>OX645061.1:94654837-95904837 GCA_951905685.1 Eumerus sabulonum | reverse complement strand
CAGCCTCTTTCACCTTTCGACACTATTCATTTTTCCAGGTCAGGGTTCTTAAATTCTTTTAAAATTAAGTTTACTTTTTCTGACAGATTTTTGTCAACAATGTCTTTTGCAAACAAATTACCTAAATGACTGTTGCATCGTGAATGCCAAAAAACATGTCCAACGTTTTTCCCCGTACGCAACATAACACTTGCGTTGTCTGACACCACTGCGTAAAATGAAACGTTATACATACATATCACATGGTGAAGGAAAGTCTTTGACACATTTGTTGTACATTTCATTTAGGAGTTGATCCGACAAAGTTTTCCGTTTTGGGAGCCAAGCTGCGTAAGATGGCCTCATAGATTTTACCATATTTGGGAAATGTGGTGATTCGATGTTGTGAATCGGAATTTTACATCCAAAGAAAAAGGAAGCGATAGCTAAATCATGCTTTTCTACTGGTTTTAAACAGTCAACAAAAGCATTTATGTAAATTTCCCATTTTCCAGGTTTGTAAAAGACAAAGATAATCCTGTGGACATGAGAAGCGAAGATGACGATGCTGTAATTGTACTTGTAGCCATAGCCGTTGGTAATAGATGCTCTTCGGAATCGATATGAGCTTTGACTTCCTCATTTTGCGTTGATACCTTCAGCGCTCCCTCCGGTTGACATCAATAACTGATCTTGGTGTGAATAACTCCATAAAAAAACAACATAAACAATCAGGGCTTCGAATTTTACTCTACTTAATCAAAGTACATACCAGCATTAAAATGGAACTGTTGGAGGACGAATCCATATTACTTGTTTCTTCAGCAGCTTCATCTATGTTTTCGACTTAATTTTGACCGACAAACCCATTGCATCTTTTACTATTTGGAGCATTAATCGATGATTAAATAATTTTCGTGGGGGCGAACACCCCCATTTATTGGGCTTAATTCAAGCCAACTTAATCTAACTTATTCTAACTTAATCTAACTTAGAAGCTAATGATGGTGGGGGAGGGGGGCATGATTAATAAGACGAGTTTTTAAGCATTGAGTGCTGAGGTTGAAGTCGAAGTAAGGATTTGAGTTAACACTTCCCAGCATACGAGAAATGGGTTCATTGGAGCCATAGGCGGTGCGGGGGGTGGCTAGGTAGAAGAGACGGGGATTACGTACATTGCGGGGGTTAGTGTTGATAGAGACAGAGTCATAGAGGGTCGCGCAATCAATGGTACCTGAAAGGAGTCGATGGATGAAGAGAATGTCAGATACAGTTCTTCTTTCCTCCAACGTGTTCATGTTGATTAATTTAAGACGATCTTGATAGGGTGGTAGGAGCAAAGGATTATTCCAGGGGAGACCTCGAAGTGCAAAACGTAGGAATCGGCGTTGGATGCTCTCAATTCTAGAAATGTGGGTTTGTTGGTAAGGTGACCATACTTGAGAGGCGTATTCAAGAAGGGGCCGGACAAAGGTTGTGTAGAGAGATCGGGTAACGTAGGGGTTGGAGAATTCTTTAGACCATCGCTTTACGAAGCCGAGTGCTGAATTAGCTTTAAGGATTATCTCGTCGATATGTGTCCGAAAATTTAACTCCTGGTCACATAATATGCCAAGATCCCGGATGGCCTGAACGGTGGCTATGGGTTGATTATTTAGAAAGTAGAGACGGGGAGGGGGTTTGATTCGTTTACGTGAAAAAGTAATGGATTGGCATTTGGGAATGTTGAGTTCCAAGCAGTTTTTGGAACACCAGGTGGAAAAACTATTGAGATCTAATTGGATTAGGGAAGGGTCCTGACTGGAGGAAATACTCCTGAAGAACTTGGTATCATCGGCATATAGTGAGACATGGGAATGTTTGATCACCATTTCAATATCGTTAATGGTAAGAACGAAAAGAAGTGGACCTAAGTGGCTACCTTGGGGGACACCGGAGGAAGCTGGAAAAGGTTTAGAAAAGGCAGACCTGAAGCGAACACTATAATAGCGATTGTTCAAGTAAGAAGATATCCACTTCACGGAAATGGGATCGAAACCAAGGGAAGACAGTTTGAAGAGTATTAGGCTGTGGGAAATTTTATCGAAAGCTTTACTGAAATCGGTAGAAATAACGTCGACTTCATTGCCATTTTCTAAGGCCGAGAGGGTAAAGGACACAAATTCAACAAGATTTGTGGTTGTAGATCTGCATTTGAGGAAACCGTGTTGTCTAGGGGAGATTAAAGACTTGCAGCGAAAACTTAAGATTTCATGCAAAATGCTCTCGAAGAGTTTGGGTATATGTGACAGTTTGGCAATGGGACGATAATTGTTGATATCGTTCTTCGGCCCTTTTTTGTGTATAGGGGTTATATATGAGGTTTTCCATAACTGGGG
Organism: Eumerus sabulonum; assembly: GCA_951905685.1. NCBI lineage: Eukaryota > Metazoa > Arthropoda > Insecta > Diptera > Syrphidae > Eumerus > Eumerus sabulonum. The sequence goes on along the minus strand of OX645061.1, from coordinate 95,902,480 downwards.
GAATTCGCCCAAACATAGGGATAAAGTGAAGATTTTCGAGAGAGGGGAAGAGAGGGTTGAGGAGCATTTTTTTAGGAATATAGCAGGGAGACCGTCAGGTCCAGGAGTGAATTCATCTTTAAGTTGATTTAATTTGTTTTCGATGACACAGGGGTCGACTGTACGAGGAAGAAAAGGTCCAAAGGAGAAATTCGGTAAATAATCGAAGTAAGCGGGATCCGGAACAAAGGAATCGTCGGCGAAAGATTGTTTGAAATAGGTGGCAAAAAAATTGGCGATAATGTTAGGGTCATTTGAGGTTTGATCATTGAAGGAAAGAGAGGTGGGGTACCCATCAGATTTTCTTTTGTAGTTAACAAACTTAAAGAAGGACTTTGGATCGCTTATAAGATTGGCTTGTGTTTCGGCTATATAGCGTTGATAGAGAGAGTTGTGAAGGGCCGTAAAGTGGAGATAGCTACCCATGTAATTAGAGAAGTCTTTAGGGGATTGGGTACGAAGGAATATTGACCACTGTTTATTTCTTTTGTTTCTTAGGGATCGGAGTCTGCGATTATACCATGGTGGGGAGGAGGACAAAGTTGTGCGTTGGGAAAATGGGACGTAAAGAGAGATAGAATTAAATATTTCCCTGTAGAATATGGATACAGCATCATTTAAAGTTAGATTATCAAAATTGAAAAGCGCTTTTTTAAGGTATTCGTTAATTTGGTGAAATTTCGCTTTGTGGAAATCGTGAGAAGGCAGAACTGTAGGGGGAGTATTCTGTGATGAAGAATTATGAAAAAAGGAAAGAAGAAGGGGAGGATGGAAGTTATCGATGGTAGAAAGGGAAAGTGGACAACGAGAGACGGAAGAATTGAAGGGATCGGTTGTGAATATGAGGTCTAGTTGTCTACCCATGTAGTTTGAGATGCCACTAACTTGGCTAAGGTTTGAATCTGCTAGGCGATCCAAGAAGAGACATTCTTTGGTCGTAGTGGGGTTGGTGGCAATATAAAACGATTCTTCGTCTGATTGAGACCATTTAAGATGAGGAAGGTTGAAATCTCCGAGGAGAAGGATTTCATCCTGAGGATCTCTTAAATCAGTTATTTGGTCAATCGTGTTGATGGCGAGTTGATAAGATTCTATGGGTTGTGAGGGCAAGATGTAGAAACAAGTGATGTAAAGGGTCTTCTGGGGTAGCACAATCTTGATTGTAATAAAGTCGAGATGTGGGGAGGATGATACTGCAATAAGGGAGGAGTCAATTGAATTAAGGACGGCTAGAAGGACACCCCGACAGGGGCAACCCTCAATGGGTCGGCCGAGTTCGTCATCTCGATAAACATTGAAATTTGATGGGAACAGTTCGGAGTTATTTATGCCGGGGATCAGGTTCGTTTCGGTCAGAGCAAAGATTTCAAAGGGTAGAGCATGTGATTGTTGGAAGACAGTTTGGGTTTTTGAGCGGAGACCTCTTACGTTCTGATAATAGATGGTAAGAGGAAGATTTTGACGGAGTGATGGTATTGCTGGAAGGGGGAGAGATTTAGGGACGAAAAAACTTATCGTGATCAGCTCTACTACGTTGAAGGTGTGATATTCGTTTAGAGTGAATGTATTGGCGATAGGTATCAAGATCATTTGACACTTTTTGGGGCGGGATATTAAGGAATTCGTTGTATTTGATGAAGAGGCTCTTGAGGCTAGCGTAGTCCGTAGGGAGACCTTCCTGTTTAATGGAAACCATGACGCTTGTGTTTGTATTACCTTCATAGCAAACCGAGTCGGATTTATCATGAAGGTAAGCCAAAAAGAGACGAATGTTCTCATATATCTTCCGATCTCTTAGTCGAGAGAGAGCGTAGCGATTTTGAATAGGGTCAGTAGTAAGCTGAGTAAGTTTAACTGTAGGAGGCATAAGGGGATCAACGAAAGATTGAGTCGCGACTGAAGAATGGGTGAGTGGGGCAGGAATTGTTGCTGTGGGTGGTGATGAAGAGTCGGGCGAAAGGTTGGGATTTTGTGTGGTGATATTGGAGGGGGATGGTTGGGAGGGGTTGAGGATATGAGAGCTACGGAAGTTAGGATACTTGGCTCCTGACGTGAGGTCAAAATTTGGAAATGAATTCGGGACAGGTGATTTGGAAGGAGGGATGTTGGTAGTTGTTGGATTCGATTTAAATGAAACGCGTTGACGTTGGGGTTTTGGCTGAATTTTGCTAGATAGATGAGAGATCGATGGATGTGTAAAATTTGGAAAGAGGTTGGTTTTAAAACTCCAATTTTGGTCTGAATTAGGTGGAAATTTGGGATGCTCGCTGACCTTGGGTTGAAAATTGTTAGGTTTTGGACGTATGGAAGCTTGCTTTTTTGGTGCTTTGGCATTTATTTTAGGAAAGATCTTATGGAAATGTAAAGTTTTACCAGAGGGGGTGAGGAAAAGCCATTTGTATTTGAGGGGAATATCAAATTGGAAGGAGTTAGGCTTATTGGGTATTTTCTTACAATTACTTATACTTATATTATACTTTTTATTAAAACGGTAGGTTAACCAAGCAGCATCAGCGTTTTCGGGAGTTCCATCGATGGTGAGTTGGGCGGAGTTGTTGTCGCAAATTTTTTGGAGCCTGTTGTTCCACTCAGATTGAGTCCAAGAGGTACCAAAACGTTGAATGGTAGGCAGCTGAGCTGGTTGAGGTGTTATCATTTCCAGAGGTGGTGACGCTGCCAATAGAGTCCTTGATAGGGCAGGGGCTTGGAGCAAAGGTGGGGGGGTCCGTGTGGTTTCATTCAATTCATCCATGATCGATGTATCGTACGGCTGTGGCTGAGGGGTGCCGTTGGATCTAATTGGCATGAACTTCAATTCTTCACCTAAATCGCTTAATAATATGCGATTAGCTGCGACATCATTACGAAGATCATCAAGCTTGCGTGTTAGCTCCATGAAGCGGAAGTCATTACTAGAGTTTTGGAAATGGATCTCCAGGTCGGATCGGAGGGATTTCAGGCAGTCGTTGATAGAAGGCACGTGGGAGTCGATCGATTTTTTGAGGTCAGCACACAGAGCACTAAACCACGAGTCGAGAATAGACTTAATATCAGTCTTAAGAGTCGTGAGGGGGGGGAAATTGGGCTCACTTTGCGGTCTATTCAAGGAGACGTCGATTGCTTCTAGATGTTTGTCCAAGGCCTTGACTTTAGATCTCAGCGCACTGATAGACACGTCTATGTTATTATTAAGATCATCAAAACCCTTGTTTAGGTCACCAAAAGAAGAGAGTTGGGCAAGAGTTTTTTTATGGTGTAATTTATTGTCCGAGGTCAGTGAGGCGATCGAATCACTGACACACTTAATCGCGAGCATTACGTGTGAAAGGGAGATGTTTTTGCACTCATTGCAGTAAAACAAAAAGTTGCTGCTGTAATCTTTGAGGTACACACTGGCACGTTTACTAAGCCCGGCGCATAACGGGTGAAATGAGTTGCCGCAAATACCCTTACAGGGCAATAAATCGGCATTGGTATCTTTATACAGACAATTATCAAAACCGCACTGTGACATTTTTTTTCTTTTTTTTTTTTTTTTTTTTTTTTTAGTTTTTCTGTTTATTTAGTTTGATCGAAATAAGGTCGATGGGGAGAACTGGCGCGTTATTATGTTTTTGTATTTATTTGTTTTATTCGAAATTAGGTCGAGGGGCGCACTAGACAGCGGATTGGAAGGCGTATGTAAGAGCAACGAAAGGCACGTCTGAATGGTTGGAAGGCAGTTTATAAACTGCACAGTTTATAAACTGCACAGCTAACATACATACCGATGCGCCAGCAATCGCGACTCTGCTGTGTTTTGCAATGTTTTGTTTTTTTACAAAAATTGCAACAAGCTGCATATTTTTTTCTTCCCGAACTAGAGAAAAGTTATTTCCCTCAAAATTCACGGATTTTGGTCTTCCAGTGAAACTTATTTTATATAAATTATATTGATAATATTTTTGGCACTTTATAAAAAAAAAATAACTTTATAGAATAATTCAAGACACGACACTGAACGAACGATTGCACAATTTTCTTTATTAATTTAGGTTTTAACAGATATTGCAATGCTTCTCTCATTATTTCTTTCCTTTTTGTCAGTAATTTACTTTATTTACTTCTTCTACCTTTTTTACGTTTTTTACGGGATTTTTACGTTGTTTACGCTTATTTACATATTTTTTACCTACTCAAATGTAAAGAAGATTTTTTACACAGACTTGAACATCACTGGTTGTATAGCTCATCTTTAATTACGCTGCCGTATGCGGCTTTGAAGTCGACAAATAGGTGGTGAGTGTGGACTCGAAAGGTCTCCTTTCTTGTGGATCGGGCATACGATGCTGGAACTTCATTCCTCGGGCATGCTTTCCTCTGACCGTATCTTACAGTTGAGCTGGTGCATGCTCCTAACCAGGTCATCCCCAGCTATGTTGAAGAGCTAGGCAGACAGTCCGTCTGCGCCAGCGCTTTATTCGACTTGAGTTTCGATATGGCGATCTTAACTTCGTATGAGGTCTGCGGTCTTCGTCGTTAAGAAATGGATCATTCTGCATGACAGCGGCATATTGATTGACATCGCCTTTAAACATTCTGCAGAAGTGGGTTTTCCGTATTCTCAGCATCGACTGCGATTCTATTACTAGGTTTCCGTTCTCATCCCTGCAGGCTTCCGTTCTGGCTTTAATTCCGTGGCATGTTCGCTTTATCTGTTGATAAAACTTTCGAACGTCACTCGTGCAGTAACACATCTCCTAATCCTCAATCGCGCGAGTTACATTCCCAAGTCCCACCAACAACATGACACCCTGTGACCTCCTTCACACCAAATGCATTAACCTCCCGATTTCAACATATCAGACGAAGATATCAATTTTCATTAAGCCAATTGTAATGCAAAGGTGATAAATTCGTAGTGTCAGCGTCTGCTGAACATCCGGCCAAACGACGTAAAAACAAATGAAATATTATAAAAGAAATCAGATGTAACTAAGCAAGCAGACAATAAAGTCGATTATTTTTAAATCATACGAGTGAAGTAAATGTAATTCGCGCTTCTCGTGGTCTTTCTTCTGAGAAGCTTATGCTTCTCCCTCCTTTTTAACTCGTAGAGCTCACGAGCTGCTCTTATTCTTTTATGCAGCGAGGCCTTATATGCATCCTGCTTCGCTGTGTGAATGATCCTGCACTCGTCATCGAACCAGGTGTTTCTTCGTGATGTAGCCTTGAAGCTCAAAACTTTAGATGCAGTGCTTTTCAGAGCTTCTTTGCAAAGGTTCCACTGCTGTTTTATCGATAGCGTGGAGGGTTGGGGTGTAATGGAAAGCTTAAGAGAGACACGATCGGTAAAAGCACGAGCGGTTTTTGGCGATAATATCTTTCCGACGTCATAACTTTGTATTCTTACTCTACTCCGTTGCGTTCGTGATATCCGTATACTCGTCTGGGCTACTACAAGATAGAGGTCCGAGTCGATGTAAGCTCCTCGGAAAGTTCGAACATCAACAATAGTGGAGTAGTGTCTGGCGTCGGTCACGTTGTGATCAATCTAGTTAGTGATTGATTATCTGGCGATCGCCAGGTGCCTTTGTGTATATCGAGGTGCGGGAAGCGCGTACTGGCTGGAAGGAGCAAGATCAATCAGCCTGTGTCCGTTATCGGAGGTGGTGTCGTATAGGCTATGTTTGCCAAAGACGGTTTCCTAATCGAGCTTAGGATTGAAGTCTCCCAGTACAACTTTGATGTCAAAGCTGGGACATTGGGCATACGTTCACTCTAGGAGATCGTAGAACTCATCTCTGGCGGAGCCATCCTAGTCTTCCGTGGGGGCGTGGACGTAGATCAGGCTGATGTTAAAAAATGTATCCTTGATACGGATCGTTATGTGGCGTTCGCTCACATACTGAAAGCTAGGACTTTTTTGCCTTAGTCCACCTCGAACAGTTAATCCGCATCCGAAAAATTTTTGTCCTCTCTCCCTATAGCAGTCGCCTTAGTAAATGTCGCAGTCTTACATCCGCTCTATACTCAGTCCGTTCTATCGCATTTCCTGCTATAGTGGCCTGTTTAGGGACCTAATATTCCACGTATAGAGCCGAAGATCATTGTCCTTTTTTCGATTTTTGCAAAGTTCGTCAACATTAATCCGGCCCGGGAAGAAGAATAGACAGAAAGAAGCTTCCTCATAGAGGAGTTTATATAAAAAGGAAATAAATAAGTTAAGTGTGAAACTGAATTTTTTGTTTCATTAACTTATACTCAAACTTTAGAGCAATTACGGCTGGCGTTCGAAGAGAAGCATACTTGGTCCTCTGCTATACCTGCTGTATACTAGAGACATACCCCAAATAGATGGCACTATGCTGACCACTGAATCGCTATATGCCCTGAGCCGTATGAGCCATTTGAGAAAGATTTGACGGATCGCACTCATAAAGCAAATCTGTCCACGTAAATTTTACTTATAGAAAAGTAAATGCACTACCTGTCTTTATAAATTAAGTTCAGGCTCCATCGGAAATCGGAAAAATAGAGAAATGTACTGGCTGCTAGGACAACATTCCCAGCTTAGTACTGCAAGCAAGCAGTAAGCAAGTGCTTAAACCTATTTGGGCTTACGGTATACAATTCTCTGGTCGTACCAAGAAGAGTAATTCTTCTATTATGCAAAAGTTTTGAAATAAAGTATTGCGAAATAAAGTATAGGTGGTGTTTATATTGAGTCAAATCTCACCAAACATCGCAAAACAAAAAAAAACTTCACTCAGAAGTGCCATACACTTTGGAAGTGATTATCAGAATAGTCATTGGATATGTTATTTGCCATTTAACCGCAAAGACCACCAGATTATTTCCTGTAGCAACTGGGATCACAGAACGAACTCAGATATCCATATGCCTGTCCATAATTTTGTAAGATTTCGATCCGAAGTCGACATTCGGTCTTTTATACCCTCGGTAACCAAAATGTAATCTGCACAAGAGAACCCACTATACAACGCTGCTTTGAAACACAGCCGGTAACCTGTTCAATTGTTTGGTACTACCATCGAAAGTTGCAAAGGGTATTCTCTGAAAGCATTTACGTAGGCGACTCCACTAAAGCATTGTTTGGACAAATTTTAATTAACTGAACCCCAGAGACAGCCCCATGCGACCTGCAATCACTAAGGATTCCGGTTACTCACCCAGCAGCGATTTTGTCGATTTCCTGTGTTTCTGCTTATTATGTATTTTGCTCGGTCCTCAGGGACTGCTTAAGTCTTCGTCCATTGTTTTTATTCATATCCTGTTCGAACAATTTAGTTGAAACTTCCACTTAGCCACAGTTTATTCGCAGAGAAGTACGAAGGCACATAAAAGGTCGAAAGGAAAACTTTGCACTCGAACTGATTACAAGTACATTTTAGCCATATACATATATACATATCTAGTCATAACGAAGTCAGACAGAATGGATAAAAATAATACCAAAATGGCCCTTGTCACTTGTCTGTGCTGTCCTGTAGCGGACGGCATACAACCTATTTACTTGACATGCGTCAATAACAAGGGTCGCATGATGATAGCGTTTGGATTACCTACTCGTGGTTCGGAATACTAAAATAGAATATGGCATGAAAAGGGAAATTGAATGTTCGAACAACCCACCCTTATATGTGATACTAAATTGTAAGCTTGTTACAATGGTTTGAGGGTATGCGATGACATTGATGGCGACTACTATGTCAATAGACGAGATACGCTTGATGATTGCTCAATTTTGGGGGAAGTAGTTGTACGAATTTGGGGTTTCAAATGTGTCATCATTACTGATAATGGTGTGTGCCGATTACCTTTCCAATGACACAAAAACTGAGAGGTGTCTCGGGATTTCTGTATCTTTTTATAGCGTTGTCCGGCTTGTAAGGAGGTCAAGTGGATTTCAGAGTAAAGCAAATTTGGTAATGTATCATCATAGCCACCAGTTTGGAAAGTTATAGTAAAAGGTGCGAACTTCAGTCATTTACTTGCTGCTCAAATGTGTATAAATACATAGTAGAATCGAGAATACACACTAAAGATGCTGACCATCTAACATTAGGGTGAAGTATGTCCCACATCATTTCGACGATTCACTAAATTTTCTTGCAGTCGCAACAATTACAAGATGATTAAGAGAACGCCATCGATAAGTGTTGTGCAGATTGACAGTAGAAAACCTGCATTAATTTGGTTGGCATTACCTTCGCGAGTAGCATTGATGCCAAGTCATCAAGCATAAATTGAACATAAATACCTACCCATTTCTCGTTCAGAATGTGCGCTGAACTATCTCTCGCCATCTGCACAGCGCACATTAAGCGGTACATATTTTTGCTTTCTTACCAACTATGTATGTATTTATCCAACCACTTCCTCCACAAACCAGAGATATTAAATTTGCCACAATAGCATAGAGGAATAGAAAGATCTGCTCAGATATCACGAAACAGCTCAACCCCTAAATAGGTTCATAACTGTCTTCATTGAATTTCATATTTTCGCCAAAAACGTTCTCATTGTACTCCCTTCCATTTTCTCCTATATATCCGCATTTCGCTCGCAGTTGAAGGATAATCTTAGAACTGTGGAGCTCAAGGAACTTCCAAGCTGTAGTGGTGAAGACAGCTGTATGCTTTGCTTTCGAAATGATGTTGCTGAAAAACTGGTTTTGATGCATCAAGGTTTATTGCGCCGGTTAGTTTCGGGAAAATAAATATCTGAAGTTTTTCAATCTTGATAAAGTCGAATCAATGGTCCCGTCTTCTTGCTGGGGTCTGCACTTATCGCACACCGCAATGTAACTGACTCCTCAAGTAGTTTCAGTAGGTCGTTTGCTCTTTTGAATGGTTTCTCCTATTCAACAGGTGAATTAGTCCGTAATGAGGTTATCAATGTGTTTCCTCTCCAAATACAATAGGAAGGCAAGTGAACTCCAAAGCGCTTTAAATTGCTTTCTCTACTATCAGATTTGTTAGGTCATTTTATTTTTGGCTTTCCTTTACATGGGATTTATCACCGCATTCAATTTCACAAATTAGCTTCCTAATATATGTTGCCTCTTTTGCTGCAGTTGAAAGAGCGACGTACTCGGCTTCTGTGATGGGTAATGCTACAATGTTATGCTTTTGCGACTCCCACGAAAACACGCCTCCAGCTGCAACAAACGTAGAGCCAGTGTAGGACTTCCTTTCACTTGCATCGCCTCCCCAGTCTGCGTCCGCGAAACACTCAATAGGCTGTCCTATTTTTAATATTGCAGCTCGAAGTCAATGGTTTTATTTAGGTATCTAAGGATGTGCCAAATCCCAGCTTTATGTTCGGCATGAGGATCCATGTTACGCTGAGAAAGCTTACACACTGAATGTAGTATATCAAGTCGTGTTGAAATTGCGAGGTACATAAGTGCACCAACAAGAGACTGATATTCTGTCGGATTGACCTTTTTACAGTTATTGCAGTTGACTTGGTATCGTGCGTCTAATGGTGTTGAAACTGTCCGACAGCTCTCCATACCATATTGCTTCAAGAGGTTGCTAATGTATTGCTTCTGACAAACAGTGAGGGCACCAGTTTCACTTTTACGCTTTATTTTCATACGCAGAAAATATTGGAGCTTACCACCATCTACTACCTTAAACTCATTTGCAATTTGTGTTTTTTGAGTTTCAGTACTTTATTTGGAAACTTTTCGTTAACAAACAATTCGGGTCGCTCCATATAAACAGTGTCATGGAGTTCACTATTTAAGTATGCTGATGACACATCCATTTGGGGCAAATGTAGATTGTTCTCGCAAGCCAATGCAAACAATGCAAACAGCATATATACGTACTGTCGCATACCTTGCAACAGGAGAAAAAGATTCGTGAAATTTAACACTTAACACCATACTGCTGGCTACAACCTATCGCAACCAGACGTGACATAAACCTTTGAATGCTCTCATCTGCATTTCTTTTTATGTTGAACACCCACTTAGTGCCAATGGGCTTCTCTCTCGGTGGTAGATCAACTAATGACCAAGTTTCAATTTTCACCAAACATTCATACTCCTTCTGCATCGATGCCTGCCGTTGTGTGGAGTGTCTGCCACTTATAGCATCCTTAACACTCTGTGGAACTAAAACATCATCTTCCAAAAGGTTTAATACATGACCTGCCTTTCGAGGTTGACCACGTCTTAATCTTAGCTGGCCCCTGCAGAACCCAATTTCTTCTTCACGACCATCGCCCGCACTGGTATTTTCCCTCTCACTTCCACCACAATGAGCAACCTGAGTAACTGCATTAACTTACATATTATTTTCTGTATTCAAGCGTTCGACTTGACCAGCGTCATAGGTAATAATATCGACTTCATCTTTCTGACCGATATATGAACGCTCCAAGAATATCACATCCATACTCACGATAACCTTCTTCTATTCAGGATTATACAATCGATATGCTTTGGATATGTCGGAATAGCCGACCATAATCATTTCTTTACCCTTAGGGTGAAACTTCTTTCGTTTGCGTTTTATCGAGTGCAATGGCTAAGCTACCAAAGACTCGAAGATGTGATACCGTTGGTTGTTCGCGAGTACACACTTCTTGTCTTGTCTTGTCTTGTCAACCAGGTATTTTGTTACCGCTCTGTTACGAAGATAAACCGCAGTTGCGACTGCTTCTGCCCAAAAAGCTTAATCTAGCCCACTGTGCACAATCATGCTCCTGGCCGTCTCCACCAAAGTTCGGTTAGCGCGTTCTGCCACGCCGTTCTGTTGAGGTCTATGCGGCACAGTCAACTGACGAAGTATACCCTCTGCATCAAGAAATGTTCCAAATTCTTTCGGCACCATTATCACTACGAAGTATTTTTATTTGATTGTCTGTTTTTCAACCACGGCTTTGAAAGATTTAAAATCGTGAAATATTTCATCTTTCGTTTTGAGAAAGTAGACAAATATAAAGCGAGATTTACCGTCGATAAATGTTGCAAAATATTTAGCTCCTCCGATAGAATTTTTATTCATTGGCCCGAAGATATCACTGTAAACGATTTGTTTGGCATGGCTATTCGTTGTGCCTGGAAACGGTTTAACACATATTTTGCTCTTTGAACAAGTCAGTCACTCATTTGCGTTGGATATATTTTTAATTGACAGGTCATGCACTAATTTCTTGTCTGACATCTGTTTTAAATCATATTCGATTGTGCCAGTCAAAAACGTTACCAGGTTGACTTTTAGCTAGCATGCATTTGTCGAACTCGGCTTTGAATGTAAACAAACCATCCCGCTTCACTGCCTCAATAATGATGTAACCGTTTTGATTTTTTATAGTAGCACTCTTTTTATCAAAAAATACTGAAAAAAACATTGTCTACTGCTCTGCTTACGGTGATGAAATTTCCCTGCATTGATGGCACGTACAGGACGTTTCTCAATTTTATGGCTTGACCATTGCACATTATTTGAACATTTCTTCTGCCGTTCGCTTCGATGAAATTTTCTCCAACCAGCACATTTTTTTCTTTTCGCTCTGCGTATGAGAAGAACAAACTCCAATCACAACACAAGTGTGACGTGGCACCACTGTCAATACACCAGGAATCCTTTTTCAAACTACTATAAGAAGCAGAAGCGAGAATTGAAAACGAATGCTCGTTATTTAGTTCATTTTTACTTGTAGAACTCTTACACTGGGAAGCAAAATTACCTCTTCGACCACAATTATAACATTTCCCATTTACTCTTTTTCCCTTTCGGCCGTTGGTGCACTATATATCAAAATTATTCGCGCCAACACTACTCTTAGATTTGGAGTACTTTTTTGCACGTACAACGAATGCGTGATGACCTTTCTTGCCGTCTAGCTCCTTCGTCAAGCAATTTTACTTTTACCACATTTAAAGCTGGGAGCTTATCACGTGTCTCTATAGCCACCACGAAGTTGTCATACGAATCTGGTAAACTGGAAAGTGTGAATTATCACCAATTTCAGCCAGCTTATCTAGTGCCTCACAGAAATCATTTATTTGCTTTGACATGCTAGTTCCCTTAGAGCTTTATAAACAACATGATCTTTAGTGCTGGACCACATGGCTGGTAAATCCCTTTCAATTTGTTCCATGCCTGTGCTGAGGTTAGGCAATGTCGCATTTGGTTTATTTGAGTGGATTTTATACAAAGCAATATACTTGCTAGTCCCTTTTCATCATTGGTATCGAGTGCCGCAGACTCCGATGGAGTTGCAGATTCACTTTTTACCAACTTTTCAGTTGTGATTGCACAGAATGAACCAGAACGCTCTTCATGTGGACTGTCGTCTAGTTTTTCAATAGAGTACATACATACCTGAAGCACTCATATTTACTGGCACACGTAAGAATAACTCAATTATTCACAAAAAAAAAATATACTTTTGGTTAAATTTTAATTTCCACTAATTTAATTAACTGTCTGTGCCCATAACCTCTTGGGAATAGAAAATAAAAGGCACACGTCCGTTCTAGGCAAGGTTTATTCAGCAAGTAAGTACACGTATGAAATAGTATATGCAAAAGAAACAAATTGAGAAAAGACAAAAAAACCGGCCAAGTGCGAGTCGGACTCGCGCACAAAGGGTTCCGTACCATCTGTACATATAAATATGAAAGAGACGTTGTATGTTACCTCATCAGTCATCACATTAAATCACATTTTCTGTATGATGACAGATCTTGGTTGCAGGCAGGTTATAGGCATATTACTTTGATGATCAAAAATCTCCATGATGAGATAGTGTCCATTGAATTCAAATCAATTATCTTACTGGACAGCAAGGATGTGAAAAGGTGAATAACAAGAATGGGAAATATGGGAAAAAGGTTTGCAGCTAGGATTAATATATCAAGGACACAATAGGGATCAATGCCTGGAAGTGTTCTATTGGTTGTGGGATATGATCGAAAGTTAATTTCACAACAATTGAGTTTGTTCCAATATTTGATATCTTAACCTATCAGGATGGAAGAGGAGGGGAATAGGAATTGTACGAAAGGGTTTGCAGCAAGAATTAACTAAGCAGTGACACAATAGGGATCAACAAACCATAAAGGGTATTTATTATTGGTTGTTCGTAATTACAGAAAAAGGGTTGCAGCTAGGATTAATACATCAAAGACACAAAAGGGATCAAGGCTAGGAAGTTTGCCACTGGTTGTGGGATATTGTCGACTAACCTTAGGTCAGTATGTGGCCAAGGGGAGTTTTTGGATGAAAGTCATGTCTGTTGTATGGGAGCCCCCCTTAAATATTAATTTTATTTTGTCTTTAGTATTTGCCATTACAGCGGCAACAGAAATATGTACACCATCTGGGAAAATTTAAACTGTCTAACTATCACGGTCAAGGGCGCCGTGGCGCAGTGGTTACTGTGTTGGACTCTGGCGCACGATGAGCGAGTTCGGAACCCGATAACACCAACGCCATCGAATGTTTATTTCGCGACGTTCCTCCTCGGCGGGGTACTGGCAGAACCCCCCGTAGTAAACTTGCCATGAAAAAGCTTCTCGACTCACGCCTTTCGGAATCGGCATTAAACTGTAGGTCCCTTTCACCTATGTGAAAAATAAATCACACACAACATGGGTGTATGAGAGAAGCTTGGCTCTGGTCCTTCATGGGCTGTAACGCCACCAAAGAAGAAGAACTATCATGGTTCATGAGATACAGCCTGGTGACATACGGACGGACTGCAAAGTCTTAGTAATAGGATCCCCATTTACCTTTGGGTACGGAACCCAAAAAAACTCCGTTTGGCGAGCAGAGAACAACGGAACCGAGCAACTACGCAAAACCGTGGAACGAGAGCGGTTCAGCGAGCAACAGCCAACGAGAGCAGTTCCACGAACACCGGAGCCAAAGAGATCGGTTCCACGAGCAACAACCAACGAGAAGATTTCACGAGCAACAACCAACGACAGCAGTTCCAAGACCAACGGAGCCAATGAGAGCGGTTCCACGAGCAACAACCAAAGAAAGCGCTTCAACGAACAACGCAACCAACGAGAGCGGTGATACGAGCAACACCACCGGGGGTGAAAAAAGGTCTTTCGCATTCGCAATCGAGCCTTCAGAGCGGTAGGTCGAATTCAACCTACATATGTATGTATATACAGTCCACGTTTAATTGAAACTAATAAATGCAGTAAATGCGTTTTATTTCACGTTTATCTGGGCCAATAAAGAAGATCTTAAGCATTGCGAAAAAATAAATATGTAGGTATGTAACTCCTTATAACCCTGGTAGTTACCAGTTGGGCGTCAGCTGTAGGCTGACAAAAAAAAAACGTTGGTTTCTCTATACAATTCTTTATTTTTAATCAAATAAAAGATTTCCACGGAAACCCCAAAAGATTTAGAGGGCCAAATGACCAACCGAAGTTGTTCTATCCGTCCACTCGCCAGAAAAACAACAATCTTGCTAGTAGTATAGCTCCAAAGAAAGGCTTTGTATGCTTACACTTTCTTCGCAAGACTGCCAATCTACTCCTATTCGCGTGTCTCTTTTATACACACAATTGAAACGGTACTTTGTTAATTCTTTATTGACACACGTTCAATTGTGTGCGTAAAGTTAAAGAGAAATGTCATTGAAATGCTGCGTTTACATGTGAGGGTTGTTCCTTTTTTTTTTTGCTTAATTCAAAGAATATAATAACAAAGAATAATTCAAAGAAATAATAACAAAACAATAAAAAAATAAACAATAATGCAAAGGAAAAACTAACAAAATAATAAGGAAATAATAAAAATAATAAAGTAAACAAAATTAACAAAATGTTGGAAAAAATATGATGTTTGCTACAGGTAGATTTTCCATAACAACTACATATATAATGACAAATCTGATCACATTTTGAGATATTACGTACACGCCATGTGATGCAGAGATGTGAAGTGTAACTTAACTCGTTCATGTCAGTTTGAGCACTTGGTAATCTCCAGCCTATTGCTATATACTTTCGTCAAAACCCAACAAGGGGGGGAGGGAGCGAGCAAACAGAACAAAGAAGTTGATCGCGTGTAACATGGCAAACGCCTGCGTCGATCTCTGTCCCTGCTCAATCCAAGTTGACACACAGCCTTACGCGATAGGTAACATCCATATCACGTAAAAACCTACTTGTTTCGAAACAACAACAAGCCTCGGATACGGACGGATACAATGCTGACGACTCCTGCAAACGACTAACGGACTTGAGAGTCTGCACCTGGAATGTTAGGTCCCTTAACAGACCGGGTGCAGGCGATCAATTGGAGCAAACCCTCAACTGCTATAAAGCAGATACAACCGCACTCCAAAAAGTGCGATGGGATGGACCAGGCAAAAAACGGATGAAAAACTGCGACATCTACTATGGCAACTGCTACAAGGAGAACAAACGGCGCCTATTCGGGTGCGGATTCGTTATTCGAGGAAGACACCGACAAAACATTAGCTTAATATGCGCTCACGCCCCAACGGAAGAAAAGGACGATCGACTCAAAGAAGAATTCTACGATCTCCTAGACAGAAGATATGCCCAATGCCCCAGCTACGACACAAAAATAGTCCTAGGAGATTTTAATGCAAAACTGGGCAAAGAGGACATATTTGAGTCGATCGTAGGAAAGCATAGCCTTCATAACACCACATCCGACAACGGACTAAGGTTAATTGATTTCCTAGCGGGGCGTAACCTCCTTGTAGCAAGCACGCGATACCCCCATCTCAACATCTACAAGGGTGCCTGGCGGTCTTTTGATCAATCGACCACCAACCAGATTGATAACATTGCGATCGACGCCAGACACTCCTCCTGTATTCTGGACGTACGAACCTTCCGAGGGGCCAACATCGACTCGGACCACTACCTTGTTGTAGCCAAGGTACGAATGAGGATATCAAGAATGCTTAGGAGTCGAGTAGGACTACGTAAGTTTGACGTCGGAAAGCTACAATCGCAAGAGACTGCCAGAATCTTTGCCGATCGTGTCTCCTCCAAGCTCTCTCAAAATCCGCCCACAGCAGCACAAACAATAGAGCCGGAATGGGCGCATTGCAAGAGCGCCGTCAAAGACGCTGCCTCAGAGGTGCTGGGTTTCAAACCGCCACCACCTAGAAACCCTTGGTTCGATGAACAATGCGAACAAGCCCATGCAGCAAAACAAGAGGCATATAAAGCCATGCTGCAACGACGGACGAGAGCTGCTCGCGAAATCTATTAGCAGAAGGGAAGAGAGGAATACATGCTTTTCAGAAGAAAGAAGAGAGAGCACGGAAAGCGTGAGATCGAGG
Source organism: Eumerus sabulonum (assembly GCA_951905685.1). Taxonomy (NCBI): domain Eukaryota; kingdom Metazoa; phylum Arthropoda; class Insecta; order Diptera; family Syrphidae; genus Eumerus; species Eumerus sabulonum. The sequence continues at coordinate 95,886,127 of OX645061.1, read as the reverse complement.
AGATGGAGAGATGCTTCCGCAGGAATGACGCCTGTAAGTTTTACAAGAAGGTGAAACGAACATGCCATGGCTACCAAACTAGAGCGGCGGCCCGCAAGGATGAAAATGGAGAACTGGTAGTAGAGACGCAGTCGATGCTGAGGACTTGGAAAGACCACTTCTGCAGACTGTATAACGGCGTTGATAGACAAGATACCGCTGTCAGGCAGAACGAGCCATTCGTAATGGATGACAATGGAACAGAATTCAGTCCACCCGACCAAGACGAAGTCGAAAAAGCGATATCAAGACTTAAGTCTAATAAAGCCGCGGGCGCAGACGGCCTGTCTGCCGAGCTTCTTAAGGCGACTGGAGATGAGCTGGTAAGGTGCATGCACCATCTCATTTGCAAGGTATGGTCGGAGGAAAGCGTGCCGACGAATGGAATCTCAGCATCGTTTGCCCGGTCCATAAGAAAGGAGACCCCTATAACTGCGCCAATTATAGGGGAATAAGCCTCCTTAACATCGTATATAAGATCTTCTCTGCCGTATTGTGTGAACGCCTGAAGCCGTTTGTGGATAACCTGATCGGCTCTTATTAGTGTGGTTTCGGGCCAGGTAAGTCCACAATAGACCAAATATTTACGCTACGGCAGATCTTGGAGAAGACCCAGGAATACCACAGCGACACTCACCAGCTCTTCGTCGATTTCAAGGCTGCATATGACAGCAACTTTTTCAACATCGTGCTTGAAAAGATCGTGCAAGTGTCACTGGCCAACACAAGAGGTACGATTTATTTCAAGTCTACGCAATTGATGGCGTATGCCGACGACATTGACGTGATTGGACGGACACAGAGAGTCGTCAATGGGGCCTTTGTAAGCATCGAGGTAGAAGCGGCTAAGATGGGTCTCAAGGTTAAAGAGACGGACAACACCGACGTATTGGCCAGAACGTCACCATGGGCGGATTGACTTTAAAGTGGTCAAGGAATTCGTCTACCTTGGCTCACTGATGACCAGCGACAACAACACGAGCGCTGCGATAAAACGCAGAATCACTCTTGCCAACCGCTGCTTCTTTAGGCTCAAGAGGCAATTGAGAAGTAGAGCCCTCTCTCGGAAAACCAAGTCCCAGTCCTCCTTTACGGCGCAGAGGCTTGGACCTTAACAAAAGCAGATGAAGATGCCCTTGGTCGTTTCGAGAGGAAAATTCTGCGTACTATCTATGGTCCCGTTTGTTCAAACGGTGTATGGAGGAGAAGATATAATGAAGAACTGTACGGGTTGTACAGCGACATCGGCCTGGTACGACGTCTTAGTTAAATATTTGGTCGATCTAGTGTAGATGAACGCCTATCATGCGCCAGAATCCAACATACTAACCCCGCCGGTTCGGCAGTACATACATATGTATGTACATACATACAAAACAATCACACGTCGCTGGAGATATTAATTTGGTGAAATCGGGTTTCGCTTCCAATTGCTTTAAACTTCCGTCAAGGCGTTATCTATAAACGCCTTCCCTCAGCCCCGGGACAAGTTGAATGTTATGCCGATGTAGGCCCAAGTTCTTGCCCTTATGGGATAGCGGTTAATGTTATCGAGGCATGTTTGTCTCTTGAAAATGCGACTAAATTCTTATCAGATCAGAGATCCGTGAACAGAATAATAGAGTTTTGTGTAAAAACCTAGAGGCCCTTTAGAGGCTTAAGTAGAGTTAAGCAAGTACATATAAATTAGACGTTAGCTCAGCTTCCCAACGACCCGTCATTATGTACATGGACATTTTTTCATCTATCGCGGTACGGATATCCCCAGCCACGGAATGAGATAAAATCAAAAGACCGAATGTCAGCTATAACTATGTACTTCTTAAAGCACACTGCTCCGTGGAGATGAAGAGGATGTCTGAGACATCCTCACTGAAGAATGAGCTTCAACATGAAAATGGTGCAAGGAGAGTTTGAAGAAATTTCGAGAACGGCCATGATAAAAGAATGAGTTTGCCAAAAATAGGAAGAGTGCACAGCAAAAGGCATAAAATTGAATGTTGCATGACCAATCCTGAGGTGTGCAATTAAGACAGGGTGCTTTTTCGGACAGCAACAGAGTTATCACACCCAAATCAAAAAGGTTCACCCAACACAATTCCACCATTACCGTGGATTATTATTGTTGTCAAGCTTTTAAAGAAACATTCGAATAGCCTTTTAAGAAGATTCGGAGGCAACTAAATACAGAAATGCCACGCCAACTATACCTGGACTTTAAAAAGGGCTTATATAAATCGAGAGCGCCGTGGCGCAGTGGGTAGTGTGTTGGCCTCTGACGCCGATGACACGGAATCGAATTCCGACAACAGCCACGTCATCGAACGTGTTTTTCACGGTGCTTCTCCTCAGCGGCGTACTGACAAAACCCCCTGTACTATAATTGTCAAGAAAAGCTTCTCAAATTTCGCCGCTCGGAACCGGCAATAAACCGTAGGTCCCTTTCACCTATGGGAAAATAAAATCACACACAACATGGGTGATTGAGAGAAGCTCGGCTTTGGTACTTCATGGACTGTAACGCCAACATACATACATATATTAATCGATGGAAATATGTTCTAGTAAGGTTGTGAATGCTAAGAAGGTTGATGAAACTGATAGGAGTATCCGTGAAACTACGAAGCACCCTCTTGGAAACACTCAATTTACGCGATAGCTTAAAACAAGGAGATTCGCAGGACTCGGTCCTCTGAGGTAACATAAGCCATGCCATCGGTCAAACTTAGCTTAATTTATGCGCCAGATTAATGGAAAATTGGAATATCGGATGTGTGACCCTATAGAAGCCGCGACAAATATTTAAACGAAGTTTTACTCGTATTCCATTCATAAATAGTCCTTTCAAACGAATCAAAAATGTGGTTTATATCTGGCACACACTTTTTTTTATTTAAGTTTAAGGTAGGAGGTGCTTATTGATGAACCCTGTATGATCGTGGTGACAAAAATGGGCAGAAAACCCAAAATGTGAGGACGGTAAATGAACAGTCAAAAGAATAGTAAATAGAAAAAATACCTTCAGGAAGTCCAGGACGTATATGGGTGGAAGGCATCTACCCTTTCACGGAGAGCAGCGATATATCGATTTGTTTGCGGCCACTAAAAATTAAATAATTCACTGGAAGGGCTATGTAAAGCACAAAATGTACATAATTGCTACAGAATAAAAATATGTGTATACAATAAAGTTTGATCATTTGCACGCAATGGTTGGTTGTGTAACTTGCCCTGCAACAGAAAAATTATTATAACTGCCATAAACTGAGCAAGCGTGCATTCGCTAAGTAGATCTCAACACTGCTCAAACTCGCTGGTTAGTAGGATATAGAGCATTATGGAAACTGAACAACTACCGCTTCATCCCACTAAATCTCTTATAACCCTAATTGATTTCAGTAGCTTATGTCTTTTATAACCTCGTCGTATTTTTTATGAGAGATATACTTAAAGAACATCTATCTAGATTTGGTGAGGTTAGGTTGTAGTGGTTGGCATACCACACGTAGGTCAAAATCGACCCATTGTGATACCACATGGTGATACCTGAAAACCAATTACTGCTTCTCATGAAACGATGGAGTTCAGCTATTTCTTTATCTGCTAGCTCACCTAAGTCATCGTGGAAGGGCGATTCGCAAGGAAGACTGAGTGCACTTGACCCTAATTTTGCGAGTTCGTCGCCCGCGTAATTTCTTGGAATATCCCTAAGCCCGGGAACCCACAGTATCCACAGCCATCTCGTCTAGAGATAGGCGGCAGTTAAGGGATGTCTCTGATTTGTAGGTTACCGCAGCCAGGGATTTTATCGCAGATTGGCTAACCGTACAGACGTTAGTATCCTTGGCGGATATTACATTGATCCTAAGCCATGCAAGGGCCTCCGTTATCGCTGTTATTTCTGCTTGGTAAACACTGCAGTGATTTGGTAGCCTAAATAATAGGTTGGGGTTCAGCTCCTTGGAGAAGACTCCAATACCCACACCCGTCTCCATCTCGGAGCCATTGGTATGGAGGAAAATCGAGTACTTCGGTGTGACTTTCCCTTCAGCACATTCCTCCCGGGATTTAAACATAACTTCGAAGTTTTTAGTGAACTCGTTTTGCGGGATGGTGTGGTCCGTATCCATGGATACTTCGAAGTGGCTAAGGACGCTAGTATGGCCTTTGTGTGAAGGGGGCCATTTTTCTATGACCCTTATCCATAGGGCCGCGCAGGCAGCAACTTGTTTGCTGAAGACGTCCAATAGTGGGATCTGTAGTAGAATGTTTAGGGCCTTCGTGGAAGCCGATCCGATCGCCCCATTTATGTATATGCTGGCCGATCCTTGCACTTTCCCCAGAGGGTTTCGATAGGCTGCCTGGTCCAGAGCAGTCCACCTAACTACGATGCCGTACAGGAGGACGGGCCTTATGATTGCTGTATAGAGCCAGTGCATAACGCTTGGTTAAAGACCCCACTTAGCGGGCAGTGGTTGCTTTCTTTACCCGATCAAGGATTTTAGGTTTCTAAATCAGCCTCCTGTCAAGGATAAGGCCAAGGCATATAGCCTGATCTTTGATTGTTAATTTGGTTCCACAAAGCCTCAGTGGGTTGAAGGACTGAATTTAATTTCTTTTTTGTTAACAGCACTAGATCAGTCTTCTTGGGGTTTACCCCAAGTCCGCAGTACTGTGTCCAGGTTACAACTGTATGTAGAACTCCTGCATTATATCACTTAGAGTGCTGGGAAATTTTCTTGAAGCGCCTATCTAAATAGCAGACTGATTCTATGTTACGTTTTTTTAACTTCCCAGTAGGAAGTTATTTTTCCATGTTCTAAAGTCTGCAAGCTGCAAAAGCACAAAAAATTCCGCTTTTATTTCTACGGATATATGTACCTATATAAAAGCAACTTGAGCATGTTTTTGGTTGTGCCCATAAAATCGGGCACAGATATTATTCAGACATTTAAATTCCACTATATTACAACACCAGTTGGTATTGTTAAGCAAGAATTTTGTATGTTTCACATCACTGTTTCATAAGCTAACCATCACGGTATGCTCTTCATGTGGCCGCCACCTACATAGTTTCTTTCCACATGAATATTCAAGAGTTTCAGGAATTCCTGTTTTTATTTTACAATAAGCTTTTGTATTTGTCTTCATTGAAGGGTTGCTTAACTTTTTCGGTTTCCAGTTAAAACTTTTCCACCAAATGCACTAACAACTAAAGCATCGCGTATGCGGCTCTGAATTGTCAAATGTTGTGTTCGCTTCATTTTGCAGTTTGTGCATTACTGTCTGTAGTCGGACTTATGGCCTTGTTTTTCTACCTAGAATAAGAATGCAAATATGTATGGCCGTCCATCGGGCATATAGTATAAAACTTTATGAAAATTCCATGGAAATACAGAGGAAGAAACGTGTTGGTGTATGAGCGTAGTAGCGCAAAGGCCGATAGGACAATGTATCGGGTTGTTCATAAAATAATGTCGGTTCTTATGATATTTATTTGTGGTTGTTTTGAAATGTGTGCATATTATTTGTGAATCATTTTAAAGTGTAGAAGGCATGGGCTCGGACATACAGGGTAAAGTTGTTGATCGCCCTCAACCTGGCGAGATGCCAGCAACGATCCCTGTTTAAATGCCCGGGTCAAGTTGACATACGGCCTCCTCGCGGCATCCTCTGGATAGCCCCTTCGACAACCGTTGGGACAATCCACCCACGTAAAAAACCTAAGTTATGAATGAGTAAGATGCCTCGGATACTCGACGACGACAGCGCATGAAAAAGGAACACGATGTGCGAGTAAGCTCCTGGAATGCCAGAACCCTGTACACTCCCAGAGCTGCCCATAAACTGGAAGGAATCCTCACACAGTACAAGACTGATATTACTGCCATCCAGGAAATACGCTGGATAGGAAACCGTATGATGAGGAAGAAAAATTGCAGCTGTCACAAAAGATTGCACTTACTGGGATGTGGATTTGTCGTGGGAAAGTAGTTAAGGTCGAAGGTCATCGACTTTAAACCCATTAGTGATTGCTTGGCTGTGATCCGCATCAGGGGCAGATTTTATAACATCAGCCTTATACATATGTGCAGACGCCCCTACCGAAGAAGCTCAAGACCCTATCAAGGAGGTTTTCTATGACCTTCTGGACAACGCCTACGGAGCTTGTCTGGAGTACGATGTTAAAGTCGTACTCGGGGACTACCAAAATCGGTAAGGAGAACACCTTTGGCGGAGTGGTCGGAAAGCATAGCCTCCACGATACAACAACAGATAACGGCTTCCGACTAACGGACTTTGCGACAGCTCGTAATGCGAACATTCAGAGGAGCAAATGTCAACTCTGACCACTTCCTCGTAGCAGCAAGATTCAGAGCTCGACTGCCCAATGTCAGAAAGCTGCACCAGCCCACCAGGGGGAGGTTCGACATTGGGCGCCAGAGTACACCGGAGGTTACAGAGTCTACAGGGAGTAGCTGAGCGAAAGACTCTACGGTATGCCTACGTCGAACACAAATGCCAATAATATGTGGCTGCATTGCCGCTCAGCCATTCAGGAAGTAGCCGAAACCACCATAGGACACTTACCACCCCCGACAACAAACCCGTGGTATGATGGCGAGTATGAGCAGAAAAAGGCAGCAACCGACGAGGCGTACCAAAAGGCGCTGCAGAGGAAAACCAGGGCAGCGCAAGAAGAGTACCGAGCCAGAAAAAGGGAGGAGAAAAAACTACTGCGACAAAAGAAAAGAATCTTCGCAGCCTCCCAACTCAAGGATATCGAGGAGTCTAGGTGTAAGCATAAAACACGAGCCTTTTATAAGAAAACCAAAGGCCTTGCAGGAGGCTTCAAAAAGGGCACTCATGCTCTTCGAAACTGCGAGGGTAATCTTGTCACCGACACGCAGGGGATAGTGGATGCATTTAATCAGCATTTCCAAAAGCTGCTTAGCGAGTATGACCAAGAGAGGGTTATAGGGGCCGAGGAAATCCCAATTCCAGCCGCTGAAGTAGTCCTCCCACCTAGCATCGAAGAAGTCGGCACAGCTATTCAGAAGCTGAAGAACAACAAGGGCGCAGGCTCAGATAGCTTGCCATCAGAGCTCTTCAAGGCTGGCGGGAGCATGCACCAGATCGTCTGCAGAATTTGGGAAGATGCATGCCCGGCGACTGGAATACAAGCTCTATTTGCCCCATCCACAAAAAAGGCGATCCTACCTCTTGCAAGAACTATAGGGATATATCCCTGCTCAATGTCACATACAATATTGTTGCGGAGATGCAAGCGGACCGTTAAGTTCGAAAACTCTCTGGAAGCGGGGATTGGAATGATGTCAACTTCCAAGGGAATTGTCAGAGCGTTCTAGAGATTTCCGAAGGGGAACTTCCAACGGCGAACGTTCGAGACGGTGGACCGAGAGCTATATAAGCGCGAACACTCGCCCGTGACAGACATTCAGTTTGTGGTGTAAAACAGCGTGTGACAAGTCGGTGTGATCAACCAAGGTGAAAAGAAAAGCTTTCAATAAAGGTTTGTGTATTGTGTAATAAAGTTTAAAGTGGATAGTATTGGATAATAAAGAAAAGTGGTGAAGCTACACAGATAATTGATCTGTGGTGAAAGAATTAAAAGTGTGTGTGTTTCAATTTAAATAAAAAGGACAATTGTAGTTTATCGCAATCCAGTGGTGCGAACCCTATTTGGTGTGGGGATCGAATAATTCGTAACATTTGGTGTCAGAAGTGGGATTGCGAGGAAACGAGTGAAACTTTATTTGAGTTGTGAAGTGAATCATTGCAAAAGTGAGAAAATGGTAAAATTGGAGAAGTTGACAATTGAACAACTGAAAAGAGAGCTGGATGCTCGGGAATTATCCACAGTGGGAAGTAAAGCCAACCTGGCGGAGAGACTGCGATCAGCGTTGCAGGAAGAAGGTTTCGACTGGGGGAATCACGAGTTCGGGGTGGAGAAGCCGTCGACATCCAGTGAACCAGCATTCGATATGCAGCAAATTCTCGCAGCTATGAATGCTATGAGTGCTTCCCTGAGCCAGAACTTAGATCAAAAGCTGGAGGAGAAGGAGGATAATTCCGCTGCCGTAAGTAGAAAGTTGGAGGAAAATTCCACTTCCATAAGCCAGAAACATGGAGGCGACCGTACACCAAAAGTTGGAGGAAAATTCCACCTCCCTGGGCCAGAAGCTGGAGACGTTAGAAGGGATGCTAGAGAACAATCGAGAAAGCCTAAGAAACATCCAGCAGACAGTCAACGATCGATTCCAGGACGTCGAAGAGAGAATCGAGACACTAGAATCGAGATTCGACAAGAAGGTTCTAGATCTCGAGAATAATCAAGAAAAGAGAATCGAGTCACTGGAGTCAAGGTTCGACAAGAAGGTTCTAGATCTCGAAAATAATCAAGAAAAGATAATCGAGACACTGGAAACGCGGTTCGACAAGAAGGTTCTGGAACTCGAGAAAACTGTCCAGAACGTCCAACATCAAGGAATCGTTGTACCGACTACAGCATCGAAATTCACAGCTCCCAACTACGATGGCACGAGCGCTTTTAACATCTTTAAGCTCCAGTTCGAGACAACAGCGGAACGGAATCAGTGGGGAGTAGAAGATCGTGTGGCCGCTCTAGTAATTTCGCTTAAAGGCGAAGCAGCTGGTGTTTTACAGACCATCCCAGAGACCCAAAGAAGGAACTACACAGCCATATGGGAAGCTCTTCATCAAAGATACGGCAGTGAGCACATGCAAGAGATGCACAAGCTGGAACTTAAAGGACGCAAGCAGCGTGGAAACGAGACCATCCAACAGTATGCTGCTGACATCGAGAGGCTATCCCATCTTGCCTACGCGGACGTTCCAGTTGATGTGGTGGAGAAGCTAAAAACGGATTCTTTCATCCAAGGGCTAAGGGACCCCGACACGCAACAAAGCTTGATTCTCCTGCCGAAGACATCTTTCAAGGAGACAGTTGCCAGCGCTCTCGCATGTGAAACATCGCTCTTGATATGCCGACCTTCGATCAAACTACGGCGCATATCTCAAGACAAGGATAGTTCGAGAACAACAACGGCGAGTAGGAGTGGTTCATTCCCGGGTAGATGCTACATCTGCGACCAGCAGGGGCACATTGCGAGGAACTGCCGTAGGAAAGCGTTCCTTCAGCAAATTGCGACGTAATTCCGGAGCAACGACAGTGAGTAGGAGTCGCTCGTTCTCAGGTAGCTGCTATATCTGCGACCAGCAGGGGCACATTGCAAAAGACTGTCGTCTGCGGAGAAAGCGTTCTTCCAGCAAATTGTGGCGTAGTTCCAGAGAAACAACGGTGAGTAGGAGCTGCCCGTTCCCAGGTAGATGCTACATCTGCAACGAGCAGGGGCTCATGGCGAGAAATTGTCATCTGAGAAGAAGGCGTTCGAGGTTTGATTCGCGAAAAGGAGATCAAGCGAGAGCACGCGAATACCGGAAGGGAAGCATCCATAGAAATGCGGATGCATTAACGAACCGACCTCGCGGCGTTGAATGCAAGCATTGTTCACGTGCGGAAATCAAAGAAGAGGTCCCCGATATCCGTCGTTTCCATGTGCTGCCAGAAGATTCTTGGAGTGCCGAGAAGGTTGGAAGAAAGCAGCGAGAAGATGCCGATCTGGCGGTCATCATCGGATACCAAGAACGAGGTTTTCGACCAAGTTGGCAGCAAATATCCAGTGAAAGCCCAATCGTGAAAGCTTACTGGGCTCAATGGCAGAGTTTGAAGCTGAAGAACGGTTGCCTCTACCGCAGTTGGGAAAGTGAGGACGGGAACATTGTAAACGATCTGCTGGTAATTCCGAAAGGACAAATCGAAGAGGTCATCCGAGAATACCACGAGGGACTAAGCGGGGGTCATCTTGGTGTTAACAAGACTGTAGAAAAGATCAAGAGACGTTTCTACTGGGTAGGATGCCATGAGTCGGTTACGCGTTTCATTCGCAGGTGTGAACAGTGTGCGAAGGCAAAGGGTCCAGTTAGGAAAACTCGAGGAAATATGCAGCAGTACAATGTTGGAGCACCGTTTGAACGTATCGCAATGGACATTGCAGGCCCATTCCCAACGAGCAACGCTGGAAACAAATACGCGCTAGTAGTGATCGATTACTTCAGCAAGTGGCCTGAGGTGTTTTGCATCCCGAACCAGGAAGCCAAAACCATTTCGGATGCATTCGTGAATAACTGGGTTTCGCGTTATGGAGTACCAATGGAACTGCACTCAGACCAAGGGAGAAACTTCGAGTCGTCGGTGTTCAAAGAACTCTGTGACATGCTAGGTATCAGAAAGACGCGGACAACGCCATTACATCCACAATCTGACGGCATGGTCGAAAGGTTCAACCGGACGATGGAGGAATACCTGAGAAAAGTCGTCGTCGGAGATCAGAAGGACTGGGATGAACATCTCCCCCTTTTCCTAATGGCATACCGTTCGGCACAGCACAATTCAACGGCAACAACACCCGCCGAAGCCATTTTTGGAACTGATCTCCGACTTCCATCGGACTTGAAGTTCGGCGCGGTACTACCGACAACTAGCGGCAGGGAGGACTTCGTAACCGAAAAGAAGGAACAGCTGAACTCTATCCATCAGTTCATCCGGGAGCGACTGAACTTGGTCAGTGATAAAATGAAGGCGCGATACGACTTGAGGGCGAATACTTCTGGATTCGAGACCGGACAATTGGTATTGCTGTACAACCCACAACGGAAAAAAGGCTTGTGCCCCAAATTGCAATCAGCCTGGGACGGACCATATGAGGTCATCAAGAAACTCAATGACGTGGTATACCGGATACAGCAGATGGGAAACAGACGGGCGAAGTATAAAATTGTCCACGTAGAGAGGTTAGCACCATATCCAGTCCAATCGCTTGTTCGAGGACGAACAAGTTTAGGAGGAGGGCAGTGTTGGAGGGCAGTGTACGTTCGCCGTTGGAAGGTTTGTGTATTGTGTAATAAAATTTAAAGTGGATAGTATTGGATAATAAAGAAAAATGGTGAAGCTACACAGATAATTGATCTGTGGTGAAAGAATTAAAAGTGTGTGTTTCAATTTAAATAAAAAGGACAATTGTAGTTTATCGCAATCCAGTGGTGCGAACCCTATTTGGTGTGGGGATCGAATAATTCGTAACAATATAATGTCCAGCGTATTGTGTGAACGTCTAAAGCCATTTTGCACCGCACTAATCGGCAGGGCGCCGTGCCGCATTGGTTAGTGTGTTGGGCTCTGGCGCACGATGAGCGAGCTCGGATCCCGACAACACCAACGCCATCGACTGTTTATTTCGCGACGTTCCTCCTCGGCGGGGTACTTGCAAAACCCCCCGTAGTAAACTTGCCAAGAAAAATCTTCTCGACTTATGCCGTTCGGAATCGGCATTGAACTGTAGGTCCCTTTCACCTGTGTGAAAAATAAATCACACACAACATGGGTGATTGAGAGAAGCTTGGCTCTGGTCCTTCATGGGCTGTAACGCCACCAAAGAAGAAGAAGAATCGGCAGCTACCAGTGCGGCTTTCGGCCCGGCAAAACAACTATATACCGAATTTTCACACTTCGACAAATCCTGGAAAAGACCAACGAGTTCCAAATCGATACACACCATCTTTTCGCCGATTTCAAAGCCGCATACGACAGCATTCATCGTGAAGAACTATTTGGTGCGATGGCCGAATTCGGGATCCCAGGAAAACTGATTCAGTTGTGTCGCGCCACGCTACAAAATACGCGCTTCATGGTGCAACTCGGTTCTAGGACTTCGGAACCGTTTGAAACATGCAACGGATCTCGGCAAGGAGATTCGTTCTCATGTGGCTTTTTCAACCTGATGCTGGAACAGATAGTGTGACGGGCAGGCGTCAACAGGGAAGGCACTATCTTCAACAAGTCCGTCCAGCTGCTAGGATACGCGTGTTCTCGCCGTGACATTGTGGAAGCATTCACGGCGATTGAAGAACAGGCGAAACGGGTTGGTCTTAAGATCAATGAGGACAAAACGAAGTACAAGCAAAAACCAATCCGTTGCCCTTGGGCCAAAACTCCTCACTCGAAAGACCAAATCATGCTTTACAAAGCTGGACGATAAGCAGGACAGCGGAGCTGATTTTGGGTTCTTTCGAAAGAAAGAAGTTACGTAATTACCCATCGAATGAACCCCGTCCCATGCCAATATCATCCTTGGTACACGATATAATCGAGGCGAAAAATAATTCCGAACGCACACACCCATATACGTAGATATGCGCATACAGGCATTTCTATTAAAACTTTGGACTTGGATTCTGGTGACCTTGAAACGTGGAGATATGTCAAAATTTCAAAATTTGGTGTGACTGGTGTGGTCTGTTCGGTGGACTGTTCGGTGGTCTACAGCTGGTTTAATTCATAACAGCCTTCTGAATCCTTGCGAAACTATCACGACTGAGAAATATTGTCAACGAGTAGATGAAATGTATGAAAAATTTGAACGTGTGCGCACGGTTTTGGTCAACAGAAAAGCACCAATCATTCTCTATGACAATGCCCGATCACACGTCGCACAGCTGACCTTACAGAAGTTAAACGAGCTGGCCTATGAAACCTTACCCTATCCACTACACCCGCCAGACCTCTCTCCAACCAACTATTTTTGACAACTTCTTGCGTGAGAAAGCTTCAGGTGCCAAAACTGCCTTCACTTACTTACCCACTTAGGTGGCGTTACAGTCCGTGGTGAACCTGGGCCTAAACCAAAAAGCGTCTCCAGCTGGCACGGTCTTTGGCCAGCTGTTTCCAGCGCCGCACGCCTAGTTGCTTAAGGCCCCCTTCTAACTGCGTGCGCCAACGTTGATGCGGCCGTCCTCTGCCGCGCCTTCCTTCCGGGGTGGATTCGAAGACTCTTCGGGTCGGAGCTGTATTTTCCACGCGCTCTACATGGCCTAGCCACCTTAGACGCTGTATCCGTAGACGTCGTATCAGGCCGATGTCGCTTTACAACCCGTACAGTTCTTCGTTATATGTATATTCTCTTCCATACACCGTTTGAACAAACGGGACCGTAGATAGTGTGCAGAATTTTCCTCTCGAAACGACCAAGGGCATCTTCATCCGCTTTTGTTAAGGTCCAAGCCTCTGCGTAAAGGAGGACTGGGATTATCAAGGTCTTATATAGTGACACCTTGGATTTCCGAGAGAGGGCTCTACTTCTCAATTGCCTCTTGAGCCTAAAGGAACAGCGGTTGGCAAGAGTGAGTCAAGGTAGACGAATTCCTTGACCACTTCAAAGTTATATCCGCCCATGGTGACGTTCGTGCCAATACGTCGCCGTTGTCCGTCTCTTTTAGATGAGAGCAGATATTTGGTTTTACCCTGATTAACCTTGGGACCCATCTTTGCCGCTTCTACCCTAATGCTTACAAAGGCCTCATTGACGTCTCGCTGTTTTCGTCCAATAACGCCAATGTCGTCGGCGTACGCAAGAAATTGCGTAGACTTGAAACAAATCGTACCTCTTGTGTTGGCCAGTGACTCTTGCACGATCTTTTCAAGCACGATGTTGAAAAAGTTGCATAACAGCGCGTCACTTTGCCTAGATCATTTTTTAACATCAAAGGTCTCGGTTTGGTCATTTCCGACCTTAATGGAGCAGCGAGAATTCTCCATTGTCATCCTGCACTGTTGGACGGGTTTGGCAGGGATGTTAAAACTAGACGAAGAGGTGGTGAGTGTCGACTTGGTATTCCTGGGTCTTCTCCAAGATCTGCCGTGGCGTAATTACTTGGTCTATTGTGGTATTACTTGGCCTGAAACCACACTGGTAAGAGCCGATTAGGTTATCCACAAACGGTTTCAGGCGTTCAAACAATACGGCAGAGAAAATCTTATATACGATGTTAACGAGATTTGTTCCCCTATAGTTGGCGCAGTTATAGCAAACGATGCTGAGATTCCATTCATGGGGCATGCTTTCCTTCGACCATACCTTGTAAATGAGATGGTGCATGCACCTTACCAGCTCATCTCCAGCCGCCTTAAGAAGCTCAACAGACAGGCCGTCTGCGCCCGCGGCTTTATCAGACTTAAGTCTTGATATCGCTATTTTGACTTCGTCTAGGTCGGGTGTAATGAATTCTGTTACATCGCCGTCCATTACGAAAGGCTCGCTCTGCCTGACAGCGGTATCTTGTCTGTCATCGCCGTTATACAGTCTGCAGAAGTGCTCTTTCCAAATCCTCAGCACCGACTGCGACTCTAGTACCAGTTCTCCATTTTCGTCCGTGCAAACCGCCTCTCTGACTTTGTAGCCATGGCATGTTCGTTTTACCTTATTGTAAAACTTACGGGCGTCATTCCTGCGAAAGCAGCACGCTCTCCGTGCTCTCTCTTCTTTCTTCTGAAAAGCGTGTATTCCTCTCTTCTCTTCTGCTCATAGATTTCGCGAGCAGCTCTCGTCCGTCGTTGCAGCGTGGCTTTATATGCTTCTTGTTTTGCTGCATGGGTTTGTTCGCATTGTTCATCGAACCAGGGATTTCTAGGTGGTGGCGGTTTTAAACCCAGCATCTCTGAGGCAGCGTCTCTGACGCCGCTCTGGCAATGTGCCCATTCTTGCTCTATTGTTTGTGCTGCTGTGGACGGATTTTGGGAGAGCTTGTGGGAAACAAGTTCGGCAAAGATTCTGGCAGTCTCTTGCGATTGTAGCTTTCCGACGTCAAACTTACGTAGTCCTAAGTAGTAGTCCTCGACTCCTAAGCATTCTTGATATTCTCATTCGTACCTTGGCTACAACAAGATAGTGGTCCGAGCCGATGTTGGCCCCTCGGAAGGAGGAGCGTCTGGCGTCGATCGCAGTGTGATCAGTCTGGTTGGTGGTCGATTGATCAAAAGACCGCCTGGTACCCCTCTGGATGTTGAAATGGAGGAATCGCGTGCTTGCTACGAGGAGGTTACGCCCCGCTAGGAAATCGATTAGCCTAAGTCCGTTGTCGGATGTGGTGTTATGGAGGCTATGCTTTCCTATGATCGACTCAAGCATGTTCTCTTGCCCAGTTTTGCATTAAAATCTCCTGGGATTATTTTTGTGTCGTAGCTGGTGCATTGGGCATATGTGCTGTCTAGGACATCGTAGAATTCTTCTTTGAGTCGATCGTCCTTTTCTTCCGTTGGGGCGTGAGCGAGTTATGAATAGCCCGCAGACTATCCAATAAAACACACAAAACATAATTTGATACACTGTAATATTTCTTTGGACATATGAACATATATAAAACACGAACTTAACGACACGACGACTAAACATTGACTGTCTCAAACGCCGGGCTCTAACTCAAGCTTTATCTCTGCTTAGTTTAACGAAGCAAAGAAGTGTACAATGATACACACATTGGGAAGAGAAGTGAATGACTTACGTCATGTAATTAGCGCATATTAAGCTAATGTTTCCAATGTGTGTCAACTTGGATTGAGCAGGGACAGAGATCGAAGCTGGCGTTTGACATGTTAAATGCGATCAACTTCTTTGCTCTGTTTGCTCGCTCCCTCCCCCCGCCTTCATCGAGTTCGTAATCTCCTACCAATGATGATGATCACAATAGTTGCAACTTTGATTAATAAATAATGTTTAGTTTCACTTGGAATCTATACTGTTAATGTTAAAGGTTGACAACCGACATTTTTGAGCAATCTAATATTAGTGCTTATTGGAGACCGCAGAACGTCACGGTTCAGTTCATTTTTCAACATAATAGAAAAGGAAAGCAAGCAAAAAGGTTATGAGTAATGAAAAAGTCATGTCTCCTAGCACACTATCCAGATGGTGATGCCATGGAATCCTTCTAAGAATTCGGGTGAGAAAAAAAATATATATGTATGAAATTCCTTTCTAGTTTACGAGATTAAAATTACACAACTGAAAATGCACACGAATTCGACTAAAGGTATGTGTTATCCACGAAATTGAAATTCATTCGCATGTTTTTTTCTTCTTTTTTGTTTATGTAGTTTTTACATTTGACCCGAATGTTCATATCAGAGTTCAACGCAAAGATGCACGAGGTAAAAAAGGGCAGATTGATTTTTGTGACTAAATTGTTTTAAATAAGAAAAATACACTAAGAAAGGAATACCAGGTGGGCAAGACTGAGATTTGCTTTCGTTCAAGTAAGATAAAACGACCGCAAAATAACGACGTGCTTCATCCCTCTGCCTTTAGAAATAAATAAAATATACATATGTTTATGTTAAACCAGATTATCTTTATTCAAGCAGGACTACGAAATTGTGCGGAGAAGATGCGTATGGAACAAAGGTAAGAAGAAGAATCCCTCTATGCACGAGTAGTTTTCTACGCAGAATTGTTGCAAAGACGAATTATACTTGCTGGATCATTGAAATTCTCATTGCAAAATGTACATGTACAGGGTGATTCGCATATGGTGTCACAAAAAGCTAGCGTGTAGGTTGGGTGGAGACAAGAAAAAAAGTGGTATGGAAGTGGGGTCTATTCCCCCCGTTTAGCCGGGAGAGGCAATTTTCTAAAAAAATTGACTTAAAACCGATAACAAACTATCTAAAAACAACAATAACAATAAAAACCTTTTTTTCGTTACCGGAATTTTGAATTATTTCTTAATCAAATGTTCAACAAAGAAGACAAAGATTGTATCACTTTCTAGTGGCTGTTTGACAATTTTTTTGTGTAATTTGAATCCAGCGACTCCAATCCGTCCTTCCAATTGTTCCATATATCCTATTTCCACTTTGTGAACATAATTCTTCTTAAATCCCAATGTATACAAATCTAGGGGAGTTAAATCTGGTAATCATTTCCCAGTAATAACGTTCGACAAAATTCAGCTCTCAAAAACTTGTCGTTTGGGGTAAGCTCCTGTATTGGCGTAAAATGGTACGGGTGTAAATTCCCGTTATGGAGCACTTGAAGCATAGTAGCTATCATCCTTGTACTAACGCAGAGGTTACGTCGGATCGAATCCGAATTCCCTCATCTACAAGTAAGTTTGATCCATCAGCAGATGATCTTTCTTTCCTTCGATACTCTAGCACTCCGTAATCTCGAAGGCGCTGGTGGATTCTTGAAAAAATTGTACGATTGGGACACCTTCTATTGGTATATCTGTCAGCTCAATTAATTTGGCTTCACAATCCTGACTATCAGCTAAAACGTAGCAGAAGTGCATTTCAATTAATTCTTCTCGAGACTAGTTTGACATCGTGATGTGTTGACGAGTTGACATTCAAATTGGAAATACCTAAAAGTCCGGTCACGAAAGAACCAAAAATAGATGGCGGGCAGTACAGGCGCAACACCTCTGATATTCGACACAGGAAATGAAGAGCGTTCATATTTGATGAAACTTGAAGAACCAGGAGTGGTCAAATTTTTAAATCTAACGCTTGTTAGTATGTGTATATGTAATAATTATAAGTATTTCTTTTCAATCGACCACCAACCAGATTGATCACATTGCGATCGACGCCAGACACTCCTCCTGTATTCTCGACGTACGAACCTTCCGAGGGGCCAACAAATGAGGATATCAAGAATGCTTAGGAGTCGAATAGGACTACGTAAGTTTGACGTCGGAAAGCAATAATCGCAAGAGACTGTAAGAATCATTGCCGATCGTGTCTCCTCCAAGCTTTCCCAAAATCCGCCCACAGCAGCACAAACAATAGAGACACCCTGCCTCAGAGGTGCTGGGCTTCAAGCCGCCACCACCTAGAAACCCCTGGTTCGATGAACAATGCGAACAAGCCCATGGAGCAAAACAAGAGGCATATAAAGCCATGCTGCAACGATGGACGAGAGCTGCTCGCGAAATCTATGAGCAGAAGAGAAGAGAGGAACACACGCTTTTCAGAAGAAAGAAGAGAGAGCACGGAAACCGTGAGATCGAGGAGATGGAGACAGGCTTTCGCAGAAATGACGCCCGTAAGTTTAACAAGAAGGTAAAACGAACATGCCATGGCTACAAAGCCAGAGCGGCGGCCTGCAGGGACGAAAATGGAAAACTGGTAGTAGAGTCGCAGTCGATGCTGAGGATTTGCAAAGACCACTTCTGCAGACTGTACAACGGCGATGATAGACAAGGTACCGCCGTCAGGCAGAACGAGCCATCCGTGATGGACGACGATGTAACAGAATTCAGTCCACCCGGCCTAGACGAAGTCGAAATAGCGATATCAAGACTTAAGTCTAATAAAGCCGTGGGCACAGACGGCCTGTCTGCTGAGCTTCTTAAGGCGGCTAGAGGTGAGCTGGTAAGGTGCATGCACCATCTCATTTGCAAGGTATGGTCGGAGGAAAGCATGCCCGACGAATGAAATCTCAGCATCGTTTGCCCGGTCCATAAGAAAGGAGACCCCTATAACTGCGCCAACTATAGGGGAATAAGCTTCATTAACATCGCATATAAGATCTTCTCTGCCGTATTGTGTGAACGCCTGAAA
The DNA here is from genome assembly GCA_951905685.1 of Eumerus sabulonum. NCBI lineage: Eukaryota > Metazoa > Arthropoda > Insecta > Diptera > Syrphidae > Eumerus > Eumerus sabulonum. Next base: position 95,867,589 of record OX645061.1, on the reverse strand, counting down.
CCGTTTGTGGATAACCTGATCGGCTCTTACCAGTGTGGTTTCAGGTAAGGTCAATCCACAATAGACCAAATATTTACGCCACGGCAGATCTTGGAGAAGACCCAGGAATACCAAATCTACACTCATCACCCCTTCGTCGATTTCAGGGCTGCATATGACAGCGTGTATGGAGATGAGCTATACAAAGCCATGTCTAGTCTTAACATCCCTGCCAAACTCGTCCGACTGTGCAGGATGTCAATGGAGAATTCTCGCTGCTCCATTTAGGTCGGTAATGAGCAAACCGAGACCTTTGATGTTAAAAAAGGATTTAGGCAAGGTGACGCGTTGTCATGCAACTTTTTCAACATCGTGCTTGAAAAGATCGTGCAAGAGTCACTGGCCAACACAAGAGGTACGATTTGTTTCAAGTCTACGCAATTGCTTGCGTATGCCGACGACATTGACGTGATTAGACGGACACAGCGAGACGTCAATGAGGCCTTTGTAAGCATTGAGGTAGAAGCGGCTAAGATGGGTCTCAAGGTTAATGAGGGTAAAACCAAATATCTGATTTCATCTAAAAGAGACGGACAACACCGACGTATTGGCCCGAACGTCGCCATGGGCGGATATAACTTTAAAGTGGTCAAGGAATTCGTCTACCTTGGCTCACTGATGACCAGCGACAACAACACCACCGCTGAGATAAAACGAAGAATCACTCTTGCCAACCGCTGTTACTTTAGGCTCAAGAGGCAATTGAGAAGTACAGCCCTCTCTCGGAAATCCAAGGTGACACTATATAAGCCCTTGATAATCCCAGTCCTCCTTTACGTAGAGGCTTGGACCTTAACAAAAGCGAACGAAGATGCCCTTGGTCGTTTCGAGAGGAAAATTCTGCGCACTACCTACGGTCCCGTTTGTTCAAACGGTGTATGGAGGAGAAGATATAACGAAAAACTGTACGGGTTGTACAGCACCATTGGCCTGGTACGACGTCTACGGATACAGGTGGCTAGACCATGTAGAGCGAATGGAAAATACAGCTCCGACCTGAGGAGTCTTCGAATCCACCCCGGAAGGAAAGCGCAGCAGAGGACGACGGCATCAACGGTGGCGCACGCAAGTGGAAGGGGACCTTAACCAGCTGGGTGTGCGGCGCTGGAAACAGCTGGTGCGGCGTGCCAGCTGGAGACGCTTGTTGGTTGAGGCCCAGGTTCACCACGGACTGTAGCGCCACCTAAGTAAGTAAGCAAGTATTTCTTTTTTTATATGGTACTCTATTCTAAATTTTCGAACATTTTATTTTTATTTGTTATCTATCCTTTGTGGTTATCATCTGTATTGTGTTTACAAAAAAATATTTTGGTTGTCTGTAAAGTCGATTTACGGACGATTATTTTACATACGTGATAACGTCATTAGGAAACAGTGATGAAAAATTAACAACACGTGGTGCTCTCAAGCGGTCCACCAGCTAAGTATGTACTAACCGCACGCGACTCTGGTTGATTACGGTGATCGGGCGACAGCTGATATATATGTATGAGATTGCTCGGACAGTGTTGTGGCTTGGTAAGGAAACGCAGACATTCATGAGCTGCTCGTGAGTGTGCGCTACCCAACGAGCAATTATTAGTCGCACGCGCTCGTGAGGAATTGGCTGTGAGCATTTTTTTTCGTTTTGGAAATGGGCACATACATATGTATGTACATGCATATGTGTGTATATATGTATACTTTTCCAACATACAAACTCCAGACTTTTTCACACGAATTCCTCAGGATCGGATTTGTCGTATAAAAACAGAATTAGGGTGTATGCATGTATGTATGTTTCACCTGGATTACTGATTACTCCTAAAAGTATGCCTGTGTTTTATGCATGTAGGTTTATGCAGCACCATGTCATCGCAACATTTTTTCATGCCCTCAAGTATGCAAACAAAATTCTATCCCATAGGCAAAACGGATGAGTCTCTATCGCTTTTTTGCGCTCTCGCTTGCACGCTCAGCTCAGGCGGAACGTGACAATAAGTCCTACTTTTTCTTACGTGCAGCCGGTGTTCATCGATTTATAAGACGTTCTCACGTGAAAAAGGTTTTTCTTAAAAAAAGTGGTTTTCGTTATTTTTAGATTTCTCAGAAACTATAAGACATTTTAAGTATCCAGATTTCTGTTATCGACTAAGAATTAATAAGAGCATTGATTTCCAAAGCAAAATAGTACCCAATTACGTACAAAATTAGAAAAAGCTGTTTGAAATTTTTATTCTCAATTTTTTCTTTTTAATTTCGAATTTTGAAAATAAGTTTTTTTCAAAAACTGTTTACTAAGACAGCTTTATTTAACAAAACAATAAGAGAAGAGATTCGTGGCTTTACAAAAACGTACAACACGGTATCGTAGGTGGTATTGTTGTTTTGAAATAGCTTTTTATCTGTTTTAAGTCAACTTTTTGGAAAATTGCCCCACCCGGCTAAACGGGGAGGAATAAACCGCCCACCTATACAATTTTTTTCTTGTCTCAACCTACCTACACGCTATAGCTTTTTGTAGCAACATATGCGAATCACCCTTACATACATAATTCGATTTACTACCGACAAAAAACCGTGGTACGATGTTGAGTGTGAGCATAAAAAGCGACCGATGAGGCGACAAAGGAGAACACTAGCAGTGCGAGAAATACCGAAGCAGATGGAGGGAGAAAAAAAAAATACGCTGCGGCGAAAGAAGAGAATCTTCATATCCTCCCAGCTCAAGGATATCGAAGAGTCCAGGGATAAAAACGAGATAAAACCTTTTACAAAAGAACCAAAAGCCACGCAGCGGGCTCTAAAAACGGCACCCAGGCTCTTCGAAATTGCGAGAACAATCTTGTTACCGACCTACAGGGAATAGTGGATGTTTTCAAATAACATATCCAGCGGGTGCTTATCGGGCACGGAGAAGAGAGTGTGGTGGTGGACGAAGCGAACCCGCCTCTAGTCGATGAAGTCGTCCCCCATCCCGGCCTTGAAGAAGTAGGCAAAGCTATTAAAAAGCCAAAGAACAGCAAGGCCGCAGGCTCCGATGGATTACCACCAGAGCTCTTCAAAGCTGGAGGCGATGATCTTGTAAGGAGCATGTATCAAATCATCTGAAGAATTTGGGACTGGAATACCCGCTCTATATGCCCCATCCACAATATACCCCTTTTGCAAAGAAAACAGATGTATGTCCTTTCTTTGTGTCGCTTATAAGATTCAACCCGTGTATTATGTGAACGTCTAAAGCCTTTGCACGGCACTAATCGGCCCATATCAGTGCGACTTCCGGCAAGGCCGAGTGACCATAGACCAGATATTCACGACGCGACAAATCCAGCGGGTTTCAAATCGATACCCACCACCACTTTATCGATTTTAAAGCCGAATATGACAGCATTCATCGCTAAGTCTTATTTATCGGAATCCCCGGAAAACTGGTCCGGATGTATCGAGCCATGCTAACAAACACTCGATGCACAATACAGTTCGGCTCCAGAACCTCCGAGTCTTTTGAAACCTGCACAGGATTTCGGCAAAGAGATGCGCTGTCATGCGACTTCTTCAATCTCGTGTTGGAACAAATAGTGCCACGGGCAAACGTGAAGACGAAAGGCACCGTCTTCCACAAATCGGTGCAGTTGCGGGGCTACGCAGACGATATTGAAACTGTCGCAAGGTCCCAGCGAAACATTGTGAAAGCCTTAAGGACGCCTGAAGAACATAACGATCGGCAAATATAATTTCTAGATGGTGAAAGAGTTCACATAGTTCGGGACAAATATTCTCCACGAATGACATCATAGTGGAGATCCGGCGCAGAAACATCCTTGGCAACTGCTTCTAATTTGGCTTATCAAAACAGCTAGCGTCCAAAATCCTGTCCCGAAGAACCAAGATTATGCTCTATAAGAGTCTTATCCTACTGTACGGAGCCGAAACTGGACGATAAGCAGGACAGCATAGCTGATCCTTGGCTTCTTCGAAGGAAGAATTCTGGGACGGGTATTCGGTTCTGTCTGCGAGGAAGGCGAATGGAGGGACCGCGGGACTCTATGAGTTGTACAAAGAAGTCGACTTCAATAGTGCATGGACACCAACGCTCCAGTAGTATTCGAATCCGAGCCACCTGCTTCGAGAAGGAGAGCGAGACCGAGCCTTCGGTACAAAGACCAAGTGATCATGGACGTAAGACAGCATGGTCTTACCGACTGGAAGCAGGGTGCCCGGGACTGCCAAAGATGGAAAGCTCTATTAATTCAGGCACAGACCCTCCATGGGCTGCTGGCCTGAAAAGTAAGTAAATAAACTAGAAGGAATCCTCACGCAGTACAAGGCGCATATTACTGCGGTCCAGGAAATACGCTGGATAGGAAACGGTATGATTAGGAAGAAAAATTGCGACATTTATTACGGCTGTCACAAAAGGTTGCACTTACTGGGATGCGGATTTGTCGTGGGAAAGCAGTTAAGGCCGACTTTAAACCTATAAGTGATCGCCTGGCTGTGATCCGCATCAGACGCAGATTTTATAACATCAGCCTTATATGTGCACACGCCCCTACCGACGAGGCCCTATCAAGGAGGACTTCTATGAGCTCCTGGACAACGCCTACGGAGCTTGTCCGGAGTACGATGTAAAAATCGTGCTCGGGGACTTCAACGCCAAAATCGGTAAGGAAAACATCCTTGGCAGAGTGATCGGAAAGCACAGCCTCCACGATACAACAACAGATAACAGCTTCAGACTCGCTGACTTTGCGACAGCTTTTAATGCGGTGATAAGTAGCACAAGATTCCCTCGCAAGCGAATCCACACAGCAACCTGGCGATCTCCGGACGGTCGAACCGCCAACCAAATCGACCATGTGCTCATTGACGCAAGGCACTCGTCAAACATCTTGGATGTGCGAACATTCAGAGGGGCAAATGTCGACTCCTCGTAGCAGCAAGATTCAGAGCTCGACTGTCCAATGTCAGAAAGCTGCACCAGCCCATCAGGAGGAGGTTCGACATTGGGCGCCTGAGCACACCGGAGGTTGCCAGAGTCTACAGGGAGCAGCTGAGCGAAGGACTCTACGGTATGCCTACGACGAACACAAATGCCAATAATATGTGGCTGCATTGCGCTCAGCCATTCAGGAAGTAGCCGAAACCACCTTAGGATACCTACCACCCCCGACAAGAAACCCGTGGTATGATGGCGAGTGTGAGCAGAAAAAGGCAGCAACCGACGAGGCGTACCAAAAGGCGCTGCAGAGGAAAACCAGGGCAGCGCAAGAAGAGTACCGAGCCAGAAGAAGGGAGGAGAAAAAACTACTGCGACAAAAGAAAAGAATCTTCGCAGCCTCCCAGCTCAAGGATATCGAGGAGTCTAGGGATAAAAATAAAATACGAGCCTTTTACAAGAAAGCCAAAGGCCTTGCAGGAGGCTCCAAAAAAGGCTCTTCGAAACTGCGAGGGTAATCTTGTCACCGACCCGCAGGGAATAGTGGATGTATTTAAGCAGCACTTCCAACAGCTGCTTAACGAGCATGACCAAGAGAGAGTGGTAGGGACCGAGGAAATCCCAACTTGAGCCGGTGAAGTAGTCCTCCCACCCAGCATCGAAGAAGTCGGCACAGCTATTCAGAAGCTGATGAACAACAAGGCCGCAGGCTCAGATAGCTTGCCATCAGAGCTCTTCAAGGCTGGAGGCGATATTCTGGTAGGGAGCATGCACCAGATCAACTATAGAATTTGGGAAGATGAAAGCATGCCGGACGATTGGAATACCAGCTCAATATGCCCCATACACCAAAAAGGCGATCCTACCTCTTGCAAGAACTATAGGGGTATATCCCTGCTCAATGTCGCATACAAGATCCTGTCCAGCGTATTGTGTGAGCGTCTAAAACCATTTTGCACCGCACTAATCGGCAGCTACCAGTCCGGCCTCCGGCCCGGCAAATCAACTATAGGCCAAATTTTCACACTTCGACAAGTCCTGGAAAAGACCAACGAGTTTCGAATCCATACACACCATCTTTTCATTGATTTCAAAGCCGCATACGACAGCATTCATCGTGAAGAACTGTTTGGGGCGATGGCCGCATTCGGGATCCCGGTAAAACTGATCCAGTTGTGTCGCGCCACGCTAAAAAACACGCGATGCTCCGTGCAACTCGGTTCTAGGACCTCGGAACCATTCGAAACATGCACCGGATTTCGGCAAAGAGATGCGCTGTCATGTGACTTCTTCAACCTGGTGCTGGAGCAGATAGTGCGACGGGCAGGCGTCAACAGGGAAGGCACTATCTTTTACAAGTCCATCCAGCTGCTAGGATACGCGGATGATATCGACATCATCGCGTGTTCCCGCCGTGGCATTGTGGAAGCATTCACGGCGATCGAAGAACAGGCGAAACGAGTTGGTCTTAAGATCAATGAGGACCAAACCGAAATACATGCTGTCAAGCAAAAACCAATCCGTCGCTCACCACCTGGGACAAAATATAACAATTGACAGCTACAGCTAGAGTTAAGGAGTTTGTCTACCTCGGGGCAAAAGTAAATTCCACAAATGACAACACAGTGGAGATCCGGCATAGAATCGCCCTGGGCAACCGCTGCTACTTCGGCTTGTCCAAACAACTGGGGTCAAAACTCCTCACTCGAAAGACCAAAGTCATGCTTTACAAAACGCTCATTCTGCCAGTCTTGCTGTACGGAGCCGAAAGCTGGACGATAAGCAGGACAGCGGAGCTGATTTTGGGTTCTTTTGAAAGAAAAATTCTGCGCCGGATATTTGGTCCTGTCTGTGAGGAAGGTGAATGGAGAAGAAGACACAATCGCGAACTCTACGAGCTGTACCAAGATGTGGATGTAGTCCGGAAGGCAAGGATCCGTCGATTACACTGGCTCGGCCACATCGAGCGCATGGACATCAATGCTCCAGCTAAGAGGGTCTTCGACTCCGAGCCTCCTGGTTCGAGAAGAAGAGGAAGACCGAACCTCCGGTATAAAGACCAAGTATTCGCGGATGTAAGACATCTTGGTCCTGACAACTGGAAGCAGCGTGCCTGGGACCATCAAGGATGGAAGGCAGCTTTAGCTCAGGCTCAGATCCTCCATGGATCGCTGGCCTGATAAGTAAGTAAGTAAGTAAACGAGGGCAAAACTAAATATATGCTGTCATCAAAAAAGGACGCTCACCACCTACGTCTTGGCCAGAACGTTTGTACTATCTATAATTTCGAGGTAGTTATAGACTTCGTCTACCTTGGCTCCGCAGTGACCTGGTATAACGACATCAGTTCCGAAATCAAACGCAGAATCACTCTTGCCAATCGCTGTTTCTTTGGGCTCAGGAGGCAACTGAGTAATAGAGCCCTCTTCCGAACGATAAAGTTGACTCTATATAAGACCCTTATCATCCCGGTCCTGTTGTACGGCGCAGATGCATGGACACTATCAAAAGCTGATGAGGAGGCCCTTGGTCGGTTCGAGAGAAAGATTTTGCGTGTGATTTTCGGGCCTATAAACGCTGACGGGGGATGGAAGAAGAGATTCAACCACGAACCTTACGGGCGGTACAGCGACATGAGTCTAGTCAGGCGTCTACGGATTCAACGCCTAAGATGGCTGGGCCATGTAGAGCGAATGGACACCACTGCTCCAGCCCGGAGAGTCTTTGAATCCAATCCCGAGTGACGAAGAAGCAGAAGACGGCCGCGCTTAAGTTGGCGCACACAGGTGGAAGGGGACCTCAGCCAACTGGTTGTGCGGCAATTGAAAAGGCTATCAAAAGATCGTGCTAGTTGGAGGGGCATGTTGGTTGAGGCCCAGGTTCACCCCGAACTGTAGCGCCCGTTAAGAAGAAGACATATTTATTTATTTATTTTTTCTTTTTAAATTTTTATCAAAGAGGTTTTCTAAACGTACATAGCTTATACTGCTGTTCTCTCCCCAACACCAAAGAATCACTAAACAGCGAAAAAAGGGAAATATGACCCAATTTACTGGTTCCATCACTAGTCATCTCCATCTTTCTGTACGTCGTCAATAGTATTATATCAAAGTTGGCAGCAGCCGTAAGAACTTCTCAGAATTCGATTTTCGGTCTTGGCAATTATTTCAACAGTTTTTTTCATCATTTGATTGATATGCAATGTACTAATAATGGATTAATTTAACACCGTTTGCTTCCCAGTGTTTGATACAACACGGGTTGTTAATACTTTTGAATGTCGAGTCCCCTAATTGGCATACGTACATACACACACGTACATATCCGTATCTCACGTAACAGTCCTTGTTGTATCAGCTGCGCATATTTATTACTACAATTTAACATTTCCATTGGTGATTCTAAATGTGAATAGGAGCCACAAATGTGACTTCGTAACTGATGGTAATAATGAGTTGAACCATATTCTTAAATCTTGAGATTATGCCATGTTATATGAAAGAGGCATGTGTGGGAATATAAGCTGCTTACAAACACCCATAGCCATTGTTGGTAAGACAGTTTAAAATTCTCTCAAGTGATTAGAACGTGCATATACGAGTATTGTGGGACTTTATATCTTAAACTTTTCAGTGATATACGATTTTCAGCTTGGTGGGTGGCGGTGAACTTTTATTATTAAAAGCAATAGTCAACGGAAGTTGAATTTAAGGTCATGTGAAACTTTGTACTAATGTACGTTCGAACTAACTTTCTATTGGGATATGATTGATCATATCACTTGACAAGTCTTTTCTATAAAACATAGTAGGACACAGAACTTGATTATACAAGGCGTGGCAATTAAGTTCTGGCAATTTGTAAACAAAAAACAAGAAAAATTGAGTTTGTCGCAAAATTTTACATTCTCTTTGAATTCCTCTCTACTACACCCTTTCTAAGGTGCAAGTGCCATTCATCGATGATGACTGCGAGTCTGCTTGGACTACAGAAGACAGCACAGCGTCTTGGAAGCATTAAACACCACTTCATTCTTCTTTCCACAAACTATGATGCTGTCGATGGAAAATTGAATGAGTTCAACACACGCTCTCACTCACTATGTACAGCCGAACAGCAGTTAGTGAGCGAACAAAAGGTCATCATTATAAAAATTAAAACAAAACAGACCAAACGAAGCCCTGGGGAGCACCGGTATGTAAAAATTAGATGTCGGATTTGAATCAGTCCAAAATATCTGGAAGGTGGCGCGAAATTAATCATCCATGACCTTGCCGCTAATGTCATTAGATCTCGTCGCTAAAACAACGACGAGTTAAAACTCGAAAAGTTATTAAGGTCGCTGGAGCCAGTTTTCTTGTAAAGCTATATTGTTTTCTTCTGATTTATTACTTGGATTTTTGAGGTGGTGGGAGTACGAGAATTTGTCTGATAATACATAGGGGTCGGTCGAGCCAAGAGGAGATAATACATCTATAAAATACAATACAATACACGGTACGACTAGTAACATTAGAGATGCGCGGGTTGAGTTGGTTGAATTAGCTTGGAGAATAATTCAAAATACTTTTCTTCATGTGTTGTCTTTAGAATGTCGAAGCCACAGAGGAGGATGGTATGCTATATTGAGGGAGAAGTTGGTAAGCTATGTCATAACGGTTGTAAACGACGAGCTGACTATGGGTTATGAATAATGACGCTAAGCTATATCCAGTATGGTTATAATCCAAAGTTCTTCCTTAACTCTTGAATATAGCAAAACTCAACGAAGAAATGGCTCACCAACAAAACACACAAATCATATGTATTCGTATCTGGCTTTACAGCTTCGGAGTACCTATGCCTATCTTCTCTCAACTATATCCATGTTGCGTGAGATTTTTTTTTCCTATAGGTGAAACGAAGTTAAAGTTATTATTATCAATTTCGTTCGGCGAATTTTGAGAAGTATTTCATGACAATAATACTACAGAGGATTTTGTCAGTACACTGTAAAAAGCACATTGGATAACATGGCTGTTGTTGGGTGCGATCCCGTGTCATCGGCGCAGAGGCACTGCGCCACAGTGCTCTCGTGGCGACATCGTATAAGTCATGAAGTGAAGCATCACCATCCCCTTCGTAAAGCAATTACGTGTTATACGCATTCAATCGTGAGACTACTGCACGAACAAAGAGCAACACACACGACTGCTACACGTAATCTGAATGTCATCTTTTATTCAAATCATCGGCTTATCGAACAGCACTCATGAGCTCTCCATTTCCTGCACTGGCATACATCCCCAATCGTGACTCTACCCTCCCTATATTTGACCGTTGATGGGATTGGATTGGATGCAATTCAAACAAGATATGTCCATCCTATTAACAAATTCAAAACCTACTCTTATCGGATCCGAAAACGTTAGCCCAAATGATTTTCGATTTGCTTAAGATCTCCTTTGCAAGGTACAGCTTCTTATAAGAAGTTATAGGATTGAAGGGTTTAATCTACATCTGAATTCATCTAGGTAATTTTAAAAGGATGGCTTTTTGAACTCCTTTTCTTTCATCGCTGTACCGTTGGGTAATTAATTGTCACTCATTTACAGACTATTTTTGCGGACTTATTTCTGTTGTATAATTTACATAAAACTTACAAAATCAGTTAGCATGGCATTGCCATCTGCCGCATTGACAAAGTAATAAAACTTAAACAAGCAGGTTTTACAAACATTTTCATTTAACATCTTTTCCTTATACTTTCGAACGTTCATTTCGTTAAGCAGCCCTATCATTTCAGCATCTGACAAAAAGTCTATACCAAAGATGCTTTTTCTTGTTCCTCTTAGAATTGGGAATATTCCCACAAAATGTTCTCTACGAAGTTTGAACATCATTAAATTTCTCACTGTATGTCGTTCGATGTAGAGACTCTCTTGCACCGTCTAAGAGTTTCATCCTGGCCTGTGCATCTATATTCTCAATTAGATATCTGTTGCAGTGATTTTTTCCAGTTCCTATCCTCATAGCTCAGTTTCACACCACATTTTTGCGCTAGCTCTAACCACTCCGAATACCACCCAGTTCTACTTCTGTTGTCACACCAAATTAAGACCTTTAGAATGCAGCCTTAGAGTCTTAACAAATAGGGGGTAGGTCTTGCGTCTAACATGATCATGTAATTAGGCGTATTGCGAGGGACCGTGAAGATCCTCTTACTGAAAAAACCTTCTCGATTTCCTCATATTGTTTACTTCCCCAACTTGCGCTGCAAAGAACGTACCAGGCCGTGATGATTCTTTGAAGACTTTAAATGTGCGGCTATGGGCAAAGCTTGCGTTGCTGCTCTGGCTCTTGTATGGAACGAGGCCGATGGTTCCGTTACAGACGCTTAACCTACCTATCTTAGCACTGAAGTCTCTTAGTACAATATTGATGTTTCAGCTGGGATATTGAGCATATGTTCTTTATAAGAGATCGTAGCACTCATCATTGGTGGCATCGTACTTTTCTTCCGTGGGAGCGTTGACGCAAATTAGGCTGATATTAGAAAAATTAGCATTGATAAGAATCGTTATGAGGCGTTCGCTCACATGCCGAAAGGTTAAGGCTTTTTGCCTTAGTCCAACTCGATCACAAATCCGCATCCGAACCATTGTTGTCCTCTCTCTATAGGGGTCGCCGTTGTAGATGTCGCAGTTTTTTATCCATTTTTTACTCGGTCCACTCGCATTTTCTGAATGGCTGTTAAGTCTTTTTTATAGTGGTCTCGGACGTCCCTAAATTGTTCGACAGCACGTGGTTTGATTAGGGTCCTAGCATTCCACGTGCAGAGTCGAAGATTATTGTCCAATTTTCGTTTTTTGCAAAGGTCGTCAACATGTATTCGGTCCGTTTTATCCGATGGTTATGGTTGCTTCTGAGAAATTCTAGGGTTTTCCGGTTACGGTTTGCTAGACCATTGCCAAACCTATATTAATCCCATTTTATGGCACAGAATACTCCCCATTCGTCCTCTTCTGTTAATAAAGAAAACATCCAAATGGTACCACGAGGAAGTGGAAGCTGGACCTGGCTAACAGATTTGCAAGCCATTCGGCTGTAGGGGCTCTTACTCGGTTTTTTTTTAGCAGAATAGCACCGGTCGACAGATGCTACTCCTACGAGGTCTTTGATAGTCTTTTACCATACATTTGGAAGACATCCCCAACGCATGCGGCTTATAAAACATCGCTTTGCGATTAACCAAGTAAAATCGGCTTTGAGGTCCACAAGGAAAACGTAAAGCTTCTCCCTCATGTTGACGAAAGATTCCGCGATAGTTTTCAGCACGAAAATCTGGTCCACAGTTGAATAATCTGGCCTAAAACCAGCCTGGAATTTCGTCAGCAAGTAAGTGGTACCTGTTCAGTCCCCTCTATGGTATAGCGGCAAACATGTTGTAGGAAGCATTTAAGAAGGATACTCGGCGATAGTTAACTGGACCGGAAGAATAGGAAAAATCAAAGCTACTTTATCAAGATCCAGAATGTTGTTGAATATTGCTACTAATTAATTAAGCAACCTATTGGTACCATAATCGTAGATTTCGATTGGAATTTCATCCGATCCTGCAGCGTTTTTATCTTTTAAGGCGAACAATGCTCTTCAAATATTTTGATATGTATTTAGTCCATCCAGGATCCTGTTTTGGATGAATGGCTCGGACCATTCACCGAGATATTCAGTAATATTTCGAAATGGTCCAAAAGGATGTTTTCATTAAGGTCCCTATTAATTTTGTACCTTCGCCATTCTGTTTTTTTCTTTTTTTTTTTGCTGCTTTCCAGAACTCTGTTGAGCAATTCGAGTGACTCAGCTTGTGCGCCGCCTTCTCGTGGTACATCCGCCTATTCAACGTGTGTATTAATATGTACTTACTGTTTGCTTTTTAAGGATCTCCGAATCGAATGTCCGGAACAACTTAAGCTAATCAAACGATAAGCGTCCCGCTCTTTGGCAAGTAGGATCAAACCATGGTTCTTTGTATTGCTTTTTAGGGGTACTGGAGAACACGCGTTATTTATAAATGTTTCAGCAGCAATATGCTCCCGTTCCAATTGCTCATCTCGTTGCCACAACAGCTTTAGCTTCATCATCATTCAAAATATCCTAGGAACCGTTCTCACCTCCTTTGCTTCCTCACTTGTCGGCAAAAGGAAATTGATATTGAAGACAATACGTAGGTGATCCGAGTACGTAGATTGCCTTACTTCAAAGTCCGTGTTGTAGTTTCTTCACTCACTCCTTTACAAAGAGTAGTCAATAACTGATAAGCCTTGAGCACCTATAAAACTTTTAGTTTTAGACGGGGTACTGGCAAAACCCCCCGTCGTATACTTGAAATGAAAATGCTTCTCGACTCACGCCGATCGGAATCGGCATTAAATTGTAGGTCTCTTTCACTTGTTCCTTTCACCTGGGCTGTAACGCCACCAAAGACTAAATGTTCAATACTCTTGTTTATCAAAGTGTGTATTCGGGCTAACTTCTCCTGAATCCTTAACTCAGTCATGTAAACATAATACACAAGTGAAAGATGGCCATAATAACTCACATGTACCCCGCTTTGACACTGAATATGACATCCTTGTGCTAGGTAGCATTGAAAATATAACTTATTTAACTACTGCTTCGCTTTAAGATGAAAGGCTTTTTTGTTTTCCACTAAAGGACAAACTACTCGCATTATAGCTATTTCACTTTACTTATGGATCATACCAGTGGCATACCAGAAAGGTGTCACTCAAAGTCTGTGTGCATTGGGAACAATATCTATGATTTATGGAATACACAACATAAGGAACAAGTCAACATATACTTTTAAAATGTCATTCACACACCCTAGTCAAAAGGAGAAGATCAAAGGAAATCCATGAACCCACTTCGACCTAAGTGGTATTTCTATAGTGGATTTTGTTTTATTTGTATTTATGCGGAAGTATGGAGTATTTTTATTGTCAAACAAAGGGCATGGTGGAAGTGAAGGCCTTAATTTGAACGTGTGAATTTCTTTGAAGATAAGACCTCTAGATGTAATTAAAGCGGAAAAGGCATTGAATTACGCACCTTCTTTCCTCTGTGTAGTTTCTAAAGCCAAATTGTGTTCATTTAACTTCATTGAAGCAAGGTGAATTTAATTGCTTCATGTGTTGGCTTTTTCATAGTATAGAAGATGTGCTCAAAGTTGGCACTGATTGGCGAACTCAATAGACTGTGGAGTGCAATTGAAATTATAGAGACTGTTTTATGGAATTCAGTTAAGGTATGAAGCTTCACATTTTCAGTTGTAGTTGTACACTGAGCCTGTAGCCAGTGGTAAAGCAACAATACCTTACACGCGTTCTGTTTTAGATATTGTTGTCTTTGAACAACATCCAATAATTCACTCTTAATTGCAGTATCTTACTTATACGACCAAGTCCTTATTTAACCCAAGTACAATATAATTGAGTGCAACGTCTAATACTCAGATCACCAGCATAGTACATTGAACTCATAAAAAGGACGAACTGGATAACCTATTCCAATAAGCAGCAACAAAATACAATATCTCGAAACCCCTTTTCTGTGGACATTTTCCATCTTTGCTACCTATCACAAACTGAATAATCTTCTTTCTGTCTAATAATAAAATTCCAGGTGTGCAACCTGACGATGATGAATCCATTCTCTCAATTTTTTGTTTACCATCTTCCTCGTCATCATTTGTGGTATTTGCTTACTTCGTTGATGCTTCCTTACGAACTGGTGTTCCGTTCCATTTCTTCCTCTTTCAGCACGTAATGATAATTTGCATTATCCTTTGAAGTTTCAAGGAAAGTTAATATAATTTGCTGCCGTAAGATGGAAATACTGAAATGGTGGTCCCTTTCACGAAGTGATTCAGCAGACGGTGAAAGTAAATGACGGACAAATGCACACTTAGTGTTGGTAACAGATTGTCGTTAGGGTTCCAATCGTTCTTAGTTCTTGCCACTTCATTTAATTTTCTACTTCGCTGAGTAACGACGACGTGCACTTAATGGAGGACATTCACGATAAACATAAAGTAATAAAGTTATATATAGTGCTGGCCACGAGACACTGAATATCACCTGCCGCAATAAACGGCCGGGTAATATTCTTGATAAACGAGATCAGATAGTCATCTTGAAACTTGTGAGGAATATGCCTTTTCACTCGAAATATCGATCTTCAAGAAAAGAGAAAAGTTGACATTAAAACCAATCTCATTGAACTTCACAGCCATTTCTGCGAATACCTTTCGTCAAAATAACTAGAAGCAGTCCTTGAAATTAAATATTAGCAATAATTCAAAAAACAGATGAGGAAAGTTATCTAAGAAGTAATGACGGTTATAAATTACTTGCTGGATATCTTTAACATATGTACATATACGTTTGAGGATATTCAAGTACTTTTGCATATGTGCCGATGAATATACACAGAAACAAGCATCCCTTTCAAGATTTCCCCTTTGCTGTCACAAATTCAGGAAGGTGTTAAGCGTCTAATAAATCTTGTGAAGAGAACAATCTGGAATGAATTGTCATAAGGAGAATTTTCTAATAGATACATATATATGTATCTGTGAGCAAAGTTCTGCTGTTTGACTAAGAATGACGTACCAAATTTGTAGACCCACCCTGCCAGTGTGTTTCAGAAAATCGATGGTGAGGATGCACATTCGTTAATCAAGTAAGACTAGTAAAGTGCATTAAGGGCGTAATGCAGGTCAACGCATCTATTTCCTATCAATATTGTAGATCTTTCTCAATTAAATCATTATTTTTCCTTTAGATAGCGGAACTGCCCTAGCAAGTTTTACCTCATGGCGAAAACCGAAGAACCTTCTGTCATTGATGTGTGCGTCGATGACAGTCTTTGTGGGAATGATCACATATTCAACGTGATTAAGAATGCTGCGAAACAGTTAGACTTCTTGAAGCGATGCAAGCCTGTCCGGATCCACTTTCGACGTTGGATCTCAGCTGCGATGGATTTCTGTGAAACTCTCCCTAGCAGCTCTTCGTTCGTGATCGATTCCGGCCAGAAGATCTTCAGAATTCGACTTAAGCAATTATTGACGAAGGACCTTAAGCTTGCGAACAGTGACGGTGGTTGACTTTCAAGTATTGCATCCGTAGAGAAGTACGGATTTCATGTTGCAGTCCAGTTTCTGTGCCTCCATCTTTGCACAAGGTGCTGCGAGGTAGCAGAATCTGTCAACATCCTCGATTGGTTTCCCGTCTAGCCGGAGGGGTGTCTTGCATCTTGAGCCGATTCTCGTCAGTTTTGTCTTAGCGGCGTTGAATTTCAGTCCAGCTCTTCTAGCGTTGAGGTCCAACAAGATATAAGACGCGCAAATTAAAAATAAAAGCCAGCCAAGTGCGAGTCGGACTCGCGCACGAAGGATTCCGTTTCATCTTTAGGTTTAAGAATTTTTTATTATATATTCTCTTACGATGTGCTATAGACACACAACCTGAACGGAGTGCAGTGGTTTGGGTCGTTCATGTTCGTTAACTCTCAGGGGTGGTTGTCCTAGATAGCACGAGAGCCGACCAAATTCCGCGTTGGTTATAGTCCGTAGTAATTCGTTCAAGCACTTTAATATTGCATATGCAGAGGACGAATGTCAGTTGACCATATACTGTGAGTGTTATGCCTGCAGCAGTACGTCTGGTCAATTTCCATTCACAACTGCGTTGCATACTTTTTGCCCGTATAGGAATTACTTTTTCTTGGCTATGAAGTGAATTTGAACTTAGACCTTCCGCTCGGCCGTCGATGATGTTAACCACTGCACCACAGTGTTGTATATTATCTCATCAGTCATCACATTAAAACGGGTAATCCGTTAAAAATGATTTTTTGCGTGATGACAGATATCGGTTTGCAGGCAGGTTTTAGGCATATTACTTTGATGATCAAAAATCTCCATGATGAGATAGTTGATCATCAAAGTGTCCATTGAATACAAATCAATTATATTGCTTGACAGCAAGGAGATGAAAAGATGAATAAAAATACTTCACAAAAATTGAATTTGTTGCAACATTTGATTTCTTCACCTATCAGGATGGAAAAGGAGGGGAATAGCAATTGTACGAAAGGGTTTGCGGTAAGGATTAACTTAGCAGTGACACAATAGGGATCATCAAAGTTTAAAGGGTATTTTTTATTGGTTGTTTGTAATTATGGGAAAAAGGGTTGCAGCTAGGATTGATATCTACATTAAAGACACAATAGGGATGTTTGCTACTGGTTGTGGGATATTGTCGACTAACATTAGGTCAGTATGAGGCTAAGGGAATTTTTTGGATGGAAATCATGTCTGATGTATGGGAGCCCCCCTTGAATACTTATTTTATTCTTTTTTCATTATTTGTTGTTATAGCAACAGAAATACATCATCTGTGAGAATTTCAACTGTCTAACTATCACGGTTCATGAAATACAGCGTGGTGACAGACGGCAGGACGGACGGACAGCGAAGTCTTAGTAATATGGTCCCGTTTTACCCCTTGGGTGTGCATTGGGAAGAGTATCTCGTAGTACCTATTTTAATTTTTTTTTTGATTGAGGATTTCATGCCAATAGATTCTTTGGATATTGGAAATAGTGTACGAGCCTTAGTTTATTGGTGACGGATATATGAGAGATGCACTTAATCAATTTTGTATTATCAAGTGCACTCAATGTCAGAAAAGGTTTTATGGCGGGGAATACGCGATCATGTGACTTTTTGAACACTATAAAGAAGAAGGTCGTGCGAAACTCACATATCAGCACTAGGGTTACAAATTCCAAGAGTCCATTCAACCGCTAACTTATGCGGATGATATTGTCATGATTGGTCGAACTCAGCAGACCATTAGTGAGGCATCAACTGTCATTAAAACGGAAGGGGCGAAAATGGGCCTGGCGGTAAATGAGGGCAAAACGAAGTATATGCTGTCATTAGGAAAGGACGCACAACATCGACGCCTAGGATAGAGCGTCACAATGGCACAATCACGGATTTTGTCTACCTCGCACCCGCAGTAACTAATAATAATACTGAATAACATCAGTATCGAGATTCAACGCAGAATCGCAGTTTTTTTGGGCTGAAAAGGCAATTAAGTAACATAGCCATCTGACGAAAAACAGAGCTGGCTTTATATAATGGTGCCTTATGGTGCACAGGCATGGACGCCATTGAAAGCAGATAAGGAAGCTCTTGGTCTCTTCGAAAGAAAAATTCTCCCTGAGTTACGTACATCCTGGTAACCCTGCTCAATCACCCAGCACTTGTTTCCACCCCAAATCTTGGATTCTCTTGAAAGAAAAATTCGGCGCCGGATATTTGGTCCTGTTTGTGAGGAAGGTGAATGAAGGAGAAGACATAACCGCGAACTCTTTATAACATTTTTAAAAAGATGTGGATATAGTCCGGAAGGCAAAGATCCGTCAACGACCTTGGCTCGGCCACATCGAGCGCATGAACACAAACGCTCCAGCTAAGAGGAGCGACTTTGAGCGTCCTGGTTCAAGAAGAGGAAGACCAAACCTTCGGTATAAAGACCAAGTTACCGCGGATGTAAGGCAACTTGGTCTCGATAACTGGAAGCAGCGTACCGTCAAGGATGGAAGGTAGCTATAGCTCAGGCTTAGATCCTCCATGGATTGCCGACCTGATAAGTAAGTAAGTTATCCATTCAACCAAAAGTGTTGTCGACATACACTCACCTCCATACAGCATCTGACATTTTTAGAGGATTTCACTAAAAATTTAATCCCGACCCGTTGCTTGTATTGTGATTCACTAACTTTTACGATGCCACTAGACAAGATTTTTTTCGAAAAACTACGCACAACACACAAACAAATCGGTCTGTTGGATTCAGCCTTAGATGAAAGAAAGGGCCCCCTTTCTAGACAGATATTGGTGAACGACGCAGTGCTATCAGTTCCCGAGTTATGACTAAATTCTCTGACTTTGATGGCCACATCTCGTACTTTTTAAGTGTATACATTAACAACCTCGACTGCGGTGGCTGCTCTGTGTACGACCAGCAGCTATAATGGCTGGCAACCAGGGATAATGAATGAGATATAAATCCTTCGTACGTCCCGCAGGGGTTGGCTGTTGCTTTTGTAATATACACCGATACTATACGTCGTTTAAAAACGACGCTTTCGACATATCATTGTGTTAGTCTAAAGACGTCGATGTTTGGAGTCAAGACGTCGGAACAAGGCAGAATGACACAGTCAAGACGCCGTCAAACCGCAAAGCTATTGTATGTACAATCTGTCAAAAATGCCTGTCAAGGCCAGTGGATTGGTATCTCATTCATTATCCCTGCTGGCAACAGGGCTACTCTAAGTGGACAGCAGCTTGCTCGGCTGGCAATGTGGCTATTCTTTGTGGCCAGCAGCTAGTATGTCTGGCTGTGTGGCTAATCTTCGCTGCCAGGCAGTTCCCATGATTTGAAGTCCGGCTATTCTACGTAGCCATGAAACAAGCGTAAACAACCAAACAATCCCGTCTATAAAGTATTAAATTCAGTTAAATTCTATCTGTAATAAAACTCGCAACTTCAAAAGAAGGAAAACCTTTTGCTAAAACTTGCACGGGTCGTTGGAGTTAATTTCCGCTCCATTGTAGAATATACCGATTAAACCAATCAATTTTGGATAGTATGGTTGTGCTGCTAGAACAAATTCAATTTAGTAATTGGTATGGCTAAACAAGCGTTTGAAGAATGAATGGTATTGTTTTCAATGTGAATGTTCCATACCGAGTGTATAAGAGCTTTAAGGAAGCAATATTTTACTGAAACACCTTACATCACCTTAAAGCAGGTCGTAATTGCTTCAAGTACAAAGCCGCCGCTTGCAAGCGACACTATTCTCGTTTGGCAAATGCAAATTGCGCGTACGAGTAAGCTCCAAGTCTTTCGCGTAGCGAACAATGCAAATATATTTCCTGAACGTTGAGTGGTATTGTTGTAACTGCAGAAGTATGTCATCTGAAAAGCAAAAGGAAAAAGAAGAGAATGCCAAACAGCATTCAGTTGATATTTCACAAATGCAAGCAATGTCAGCTGAAAAAGATGAACGTAATGCAAGCAGCGTGTAGTAAACACAATTTGGAATTGAAAGGATGTACGTACACATACATACATATGTATATATTACGCAGCAAGTGCTTTTGAGAGAGATTTGCTTCCTTCGTCCTATTGTCGTCTGCACTTCTAGTAACTTATGATGCAATCACTATTTACACAATGCAATTTTTAAGGATGTGTACTTATACATACATACATATATCTATTGAATTTCGGTAAAACGTAAAGAATATTTTCCAAAACTTATCTTGCAAATATGTACATATGTATATAATACCGAATCGACTTATACAGGGCATTTCAAGTGGGATGTAGGAAAGTAAACATCAAGAAAAGTAAACAGCTAGGTATAACCCCTTTTTTCTTTTTTTTCATTCATCATCTGAATATTAGCCATTTTTCGGATTGATTTTATTCGTTGCCGCTTGTTACCAGTGAACCAAGGTAGACGAAGTCCTTAAATCCTTGACTACATCAAAGTCAAAGTTGTCAATAATGAAGTTGTGGCCAAGATGTCGGTGTTGTGCGTCTTTCTTTGAAGACAGCATATATGTATTTGGCTTTGACCTCATTCACCTTCACACACATTTTAGCCGCTTCTGCTTCAATACCCACAAAAGCTTCATTGACGTCTAGATGCGTTCTCCCAATCGCGTCCATGTCATCAGCGTAGGCGAGCAATTGTGTAGACTTCAAGTAGATTGTGCCTCTTGTATTGGCTAGTGAATCCCGGACGATCTTTTCAAAACATGATGTTGAAAAAAAATCACAAGACAGTGCGTTGCCCTGTCCAAACCCTATTTTGACATCGAAGGTCTTATTACCGACCTTAATGGAGCAGCGAGAATTATCCATCGTCATCCTGCGCAACCTGACGTGTTTGATAGAGATGTTAAAAACCGCGGTCTATGCGGTTTTAAAATCGGCGAAAAGGTGGTGTGTGTTGACCTGAAATTCATTGGTCTTCTCCAAGATCTGCCGCAGTGTGAATATTTGGTCTATCGTGGATTTTATAGGCCTGAAGCCACATTGATAGGAACCCATCAAATTGTTCACGAATGGTTTAGGGCGTTTACACAGCACGGCAGAGAAAATTTTATATGCCGTGTTAAGGAGACTTATGCCCCTATATTTGGTGCAGTTATAGGGTTCTCTATTTTATGGACGGTAGACGGCTCTGCAGCAAAGCCATGCTGCAACGACGGACGAGAGCTGCTCGCGAAATCAATGAGCAGAAGAGAAAAGAGGAACACACGCTTTTCAAAAGAAAGAAGAGAGAGCACGGAGAGCGTGAGATTGAGGAGATGGAGAGATGCTTTCGCAGGAATAACGCCCGTAAGTTTTACAATAAGGTAAAACGAACATGCCATGGCTACAAAGCCAGAGCGGCGGCCTGCAGGGATGAAAATGGAGAACGGGTAGTAGAGTCGCAGTCGTTGCTGAGAATTTGGGGAGACCACTTCTGCAGACTGTATCACGGCGATGATAGACAAGATACCGCTGTCAGGTAGAACGAGCCATTCGTAATGGACGACGATGTAACAGAATTCAGTGCACCCGACCTAGACGAAGTCAAAATAGCCATATCGAGACATAAGTCTAATATAGCTGCGGGCGCAGACGGTCCGTCTGCTGAGCTTTTTAAGTCGGCTGGAGATGAGCTGGTAAGGTGCATGCACCATCTTATTTGCAATCCCAGCATCGTTTTCCCGGTCCATAAGACAAGAGTCTCCTTAACATCGCATATAAGATCTTCTCTGCCTTATTGTGTGATCGCCTGAAACCGTTTGTGGATAACCTGATCGGCTCTTATCAGTGTGGTTTCAGGCCAGGTAAATCCACAATAGACCAACTATTTACGCTACGGCAGATCTTGGAGGCGACCAAATCGATATTCACTACCTCTCGTCGATTTCAAGGCTGCATATGATAGCGTGGATAGAGATGAGCTATACAAAGCCTTGTTTAGTTTTAACATCCAAACTCGTCCGACTTTGCAGGATGACAATGGAGAATTCTCGCTGCTCCATTAAGTTAGGTAATGAGCAAACCGAGACCTTTGATGTTAAAAAGGCATCTAGGCAAGGTGACGCGCTGTCATGCAACTTTTTCAACATCGTGCTTGAAAAGATCGTGCAAGAGTCACTGGCCAACACAAGGGGTACGATTTATTTCAAGTCTACGCCATTGCTTGCGTACGCCGACGATATTGACGTGATTGGACGGATACAGCGAAACGTCAATGAGGCCTTTGTAAGCAATGATGTAGAAGCGGCTAAGGTGGGTCTCAAGGTTAATGAGGGTAAAACCAAATATCTGCTTTCTTCTAAAAGAGACGGACAACACCGACGTATTGGCCAGAAAGTCACCATGGGCGGATATAACTTTGAAGTGGTCAAGGAATTCGTCTACCTTGGCTCACTCTGGCCAACCGCTTTTTCTTTAGGCTCAAGAGGCAATTGAGAAGTAGAGCCCTCTCTCAGAAAACCAAGGTGACACTATATAAGACCTTAACATCCCAGTCCTTCTTTACGGCACAGAGGCTTGGACCTTAACAAACGCGGACTGGGGCGTCAGGGAAGCACCCTCAATTAAACCTTGGAGGGCAAGTACGGGTATATGTATCCTAAACACACCTGTGCCGGGGTGGCCGTTATGCAGCAACACCAACTGTCGAACGGAAGTTCGTAGTTCACAGTCTGTCCATAGCCAAGAAAAACAATTCATGTATGGAAAAAGGATGCAATACAGCTGTTGTAAATGGGAAGTGACCAAAATACTGATGAAGGCATAACACTCACAGTATCTCCAAATCCATACTCTGTGTGTGCACTTCTAATATAACACCATAACGGCATGGAATATTTGCTGAAAACTATATCCGACGTGAAAATTCAGTCGAGTTCCTCTCGAATCCTATCTAGTGAACGAACATCTACGACCCAAACCACTGGCACTCCGTTCAGGTTGTGTGGCAAACATATTAAGAGTATGACTCTTGAACCTGCTCGAATTATAAAAAAAAAAAAAACGTGAATATTGACTTTGGAAGAAAACTTATCTGAAATGATAGTCTAAACAATATAATCTCCAAAGGAACCAAGGTAAAATGAAACGCGTGGGTTAGCACCGAAAATAATCTCCTTTATATGTATGTACATATATATGTTGGCGTTACAGTCCATGAAGGACCAAAGCCGAGCTTCTCTCAATCACCCATGTTGTGTGTGATTTCATTTTTCCATAGGTGAAAGTGACCTTCAGTTTATTACAGGGGATTTTGTCAGAGCCCCGCTTAGGAGAAACACCATGTAAACAGGTTCGATGACATGGCTGTGTCGGGATTCGATCCCGTGTCATCCGCGTAAGAGGCTGCGCCACGGTGCTCTCCTTTATATACACCGCGATAAATACACCTATCCTCGTCTACAGCTCCCTTGTATGGGAAAAAATCTGAGCAAAAGCCGGCAATCATTAAGCTACAGCCCACATAAAAACTGGTATGTTTTAGGGCAGTAAGAATTAACAGTTTAGAAACCAATTTGGCTCCTGACTCAGATACCATCTCTGAAAGTGAGTGTATGCTTTGTCTCGAAGCTGACGAAACATCAAAACATATACCTTTAGAAGATGCCATTTCAGAAAACGTAACTTTCTTAAGGAAATTGTCTCTCTATATAAGGCCAAATGAAGTTTAAAGTCTTGCCAATAATGGGGATGTGGCAATAAGACAAAATGCTACTACTGTGCGACATCTATGTCCCATTGCTGTAAATTAGGATTACTACGTACCCAAGAGAGATGTGGAGATCAGAAAGGAGATATTATCGCGGATATCCGCGAAACATTTATGCTACTATGTATGTATGTATAAGACTCATTAAAACTAATTCGACCATATCTTCTTCTTTGGTGGCGTTACAGCCCATGAAGGACCAGAGCCAAGCTTCCCTCAATCACCCATGTTGTGTGTGATTTATTTTCCACATAAGTGAAAGGGACCTACAGTGTAATGCCGATTCCGAACGGCGTGAGTTGAGAAGCTTTTTCATGGCAACTATACTACGGGGGGTTGCAAAATAAACGTTCGATGGCGTTGGTGTTATCGGGATCCGAACTCGCTCATCGTGCGCCAGAGTCCAACACACTAACCTCTGCGCCACAGCGCCCTCGACCATATACGACTTCGAATTGAACAAGTGACAACACTTTCACTTTCTGATCAATAGTTGTTCACAAAGCTTAGATACTCCCTACACCCCAATGCTCTTGGCCGGAAGAGTTTTCTTAAGTTATATTACGAAAAACAAGATCCCGTATTAATGAATTATATAAAATACATCCGAATGGCTTGATTGCACCCTTGACGACTATTAAAAATATGTTCAACCGTATCGCCTAATTAAAGTCCGAAAGGATTAAATAGGGTACGAGGTATATGTGGTTGAGTACGTGTGAATTATGTACACCAAATAAGTACTGTGTGCAAGAAAAAGGAGAATCCTATAGTGGTTGCCAGGATGCCTGCCTTGTAAAGAGTGATTTAGTGGGCTCTGCGTTCGGATTTGACGTGCGGATTGTTTACGGTGTCTTTGGTAAAGGTGATATTTGATGAACTAAAAACAAGGTAGCATCATTCGCTCTAGATTTCAACGAGCGGCTTTCAATAACACGGAACAGAAATGAAAACTGTACCTATTTAGTATAATAATTTAACCCATACCCGGGCATTTGTTCCTCATCGATTCGAGGTGACGTTAAATTTTATATCATCGGCTGAATAATTCATGAACCAGACGCAATGCTTATTCGATAGATTATATGCACGTTGAATTATTCATAGTATCTTTGTATCCATGTACACTAAGGGGTTCACTATAAATAGGGGTGTTGCTGTGGGTCATTTATCCATTCGAGGTGTAAAGGTTTTTTCAATATTCGAACGCCTTTGGAAATGGTTTTTAAGATGTGTTCGATGGAACTTCTTGACAGCTTATGAGCATAAAGAGTATGTAAATTTAGATCCATAATATCGCCAGAAATATGCATTTTAATATCGATTAACATTATTTGGTTTTACTTATGAAACACTTATCTGATACATTGCACATGCTGGCTTTAGTATGTTTGCTTGGTTAGAATGTCCGACAATTTCCAGTATAGTCACGTAAAGTGGAATGACATTCAATTGAAATTCCCATTAGTTGGTAACATAAACGGATTACGTCAGGAATAGCTTGTGTATAGAAATGATATGGAATATATTTTGTAGTTGTCCTTGGACATAGACACCAGTATCAGTCGATTTTAGTTTTTTTCATGTATTATAATACACTACAATGGTTAGAAGGAAGAGCCTATAAACAATCAAGTGTGCTCCCGTGTTTGTCATACTATCATTATTTAAAGGACCCCTGCCAGGAATTTAATTGCTGATTAACTTTATTTTCAGATTATATTATCACATCTAGTTATCAGGTATATTGGAATGCTAAGTTCTCCGAGCAAACCAATAAAACCTTTTAGAGTAGTACACGAAGGCAACTCATTCTAAAAAATATGTATGAGAGTACTAAGTATTTCAACTTCATAAATACAAAACTGAACTCCTAACGTACGTAACTCATGTGTTTAAAACATGTATCGGGTTATGTTAATCCTCCCACCAATAGGCTCACATCACTGCAAAAAGATCATAAATATTTGCTCAAATCACAGCTTTCAGCATATCCCACAATATGAGATTCTAACATAAATCACAGCACGTGGGACGAAAAGGAAATGCATAGTCCATTATGTCAATACATATCACTTAATCATTTATTTTTCCTTGGGCATACACATTTTCACATTTGCGATAGCCATGGGCCGCCTATTCGTAAGCCTAATACATCAATATCAATTTGCTACGTAAATCGAAATTTGATGACACCATAAAGGAGCTTTAAATCGGTTAGAATAGTAAAAAAGTGAAGTCAGGGGATCAAGATGACCTAAGGTACGTGTAAACATAACATATATCACATAAGTAAGTAACCACTCATCGTTGTAACATATTCCTTGAAAAAAGTTAAGTATTTAGCCACTGTACATCCGGATATGTGTACATATAACATCTGCACAGTCCTTAGTGAGGGAAATTACGATAAAAACTGCTCACTACTTTCAATCAATAACTTTTGCATAGCTACATGGATTTTTCATGTCACAAAAGTAAGTAAGAGCTCGTAGCATTTTAACGTTGATTACTCATTGGCCCCATTGGTATAGGGCTAGTGCTAACATATAGCATAGGTCACTGCAACCTATGTAGATCCATTGCTCCTGCTAGCCGATAAGGGGAGAATATTCCCCAATTTCTTAATAAAGTTGAGGATATCTCCCGTAGGAGCTGGGATGATCTCCTCAGGAGTCATAATTTTACTGAGGAGTTCGAAAGATACACCATACTGACAAAATGTGGGCTCTCTAAGATAAAAAAATATTTTCATAAATAAACTATGCCTTTCGGCTACCTTATGTTTGTATGATGACGTTACAGTCTATTAAGGATCTGAGCCGAGCTTCTCTCAATCACCCATGTTGTGTGTGATTTCATTTCCCCATAAGTGAAAGGGACCTACAGTTTATTGCCGGTTCCGAACGGCGAATTTTGAGAAGCTCTTCATGACAATTTTACTACAGGGGGTTTTGTCAGAACCCCGCTGAGGAGAAACACTGTGAAACAACGATCGATGACATGGCTGTGTCGGGATTCGTTCCCGTGTCATCGGCGTCAGATGCCAACACACTACCCACTGCGCCACGGTGCTCCTTATATTTAGCAATAATAATATTATAGTACAACTTTTATGTTTGTTTTAATTTGGCTAGGTTGTATAACCATATGAATCATCACTTTTACGGATGCTCTTTCGACAGAGCATTATACTCATACACTCTGGCTTTGTATAATTAATCAATGCTCACATAGACTTTTTCCAAGACCATCTCTGACTGGTGTGGCAGAGAGGGTTTATCTATTAACCCAAATAAGACAATCTTAGTCCCATTTACAAAGAGGAGAAAGATACAAGCCTGCTCAATATTTCTAAATGGCACACACATAGGATTTTCAGAGGAAGTAAAGTATCTTAAGTATTCAGAGACTAGTGTGTCTCGGCATCACAGGCGCTATGCCAACCTGCTCCACGGCAGCCCTGGAAGCACTCATTGGACTTACTCCACGGCACCATTTTATTAAAAACGTGGCATTAAGCAGTGCGATCAGAATTCTTCGCTCGGGAACAAGCTTCCCATGTAGACCCATGGGTCACATGTCCATCTTGTCACATCTTCCCGAGGTAGATATGATTATCACGGTCTCGGACGCATCACCTTCGCTTTTGACAAGGGATTGGAGACAGTGATCCCTTGCTTAACGTCAAAGGCCTTAGGTGGTACACTGATGGCTCCAAGATGGTTTCTGGCGTTGGCGCCGGCATCTTTGGACCAAATCGTAAGATCTCGAAGGTCCTGGGAATGAATCCTAGCATCTTCCAAGCAGAATTACATGCCATACTAACATGCGTCAATCTAAACCTAGAGACTGGCATAAGAGGAGTAACCTTCAACACTCTTACTGATAGTCAAGCAGCAGCACAGCACGAACTCAAAAACCTTCAAGGAATGCCATGATGCCCTATAAGACCTCGCCATAAGAAACAAAGTCAAACTCTGGTGGGTGCCAGCGCACAAAGGTATTAAGGGCAATGAAATCGCCGATCAACTCACCAGGAAAGATTCCAGCGAAAGGTACATAGGTCCTGAATCTTTTTGCGGCACTCTCAAATCAACTCCTTCTTAGACAAGTGAGAAAAACACCTGTCGTTTTGTAACACCGTTCAAGGACTTCGCCAATCGAAACGATTTATATGGCCCCTGAACAAACACTCTATTAACATACCCAAACTTAGTAGAATAGGAATCAGAAGACTAGTCAGCTACCTGGAGGGCACTGAGATCTGAGATATCATCTTCATATCACTGAATGCCGACTCTTTCTCGAGGACGAAGATACGGCAGAGCCATCTCAGGAAGCGTATCCTTCTCAGTGAAATTATTATAACTCCTGAGGGGATCATCTCGGCTCCTACGAGAAGCATTCTCAACTTCATTAGGCAAGTAGAGAACCTAATCGGCTAGCAGGCACTATAAAGGTCGCAGTGCCTAGTGCTAATAAAAAACAAAAAAAAAAAAAACAAAAAAACGTCAACTTTGAAAAGATTAAGTCATTATCGATCTTGATTAAGCTTTCAAGAGTAGTGAAGTAAACACAATTTAAATACAATTTGTATTTAAATACAATTTAAATACAAGTACAGGTAATATTATTAATAATATAACCTGTACTTGTATTTGGTAATAGTATTCATAAAGCGAAGGATTTTACCCAACTTGACTCTCCAGTGATAAGTTGCATCGGTAACAAACCTAAGGTCAGAGACCGAATGCTTCTCGTCCAGAGCTGTATATTGAAATTAAAGAGCTTCTGTTAAGAAACCTTGTCCATTTTCTTACCTGTTGTGTACTAAAGGTTAGGGTAGTACTGGCAATGCCATTGTGAGAATATGTATCGCAATCGCTGGTACACCCTTTTCTTATGTGAGATACGATCAAGAGTCATACTCTGGACCTGGGCCTTTCCGGTCTCCTTTTTCTGTAACCTTACCTGCTTAAAATGAATTAGAGTAAACAGTCTGTAGTCTTTTTATATATCTTCCGAATAAGAAAACACAAAATTACCCTGCATGTTTCAAGACAAAAAGCTTTTATTTGCGGAGACAGAATGGAGTGGAGGAAGCGTTTTAATTATCAAGTGTACCATCTGTGGAGCCAGTTAACACAAAATAGGAAAGTTAGTTTTTATATTAACTCTGCTGGGAGTTATTATGTTCATACAAACAAGTCATGGGAAAAAATAAAACATCGAAAACCATGGATACTATCTCGGTATATTTAAGTACCTTCATAAGAATCGTTTTTTAGACACGTAGAAGTACACTACGTACGAGTACTTAGATTTATATTTCTTTATCTTATTTTATTATTTTTATTGGCAGAGTGATGAACGAGGAAGTGCTCCACCACTACCAGCAACCTAAAGTTCGGAGTGATGTACATACAAATATACATCTAATAATTTGAAATTCACATCTTCTAACTCATCCTTTGACAGCATTGACGATGTTTAATAAAATGCCACCGTATGTATATTAAATGTTTGACATATTTTTCAACGAAACGAAATGCATTTTTTAACAAGTCGAGTGCATAACTTACTCCTGCTCTATAATCCCACAAAGTATCTAAGCCAAGACATCAAACATATTTTCGGTGCAAATTACCTGTACAGTCCGATATTACTCCACTTTCCATCTAAATCCTCCGAGAAATGTAAAAGATTCTTTCTCTATTCCTTAAGACGAAGAACAACAGAAGGTCGTATGAAGGACACTGGTGCAATAAATTTAAAGCGAACTTGTATGGATAATGTCGATGCTCATTGCGAACGTTGGCTCCCTGACGGAGATGTCTGTACGTGAGTGTAGCTCCCGTTCTATGCTTATTCCGACCGCATGTAAAGGACATTTCTCATTCCTTGTGGAATTTAAAAATATAAATCAATCTCAGCGGTGGCGATATTGAAACCATTTACGATAAACGATGACAAATGATACGGGGGTAGGATATTTGATTAAAATTTATTGACATAACTGCTCGTTTTTCTAGTCAACTGTAGAGGGGGAAATGGGCTTCGAGGTCTGGTTACATTTGCCGTAGACTCTGGACTGCTACTTCCTTCAAAGTCTTAACTCCAAATAAATTGATAATTTGTAGTACATTAACTTACACCACATTTGTATCCTAGCCTTTGCTTGTCTTTTCCATAAATAATAATAGGTGATATGTAGACATAATAAGTGAGTTACCACATTGCCGACGGCGCTGACCAGGGGAACGTGACCCTGACCCCACATTACATCAGCCAATGCATTCGAATGTGTGCTGACTGAGCACACACGCGTATCCGGACGAGTAAGGGAAAGGAGAGAAACACCTGTGTCAGCATGGGAATGGAAAACTCAGGAGGCAATATGCGTAGGCTGGGCAGATGGGGATAGCAGTTCATTGTGACGACTCTAGCTGAATAGTTCGAATAAATAAATCGTATTAAAAGTTAACGAAATCGTCTTTAATTCGTAAGTCGAACAGTGGGCCAGCCTCGTGGCTGGCGTTCGCGATTTTTTTGGATTCCCCTTAAAGGAATACTTTAACTAACTGTTTCAAAGTGGTTGGGTCTATAAATCAAATCAAAGATTGCCCATGCCGGAAATATAACCAAATAAGCGAAGTAAAACAGCCTAAAAATAGGGTTATCAGCAGCACTGCTTCTAGGACGAGACATCGCACATGTTAGTAAGTTGTATCTATTGATATATCTATCATTGAACTTGAATAAATCGAAGGTAATGGTGTTCAGGGGCGGTGGTGGCAGATATTCGCGAAACGAAAGGTGGACATATCAAGAAGAAATGGTAGAAGTTGTTCGCGAGTACAAATACTTAGGTATTTTGGTGCCATCGAACCCGAATATGAAGAAACACCGCCTATGTTCCTGGAAACACTAAAACTACATTTTGATTATGTAGTAAAAGTTCTGGCAATGAGGGACGATATACTGCCAAAAGTAGTACTTAAGAGTGTAATAAGGAATAGAACAAGTTTCATCCAATAATGGGATCGCCTTGCATCAGACTGTGGAAAAATCATAAGGATAACACCCGATGGACCTTCTGAACATCTAAGAGCGCGTCTCAATGTCCTATTGGAAAAAGTCGCTCGAAACATGTATGATCAATTTGTATCGGATGCACAGTCATCCCAGTATAGAATATACTACAGTAAGCTGAAATACCACCTATCAGAGAAAACTTACTTTTTAATCTGCAACTCAATATGTAGAAAAAACTAGCATGCTTTTTAAATCAGAGGTGAGTTACTGAACCTGAATTTCATACCACATCGTCCTGAGCTCCCTATCTTGTGCAACCTCTGTAATATGAAGGTGCGAGAGGATGTATTTCACTTCCTTGTAGTATGCCCAGTTTTAAACGGAATTCGAGGAATATTCTTTAATTCGTATATTTTGGAAAAAGATGAAACAATTCAAATGGACTCCGAGGGTGGGATGTACTCTACAACTACTGTACAAATGCACTTCGTTATAGAAAATGTATAGTTGAAGAACATTTTTAGTGCCTTATGTATATTTTCTTTGTTCTCTTTTTAAAGCAAAAATAGAAATGTAGAAAATGTATTGTCGGCCATAGGCCAAACCATAATAGACTTAGATAATATAATGATTGTAATGGATTTAAAACTGAAATAAAAGTCATACATACATACACATATATACATATTTATCATTTATTATTGAATGGACTGCAACAGACTGCAACATTTTGTGTAAATTTGCTTAAGTCATATCTAGACTATTATGCCGACAGTAAAATGCCATGACCTTCCCAATGAAAACATTCCGTCATCGAGGTGATCGTCATAAAAATGACTACTCGAAAGTTGGCTTCAGTAACACGGACACCCACGCTATAGCTTTATCATACACTGTAGATGCATCAAATCTTCTCAAACAAGTTTTTGCAATTTGTTCTCAGACATCAAAGACGTATGTAGTCTGTCATTGACATGATGGAACACAAATCCTTTTCTGAATGCTTCATTTGACCGGCCGAAATGTGAACAGTAGATGGTTTGCCATCAATCCAGGCTTTGAAGGCTTTTGTGGAAGATCATCGTCTTTTGATGGTTAAAAAATAGTTTGACATCGGTTACTGATAGTATTCTCAACATACACTTTGCAAGTTTTTCGGCATGTATTTTGCAGAATTTTTACGCATTTATAGTAATAAAAAACATCACGTAGCGTATTCTATCAAACATTCCGATATAACTTTTTATGCAAACCAATTACAAAATTATGAAGTCCGTTAAGGACGATCAGATTAATGCGACCCAAAATATGGGCATCAACACTATCTAGTGATAAAAAACCGCCGAGACTTCAGTTTAGTCCAATAGCACCTTAGTTCCCCTTCGTACTATTGGTGGAATTAATAACATAGCTTAAGGAGCACCGTGGCGCAGTGGGTAGTGTGTTGGCCTCTGACACCGATGACTCGGGATCGAATCCCGACCCAGCCATGTCTGACAAAACCTGTAGTAAATTGTCATGAAAAGCTTCTCGAAATTCGCCGTTCGGAACCGGCAATAAAACTGTAGGTCCCTTTCACCTATGTGAAAATGAAATCACACACAACATGGGTGATTGAGAGAAGCTGGGCTCAGGTTCTTCATGGACTGTGAACCAACATAAATACATACAAGGTACATCATGGTGATTATAATAAGCCAGGGGAAATGAGTCCCATTATTTGCGGGAGCATAGCATAACAAGAACTATTCCACCAGGTTCCGGAGAATCATTGGACCAGAAACTGTAAACTACCCACAATATGTACGTTGTCATAGGAACAATGACAGAAGGAGTGTAATCGAATGGCATTCAGGTACAACTATGCTGTGTTGGTAGATTGTCACTGCTCGGAAAATGACAGTCTAAATGATTTCCAGCGACCCTATTAGGTGGTAAGGTTATCGTCAACTCCAGGACTTGTGGATCTTTTTTTCTTTTTTTGATACAAAGGGAATGATCACCACCCCTACCTGTCAGTAACATCAGCCTTTCAAAATTGCTTACTAAGTCTACAATTATTTTAGGTTAGGTTAGGTTCAAGTGGTTGGCATAAGCCACACGTAGGCCGAGGTCGGCCCATTGTGATACCACAAGGATCATTGCCCTGATCCGCTACCTGCAAACCAACCGGTGCTTCTGATGAAGCGATGGAGTTGAGCTATTTTTAGGTTTGCTAGCTCACTTAGAGAGGGGGAGGGAGCGAGAAAACAGAGTGAAGAAGTTGATCGCGTTTAACATGGCAAACGCTAGCTTCGATCTCTGTCCCTGCTCAATCCAAGTTAACACACAGCCTCCGCGTAGCCCCCCCCCCTGGATAGCTACCCTGGCACCCGCCAGGTAGTAAACCAATGTGTGCAGCGACCCAACCCCTTGTTCCTGGAGAAAGAGGAACCTGACCCTCCAGGTGCTTAGGGGTAACATCCCTATCACGTAAAAACCAACTTGTTCCGAAGCAACAACAAGCCTCGGATACGGACGGATACAAAGCTGACGACCCCTGCAAACGATTAACGGACTTGAGAGTCTGTATCTGGAATGTGAGGTCCCATAACAGACTGGGTGCAGGCGATCAAACCCTCAACTGCTATAAAGCAGATATTACCGTACTCCAAGAAGTGCGATGGGATGGACCAGGCAAAAGACGGATGAAAAACTGCTACAAGGAGAACAAACAGCGCCTATTCGGTTGCGAATTCGTTATTCGAGGAACACTCCCACAAAAAGTCTTAAGGTTCCGAGATATAAGCGAACGCCTCAGAACAATCCGCATCAAAGCTAAATTTGGAAACATTAGCTTAATATGCGCTCGCGCCCCAACGGAAGAAGAGGACGACCGACTCAAAGAAGAATTCTACGATCTCTAAAGACAGAACATATGCCCAGTCCTAGGAGATCTTAATGCAAAACTGGGCAAAGAGGTCATATTTGAGTCGATCATAGGAAAGCATAGCCTCCATAACACCACATCCGACAACGGACTTAGGCTAATCGATTTTCTAGCGAGGCGTAACCTCCTTATAGCAAGCACGCGATTCCCCCATCTCAACATCCAAGGGTACATCCACCAACCAGATTGATCACATTGCGATCGACGATAGACACTCCTCCTGTATTCTCGACGTACGAACCTTCCGAGGGGCCAACATCGACGGACCACTACCTTGTTGTAGCCAAGGTACGAATAAGGATATCAAGAATGCTTAGGAGTCGAGTAGGACTACGTAAGTTTGACGTCGGAAAGCTACAATCGCAAGAGACTGCCAGAATCTTTGCCGATCGTGTCTCCTTCAAGCTCTCTCAAAATCCGCCCACAGCAGCACAAACAATAGAGCAGGAATGGGCGCTTGCCAGAGCGCCGTCAGAGATGCTGCCTCAGAGGTGCTGGGATTTAAACCGCCACCACCTAGAAACCCCTGGGTCGATGAACAATGCGAACAAGCCCATGCAGCAAAACAAAAGGCATATAAAGCCATGCTGCAACGACGGACGAGAGCTGCTCGCGAAATCTATGAGCAGAAGAGAAGAGAGGAACACACGCTTATCAGATGAAAGAAGAGAGAGCACGGAAAGCGTGATGCTTCCGCAGGAATGACGCCCGTAAGTTTTACAATAAGGTAAAACGAACATGCCATGGCTACAAAGACAGAGCGGCGGCAAGGTGGCGCGCTGTCATGTAACTTTTCCAACATCGTGCTTGAAAAGATAAATTAGTAGAAAAGTGCTTGAGTAACGCACATGTGGTTATATGTATCTGCTTGAGTATCGCAGGTGATGTGTTTGGGTTCGATTTTGCATCATTAAAGTTTGAATGGGAGTGTTTTGGTTAAATTAACGCTTGATCGGCGGCCGCCTTGTTGCTGGGAAGAAGACAAATTTTCGTAACAGGTCGTTTCAATTCTCCGGTTTGAGTTTTTAGGGTGACGACGCGAATCAGGTTGTCTTTTCCTGGATGTGTCTGTATAACGCGGGCCATCATCCATTTTGTAGGTGGAAGTCTCTCATCCTTCACTAGAACCAAATCTCCAAGCTGAGGTTGCTCTTGAATTTTCAGCCATTTTGGACGCTGCTGGAGACGATACAAGTATTCTGAGCTCCACTGCCTCCAAAAGGTTTGATAAAGTTGTTGAATTCGCTTCCACCGATCGTTATAGCAAAGCTTTTCCTCATCAGTGTGAGGTTCCGGTACACCGTTTATGGGTTCGCCTATCAGGAAGTGTGCTGGCGTTAGTGCGGTGAAATCGTCCGGATTACTGGTAAGTGGGCACAGTGGCCTTGAGTTGAGGCAACCTTCGATTTGTGTCAACAGTGTTGTCAGCTCTTCAAACGTAAATGTAGTAGTTTTGGTGACTCGCCTTAAATGGTACTTCACCGATTTTACTCCGGCTTCCCACAAACCGCCAAAATGCGGTGATGCGGGGGGAATACATTTCCATAGCGTGTCGTCGGTCAAAAGAGTTTCTGCTACCTGATTCTCAGAGTAGTTTGCTGCCTTTCGAAGGTTATGCAATTCCTTAGCGGCACCTACGAAGTTTTTTCCACAATCGCTGAACATTACCTTGCATAAGCCTCGTCTCGCAGAGAATCTCCGAAAGGCAGCGATAAAGGCCTTTGTCGTCATATCACTAACCAGTTCTATATGAAGGGCTTTGGTAGCCAAACGAACAAAAATTGCGAAATAAGCTTTATATGTTTTCGACCCTCGACCCTTCCATGCCTTTACCTCAATAGGACCAGCATAATCCACGCCGGTGTGGGAAAAGGACCGAGAAATCCTTACCCTCGGTGCTGGCAAATTGCCCATAAATTGGCCAACGGGATTTGCCCTTTGCCTGAAGCAAATTGTGCATGCATGGATGCATTTTTTGACCGCATTCTTCACAGACAGTATCTAGAACCGCTGACGGAGGTGGGCGATCATCAGCTGAGTTCCGCCGTGATACGTGGTGTCATGTGCGTCTCTTGTGATCATTTGACTAAGGTGGTGACCTGGTTTTAGAAGAATAGGATGTCGCCTTTCGAAGCTGAGATTTGAGTTTTGCAGCCTACCACCTACTCGTAAAATTCCTATTTCATCGACGAAGGGCTGCAACGATTTGATACCCTTTATAATGGGTATCCTTTGGATTGAGAGAAAACATGCTTCTTTGTGCTACCTTTACGACAACCTTCAAGGCGGAGTCAATTTCAATCGGGGAGAGCGTCGTCAGCTGTTCTTCCTTTCGACGCAGGTTGGAAATGAATCTCAGGCAGTATGACACGATCCGTAATAGCAACCGAAGATTCGAATGTCGATGAATTAGCCTACTGATATCATTCTCCTCCGTAGTGCCATAATGAGACTTGACTCTTCGAGTCTCTTCATCCGTTGTCGTCGTGGTTGGTTGAATTGGAAATTGGAAATTCCATTCAGCTTTAAGCAATTCTGGCCCCTTCCACCAAAGTGTATGTTTGATCCAATCGGATGGCAATGAACCACGCGATGCCAGATCTGCAGGATTGTGACTTGTTGGGATATATCGCCAAATGCTACCCTCTGTAAGACGCTGGATCTCTGCAACGCGATTGCTCACAAATGTTTTCCACTTAGAAGGGGGTGCGGCAATCCATGCCAACGTAATCGTTGAGTCCGTCCAAGCATACGTTTTTATGTTTCCCATGCTCAGTACCCATTTTGAGTAGTCCAAGAGGGCCGCTAACATTACTGCTGCATAAAGCTCCAGCCTGGGAAGTGTTACGGTTTTTAACGTGGCCACTCTTGTTTTAGATGTTAAGACGTGAACGTGGACGTTGTCGCCTTTGTCTTGAATCCGTAGGTAGACCACTGCTCCATATGCCTTCTCTGAGGCGTCGCTAAGCCCGTGAATTTCCAGGTCTCGTACGTTGCGTTCTACATGAAGGAACGGCAGCTCGCGTTGGAAACGTACTCACTGTTCTTTCAGTTCTGCTGAGATTGGGTCATCCCATGCCAACCCGGTACACCACAACTGTTGCATCAAAATCTTCGCCACAATTATACAGGGCGAAATCCATCCAAGGGGATCCAATAGCTTGGCGATTGTGGGTAGCACTGATCTTTTTGTTGGAGCTTCAAATGTAACCGCAAAAATGTTCTGAAACGAAAAGGAATCGCTTACGGGATACCATCTAATACCTAGTGTCTTAATTTGTGGTGAAGAGTCAGTCTCAAACGGTAAACAGGAGCCATTCTCTCTTTGCTCGGGGGGAATATCCATTAAAAGGGCATCATCATTGGCTGCCCATTTCCGTAAGTGAAACCCTGCGCTATTAAGGATCTCCCGTACTTCATTAATTTTGCTTAAAGCCTCTTGCAGACTATCGGCTCCTGATACTAAGTCATCCACATACATGTCATCGCGAATCATCTCCGCTGCCCTGGGGTATACTCCTTTAACTTCATTTGCCAATGCCTGGAGGGTACGGATTGCTAAATAGGGGGCGGGTGCGGTGCCAAAGGTCCCGGTATTGAGGCCTTCAGGACATCAGTTGGTTGTTTACGCCAAAGGATGAGTTGATAGTTAGCGTCACGTTCCGGTACCCTAATTTGTCGGTACATTTTCTCGATATCCGCTGTAAAGGTGTACCGATAGAGTCTCCACCTGAGAACAAGATCCATAATGTTGTGTTGAAGAGCTGGTCCTACCATCAGCTGATCGTTCAGTGAGACCCCGTCTGCTGTCTTGCACGACGCATCGAAAACTACCCGAAGCTTTGTGGTAGAGCTCCCTTCCTTAACGACTGCATAATGTGGCAGATAATACGTATATGGGTCTGCGAGAGAGACATCGCCGACTTCTTCCATATGTCCTAGAGTTAGATATTCGGTCAGACAATCGGTATACTTCTGTTTCAAACTCGAGTTTGTTTGCAATCTCCTCTCTAGACTCTGGAACCGGTTGAGCGCTCCGTCCTTGGATCTACCTAGAAGGGGATAGACGTCTCCTTTAAATGGGAGTGCGACTTCAAACCGACCGTCAGGTAGGCGTCGAACATGATTTACGAAGTGCGCCTCACACTCAATGTCTTCCGGCTGACCTTGGGATTGATGCGGAACCTCTTCCAATTCCCAGAACTTACGAAGTTGTGTCTTTAGTTTGCAGGTTTGAAGAAAACTGTTGACTCGCTTGGATATAATGGCTCTGCCGAATAAAATCCATCCTAATTTAGTTTTTTGTGCTATAGGTAAGGCTGTGTTCCGTGGTTTGATCAGGTCTGGTAACAGAATATTGGCCAGCACATCACTTCCGAGCAACAAATCCACCGTGTTTGACATATTAAATTTCGGATCTGCCAAAGTTAAGCCATTCAAATGTTCCCAACCAGTTGTTGTCAAAGTGTGGGTCGGAAGATGGCCAGATAGCGACTTAAGTACTAGAGCTTGAGTCGACGCTCTAAATGTTGAGTGGTGGGAAGCAAAGGAGATTTTATTTATTTATTTATTTATTTATTTATTTATTACTGTTGAGAAATATCTGTAATCTATAGTTCATATGGAACTAGAGGCGAAAACAGATTAAGACAATTAACAAAGTAAAGAAAACTATGAATAAAAAGTGTGGGGTCAATAAAGTATACAATGCAGAAGTTAATTGAATAAATATCTAAGCCAAAAGTCGAGACAGATCAAGAATATCTTTATAATTTAATTCAAATAGCCATGATTTTACTTTTTTGAGGAAAGTGGTTTTGTTCCGAATACATCTTATATCATAAGGTAGTTTATTAAACAATCTTGGAGCAATTGATGAGAAAAAATTTAAAAATATTTGAAGATTGTGTCCAGGAACTTGTACAAGATTTTGTTCATTCACTCTAAGTTGATATAAAGATGAGCTTCTATTTAAAGAATAGCCCGATCTCTCATAAAATATTTTTAGGACCTTGTAACAAAATAGATGTTTCAAGGGTAAAATCTTAAGGTTTCTAAATAATAATAAACTATTACAACGTCTATTTTTGCAACAAATAAGTCTAATAACATGTTTTTGAGATATCAAAAGAGGAAGGATTTTATTATAGTGCGTCCCGCCCCAAACAACTAAGCCATATTCAAGTTTAGATTGCACTAACCCAAAACAGATACACCTTAAAAGACCACGAGAGCAGTACGATTTCAAAAAATAGAATTGCCTAATAGTTGCTGTAAAATACTTTTTAAGAGCAGTCGTGTGGCCAGACCAATTCATCATCCAGTCTAAAACAATACCAAGGTACTTAAATTCTTTTACCTCTTCAATATGAAAGCATTTGTTAGAACATAGGCGTTTCTGGAAAAAGGTTTGAGAATTGTATTTAGAGGGGCAAGTAGTCGCACTGTGCAGAAATCTCTGACAATTTCCACAGTGAAAAACGAACGGTCCATGGTCTACACGTTTACCAGTGGGACTAAAAAACATGATTTTGGTCTTATCACTTATTACCATCTTGTGCACTTTGAACCAGTGACTTAGTAATTCAAGGTCATGATTGATATCTGATGTCAGATTCAGAGCAGAATTACTAGTAAAAACACATGCCATATCGTCCGCAAATGCAGTAACCTTGCTTTGATAATTTTGCGCAAGAAGTGAATTAATAAAAATTAAAAACAACAAGGGACCAAGCACGGAGCCCTGCGGAACGCCCATAGATACAGCTCTCATGGAACTTAACACACCATCTATTTTTACTCTTTGTGATCTATTAGATAAATAGGAAACAAAAAAGTCATGAATTGTACCCCTAAATCCACATTTATGAAGCTTACGTAAAAGTATATTATGATCCACAGTATCGAATGCTTTTGTTATGTCCACAAAAAGCGATGCAGTGAGGCACTTATTATTAAGGCCATTATAGATATTAGAACAAAAGTTCAGTAAAGCACTTTCAGTAGAACGGTCTGCACGAAAGCCAAATTGACTACCATTAAAGAATTTACTTTTTTCTAGAAACTTGACCATTCTTATTTTTAAAGCTTTTTCAAAAACTTTTGAGAATACTGGTAGTAAAGAAATAGGTCTATAGTTATTCATAGAGTTTTTGTCTCCTTTCTTAAACAACGGAATTACTTCCGCGACTTTTAAACAATCAGGGAAGACGCCACACGAGACGCTCTTGTTAAAAAGAAAACATAGAACATCACAGATATTTAAGGCTATTTTTTTAATTAAGTTGTTTGAGAAACTTTCAGTTGTTTTTGTGTTTGAGTTTTTGAGAGACAAAATAATCTTGTATAGTTCGAAGGACGAGATAGGATCAAAGAAGAAACTTTGGGGACAAGACAGTTCGTTATCTAAACAGTTACAATCACAACAAATACCGGAACTATCAGAAACTACTTTAGCACCAGCGGAAGAAAAAAAACTATTGAATTTTTCTGCTAGAGCCTTGGTGTCAGTTATCAATGTATTCTCTTCTTTTAAGCTGGTAACATGATCTGATTGGGTAGATTTATTTAATAGACCTCTAATTATTTCCCATTCCTTTTTAGAGTTTCCTTTGACTTCACGAAACTTTTGCACAAAATAATTGTTTTTACACGATGAAACTTGCTTAGAGATACTTTTACACAATTCTTTATAAGATAAAGCTAAATTGTTGTTGTTAGGATTTTTCTTCTTCTTTTTATGTAGTTTGTTTTTCTCCTTGATTTTTTTAAGCAATTCTAGTGTTATCCATGGTTTAAGTTTTATCCATCTATTTCTTTTTATTATTTTCTTCGTACTTTGAGAAACATAGTTTTCAAGCATCTTATTAAACATAGAAAAAGCTACCGAGAGATCAATCTCATTATATACATTTTCCCAACATTCGAAGCGAAGAAAATAATTTAAAGAGACAAAATCAGTTTTAAAATAAAAACAATTAGATAACCGTTCCTTAGTGGTGGAAGGAGAAGAATACTTTAAGCTAAGACACGTCATACAGTGATCGGTTATTTGCAAGTCAACAACAGAACTATAGATTTGAGTAAACTTAGAGGTGGTAAAACGTGCCATAATATGATCGATGCAAGTACTTGCAGAAGAGGAAAAACGAGTAGGTCTATTAATCAATGATTCAAATCCAAACGAAGATAAAAGAAGAAGATATTTATCTACAATATTAGAATTGTGTAGGATATCAATATTGAAATCACCCATAAGGATAGCATCATTTGGCTCACCTGACAACAAATTTTCCAAGTCCTCATAAAACATGTTATTAGACAAGGTTGGCTCATTAAACCTATATAAGCAAAAAAGGGTTAACTTCAAATCATCAATTCTCATTTTTAGCACATCACAGCTATTCAAGTTAAAAATGTAATGTTTGACATGAAATGAATGTTTAATAAAAGCGGCAACTCCACCAGATGCATATTTGTTATTACAACAGGAAATAAACTCATACCCTTCAATGTTGAAGAGCGGGATTTCCTCTGCATAAATCCAGATTTCCGTCAATAAAATTAAATCAGGCTTATTTTTAAATGAGTTTAAGTGTGCAACTAAGTTATCAAAATTTTTTCGCATGCTTCTTATGTTTTGGTGAACAATGAGTAAATTAGGTAAGTATGCTTGGTTAAAAAACAGATCGAAATCAACGACATCAATACAGTTGATAGCGGGGATATCAAGAATATTACTATGAGAATCTAGCATATTAATTTAGGATTAAAAAGTCATCATTAGAATTAATTGTAATTAAGTGACTGTTATCGTCCTTTCGCATGTAAACCCTACCATTTTTTACCCAAGCATACTTGTACATCTTTTCTTTTTTAATTCTTAGTGCAGCATTGAACAGGTATTTCGTCTTCCCATTTAAACAATCATTTATATAAATTTTTTTGTATCTATCACAGTCGAAAATTTTGGAATTTAAATTGTTAATGTGTAAGAATTTGTTTTTCATAATGAGATCTTTTTTCATTTTAGACACAAATTTCACAACCAGGACAGTTTTAACATTTTTTTCATTTGCATTTTTGGACATTTTGACATTTTTAACATAACAATTATCAATTTCCATTTCCGATACATCTGTTGATACACCCTTTGAAAACACTTGCAGTGCACAGTTGAGTGCATTGGTGTTGTTGACATTTGGAACTCCCACAATTTCTACGCACTTTTCTCTATTGCTTTGTTGCAAAAACTCCACTTCTCTCTGTAGATCGCGCACAGTCTGCAAGAGATTATTTTTTTCTTCTTGGAGAGAAGCAATCACTGCGAGAGTACGTGCATTTTCAGCACGCATAGCAACAATTTCATTATAAATTGATTCCAAGGTGACAGCTTGTTGTGGTTGGCGCATTGACGAAACCGATGGTAAGGCAGAATGAATTTGGTCTGTGTGTTGGTGTAATGCACTTGATGATGTTGAGAGTGGAGAAACTGCTAGCGTTGGGGACAAGACAACTTGTTCTCTCGAAACCGATGGTAAGGCAGAATGAATTTGGTCTGTGTGTTGGTGTAATGCACCTGATGATGTTGAGAGTGGAGAAACTGCTAGCGGTGGGGACAAGACAACTTGTTCTCTCATAGATGGAGGAGATCGGAGAGAACTCCTTCGCGCAGCGGAACAGATCGTACAGCGGAAATTTATATTATTTTTTTGCAAAAAGTCAACGTCAGCTGGTTGGATATTTACACATTTATTATGGAAAAAGTTTTTGCAGCCGACACATAAAACTTTAGGTTGATTACGTTCGACTTTATGTTTGCAAATACACGGCATTTTATACACTTAGCAAAACAAAATGAAGAAAGAAACAAAAAAAAAAAAAAAAAAAAAAAAAACAACGTTTTTACGGACAGAATAATGTACGCGTTGACCCCACGACAACAACTCAAGATGTCTACCGCCCTTGAGCAGACGCCGCTGGTTACCAAACCCAACCCAGAGACTTCAACAGACGTTGGTTTGAGTGGAAGACAAAGTAACTGGACAGCTGATGTTGTTATTAAGCTTGCCTCTGAACCAGAATCCAATAAAGCGCGTTAAGAGAGGTACTCGCCTGTGATAGTACTTACTTTTACTATAGCAGTTGCTAGTAAAACTTGGGTTTTTGCGTTAGTATAAAACGAATTAACATTTGGTCGGATTACATCTGTTTCTCTTTCCGACGGCTGGAAGGCAGGCGTATTAGCATGCAGCCTGGAAGAGGATGGATCGGATATGGAGGCATGTACAGTAAGTGAATTTCTTTGGCATGCCGCTGGAGCGTGGACTTCTGCGAAATATGCGTTTGCTGTTGGTCGACTGCTTCCAAGGTCCGAAATCTGGTCTCCAAAAACTGAGTAAGTTCAGCAAATGTCGGTAATGCCTTACTGTCAACCTTGGAACCTAATCGCTCTTCCCAGAGGTGCTGTGTTTTCACGGGCAGTTTTTGTAAGAGTACAAATATGAGCAGTACATCCCAATGTTCTACGGGAACCTTCAGGTTTGCTAGACTATGCACCACTTCGACCGATGTATCCAACAATTCCTTGATAGGTGCGGCTCGCTCTTGCAAAATGGTTGGTTGGCTGAATAAACATTTCAGCTGTGTATTCACAGGGAAACGCTGATGATCATATCTGTCCTTTAAAATTTCCCAAGCCTTGGCATAGTTTCCACTGTCCATACTCAGATGAGCTAAAAGTTTATCGGCTTCGCCAGACACACTCGACTTCAAATAGTGCATCTTTTGAACTTCCGACAATGAGGCGTTGTGGTGAATCAGGGCGACAAACAGATCTCGAAAAGCCCGCCAGGTCTCATAGCTGCCAGAGAAGACCGGTAGGTTGATTTTAGGTAGTCTTACTTCCGGTACCCGGGACGTGGTTGGCATCACCTGCTTCGTATCTGCTGCCCTGTCGTTCGCTTCCGCCTTGGACAGTTGTGACTTATCGATTGCATCAAGGAGATCACTGCGATGATCGAAATATCCCTCTCGGATTTTTTCGTATATCGCCTCTGCCTTCGCTTCCTGCTGCTTATCTTCTGGGCCCAAAGAAGAAGGGATGTTATCATATTGAAGATCAGCTGTTTCTATTGTCTTTTCCAATATAGACAAACGGCCTGACAAATAATTCGTTGTACGCCTGGCGGAACCAGTCTTGGTGAAGTTTGTGACGTCCTTTTCGAATTGCC
This sequence comes from Eumerus sabulonum, assembly GCA_951905685.1. NCBI lineage: Eukaryota > Metazoa > Arthropoda > Insecta > Diptera > Syrphidae > Eumerus > Eumerus sabulonum. The sequence continues at coordinate 95,823,548 of OX645061.1, read as the reverse complement.
TTAGAATTTTCTCAAGCGCCTTCATGATTTGTTTTTGTAAGTTTATGTACATATAATCGCGAGGAGTATGTATTTATTTTTATGGATATGTGTATACGTATAATAAGTATTATATAAATTATGCACAACGGCAATCAATCACATGAAATTTATCAATAGGTGTGTAAGTAAGCAAATGGCACTTACTTGTTCCTTTTGACACTTCTTCAGTATCTCCTCCGATTTCAACCCCCGGGTGCAGTTTGGATGCTTCAAAGTTGTTTCTCCCCCGATGGTTGTATATACATATGTATAAATCCCTCGCTGGTTAAGTTCTATCCCACGATGGCAAGGAGTTCTAGAGCACAGCGTTTTCGCTTGGTTGTTTGTTTTTTTTTTTTTTTGTTTTGTTTTTTGCACACCACGAAGCCGGATCCGGCTCGAAGGACCATAAAATGTTTTGGCTATATCTAATGGCCAAAACCTCGGTAAAAAAAAAGATTTTTTGCTTTAATTATTTGGCAGCCGTAAATCAAAAAAACCTCCTTCTTGCACCACGTTATAATTAGCTGTGTTTTATTCACCGTACATGATATACATACATATATGTCTCATTTTATGATTTACAACAATGTGTGTTTACACACATACATATGTATACTTATGGGCATGAACATGGGTGAAGTGTCAGTGTCCAAGTGCAATAAAAAGGACGGCGTTCGACTTCATGATAAAGTAGTCGCCAACAGGACGGCCGCATCAACGGTGGCGCACGCAGATGGAAGGGACCTTAACCAACTGGGCGTGCGGCGCTGGAAACAGCTGGCCAAAGACCGTGCCAGCTGGAGACGCTTGTTGGTTGAGGCCCAGGCTCACCACGGACTGTAGTGCCACCTAAGTAAGTAAGTAAGCTCACTTAGATTTTCAAAGAAGGGCACGCCGAGGTAGATCCTCCTGCGGTTCGCAAAAGAGGGGCATGAGCAGAGAAGGTGATGGATCGATTCCTCTTCCTCCTCGTCCATGCAGCAGCGGCAAAAGTCATTGAAGGGCAGCCCTAGCCTGGCGGCGTGTTTTCCAATGATGCAATGACCTGTAACGACACCCACTGGAGTGCTTCAGGTTGCCCGTTTGGTTGCTACTAGGTCCTTTGTTCGTCCTCGGCTTAGCCTAGGCCAGATTTGTTTAGTGGTAAAGCCGATATTACCTTCATTCCATTCGAGGTTGGTCGCCTCTATGGTTCGAAGTTTTATCATGTGCTTTACCGTACTTATTGGTGTTTCAAGTTACCCGAGGGTAGGAAGACTGCGTGTGCTTGGCCCTAACTTTGCGAGTTCGTCGGACGCGCAGTTTCCTGGAATATCCCTATGCCCGAAAAGCCACAATACTTTAATGTTGAACTGTTCAGCCATCTCGTCTAGAGATAGGCGACAGTTAAAGGATGTTTTTGATTTGTGGGTTACTGCGGCCAGGGATTTTATGGCAGGTTGGCTATCCGTGCAAATGATAATATCCTTAGCGGATATTACATTGATGCTGAGCCATGCAAGGGCCTCCGTTATCGCTGTTTATTCTGCCTGATACACACTGCTGTGATTTGGGAGTCTGAAAGATAGGTTGTGGTTAAGTACCTTGGAGAAGACTCCAGATATTTAGGGCCTCCCTGGGGGTTGATCTGATCTTTGTACCTTCCCCAGAAGGTTTCGGTAGACTGCCTTGTCCAGAGCAGTCAACCAGACTACGATGCCATATAGGAGGATGGGCCTTATGACTGCTGTGTAGAGCCAATGCATAATGCTTGGTTGGAAACCCCACCTTCTGCCCACTAGAGGGCAGTTGTTGCTTTCTTGACACGATCAAGAATGTTTCCAATTCAGCCTCCTGTCAAGGACTAGGCCTAGGTATCTAGCCTGATCTTTGATTATTTGTTCGGTTGCATCCAACCTCGGTGGGTTGATGGGCGGTTATATTTATTGGTAAACAGTACTAGGTCGGTCTTCTTTGGATTAACCCCAAGTCCACAGTACTGCGTCCAGGTACTGTAAGCAATGCACCCTGCATTAGGTCGCTTAATGCGCTGAAAAATTTTCCTGTAGCGGCAATAGCAATGACATCTGCATAGGCGGTCACAGCGTACCCTTTCTGATCTAGCAACAGTAGTAGTTCGTTGACCGCCTCGTTCCAGTGGAGAGGGGGGAGTGCTCCACCTTGTGGTGTACCTCTGCTGACCATTCTAGTTGAGACGGCACCAGCGAAGTTGATTTTGACTACTTTTTGCGTTAGCACTGATCCCGTAACACGCAGATCAGCAGCGCTTTGGTGACGGCCCATGGTTTAACATTGTTAAAGGCGCCCTCAATGTCGAGAAAGACGACTAGAGGGTATTCCTTACGTTCAAGTGACCTTTCTATTTTGCTGACCAGTGAGTTGAGTGCTGTTTCCACCGATTTGCCTTTGTTGTAGGCGTGTTGGTTATTCGACAGCCTTTCTGAGATACAGCTGTGACGTATGTAAGCGTCTAGAATCTTCTCTAGAGTTTTTAATAGAAAGGAAGTAAGACTGATAGGCCTCAAGTCATTTGCATACGTGTGGGAGCTTTTGCCAGCCTTGGGTATGAAAATGACTTTAGTTACCTTCCACACTTGCTGGGGATAGAGGACAGGGAGAGACAACTCTTTTATATTACCACAAACCAGGGGAGGATAAGATCTGCTACCTGGTGGAGCTCTGCTGGTATGATCCCATCTGGTCCCGGAGACTTGTTGGGTTCAAAGCTTTTCAGAACCCATGAAACAATGTTGTTGTTGACGAGGTTGGGAGCACGCTCAAAGGAGGATGTCGTCGGCTGGATGACTTGAGGAGGTGTGATAGCCGAGTCACTACTACCCGGAAAGCGTGCGTTCAGAAGAAGTTCCAGGGCTTCCGTTCTGGAGGTCGTCCAGGAACCATCATTCCGCATTAGGTGGCTTGGGTTGTACGGGGCTGAAGCCAGAACCTTTCTTATGCTAGAAGCTTCAGAGACCGCCTTGATATTCTCGCAGTAGTTCCTCCAAGATTTCCTTTTGGCCTTCCTGATCGCTGCTTTGAAGGATTTAAGTGCCTCCTTGTAGAGGTCCCTATCCTTTTGCAAGCGGGTACATTTTGCTTTGTCAAAGAGCCTTCTGCTCTCTTTCCTAAGGGAGACTATCTCTTCATTCCACCAGGGGGTTTGGGTTTTCTTCTGGGGTGCTAACCACACAAGATTTGGACAGTGCTCTCTTGAGGGTTCCTGTCAGCTCATTTACTAAGCTGTCTAATTCCGCAGGGTTGTGCGGATATGTCGGGTGTTTTGTCCCTAGGTAAGGTTCAACATATGTCCTATGCTTTTGCCAATCAGTTCTCCTGTTGTTCCTGAAGGGAGCAGAGGCACTAACGTGGCTAACTATGCTGAATTGAATATAGCGATGGTCAGAGAGGGAGTGCTCTTTTAGCACTTTCCATTCCCTGTCTTTGTCAACAATGTCCTGTGATGCAAAAGTTACATCTAGAACATCCTGTCTAATCAATTATTTTACTTGCAGCAAAATTCAAATAAATTTACGCGGGTGAGATTCTTGTTTCAATCTGGTTTATTTTGGTCCTCACATTTTTTGTTTTTTTTGTTTTTTTTTGTTTTTAGTGATTCGCGCAGGTTCATCATATATTCTCTTATGATGTGTTGACACACACAACACACAACCTGAATGGAGTGCAGTGGTTGTGCAGTGGTGTTCATTTATGAACACTTAGATATATCTGGGCCATTCCTTCTTCACTTTGAAGCTATAACCGTCAAACCCTGTTTCGCGAATAAATGACAAGTTATTATTTGGCTTCTTACTCTAGTACGCCTCATTGTGAAATATGCCTTTAACACGACATATTGCTCTTTGTTACTTATACATATCATGGGATCCAAACATGATGTTAGGGCTTCAATGAAACCGTGTCAATGTAGGTATCAAAGACTAACTTAAATGCTCATTTGCACAGTTGGCAATCATTTATTTTGTACATATCTAGGTCTGAGTTGCATAGCATACAATATTAGCCAGTGAGTGCTTTGTCGGGCAAAGTATCGTCTCTTGCGGTAAATAACACATGAAAGATTGAAAACGAATTATAATTGAATGTAACTTCGTAGGTCCCATGGTCGTCCAGTGCAAGTTAGGAAGTCACGAAATAATAACTACAGTCACTCCTGACGTGGGCATTTGTAATGGACATTCACTGTTTCTGTGACTGGAGGATTTAGGAAATCATGCTAATGCATACACTGCGTGTGCACGAGTGTGCAGCAAAATACGGTAACCCGGCAATTTAAATTGATTTACAAACGCCTCAGAGAACTGGCTCTAATTACTATGATAAATGTGCTTTACAGGTGGCGACTGCCCTGAACAATGCCCGTCGTTGATATTCCTGAGTTGGCAATGGCTAGGAATTCAACGAGACTAATTATGCTCCTTGGGCGGACTAGTCGAATGTGGCAAACTGCATTAGGCTCGGTTTATTAATAGCCTTGCGTGCTTTAAATTTTATTTTCTCCGTTAAAAAAAAAATTCAATTAGTCCTACCAATCGACAACGAGGGTACCGGGATAAGTACGCGAATGGGCGGAAGCTTTCCGTTTTTACAGCCTTTGTACATGCAGTACTGCTAATGATTTCACTCCTCATTCCATCAGGTGACGAGGTAGATACTGGTTTTGTTGTGCGTGATTTGTTCATACAGAAGTTATTGTGTTCCAGTATTATTTTGTATTAACATTCGAAATCACAGCTCCTCTCCCGCTTCGGCTTCCGAATGCAATTGCACAAGTTTTATTGTTTGTCACACCATCGTTGTTGGATAACTTCTGTCATAAATCTCATCGTGAATATCCTTCCATCTGAAACAGAAAATCCGTTCGTGAAGAAAATAAAAAATCTACTATTCTTATAAAGCTGCATTTCTTAAAGACATTTTTTTTGTAGATGGACTCAAATTATGCGCATTTACGGTTCTACAGAGGACTTGCTTTGAAAAATCGGTATAAAGAGCCGAAAACACGGCTGAAATCGGTTGACTTTTTTTTTAAATTGCTATTATTCATTTAGCTCTACAGCCCTTCTTGGGATGAAAATCAGAAAACCAAAGTCGACTATACTCGTAGGGTATTCCTGAAGGTGAATAGAAAACTTCGTGCTGTAAGCTGCGTTTTTTTTTTTTTTTGTCGTTTTCTTACTCCTACGATAGGGAGTGTCCTTGAGTTCTTTGCGCTGGGATTTAATTCTCTTTTAATGGCATTACTACTACTGAAAGCCTGTTCACAAGAAGAGGTGTTCAGAAAAAAGGAAACCTCAGAAAACTAGGTAGATATCCCCTGCAGAAAATTACTTTTCACTTTCAGTTTATGGAGTGGAGGGAGCGTTGTATCTATTGCTATTGTATATCTACGAGATTAACTTGTGTATTTGGAATGTTCGGAAAAAACGGGGCTTCAACGAAATCGTCTTCAAAATTGGACGTTTTCGGAGTTGTTCGGGAGGGCATTGATTTAACATGTTCCTAAGTGGCAGAAAATATGAAAGCACCATGAGGCTTAGATGTATTTTCTTTTTGACATTTTTAAACAAAAAATATTCCTTAGTGAAAATCAGTTTAAAGAATTAAAAATTGGTCATTATTTTCTATAACCTTTTGCCATTTTTCAAGTAGATTCCATCGGTGCAGAACCTCTGTGGCTTAATAGCCAAAAACTTGGTTGAGTGATTTTCAGGAGTTTTTCGGCAGGCCAATTTTTTACCATCAAAAAATGTTTGCAAAGCCCTAAACAAATGGTTTTCAGATGGTGCTCCGGGTCCGGGATATATTATGGGAATCCATCAGTTCTTTACCATGATCGCTTGCTTTGGATATTTTCGTATCTAATTTATTTTTCGGACTGTAAAAGACTAGCAAAAGTCTCGTAGGCGTAGCATCTACCGACGGATGCTGGTCCGCTACAAAAGCCTCGGCAGCCGAACAATTCAGATCTATTAGCCAAGTCCTAATTCCACCTCCTCGTGGTACCGTCTGCAAATTTCCTGGCCATGGAAATGGATTAATGTTGACGATCCTTGCAAAAAACGAAAAAAGGACAATGATTTTCGGCTCTATACGTGGAATGTTGGGTCCCTAATTGGACTACGTGCAGCCGAACAATTATCCGATGCCTTTGACCGCTGTAAAGCAGACATAACCGCCATTCAGGAAAGCAATGGAATGGACCGGGCATAGAGCGGACGAAAAACTACGACATCTACTACGGCGACTGCTATATGGAGAGAAGACAACGATTGTTCGGATGCGGATTTGTTATTCGAGATGGACTAAGGCAAAAAGTCCTAAGCTTTCGGCATGTGAGCGAACACCCCATTACGATCCGAATCAAGGCTACATTTTCTAACAATAGCCTGATCTGCGCCCATCAAAGATGAGTTCTACGATGATTCCACCAAAGATGAGTTTTACAATCTGCTAGACAGAACGACTAAATTGTACCAGGAGACTCAATGCAAGCACAGCCTACACGACACCACATCCGAAAGCGGACACAGGCAGAATGATTTTGCTACGGGGCGAAATCCCTTTCTAGCCAGTATATGCTTCCTGCACCTCGATATACGCAAAAGCACCTGGTGGTTGCTAGATCCATCGATCACTAACCCGACTGATCACATCATGATTGACGTCAGACACTCCTTAACTTACTGTTCGAACTTTCCGCGGAGCTATCTTGTAGTAGCCACGATGCACCTACGGATATCACGAACACAACGAAGTAAATTAAGAATACAAAGTTTAAGCTCTCTCATATAACTTAACCCTCCAGGCAGTAAATAGAATATCAATGGAACCTTTGCAAAAAAGATCTGAAAAGAACTGCAGGCTTCAGGACTCCACCATGAAGAAACACCTGGTTCGATGACTTGTGCAGGGGGATTCACACAGTGAAGCAGGAGGCATATAAAGCATAGCTGCATAGAAGAATAAGAAGAAGAACAGCGAAGCAGGAGCCATATGAAGATTCGCTGCATAGGAGAACAGAAGCAGCTCGTGAGCCCTACAATTTAAAAACAAGTGAGGAGCAAAAACTACTCAGGAGAAAGAAGGAAGAGCAAGAGAAGCGTGCGATTGAAGATTTGGAGAGGTGTTATTGCAGGTATGTCGATCGAAAGTTGTATGAACAGATAAAGCGAACACGCGAAGACTATAAAGCAAGAACAGAAGTCTGTAGGGATGAGAACGGACACCTAGTAGTAGAATCGCAGTCGATGCCGAGAAACTCGGAAAAACCACTTCTGCAGAATGTATAATGGCGATGTGAGTCAATATACCGCTGTTAAGTAGAATGATCCATTTCTTAACGACGAAGATCGCAAGTTATTCCGTCCACCTGACCTCGACGAAGTTAAGATCGCCATATCGAAACTCAAGCTGCTGGCGCAGACGGACTGTGAGCTCTTCAAGGCAGCTGGGGATAACCTGGTTAGGAATATGCACCAGCTCATCTGTAAGATATGGTCAGAGGAAAGCATACGACAGCGTAATTAGAGACGAGCTATACAACGCTATGTCTACCTTCGACATCCCTGCTTAACTCGTCAGAATATGCAGGATGACTATGGAGAATGCTCGCTGCTCCATCCGAATCGGCGCAGACCTGGTCGACAATTCTGATATCAAAAAAGGCAGGGCGATGCGCTGTCGTGTGATTAGTTCAATATCGTATTTGAAATGACTGTGCAAAAATCACTGGTCAACTCAAGAGGCACAAATTATTTCAAATCCTCACAACTCCTCCCATACGCGAATGACATTGCCATAATCGGAAGAACACAGCGAGATGTCAAGAGGTGATCACGAGTATTGAGGTGGAGGCGGCGAGAATTGGTTTGACGGTAAACGAGGACAAAACTAAATATATGCTGTCATCAAAAAAGGACGCTAACCACCGACGTCTTGGCCAGAACGTTTGTATTGGCAGATATAAGTTCACTCCGCAGTGACCCTTATCGTCCCGGTCTTGTTGTACGGCGCAGAAGCATGGATACTACCAAAAGCGGATGAGGAGGCCCTTGGTCGGTTCGAGAGAAAGATTTTCAAAATAAAAAATATTTCTGGAAAAGAAATCGCTCAAAAAACAAAGTTTATTTCGGAAAAATTCACACAATTGAGATTTAGTATTGAAAAAACCGAAAAAACGTAGTGATTCATATGTATATGCATCACCATGCATTAAGACCATCTTGTCTCAAATAAGCACTTTGGATCAGGAATTCTTTTTGTTTTCATAAATAAGTATAAAGTAAGACAAAACTGAGTATTAAGTAACTTAAAAATTAAATAAATTAAATAGATTGAAAAAATAAGGAAGTAATTCATTATCAAAGAAAGAACAAACTCCATGCAAAATACACAGAAGAAAAAGATTAGTACAAGTTGAAATAAATAAAATAAATGTTACACTAAAAGCTAAGATCTCAAAGTATTTCAAATTAAACATTTTAATTAATATCTTTTAGAGAAAATTACTATAACCAGGTTGTACATACATATATACGCATAAATAAGGCGTGTAAGAATGCATGTAATACACTACAAGTACGAACTTTACGGGCTGTACAGCGACATGAGTCTAGTCAGGCGTCTACGGATTCAACGCCTAAGATGGCTGGGTCATGCAGAGCGAATGGACACCACAGCTCCAGCCTGGAGAGTCTTTGAATCCAACCCCGTATATGCGTATATATGAATGTTCAACCTGGTTATAGTAATTTTCTCTTAAAGATATTAATTTAAATTTTTAATTTGAAATTAAACATTTATTTTATTTATTTCAACTTGTACTTATCTTTTTCTTCTATTTATTTTGCATGGATTTTGTTCTTTCTTTGGTAATGAATTACTTCCTTATTTTCTGAATCTATTAAATTTATATGCCCCATCCACAAAAAAGGCGATCCTGCCTCTTGCAAGAACTATAGAGGTATATCCCTGCTCAATGTCGCGTACAAGATCCTGTCCAGCGTATTGTGTGAACGTCTAAAACCATTTTGCACCGCACTAATCGGCAGCTACCAGTGCGGCTTCCGGCCCGGCAAATCAACTATAGACCAAATTTTCACACTCCGACAAATCCTGGAAAAGACCAACGAGTTTCGAATCGATACACACCATCTTTTCATCGATTTCAAAGCCGCATACGACAGCATTCATCATGAAGAACTGTTTGGGGCGATGGCCGAATTCGGGATCCCGGTAAAACTGATCCAGTTGTGTCGCGCCACGCTAAAAAACACGCGATGCACCGTGCAACTCGGTTCTAGGGCCTCGGAACCATTCGAAGCATGCACTGGATTTCGGCAAGGAGATGCGCTGTCATGTGACTTCTTCAACCTGGTGCTGGAGCAGATAGTGCGACGGGCAGGCGTCAACAGGGAAGGCACCATCTTTTACAAGTCCATCCAGCTGCTAGGATACGCGGATGATATCGACACGATCGCGTGTTCTCGCCGTGGCATTGTGGAAGCATTCACGGCGATTGATGAACAGGCGAAACGAGTTGGTCTTAAGATCAATGAGGACAAAACGAAATACATCCTGTCAAGCAAAAACCAATCCGTCGCTCACCACCTGGGACAAAACATAACAATTGACAGCTACAATTTCGAGGTAGTTAAGGAGTTTGTCTACCCCGGGGCAAACGTAAATTCCACAAATGACACCACAGTGGAGATCCGGCGTAGAATCGCCCTTGGCAACCGCTGCTACTTCGGCTTGTCCAAACAACTGGGGTCAAAACTCCTCACTCGAAAGACCAAAGTCATGCTTTACAAAACGCTCATTCTGTACGGAGCCGAAAGCTGGACGATAAGCAGGACAGCGGAGCTGATTTTGGGTTCTTTCGAAAGAAAAATTCTGCGCCGGATATTTGGTCCTGTCTGTGAGGAAGGTGAATGGAGAAGAAGACACAACCGCGAACTCTACGAGCTGTACCAAGATGTGGATGTAGTCCGGATGGCAAGGATCCGTCGACTACACTGGCTCGGCCACATCGAGCGCATGGACATCAACGCTCCAGCTAAGAGGGTCTTCGACTCCGAGCCTCCTGGTTCGAGAAGAAGAGGAAGACCGAACCTCCGGTATAAAGACCAAGTAATGGCGGATGTAAGACATCTTGGTCTTGACAACTGGAAGCAGCGTGCCCGGTACCGTCAAGGATGGAAGGCAGCTATAGCTCATGCTCAGATCCTCCATTGCTCATGCTCAGATCCTCAATTGTGTGAATTTTTCCAAAACAAACTTTGTTTATTGAGCGATTTCCTTTCCAGAAATATTTTTTATTTTGAAAAAAAAAAAATCATGCATCAGAGGGTTAAATTCCTCAAAACTCTTATTAGCGCAGGAATAGGGTTTGTAGATCGTCAAATCTTAAGCTTCTCCAAAACTTTATTTCACTATAAAATATGGAAGTAATTTGTTTCCAGTTTGGGGCTTTATATCAACTGCGGGAAGAAGCAATCCGGTGTTTACTAATTAGGCGATAAACAGAGATTATCTAGATGTTTTGAAAAACAATCTGGAAACCACGGAAAATACCGTTGCGTTTTAGATCGTCTTGCGTATTTGAAAAAGATGACGCTTTGACGTTATACACAGCACGCAGCAAAGAGTACGGCTATTATACTTTGTTCATACTGTTAAGCATTTTATAGCCTACCGCAATGTCCAGAGCTAAATTTCCTCTAACGTATATGGGAAGTTTTGGGCATACAAATAAGGAAGTGAACGTTAACGTCGGAATACATAATATTTCAGTTCAGTATGTACCCTGAAAATGATGTGCCCCAAGGATTAGGCTGTTTTGATCTCTGATGCTTAATTCCTATATTTACTTTTTTTAGAGTTTTAGCAATGTGCGCTCTAAAAGTTAACTTAGAGTCCAGGTAAATGCCGAGATATTTTACACACGTATCCGAAAGTATTTGACGGCCGTTGAATGTTAAAGCATTAGCTGGAAAGAAACAAGGTTTCCTTTTTCGCGTGAAAAAGATAGCTTGCGTTTTTTTCAGCATTCAATTTTATTTTCCACTTGTTGTAATAAGCTTACAATATTTCAATCGAATGATTCGTCTCTGACCATAATATGGCTGTGCCATCAGCATATAATGCTGCCACGCAATTCGACAGTTGGGGAATATCGAAGATGTATATATTGTACAAAACAGGTCCCAGGACCGAACCCTGCGGCACACCTGCATAAAAATAAGATGGACTAGAAGCAGCCTGATTGAGAAACACTCTAAAGTAACGATTGGACAAAAAACTTTGCACAATTTTAGATAAATATGGGGAGAAGTTAAATTGCGTAAGGTTGTAAACAAGGCCACGGTGCCACACAGTATCAATTGCCTTTTCAATGTCAAGTAGTAACATCCCGGTTGATTTACCAATTGCACGGTTACTTTTGATTACGTACACAAATTCTAAGAGCTTGATGAGAGGTGCTCTGATGGGGCCTATAACCAAATTGCTCATTTGGAAGAATCCCTTTCTAAGCAATCTCCTTACAAATGTTTTCTTTTAAAATTCTCTTATAGATTTTGCTTATGCTACTTAGAATACTGATTGATCTATAGCTATCAAGTTTATCTGAAGGTTTTCCTGGCTTAAGGAAAGGAATTACCTTAGCTATTTTCCAAGAGTTTGGGAAATATAGCAGTTTAAGGCATGCATTTATAACAAAAGCTAGGTATTTAATTCCAGCTTTAGGCAGTTTTTTAAGATAAATATTTCTTATACTATCATGGCCACATGATTTTTTGACGTTAAGGTTTTCAATATAGTAACTTACATCTACTTCCGATACATAAGCAAGAGACGGTGTCTCAGGCGTGGAAAAATTGAAAGCGTGGGTACTGTCGTCCACTTGAGTGTTTGTGACAGCATCCCCTAAATGCGAGCAATTGTATGATTGTTGGAGAACTGCTGGCAGAGTGCGTTGGCTTTATCGAGATCAGTGGAATATGTATCCGATCCGTTTTTAAGGGCCGGAATACATGTATTTTTATTTTTTATTATTTTAGCTATATTCCAAAAGAGCACCGTGGCGCAGTGGGTAGTGGGTTGGCCCCTGAGGCCGATGACACGGGATCGAATCCCGACACAGCCATGTCATCGAACTTGTTTTTCACGGTGTTTCTCCTCAGCGGGGTTCTGACAAAACCCTCTGTAGTAAAATTGTTATGAAAAGCTGCTCGAAATTCGCCGTTCGGAACCGGCCATAAACTGTAGGTCCCTTTCACCTATGGGAAAATGAAACAAACATGGGTGATTGAGAGAAGTCCTTCATGGACTGTAACGCCAATATACATAAATACATATTCCAAAAAGGTTTAGATCCATTGTCTAAAAAACTAAGCTTGTTGTTACACTGATTATTACGAATACTATTGATGTACTTCAATATCGAATGATTAAAAAGTTTAACCAGCATTTTGGAATTAGTTTGCCGATATCTCTGCCAATTTCTTCTATGCATATTACTCAACCTTATAAGCTGCAGAATTTGTATTGGAAGTTTTTTCGAATAGCATTGTCTAATAACTGTTGATAATACTGTCAACGTCTTGAGTGTTGGCGATTTCATCAAGATTCACTGGAATATTTTCAAGCTTCCTTTTGATTACTCTCTGAAAAGTGTTCCAATTTGCCTTCTTGAAATCAAAAGTATAGTCAACTTTTCTTTCAGTGCATACGAGAAGTCGGCAGAGCACTGGATTGTGGTCAGAAGATAAATCATTAATCGAAGTTGGCTGAGATACAGAACCAGGCACATTAGTTACAAATAAATCAATAACTGACGGACTTCCACGGGCACTAGCTGGTACATATGTAGGATTTGGGGGAAACAAGACGGATATTGGTAATTTTGTGGACAGATTGGATAAAATATTTCCCCAAGAGTTAACTCTTTAGCAACCCCATTCCCTATGACGACCATAAAAAGCTTTCTTAAATCTGTGGAAAAACCTAATCGTTTTTCATTATTCGCAGCTCGCCCAGGAAAATAAGTGCAATAGATTTTAATTTTGTTACCATTTCTCAATTCACTCAACAACTACATTTTCAATTAACCCTGCAAAGATAATCTACAACTATGAGGAAAGACAACCACCTATCCACAGGATAACTATTTGACCGATCTTCCTCAATAATGTACGTTTCAGTTATGAGCCGAGATCGATTCGATTTCTTGATAAGGTGTCTCAGGATGGATGACAAAACATTGCGTCCATCACTTAGGAAAGAGGATGTGTTTATTCCTACCCGAAAAATATGAACTTGCTTATTCGGCAATGCATAAATAATTATACAGCCGGGTCATACCTTACAATAGATGAGCAGCTACTTGGCTTTAGAGGACGTTGCCCTTTTAGGATGTACATACATATATACCTAATAAGCCAAGCAAATATGGTCTGAAAATTCTTATGGTGTGCGACAGTGGGACAAAATATATGGTCCACGCTATGCCTTATTTAGGAAGAGGAACAAAAACCAATGGCTTATCCTTGGGAGAATATTATGTGAAGGAACTCTCAAAACCTATTCACGGTAGATGTCGTAACATCACCTGTGACAATTGGTTTACCTCAATTCCCAATTCCTTTGGCGAAAAACTTGTTACAGGAACCATACCACGGGGGTGGCCGTGGTGCAGTGGTTAACATCATCGACCGCCGAGCGGAAGGTCTATAGTTCAATTCGCTTCATAGCCAAGAAAAAAGTAATTCCTATACGGACAAAAGTATGCACCGCAGTTATGAATGGAAAGTTACCAGATGTACTGCTGCAGGCATAACACTCACAGTATATGGTCAACTGGAATTCATCCTGTGCGTATGCAATACTAGAAAGTGCTTGAACGAATTAGTACGGACTACAACCAAAAAAAAAACGCGGAGTTCGGTCGGCTCTCGTCCTATCTAGGACAACCACCCCTGAGAGTTAACGAACATCAACGACCCTAACCGCTGCACTCCGTTCAGGTTGTGTGTATATAACACATTATAAGAAAATATAAAAAACTCTTGAACTTGCGCGAGTTTCTAAAAAAAAAAAAAAAAATACAAGCTGACTTTGGTTGGAACTGCACGGTCCAACAAACGAGAAATCCCTAAAGAGCTGAAAAATACTCGCACAAGATATGTTGGAACTTCCATTTACTGTTATGATGGATCTCTTAATCTTGTTTCATACAAGCCGAAGCCTTCTAATATGGTGTACATGTTATCATCATGTAATACCTTCGACCAAATGTGCTCTATCATGTCCTGTGGCAGGAAGACAAACAGATAGCCAATGGCTAAGTTCTACGGATTGGTAAATATAGCTTGCATTAATTCCTACGTAATATACTTCCATAACGTTTCTAAGAAAGGTGAAAAGGTTTTGAATCGTAAAAACTTCATGAAAAGCTTGAGTCTGAGTCCGACATCGCCATTTATACCCGAACAAAGCAAGTGCTATACGGAACAGGCTGAACGAGCAATTTTTTGCCGGCCCATACTTACGGCCCTTCTAGAGGGTCCAGTTTATATTCTCAGCCAAACACTTAATTGTTTGTGTATATTGTGTAGGACAACAAGAAAAATGACAACGAAATTCGAGATGGCCTACAACAGACCGACAATAGCCTAATAAACATTAATAGTAATTCCCGACAGCGCCGTGGCGCAGTATGTAGGGTGTTGGCCTCTGATGCCAATGACAAGGGATCGAACCTTGACAATAGCCATGTTATCGAACGTGTTTTTCACCGTGCTTCTTCTCAGCGGAGTTCCGACAAAACCCCCTGTAGTATAAATGTCAAGAAAAACATCCCAAAATTCGCCGTTCGAAATCGGCAATAAACTGTAGGTCCCTTTCATCTATGGAAAAATAAAATCGCGCACGACATGAGTGACTGTAACGCCAACATATACATACAATAACTCCGCGTTCTTCAGATGTCTATCGCTCCACAGGGGTGGTTGTCCTATATAGGAAGAGAGGAACCGACCGAATTTTCACGTTGCATGTAGTTCTCAGTAATTTTTCCGTATAGGAATTGTTTTTTCTTGACTATGGAACGACTTTAAACTACAGACTTTCCGCTCGACGGTCGGTAAATTATTATATTAAAATCACGGTACATTCGCATAATGGAATTAGCTCAGAGAATTTAGTTATCTACACATTTTGGTTTACCGAACTTTAGTATTGTTGATGTAGATACTTTCGGCATTATAATTCATTTATTTGAGTAGTCAAATAACTTCTCTTATCCTAGTTACGGTGACATGTATTACCTCCTAGTCTGGTAATTGCCTGGGTATTGCCTCCTAGTCTGGCAATTTTACCGAAAACATTTATTCGTTTCCCCATGAGCTCAATTCAATCTATGCAATCCATTGTGTTATTTCTTTCTTTTCAGCCGTACAACTACTTTACTGTCAAACGCAGGACCCTAACACACATTCCACAGATCCCATTATAGCTGAAGGACAAGACAAATGGCTTTCATCACCTACACCCACCTTAGGTCAGTACTTCTCCTTTTATGAAAAGGGACATTGAACAAAGGTTTGCTATTTATCCCATTACGGACTAGCTATTGTTTGTGCTTTTAATATTGCAAAACGTATTTCTTCTAGATCGCTGGTCGAAAAGTTGGGTAAACTGTTGATATCCGCCTGTGCGTTATTGTTCTCTTAAAGACTGGACATTACTAATGGTTGGTGAACAATGGGATATTTTATGTAGAGTCATTAGCGGTGGAAGTAGTGACAAAGCGTGTGGTGCTTATCGAAATTTATTAGGAGTGGAACTTGTCGGACATTAACGTACATTTATGTGTGAACACTTGTGTGTTTGGCTATGGCCACTTTTCAGAGACTATTTTCATCAAAAATTGAATAAGGCTTCGAACAAATATCAGCATTTGAGTAGATAGATAGATACATAGACTGTTTCGCATTTGAGTATTTGATGTTGTTTTATGACCTTGCCAAGAATATGTATTATAGAAGTCGGTTCTTTGCTCAGATAGGCAATACTTTTACATCTAATATGGAAATTCATTCAAATTTAACCAGAAATCATATTAATATTAACCGTTTGCTAAATAAATATAGCAAATGTAGTCGCATTTGCTGCCTGAACAGCATTAACGCGTCAAGTAACCGAATGATGGCTTTCCCATTCAGTAATAGTGAGAGCGTCATTCTATCTACAAAATGTACCCCTGCACAGGTCGATTTAATTAAACATTTTAGTCAAGTTTTGTAATTTATTCCAACTAGTATTAACGACCGGATATCCCGGAATTTCTCTTTTCATTAAGGTAAGTACATGATAGGATGCCCAAAATCCATTTTCGGGACCAATGCAATCAGGCTCGGATTAGGGCCAAAAATGGACTGAAACGCAATGATAGACGCATTGGGATGAGCATATTGAATCCTATGTTACATGATTGCTGTATTTAATTTAATATTATCTACTTTTGAAACGTATTTTGATATGCCCAAATTGAACACCTCTCCCACCAACAAGCTGAACTCGTATCAAGGAAATTTCTCTGAGTAAACAGATGAAAGAAAAGAGACTTATCGTCCTTGAGTCATTAGATTGTCTACCTGACCAACACATCTAAGTACGAAAAGCAAACATTTCTGCAAAATATTAGAGAGGGTATTTCATTAATCACTACTAACTTTAAAATTTAAATAAAACTAAGTGTGTTTGAAAGGCCTATCAATGCCATTATGTACGGAGTATGACATCGTTCAAATGTCTACCGCGGTTTCTCTGGGTGGCGCGCATCCGAAGTTTCCGATTCTCCATGATTCTGTTGCATAAATCAGACTTATTTTAACCGATGGCATGGGTTATGTTGGCTTTGAGGACCACTGTGGTTTGTGGCTTATTCGCATAGATTTGCGACTTCAGAAAACCACACAAGAAAAAGTCGAACGGGGTTGAACCGCACGATCTCAGGTGTTGGTTTATCCTTTACTTAACTAGTGGACTCAAATTTATAAACCACACTGCGACGATTACAGCGACCGTAAAGTGGGCGAGGAACATGGGACATTGCAAAACATCCATTTTGATAAAACAATTTTACGTTTTGTACATGTTGTTAAAGGCCATATCCTTTTACAGTGATTGGGCAGAACAGACTAAATAAACGACAGCCCATTTGTAAGATGTGGCTTCAATAATGTGGCCGCCGTCAACTGTTAAAATTCGGAAGCCCCTTATGTTCCTCTAATTGTACTTATTCGATTTTGACTTCATTTGCTTTTGCTCAGTTGGTAGAATCCAGGCAAACACCTGAAATGTGTGCAATTTAAATTCTTATCGCAAACAGACGCATTTTCATGAATGCAAACAACTTTTAGAAACGATGTACCATGTACTATTCATGTTTACTTTTAAATTTGGCTCCTTGATTTCCTAGATTATTGTTATGTATGTCCATGAAGGACAAAGGCCGAGCTTCTTTCAACCACCCAAGTTGTGTGTGATTTCATTTTCCCATAGGTGAAGGGGACCTACATTTTATTGCCGGTTCCGAACGGCGAATTTCGAGAAGCTTTTCATGACAATTATACTACAGGGGGCTTGGCAGGGACCCGCTGAGGAGAACCACCATGAAAACACGTTCGATGACATGGTTGTTGTCGGGATTCGATTCCGTGTCATTAGCGTGAGAGGCCAACACACTATCCACTGCGCCAGGGCCACGGCGCAGAGATTTAACTATTTTCGAATAGCCTTACAGCCGCACCGAATTTTAGCAATTAGTTCGCAGTGAACCAGGGCGAGTTGTTAAGGTGTCATTCTATTCGGATGCGGACGTTTTCTATTACGTCATTCTTTCTAGTTGAAATTGCAGATCTTTTGGACCAAACCATATTCTATTTAGTCAGTTCAGATATAGACGTCGGTCGGGTCAAGTTAATTTCAGAGTACAGCCCGTAGGGTTCACTCCGTTAGTCGACGGTAATACATATGTACATATGTGTAAACAGGACCAAGGAAAGAACTTGTATTTTTTCGAGGAAGAAGGCAGCAAATGTTGGTTGCTAGTTATGTTATGAGATAGGCAATAAAAATGAATAATCGAAAATGGTTTTACTGCTTTTGAACACACCTTTGCATGGGTTTGAACCAATTTTCGAAGCATCTTTCTTCGATACTCTAATTAAAGTACAGGGTGGCCCACTTAAAGTGTTAGCATTTGTTTTATAAGTAATTCGAAAAAAAAACACATTTATTTGCTTCTCAATGATTAGTCCTTTATTTTGGTCCTTGAACAATTTATTTTGATCACTTCTTGAAGACGACTTCACGTAATTGGTCGCCCCTACAGAGGATGGCATAGTGAGCTCGTTTCTGAGCATTTTCAATCACTTTGCGAAGTGTTGCGGGCTTTATAGCGACTATTTCGCGCTATTGGCCTTGGGCAAATTGTACACTCACTTAGAGAAAAGATGGTGCCAGGATTCCTCAGCAAAATAATTAAAAGCTACTTCGAGAAAAGGTATCGTTTCTACGATACCGACGACGGGGTAGTGCAGCCCCACATACATATCTGGCGGCGTACCTCAAGTATCGGTGCTAGGTCCTATTCTGTGTAACCTTATGTATGATGGAGTTCTGAGGCTAGAAATTCCCAATGATGCAACAATCATAGCCTTCACTGATGATACTGCAATCGTACTAGCAGCGAAACACCTGGAAGAAATAGAGGACATATGGATCGAATGTATCAGAAAAGTGAGACGCTGGATGTCGACAGGGCAAGCAGCCGCAAGGAAAGGGAAACAATCACCATCAGGGTAGGCGATCAAAATATAACGTCGAAACCGTCTATCAGATACTTAGGTGTGATGATTGACCCTAGGCTCAGCTTCAAGGAACACCATAAAATAAAGTGCGATAAAGTAGCTCAGGTGTGTGCTGCCTTAGCCAGAATAATGACAAATATCGGAGGACCCAGGCAGCCAATCAGACTAGTTTTGTCAAGAGTGGCGCAGTCAATAATTATGTACGCGGCACCAATATGGGCAAAGGCGATGATAACTAAGTCCCACTCAAGAAGGATAAATTCCACCAACCGACTATCTGCACTAAGAGTGTGCAGCGCTTTTCGGACGGTATCGGATGATGCTATATGTGTAATTGCAGGAATGCTACCAGCCGATATCTTGGCCATCGAGTTGCAAAGGTCCTACGACGCCAAAATTCAGGAACCCCTTGCCTCAGTCAGGAATATGGCAGGATAGATGGAATCAGTCAACAAAGGGAAGATGGACTCACCGACTTATACCGGACATACAAAGTTGGATAAACCGGCCGGCATCACGGAGAAGTAGATTTTTATCTCACCCAGTTCATAACCGGACATGGCTGTTTCCGAGCCTATCTTTACAGGTTTGGCCTTGATGAATCTCCTATCTGTGCAAACTGTGGAGAGGCTAGAGAAGATGCAGAACACGTATTTTTTCCATGCTCACATTTCGAAGCAGAAAATAAATATCTCGAAGATAAAATTGGAGAAACACCGACTCCCGAGAACATCACAAAGCATATACTGACATCGAGCGAAATATGGGATGCGGGAATCATGAAAGAACTCCGGCGTCTGGAGAGAAACAGGGAGAGCAACCAAAACCAAACGGCAGCTCCCTTGGAACCTAAAGTGCAAACCAGCCCCGCGAAGTATTACCCAACGGCAGTCCCGCGGGGAGAGTGGTTGAAGGGTGCAGGGTGTGGTTTAGTACGTAGGCGTATTCCTGGCATCGATTATTCAGGCTTGCGAATCGTACATGCCAGTAGCCTGGGCTACTGGTATCTTTTGAAGATTCCACATCCGATAGGCGCAACCGAAAAAAAAAAAAGAAACATACCTTAATGACCACATGCGGACACTCTAAGATTCTTCTTCTTAATGGGCGCTGCAGTTCGGGGCGAACCTGGGCCTCAACCAACATGCCCCTCCAACTAGCACGATATTTTGCTAGCCTTTTCCATTGCCACACACCAAGGTGGCTGTGGTCCCCTTCCACCTGTGTTCGCCATCTTAAGTGCGGCCGTCCTCTGCTTCTTCGTCCCTCGGGGTTGGATTCAAAGACTCTCCGGGTTAGAGCTGTGGTGTCCATTCGCTTTACCTGGCCCAGCCATCTTAGGCGTTGAATCCGTAGACGCCTGACTAGGGTCATGTCGCTGTACAGCCCGTAAAGTTCGTGGTTGAATCTTCTCCTCCATCCCCCGTTTGCGTTTATAGGCCCGAAAATCACGCGCAAAATCTTTCTCTCGAACCGACCAAGGGCCTCCTAATCCGCTTTTGATAGTGTCCATGCTTCTGCGCCGTACAACAGGACTGGGATGATTAGGGTCTTATATAGAGTCAACTTTGTCGTTCGGGAGAGGGCTCTATTACTCAGTTGCCTCCTGAGCCCAAAGAAACAGCGACTGGCAAGAGTGATTTTGCTTTTGATTTTGGAACTGACGTCGTTGTTCCAGGTCACTGCGGAGCCAAACGTTCTGGCCAAGGCGTCGGTCCTTTTTTGATGACAGCATATATTTAGTTTTGCCCTCGTTTACCGTCAAACCAATTTTCGCCGCCTCCATCTCAATACTCGCAAACGCCTCATTGACATCTCGCTGTGATCTACCTATT
Organism: Eumerus sabulonum; assembly: GCA_951905685.1. Lineage (NCBI taxonomy): Eukaryota > Metazoa > Arthropoda > Insecta > Diptera > Syrphidae > Eumerus > Eumerus sabulonum. The sequence continues at coordinate 95,802,790 of OX645061.1, read as the reverse complement.
ATGTCAATATCGTCGGCGTATGCAAGGAGTTGCGAGGATTTGAAATAGATTGTGCCTCTTGTATTGGCCAGTGATTTCTGCAATTCATTTCCAATATGATGTTGAAGAAATCACACGAGAGCGCATCGCCCTGCCTAAATCCATTTTTGACATCAAAACTATCGGTGAGGTGTTCACCGATTGGGATGGAGCTGTCTCCAAAGTCATCCTGCAAAGTCTGAGGAGTTAATCAGGTATGTCAAAGGTAGACATAGCGTTGTATAGCTCGTCTCTAATTACGCTGTCGTATGCGGCTTTGAAGTCGACAAATAGGTGGTGAGTGTCGACCTGAAATTCATTGGTTTTCTCCAGGATCTGCCGTAGTGTGAAGATTTGGTCGATGGTGGACTTCGCTGGCCTGAAACCGCACTGATAGGGATCTATCAGCTTATTTACAAAAGGCTTTAAGCGTTCACACAAAACGGCAGAGAAGATTTTGTGGGCGATATTAAAGAGACTTATTCCTCTATAGTTGGCGCAATCAGAGGGGTCTCCTTTCTTGTGTTTCGGGCATACGACGCTGAGTCTCCATTCCTCGGGCATGCTTTCCTCTAACTATATCTTACGCATGAGCTGGTGCATGCCCCCAACCAGGTCATCCGCAGCTGCCTTGAAGAGCTCAGAAGACAGTCCGTCTGCGCCAGCAGCTTTATTCGACTTGAGCTTCGATATGGCAATCTTAAGTCGAGGTCAGGGGGACAGAATTCTCTGCGGTCTCCGTCGATTAGAAATAGATCATTCTGCCTGACAACTGTATATTGACTAACATCGCCGTTATACAGTCTGCAGAAGTGGTTTTCCCATATTCTCAGCATCGACTGCCGTTCTACTACTGCGTGTCGTTTCTCATCCTTGCAGGCTTCCGTTCTGGCGTTATAACCTCGGCATGTTCGCTTTATCTGTTGATAAAACTGTCGAACGTCACGCCTGCAGTAACACCTCTCCAAATCCTCCATCGCGCGCCACTCGTGCTCTTTCATCTTTCTTCCAAGAAGCTTATGCTCCTCCCTTCTTTTTAACTCGTAGAGCTCACGAGCTGCTCCTGTTCTTTTATGCAGCGAGGCCTTATATGCGTTCTGCCTCGCTGTGTGAATCCTCCTGCACTCGTCATCGACAGCGTGGAGGATTGAGCTGTATTGGAGAGCTTAAGGGAGACGCGATCGATAAAAGCACGAGTGGTTTCTGGCGATAGTAGCTTTCCGACGTCATAACTTTGAATTCTTACTCTACTCCGCGCGTTCGTGATATCCGTAAGCGCATTTTGGCTACTACAAGATAGTGGTCCGAGTCGATGTTAGCCCCTCGGAAAGTTCGAAAATCAAGAATAGTGGAGGAGTGTCTGACGTCGATCGCGATGTGATCAATCTGGTTGGTAGTCGATTGATCAAAAGACCGCCAGGTGCCTTTGTGTATATGGATGTGCGGGAAGCGCGTACTGGCTAGAAGGAGCCTGTGTCCGTTATCGGATGTGGGGTCGTGTAGGCTATGTTTGCCGATGACTCGTTCAAAGATGCTTTCCTTACCCAGCTTAGCATTGAAGTCTCCTAGTACAATTTTGATGTCATAGCTGGGACATTGGGCATACGTTCTGTCTAGGAGATCGTAGAACTCATCTTTGGTGGTGTCATCCTTGTCTTCCATGGGGGCGTGGACGTAGATCAGGCTGATATTAAAAAATGTTGCCTTGATACGGATTGTTATGAGGCGTCCGCTCACGTGCCGAAAGCTTAGGACTTTTTGCCTTAGTCCACCTCGAACAACAAATCCGCATCCAAACAATTGTTGTCCTCTCTACCTATAGCAGTCGCCGTAGTAAATATCGCAGTTTTTCATCCGCTTTATACCCGGTCCATTCCATCGCATTTCCTGGATGGCGGTTATGTCCGCTTTATAGCGGTCTATGGCGTCCGCAAGTTGTTCGGCTGCACGTGGCCTGTTTAGGGACCTAACATTCCACATACAAAGCCGAAGGTCATTGTCCTTTTTTCGTTTTTTGCAAGGGTCGTCAACATAAATCCGGTCCGTTATATCCGAGGCTTGTGGTTGTTTCGGAGTTTGTCTAAGACAAGCAATATTTATTTCCAACATATGTCTTTCGACTATCTATATTAACCTATTTTATAATTTAACATAAATCAACAAAAACTGTTTTTCTTTTAACTTAGCATATGTAAGGGTGAAAAATGCTTAAGGTTTATACCAATTCGTGAAAAATAAAAACTCAAATCTTCTTTCTTCACTTTAAGTTTTGTATTTTATTTATTTGCTTATTTCGCCTATTTCTTTATTTTAACTTTTCAATTTAAACATCCGCACTGATCGACATTCTCTGGCCTACTGACTACTCGTTTCAGTGTTTCACCCACCGGTAGCCCTCGTTCCATTCCTCATTCCTTCTTTATGCTTTTCTCTCGTTTTGACAATCTCGCCACACTTATGATTTTATTTCTCGATTTTTAACCTCTAACTTATTCTAACTAGGGCTAACTAAACCTAACCTATCTTTACCTATGTATGTATCTCATCTTAATAATATATATACAGACATATATACATACGTATTTATTCTACCTAAGCCTAAGTTAGCAGTTGCTGCCTTGAAGAGACAAGTTATTTTAAGACGCTACCTGCGGAGTTCATCTTGGCCATCAAAAGCGATTACACTACGGACAACCTCTCCCCGATCACGGTCTGAAACCGCACTGTTGAACTTGAGGTGCTAAGGCTCACAGAGCACGGCTTTAAGCTCGTAAGGAAATCGCCACTCTACCTAATTACGGACCACATGAATAATTAGCGGCACCACTAATCTATTCTGGATCAGACCGCCGTGATTCAAATACGGAAATTCCGAGGAAACCGAATCAGTTATCCGGAACGATGTTCTTGTCCTCAACCCATTTAGACGGGGCTCTGTGGACCACCTTCTCGAAAATCTTGCTGATACTCAGAAGGAAACCTATCGACTAGAGATTCACCGGTTTGAAGGTCTCTTTCCCCTCCTAGGAATCGGTTGGACCACTACCATTTTGCAATGCATTAGATAATATGCATTATTCAGTGCATTATTAAACAGAATGGTGTACTTATCTATAGCCACCAGTGAAGGCTGCCTGAGCACAACATCGGATATTTCATCAGTAGCCGCGGGTTTTTTTTTTTTTAAGTGACACGAAGATCAACTCGAGATGGTCTGTCGAAACTAATAGTGGGTTAGCCCCTTCATTGGTGACGGCATTACTTGCCAAAAAATGGTCACTGAACCTTTGACCAGGTTCAGCGTAGCTAATATCATTTCGAAGGTAGAAATGGTGTGTGCTCTATTCTCGAGATCGTGGTACGGGCGAATTATGTCATTCATCTTCATTTCCTGAATGACAATGGGAACTCTCGCCACTTTCTGCTGAGGATCTTCAATCGGACATACTCACAATTGAACTCTCCGTATAGTTATAGTCAACATTTACTTGAAATAATCTCTAAAAAGTTAATAGCAAACATTTATTTCTCAACTCATAAGTAAATTTTATACTATTTGCATTTGTTTGTCAATCAAAATCCAAATAAAGAAACGCAGCATACATATCGATGAGCAAACTTCTTCTTAGTCTTTCCCCTACCTTGACCTCCAGTCTTCTATACGTTATTTTCGCCGATATGAAGTCATTGAACTCCTTGTTTACTCTCCCTTCAAATTCAAGTGGAAAGTGGATAATAATTAACTTCATCCCTTCTTCAGTTGGCCGCAAGTATCTGGAAAATGTTTATTTCGTTAGTACCCAGTAGGTGATAAAATCCGAATGTATGGTATTTACGATTGAGTGTATAACAGTCGTTCGTTACTTTAATCACTGCAATGAATTTATTGCTTTCCCTTTGCGGAAGGAGACGATGTATAATAAATTTCTAAATGGCAATCCCTTTCTGTAGAAGATGGTGTGATAGACGTTTTAATATGAAGGTAGAGGTTAATCAAATATACTCGTAGTAAACGTTTTTACGAGGTGCTTTTATTTACTGCCTCCTAAATGAGCCGCAGTTTTAGTAATCATCAATCAAGTAACGCAAAGAAAAAGAAACCAAACTAAATATGATGGTCTTTCATCTAGTCACACTGTGTCCCCATTTATTTTATTATTCTTATTTTTTTTTATTTTTTTTATTTTTAGTAATTAGGCCAATGTCTAGTGGTCCTCTCCTATAGGCTCGCCCGTTTGGCGGACATACATAAGTCCAGGAAAATAAAACGACAGCCGTTCGTTACAGGATATATTGATTGGCTTTCATTCTAACCAACGGTATTGAACAACTATTTTTTATTTTTTCGAAATTTGTCAATAATTCGTACAAGGGTTCATGGGTATATTTACCGGAACACAAAATATTTCTTCACAAACCCGGTCAAAAAAATATATGATAGCAATATCGCACGATTTATGACGGAGCGCTGCGTTGGATACACACAAGTTTATCATGGCCAATTGGTAAAACGGTAGTTGGCTCCAATAACACTGCCAATCGCCTAACACCGTGTACTATTTTTCACAGCAAATATAATACATTTTTCAGATATGTTGCTACAATTTTGCATCACAATTGGGTTGACAATTTGTGTTTGCTACCAGAGAAACAGGGAACTACGACATACATGTAGGGGATGATTACTGGGATTCCATCAAGCATTTTGTTTTTGTTCAGCTGACAAAAGCTACATTCAAATTTAGCAACAGTGATGCTAATACATACGTATACATCTTTGCGTGTATTGACTGTCAAATTTCATAACCCTAGAGGTACTCAAAGCATTCTTCTTAAAATTTGTAGTGAAGGAATTTTGAAAATATAGATATCAGTAGTTCGTTTTTTGGGCTTTATTTTTGTTATTGATGACTTCTACCAACCAGTGAAGCACTCAGACGGACGCAACTACTGAGATTCGTCGTTATCGGAAGGGTACTAAATTATTAATTAGTAAATTGCCATTTCAACGTTTGGTTCGTGAAATTGCTCAAGATTTTAAAACAGATCTTCGTTTCCAAAGCTCAGCTGTAATGGCACTTCAAGAAGCTAGTGAAGCTTATTTGGTTGGTTTATTTGGGGATACAAATTTGTGTGCTATCCATGGTGTGAAATAGGAAGAATCGGAACTTGAGTTACCTTTCTTTCTTCTTTCCTTGGTGGCGTTACAGCCCATGAAGGACCAGAGCCAAGCTTCCCTTTAATCACCCATGTTGTGTGTGATTCTATTTTTCACACAGGTGAAAGGGACCTACAGTTTAATGCCGATTCCGAACGGCGTGAGTCGAGAAGCTTTTTTTAGGCAAGTTATACTTCGGGGGGTTTTGACAGTACCCCGCCGAGGAGGGACGCCGCGAAATAAACATTCGATGGCGTTGGTGTTATCGGGATCCGAACTCGCTCGTCGTGCGTCAGAGTCCAACACACTAACTACTGCGCCACGGCGCCCTCTTGAATTACCTAGACTTAAGAAATTCCGCACGCAAATCAATTCCTATTGTATGTCACGCTTTGCAATCGTAGGTAGGGCAATCTCAGAGAAAATACTTTACTATGTCGTCTTCTTGAACATGAGCAATGCCCCTCTCTCTTGTCGAATATGCGTTAACACATCACGTCGACCATCAGAATGGAAAAAGGATCGACGGTCATAAAACACGATCAGCGCGTTAAACAAATAACCCAAGCTACCCTTGTGTCGAACGGTTCGACCAAAGATAAGAAGGGTACGATAAAGATAAAAAGGGATCGACAAACAACGCGATCCCACGATAGGATCCTTATCACTTTTGAAAACCAAGTGATGGGACACCAATGTACTTACATATAAACCATCCCAGCGTGCAGTCCGTGGTTTGTCTATCTGTTGTCGAGTTGTCTATCGGTTGCCGAGTTGTCTATCCGTTGTCTGTTCATCGTCAATTCGGTAGGTTTGTAATAAGTTAGTAGTAAGCTAAGTAGTATATTTAATAAAAAAAACAAAAACAGCAAAACAGTGTTTTTTAATTTGCAGTACTTGGGGCTCATTCTAGGTGTTTGGCGCAACCTCAGTGGTTGCTATGACCCAGACATCCGAGCACACTCGCCTTGTCAGCCTATATCCTGCGTCACTATATGCGACAGTTAATGATAGAGGTACTGGAAGTAGAATAGGGTTTATCTAAAGTCTTCAAAGATGCATTACGTGGGGTCCATTCTAGCCAGCAGAGAAACAGATTTTCCAGTCTTGTTAGAGTGCTCAAAACACCACTTATCTGGAATTTGTAAGTAAGTTAAAAACTGCTTAGAACAGAGCATAGATGAAGATGCAAATGGTCCTTCCATTTCACCCGTGCTTAAAAAAAGTCCACATCCTTTAGGGTTTTGTATATCTCAGCTTGAAAAGCATACATATTTCTGCTTGATGAGAAGTGCAGTTGAGTCTTTTCGTATTCCACTTAAGACCCCGCTTCAGGCCCCGGCAGACATCTAGCCAATGCTAGTCTTAATGTCACGGAAAGCCGACTAAGTAGGCAGGGTACACATCCCATATTATGAGATTATTTCCACGCAAGTTCACAAACAGTGTTGCACAAAAATTGTTTCTTTAAAAACATCTTTCGATTGACAGATAACTGTCAACGCCTTGGCTGCTTTCTAACTCAGAAACTTGCTGCGTTAGTTCCCTCTCAGTTATTTAGATTCTTCGAATTCGTGATGATGATATCTTTGAGTAAAGAACCCTTAAAAGAGTTAGATGACATAAAATTTTTTGTGCACTTTAAGGCTTGCTTACTTTTACAGCCCATGAAGGATCAAGTCGTGTTCGGTTTATTTTTTTAACAGGTGGAAAGCATCTACAATTTAATGACGGGTAGCTTTACATGGCAGGTATACTACGTGTGGTTTTGCCAGTACCCCGCCGAGGAGGCATACTGAAATAAACCGTTCATCGTGCATCAGAGTCCAACACACTATCCACTGCGCCACGGCGCATCGCCGTTCGTCATATTTTTCAATCCTTGGGCTTTATAGCAAACACTCGTAAACCGTGGGCCGACAGAAAAAATGATGTAGTCTTCACGGTGAGCAATGAGTTGAGAATTTTCCAGCACTCACCGTTGTAGCATAGGTAGCTACTAACTATGTGGAAAGCTCCTATTACGCCTTATATGTATGAGGTGTGGCGACTAAGTTCTGGGAATTTAATCATAACTCTCGGACTGGCTATACTACTTCGTCCACCAATAGAAACGGGGGACCTTGTAAAAACGCGTGACTCCCATTACAAGCAATGTGTTGTGATTCAATTCTTTGTGTATTCTGGTGAAAAACCCTCGACAATTCTCCTACAATAATTGCAGATGGTCTATGGGGATAGGACAAAAACAAAGACAAAGCATGGTGTTAAAAAAGGTGGGGAGCGGCCAACGAAAGCGAGGATGTCAAAGTTACGACTGAAGGAAATGTTGTTCATTTATCTATATCGGCTGCATTGTCCAGCGTGTATATTTTCCTACCGACCAAACAGGGACTTGATAGTTCCATAGCCCATATTGATCCCTGTGACTTTTTTATTCTTCAAGACAAAGGCACACCTCAAGAAAACTCATCATGGGGGTGTAGACAAGGTCAAAAGGGCAGTAACCATGATTCTGAACTAGCTAATTTCGGAGGTATATCAAAGGTGTCTTGAACCGTGAGATCAATGTTGAAATAGAGTAGAGTTAGGGGAGTGTACTATTGTGAAGGTCGGTAATAAAATTTGGCGCCAAAGTCAATTAACTTGTTTTTTATTTCCGGAACTTAACTACAATACATTTTATAATCCATAGTTAAGATATAAAATCTGCAATGAATGTCCCGCCGTATTGTTTAGTAACGTCGCACCTGCCCTTAAGAGCCATAAAACGTTTCTTCAATATCGACGAAACTGCCTGGGTACAAAAAACACACTCGCTGAAATCATTTATGATGTAGAAAGCAGCTGCCTAATACTAGTATACATTACAAAGTGCCCGAAGTGGAAAATTCATCCCCTTTTGTTAAGGTCCAAGCCTCTGCGCCGTAAAGGAGGACTGTGATGATTAAGGTCTTATGTAGTGTCACCTTGGTTTTCTGAGAGAGGGCTCTATTTCTCAATTGCCTATTGAGCCCAAAGAAACAGCGGTTGGCAAGAGTGATTCTGCGTTTTATCTCAGCGCTGGTGTTGTTGACACTGGTCATCAGTGAGCCACGGTAGACGAATTCCTTGACCACTTCAGAGTTATATCCGCCCAAGGTGACGTTCTGGCCAATACGTCGGTGTTGTCCGTCTCTCTAAGATGAAAGCAGATATTTGGTTTTACCCTCATTAACCTTGAGACCCATCTTAGCCGCTTCTACCTCAATGCTTACAAAGGCCTCATTGACGTCTCGCTGTGTCCGTCCAATCACATCAATGTCGTCGGCGTACGCAAGCAATTTCGTAGACTTGAAATAAATCGTACCTCTTGTGTTGGCCAGTGACTCTTGCACGATCTTTTCAAGCACGATGTTGAAAAAGTTGCATGACAGCGCGTCACCCAGCCTAAGTCCTTTTATAACATCAAAGGTCTCGGTTTGCTCATTACCGACCGTAATGGAGCAGCGAGAAATCTCCATTGTCATCCTGCACAGTCGGACGAGTTTGGCAGGGATGATAAAACTAGACATGGCTTTGTATTGCTCATCTCATACACGCTGTCATATGCAGCCTTGAAATCGACGAAGAGCTGGTGAGTGTCGATTTGGTATTTCTGAGTCTTCTCCCAGATCTGCCGTAGCGTAAATATTTGGTCTATTGTGGATTTACCTGGCCTGAAACCACACTGATAAGAGCCGATTAGGTTATCCACAAACGGTGTCAGGCGTTCACACAATATGGCAGAGAAGATCTTATATGCGGTGTTAAGGAGACTTATTCCCTTATAGTTAGCGCATTTATGGGGGTCTCCTTTCTTATGGACCGGGCAAACGATGCTGAGATTGCATTCGTCAGGCATGCTTTCCTCCGACCATACCTTGCAAATGAGTTGGTGCATGCACCTTACCATCTCAGCAGACAGGCCTTATACTTAAGTCTTGATATCGCTATTTTGACTTCGTCTTGGTCGGGTGGACTGAATTCTGTTACATAGTCGTTCATTACGATGGCTCGATCTGCCTGACAGCGGTGTCCTGTCTATCAACGCCGTTATACAGTCTGCTCTGGCTTTGTAGCCATGGCACGTTCGTTTTACCTTATTGTAAAACTTACGGGCGTCATTCCTGCGGAAGCATCTCTCCATCTCCTCGATCTCACGCTTTCCGTGCTCTCTCGTCTTTCTTCTGAAAAGCGTATGCTTCTCTATGCTCATAGATTTTGCGAGCAGATCTCGTCCGTCGTTGCAGCATGGCTTCAGATGCCTCTTGATGGGCTTGTTCGCATTGTTCATCGAACTACTGAACACTGAACTACCCTCTATTATAAGGGTAAGTCAACAAGTCTTTAGAAAAATTTTTTGGGTAATTTTTTTTTTATTTTCATTTTCCAACCTGATCTAATTCTAGTTCAATGCACTTTAGACGTCCCTCCAACATTTTAAGCCTGCAAAAAAATAAGACTATGATAGTTCCTCACAATAAGCAATTGCGTGAGCGACGACCGCCTCATTTGAAGTAGACCGTTGTCCGCTGAGCCATTTTTATTAAATTTGGAAATAAGGAGAAGTCACTCGGGGCCAGATTTGGTGAATACAGTTTATAGTCTACAAACTCAAATTTCAATTCCTCAATTTTAGACATTAAAACTGCACACGTATGCACTCGTCCATTATCATGGAAAAAGAGGACTTTTTTTCTTGAACTGATCTTCTTTTCAGATTTAGTTCATCTAATAATGATGCATAATACTGTCTAGTGATCCTCTGTCCCTTTTAGAAATAGTCAGTAGCCATAAACTTTCCAGCTGAATTTACCGTCTTTGCCTTCTTTGGAGTCCGTTTGCCCTACTAATCCACTGTGTTGACTGTTCTTTCGTCTAGGAAGTGTATTGGTGACCCACGTTTCACCCATGCACAGTTACTAACCTGCTCGAAAATTCATCTGAATTGTGACGCATGCGCTTCAAAAGAGCTTTAGAAGAGACCACGCGGTTGCGTTTATTCTTAGCTGAGGGAAAATGCGGCACCCATCTTGCAGGTATTTTTTTCATACCCAATTTATTAGGCAAAATTGAAACGACGGTACCCCTCGAAACGTATGTGGCCTCAACTCGCGGAATTTTAGTCTTCTGTTTTGTTGCAAACACAGAGGCAGATGTGCCATAAGCGAATTCAACCCTGCTTTTAATTTCCTTTGCTGTTAATCGTTTAAAGTAGAAATGATTAATCAGCGCTCTTAGATCACCTTTCCATTTCTTTTATACAAACACAAGTTGTTTACTTCAACTGACGATGAAAACGACTTATTTACTTATCCGACCTACATTAATATGACCACATATGTACATCGGTTTTACTCGTTCACAAAAGAGTGAATCGGAAGCCGTGTATGAACACGGACACCTCGTAGTCGAATTACAATCGCCTCAGAGAATGTAGAAGGACTAATTGAATGGTCCGATGAATGGATTCTTAATATCGTTTGCCCGGTTCATAAAAAGGCGATACTCGATAACTGCGTCTTAACATTGCGTATAAGACCTTTTCTGCCGTGCCTGAAACCATTCGAGGACAATTTGATCAATTGTCAATCAATGTGGCTTCCGACCAGAAAAATCGACAATAGACCAAATATTCACACCGCGGCAAGTCTTGGAGAAGACCCTTGAATTTCAGGTTCACACCACCTTTTCGTCGATTTTAAGGCCGTATATACCTGCGTCTATTGGGAAATACTATACAGAGCCATGTCATGTTTTGATATCATTGCCAAACTCGCCAGATTGTGCAGGATGACAATGGAGAATTCTCGTTGTTAACCGAGACCTTCGATGTCAAAAAAGCGGTCAGACTGGGTGACGCACTGTCATATGATTTTTCCAACACCATCCAACCAAATATATGCTGTCGTCAAGGAAAGACGCACAATACCGACGTCCAAGCCAGAACGTCACTATTGGCAGCTATAATATTGATATTGTGAACGAATTCATTTACCTAGGCCCACTAGTAATTAGCGGCAACGACACCAGCGCTGAGAATAGACGCAGAAAAACTCTTGCCAACCCCTGTTTTTTCCTCTCTCGGAAAACGAAGGCGACCTACGAAGATGAGCATTGAACAAAGAGCCAACGAAAAGTTTTTTATTTCTTCTTCTTCTTATTTTGGTGGCGCTACAGCCCATGAAGGACCAGAGCCAAGCTTCTCTCAATCACCCATGTTGTGTGTGATTTATTTTTCACAAAGGTGATAGGGACCTACAGTTTAATGCCGATTCCGAACGGCGTGAGTCGAGAAGCTTTTACACGGCAAGTATACAACGGGGGGTTTTGCCAGTACCCCACCGAGTAGGGACGCCGCGAAATAAACATTCGATGGCGTTGGTGTTATCGGGATCCGAACTCGCTCATCGTGCTTCAGAGTCCAACACACTAACCACTGCGCCACGGCGTTTTGTTTTACACTCGGTATAACGTTGAGAGCACCGTGGCGCAGTGGGTAGTGTGTTGGCCTCTGACGCCGATGACTCGGGATCGAATCCCGACACAGCCATGTCATCGAACGTGTTTTTCACGGTGTTTCTCCTCAGAGTGGTTCTGACAAAACGTTTCAATTGATGCAACGAGTAGAGTTCATGGGTGGTATACGCGTTTTAAAAACGGTCGTGAGGACATCAATGGTGTAGAAAATTGAGCCCATCTAAAGTTTTCATTGGTCATTCTACTACAATAATCAAAGAAGAAAATGTATATAAAGATTGACGTCAGATTGAATCACTTCTCTTGTGCTTGTGTACCTAACTGACACTTGAATAAAAGTAAACTTTGAATACCGGGCTCTTTTATTTTTTCGTTTTCTTTCATGGTGCCGAAACCCGGGACTTTTCAAAGTTTAAGTATAACGATCAAGTGGTGAAATTTCTCGTATCGAAATGGAAAGTGTAAATCGGTCCGCGTACAGAGGACAAGTAACGCGCATTGTAAATGGTGCTAATGACTATTTAAAATCTCCTCAATCTCAACCAAGTACCGAGAATGAAGATAATTGGTATAGTATCGAAGAGGAATTGTCAGTTTTATTACATCGGTTAAAGACAGCTTATGACGGGTTAATTAAAGCGAACAGTGAATACGTTCATACTGGCAAAGTTGAAGAACAATTAAAGGACAGTGAAATGTCAATTGACTATGAAGACAAAGCCGTTTCCGTTATAGCGCGGTTAAATCAACGCCTCGAACGGTTACAACGTATGCGGAAAAAGGATAACGCAGTATCGAGTGCCCCAACGCAATCGCGAGAAAATTCGAACGGTATAAGGTTACCGAAACTCGATCTCAAAACCTTCTCAGGCGACTATAGAGAATGGCTTCCATTTTGGGAGCAGTTTAAAACCGCCGTGCACGAGAATTCTTTGCTATCGGGAGCAGATAAATTCAACTATTTACAGTCATCTTTAAAGGGATCAGCCGCAGATGTTATCGCCGGTTTTACTCCGAGTGGAAATTGCTATGATGGTGCTTTGGCATTGCTACAAGAGGAATTCGGTAACAATGACAAATTAATTGATAAAAACATGAATGAAATGATGTCTATATCATCTCTGAGTTCCAGGACAGATCTACGGGGTCTTCGTTACATTTATAATACAGTAACGTCATCGATAAGATCGCTTGCAGCATTAGGTATTGCCTCCAGTAGTTATTCAATTATGCTCAAGTCAAAATTGATACGATGTTTGCCGAGTGAACTTCGAGCTAATTATTTTCGAACTCTAGCTGAAATAACTATTGAAAGCGATTCATCCACAGTTGACGCCGCGAAGTCATCGGAAAGCAAACGTTCCATTAATCTAAGCGGTGACAAACAAATCCAGAACATTCTTAAGTTCATAAAAAGGGAAATCGTGGCACTCGAGAATTCATTAGAAGAAAGGGACAACAGACGTCAGCAAAAAACTCATTTAACGGCAGCCGGGTTGTTGTCAACATCCCACACTCAAAAGTCATGTTACTTCTGTAAGTCATCATCACATGTCACCAGGGATTGCGATGGGCCGTCAACATTAATGCAGCGAAAGAACATGCTAAAAAGAGATGGAAGGTGTTTTCGTTGTACTTCTCGTGGTCATTCAGCCAAAAGGTGCACGTTGAAATACTTACGGTGCTCTATATGCAAAGGATGGCATGCAAAAGCTATGTGTGACCCAGACTACCGTAGGCAATTGAAGGAATCAGTGGAAAGTCAACATCTAGCACAGTCTGTCAACTTGTACACCGCCAATATGAGAAAAAATTCGCCCAACGTTCTTCTGCAAACGGCTTCAGTGTTCATATCAAATACTGCAGGAAATATTAGTGCATATGTATGTGCGGATAATTCTGGATGGTGGCAGTCAAATGACATTTGTCAAAGAATCCATGGTTGAAAAGTTAGCATTAGAGGTTGTCGGTTCGCGAAACATAAGTGTTGTACCATTCGGAAGCGAAGAAAAGCATTTGTCAGAAAAAAAATATAATATAGTTCGATTAAAGTTGACAAGCCAATACGGCAAAAATGCAATTGAACTGGAAGCGGTAGTGGTTCCCACAATTTGCGCAGATGTGCTTGAAGTTTCGACAGAACAATATTCGAGTTTTCGCAAAATTGCTCTAGCTGACACACGCCTACTTAATTGTCATCGCGAAGAAGGTATTTCGATTTTAATCGGTGCTGATAACTATTGGCGTATAGCTACCGGACATGTTAAGCGAATTGATGAAGGACTGATGGCCATTGATACGATATTTGGGTGGACACTTCAAGGACCGATTTTAGATTACAGCGCAACGGATCGTTTTCGCATGGCAAGTGTTTTGCAAGTTGGAGTGTTCGACGAAAAGGCAATGTGGGATCTGGAAATAATCGGCATCAAATCGACGACTGATGAAAGCAACTCATTTACATACAAATTCATGGATAGCTGTATCACAAAACGGAATGATAGATACGAAGTATGCTTACCATGGAAAAATGATGCTAGTATCCTAGATGACAACAAGGTAGGTGCCCTTTCACGTTTCAATACATTAATAAGAAAACTATCGAGATCACCTGCGGAACTAATAAGGTATGACAAAGCAATGTGGGACCTTATTCACAGTGGAGTCGCAGAAAGAGTTACTCGAGAAGAAAATGTGCGAAAATATTATATGCCGCATCGAGGTGTCTATAGGGAGGACAAGTCGACATCAAAGCTCCGCATCGTATTTGATGCATCCGCACATGCAGAGCATTGTTTATCGTTGAATGAAAATTTACTTTCGGGTGCTAATTTATTGCCCGATATATTCAAAATCTTGTTAAATTTTCGTCTGGGTTCTATTGGGCTTGTTGCCGATATAGAAAAGGCCTTTCTGCAAATATCTGTAAGCGAAAGAGACCGTGACGCCCTTCGATTTTTTTGGTTCTCGACATGTATCGATTCTTATTGCTCCCTCCCTGAGATTCAAACCTTCAGAATGACTCGTGTAACTTTTGGGGTGACATCGAGCCCCTTTCTGTTAGCGGCCACATTGAAACATCACTTAAGAACGGAATGTGAAAGGTATCCGGAGACCTGCGCTATTCTGAATGACAGCTTTTATGTTGATGATGTTGTATGCAGTGTAGATGATGAAGAGTCTGCGCTCCAATTTTACCACCAGTCAATTAATGTTTTAAGTGGAGCTGCAATGAACCTAAGAAAGTGGAACAGCAATCATCCTTCAATACGACAATCTCTTACGACAGTTCCACCTGATATTCAAAAGGTCCTAGGTATGGTGTGGTACGTTCAGACTGATGAGTTGGTGATCGATTTGGATATTGTTCTAAATGCACTCAGTTCTATCCAAATGTACCCTACAAAACGATTGGTGCTTCAGATTATATCTCGTTTCTATGATCCATTGGGATTTTTCGGACCCTTCCTTATCAATTTTAAAATATTATTTCAAACGATTTGGAGAAGGAAGTTAGAATGGGATGATCTGTTGCCAGATGACTTGATGAGGATTTGGAAGACAACTTGCGCCGGTATAGTGGATTTAAAAAAGATTTCAATGCCACGTTGTGCATTTGATAATACGTGTAGTGCTGTTCTATCGAAAGATCTTCATGTATTTGCTGACGCTAGCCAAAGTGGGTATGGTGCAGTGGCATATCTAAGATCTACACATACCGATGGTAAAATAACAGTGCGCTTCCTCTGCGCCAAGAATAGAGTTGCCCCGCTTAAAACCATCGATGCACTGGACAATTTGACCCTCCCTAAACTAGAGCTTACAGCAGCGTTGATTGCGGCAAGGTTATGTTCATATTTGGTAGACAATTTGAGGGTAGTCTTTAATCACGTCTGTCTCTGGACGGATTCTAAAATCTCACTTTGCTGGATAAAAAACGAGACTAAGAAGAGGTGGAAGCCGTATGTCGCGAACAGGGTACATGAGATTCAAAGTTTAACCGCAAGTTTCGAATGGAGTCATTGTCCTGGTAAACAAAACCCCGCAGATTTGTTAACACGAGGGGTAACAGCAAGGTTTTTGGTTTCATCTGATAGCTGGAGATATGGACCTACATGGTTAAGACGTAGTAGGGATAATTGGCCGAATTACGAAAACCCAGTAGATTTAAGTCAAATCAATTCATTACCTACATTTATCTCTTTGCAGTTAACAGTTGCAGAAACTAGTAAAACGTCTTTCAAGGAGGCTATTCTACGAACAGAAGATTACAGTTCTTGGAAAAGAATGTTACGAGTAACCGCTTACGTGATGCGCTTTGTAATGGTATTAAAAGAAAAATGTGTTGAACATCGAGATCAAGTAATTACGGCTGAGGAACTTCAAATGGCTGAACGATACTGGCTGAAGAATGTTCAGTGGTTAGCTTTTGAAGATGAAATTAAGGCATTACAAAGGGGTATTGGAGTTAATAAGTCTTCGAACTTGTATTCATTAAATCCATTCTTGGATGGGCATGGCTTACTGCGAGTTAACAGTCGGCTTGGGGATGCTGAACGAAGAACTTTAGAAGCTTTTCCAATTATACTACCAAAACACTCACATGTCAGTAAGCTTATCGCTTTGCACACTCATCAACAATTGCTGCATTGTGGAACGAATGCTACACTTGCTCAGTTGAGAAACAAATTTTGGATTGTCAAGGGCCGACAACTTGTTAAAGGGGTCATCTCTCGATGTTTCGTTTGCAAGCGCTTGTTAGCTCTTCCTGGATCGCAACCATTTGCCCCCCTTCCTCTTGAACGCATGATGATGTCAAGACCATTTGATATGACAGGCATTGATTACGCTGGCCCCTTATATATCCAGAGAGATGCTGTTGATAGATCATCGGAAAAGGTATATATTTTACTGTTTACTTGCGGGTCAACACGAGCAGTTCACTTAGAACTCGTAACGGACCTTACAACTGAATGTTGCTTACTGGCTTTAAGAAGGTTTTTCGCAAGAAGGGGAAAACCAAGCATAATTTATTCCGATAATGCCAAAACATTCAAGAGTGCATCTAGGGAACTGAAGACCTTGAACGACATTACTGGAAGTGGAACAGTAAAAGAATTTGTAAATAACGAAGGCATTCGGTGGAAGTTTATCGTTGAAAGAGCTGCCTGGTGGGGTGGCTTCTGGGAGCGACTCATCAGGAGCATCAAGGTTGTTCTTAAGATAGCTATTGGCCGATCAGTGTTAAAATTTGAAGAGCTTCGAACATTCTTGGTTGAAGTAGAAAGTGTAATTAACGCCAGGCCGTTAACATATATAACTGACGATCCTAAGGACCTAAATCCCCTTACTCCATCGCATTTTCTAACTGGTATGGTAGCGTCACCGGATGCAGTCCAACTCGATGAACCGTTAACTGGCAACCACCTCCGAGTTAACTGGAATTCTAGGATGAAAGCCTTGAAATTGTTTTGGAAACGATGGAAGCTCGAGTACTTGCAAGAATTACGCACGCTGCACCATTCTAAAAAAGGACGCCCTTCTTCGGATATTCGACCTGGTGACGTTGTTATCATACATGATTCATCTCTTCCGAAAACGCTTTGGAAACTGGCTTTAGTTGAACAAGTTTTTCCTGGACGAGACAATCGAGTTCGAGCATGTCAAGTTAGATTAGCAAATGGGACAAGCTTACGAAGACCCGTTCAATTGCTTTATTCACTTGAAGTACGTTAATGCCATCGTTGCGGGGCGGAGGATGTAGAAAATTGAGCCCATCTAAAGTTTTCATTGGTCATTCTACTACAATAATCAAAGAAGAAAATGTATATAAAGATTGACGTCAGATTGAATCACTTCTCTTGTGCTTGTGTACCTAACTGACACTTGAATAAAAGTAAACTTTGAATACCGGGCTCTTTTATTTTTTCGTTTTCTTTCAAATGGCGACCAGGCGAAATTCGTGATTACTCCAGAGAGCATCGAAGAAGTGTGTGAATTTCTCAAAATTCAGACGAAATCGTCATTGCGTTTTATGGGAATGGAATTATGAATGTCCAAAGATTCGATTCATTGCATTTTCGGGACGATTATGCTATCGGAAGGTTTGCGCTCACTTTGTTCCGCACAAGCTCACCGACGACCAAAAATTGCTCAGAATCCAACATTGCAAGGACATCGTTGAAGTGTCGAAAAAGGACAGAAACTTCCTATACAACATTGTTACTGGTGACGAAATCTGGTGTTTCCAATACGATCCGGAAACAAAGCGTCAAAATGCTGAATGGAGGCCAAAAAATGAGCCAACAACCAAAAAATCTCGCTTCGAGAAGTCAAAAGTTAAAACAATGCTCATTTGTTTTAACGATTCAAAGGGTAGTGTTCATAATGAGTTCATTCCATCGGGCCAAACGGTTACCGGGCAATTTTATCTTGGTGTTATGAAGCGGTTTTTGCATCGTATTCGTCGCATTCGGCCAGAATATCGTGCGGACGGGAGTTGGCGTTTGTTGCACGATGATGTGTCAGACTGTCGATTAGACGTGTTTTCCCTCAAACGTCCAGCTATACAAAGTTAAAAAGTGTGTAAGCCGAAATTAAATAAACCGAAGTTGTGTAAAGCGGTAGTAATCATATAACCAGTGCCGTGAGTTCAAATTCAAAAGACATTTCTCTTCCATCTCACGTCTACGTACAACAAGGAAGTTTCCTTTTTCTCCTGCTCATCGCTACTGTCGACATACATTTTTGTGATTTGCTGTATTTACATACGTCGAACAGCTTGAACATGTCTGCTCCAAACCTACGTTCTAGAGTAGGCCAGCTATCCTCTCCAGCAGTAAAACAGGCGAACGTTGACAATACTTCTCTTACTGTGAAAGTTTTAGAGGAAAACCTAGCAAAGCAAGCGGAGACGATGCGACTTGGTTTTGCAAATGAGCTTTCCAAACTGCAAAACGAATTCATCCTTAAAATTGATGAACTCAAAACTGTATGGGGGCAGCGATTAGAAGAACTTCACAATAAAGTCACCACCATAGCTGAACGCGTTGATAACCTTGAACTAAGCATCAACGTGAATAAGCAACAATACAGTGAGGAAATAGCTGCTCTCAAACGGCGATGCGATTCTCTCGAAAGGAAAGAAATTGCAAGCGATGCAGTTCTCTTTAGAGTACCAGAACTCCCAGATGAGAATCTGAAAAGTTTGTTCAACCGTCTCTGTCATACCATCGACTGCAAACCGCCTCTCCTATGTAACATCTTTCGGGCAAAACGACGAAACAACAACAGCACAGCTACATCTCCCATCGTTTTAAAATTCAGCAACTCACAGGAAAGAAATACCGTCCTGAAGTGTGCAGCGAGCTTTCGCAAGCAACATTCAACTGAACTGCGTCTCTACGACGTGGGCTTTGAATCAACTAACAACTTCTATCTTAATGAAAGTTTAACAAAAAGAACACGACATCTGCTAAACTGCGCTCTCACTCTTCGTCGGAAAAAACAATTGCTTTCCGTATACACAAAACTTGGATCTGTGTATGTCAAAAAATCGGCGAATGAAAAAAGCTTTCTCAGATCTGAAGATCTGCTTGTGGCTGCGACGCATCAATGATCCTCTAAGTAAGGTCTTTTACTATAGTATTTCTCTTGTCTTTATTCTTCTGTCCTGTTCCTTCCCCCTGCTTTCACATCCTTTGTTGAATTTCTCCTTTCTCTTTTGTTACTTTGCATTTGCACTTCTCTTAATGAATACCACCGGGTTAAGATATCAGTACAGTGTGAATGAAAATTTAACGCACACCATGATCAATGTTCTGTCCAAGAGATATGATGGACTGAAAGTTTGTTATCTAAATGCGCGCAAGTTAAATGATCACAAAATCGATTATTTAAAGTTCTTGTTTTCTTAGTCGTATGTCGATGTCATTTGTGTAAGTGAAACCTGGTTCAAGTCGAGTGTACATGATTCATCGTGTAATATATCCAACTACGTAATTTATAGAAATGATCGAGTGACTAATACACAGGGCGGTGGAGTTGCAATATACTGCAAATCAAATTTAAGTTGTAAAATTATCTCGGCATCAAGGGGAAGCGGGATTGAATATATCATAGTTGAAATATATGACAGCAGTACCAAATGTTTGGTCGGCTGTGCATATAATAACAATAGAAGAAGCTCCCCCTTACCCCTTTTCTCAGTTATTGCCGACTATAGTGCACTATACCAACACATAATAATCTGCGGAGATTTCAATAAAAATCTCATGAAAAGTGACTCGATTGCTTTCCAAATGAGGGACCTTGTCTTTTCTGTTGGCATGGAGATAGTCAACTCTACTTACCCTACTCGTTTTGCGCACAATTGTCCACCCAGTCTTTTAGACTTAATTTTCGTCTCCGATTCATCGCTTGTACTACTGTTTGATCAATTAACGTTCGATGTTTCAGATCATGATATTTTATTTTGTACATATAATGTAAACTTATCAAGAAATGCTATTCCTGATTCATTCACTTTTAGAGATTTTAATGCTATAGACCAAAACGCTCTTCAGATAACTACTCTCTCTGCCCCCTGGGAGCAATGCCGTCTAAGTGCCGATCCGAATTCTAAAGTTCAGATTTTTCATGAGATCCTGTTACAGTTATATAATCAAAATGTGCCAACTAAAACGGTAAAAATTCAAAACCGTGCGTGTCCCTGGTTTACTACTGAGGTCGTCAACTCCATTAAAAGGAGAAACAGGTCATATAGTAAATGGAAGCGCAATCCATCTGATTCTAACTGGAATTCGTATAAAGTAGCACGCAACAACGCCACTGCTACTGTACGTAATTCTAAGAACACTTACTTCGCATCTAAACTACATACCTCTCTCCCTCCGAAAAAAACTATGGAGCAACCTGCGTAAAGTTGGATTATCTAGCAGCAACGACAATGCCAAATACGTGCTTGATCCTAATGAACTTAATCGTGCTTTTCTGGGAGAAAATCCTTGTGCAAGTGAGTTATTTTCAAATCAGACTGCAGAACCTGTACTCTCACTCCCTATACTGGAATTAAAGGTAGTCACTGAAGATGAAATTGTCCGGTGCGTAACTGCTATCAACTCTGACTCCATTGGTGAAGACGGCATACCAATTCGTTTTGTTAAACTCATTCTACCCCTAATTGTTTCCCATCTTACCCACGTAATAAATTGGTGCATGATCACATCCACCTTTCCACAACCTTGGAAAGTGGCCAGAGTCTTGCCGATCGCTAAGAAAACTTCTCCAACGTCTCCAGCCGATTTTCGACCAATAAGCATTCTGCCCTGCTTATCCAAGGTCCTCGAGAAAATAATAGCAAATCAGATTACCAACCACCTAACAGTTAATAACTTGCTGTATGCTCAACAATCGGGTTTCAGAGCCAACCACAGTTGTTCCACAGCTCTCGTAAACCTGCTTGAGGAGGTACGACAATCCTTTGACAAGAACAAAGTTTCTCTGCTCTGCTTGCTTGACTTCTCGAAGGCCTTCGATAAAGTTAACCATGATATCTTGTGCTGGAAACTATTGAACAATTTCGGTTTTAGTGAAAGGACGGTTTGCTTATTGAGAAGTTTCCTTTCTAATAGGTCACAAAGGGTAATTTTGGGAGGACATAGCTCGTCCCTTTTGGATGTTCAGCTAGGGGTTCCATAGGGCTCGATATTAGGACCAATACTGTTTTGCATGTTCATCAATGATCTCCCCTCTGTATGCAAACACTCCTCTGTACATTTATATGCTGATGATGTTCAGCTACTTTTATCTAAACCGTTTCCCGATCTACACGAACTTGCTTACCTAATGAATGACGATCTGAAGCGAGTCTACACCTGGTCAGCTAAAAATGGATTACTATTAAACCCGTCAAAATCACAAGTAATCCCAATATCAAAAAAAGAGTTTAATATAGATCTCCTACCAAATATTTACCTCAATAGCTCTCAGATTCAGGCAGTCGAATCTACTACTAGTCTTGGATATGTCATAAGCCGAGATCTATCTGGCTACAAGCACACAAACATGATCATTGGCCGTATCTATGGATGTCTCCGAAAATTGTGGCTCTTTGCTTATTTTACTCCGCTGGCAACTCGTAAGAAGCTAGTGCTTACTTTAATCTTGCCACTCATAACATACGCCGAAGTTGTATATAGCAGCCTTGACTCACTATCTCAACGGAAGTTACAAGTAGCTTTCAATGATGCTGTGCGCTACATCTATGGTATTGCTCGATACGAACATATATCTGTGTACTCTCGAGACTTGCTGGGCTGCAACTTGCAGCAGTACATCAATGCCAGGAATTGCATGTTTTTACACAAAGTAATTAATAATCATAGTCCGCCGTATCTGTATAACAGACTTAACTTCACCCGCTCTCTAAGAACCACAAACATTGTTCCTTATCGTTGTAATTTCTTATCCTCCTCGCGTTTATTCTTCATTCATACAGTTAGATTATGGAATTCCTTGCCACAACATATAAGATCAATTTCAAACCCGTACAATTTCAAAAGTGCAGTCCTACACCATTTTGCTACCCATCAACTATAAACCACAATACCCATACCTCATAAATATGAATATGTATATATACCATAAAATTAGTTTTAAGTTCAATGAATGTAATTACTTAAATTAATGTACTAAGTACAAAAAAAGATAAATATCTTAATGTACATCCCTATTAATAATTAAACAAATGAAATGAAATGAAATGTGCCGTCTCATCGATCGACGCTCATCACCGATTTTTTGATCAAAAATCGCATTTTATCGGTCAATCACTCCCCGTATTCACCTGATCTGATCACCTGACCGACATCCTTCGAGCCATGCTGGCCACAGACCTAAAATCGTCATTCGAAAAGTTGTTAAGTCATGCAAATCAGTGTATCGAAGCGAAAGGAGACTATTTTGAATAAAATAAAACAATTTCTTTGAAAAAACAATTTGTTGTTCTTATTTTGAGAAAGTCCTGTTTACTTTGAGGCAGACCGGGTAAGGGGGCGCACACAGATGGAAAGGGACCTGGACTGGGCGTGCAACACTGGAAGCAGCTAGCGAAAGATCGTCCTAGCTGGAAGTGCTCGTTGATTGAAGCCCAGGCTTACCCCGAACTGTAGCACCATCTAAGTAATTAAGTTCATCGGTGGCATTTCAACACCTCTCGTCCGTTTTGTTGTCTGGGAAAGTACGCCTTGCTATATATAACGAAAACATTTTCAAATACTCTTCTTGCACTTAAAAGTATTATAAGGTCATGTGCAGAGCCTGAATACGTATTTATGTACGGCCTCTGTCGCCCGTGATGATTTAAGCCTTTTATTTGCTCTGATTCGGGTTGAAAAAACTGAAGGGAGAAATCTCATATGCGTACTTCCCGTACCATACCAAGTGTCGTGTTTCGTGTTTCGTTTTCTTGGCTTCTTGCCACATTTCACGGTTGATCCTGAGAACAGTGCCTCTTACCTTTTTCAAATTAGTTATAACTAAGACCGAAAGGTGACTTCATAAGAAAAACGAATTTCAAAATACGTAAGTTCACTGTCACCCAGCATTTATTCCAATACGTTCAATTCTTACTCTTACTATTGCATGTCAACATGCACTTCATACAAAATCCAATTATTGGCACGAAAAAATGACAGCAAATTGACAACAAAATGGAATTGAATCAAATTGCTATTGATTGGTAGAATTTTTTATGCATTTTTGATGAAACCAACAGTTGCCAGTAAATGGCAATCCGTGTATGTACAATGTTCAATTCGCGTGTCGTTTAGTTTGATGAGGACCTGATTGAGATATCCAAAATGATAATAGCAAAATGGCTTTTATTTGTGACCATATGACATTGCAGCAGGAACTTATTGACATGTTGACCTCGAGGTAACGTACTGGCTGTCTTAAAATTCCGATTTGGTCTTTTCTGCTGGCACTGTGTGTTTATGGGTTGTTTCCTTTGTCTTGCTTCTCGATAGTCCATTTTGTAGGTAGTGCATACCCCTCGCTTTGCAGGGGTTCACGTATTACGTTTTCCTATCTGGGAAAGGGCCTCGCTAAAATGTCTTTATAAATTATGATTGATGTTTCAGTTAGTTAAATGGAGATAGAATGTTGGTTCCGAGGGGGTCGTGGCGCAGTGGTTAGTGTGTTGGATTCTCGCGGACGATGAGCGAGTTCGGATCCCGATAACACCAACGCCATCGAACGTTTATTTCGGGGCGTCCCTCCTCGGCGGGGTACTGGCAAAACCCCCGGTGTAAACTTGCCAAGAAAAAGCTTCTCGACTCAAGCCGTTCGGAATCAGCATTACACTGTAAGTCCTTTTCACCCGTGTAAAAAAAAAAAAACTAAATCACACACAACATGGGGGATTGAGAGGAGCTTGGCTCTGGCCCTTCATGGGCTGTAACGCCACCAAAGCAAGCAAGCAGAATGTTGGTTTCACTGGTACGACATTAATAAAAGTGATGGAAACAACTTGGTCGCACATTCTTTCCTATATACTCGTACACATAATCCATAATTGCTGGTCTTACTTTGTAAGTTTTTGAAGTTGGGCGTGGATGTTTCGGCTATTCCAACAATTTTGACTTGGAATCTTTCGAGCGGGAATATCCGCTGTACTCTTAACGTTCTAAAAGCAATTTTACATACATACAAGCATTAAAAGAACATTAATGAATACATTATTAATGCTTGTATAGTCAGAAGTCATTAACTAATACCATTCACAAATACATTTTCACTCTTTCAAATCCTAGCGAGTCTGGAAGTAAGTTGGACAGGCGGGATACTGAACGAACGTAAGAACGACCAGCGTGTACTTTATGAACTGGAAGAGCTGCTAGAAAATATCTGAAATCGACTCGTAAATTATAATTATCAGTGTGACGAATTGTGTAAAAACCCGAATTTTGAAAAATCTATATTTGGTGCTTTATAGCAGCAGAGATATCTTAACGGGAGAGCGTCAAGGTTGCTGAGCAGATTAAGGCTTGGAGTTCTGCAATTTGCCTTGTCTAGATTTCTAATTACACGTTTTTGCTTTATCAATAAAGGGTTGGTTTTTGAAAAATTGGCTCCGCCCGAACAAGTGATACCATACCCAATTTGGATTTTAAGAAACCATTTTAGTATTTTGAGGGCAACAAGGACCAAGATGTTACAGTTGTTTTACTACTCTGTTAAAATGTTGTTGTAGATAATGCGTATGATGGTCGCAATTCAGCTTATTATCCAAGATTATGGCTAAGTATTTAAAGCTTTCAACACATACTATCTTAAAACAATTACTACAACATGAGACTTTATAGTTAATTGAAGAAACATCGTCTGCAATATTTGATAATGATAACCTAAAACGGGTACAGCATTGAGAGTGCTAAGTTATCGGCAAATCACCAACATTTGTTATATTAGTATTAGATTAGGTTAGATTAATGTGGTAGGCATAAGCCACACGTAGGCCGAAGTCGGCTCATTGTGATACTATCTGGATCAAGTTACCCTGATCCGCTACCTGAGAACCAACCGGTGCTTCTAATGAAGCGATGGAGTTGAGCTATCTTTTGGCTTGCTTGCTCACTTAGATTGTCAAAGCAGGGCGCGCCGAGGTAGATCCTCCTGCGATTCGCAAAAGGAGGACATGAGCACAGGAGGTGGTGTATTGATTCCTCCTCCTCTTCGTCCATGCAGCCGCGACAGAAGTCATTGGAGGGTAGCGCTATCTGGCGGCGTGTTTTCCGATGATGCAGTGACCTGTAATGATACCCACTAGAGTCCTTAAAGTTACCCTTTGGTTGCCACTAGGTCCCTGGTTCGTCCTAGGCATAACTAAGGCCACAATTATTTGGTGATAAAGCCAACATTGCTCTCATTCCATTGGAGGTTGGTCTCCTCTATGGTTTGAAGTTTCCTGGAATATCCCTATGCCCGGAAACCCACAATACTTTAATGTTGAACTGTTCAGCCATCTCGTCTAGAGATAGGCGACAGTTAAGAGATGTCTTTGATTTGTGGGTTACCCCTGCCAGGGACTTTATCGCAGATTGGCTGTCCGTGCAAATGTCAATATCCTTAGCGGATATTACATTGATCCTGAGCCATGCAAGGGCCTCTGTCAGCGCTGCTAATTCTGCCTGATACACACTACAGTGATTTGGGAGTCTAAATGATAGGTTGAGGTTAAGTTCCTTGGAGAAGACCCGACTGCCTACACCCGACTCCATCTTAGAGCCGTCGGTATAGAGGTAGATGGAGTCCTTTGGTATTACTTTCCCTTCAGCTCATTCCTCCCTGGATGGAAAGACAACTTCGAAGTTCCTAGTGAACACATTCTGCGGGATGATGTATTCCGTGTCTATGGGTATGTACGTTATATATATATTATATATATATCCGTTAACCAATACTGTCGTTTTGGAAAAAAAACCGCTTAAAATATAAAACCACTAGATGCTTTAGGATATGAAAAAACTGTGTCTTTATTCTTTTTTCTTCTCATATATATATGTGCAATTGCTGTCACTTTTATAGCACCGATGGGGCCTTGTTGAGCCCGGTTGATGAAATGTTCCATACACCATCCTTTTCTTTGCCGTGACGTCATCGTGACCCAAACATTCTCCCCCCCTGTGAACGAAGTTCGCAACTGTGACCTTCCTTCTATTTAGTGCTCGGTTGTTGATTTTTTTTTGTGTGCTATGGCTCGCTGACGACCCTGGTTGAACTTCATATTATCTCATGTAAAGGGAACGAAAAGTTTAGTACAATATGGAAACAATTCTAATCTAGTACGCTACTATTGACACAGCCAAAACAAAGACAGAAGTGACAACCTACAGCGGAACCTGTCACGCTGATGACAGGTTGATGGGCATGATGTTATTTATCTCTGGGCATAATGCAAAACAACAATACCCGGTGGCGGCGTACTACTCCAACTTAAGCAAGTCGGGCTTGGTGTGTTAAGTTAAATTTAAGGATTTAGATTTAAGGATCAGCAATAGAGTAGAAATGCGATGTATAGTGTAGTTATGACAGTGTTGTGTTGTGTTGAAGTGATGTTGATTAGCAATAGTGTTGTGTTGAAATGTAATCTGTATAGCTCTTGTGTTATGTTTTGTGTTGAATTAGGATTAGATGAAATCGTTATTGAGGATATTAGTGGACTGTAGTGGTGTTGATTTGTTATATATTCTGAAATATTGGTTTCGTTTTGTTTGTTTTAAATTGTATGTGGTTGCGTAGGTGATGTGTTGTTTACTAACAAGTATTGACGTTGAATTGTGTTCTTTTGGAATTCGTGGTTTTGGTTTTACATATGTCTATGTCGTTTCCGCGGTGCATGTGTTGTTTGGTAGGGGAGATATTTTCGTTATAGGACGTTTCAGCTCAGATGACTCGGTCTTGAGGGTAACTACACGCACTAAGTTGTCTGGACCCGGATGCAGCTTGATAACTCGCGCTAAGCTCCACTTCAGTGGCGGAAGTCGATCGTCCTTTAATAACACCAAGTCGCCTTCCCTTATCTGGTTGCCATCAACCCGTGTCCATTTTGGGCGCTGTTGCAGACGTGAAAGGTATTCGCTGCTCCATCTTTTCCAGAACGACTGCGTCAGCGACTGAACCCTTTTCCATCGTTCCAGGTGCGAAATTTTGTCGAGTTGGTACTCTGGTTGTGGTGGTGCTCGCAACGGCTCTCCAACTAGAAAGTGGGCAGGTGTTAGCGGTTGCAAGTCGTCGATGTCTTGTGATTGCGGACATAGTGGTCGTGAATTCAGACACGCTTCTACTTGAGTTAGAAGTGTGGTCAGCTCTTCATATGTTAGCACTTGGTTTCCAGCTACCCTCTTCAGATGAAATTTTACTGATTTCACACCTGCTTCCCATAAGCCACCAAAGTGTGGGGAAGCAGGTGGAATAAAATGCCAGTTGGTGCCATCGTTCGCTAATATCTCTGCCACATTCGCCCAGTCTGCTTTCGCCTCTTCGAGCAGCTTCTTCAATTCTCTGTTGCCACCGATAAAATTCGTTCCACAATCGCTGAACAGTTGTCGACACAGTCCTCGTCGGGCAACAAACCTGCGGAAAGCTGCTAAAAATGCCTGTGTGGTTAAATCGCTTACCAGCTCTAAGTGTATCGCCTTGGTAGCCATGCAAACGAATATGGCGATGTATCCTTTTAGCAGTTTCGCGTTACGCCCCTTCCATGTCTTCACGTCCAAGGGACCCGCGTAGTCTACGCCTGCGTTACTAAACGGTCTGGACATTGCAGTTCTTGAAGAGGGAAGATTGCCCATCAATTGTGTCATTGGCTTCGCTCTGAATCTGAAGCAGATAGTGCAAGCATGGATGTGTTTTTTAACTGCGTTTTTTATCGCAAATATCCAGAACCGCTGGCGAATGTAGGCAATAACCGATTGTGTCCCTCCATGCAGCGTTTTTTCGTGGGCGTCCCGGATTACCAAACTGGTGAATGGATGGTTGGGTTTGAGGACTGCTGGGTGTTTGGTATTAAAGTGTAGATTTGAGTTTTGTAGCCTACCTCCCACTCGAATGATACCGTCGGTGTCCCTAAAGGGATTTAGTGTGTTGTAGCCCTTTAAACCATCCTTTTTCTTATCTTCTCCAGCCATCTCCTTTCGAAACATGTCCTCCTGTGTTGCGCGAACAATCCTCATCAGCGCACCAAGTAGTTCATCTGGCGACAGTACTCCTTTAGGTTGGTCCCCGTCGATCATTTTTGATCTCGACACGAAGCGTAAGCAGTAAGCGATTATGCGAGTTGCTCTGGAAAGTGTCGAACACTTTTCAATAAATGATACTAGCCAACTTTTTTCTTCACAGTGCAGATGAACAACTGTTGCTCGAGCTTCTTGTTGGGTGTCTAGGCAGGAAGGTTGTTTTGGGATGGGCTCGTTCCAGCTTTGCCTCAAGAACTCGGGGCCCTTCCACCATAATGCGTTGTGCACTATCATCGACGGGTTGATTCCACGTGACGCTAAGTCTGCTGGGTTCAGCTCGGAAGGTATGTGCCTCCAAATTTTGCAGTTCGTCAGTTTTTGGATTTGGGACACTCTGTTACCGATGAATGTCTTCCATCTCGAGGGGGGTGCTCGGATCCAGCACAATGTGATGACGGAGTCTGTCCATGCCCATATCGTAGCCGCTTCTAAACTCAACAATCGGGACGTCTCATACAAAAGCTTTGCCAACAGAACTGCTCCACATAGCTCTAATCTTGGCAGTGTTACAGTGGCTAAAGGAGCTACCCTGGTTTTGGAGAACAGCAGATGGACGTGAACTTTGTCGATTTCGTCAAGAACTCTCAGGTACACAGCTGCTGCATACGCTCTTTCGGAAGCGTCACTAAAACCGTGAATTTCCAACTTCTTGATTTTCCTTGTAGTATTGATCCATCTTGGAATCTGGACCCTTTCAATTGATGGAAGATCCTCGCGGAAGACTAGCCATTCCTGTTGGACTTCTGATGGGAGCGGTTGATCCCACTCCAGACCTCTCCACCAAAGCTGTTGCATCATCAGTTTTGCCTTGATTACGCAAGGCGAAATCCAGCCCATAGGATCATACAGCCTCGCTATGGATGACAACATCGACCGTTTCGTAACTTCTTCCCTTTTGAATTGAGCTACCTGATATGAAAAAACGTCGGGGATTGGTAACCACCTTAACCCAAGGGTTTTTACGTTCGACGTTTCTTCAAAGGGGATGGAAAAGTTTACTTCCCGATGATCCGGTGGAACTTGCTGCAGTACCTCCTCATGGTTGCTGACAAATTTGCGCAAATGGAATCCAGCTGTGTTTAACAAATCGCTGACTGCTTTCAGCCTTTGTTGGGCTTCCTCTATACTGTCCGCACCAGTGATGACATCGTCGACATAGGTCTCTTCCTTGATAACGGAAGTGGCCAGAGGAAACCTCAACGCCTCATCATTCGCAAGCTTCAATAATGTTCTTATAGCCAAGTATGGTGCCGATGCAGTTCCGAACGTCACTGTTTGCAGCCGGAATGTCTTTAACTCTTGACTCGGATCTTCCCTCCACAAGATCAATTGGTAATCAGCATCAGGAACGTTGATACGGATCTGACGGTACATTTTTTCCACGTCACCAGTAAACGTGAATCGATACTTACGCCATCTCATGATGACGTCTATGACATTTCTCTGCAGTTTGGGTCCCACCATCAATTTCTCATTTAAGGAAGAGCCAAAAATTGGTTTGAAGGTTGCGTCGAAAACCACCCGCAACTTCGTGGTGGTACTGGATTCCTTAATGACAGCATGATGTGGGATGTAGTAATGGAAGGGTGTATTGAGTACTTCATAATTATCCTCAATAGGACTCATCTGGCCGAGTTCAAGGTACTCTGAAATACATTTCGAATACTCCTGCAACAGTGTTGTGTTGCTGTGAAGTTTCTTCTCCAGTTGCAGAAAACGTCTTACCGCACCTTGTCTAGACGGACCCATACGTGGATATTCACCAGCCTTGAATGGCAGCCGGACCTCATAACGGCCATCAGGTAGTCGCCTTGTGTTTGCCAAATAATGTTCCTCACAAACTCTATCTTCTTCTGATTCGTACTTGGCAAAGGGTTCTTCTTCAATCTCCCAGAACCGGCGGAGTGTTGTATCGAGGTCTATGTGCGTTAGGAAACTGTGTAGCGGCGTCTGGATCTCCTTGGGTACCTTTCCCAACAAGATCCAACCTAGATGAGTTTTTTGAGCGACTGGACCTGATAATTTAATCACATCTCCAATTAGGATTTCGGCATAAATGTCGCTGCCCAATAGTAAATCAACCTTGGCGGGCAAGTGGAACGTGGGGTCTGCTAGTGGTAATCCTTTCAGGTGGTGCCATTTATCGAAGTCAATTTTTTGCGCCGGGAGAAGCCCAGTCAGGGACTTGAAAACTAATGCTCGCAATTTACCTGCGAAATTCGACGTAAGCGACTCGAAAGTAAGGTCCACTACCTTATGGGATGCTCCACTGCTGACCTTCCCCAACCCACTAACTTCGACAAATGTCCTTTTGGTTTTCAGGTTTAGCCGCTGAACTGCTTCTTCGGTAATGAAGCATGCTTCCGATCCTGGGTCCACCAAAGCTCTCAAAGTTAAATTGCCCCCTGCTGCCGTCTTAACACTGATTAATGCTGTAGCTAGCAATACCTGCGTACTGGTGTGGACGTGGTAATTGCTGAGATGGGAGCCCGGTTGCAGGTCGTTTCGCGATTGGAACTCTGATGCGTTCGGATTCGTCAGAGATGATTGGTAGGTGTGTGCTTGTGAATGCCTATTGCTGTTCATGTGTTGTGTTTGGTTTTGTACAATTGTGTTGGGATGATATGTGGTTTGTGCGACAGAGGGAGTAATAGTGGATTGGACGACAGATTGAGTATGTTCAGGATTATATGGACCATCATGCAGCAATGTGTGGTGGCGCTGCCTACAGAAGTAGCAGCACTTCGAGCTGGGACATCTCTGCTTGAAATGGCTGTAAGCTAAACAATTCTCACAGACTTTCGCTTCATACACAGCTTGGCGCCTACTACCTATGTCCATTTGCAAAAATTTCTTGCACTCTCTGAGTGAATGTTGACCTTTATGGCAAACCCTACAATTCGTGTTACTCCTTTGTGCTTGCTGAGAGTGAAACACCTGACGCGACCCTGTTTTGCTATAGCCAGACTTGTTACTCACTGTTGATGGTTGATCAAGCACCTCAAGTGAGCGAAACCGACATTCTAAAAACTCAAAAAATTCTTTTAGAGTGGGCAACTCCCTTCTGGCACCTAATTTTTCCTCCCACAGCTGCTGTGTCGTTGGGGATAGCTTCTGGACACTGATGTATGTGAGAATTGCATCCCAATGTATGGTTGGAAGACCTAAATTCTCCAAGGAATGGATGATCTCCCTAGTCGTATCCAGCAGGCGTTTAATATTTTCGGCAGTATCCTTGGTAATTATTGCCTGCCCAAATAATAATTTAAACTGTGTGTTCACTAGAACCCTTTTATGGTCAAAGCGCTCGACCAGGATCGTCCATGCTCGTTTATAGTTCCCCTTATCGATCGCCAAGTGCTGCAGCAATCTTTCTCACCACTCACGTTGGACTTTAAATAGTGTAGTTTCTGAACGTCCGTCAGCGAAGCATTGGTATGTATAAGGGAGACAAATAGGTCATGGAACGACCTCCAGGTTTCATAACCGCCAGCAAAGTTGGGAAGGTTAATTTTTGGCAGTCTCAAATCATTGTGACAGTGGTCCTTCCCGTGTTCGTCACTGCTGCTTGACGTCTTATTGTTGGTATCATCACTGCCCGATATCACGGGTTTTGGGAGCTTGTCGATAGCATCCAGGATGTCCGCTCGGTAGTCGATGTAGATCTCGAGTATTTTCTGATGCATCTCCGCGAAATCTTCTTTTGCGAACTCTGGTTCAACCTTGCCACCGCCGATGAGTTCCTCATTGTATTTGTTGGACAAAGCAAATGTCTCCTCCAACAAGTTCAACCGAGTCCTCAAATAGTTTTCTCGTTTGAGACGTTGGCTGTCCGCCTTACTAAAATTGTCGTGATCCTTCTTAATCCGAAGAAGGATATTTTTCTGAAGCTGTCCGAACGACATCACACAGCTGAAGCCTTCCACTTTTTTTTTTTTTTTTTTTTTTAAAGCCAAAACAGATACACAAAGTAAGTAAAAAATCTACTTACTGCGCTTTATTCGCC
Organism: Eumerus sabulonum; assembly: GCA_951905685.1. Lineage (NCBI taxonomy): Eukaryota > Metazoa > Arthropoda > Insecta > Diptera > Syrphidae > Eumerus > Eumerus sabulonum. Next base: position 95,770,308 of record OX645061.1, on the reverse strand, counting down.
GAAAACTTTCTCCTATGTTTTTTTGTTTTTTGTAGGAATTGTCCACCGGAATTTTGCCGCTTTTGTCCACTGACGTCTTGCTGGTTTTCGGTGTTGTCCACGGGAGTCTTGCCGCCGCTGTCCACTGGATTCTCTCCGCTGCTGTCCACTGGAGTCTCTGCGCTGCTGTCCACTGACGTCTTGCTGGGTTTCGTCGTACAATTTTTTTTTTTTGTGTTGTTTTAATCAAGTGAATGTCTCGGAAATATCCGGCTCGAAGGACCAGAAAAATAATGTACGTTATATATATATTATATATATATCCGTTAACCAATACTGTCGTTTTGGAAAAAAAAACGCTTAAAATATAAAACCACTAGATGCTTTAGGATATGAAAAAACTGTGTCTTTATTCTTTTTTCTTCTCATATATATATGTGCAATTGCTGTCACTTTTATAGCACCGATGGGGCCTTGTTGAGCCCGGTTGATGAAATGTTCCATACACCATCCTTTTCTTTGCCGTGACGTCATCGTGACCCAAACAGGGTACTTTGAAGTGATTTAGAACGGTAGTACGGCCTTTTTGAGATGTGGGCCATTTTCTTAAGCTCCTCATCCTTAGGGCCGCGCAGGCAGCAACTTGCTTGGTGAAAAGGTTCAAGAGTGGAAGATGTAATAGAATGTTTAGGGCCTCCGTAGGGGTTGATCTGATCGCTCCGCTTATGTATAAGCTGGCCGATCTTTGTACCTTCCCCAGAAGGCTTCGATTGACTGCCTTGTCCAGAGCAGTCCACCAGACTACAACGCCATACAGGAGGATGGGCCTTATGACTGCTGTGCAGAGCCAGTGCGTAATGCTTAGTTGGAGAGCCCGCTTCCTGCCCACCACTTTCTTACAGCTGTATAGGGCAGTAGTGGCTTTCTTGACATGATCACGTATATTGGGTTTCCAATTCAGGCTCCTGTCAAGGACTTGGCAAAATTTTAAATGCAACCTATTCTTTAGAGCATTGACGCGTCGGGACAAAATGCAGAACTCATAATCGCCGCGGACGCAAACGCGCATCACACAATCTGGGGCAGCAGCGACACAAAAGAAAGGGGTGAGTAGTTACTTGAATTTATACTAAACTCAAATTTGTATATATGCAACAAGGGCAACACTCTCACCTTCTTTACGAAAAACTGAATGGAGGTACTAGACATCACTCTGGATTCCCCATCGCTCACTAACAAGATCAGCGACTGAGTGGTCTCAGAAGAACTTTTTTTTCGGATCACCGCTATCTTCTCTACAGTCTAAAAACACCAGTCCAGTCTCTAATCAGCTCTCTTCTAAATCCAAGAAGAATAGATTGGAAATGTTATAAGGCACTGGTAGGCAATTCTGTAGTGAAAGCAGTCCCTGACCCTCCACACCCTCCGCCGGATATAGAAGCGCTGGTCGATATCCTAACACAAACATTGGGCAACGCACAAATGCCAGCTGTGCAGAACTCAAGCTCAAGAAGAAATCGTATCCATTTTGTTGGAACGCTAACCTGGGCAGGTTCCGAAAGGTGTCTCGTAGACTCTTTAACAAAGTGGAGAGTACCGAAAACGACACAGGCTGGAGCCTATATGTACAAAGAATCACTAATGACATATAACGAATCCCCACGGATAGAGCAAAAAAAAAATTATGGAGGCTTTTCTGCGGCTGTTTGGCAGATATCTCAGACGCCTCCAGACTAAGAAAACCCCTCTGAAAATATCCTTCAAATCCTTGCTGCCTACTCTCTAAAGGAGTATGGACATCTTCTCCATAACACGCACTTCCCAGGCTGCTATGAAATACAAAACTCAGAGCAAACACGGAGAACTCAGACTTCTCCAGTCACAGAGGGACAGTACGAAAAGTTGAAGTCCGCAAGGTTAATTTTCATCACCAAGGCTGGTAGAAGTTCTCACACTACACCCAAGGATCTAAGGCCTATCTGTCTACCTTCCTTTGTATTAAGAACCCTGGAAAGGCGGATAGGCGTACATTAACGACACAATCTTGACTCATCGTCAATCTCGAAGGCACAGCATCCTTATTGCAAAGGTAAATCGGATGAAACAGCCTTCCACACCTTCGTGATGAAAATTAAAATAATACACCTGTCATCGAGCCTCGGAGTTTGAGAAATTATTTTATGTTTATTACCTAATGTGTTTTTGAATAATTTTATGAAGTTTTAGTTTACACAGATTTAAGTTTAACTTAATCCTTTCGTTAGTTTCGGGGGGTTTTACCGAGACGTTTCACCACACTAAATTTACGCCGCTGGCAACTCCGTTTATTTGCCAAGCTTCAGGCTAGAGGCTGAAAATAGTTTTACCTCTCTCTGTGGAGAAATTCCAAATGCAGTGATTTTAACTGTGGTATCGCCCGACGCTGACAGCTTGTGCGAGGTGGAGTGGAGGTTAAGTGGTCTCGTGGGAATCAACTAATTGGACGAATTGGACAGTTGCTGCGGACATTGGTGAAACACCTTGGTTAAACCTTTCCGAAACCAATGTAAGCACCACAGAAACTGATAAGCAAGTTATTTATCGTATTCTCTTTTGTTAGAAAATAGAATCGGATTTTCAAGAGGATTCAGCCTGGTTCTATTTGCTGTACTTAACCGATCTTTATTTGGAACAGGGAAAGTTGGGTGTCCTTCGCTGTCGTCGCAACAACACCTAAGTAGCCGTTTTGGTCTTAGAGGGCGCTTTCAACAACCTCACCCCGAAAACAATTACGGAAGGGCTAGAAAACCTAAAAGTGGAAAGGACTCTGTAGAGTTGATTGGCGAGTTGCTTTCAACATGCAAGATCTTCTCTAATTAAGGAAGCCAAGAAACCACTAGATCGGTTACCACCGATCACAAGAGGGGTTATTTTCTCCTCTTCTCTGGAACGTATAGGGTTGCAAACGAACTACTCACTAAACTAGAGAAAGAAGGTCTCGATGTTTTTGTCTACGCTGATGATGTTGCTATTGCTATCCCAAGCCTACGCTGAATGACCGCATGCGAACGGCATTCTTCACGTTGTGCAGGTGGGCACAAAATATGCGGATTCGTCTAAAACCTTTTTGGATTGTCCACACTTTTAGATTGTCTTCATTATTCAAACTTGGATTCGTTACTGTCGGATTAATTCCTAGTCCGAAATATCATGCTCTAGTTCACTGGCTCCCTGTTGCCAGAGTCTACAGGGACCAGCTGAGCGAAAGACACTACGGTATGCCTACGTCGAACACAAATGCCAATAATATGCGGCTGCATTGCCGCTTAGCCATTTAGGAAGTAGCCGAAACCATCTTAGGGTACCTGCCACCCCTGACAAGAAACCCGTGGTATGATGGCGAGTGTGAGCAGAAAAAGGCAGCAACCGACAGGCGTACCAAAAGGCGCTGCAGAGGAAAACCCCGGCAGCGCAAGAAGAGTACCGAGCCAGAAGAAGGGAAGAGAAAAAACTATTGCGACAAAAGAAGATAATCTTAGCAGCCTCCCAGCTCAAGGATATCGAGGAGTCTAGGGAAAAGCATAAAACACGAGTATTTTACAAGAAGGCTCAGACGGCTTGCCATCAAAGCTTTTCAAGGCTGGCGACGATGTTCTGGTAGGGAGCATACACCAGATCATCTGCAGAATTTAGGAAGACGAAAGCATGCCCGACGACTGGAGTGCCAGCTCTATTTGCCCCATCCACAAAAAAGGCGATCTTACTTCTTGCAAGAACTATAGAGGTAGATATGTATATCACTGCTTAATGTCGCATACAAGATCCTGTCAAGCGTATTGTGTGAACGTCTAAAGCCATTTTGCACCGCACTAATCGGCAGCTACCAGTGCGGCTTCCGGCCTGGCAAATCGACTATAGACCAAATGTTCACACTTCGACAAATCCTGGAAAAGACCAACGAGTTTTGAATCGATGCACACCATCTTTTTATCGATTTCAAAGCCGCATACGACAGCATTCATCGTGAAGAACTGTTCGGTGCGATGGCTGATTTCGGGATCCCGGGAAAACTGATCTAGTTGTGTCGCGCCAAACTAAAAAATACGCGATGCACCGTGCAACTCGTTTCCAGGACTTCGGAACCGCTTGAAGCATGCACCGGATTTCGACAAGGAGATGCGCTGTCGTGTGACTTCTTCAACCTGGTGCTGGAGCAGAAAGTGCGACGGGCAGGCGTCAACAGGGAAGGCACTATCTTCTACAAGTTCGTCCAGCTGCTAGTATACGCGGATGATATCGATATCAGCGCGTGTTCTCGCCGGGGCATTGTGGAAGCATTCACGGCGATTGAAGAGCAGGCGAAACGAGTTGGTCTTAAGGTCAATGGGGACAAGACGAAGTACATGCTGTCAAGCAAAAACCAATCCGTCGCTCACCACCTGGGACAAAATATAACAATTGACGGCTACGGTTTCGAGGTAGTTAAGGAGTTTGTCTACCTCGGGGCAAACGTAAGTTCAACAAATGACACCACAGTGGAGATCCGGCATAGAATCGCCCTTGGCATCCAGTGTTACTTCGGCTTGTCCAAATAACTGGGGTCAAAACTCCTCACTCGAAAGACCAAAGTTATGCTTCAGAAAACGCTCATCCTGCCAGTCTTGCTGTACGGAGCCGAAAGCTGGACGCTCGACCACAACGAGCGCATGGATATCAACGCTCCAGCTAAGGGGTCTTCGACTCCGAGCCTTCTGGTTCGAGAAGAAGAGGAAAACCAAACCTCCGGTATAAAGGCTAAGTAATCGCGGATGTAAGACATCTTGGTCTTGATAACTGGAAGCAGCGTGCCCGGGACCGTCAAGGATAGAAGGCAGCTATAGCTCAGGCTCAGATCCTCCATGGATCGCTGGCCTGATAAGTAAGTAAGTAAGTTTACTAAATATGCCCTACGAGTATTTGACCAGAACGTAACTTAGTGCTGCGTCCGATCAGCCGTAATAATCCGATTATATTTATAAAGCTTATTTCTTGTGACCGTCTTTAACCGTCTATTTTTTTTTAATTGACATGAAATTTACTTTATTCGAAACTTAATCTTCTGGCATTACAACTTAAATATGATCTCTGGCATATAACCGCCACGGCTGAATGAATACGTCAATAAATAAGACTGGCGTATTTGGGGTGATGGTAATCCTCAAGTGTATGTTTAGCAGCGTTACATCCACAAAAACTGACTGTTGGTGTGCTTTATGGGTTGGTGGAGTAATCGGTCCGTACTTCTTTAAAAACGATGCTGGCCAGAGCGTTGCAGTTAATGGTGATTATTGACTTTTTCGTTCATCAATTAAACAATCATGATCTGCAGGAGCTGTGGTTTTAACAAGACGGCGCAACATGTCACAAAGCTCGTGCCACAATTGACTTATTGAGGGAAACTTTTGGTAACCGCATAGTTTCACGTTACGGACCCGTGAATTGGCCTCCAAGATCGTGCGATTTAACGCCGCGCCGCTTGACTATTTTCTGTGGGGATATGTGAAGTCGCTAGTCTACGCCGATGAGCCCGAAACGATTGGCCACTTGGAGGATAACATTTGCCGCTTCATTGCCGATATACGGCCACAAATGTTGGAAAAAGTCATGGAAAATTGGACCTCCAGATTAGACTATGTCGGAGCCAGCCGTGGCGGATATATGCCAGAGATCGTATTTAAATTCTAATGCCCGAGGATTATCTTTCGAATAAAGTAAATCTCATGTCAATTTAAAAAAAATCATCTTTGTTTTATTCCATTTCAAAATTCTAAACCAAAAAAAAAAAACAAAACTATGTAAATAGTTCCTGACACAAACATCATTTTGAAACTTGAACTGTCAATAATGGGATGAAAACAGCAAACTGACTGGAATAGTGAAATGTTAAGTTGAAAGATTTATTTTTGCTTACAAAAGTAATTTATAGAATTTAACAAAGTGATGGAAATTTGTTTGAATTTTTTATATTAATTGTATCGTATCATTGCATTTGAGCGCTTTTTCAGAATTACTATTGGAAGGGGTGAGAGAGAAATGCCAGCTAGGGCTTACGTTAATAGGAGCTTTCGGGACGCTATGTGTATGCTCTCTTCGCAATTTTCCCGGTTGGTAGTAATTTAAATTGATAACTGGAAAGCAATTTAAATTGGTATCCGAAATGCGGTTGTCATAGAATTTTTGACTTTTCATCTGACAGCAGTGGCCCCCGTGTTTGATGGATAATGTGAAAGCTAATTTAAAGCCGATAAAGTCGTAGCAGTTTACTGCAGGACGAAATATCACATGCTTGCGCACAGTTAATATGTATGACCAGAAACCTGATCAGAAAACCAATTTGCGTGTAAATGCTCTTAGCAACTAGTATGGAGCCAATTAATATACATGTAACTGCCCTTGATTACACTCAACTTCAAGTTGTGCTTCAGGCTACTGAATTTCCTACAGGATCTATCTGTATAATTTGAGAACTTTACTAACATGATTACGATGTTTTGTAAAATTGACTTATTTGTGACGAGCTGTATGACAATATTATTCAATTGTTCGAACTGAGCAATTTTTGTTTGGTTAGGGATACTTACAGAGGCAAGAGGTATAAAAGATTAGAAATGTACCAGAAGGGGACAAAATGAAAGTATATGACGAATTGAACAGCTGGTGTTAACCTCATGTTTATTTCCAATGCTCCGTTAACATGCAAAAATCATAATACTTGCCCCTTGCTAGGGAGCTATGCAAATGTTGACGGGCTTCTTATGCGCCACGTTTCTTCTTCGAAATTTCATAGAGCAAATGCATGACAACTTGTGGTTAAGTCGCACGGTTCCTGTTATAAACTAATGCTGCTAAATTAGATATTAATGTAATAGTGCATATAAATCATTTCACAAAAGCAGTATTTTACCTTTTTTGGTAGTGTATGCTAAAAAGTTGTTCTACTTTTTCTTTGGTAGTATCATAAGTAAAACTGAAACCCACTTACATATAGACACGATTTAGAAGCCTTAAACAAACAGTTCCTTTCGGGTGACCTGGAATGAATTCGACTTCTCGTAATCAATCTTAACTTGTCGGTGAATTATTGAATCGACCTCGCCAACAGAAGAAATTTCTTAAGAAAAAGGAAAACATTCTAAAGCATAATTGGGGAGAGTTCTAATTATAACTTACCGATTTCACTCAATGCCGTGTTCATGGCAAAAACGCATTTTAACTGGCATGGCCAATACGATTTGTTGGGTTAAGCAGTGCCCCCGCCAAGTCGAGGAAAAAAGCGGCACGGCCGTACCATACTTTTCTCGAACCATTTCAGGCCATTTTTGACCCCTATAACTTCGTTGTGGATAAAGCTAGAAGCTTGAACCAAGCAAGCATTGCATAAACACAGTGTATTTCAAATTTCATTACATTTGAGCCAGTAGTTTAAGATTCATAACTAGTCGAAGTTCCTTAACTTTGTCATTCACTTACTGACTCACTGACCGATCATCAAAACTCTAAGGCACTTCTAGCAGACATAGAAACTTCATGTTTGAAACACAATTAGTGTTTAGTGTATAAATCATGGAAAAACAAAAATATTTTGCAATTCCGGTTAAGTTTTTTAGATACACCGACTGCATTAATAAGTTTGTAATCCCATATATGTAAATACATAGATAGGATTACAAACGTACACATTTGCAGTGAATGAATCAATTGGCCTGTATATGTATGTATGACCAATGGAATAATACGGGTAGATAGGCACTTCACGAGTTCATTCATATAGCATCGTGCGATTCGAATACGATCACTCATCTGACCAGTAAAACGACTATCCGCGTGTTCGGCATCGAGCAGCTTAAAAGTATGAGTATCGTTTCACATCGGCAACGGCGAGTATTTACGCATCTTGCATCGTTAGGCATTGGTATCAGCGAAATTGTGCTTATGCTGAAGAAATTCTTATGTACATAATATTGTATGTGGGATACATAGCACGAGTCAGAAATGGGAGATTAGACAAATTTAAAACAGAAAGTTAACCTTACAACCACAAATAAATAAATATAAATATAATAAAAAGTAAAAAAGTAATAAAAATTTTCTTTAGTATGTATGTATGTATGTATACATATGTCCATATGTAGTTTCTACTTTCTAGTAAAAAGAAAGGAAAAAGACGATCCTCTTTAAAGTAACCATAAGTAAAGAAAGAAATAATTTGTCCTATATTTCGGCCATAAAAATGCAGCTAGTTTATGAGCGCAATGTGGTTGAAATTGATGTCAAAAACATTGTCCAAATAATATCGAATAGCTTTTCTTTTGCTTGTGTAAGAGCACTAAATGAATTGTAGGATTTCTATCCCCCTCAGACAGTAATGTTACCGTTTTAAATGGCTGTAAAAATATAATCAATCTATCTAACAGATGTTTTTCAATTCCATAAAGATGATACTGTTTCTTTGCCGTCCCTAATACATATTTCTTCAATAGTCTGGACATTTTTTTGAACAGAAAGCAACGTACCAAATTTTGTGTTCCGACCTGAAGTAAACTCTTGCCTAACTTTCAGTTTTTCAAGGACATCATCACGATTCACGATACCTATTCGCTAAGAGTGCGCGATGCTACGATGCAGTTTTAACGATTATTACTCATAATCATTCCGCTGATGCTGAGTACGTAATCGTATCGTTTGCTGTTATACTCAGCGATTATTACTCCGAGTACTTTTTTACGTACTCGCGCAGTGCTCAAATAGGTACCTAGATATAATTATGTTCAAAGGTATCTTGTAAAATGGTCAATCAACGGAATGAAAAAGCAAGAATGGGACATGTCTTATGAAAGTTGTACCAAAATCCCGCATAGTATTAAGTAGACTAAATTGCGCGAAATTGCCATAAAAGACAGAACACTAAAACCATAACCACGCTCGGCGGAGGTGGCTTGCTCGCGCCGCGGCTTCCACGCTTCCCGTCCATCACAAAAAGGGGGCCATTTTCTTCCAGACAACCTTTGGGTCTTACTGCGATATCGCAGGTATAAACACAAACCACGTTTTATTTAACTAACGCAAATGGTATCAGTCAGCATGGGTATAAACATTTAAATAGTCTTTATATAAATCTAATTCTTCTTCTTCTTCTTAGTGGGCGCTACAGTTCGGGGTGAACCTGGGCCTCAACCAACATGCCCCTCCATCTAGCACGATCTTTCGCTTGCCTTTTCCATTGCCGCACACCCAGTTAGCTGAGGTCCCCTTCCACCTGTGTGTGCCATAATTCTCGCTTAAGCTTGATGTTGCAATTTTCTGTTAGGTGCATTGACAGTATTTGTAGTGAATGAGAGATAACAATTTTACGCATGGATTAACTTTAACCTACAAAAATAAGAAAAGCTCATAAGACAGAGAGTGGGCTTTAAGGAAATCTGTTGTTGGTATTCAAGAAGTAGAAGGTACCGGATAGGGAAAAATGTAGGACTATCTACAAAAAGGGATAGATAGAATGAGAGCACCGTGGCGCAGTGGGTAGCGTGTTGGCCTCTGACGCCGATGACACGGGATCGAATCCCGACACAGCTATGTCATCGTACGTGTTCTTCACGGTGTTTCTCCTCAGCGGGGTTCTGACAAAACCCCCTGTAGTAAAATTGTCATGAAAAGCTTCTCGAAATTCGCCGTTGGGAACCGGCAATAAACTGTAGGTCCCTTTCACCTATGGGAAAATTAAATCACACACGACATGGGTGATTGAGAGAAGCTCGGCTCATGTTCTTCATGGACTGTAACGCCAACATACATACATACATACATATGACAGCGAGTATAGAGATGAGCTATACAAAGCCATGTCTAGTTTTAACAAACTGCCAAACTCGTCCAACTGTGCAGGATGACAATGGAGGATTCTCGCTGCTCCATTAAGGTCGGGAAATGGTAAACCGAGACCTTAATGTTAAAGGCAAGGCGACGCGCTGTCATGCAACTTTTTCAACATCGTTTAACCAACTAAACTATAGTGGCTATGGTCAGGCCACTATAAGATGTTGTTAGATGAGCTAATTACGTAATAATTTAAAGCAAAAGGTCCCTTAAGTAGGGACTGAATAAATTAACCGACTTGGTTTTACATGGATCATGATTCCCACAACTTTTTACGTTAGAAGAACTGAGTTGCGAGACTTGGTTCTTTTTTACAAGTTATGTTTTTGATGGCTTTCTTTTAAGGCCGAGATGCTGGACATATATTTAAAAGAGTATTCCAATAATTGGATTAAATTTTATTCACCAACCACTGTGTCCTTCTACTTCAAGTTTGTCTCATTGAATAACATACCATTTAAAGGAAATCCCTCTTATTAAATTAGGAAAGCCTATTAGTTCGGAACTTTCTTTGACTTTCACTATGGTACTGAAGGTAGGATGTCCTAACGACCGTCTAAAAATATACATTTGTTCGCATACCATATACATACAACGTAGCCTTAGTGGAACGCCCTACAAATCAAATGAAAGAAGTGAAAAGAAGTGAAAAGTGAAAGAAGCCTTCACGATACATGTATAAGAAGAGAATACGAAGAAAGCATATTCCTCGAAGGGGGAACATCCATTCGAAAGATTTTGCAGGATTTTCACTGGTTTATTGGCTCGAGGAATACATTCCATGCTCCTTTATTTCCAAACTGCGGCTCTGGTACTACGAGTATAATGTTGAGGCATCCCGGCAGAATCAAGCGATTCAGTGATGGAAAACCGATGAGCATGATGGGATATTCAAGAAATCATATTCTGGTCGACATGGAGTCTTTTTTCGCTACGATGGCTTTATTCTTGAAATTTTATTTTTACCCTTCGAAATTTTTTTCTCTGCTCTTGTTATCCATCGTCAACGCACATTTAGACATACCAGGCAATGAGGCATTCAGTCATCCGTAGTATGTAAGAATGAAGACATATGTATATATGTATTTGGTTGAAGATGGGGAAAAGATTCTTCTTTATGTCGAACATTTGAGGCAGCTAAAGAATGATTACGATGTGATTTTAGAATGTTGATTCCAGGAAAGTCGTCCATTTGATTGAATGATTGATTTGTTGTTTAGTATATCCTCCGCTGAACATATGAATATGTTTCTATATTGTATTCAGAATATAGATATACACATGAGCATATTCACAACGACTCATATGTCCTGAAAAATAAAATATGTATTTAAGATACATGGATTGTGCATTTGGTGTGCCACGATTATCCTTTTTTGGATATGCTGCTTGTAGGCTTATTCTTGAAGTCGATTTTTTAGAAACGAGGAATTTCAATATCTGTCAATTCTGTTGAAGCATTCAGATACCATTGCTATTTTAGCTGTCCCAATGTTCATGAAGTCTTCATTGACATCTTGCTGTGTTCATCCAATCATGTCACTGCCAGCAAATTTAATACCTCACCAATAAGAGAAAGTAAATATAAAATTTTTTCTTCCTGGTTTTGATGAATTCTGATAACGTGGGCAAAAAACAGGCAAACATCATCCCTTCTTAATTACAGGCATTTTCATTCTTTTTTTTTTTTTTTTTTTTTGTATCCTTCTTTGCCTCTTCGCTTTATGGCTTAGACTGCTGCCACCCTCAGCAGTTTTCCTTGACTTTCGTAAGTAGACAATCCCTCATAATTACAGCCAATTTCTAGGATCGGTTATTTCTTTCTATTCCCTCCTCTGTCTGTCGTTGCTCAAGAAGCAATCAAACCATTATTTTTTCCTTTATATTTGAGAAACAACTTTGTAGTGTTTTATTGTGATTTTGCTATGGGGGCAAGTTTTTATTTTTGATTCGAATTTCGAGCACTTCGTGGAGTTGATGGTTTCTTTAGTAACTGTCATTGTAGGCTGTGTTTGATGAGGGACAATGTTATCAACTTCGCTGCTCTCAAACAGGTATGAGGTCAGGGATAAAATTGATTTGAAATAATAAACGAAATTTTTTAAATTAAATTTGATGGCACTTTTTTGGACACAGCAGTATAAATATTAAAAGGGAAAGTAAAGGAAAGTAAAGATAACCTTGGCGCCAAAAACTGATAACGGTTTTTTGTAGAGGGGTCAAAACCAAGCATTTTTACTATAGGAAGGGGGGGTCTAACTGGCCCCGTCTAGGAGGTAGGGGCAATTTAAAAACAAATGACTTAATTTGAAAAAAAAAAAACTATTAAGAAACAACGGCAACACCTCCAATGAAGTACTATTATAATTTTGAAAGCCAGAAACCTGTCCTGTATTGCAAATTTTAAATTTAATTATATTGTATTATACAATGTTATCAATTTTTGAAAAATTCGCATGCAAACCTAAAATTTCGACTAAAAAAAAAAAAAAAAAAAAAAAATTTAGACCAATTTTTCTCAAAACTTTTAAATGAAGTGCAAGATTGGATTTTTGTAGTCAATGCTAATATCAATTCTGAACCGAACACAAGAAACCGGATGGTTTTATGTCTTCTAGTTTTTGAGAAAATTAAAAATTACTAATTTTATTTTGTTTTTTGGCATTTACTTGGTCTTTTTTGAGGTAAGTGGGGAGACTACGATTTCTGTGTTGCTGCGATCTGACGCAGGATATTTAGGATAAAATAAGTCGAACATGTTGAATAAAATTTTTCGAACCTCACTTCGTTTTCGAGATATTGTGAAATTATTTTTGAACAAAGTTCCGAATAGTCCTGATCTTCGATTTATTTATTTATTTCTTTAGAAGTGGCATTCATCAAGCTTGGGCGCTTAGACTTTGCATATACCCAACATTGCACCCACTCCAAATCCTACAATGAGACCAAGCAGTCTTCTCAAAAACCTAGAAGACATAAAACCATCCGGTATTATGTGTTCGATTCAGAATTGATAAGCATTGACCAGAAAAATCAAATTTAGCATTTCATTTCAAAATTTTGAGATAAATTGGTCTTAACTTTTTTTTTTTTTAATTTTTTTTATCAACATTTTGAGTTTGGATGCGAATTTTTCAAACACTGACTGTTAACATAAGTAATTTAGTTTAAATTTTGTATTAAAGGACAGGTTTCTGGCTTTCAAATTTGGTACAGAACTGTATTGTAAGTGTTTTTCATTTTAAACATTTTTTTTTTTAATTGCCCCCACCTCTTAAACGGGGCGAGATAGCCCCCCCCCCCCCTTCCATAGTAAAAAATGCTTGTTTTTGACCCCTCTACAAAAAACCATTATCAATTTTTGGCGCCAAAGTCATCCGACCCGTGCCATATATTTATCAAGGTTGAAGATGGCATACGGTATCATTTTTTACTAATTATTACTCGTTAAGAGTCCTATCAGAGAATTTTCTATTATCAGGAAAATCCAGAAGTCCATTTAAAAAAATTTACCAACCGTACAATTTTGAACGTAACCAGCTCATGACCTTCACGTACCAGGATTTAATTTAAAATATTTTAATCTTCAAGAACATTGAATGTAATACAATAGATACAATTATGTTGGTTAGTGTAAATCAGTGAGTGACAAAACTAAAGCAACTTTTATAATTCGACCGCACTACCTTTTCTTACTAAATGAAATACTATGAGAAGTTCTTTCCACATACAAATTTTTCATCAAAATAGTACTACAAACATCATATATGTATATATTCGAAAATATCAATCTACTATTTATTTCAAGTTTTTTTAAATTTCAAAAATAATCGAAATAAAAATCCACTCATAAAATGCGACATTGACAAAACTAAAGCAACTCCGAGCGAACTGGAACTTCTGGGGGAAAAAACAAAAGTGGGAGCACATTTTGGTACCGTCACTTTGGCGGTAGACCTCGAAAAACAATAGCAAGGCAAGATCATGTAATACTACGAGAGTTCAAAAAATATCCAAGAAAATCGGCAAACGAGGTTGTCAATGACTTTAGACTCCACATCAACCCAAGAACAGCAAGCAGGAGGTGTAACGAGGTGGGTATTAAGTGTTTTAGGGCTGCAAAGAAGCCATTTATATCGAAGAAAAACAGGATAGCACGGATAAAATTTGCCAAAGAACATATCAACTGGTCGATACAGAAATGGAAAACAGTACTGTGGTCAGATGAATCCTAATTCAACATCGAGGAATCAGATGGAAGACCACACGTTAGAAGACCCAACATATTGCAAGGGCACAGTGAAACACGTTGGGGGCAATGTCATGGTATAAGGTTGTTTCTTCGGCCAGGGAATGGGTCCTATACACAAAATTACGAATATTTTAAATGGTCAAGGCTACAAGAATATCATGAGGGAAATTATGTACATATCCATAGCACAAGTCTAAACTTGTGACCGAGTGGTTAATTACAGCCAGAGTGTGTGTTCTAGAACGGCCAGCGCAATTACCCGATCTCAATTGTAGATCGCAAAATTCGGATGCATGTTAACACTTGCAAGGCCGATCTTTTCGAAGCTATAAAAGAAAAATAGGGGAAAATCCCAATCAATATTATAAACAATTTAATTGAATCTATGCCCCGCCAATGCCATGCAGTTCTCCAAAATAAAATTAAAGTTGCTTTAGTATTGTCAATACCAACGAAAATGTGGTTATATTTCTTACTGAATTTTCTTTAAGAAAAAATATTTGAAATCAAATAAAAATTATTTTTTTCCAAAACCGATTATTTGAAGTATCTTTACGATTTAAATGTTTTAAGTTATACATCTTTACATAACTCCTTTTCACATTTAAAGTGAAAAGACAGGCGAAATATTAGTAGTTGCTTTAGTTTTGTCACACACCGTATTTCTGGAGTTTAATTAACGAACTTCGGAGAAGAAATACTTCTAGCATTAGATCCTTGACTACAATATAATCTACACGAACAAAATGAGGAAAGAACCGAACATTTTTCCAATTTGTCGATTTAAAGATCTCTGAGATCGTGGGTTTATTGAAAGAACAAGTAGAAAGTATTGCATAACACGTACATACATATTTCCCCTTTTGGTAAAGAGCACTAATTAGGGACCATGAAAATAGTATTTAAGCCGTTGGACTCACTTTGTGTGTAATGCATACGAGGAATGTGATAAAGTACTTGTTGGACGGGATAGGTATGTATTTTGCGAAGAGCACGTTTGAAGAGGTATAGGCGCGATCTTGAAACTATTTGGAGCTGCTTGTTCACTAGGTATATCAATATTTAGTAGAAAAAAAAGGTGAAATGTGTTGCGGTAAAACTTTTTAAACAAAATTTTATAAAAAGCTCTAGTTTTTCTTCTGGGAGTTATAATACATACTTTTTCGTTATAAATGTTGAATTAGACTTAGGTGGCGCTACAGTCCAGTGTGAACGTGGGCCTCAACCAACAAACTTCTCCAGCTAGCATGGTTTTTAGCCAGCTGTTTCCAGCGACACGCTCCCATTGGATAAGGTCCACTTCCACCTGTGTGCGCTACCTTAGATTTGGTCGTCCTCTGCTGCGTCGTCCCTCGAGGTTAGACTCGAAGACTCTTCGGGTCGGAGCTGTGTTATTCATTCGCTATACATGGCCGATGTCGCCGTACAGCTCGTATAGTTCATAGTTTATACAAACGGGACCATCAATATTGAACGCACAGTTTTCCTCTCGAGACGACCAGATGACCAAGGACATCATCATCCGCTATCGTTGAAGTCCAGGCCTCTGCGACATAGAGGAGCACTGGGATAATTAAGGTTTTATACAGCGCAACTTTGGCCTTTCGAGAGAGAGCCCTATTTCTCAATTGCCTCTTGAGCCC
Organism: Eumerus sabulonum; assembly: GCA_951905685.1. Taxonomy (NCBI): domain Eukaryota; kingdom Metazoa; phylum Arthropoda; class Insecta; order Diptera; family Syrphidae; genus Eumerus; species Eumerus sabulonum. The sequence goes on along the minus strand of OX645061.1, from coordinate 95,754,543 downwards.
CAAGAAGCAGCGGTTGGCAAGAGTAATTCTGCGTTTGATCCCGGCGCTGGTATTGTTGCCGCTGGTCACTAGTGAGCCACGATAGACGAAGTCCTTGATCACTTCGAATTTGAGACATTCTGGCCGAGACGTTGGTGTTGCAGCGGGGAAGATCATGTATGCGATGTTAAGGGGACTTACTCCCCTGTAGTTGGCGCAGTTATAGTGGTCTCCTTTCTTGTGAACTGGGCAAATAATTCTCAGATTCTATTCGTCGGGCATGTTTTCCTCTATTTTACAGATAAGCTGGTGCATGTGCCCTACCAGGTCATCTCCAGCCGCTTTAAATAGCTCGGCAGATATCCCGTTTATTATTCCTGAGCTTTGAAATTAATAGCTTAACTTCATCTAGGTCGGCTGGACGGAATTCTCTGGCACCTACATCCGTTGCGAATGGATCATTATGCCTGACAGCGGAATTAGATCTTTCGTTGCCGTTTAAGAGTCTACAGAAGTATTCCGTCTATATTCTCAGCATCGACTGTGACTCTACTACTAGTTGTCCGTCTTCATCCCTACAGGCTTTCGCTCTGGCTTTGTAACCCTTGCATGTTCATTTTACTTTTTCGTAAAACTTGCGAGCATTATTCCTGTGGTAGCATCTCTCCATCTCCTCGATCTCAGGCTTTTCATGCTGCCTTTTTTCTTCCTCAAAAGCGTATGTTCCTCATTCCGTTTCTGCTCGTAATGTTCACGGGCGGCCTTCGTTCATCTATGTAGGTATTTTGCTTTTTTATATGGGCTTGCCTGCATTGCTTGTCAAACCAGGGGTTTCTAGTTATCGATTGCTTGAAACCCTGCCTCTGATGTGCAGTATCTTTGATGGCACGCTGGTAAAGCTCGAACTGTTGTTCGGTGTCATTGGAGTATGCGAGAGGTTGAGGGAAACTCGATCGGCAAAGGGCCTAGCCGGGATTGTAGTGAAGATTTCCGACGTCAAACTTTCGTTGTCCAGCTCGGCTCCGTGGCATCCTTGATATCTTCATTCATATGTCAATGTTGGCTCCTCGGAAGGTTCGTACATCTAGGATGCTGGAAGAGTGTCTGGCGTCGATCGCAACGTGATCAATCTGATTGGCGGTAGACTGGTGAGGTGATCGCCTGGTTCCTTTTTGAATGTTTAGATGCGTGAATCATGTGCTAGCCAGAAAGAGATTGCGCCCCGCCAGGAAGTCGGACGTGGTGTCGTGTAGGCTATATTTCCCCGTGAACAAATCAAATATGTCCTCTTTGCCCAATTTCGCATTAAAATCTCCTAGAACAATTTTTGTGTTCGTGTCTGGGACTTTTTGGAGTGCGGTTATATCTCCTATATGGCAGCTGGGGGTTTGCTCCAGTTGATCGCCTGCACCCGGTTTGTTAAGGGACCTCACATTCCAGGTGCAGGCTCTCAAGTCCTGTAGTCATTTGCAGGTTTGCAAACGTCCGTATTGTTATTGTTTCTTAGCAATATTTTTTTCCGTGATAGGGATGTTACCCCTAAGCACAACTTCCAACCTGGAGGGCCAGGCTCCTTTTTAGACAGGATCAGGTCGGATCGCTGCACACATTGGTTCACTACCTGGTGGATGCCAGGGCAACAGTCCAGGGGAGGCCAAGCAGAGGCTGTGTGTCACCTTGGATTAAGTAGGGCAGAGATCGAAGCTGGCGTTTGCCATCAATTTCTCTACCCTATTTGCTCGCTCCCTCTCTTCCTTTGAATTAGACATCATCAAATTTTAGGTACATCTGGTATGCTCTGAGGTAATATAAATTAGTACTATGAACTTCAATTTGGACATCACTTAGGAATATTCGCCAATATTCCAAAATGTTTTCAAATATTCCATCGAAACGTAAATCCATGCTAACAAAACTCAATCGGGCGATGATCTCAAAGTCAACACAGCCTGTGCCATCGATCAAATTCAAATTGATCTACGTGCCTGAGTCATCGAAATTTGGATCTCTCAAAGAAGCGGCAGCTAACAGCTAATCAGTCAATGTCGTATTCCATGCATATGATGCATATGTAATGTTGAGTAGAATAGAACAAACGCGTTTACTTATACTTATTGTATTTAGGAAGCCATTTCATTTATTTCAACGCCTCTGTTGAAGGGAATTTTCCTCCAACTAAATAGTAGGCCACCTGCTGCCAGGAGCAGATTATAAGGAAGATGCTCTGATTGAAACTATTGCTATTATATTGCCTAAAGTCGGCCTCTTCCTGACGACTGCTTATTTCGTGCGGATCACGACGGTAAGCAAACAAGTCCGAAGTAAATTGCTTGCTATGGAGAGAAGCTCATACTTGATAAATCCCTGGCAATAGCAGTAAACACAGTGAGACCTTCCTGGCTTCCTAATTTCGAATCATCTTTATTAGAAAATAGTCTATCGGCAAAGTCTATTGCTTATTATATAGGAGCTCATTGGGGATTTTATTTTGTCCGACTCTAGGTTCTGTATAATCCTAGGCAAGTTAAAAGAAATTTCCTGTCAAACATCAAAACCTTTTCTGATAAACTTGCGCTCACATTAAACCAAGCGGTACGTCCGAAGGCAGTCATGGCTGATTAAGGGCGTGTAAAAGATTATTTTCACTTTGGATTCGCTGTAGAGAATCTACATTTTTATTAAAATATGGATACTGATTCAGTCAAATCCAAGCCAAATCCCATTTTTACTTGCTAGTGGACGCCCGTACGGTCCAATTATGGTGAACTTTTGCCCGTCCTTACATGCCCTAGATAATGAAGCTCTAAAAAGCATAGTCTGTGATTTCTAAAAGTTGATTTTCAATATCCCGTAATCACACTAATTACTTACTTAACGGACGGAGAGAACCTGAGCCTCACCCAACATGCCTCTCCACCCAGCACGATCTTTCGCTGGTCTTTTCCAGTTCCGCACGCCCAGTTGGCCCACCTGTGCGCGCCTTCTTAGGTGCGGCCGTCCTCTATTTTCTCGTTCTTCGGGGTTGGATTCGAAGACTCTACGGGCTGGAGCCGTGGTGTCGATTTCCTCTACATGGCCTAGCCAGCTTAGGCGTTGCATCCGTAGACGCCTGAATGGACTCATGTCGCTGTACAACCCGCGCAGTTCGTGATTGAATCTTCTCCGCCAACCCCGCTCTGTGTTTATAGAACCCAAAATCGCACACAGAATCTTTCTCTTGAAATGACAAAGGTTTTCTTCATTCGCTTTAGATAAGTCCATGCTTCTGCACCGTAAAACAGGACCGGGATAATTAAGGTGTTATATAAGGTCAACTTGGTCGTACGAGAGAGGGCTCTACTTCTCAATTGCCTCTTGAGCCCAAAGAAGTAGCGGTTGGCAAAACTAATTTTGTGCTAGATTTCGAAACTGGTGTCATTGTTGCAGGTCACTGTGGAGCCTAGGTAAATCAAGTCCTTAACTACCTTAAACTCATATCTGCCAATGTGCACGTTCTGGCCAAGACGTCGGTCGATGACAGCAGATATTTGGTCTTGTCCTTATTAACTGCCAAACCAATTTTTGCCGCCTCCATCGAAATACTCACAGACGCCTCATTGACATCTCGCTATGTAAGGAGCTGCGAGGATTTGAAATAGATTGTGCTTCTTGTATTAGCCTGTGATTTTTGCACAATCATTTCTAATATGATGTTAGAAAAATCACACAACAGCGCACCCTGTCTAAGTCCCTTTTTGACTTCTAAACTATCGGTTGGTTCTGCACCGATTCGGACGGAGCAGCGAGTGTTCTCCAGAGTCATCCTGCAAAGTCTGACGAGCTTAGCAGGAATGTCAGTAGTAAACATGGCGTTATATAGCTCGTCTCTAATTACGCTGTCGTATGCGGCCTTGAAGTCGACGAATAGATGTTGGGTGTCGACCTGAAATTTAATGCTTTTCGCCAGGATCTGCCGCAGTGTGAAGATTTGGCCGATGGTGGACTTCCCTGGCCTGAAGCCACACTGATAAGGACCTATCAGCTTATTTACGAACGGCTTCAGGCATTCACACAAAATGGCAGCGAAGATCTTCTATGCGACAATAAGGAGACTTATTCCTCTGCAGTTGGCGCAGTCAAAGGGGTCTCCTTTTGTGTGGATCGAGCAAATAATGCTGAGACCCCATTCCTCGGGCATGCCTTCCTCTGATCGTATCTTAAAGATGAGCTGGTGCATGCTCCTAACCAGCTCACCTCCAGCTGCTTGGAAGAGCTCAGCAGGCAATCCATCTGCACTTTATTCGACTTCGAGCTTCGACATGGTAATCTCAACTTCATCGAGGTCCGGGGACCGAATTCTCTGCGATCTTCGTCATTAAGAAATGGGCCGTTCTGCCTGACGCCAGTATTTTGAGTGTCACTGCGATTCTACCGCTAGAATTTCGTTCTCATGCCTACAGGCCTCCGTTCGAGCTTTAGAGCCTTGAGACATTCGTTTTATCTGTTGATAAAATCTTCGAACGTCGTGCCTGCAGTAGCACCTCTCCAAGTTTTCAATCGCCCGCTTCTCGTGCTCCTTCTTTTTTTTCTCGAGAAACTTATGATCCTCCCAGGTGTTTCGTCGTGGTGGAGCTTTAAGGCCCAGCACTTCCGTTTGTGCTCTTCAGGTCTTGCTTGCACTTGCTCCATTGTTGCTCTACTGACTGAGTGGAGGATTGAGGTGTATTGGATAGCTTGAAGGAGATGCAGTTGGCAAAGGCACTGACGATCTCCGGCGATAGTAGCTTTCCGACGTCATAGCTTGGTGTTCTAATTCTACTCCGCGTTGTTCGTGTTTTTCTTTGACGTATCTTGGGTAGCTAAATTTGGAAACATTAGCTTAATATGCGCTCACGCCCCAACGGAAGAAAAGGACGATCGACTGAAAGAAGAATTCTACGATCTCCTAGACAGAACATATGCCCAATATCCCAGCTACGACACAAAAATAGTCCTAGGAGATTTTAATGCAAAACTGGGCAAAGAGGACATATTTGAGTCGATCATAGGAAAGCATAGCCTCCATAACACCACATCCGACAACGGATTAAGGCTAATCGATTTCTTAGCGGGGCGCAACCTCCTTGTAGCAAGCACGCAATTCCCCCATCTCAACATCCACAAGGGTACCTGGCGGTCTTGTGATCAATCGACCACCAACCAGATTGATCATATTGCGATCGACGCCAGACACTCCTCCTGTATTCTCGACGTACGAACCTTCCGAGGATCCAACATCGACTCGGACCACTACCTTGTTGTAGCCAGGGTACGAAAGAGGATATCAAGAATGCTTAGGAGTCGAGTAGGACTACGAAAGTTTGACGTTGGAAAGCTACAATCGCAAGAGACTACCAGAATCTTTGCCGATCGTGTCTCCTCAAACCTCTCTCAAAATCCGCCCACAGCAGCACAAACAATAGAGCAGGAATGGGCTCATTGCCAGAGCGCCGTGAAAGATGCTGCCTCAGAGGTGCTGGGTTTCAAACAGCTACCACCTAGAAACCCCTGGATCGATGAACAATGCGAACAAGCCCATGCAGCAAAACAAGAGGCATATAAAGCCATGCTGCAACGACGGACGAGAGCTGCTCGCGAAATCTATGAGCAGAAGAGAAGAGAGGAACACACGCTTCTTAGAAGAAAGAAGAGAGAGCACGGAAAGCGTGAGATCGAGGAGATGGAGAGATGCTTCCGCAGGAATGACGCCCGTAAGTTTTACAACAGGGTTAAACGAACATGCCATGGCTACAAAGCCAGAGTGGCGGCCTGCAGGGATGAAAATGGAGAACTGGTAGTAGAGTCGCAGTCGATGCTGAGGATCTGGAAAGACCACTTCTGCAGACTGTATAACGGCGATGATAGACAAGATACCGCTGTCAGGCAGAACGAGCCATTCGCAATGGACCACGAAGTAACAGAATTCAGTCCACTCGACCTAGACGAAGTCAAAATGGCGATATCAAGACTTAAGTCTAATAAAGCCGCTGGTGCAGACGGCCTGTCTGCTGAGCTTTTTAAGGCGGCTGGAAATGAGCTGGTAAGGTGCATGCACCACCTCATTTGCAAGGTATGGTCGGAGGAAAGCATGCCCGACGAATGGAATCTCAGCATCGTTTGCCCGGTCCATAAGAAATGAGACCCCTATAACTGCGCCAACTATAGGGGAATAAGTCTCCTTAACATTGCATATAAGATCTTCTCTGCCGTATTGTGTGAACGCCTGAAACCGTTTGTGGATAATCTGATCGGCTCTTATCAGTGTGGTTTCAGGCCAGGTAAGTCCACAATAGACCAAATATTTACGCTACGGCAGATCTTGGAGAAGACCCAGGAATACCAAATCGACACTCACCACCTCTTCGTCGATTTCAAGGCCGCGTATGACAGCGTATATATAGACGAGCTGTACAAAGCCATGTCTAGTTTTAACATCCCTGTCAAACTCGTCCGACTGTGCAGGATGACAATGGAGAATTCTCGCTGCTCCATTAAGGTCGGTAATGAACAAACCGAGACCTTTGATGTTAAAAAAGGATTTAGGCAGGGCGACGCGCTGTCGTGCAACTTTTTCAACATCGTGCTTGAAAAGATCGTGCAAGAGTCACTGGCCAACACAAGAGGTACGATTTATTTCAATTCTACGCAATTGCTTGCGTACGCCGACGGTATTGACGTAATTGGACGAAAACAGCAAGACGTCAATGAGGCTTTCGTGAGCATTGAAGTACAAGCGGCTAAGATGGGTCTTAAGGTTAATGAGGGTAAAACCAAATATCTGCTTTCATCTAAAAGAGACGGACAACACCGACGTATTGGCCAGAACATCACCATGGGCGGATATAACTTTGAAGTGGTCAAGGAATTCGTCTACCTTGGCTCACTGATGACCAGCGACAACAACACCAGCGCTGAGATAAAACGCTGAATCACTCTTGCCAACCGCTTTTTCTTTGGGCTCAAGAGGCAATTGAGAAGTAGAGCCCTCTCTCGGAAAACCAAGGTGACACTATATAAGACATTGATAATCCCAGCCCTCCTTTGCGGCGCAGAGGCTTGGACCTTAACAAAAGTGGATGAAGATGCCCTTGGTCGTTTCGAGAGGAAAATTCTGCGCACTATCTACGGTCCCGTTTGTTCAAACTGTGTATGGAGGAGAAGATATAACGAAGAACTGTACGGGTTGTAGAGCGACATCGTCCTGGTACGACGTCTACGGATACAGCGTCTAAGGTGGCTAGGCCATGTAGAGCGCATGAAAGATACAGCTCCGACCCGAAAAGTCTTCGAATCTACTCCGGAAGGAAGGCGCGGCAGAGGACGGCCGCCTCAGCGGTGGCGCACGCAGGTGGAAGGGGACCTCAACCAACTGGGCGTGCGGCACTGGAAACAGCTGGCCAAAGACCGTGCGAGCTGGAGACGTTTGTTGGTTGAGGCCCAGGTTCACCCCGGACTCTAGCGCCACCTAAGTAAGTAAGTATCTTGGGTACTATAAAATAGTGGTCTGACACGATGTTAGCTCTTCGGAAAGCACGAACATTAAGAATGGTGGATGGCTGTCTGACGTCAATCGCGATGTGATCTGCTGACCGCCGGGTGCCTTTGTGTATATCGAGGTGCGGAAAGCGTGTGCTAGCTAAAAGCAAATAGTCTCTGTCCTCTCTCCCTACAGCAGTCACCGTAGTAGATGTCGCAGTTTTTTATCCGCTTTTTGCCCGGTCCATTCCACGACAGTTCCTGGATGGCGGTTATGTCCGCTTTATAGCGGTCCAGGACGTCCGCAAGTTGTTCGGGCACACGTGGTCTGTTTAGGGACCTAACTTTCCACGTACAAAAGCGAAGGTCCTTTATTTTTTTTTGTATTCTTAATGGGTCGTCAAGACAGATCAATTCCATATGATCATCCGAGGCTGTTTTTTGTTTCTGAGCAATATGTGGTTTTACGGTTATGGTTTGCTAGACCGTAGCCCAACCGACACTAATCCTATTTGGTGGCGCAGGATACTCGCCATTCGGCCTCTTCCGTCAGTTATTTCCCTTGTATGGACAATTCTAGTTGGTACCACGAGGAGGTGGAAGTAAGACCTGACTAGCAGAGCTGCAAGGTGTTCGGCTGCAGAGGCTCTTACTCTCTTTTTGTCTTTTGTCAGCATCCGTCGGCAAATGCTACCTCTACGGGGCCTTTGCTAGTCCTTTACCATCACAGTACCGCACAGAATTTTATCGAAGTCATGTTGCCATAAGAAAGCAATGACGTCGATCGTTGGCCCGACCTTTACGCTATATAGCAGTCTGCGTACGGCGGTGAATAGAAACTATCAGATCACTGATCTGAATGTTGACTGTGCCTTGTGGCAGTCCGTTATTGCTGTCAAAATTATATGTATGTATATGATGTCATGAATCATATACATATGTATAGCAACTGTTTACTTATGCCTAGCTGTTTGAACTAGCATTAAAGTCCTTCTCACCATACGGTGTTGAAGGTTTTTTCCAAGTCAATCAACCAGTACAATTATACTTGCAGTTATTCCATTGGACATTTGATGCGACGTGTGTAGTATTGCCGTGCCCTAAAGCCGAATTGTTTATCCGGAATGACGTTCTTCTCATCAGCCCATTTAAAACGGGCTCTGTAGAACATCCCGAAAACCTACCTTTTTTTTTTTTTTTTTTTTTGTTTTTGTTGAAGGCTCTTGCTATCCGCTGTAGGACTCAGACGCAAACACTGGTCCATTGTACTCCGGACCTTACTCGTACTCGGCAGAAAACCGGAGATTCGCCGGGTTAGAGGAGTCTCTTTTAGGGATTGGTTGCACCACCACCATTTTCCAATGCACCTGATAATATGTTAAACCGAATGGTATACCTCATTTTTGCGCATTTTTGCTTTCTAAAGTGACATGAAGATCAACTCGATGTCCTCCCTCAAAATAAACAAGGGGTTAGCACTTTCATTGGCTTTTGCGTTGCTTGTCGCAAAGCCGTCAATGAACATGGTGAGACCAGGGCTTTTGGATCGCCAATGTTCGATTTCATTTCGAAAGGCTTTGTTTTCTAGCTAGTGATTCGCGCAAATACTATAATTCACCTCACACACTTCTTGGAAGGCAACTCTCACAGTCGCAACTTCCTCATGAGGATACTTGATCAAAAAGACGACGTTCCGTGTTGACTGTACGTAATAGACGATCGTTGTCTGACAATCTCGGCAGCTTCACCATCTAAATCAGATCCTAATTTGCATTGAGATGAGTATATTCATACCTGAACACTAAATAACCATTAACACATGCAGCGGATGCCAATGCATACTGCTGCAGAAAGAGCATTTATGAATAAATCAAAATAGATTTGAAATAGAATCTCAAACGTCTAGTTCATTTTGCTGGAAAATAAAATTCCAGATATAAATGCATGTGCAGTATACCTGTGGTGTATCTCTTCAGCGCGATGCGGACAAGACTATTTACAAAGCATTAGTTCTAGTCTAGTTACCTACAATATACAATTGTACTAGCTTAAGGCGCCATCCTTTAGACGGAAATCAAATGAGGGCAAACATCTGAACACAGTTTGTTTTTATCATCATCGTCATCCTGTATGCGAATAGACGGCTTGCGAGAAAATGGTGTGATATACAAGTATCATGTATGAAAATGTATCGATTGATATTCGCTATGAATACGTTCTTCCGAAATCAGAAAACCGTTGGCACCAGACTTTTCAGAACTTTGCATCCAGCTTTGCCGAACTGTCATTATTTTGGAGCTCTCAATGTCAAGTGCCAACGCTCTTAGGTGGACAGTAGTGTTTCGTTTTGCTTTAAGAGTGATCCACCGAAAATTAAATATTTAGTACAAGGGAGTGTAGGGATATACCCATCATGATTTAGTTACTTTGCAACATACAGGGGGACGTGTCTTGTGAAGATACATATGATGACCTTTTATCTCATTTAGCTGAACCACACATGCCATTCATCACACTCATTTGTCATTATTTCATCTTCGGAAACGAACAACTCTCATCGAAAATCTAGACAATATGGACCAAGTTTTGGTCTTCATACATAAATGATGGAATTTCGGAACAATTGTCGGATGGCACGTCGAGCAATCCAAGAGATTGTTTGGGTGCTGAAAACATATTGAAAAGCAAATTGTGCTAAGAACCGAATGAATAATTTGCTTATTCTTCTCATCCTGACTGGAAATATTTAATTGTATGAATGATGAAGATGCTTACACTCAAATTACTTCTAATGGTCTTGTTATATCTGATCACTCGTTGCTGAGTCCCGAAAACTGAATGCTACCGAGGGCGAATGTTCGCGCTTATATAGTCCTCGGTCCACTTTCTCGAATGTTTGCCGTCAGACGTTCCCCTTCAGAAGTCTGTATAATGCTCTGACATTCAGCAGTATACCGCTAAAAGTGGCCATAATTTAGTTTTTAGCTGCAGCAGAGCATTCCAATCTTCTACAGCGAAATTCTAACATAACCATAGGTTCGTGTCCGTAAAAATATGATAGCATGTACTTGAGTTTTCAGATAGACTGATGGGCAAATAAACATTAGTAATTGAACATAGACTTACCGTTTTTTAAAGTAACCCCCATGAAGATCAATACATGCATTTAGTTGAACAAACTTCAGAAATACAGAGTAATCACGTCAATAGATCGTTGAATTGCCCAATGAATTTCGCAAAAAATATCAAAAGCTGAATAGCTTGTCGCCGTGGTTAGTGTGTTGGACCCTGACGCACGATGAGCGAGTTTGGATCCCAATAACACCAACGCCATCGAATGTTTATTTCGCGTCGTCCCTCCTCAGCTGGGTACTGGCAAAGCCCCTCCTAGTATACTTGTGTAGGAGAATAAATATTTTGCGGGAAATTTCCTGCGCACCATACTGTGATATTATGTATTAAACAGTACGGTTTGATAGCTGCATTTACATATGATCTTGACAAGTGCCGATCATCTGATCAGGTGAATGACCTGAAGTCTACACTCCTTTATGTAATGATCGTGTATAAAAACGCTGAGCGACAGAGGCAGCGAGGAGAACAAAAGAGTGTTAAATAGTGGAATAAACTCGGAATTGTCAGTTACGGAGATCCTGTTTGTTTTTCTAGTGGCTCTTTTCTTTCCACCCCCCCCTACACTTGCCAAGAAAAAGCTTCTCGACTCACGCCGTTCTGAATCGGCATTAAACTGAAGGTCCCTTTCACCTGTGTGAAAAATAAAAACACACACAGCATGGGTGATTGATAGAAGTTTGGTTCTGGCCTTTTATGGGCGTTAACGCCATCAAAATAAGAAAAAATGGCTTGTCAACACCGAAACTACTGAACACTAGAACAACCCCAATATTTCCAATTCCTACACGACTTGTCGGACACAATGTGTATGACGCAAATAGTCCTAATGTGTTCCAATGTATCGCATACGCCACTATGTGCCGATTTGCATGTTATCTTTTATAATTATTTTTCGTCGATAAGTTGTTGTTTCCTATTTTCATATGTAACCTTCAAGGTCTCCTTTCGATATTCCCCTAACTAAATTTTTCTATGATAATGTCGAATTAGACCCCGTAGACGTAGGTTTATTAGAATTTATGCGTCAATTGATAATAAATGCTCACATCGTGGTGACTGTTAGAATGGCGCAGGCACTACTCTGCATGAATTTCTCTTAGCGTTTCGTTTTATCCGTTGTATGTGACTCAACACTTCACCATTTTATTTCTTTCTTTAACTATCTGTTCAATACTATAGAATTTGAATGAAATCATATCACAAATATGAGTGTAAGAATGTCATAGCAGAAGCATTTCAAAATGGATACGCTCGACACCGTAAAAAATCAACCAAACAACACTTCCATTATAACACGTTCATTGGTCCTTTACTTTTTCGATTCCTCGTTATCAACTCATACGCCACTAGAATTCCACCAAGATGAGTTCTGTTATGGAATAGAGGCAACAAAACAATGTGAAACATTAAATGACACTATTGTCCGTGCAAAGAAAACGGAAAGGCTATAATCACATCTTGCGTGCAACATTTAACAATAGTTGCAGCTATGCGTTATGGCACAACGGACAATACGAAGCGTATTCGAAGCTAGGCATCTGTACCACAGAAGGAACGAACTTTCCCTTATCACGTTGAATACTTACCTCCAGATATATGGATAGGACATTGGCGGAAAGAATACCTTGTCTGTCCCTTACACATAATATATTGTTATGTCTCGTTTGCTTGGTTCTACTCCTTCCTTCGCAAGTATTACATGCTGCCAATTTTCCTTGATTTCTCCAACCACATGTGTTCTGGTCGAAGTTTTTTTTGGATTTTGTATAATATTCTAATATAAAATAAACAGTAAATCAGAACTGTGTCGCATCCAATAGTGACAATCACGTACAACAGTTGAACTAGACAGAAACATGAGGAAAACAGGACAAGGAATAAAACCGGAAAATAAGCACCCCTTTCTTCAACATTTTATCTAACTGCATGGACGAAATGTTATCAAGCGTTCGATAGCTCAGCAGCTATATTTTATCTCTCTGGTGTCCGTCGAATTTTCTTACATAGTTTCTCCGTCCAAGGACAGAAATTAGAATAAAAAGTATAATTTGTTCATTCTTTATGCCATTCAGGATTTGGAGACACAAAAATGGTTTTCCTTGGTTTCAGTCCTTTTCCGGAGCAATGTTCGTTAACAGGAGAGTTCCACGCTCATGTTTCAAAAGTAAAGTGAAGTTATTGAGTGAAGGTAAATTAGAACTTGAATGGCACGGCTTGTTGAGAACTTCTTATTTTCAATTTCGTCTCCTTCTTAACGGGCGCTACAGTTCGGGGTGAACCTGGGCCCAACCAACATGCTCCTCCAACTAGCACGATCTTTTGCTAGCCTTTTCCATTGCCGCACACCCAGTTGGCTGAGGTCCCCTTCCACCTGTGTGCGCCATCTTAAGTGCGGCCGTCCTCTGCTTCTTCGTCCCTCGGGGTTGGATTCAAAGACTCTCCGGGCTGGTTGATTCCGTAGACGTCTGTAAACATGTCGCTGTACAGCCCGTAAAGTTCGTGGTTGAACTTCCTCCATCCCCCGTCTACGTTTATAGGCCCGAAAATCTCTCTGTCGAACCGACCAAGGGCCTCCTCAGCCCCCGCTTTTGATAGTGTCCATGCTCCTGCGCCGTACAACAGGACCGGGATGATAAGGGTCTTATATAGAGTCAACTTTGTCGTTCGGGAGAGGGCTCTATTACTCAGTTGCCTCCTCAGCCCAAAGAAACACCGATTGGCCAATACAAATGTTCTGGCCAAGACATCCGTGGTAAGTGTCCTTTTTTGATGACAGCATATATTTAGTTTTGCCCTCGTTTACCGTCAAACCAATTTCCGCCGCCTCCATCTCAATACTCACAAACGCCTCATTGTCATCTCGCTGCGATCTACCTATTATGTCAATATCGTCGGCGTATGCAAGGAGTTGCGAGGATTTGAAGTGGATTGTGCCTCTTGTATTGGCCAGTGAATTATGCACAATCATTTCCAATATGATGTTGAAGAAATTACACGACAACGCATCGCCCCGCCTAAATCCTTTTTTGACATCAAAACTATCGGTAAGGTGTTCACCGATTCGGATGGAGCTGTCTCCAAAGTCATCCTGCATAGTCTGACGAGTTTAGCAGGTATGTCAAAGGTAGACATAGCGTTGTATAGCTCGTCTCTAATTACGCTGTCGTATGCGGCTTTGAAGTCGACAAATAGGTGAGTGTCCACTTGAAATTCATTGGTTTTTTCCGGGATCTGCCGTAGTGTGAAGATTTGGTCGATGCTAGACTTCCCTGGCCTGAATCCGCACTGATAAGCACCTATCAGCTCATTTACAAAAGGCTTCAGGCGTTCACACAAAACGGCAGAGAAGATTTTGTAGGCGATGTTAAGAAGACTTACTCCTCTACAGTTGGCCCAATCAGAGGGGTCTCCTTTCTTGTGGATCGGGCATACGATGCTGAGACTCCATTCCTCGGGCATGCTTTCCTCCGACCATATCTTACAGATGAGCTGGTGCATGCTCCTAACCAGGTAACCCTCAGCTGCCTTAAAGAGCTCAGCAGACAGTCCGTCTGCGCTAGCAGCTTTGTTTGACTTAAGCTTCGATGTGGCAATCTTAACTTCGTCGAGGTCAGGGGGACAGGATTCTCTGCGGTCTCCGTCGATTAGAAATGGATCATTCTGCCTGACAGCGGTATATTGACAAACATCGCCCTTATGCAGTCTGCAGAAATGGTTTTTTCATTTTCTCAGCATCGACTGCAATTCTACTAGCAGGTGTCCGTTCTCATCCCTGCAGGCTTCCGTTCTGGCTTATAACCTTGGCATGTGCGCTTTATCTATCGATAAAACTTTCGAACGTCACGCCTGCAGTAAAACCTTCCAAATCCTCAATCCTCAATACGATGCTGAGACTCCATTCCTCGGGCATGCTTTTCTCTGACCATATCTTACAGATGAGCTGGTGCATGCTTCTAACCAAGTCACCCTCAGCTGCCTTAAAGAGCTCAGCAGACAGCCCGTCTGCGCCAGCAGCTTTGTTTGACTTAACCTTCGACATGGCAATCTTAACTTCGTCGAGGTCAGGGGGACAGAATTCTCTGCGGTCTCCGTCGATTAGAAATGGATCATTTTGCCTGACAGCTGTATATTGACTAACATCGCCGTTATACAGTCTGCAGAAGTGTTTTTTTTTTCATATTCTCAGCATCGACTGCAATTCTACTAGCAGGTGTCCATTCTAATCCCTGCAGGTTTCCGTTCTGGCTTTATAACCTTGGCATGTTCGCGTTATCTATTGATAAAACTTTCGAACGTCACGCATGCAGTAACACCTCTCCAAATCCTCAATCTCTCGCTTCTTGTGCTCTTTCTTTTTTCTTCTAAGAAGCTTATGCTCCTCCCTTCGGTTTAGTCCGTAGAGCTCACGAGCTGCTCTTGTTCTTTTCTGCAGCGAGGCCTTATATGCGTTCTGCTTCGCTGTGTGAATCCTCCTGCACTCGTCATCGAACCTCGTGTTTCTTCGGGCTTCGCCTTGAAACTCAAAACATCGGACGCAGAGCTTTTCAGGGCTTGTTTGCAAAGGCTCCACTGCTGTTCTATCGACAGCGTGGAGGATTCAGGTGTATTGGAGAGCTTAAGGGAAACGCGATCGGTAAAAGCACGAGCGGTTTCTGGCGATAGTAGCTTTCCGACATCATAACTTTGTGTTCTAACTCTACTCCGCTGCGTTCGTGATATCCGTAAGCGCATCTTGGCTACTACAAGAAAGTGGTCCGAGTCGATGTTAGTCCCTCGGAAAGTTCGAACATCAAGAATGAGTGTCTGACGTCGATCGCGATGTGACCAATCTGGTTGGTAGTCGATTGATCAAAAGACCGCCAGGTGCTTTTGTGTATATCGAGGTGCGGGAAGCACGTACTGGCTAGAAGGAGATTTCGCCACGTAGCGAGATCAATCAGCCTGTGTCCGTTATCGGATGTGGTGTCGTGTAAGCTATGATTGCCGATGACTCGTTCAAAGATGCTTCCCATATCCAGTCCAGAAGTCTCCCAGTACAATTTTGGTGTCATAGCTTCGACATTGGGCATACGTTCTGACTAGGAGATCGTAGAACTCATCTTTGACGAAGTCATCCTTGTCTTCTGTGGGGGCGTGGACGCAGATCAGGCTGATGTTAAAAAATGTAGCCTTGATACAGAGTGTTATGAGGCGTTCGCTCACATGCCGAAAGTTTAGGACTTTTTGCCTTAGACCACTACGAACAACAAATCCGCATCCGGACAATCCTTGTCCTCTCTCCCTATAGCAGTCGCCGTAGTAAATATCGCAGTTTTTAATCCGCTTTATACCCGGTCCATTCCATCGCATTTCCTGGATGGCGGTTATGTCCGCTTTATAGCGGTCTAGGGCTGCCGAAAGTTGTTCGGCTGCACGTCGCCTGTTTAGGGACCTAACATTCCACGTACAAAGCCGAAGATCATTGTCCTTTTTACGTTTTTTGCAAGGGTCGTCAGCATAAATCCGGTCCGTTATATCCGAGGCTTGTGGTTGTTTCGGAGTTTGAGCTTTTTTTACGGTTACGGCTTACTAGGCCGTAGCCCAACCGACTAATCCTGTTTTCTAGCACAGGAGGCTCGCCATTCGCCCTTCCCCGTCTGCAATTTCCATATGAAATCCCCATATGGTACCACGAGGAGGTGGAGATGGGACTTACTAACAGTGCCGCAAGATGTTCGACTGCGGTGGCTCTTCTCGCTTTTTAGCAGGCCAGCATCCGTCGGATAGAGGCGACCTACGAGGGCTTTGTTAGTCCTTTGCGATTCTATTCAATTCAATTCAGTTCAATTTAGTAACACAAAAAAATCAATTTCGATTAAATGCTTTTTTGAGAAGAGGAGAGAATTAAAGATCATTTTGGTTTTCATTTTTACATCTTAGGTTAGGTCAGTTAGGATGCTTGCCCATCGTTCGTCAGATACGATTAGAATTAAGCCATATATGCAAATACATATGTACCTTTACATATATTATAGTATTGGATGATAGCTAAAATCTGATTAGACTTCAACCCCGATTTGATCGGCTTTGACTTTCCTTGAAGGTCTTTGTCATAGACTTTTTATGAAAACTGGCTGTTTTTTAAGTATTTTTGAAAAAGCTTAGTGTGGAAAATTTCAGTTATAGAGGCTGCCTTAATTCAAATTAATTCAGTTTGAAAAGACAACAAATAGTATTCCAAAAGACGCACAATGTATGATGTTTATAGAAACGATTGCATTTTTGCGATTAGTTTGTTTTCAGATTTAATTTTTATACCTTATAATGTCAGCAAGACGTGACCAGATATTACGACCGAAAATGGGCTTCAAAGTGAAATCGTAAGCATTACGGAAGAGACATCTATCGCGGGAAAAGGGGCGGCTATTTCATCAGAGCATTTATGATAAAAGTAACGATAAAACAATGAAAGACGGGCACATTCCTGTGATGATCCAGGGAGTGTAATGTAGAGTGGCTAGGCCATGTAGAGCGAATGGAAAATACAGCTCCGAATTCGAAGACTCTTCGGAAGGAACGCGCGGCAGAGGACGGCCGCATCAACGGTGGCGCACGCAGGTGGAACGGGACCTTAACCAACTAGGCGTGCGGCGCTGGAAACAGCTGGCCAAAGACCGTGCCAGCAGCAGACGCTTGTTGGTTCATTACAGACTGTAGCGCCACCTAAGTCAGTAGTAAGTAAGTAACCTTTAAAATTGAAATGGATAATTTAATGAGATTATCGGTATCCAGTACCCTTATAGAGGTTCGATGGGTTCAAATTACGAAGCGGCATAGTGGGAATACCAACTTTTGGGTTATTTTGTGAAGTTGAAAGCCGGATGCATTTATGTTGTTCAAAAATTCGACTGGGTTAGTCGGCAGCTTGTTCTGATTGACATATCGTATTTATGGATAAGAACGTTGCTGAATTACCAGGAAGTTTTTACCATTATGCGGTTATTCAGTGAGAATACTTGATTGATTCTTGGCGCTAAAACTGATCTCTCGCATATCCACAACTTTTTAGAGGTGAGATTATCAATATCCTCATAAATGTTTGTTATATGTAAGAGTTTGAGTATCTGCAATACCTCGATGGAGAATAGATGGAATATAAATGTCATAGCTAGATCTGATTTCTGAATATTTCCCTTCGCCAATGTCATCTTACAAAATTCTTAACCACCAGATTGTGCTCTCATGTTTTGCCAAGAATGAAGCTTTTCGATTAGCGTTTCAAACACGCATTAATTTGGTCTGCTCGTATGCCTTTTACAAAAACAGGAAACGTTTGTCTAAATTCTCCTGCAAATAAAAATGGTTGTTATTACTCAAATATTTCATTGTTCTATTAAAAGCTTCAACAGATACTTTGTTAGCCATAGTTATTTATCTCAGGCTACGAACACACAGTCTTGTAAAACGTTGACCTTGTGATTATTTTTGGGTATATTACAAACTCCATATAATTAGCTTCAATTGGTATTTTGAACATAGAATGAGCAATGCCTGATGACAACGGGAGTTCGGCGACGTCGCGGTTGAAATGTTCTTCTGAACTTACTGAATGTATAGTAAGCTGGAAGTTCTTCGTAAAATAAGAAGCTGCAAAGTCATCACTCCGGCACAAAGTCTATTTCGGATGTCAAAACTGCCTGTTCGTGATTCAACTGTTGTTCGTCTACTGCCATTTTCGGCAGATCGACGTCTGTAAAATTAATATCCGTCTTCACCTCTTACAGTTTCTGTTGTGAATGGTTTCGGATTTCTTTTACTGCAAGGGGATTGTGGATTATGGGCATAGCATGGACCGTGGACAATGTGCTTCTTTACAATTTCGCATAATTCAGAATCTTCTTCATTATTAGGCAATTCTGCACGAATAACATCAATTTGCTCTGCGCTCTTAAGTAAACCACGTTTTTGTCATTCACAGCGCTGAACATGTAACAGCGCATAGTCCCAAAAAGGTTTTCTTTAACTAATAGATCCATGGGTTTGTTCAATTTTTGTTTAAATACTCTCTATCGTGTCGATCGGAAGTTATCTATCCAGCAAAAAGTCCATTTGTTATTCCATCCCTCTAGGATTAGTTATAAATGTTATAAAGAGATGAGGATGGTCACATTTTTTTTACATAGCAGAATGCATCTTGCGTACGCTCATGCATGTACCGAAGTCCTCCTATAGAAGATGGGCTAGGTTAAATTACCAATCGTCCTAAATTTTCAATATCTTCGCTTTGATTGACGGCGTCTAGCATATAACATAATATTCAACTCTCAGCTTCTTCTGATTAGAACGTATAAAGACATGTCTTTGGTTTAAATTTTTGCATATGTACTTTGACTTAGTAAACAATTGTCTGTAGTGTTTTTTCTAATCAATCGGTATTGGCTTATTACAACGAAAAGATTCTATTTTAAAAAACTTCCCTTGGTCACATACTGACCTAAGGTTAGCCAAACTAATCTTCGACAATATCCCACAACCAATAACACACTTCCGAGCTTTGATCCCTACTGTGTTCTTATTGTATTAATCCTAGCTGCAAGCCTTTCTATAACTATCCACAACCAATAATACAGCTAAATTAACCCTTGCTGCAAGCCCTTTCTTATAACTGTTATTGATCTCCCTTTCCTTTCTGATAGTGTAATGTCTGGATTCAACCATCGGCGGAAATTGACAACTGGACGGACGGTAGATGACACTTGAAAATTTTTTCTTTTTAATTCATTTTTCTTTCTTTTCAATTGGGACATTCAACGCACTCTGTACGATCTAAGCTTTTCTTTTCGTTTTTGTAAACTTCAATTGTTTTAATAAAATACCTGAGTTATAGTGCCGTGTTTATTACTGAGAGGGAACATAATACTGGCGACGAGAATGGGTTATATACATAGGTCCTCCAAACGTAGAGTAACGCCGCACTCACATGGCCGAGCCCAAAGAGGTTAAGTTTGTAATTTCTAGAGCACAGATTCAGAACACCCAATTTTCCAGTTACCCAAGAATGGCTTCAATTGGATCCATTTAACTATTCGAAATGTTTTTGTTCGCAAAGGGCATTGTCGTATTGCCGGAAAATAAATGTCAATTCAACTATACTCAACTATACTTATATATCATTTCATTATCTAAATGCTCGCCATTTATTAATACAAAGTCGCATTCAAATTAAGACATTAAAGTTATGCAAAAGCATATTGTGAATTAAAACAACACTGTTGAATTTCTTTTCCCAAAGAAATGCTCTTATATACTTTTAGTTTTAAAGATAAGAATCCGACCCTTATTGCAACGTGGGAATACTGGTGTCGACTCTTACTTAGTTCTCACGCAGGAGTATGTTTCTTATCTCTAATTACATACGCCTATGCTTGTCTCTAGTTACATACGCTTATGCTTATTTCTAGTTACGATGCGCTTATCATTAATTACATGGATGATAAAAGTGTTCAATTTTGAACATTCTGCCGGGGAAAAGAAAGATCGGGGCTGGAAAAATCGATACTTATTGCTTTACTCTTATTACAACATTTTGATTTTATATACATAATAAGTACTATAACTAATATTAACATAATAAGTAACAAGGATGTGTGTCCGCTCATTGTGTAAAATTCAACGTGTGCTTCTTTAAGATTGTTGAGATGTATCTTTAAATGATTGACATCGGTCCACTACTTGTCAAGTTGATAACTTTTGATTCGCCTTTTGTTTCCTCTAGCTCACTGACTTCTAATGGACAGATTCTGCTGATTGTTCTTCCGTCTCTTCCAGAGTGTATATCCGTTATTCTACCGAGTGGCCATCTAGATGGCGGTGTATTCTGATCTTTCACCAGCACTATTTCTCCTACATCTATGTCTTTCTGGGGAACTTTCCATTTATTTCGTTGCTGTAGAGTTGTAAGATATTCTACTTTCAAACGATTTCAGTAATCTTTTTTCATTTTTTGGACTAATTTCTATCTATCCAGTGATGTAATACTACGGTCGTTAATATTTTCTGAGCAATCAAGCAATGGTTGAACAATCCAAAAAATGACCTGGTTTTAGAACATCTATATCTTCGGCATTACTTCCGGTTAGTGCATGTAAAGGTCGTGAGTTTAGCACTGCTTCTATTTGTGCTAGAAGGGTAGCCATTTCCTCGAAAGTCAGCTTAGAATCTCCTATTACGCTTTTTATATGGTATTTTACCGATTTTACGCCTGCTTCCCATATCCCTCCTATATGAGGGGCTCCCGGGGAAATAAAATGCCATTGAATTTTCTCACTAGCTAGATATGGTGCGATCGAAAGTTTTTTTTTAAATGCTGTTTTAAACTCAGCATCTAATTTTCGATCGGCGCCTATAAAGTTGGTGCCATTATCGGAGTATATACATATGTGCACTTTTACCTCTTCTAGCAAAGAATCTTTTTAATGCTGCTAGAAACACCTTCGTCGTCAAGTCGCTTACGGCTTCTAAATGAATTGCTTTCGTGGCCATACAAACAAAAACAGCTATGTAACCTTTGTATGACTCCTGGCCTCTGCCTTTCGAATCTGAATAGGTCCAACATAATCAATACCTGTGTGCGTGAATGCATGCGATGGCGTTACACGTGGCTTAGGAAGATTTCCCATTAGTTGCGTAGAAGTACCGTGACCATATCGAGTACATTTCGGGCAGCTTAGTATCCAGAATGTACGTATGTATGTATCCAGAATGTACACTTCAACAATGATTCCATTATTCTAAGTCCTCCATGCAATGTAGTTGCGTGAACTTCTTTAATTATCAACGTTGCTAAATGGGTTTTATTTAAAATAACAGGGTGCTTTTTCTGATACGTTAATTCTGCATTTTGCAGTCTTCCGCTTACATGTAAAATACCTTGATCGTCCAAAAATGGATATAAACCTGTTATTCTGCTGTTTCGGTCTACGTTTTTATTTTGGCTTAGATGTCTTATTTTATTGGAAAACTCTTTGCTTTGATGATGTATGTCGCCGTCTAGTTTTCTCCTTAATGATAGAAATCGAGCCATCGCTTGTATCCTGGATTCGCCTAATTGCTTATCCTCTCTAAAGGGTATCTTTACAA
Organism: Eumerus sabulonum; assembly: GCA_951905685.1. NCBI lineage: Eukaryota > Metazoa > Arthropoda > Insecta > Diptera > Syrphidae > Eumerus > Eumerus sabulonum. Next base: position 95,732,817 of record OX645061.1, on the reverse strand, counting down.
TAATTCTGCCAGAGTCACTGACTTAAGAAGTTTCTTCGTAAGATTTTAGACATGCTTCATCTTCAGATAGGTGGGGCATCAGTTGGTACCTCCTCTTCTTCCCAAAATTTCTCCAAATTTGTTAATGCTTTGTTGTTCTGCTTTTGTTTCTTTAATATTCCAGAAAGTATCCAACCAAGTTTTGCGAATTGTCCCAAGATTTCATCCCTTTTAACGATTCGCTCATCAATTATTTTTCCATAGATATCACTTCCGATCAATAAGTCATTTCTATCGGACTTATGGAAAAGAGGATCTGCTGATAAATAATTATTCCATACTTGCATATCGTAGCTAAAACTTCTATAGGGCTATGCTCCAGCTAGTTTTGGCAGAACTAATCTCGGTTTTATTTCCAAGTTAATTTTAGATTTTGACACACCGACATTAAAATTTCCCAGGGCAAATAGCTCGGTTTTACTTTTAAGGCGGTTTAGGTTTTATTATATACTGACCAGTTCTTCTCCAAGCTGCTTTTGTTTTCCGTAAGGTTTGAGACGATTTGCCATTGTATATTTTTGACAACCTTTCCGTCGATCAGAGTTTCGACGCTTCTTTTTGTGTACTTGGATACGCCTTCAGGAATCTTGCTGGTTATAACAGCTGGTTTTCACTTTCTGTTGCCTAAGCCACAGAAACGCTCTTTCATGAACTATATGTTCGTTTATTTTAAAACAACTTCGGAGCTTTTTTATCTCTGGTGGGGGAAACTAAGAAGGTTTTTGTTTTTTTTTTTTGTTTTTCTACTTCTGAGTTGTAGCTTCGTAGGACCAAATGTAAATTAAAACAACACTTTTGAATTTCGAGGCGATACTGATTTTATTTTCCCAAAGAAATGCTCTTTTATACTTTTAGTTTTAAGGATAAAAATCCAACCCTTATTCCAGCGTGGGAACACTGTTGTCGATTCTTACTTAGTTGTCACACAGGAGTATGTTTCTTATCTCTAATAACATACGCCTATGCTTTTCTCCAGTTACGATGCGCTTATTATTAACTACATGGATGATAAAAGTGTTCAATTTTGAACAACATCTTTAACCAAAAGGTGGGTTTCGCGTATTTCCTCAATATTGTGGTCGCCAAAATATCTCGTCTGAACCATAATTTTAAAGTACCGTGCAACTGAGGATCAATCTTCATCAAAAAACGTTTTCCCCGATGAAACACATTTCACTTTGAATGGGGTGAAAAAGCAAATCTGTTGAATTTGAGCCAAGAAGAATCCACACGAACATCAATAACAGTTAATGCGTCCTTTGAAAGTGACTGGTTGGTATGGTATGTATGGGGTCTAAAGTCAAATGAGAACGAAGACGCTGTGATTGAACCTCAACAAAATGACATAATGAATTGCAAGGGCTCTATGTCACGGAAATGAGAATTGGTCTGGTTTTAATAGGTGTAGGATATTACAATATTACAAGGACTACGAAATGTATGTTACTATTCACAAAGAAAATATTAATAGGGGCTCAGCGGATAATGAATGGACATTGGACTCCCATGGTACAGTGAGCGAATCGCGACAGCAGCACTGTCTTACTTACTTACTTAGGTGGCGCTACAGTCCGTGGTGAACCTGGGCCTCAACCAACAAGCGTCTCCAGCTGGCACGGTCTTTGGCCAGCTGTTTCCAGCGCCGCACGCCCAGTTGGTTAAGGTTCTCTTCCACCTGCGTTCGCCAGTGTTGATGCGGCCGTCCTCTAGCGCGCCTCCCTTTCGGGGTGGATTCGAAGACTCTTCGGGTCGGAGCTGTATTCGCTCTACATGGACTAGCCACCCTAGACGCTGTATCCGTAGACGTCTTACCAGGCCAATGCCAACCCATATAGTTCTTCGTAATATCTTCTCTTTCATACACCGTTTGAACAAACGGGACCGTAGATAGTGCGCAGAATTTTTCTGTCGACACGACCAAGGGCATCTTCATCCGCTTTTGTTAAGGTCCAAGCCTCTGCGCCGTAAAGGAGGACTGGGATGATTAAGGTCTTATTAAGGTCTTGGTTTTCCAAGAGAGGGCTCTACTTCTCAATATCCCAAAGAAACAGCAGTTGGCAAGAGTGATTCTGCGTTTTATCTCAGCGTTGGTGTTGTTGTCGCTGGTCATTAGGGAGCCAAGGTAAACGAATTCCTTGACCACTTCAAAGTTATATCCGCCCATGGTGACGTTCTGGCCAATACGTCGGTATTGTCCGTCTATTTTAGATGAAAGCAGATATTTGGTTTTACCCTCATTAACCTTAAGACCCATCTTAGCCGCTTCTACCTCAATGCTTACAAAGGCCTAATTGACGGTTCGCTGTGTCCGTCCAATCACGTCAATGTCGTCGGCGTACGCAAGCAATTGTGTAGCAATTGTAGTGACCCTTGCACGATCTTTTCAACCACGATGTTGAAAAAGTTGCATGACAGCGCGTCACCTTGCCTAAATCATTTATTAACATCAACGGTCTCGGTTTGCTCATTACCGACCTTAATGGAGCACCGAGAACTCTCCATTGTCATCCTGCATAGTCGGACGAGTTTGGCAGGGATGTTAAAGCTAAACATGGCTTTGTATAGCTCATACACGCTATCATATGCAGCCTTGACACCGACGAAGGCTGCCGTAGCGTAAATATTTGGTCTATTGTGGATTTACTTGGCTTGAAACCACACTGATAAGAGCCGATCAGGTTATCCACAATCGGTTTCAGGCGTTCACACAATACGGCAGAGAAGATCTTATATTTTATGTTAAGGAGACTTATTCCCCTATAGTTGGCGCAATTATAGGGGTCTCCTTTCTTAGGACCGGGCAAACGATGCTGAGATTCCACTCGTCGAGCATGCTTTCCTCCGACCATATCATGCAAAGGAGATGGTGCATGCACCTTACTAGCTCATCTCCAGCCGCCTTAAGAAGCGCAGCAGACATATCGTCTGCGCCCGCGGCTTTAGTAGACTTAAGTCTTGATATCGCTATTTTGACTTCGTCTAGGTCGGGTGGACTGAATTCTGTTACATTGTCGTCCATTACGAATGGCTCGTTCTGCCTGACAGCGGTATCTTGTCTGTCATCGCCGTTATACAGTCTGCAGAAGTGGTATCTCCAAATCCTCAGCATAGACTGCGACTCTACTACCAGTTCTCCATTTTCATCCCTGCAGGCCGCCGCTCTGGCTTTGTAGCCATGGAATGTTCGTTTTACCTTATTGTAAAACTTACGGGCGTCATTCCTGCGGAAGCATCTCTCCATCTCCTCGATCTCACGCTTTCCGGGCTCTCTCCACTTTCTTCTAAAAAGCGTGTGTTCCTCTCTTTTCTTCTGCTTATAGTTTTCGCGAGCAGCTCTCGTCCGTCGTTGAAGCATGGCTTTACATGCCTCTTGTTTTGCTGCATGGGCTTGTTCGCATAGTTCATCGAACTAGGGGTTTCAAGATGGTGGCGGTTTGAAACCCAGCACCTCTGAGGCAGCGTCTCTGACGGCGCTCTGACAAAGCGCCCATTCATGCTCTAGTGTTTGTGCTGCTGTGGGCGGATTTTGAAAGAGCTTGGAGGAAACACGATCGGTAAAAATTCTGGGAGTCTCGTGCAATTGTAGGTTTCCGACGTCAAACTTACGTAGTTCTACTCGACTCCTAAGTATTCTTGATGTCCTAGTTCATACCTTGGCTACAACAAGGTAATGGTCCGAGTCGATGTTGGCCCCTCGGAAGGTTCGTACGTCGAGAATACAGGAGGAGAGTCTGGCGTCGATCGCAATGTGATCAATCTGGTTGGTAATCGATTGATCAAAAGACGGCCAGGTACTCTTATGGGTGCTGAAATGGGGGAATCGCGTGCTTGCTACAAGGAGGTTACACCCCGCATGATGTATACTGATGACATGAACGTCAGTTAATGCGGCATAACGACGATGGCTCGGGATCAAATCCCGACAACAGCCATGTTATCGAATGTGTTTTTCGCGGTGCTTCCCCTAAGCGGGGTGCTGACAAAACCGTCGGTAGTATAATTGTCATGAAAACTTTACGATATTCGCCGTTCGGAATCGGCAATAAAATGGAAATTCTTTTCCCCCAGAGAAAATATAATCACACACAACATGAGTGATTGAGAGAAGCTGGGCTTAGATTCTCCGGAGCATACATTGTCGCTTTTGGCCCGAATTGCTACAGTAGTTGATTCTAGAATTGCGTTCCTATGGAATAACTTTTTTTTCAAAGAATTCATATAAGGGGTTGCTTAAATTAAACAACAGTGTAACAGCTTCTATTCTTGCGCGCTTTGTAAGATCCAAGCTTCAAGACGCACTAATACAGACTCACTACGATTTCTTGCGGTTTTGGAGAAAGTGTATGAAATACTCTTGTCTAGGCAGGACTCGACCGCACACCTTTACCACAGTACAACCAAATGTTCGTATGAACACTGAAATTGGGATGGAAATAGTTCTATTTCTTAGTATCTAAGGGTTTTCTAAAATTATTATCACAACAACCGTAAAAGGTCCAAACTCTTTTCGTAAAAACTTCAATATTATTTAAAAGGCATGATGCCATTCTCTTTTGATAATAATTTTATCTCTAGTTCGTGTCATGTTTCATGAATGCACTTCAAAATTCCTTCAACACTTAAGCAGCCACACGTTCCCTTTAGCAATAAAACTTTAAATACAATATCTCTACAGTCAGATCCGTTCAGAAGACCTCAAGCTGCATTGCTAAAAGGTATGAAATATAACAGCACCATTCAAATATCCGTTTGTATACTCATAAAGTGAAGAAAACAAAATTATAGAAGGAAGCGGAGTTAGAAAGAAGTTTTCCATGTGAAATTTGAAATCCTTTCTACATCTTCGTTGCATATTCGGGAATATATGTATGTACATATGTATGTGTGTATGTTTAACATCATACTTGCAGTAGCGAACTTTTTCATAAAAGCCAAAAGTAGTGACGCTCATGTGCTTTCATCCTCTTGTTAAGTTGTTCCTGAGTTCGTGAGCTCGTCAATTCGATGGTCTATAAGGTAAGAGGTAAAAGAACGTATAAAGCAGCGGTAACTTCATCATGATATGCACGGTAAAATGTTGATGCTGCCAAGGACAAAAATAAGCACAACTAGAGAAGGAGAGCAAATTGGATCCAATTCAGTTAAATAATTTCTTTTATTGACTTGGCGACAGCAGGAAAAAATATACGACTTACCCTGTTGTGAAGAGAGGGCGTGTGTTTGAATTTTGGTAGTAAAGTACGGTCGTGCTTCACTCTCATATGGAAATGGAGGAACGCATCAATAATGTATGGGTATTATGCAAAGTTCACGACCACAACGAATAAAGTTCACTCACAAGTTCTACTATTTGTGTACGCTGACACTATTATGTTTTTTTTTTTTTGCGTTGATTAGTGTTTAATAAATGTTTACTTTTTACACACTGCGCCCATTGTTAAGGTATTCATAGTCTTCCACTTTTACAAAAAAGTGGAATTGAAATTCACTATTTTCTGCTTATGTACAACAGAAGAAATCTCTCACAGAATTCAAAGATCATAGTGTTATTTCGTACTTAGAAAGCCTAACCGCTGACAGGAAATGAAATTACTCCATTTGAAAAACTATAAAGGGCATTAAGAAGCCTAAACTGCAGGCACCAGTAATAAGGAAAAATCAATAAAGAATGGGTGAAAGGTGATGAAGAAAAAGAAAGAAAGATTTCGCTGACTATCTTGCTAAAACGTTCAGGCCATTCAGACGACAACCGATACCTGACAGTAGAAATACTCCGGAAATGACCGGGAAATAGAGAATGAAGCGAGCTAGGTTTTCCGAACTAGAAAATATCGTAAAATCCGTCAAGCCAAATAAAGCACCGGGCTATGACTAAACTACAGAGCACCGTGACGCAGTGGGTAGTGTGTTGGCATCTGACGCCGATGACACGGGATCGAATACCGACACAGCCATGTCATCGAACATGTTTTCACGGAGTTTCTCCTGAGCGGAGTACTGACAAGACCTCCTGTGGTAAAATTGTCATGAAAATGTTCTCGAAATTCGCCGTTCGGAACCGGCAATAAACTGTAGGTCCCTTCATCGTTTTCATTATTTAATGTCGATTCCAAACAGCGTGATCGATAAGCTTCTTTTGACAAGTATACTTCGGGGGGTTCTGTCAGTACCCCGTCAAGGAGGGACGCCGCGAAATAAGCATTCGATGGCAAGGGTGTTATCGGCATCCAAACTCGCTTATCGTGCGTCAGAGTCCAACACACGCAGGTTGTTGGCGCCATGGCGCTCCAATGTGTTTTTTTTTTTTTTGTATAGTCACACCCGCACTCAAAGCTAAGGCCCTATAACGTTGAACGTCGTGCTAGCGAAGGTAACAGAGAGATGGAAAGTATCGCGCAGGCTTAAGAGTTATGCACTCTTATGGTATTTTGGATCTTTTGGATTCGTTGACTATTCTCAGGGGTGATTTTCCTAGATAGGACGAGAGCCGACCGAATTTCGCGTTGGTCATAATTCTCAGTAATTGTTTCATGCACTTTTGGTGTTATATTGCATATGCAGAGGATTAATTTGAATTTACCATATACTGTGAGGGTTATGCCTGTAGCAGTACGTTTGATCACTTGCCATTCACAACTGTGTGTTGCATAGTTTTTACCGTATAGGAATTGCTTTTTTTTTTGGCTATGAAACGACCTTCAACTATAGACCTTCCACTCGACGGTCGATGATTTTAACTACTGCACCACGGCCACCCCATAATAACTTAGTTGTAGTAAAAAAAAAGAAAAAAATAATTAACTCGAATGGCGGTGTTTTAAGTGAGTTGGGTTCTCCGTAGCCTCCCTTGGGGAGATCTACTCTAGCAGCAGGTGGGCTGTGCCTCCCAGGATTTTTAATACAACGGGCTTCCACTAATATGGAATGTGTCTCCAAGCTAGGCAGCCTGTGAAGATAATGTCTAGCCATGGTATTATCCACTCCCTAGTTTGTGCAAGTTCGGTGGTGTAGACTCCATCCGACCCCGGCGTTTTAAAGGGCTGCAAGCTTTTTAACGCCCTAGTGATTTTCTCTTTAGAGATTATATGATCGTACTGTTCCTCTATTGCGGGAGAGGTACACATGAGTTCTCCGCGTTTGCTCTGAGTCCTGCGTTTCCGAGCAGTCTGGGAAGTGCGTATTGTCCATATTCCATTAGATAAGAGGCAGCTCGGAGTTAAAGGATCTTTCGGAGTAGTCTGAGAGGGCGCCATGGCGCAGTGGTAAGTTGGACTCTGGCGCACGATGAGCGAGTTCGGATCTCGATAACACCAACGCAGTCGAATGTTTATTTCACGACGTTCGTCCTCGGCGGGGTACTGGCAAAACCCTCGTAGTAAACTTGCCGTGAAAAAGCTTCTCGACTCACGCCGTTCGGAATCGCCATTAACCTGTAGGTCCCTTTCACCTGTGTGAAATATAAATCACACACAACATGGGTGATTGAGAGAAGCTTGGCTCTGGTCCTTCATGGGCTGTAACGCCACCAAAGAAAAAGAAGTCTGAGATTCTCTCCACATTGCTGCAGAATAGTCTCCATGATTTCCTTTCTTCCTTTCTCAGAGCTTGCTTGTAAGCTCAGAGTGATTCTTTGTACAGGCTCCAAGTTTGTGCCGTTTTTAATGCTCTTCGCTTTGTTGAGTAGTTTACGACAGTCCTTACGGAGTTTGCTTACAATTGCGTTTCACCAGGGAGGCTACCATTTCCCTGGTCTTGTGGATTACGCAGCTGTTTGTCCGTGCGTCGCCCACGGTATGTATGAGGATATCGACCAGCGTTTCGAGGTCCTTTTTACTACAGAGTTGTCCATAAGGTCTTTCTAGCGTTCGCAGTCGATCCTTCTTGGGTCGGAAGGAGAGCCGGCTGGGGATTGCACTGAGGTTATTAGGTAGTAGACCAGAATGCAATGATATGAAAAGGAGCGTTCTTCATAGACCATCCACTCGCTGATCTTGCCGATGAGGAGGGAGATGCTAGAGTGATGTCTAGTACCTCCATGCTGTAATTTGGGAGAAGGTAAGCATTTAAGATTTTCATTGCAAGAAAGCAAATGCGAGTTTTACCTTCCTTTTGTGTTGTAATTAGATGTAGGCTGGTGTTCTTAGTCCGTGAACCTTATGGCCGAACATCCGTGGCTTTTGGATTAGGACTATATCTTCCTGCCCTCCAGCCAGCTTGCTGTTGCCGCTTTGGAGTGACGGAGGTTAATCTAAATCAATCTCAGCATCGGAGCTGTTATTAACTTGGTTTGCCCTCAGCACAGTGGTGTTGGGGTCTTCCAGATCTGAATCTAAAATATCGCTTTCCATTGGCGAGCTCGTTGAGTATCCCAGTGAGGCTTCGCTTTCGGAGCCGAGCAATAAATCCAGGTCTCTTCAAGCCAGGATTGTTGCAATGGTCTCAACTCCTTCCTTTGTAGGACCCTTACTACCCGAGGGAGATGGGGGCTCCTGTTCCGTCGAGCTTTCATTAGTGGTCAACGTGTTAGCCTGGATTTTGGTGTCGGATGGTCGCATTTCCTCATCCTTTTTATAGATATCTAGTTTGGCTCTTCTGAAGCCAAAAGCTTGGGCCAGAGGTTCCAGGGCTTCACAATTCAGGACAATGATTGCTCCTCCAGCACTACGACTTTCCAATCTTTGTTTGGAAGACTTGGGTTACAGTATTCTATCGTATTAACCATTTCGGGGAATCATCGAAGGAGCCAGCATCTTGGTCCCGGTCCTTGGGTACAGCCATGAGCCTAGCCCCTCCCATATCTCTCCTGCTTCCACCACTGTTGCTTTTAACAGATTGAAGGATCGTTGTTCGGCTCAGTTTAGGAGCCTCACTCTGCCTTAGTATCATCCAGCGTCATCGCATATGGGCGATGGCCCAGGGTTCTTCCTTGCCATCTTTAGGAAGTTGGCCGATAGTGCGTATCCGTCGTCCTTGCATTTATCTGTCGTCAGTTAGCCGTCTGGGTCGCTAGCATCCCTCGCAACCTCGCCGGAAGGCTTTGATAGCTTGGCTGGTGTTCCTAGCCCAGCCTTCTTAGCCTCCCGTTTCGATTCCTCGGGTGACGTTTTGGACTCTTGCCATTTTCTTTCTCTTGGGCCAGGATTCCCGTTTTCCCAGGCGACCGACTCTTTTGCCTTTTCGGGTAGGTCAGTTTTGACCTCCCATCTGCTTCTGACTCTCAAGGCGGCCTTTCGATCTCTGTAAGCCTCGATGAATGGGTTGATCATCTTGTTCTTATTTTATCCTCAGATGATTGAGTGGAGGAATGGCTATTTGAGACTCCAGTTTTGGACTTTTAACATCCTGTGATGTTAAGGGGCCATCAGCCCCAGTTTTCGTTGTTGTTCTTTTCGTTGTCATTGTTGTCGTTTTTCATTTCTCGGTCTCATGAATGGCGGAGAAGTGAGGAGTCCATCTGTGCAAAGATCCACAGTACACAGGTAAGGCTAACTGATCCGGAGGACGCCTGGTTTCCAGATACACCGTTCGCGACTGAGCAATTTTTGGTCTGGACGCCCAGGTCGCTGCACACATTGGTTGACTACCTGGCGGATGAAAGGCAGCTATTCAGGGGAGGCCACACGAAAGCTGTGTGTCAGCTTGAATTGAGTAGGGACAGAGATCGAAGCAGTCGTTTGCCATTCTAAACGCGATCAGCTTTTTGCTCTGCTTGCTCGAATCAAAGACGATTTCCACGATCTCCTAGGCAGAACTGATGCCCAATGTCCGAACTACGATATAAAAATAGTACTAGGAAATTTGAATGCAAAACCGGGCAAAGACGCCATATATGAGTCGATCACAGAGAAATGCATATAGTGCACACGACACCACGTCCGAAGACGGGCATAGGCTACTTGATTTCCTGGCGGGGCATACTATCATCCTAGCTAGCACACGATTCCCGTATATCAATATCCACAAAGAAACCTGGCGAGCACCTGGACAGTTGACCATCAATCAGATTGATCATATTGCGATCGACGCCAGACACTCCTCCAGTATCCTAGATGTACGAACCTTCCGACGAGGTAACATAGGCTCGGATGTAGCCCAATGAAGATATCGAGGATGCCACGGAGTCGAGCCGGACAGAGAAATTTTGACATCGGATCTTAGCCGATAGTGTCTCCCTCAACCTCTCGTAAAATCCATAACGCTGGCACAATTCACAGACCAACAGTGGGAGCATCGCCAGCGCGCCATCAGAGACGCTGCCCCTGATGTACTGAATTTCAAACCACAAAGCCACGATACATGCCTCGTGAACATTACGAGCAGAAAAGGAGGGAGAATACATGCTTTTAAGAGAGAAAACACAGGAGCATGAAAAGCCTAGGATCAAGGAGATGGGCAGATGCTGCCAGGGCTATAAAGCCAGAGGGGGAGCTTTTAGGGATGAAACGGAAAACTAGTAGTAGAGTCACAGTCGTTGCTGAAAATATGAAAGGAACATTCTGTAGACTGTTTAATGGCAATGAATGATCTATTACACTGCGGCAAATCTTGCAGAAGACCGGATCGACACCCATCACCTTTTCGTCGATTTGTCAAGTTTCAACATCCCTGCCGAACTCGTCAAATTATGCAAAATGAATTCTCGCTGCCTCATTAAGGTCAGAAGCGAATTAATTTTGATGCTTAAACAGAATTTAGATAAGATGACGCGCTGTCTCTCTCTTCAAGCAAGATGTTGATCGAATCACATGATCAACGTCGTGCTTAAGGAGATCATATGAGACTCACTGGCCAATACAAGAGGTACAATCTATTTCAAGTCTGCGCACCTGCTTGCGTACGCGGATGACATAATTACGTAATTGGACGAACACAGAGGGACGTCAGTGAAGCGTTCGAAAGTATTGAAGTAGAAGCGGCTAAAATGAGACTTTTGGTTAACGAGAGTAAGACAAAATATATGCTACACCGACGTCTCGGCCAGAACGTCACAATTGGCAGCTAATTCAAAGTGGGCAAGGACTTCATCTACCTTGGCTCACTAGTGACCAGTGATAACAGCACCAGTGCTGAGATCAAACGATGAACTACTCTTGCCAACCGCTGCTTCTTTGCAGGCAATCGAGAAATAGAACCCTCTCTCGGAAGGCCACGGCTGCGCTATACAAAACCTTAATCATTCCGATCCTTCTGTATGGTGCAGAGGCCCGGGCTTTAACGAAAGCGGACTAAACACTTTTTATTTATTTTTGTTTAATTCCCTTCATAATTTTACAATTCAACTGTAAATCTGAGCACTTTTGAATAGGGCCCAGTGTCCAGTCTGTCGGCGAACACACTCTGCGTTCTATGTTTTGAAAGGCTTGACAGTCAACTTATTCGGTAAATGGCGATGCATGCTTGCGGTAGACACACCTAACTCCATTTTCATTTAATTCAGCGTGAAATTAGTTGCACTTTAATTGAGCTATTTATCATGTGTCTTCAAGACATTGCAATTCAACTTCGGTGCTGTAAGTTCGAATTCTCATCAGTATATTTACCTTCATAAGACGTAAATGCGTTACAAATAGATACAAAAAAAAAAGTGTCCGTTGATTGAAACGGAAGGACTAAATATTGACTGTCGATAACACTACCACCGTTTGATTAAAAATTTTAAAAAAATTTAAAAATCTTAAAATGTAGGACCCTCATTCTCTTCTATTTTCTACGAATTTAATTGGAATCACTAATACTCCCCCACAAAGGAGGAGTCCTCTCACCACTGCTTTGGTCGATAGTCATCGATGATCTACTATGCAAGCTAACCACTTGGATATGCTGATGACCACTGGGTCATGGCTACTAAGTCATTGTTAAGACAATCTTGGTCCCATTTACAAAGAGGAGAAAGGTACAACCCTGCTCAATCGTTATAAAAGGATTTTCAGAGGAGGTAAGGTATCTAGGTATTGACCTGGACCGCAGACTCAACTGAAAAATTAACCCATGAAAGCGACTAAGGCCATGTGGGCCTGCCAACGCATCTACGGTAAAACCTGGGGACTTAAACCTAAGGTATTCCACTGGTTGTACACCGCGATAGTAAGACCTATCGTCACCCACGTATGCTGGATAAAAGTTGAGCAAAAAACTACAATTGTTAGGCTTCAACTTTCACCTTTGACAAGAGATTTGAGATACTGATCCCAAATCGCTCAGCATCAGTGATCCCCTGCTAAATGTCAAAGGCCTTAGGTGGTACACGGATGGCTCCAAGATGACTTCCGGCACTGGCGCCGGCATCTTTGGACCAAAACGCACGATCTCGAAGGCCCTGGGAATAAGTCCCAGCATCTTCCAAGCAGAGCTGCATGCCACCATATCGTGCGTCAATCTAAATCTCGAGACTGGCATTAGAGGAGTAACCATCGACATACTCTCTGATAGCAAAACAGCTCTTAAAGCGCTGGGTTCGCGAAGTACAAACTCAAAAGCCGTCAAGGAATGCCATGACGCCCTACAAGACCTCGCCAAAAGAAACAATGTTAAACTTTGGTGGGTGCCAGGACATAAGGGTATCAGGGCAATGAAATCGCCGACCAACTTGCCAGGAAAGGTTCCAACGAAAAATATATAGGTCCGGAACCATTCTGCGGCATTCCCGGTTCTAAGATAAATATCTTCTTAGACAAGTGGGAAAAATTGCAACACCTGTCCCTTTGCAACAGCATTCGGGAACTCCGCCAATCTAAACGACTTATACGACCCCTGAGCAAACACTCTAGTGACATACTCAAACTCAATAGGGTGGATATCAGAAGACTAGTCTGCTACCTAACAGGAAACTACGGTCTGAAATATCATCTAAACAAAATTAGCCTCTCGTCCGAAACTGAGTGTCATGCGGATCACATGCTATGTGAGTGTGCTGCTCTGTGCCATCTTAGGAAGCGTATCCTTCTCAGTGAAGTTATGACTCTTGAGGGGATCACCTTGGCTCCTACGAGAAGCATTCTCAACTTTATTATAGAATTGGAGAGGCTCCTCGGCTAATCGGCTAGCAGGCACAATAGATCTGCAAAGGTCGCAGTGCCGTTTTGCTAATGGTAGCACTAGCCTCATATATAAAACAAAAAAAAAAAAAAAAAAAATAGATTAAATCAACAGCCGCCCTAAGAATTCGAAAAAAGAAAAATAATGACGGGAATAGGAAGACTTATGGATTAAGGTAGGCCGCGATCCAGTTTGAGGAAAATTAATTTCCGCTTCTGAGTGGCAGACTATTAAGCAGTTGTTTACTCATCAAAGTAAAATCCGTAAAAGTTCGTGGGATTCGCTTTTAAACTGATGTTCGCGTGGAAAGTGACACTTCCTTTCAATTTAATTTCCTGTATCGCGTGTTGCGTTATATATCCATCTACGTGGGATATTAATTTACATTCCGTTTTAAGGTTGTGACTGAGTTAGATATCTAGAGGTTTTTTCAAGAACATGACAGACGGGTAGTAAAAAGTATTTTCTCAGGAAAATTACACGCTAATGGGATTTTACGCGTGATTTTTTTCCTCAGCAAAGGATTCAGAGGCTGTCTGGCGGTGACCAGATCCATGAAATCCACACTAACGGCGGCCCTTGAAGCGATGCTGTACCTTCCACCACTAGACATGTATTGTGAAAGCATTGCAGCCAGGGCTGCGCTAAGGATGCAGGAACCCAGTTTTTGGAAAAGATGTCCTAATGGCCACGCATCAATCCTGGATCGATGGGCTACCTTGAGGTCCGCAACCGAAACGGACTATAATACCCCACTCTCTTGCTGCGAGAGGAGATTCTCTATTAGGATTTCCTCCAGGGAGGAATTGGCCAGTGGTATAGTAAACACGGAAGAAGAACTGGCAATCTATACTGACGGATCCAAAACGGATACCGGTACAAGAGCCGGAGTCGACTTCGAACCACTGAAAGCATATCACTCCTATAGACTTGATGGCTGTAGTGTCTTCCAGACTGAGAATCGCGGATCTGATTCCTGCCTGATGTTGTCATGCAGCAATTAAGGCTCTACAAGCAACATGGATAAGATCCAAACTAGTAAAACTCTGTAAAGAGAAATTAGAAGAAATATCGGATGTCAATGAGGTAACCATCTGCTGGGTAACAGAGCATGTGAATATTCCCAGAAATGAGAAGGCGGACGAACTAGCCAGGCTGGGATCAGGCGCAGATATTTCGCAGAACACAACTGAGGCTAGAGCGCCACTCAGCACACTATTCAGAGAAATCGGGGTGGAACTACTAGCAAAGGCCAACAAGCGATGGGGTCAATAGACACATGCGCTATGGCAAGGCTAACATGGCCTGTCTATGACAAAAAAAGACGGAAAGTCTGCTAAATCTTAGTAGAATGAGTATACGACTGGCAGTCGGTGCCCTCACTGGACACTGCATTATATCATATCATGCAGCTAGACTAGGCCAGCCCTACAACGATTTTGGCAGAAGCTATAGGGACGAAGAGGGAACAGAATCCATTCGTCACCTACTGTGTGAATGCCCTGCACTGGCCCGAAAAAGATTTACGTACGGGAATTACTTCTACTTCTACTACTACTTCATTAAGCTGAACAAACTACGAAGATTCTTAACTCCATCTGGGTGGTTCAGCTCAGCGGGCAACTAAGAAGTTTCCCTCGGGTTGGATTTCAAAATGTGCACAATGGACTCCTCATAGTCTAGATAGATAGATAGATGGATTTTTTATTTGTTAACCATTTCTTCGTTCGTTACATCGTTTACAAAAAAAAAAAATACAAGAAAGCAACCCTTAATTGTCGTCCTCAAGCTTAACTCCTAGATATTTAAATTCGGTGACATCAACGATTCGGGAGATGTTGCCAAAAGTACAAAGCAAAATACTTGGCCTTAATGTGCAACCCTGTCTGACTCCCGATAGCGTCTTAAAACTTGCCGATATATCTTCGCCATTCCATACCATAGCCATTGTGTCCGCATGAATATTCCGGATGACTCTCCCAAACTTCCATGACATGCCATTACTGTATAGCTTGTAGATTAGCGTACTTCTGTCGATCATATGAAAGGCAGATGTAAAATCCACAAAAAAGGCAGACAACTTATTAGGGTTCCGTACCCAAAGGTAAAACGGAACCCTATTACTAAGGCTTCGGTGTCCGTCCGTCTGTCACCAGGCTGTATCTCATAAACCGTGACAGTTAGACAGTTGAAATGTTCACAGATGATGTATTTCTGTTGCCGCTACCACGACAAATACTAAAAACAGAACAAAATGAATATTTAAGGGGGTTCCCATACAACAGACCCCTGATTTTCATCCAAAAAATCCCCTTGGTCAAATACTGAACTAAGGTTAGTCGACAATATCCCACAACCAGTAGCAAACTTCCAAGTTTTGATCTCTTTGGTGTCTTTGATGAATTAATCCTAGCTGCAAACCTTTTTCAAATATTTCCCATTATTGTTATTCACCTTTTCACATCGTTGCTGTCAAGTAAGATAATTGACTTGAATTCAATGGACACTTTGATGATTAACTATATCTCATCATGAAGATTTTTGATTATCAAAGTAATATGCCGATAACCTCCCTGCAACCAAGATCTGTCATCATACAAAAAATGTGGTTTAATGTGATGACTGATGAGGTAACATACATAGTCTCTTTCATATTTATATATACAGATGATACGGAACCCTTCGTGCGCATGTCCGACTCGCACTTGGCCGGTTTTCTCCTTTCTGAAGGAATGTTTCCGCTATACATTTTAGGGTAAAAGAGAGAAGCAGTCATAAGACTGCTGATAGAAGTGAAAACTTCAAACTAGAAATAGCAGTTTTTTTTTTTTTTTCAAATTAATTGTAGTATTAAGAATTTAAATTTTTTAAATTGTAAACTAAAATGATTAACATTAGTCTGGTTTTCGCATATATCGGCACTCCGAGCACCAGTTATATACATATGGGATTGGGCCTAACAGACGAACGATACGCTACAGACAAGACACGGCGAACTACATAACACACACATGCACCATTTATGTAAACGGAGACAAGCGACGAGACGCATAGGGAGACGAAGAGCACGACAAACGGACATGCGGAACCGACGAGAGACAGCGAACTACATAACACACACAGATATACACAATTTACACAAGAGCGAACGTAGCCAAGCGACAAGACACAAAAGAGACAAAGAGAACGCCACCGAACATGCAAAGGCATTATTACATAGCAACGGGACGCCACCGAACCGACGACCGATCGCACGATGTGCTAAACAGGGGAAACCACAGAACGTACGTACATACATTAAGAGAACGAAACGATAGGACAGTCATTGACAAACACGTAAGCGGACTCGTAAAGTAACCGGCAATCGCGAAGGTCAGGCATCAACCTACCGCCACGATATACTTACCTATCATTGTGAAATCAGAATATTGAATAAATCTATTTTAACGCGACGAAGTGTTTCATTTAACAAGGCAATCCCACATACATTATTATATATTTTATTTATCGGTAAAATGCATTCCACCAAAAAGATACTTACTTACTCGCTTATCAGGCCAGCGATCCATGAAGGATCTGAGCCTGAGCTACAGCTGCCTTCCCTCCTGGACGATGCCGGGTACGCTGCTTCCAGTTATCAAGACCAAGATGTCTCATATCCGCGATTACTTGGTCTTTATACCTGAGGTTCGGTCTTCCCCTTCTTCTCGAACCAGGAGGCCTTCCTCGATGTGGCCGAGCCAGTGTAGTCGACGGATCTTTGCCTTCCGGACTTCATACACATCTTTGTACAGCACGTAGAGTTCGCGGTTGTGTCTTCTTCTCCAATCACCTTCCTCACAGCCAGGACCAAATATCCGGCGCAGAATTTTTCTCTCGAAAGAACCCAAAATCAGCTCCGCTGTCCTGCTTATCGTCCAGCTTTCGGCTCCGTACAGCAAGACTGGCAGTATGAGCGTTTTGCAAAGCATGACTTTGGTCTTTCGAGTGAGGAGTTTTGACCCCAGTTGTTTGGACAAGCCGAAGTAGCAGCGGTTGCCAAGGGCGACTCTATGCCGGATCTCCACTGTGGTGTCATTTGTGGAATTTACGTTTGCCCCGAGGTAGACAAACTCCTTAACTACCTCGAAACTGTAGGTGTCAATTATTATATTTTGTCCAAGGTGGTGAGCGACGGAATGGTTTTTGCTTGACAGCATGTACTTCGACTTGTTCTCATTGACCTTAAGACCAACTCGTTTCGCCTGTTCTTCAATCGCCGTGAATGCTCCCACCATGCCACGGCGAGAATACGCGATGATATCGATATCATCCGCATATCCTAGCACCTGGACGGACTTGTAGAAGATAGTGCCTTCCATGTTGACGCCTGCCCGTCGCACTATCAGCGACTACATGACAGCGCATCTCCTTGCCGAAATCCGGTGCATGTTTTAAACGGTTCCGAAGTCCTGGAACCGAGCTGCACCGTGCATCGCGTATTTTTTAGCGTAGCGTGACACAACTGGATCAGTTTTCCCGGGATCCCGAATTCGGCCATAGCACCAAACAGTCCTTCACGATGAATGCTGTCGTATGCGGCTTTGAAATCGATGAAAAGATAGTGTGCATCGATTCGAAACTCGTTGGTCATTTCCAGGATTTTTCATTTGCCGATTAGTGCCGTGCAAAATGGCTTTAGACGTTCACACAATACGCTAGACAGGATATTGTATGCGACATTGAGCAGGGATATACCTATATAGTTCTTGCAAGAGGTAGGATCGCCTTTTTGTGGATGGGGCAAATAGAGCTGGTATTCCAGTCGTCGGGCATGCTTTCGTCTACCCTAATTCTGCAGATGATCTGGTGCATGCTCCCTACCAGAACATCGCCACCAGCCTTGAAGAGTTCCGATAGCAAGCCATCTGAGCCTGCGGCCCTGTTATTCTTCAGCGTCTGAATAGCTGCACCGCCTTTTTCGATGCTGGGTGGGAGGACTACTTCAGCGGCTGGAGTTGGGAGTTCCTCGGTCCCTACCACTCTCTCTTGGTCGTATTAGTTAAGCAGCTGCTGGAAATGCTACTTAAATACATCCACTATTTCCTGTGCGTCGTTGACAAGATTACCCTCGCAGTTTCGAAGAGCCTGGGTGCCCTTTTTGATGCCTCCTGCAAGGCCTTTGGCTTTCTTATAAAAGCCTCGTGCTTAATGCTTATCCCTAGACTCCACGATATCCTTGAGCTGGGAGGCTGCGAAGATTCTTTTCTATTGTCGCAGTAGTTTTTTCTCCTCCCTTCTTCTGGCTCGGTACTCTTCTTGCTGCGCCTTTTGGTACGCCTCGTCGGTTGCTGTTTTTTCTGCTCACACTCGCCAACATACCACGGGTTTCTTGTCGGGGGTGGCAGGTACCCTAAGGTGGTTTCGGCTGCTTCCTGTATGGCTGAGCGGCAATGCAGCCACATATTATTGGCATTTGTGTTCGACGTAGGCATACCGTAGAGTCTTTCGCTCAGCTGCTCCCTGTAGACTCTGGTAACCTCCGGTGTGCTCAGGCACCCAAAGTCGAACCTCCTCCTGATGGGCTGGTGCAGCTTTCTGACATTGGACAGTCGAGCTCTGAATCTTGCTGCTACGAGGAAATGGTCAGAGTCTATATTTGCCCCTCTGAATGTTCGCACATCCAAGATGTTTGACGAGTGCCTTGCGTCAATGAGCACATGGTCGATTTGTTTGGCGGTTCGACCGTCCGGAGATCGCCAGGTTGCTGTGTGGATTCGCTTACGAGGCAATCTTGTGCTACTTATTACCGCATTATGAACTCTCACATAGTCCGTGAGTCGGAAGCCGTTATCTGTTATTGTATCGTGAAGGCTGTGCTTTCCGATCACTCCGCCGAGGGTGTTCTCCTTACCGATTTTGCCGTTGAAGTCCCCGAGCACAATTTTAACATCGTACTCCAGACAAGCTCCGTAGGCGTTGTCCAGGAGGTCATAGAAATCCTCCTTGATAGGGTCTTCAGCCTCGTCGGTAGGGGCATGTGCACATGCAAGGCTGATGTTACAAAATATGCCTCTGATGCGGATTACAGCCAGGCGATCACTTATAGGTTTAGAGTCGATGACCTTTTACCGCTTTCCCACGACAAATCCGCATCCTAGTAAGTGCAATCTTTTGTGACAGCTGTAATATATGTCGCAATTTTTCTTCCTCATCGTACCGTTCCCTATCCAGCGTATTTCCTGGACCGCAGTAATATTCGCCTTGTACTGAGTCAGAATTCCTTCTAGTTTATGAGCAACTCCGGGAGTGTACATTGCGGACGAACTCCTAGGCAAATTTCACGAAATCGTAAATAAAACTGCCAGAGCAATCATCTCCAGTGATCCTCTGGATGTAACTCCGTTAACACCTGCTCACTTTTTGTGTGGAAATGACCAATTTTCAAATTTGTTTGAAGCGAATCACTATGGAAATTCAACACATCTGAGAATAGAGAATGAGGTTTACCAATATGCTGTTGCAGGAGGCGGCGAACAGAATATATGCAGCTGCTTCGTTCTTTCCAACATAACAGTTGCAAACATTCCATTGACCTTAGGCAGGGTAAAGTTGTTTTGGTTTTTGACTCTTCCACACCGAAAATTCATTGGAAGTTAGCGGTAATTTAAAGGACGGGATGGCTTAATTAGATCCTGTGAGATTTGTTATGCAGATAGGAAGCGAACTCGAAGACCTGTACAACTGTTACACCCTCGGAGGTGCCGTCATCGTGTTCCGCCGCAGAGTGTTGAAAATTCACTGTTATGTTAATAACTATAGTTTTGTGAACTATTGCATTTACTACTACATTTTCACGAATACTCTATCATATTTCTTGACCCTTTACCCTTCCGGCAGTCGTTCTTCTTTACTTAGATTGAATAAAATCTTACATTACATTCTGATCTCGTGGATTTTTACTCACTGTTGTTACCTTTTGGTTTTGGGAAATTAATATTTCTTTACAAATATGAGATCATCGGTCTTATCATTGCCGTGTAGATCCAGAGGACCTTTGCCGGCGATAAACGCCATGTTTTCCCAACGGCACGTTTGCATTGCCGGAACGCTGACAGCGCTTTGGTAATTTTTGACTCGACATGCTTTAACCAAAAAAGTTTGTATGTACATTTGTATATTGGCGTTACAGTCTTAGAAGGTCCAAAGCCGAGCTTCTCTCAATCACCCATGTTGTGTGTGATTTTGTTTTTCCATATGTGAACATTTTTTTATTTTTTTTTTGCATTTTAAATTCTTTTTATTTCCAAAAATCTTATAACTATCTTACGTGCTAGACAAAATGAGTAAAACTAGCTTACATTATAACTAACATTAATGTCTTACTGACCCTACGCGGGCACTCTAAAACAAACAATATACATATACTTAATCTATGTCTTTCGACAACTTAATATCTACAGTAAATTATTACTTTATTTATTTATTGTGCCAAGAAAATTGTTAGAAAACCTTAGCGTACTAACAGGTTTTGAAGGGTATATATAAAACCTAAATCTAACTAAAACTAGCTAATTCTAGCTTAATCTATCTTAGCTAATATGTATACACAAAGATTATCTACTTTATATATAATATGTATATACATCTTTTTTTTCTATTTTTAATTTTACTTTGTTTTTTTTTTTTTGATTTTTTTTTTGACTGAAATTGCCCAACACTTATAACCCACCTTAGCCTACCTTAACCTACCCTAGCCTACCCTACCCTATCGGTGTCCGCCATTGACGTTCGGCGAGCCTTCCTTGAATAGGCTACATATATTAAAAAATTCCATGACGGAGTCCGTAAAGCCACCAAAAGCGTTGATGCTGTCGGACAACGTCTTCTCTATCTCGGCGAGAAACCGCTCAACTGAACCTGAGGCGCTCGGGCTCACAGAGCACGACGTCAGGTTCGTAAAGGAGCCGCCGTTCCACAGAATTACGGGCCACATGGAAGATTAGCGGTACCTGGCGGTATCTATCCTGGATCAGCCCACAATTATCGAAATAAAGAAATGCTTCCGGAGGCACAAAGCCGTTCAGACGCACTTTTTTGTGATATATAGAATTGGGGTAGTAAGCCCCAGAGATCAGGTCGAAGTCATTGCCCTTGCAACGTGACCTTGAATCAGTTTAATCAGAAAGTTATCTATCCGTAAAGTCCTTGCCCTATCGTATAGGAACTCGTTGGGTTAGAACTTTCTATACTCAGACTCTGGTGTTCTGTGTAATCCAAGACAAGTCCTCAGACACTGTCTCTCAAACACCCTAATCCTTTCCATTAGGCTTGCGCTCACACTAAACCAGACGGGACATCCATAGGCAGTCATATCCCTGATTAAGGCCATGTAGCAGATTACCTTAACCCTAGAATCAAGTTGGCTGCAGTGAAATAGCCATCTTGTCAGGCCGAAAGTGTCCCGGGCTCTTTCCAGAGCAGCATTTACATTTTTGTTAAAATACAGATACTGATCCAGCCAGATCCCGAGGTATCTGACTAAACTTTTACTTGCCAGTGGACGCCCATCCGGTCCGATGATTGCGAATTTTCGCCAATGTTTTCTAGTGTCCCTTAAGGCCCTAGACAGAGGCGTTCTGAATAAAATAGTCTCAGATTTCTGGAAGTTGATTTTCAACTTCCAGTCATCACAGAACTGCTGAATTTTATCGAAGTCACGTTGCAAAAAAATGCCAATGACCTCGATCGTTGGACCTGATCTGTACGCAACCAAGTCATCTGCTTACGCTATTGAATGGTGAAGAGAAACTATTAAATCACTGATATAAATGCTGAAAAGGATCGGCGAATTTACCGTATCCTGTTGCAATCCGTTTTTAATTTCAAATGTTTGAGCAGAAGTTACGTTGGCAATTTTCACAACGAACTTTCTACTCGTTTACATATTATGAATTATATATAGCAATGGTTTACTTATGCCCAACCGTTTGAACTTGTAGTAGAGTCCTTCTAACCATACGGTGTCGAAGGCCTTCTCCAAGTCAACCAGGCAGGCACCCGTGCATTTATTCCATTGGATATCCGAGACGAGTTTCCACGCGGCATGTATGGTATCATGTCCCGCCCTGAAACTGAATTGGTTATCCGGAATTATATTTTTGTCCTCAGCCCATTTGGACAGGACTCTGTGGATTACCTTCTCGAAGACCATATGTCAACGCTGAGGGCGTTGTGGCGCAGAAGTTAGTGTGTTGGACTCTGACGCACGATGAGCGAGTTCGTTTCCCGATATCACCAGCGCCATCGAATATTTATTTCGCGGCCTCCCTCCTCGGCGGGGTACTGGCAAAACCTCCCCGTAGTATAACTTGCCTTGAAAAAGCTTCTCGACTGACGCCGTTCGGAGCCGGCATTAAACTGTAGGTCCCTTTCACCTGTGTGAAAAACAAATCTCACACAACATGGGTGATTGAAGCGAAGTTTGGCTCTGGCCCTTCATGGGCTGAAACGCCACCAAAAGAAGAAATATGTGAACGCTACCCACAGTTTATTACCGGTTCCGAACGGCGAGATTCAAGAAGCTTTTCGTGACAATATAACATAGGGTGTTTTGTCAGAACCCCGCTGAGGAGAATCGCCGTGAAAAATACGTTCGATAACGTGTCATCGGCATCAGAGGCCAACACACTACCCACTGCGCCACGGCGCTCTCAAAAATGCTTGCTCTCTAAGATTACTTGCAGGTATTTAGGTACTTGGATAACGTAATGGGAATACCTTTTAGCACCAACTGATTCATGCCAGTATTTTTCCCCCTTCTCGTGAAGAGAGCAACGTCAGTCTTGAGAGAATTAACTGACAGCTGATTTCTAGTGCACCACTCATCGATCACATCTAGCGCTGCATGTGTTTTGAGACAAACAGTCACTAAACCTGAGTGAACAAATAGAACGGCGACATCATCCGCATAAGTCTGGGCATAGATTCCAGAGACGTTGAGGGCATCGCGCAGAGACTCGACCACCATGTACTATAACAGCGGAGACAGGACACCATCTTGTGAGCAGCCCCTATTTACGCCAGATCTGACACAATGTCCGAGACCTACATCAGCGACCAATGTCCTGTGCAGGAGCATTGCTTTTTCAACATAACCAGTGCTTCCAACTAGGTTTTGAAGCGCAGTCATGCAGGATATTGTGCGCCGATAAACTAGTGTCTCAATGTAGAAAAACATGTCGATGACCCCGAAAATGGACATTCGAGTAGCACTGTCAACGAGTCTTTAAACTAGTAGATTGGAACAATCCGATTACTCCAAAAGGAGGGCAATCATTTGCATTTAAACGAATAACTATTTGACTGTTGCACAGGAATATCTAGTGCCGCGAGCAGTCCAGTTGACTAAAAACGAACAGTGTTTGCCTTCTAATAGTTCTTATAGTTGTCAAAAAATCATTAGGCCTAGTTGAAGGCCACAATTACCGGGATCTCAATTTAAATGCAACAAATTAAAAACACTTAAATGGATACTTAACAACACTTGTTCTCATTTCGATATGCAAATCGAATCGACACATTTAGTAGCTAATAGGCCTTTAGAAAATCTACACGAAAGAACGTACAATCGAGGGTGGTAAAGCGCAACCCAACTGAACGCGATTTGCTACTTGCAGTTCCTTCTACTCTTCATATCGATATGAATGCTTAATTCGCAGAGATGAAACGGTTTGAGGTGAAGAAAGAAGAGCAAACAAAATGGATTTTGCTGTACAATCTCCTTTTTATACCGTCTAGCCGGATTTTAGAATTCATTTGTCGGCACGACGCCCATTGTGGCAATTGTTATGTGCATGGAATCAGCTCGAAGCGTTCCTTTAATTGTTTTTCCTTTTTCGCATTATTCACTCCTTGTTCATTAAGCATGGGGAATAAACACACAACGTGGATTATATTAGCACTTAGGGAGGTCATTTCTGAAAGAAGGAAAACATAGTTAGTCTATTAATATGCTATGGCAAGCTTAGACTTTGTAAGGCCTTTTCAGGGCTGGTGGTTAGTTACCTGTTTTTTTTACGATTCCCGTGGCATTTACTAATTTCAACTTTCCATTTTTGCAGTCCATTAGAACTCGTCAAAACTCACTAGTGTACCTGTGCTAAAGCAACCTACTGCGTGAATGAGTTCACAGGTGGAAAGATAAATTGTGTATTCTACCAATTCTTGGTCGGGTACTTTTTACTAAATACGAAGCAAAAGTATGTACATTGTACATATATCCCAGAGTCCCTCAATAATATTATGTAATGTGTGGACTGGTGTGAAGGAGTTATATGAGGAACTGCGCTTTCTTAATTATAATGTAGGTTCATTTGAACTAGGTCTTTGGACGTAACAAAGAAATTGAATGTTTTGCACCCATATAAGGAAATACTGTTCGTAGAATTTTTTAAGTCGTGTTCCTTATAAAGTTAGCTGGTGAACTGGACATAAAATGGGTGTTTTTTTGCTGCTTGGTTTTTGAGTGTTCTTTTTTTTCGACAACTTACACGTGAGCCGTGAATTGTGTACTCAGTTTGCATTGCCACTTTATGGTCTATCCGAAAAATGCTTACAAGTTTGTAAGCACTTAACATTCCTGCCACGAACGTGAGCGCTCGACATACCTGTCAGGTGTGATTCTGGCACGGAATTCCACCCTAGAAACATAACGAAACGGTAAGTTCAAGGGCAGACATTTTTTCCGTTTTTCTTATTTTAAAATGACGAAAATAAACGAGTTGAAGGTATATCAACTGAAGTTAATTTTGCCTGATCGGTTAGTCCGGTGCTTGGAATCAGTAGACATCGAAATTCCGAACTCATTTGCCGACGAGGAGGTGGTTGGAGTGACACCGCTAATGGAACTTCCGGCAGGAGTGAAGGAACTACGAAGGATGATCGCACAGTTAATTCAAATACAAGGTGCTTGTGCAAGTGCAACACAAAGCCAGCAATCAACTATAGAGTATGAACATCACGTAAGTGTGAATTCGATTATAGATGTTGCCAGCACTAGTACGAGCCTCGGATATAACGGACCGGATTTATATTGACGACCCTTGCGAAAAATGAAAAAAGGACAATGATCTTCGGCCTTGTACGTGGAATGTTAGGTCCCTAAACAGGCCACGTGCAGCCGAACAACTTGAGGACGCCCTAGGCCGCTATAAAGCGGGCATAACCGCCATCCAGGAAATGCGATGGAATGGACCGGGTATAAAGCGGATGAAAAACTGCGATATTTGCTACGGCGACTGCTATAGGGAGAGAGGACAACGATTGTTCGGATGCGGATTTGTTGTTCGAGGTGGACAACCCGTATCAAGGCTAAATTTTTTAACATCAGCTTGATCTGCATCCACGACCCCACGGAAGACAAGGATGACTCCGCCAAAGATGAGTTCTACGATCTCCTAGACAGATCGTATGCTCAATGTCACAGCTATGACATCAAAATTGTACTAGGAGACTTCACTGCTAAGCTGGGTAAGGAAAGCATCTTTGAACGAGTCATCGGCAAACATAGCTTACACGACACCACATCCGATAACGGACAAAGGCGAAATCTCCTTCTAGCCAGTACGCGCTTCCCGCACCTCGATGTACACAAAGGCACCTTGCGGTCTTTTGATCAATCGACTACCAACCTGATTGATCACATCGCGATCGACGTCAGACATTCCTCCACTATTCTTGATGTCCCAACTTTCCGAGGAGCTAACATCGACTCGGACCACTATCTTGTCACGAACGCAGCGGAGTAGAGTAAGAATGAAAAGCTATGACGTCGGAAAGCTACTATCGCCAGAAACCGTTCGTGCTTTTACCGATGGCGTCTCCTTTAAGCTCACCAATACACTTGAATCCTCCACGCTATCAATAGAACAGCAGTGGAGCATTTGCAAAAAAGCCCTGAAAAGCTCTGAATCCGAAGTTTTGGGTTTCAGTGCTCCACCACGAAGAAACACTTGGTTCGATGACGAGTGCAGGAGGATTCACACAGCGAAGCAGGATGCATATAAGGCCTCGCTGCATAAAGGAACAAGAGCGGCTCGTGAGCTCTTCGAGTTAAAAAGAAGGGAGGAGTATAAGCTTCTCAGAAGAAAGAAGAAAGAGCACGAGAAGCGCGCGATTGAGGATTTGGAGAGGTTTTACTCCAAGCGTGCCGTTCGAAAGTTTTGTCAAAGCGAATATGCCAAGGTTATAAGGCCAGAGCGGAAGCCTGCAGGGATGAGAACGATCACCTAGTAGTAGAATCGCAGTCGATGCTGAGAATATGGAAAAATCACTTCTGCAGACTGTATGACGGCGATGTTAGTCAATATACCGCTGCCAGGCAGAATGATCCATTTCTAATCAACGACGACCGCAGAGAATCCTGTCCCCCTGACCCCGACGAAGTTAAGATTGCCATATCGAAGCTCAAGTCGAATAAAACTGCTGGCGCAGACGGACTATCTGCCGAGCTCTTCAAGGCAGCTGGGGATGACCTGGTTAGGAGCATGTACCAGCTCATCTGTAAGATATGGTCAGAGGAAAGCATACCCGAGGAATGGAGTCTCAGCATCGTATGCCAGATCCAACTACAGAGGAATAAGCCTCCTTAACATCGCCTACAAAATCTTCTTTGCCGTTTTGTGTGAACACCTAAAGCCTTTTGTAAATAAGCTGATATGTCCTTATCAGTGCGGATTCAGGCCAGGGAAGTCCACCATCGATCAAATTTTCACACTAAGGCAGATCCTGGAAAAAGCCAATGAAATTCAGGTCGACAATCGCCACCTATTTGTCGACTTAAAAGCCGCATACGACAGCGTAATTAGGGATGAGCTATACAACGCTATGTCTACCTTTGACATACTTGCTAAGCTCGTTAGACTATGCAGGATGACTTTGGAGAATGCTCGCTGCTCCATCCGAATTGGTGAACACCTTACCGATAGTTTTGATGTCAAAAAAGGATCTAGGCAGGGCGATGCACTGTCGTGTGATTTCTTCAACATCCTGTTGGAAATGATTGTGCAAAAATCACTGGCCAATACAAGAGGCACAAACCATTTCAAATCCTCGCAACTCCTTGCATACGCCGGCGATATTGACATAATAGGTCAAAGTCATCCTGCATAGTCTGATGAGTTCAGCAGGTGTGGCAAAGGTAGACATAGCGTTGTATAGCTCGTCTCTAATTACGCTGTCGTATGCGACTTTAAAGTCGACAAATAGGTGGTGAGTGTCGACTTGAAATTCAATGGTTTTTTCCAGGATCTGCCGTAGTGTGAAAATTTGGTCGATGGTGGACTTCCCTGGCCTGAATCCGCACTGATAAGGATATATCAGCTTATTTACAAAAGGCTTTAGGTGTTCACACAAAACGGCAGAGAAGATTTTGTAGGCGATGTTAAGGAGGCTTATTCCTCTGTTGTTGGCGCAATCAGAGGGGTCTCCTTTGTTGTGGAGACTCCATTCCTCGGGGATGCTTTCCTCTGACCATATTTTACAGATGAGCTGGTACATGCTCCTATCCAGGTCATCCCCAGCTGCCTTGAAGAGCTCAGCAGACAGTCCGTCTGCGCCAGCAGCTTTGTTCGACTTGAGTTTCGATATGGCAATCTTAACTTCGTCGAGGTCAGGGGGACGGAGTTCTCTGCGGTCTTCGTCAACCGTAAATGCTCTTTGCAAATACGAGGCATCTGTGGTGGAGTGCGCATTCTTAACAACTGATTCTTGTCACTTTGTCCATCAATTAAACGGTCGTCACAGCGCAAGTCTACATCGCAGATGATGAAGTTGCGTAACTAGACTTCCTACTTGGACAAGCTGCTTTCATAAAAGCAAACCTTACGTTGAAGGTTGAAAATTGACAAAGAACTTTTGAGAGCAAACGAGCGACATAGGTAACTGAAACAAATAAATTGTTCAACCTTTTATGCAATTCTGACAGCGAGGTTGAGAAGTCACAAATTAAAGTTTTACTCGAGAGTTACTGGGATATCTATTCAACCGGCCTGGAACGAATAGGAAATATCAATGTAGTTGAAGACAAATTCGAACTCGAGAGTAAGCAAATCGTTTCTCAAGCACCTTACCGCAAACCAAAGCTTAAACTAGACATTTTCAACGCCACGATCAAAGAGTTGCTACAACGCGATATTATCACCAAGTCTACATCCAAGTATGCCAGTCCTATATTATTTATAAAGAAGAAAAATGCAGTGGTCCCCTGTATATCGAATATTGTCGATTAAACAAGCTCGTCAAAAATATAAGATAGGAGAACGATTACAGGAAGCAAAAAATCCAGATACTTTTCAAAATTAGACTTTAATAGCGGATACTGTCCGAAAAAAGTATTGCTACGAAAAGGAAATTGTCAGCTGCACCAAATCGCAAAGCTCTACTACAGAAGGCGAACAAAAGTTTCATAGCTACAAGCTAGAGGCATTACTTTCTGCAGGGTTCACTAAGATCTATGGAGAAACGAGAACTAATACCACGAATTGCACGACGTGACTTACGTATATCCAAGAATTTGACATTGAAATAGTGCACCGCCCAGGCTCTCGCATGGAACAAGTCGAGCACAATAAGATAATGTTCATGAGGTGGAAACAGCCGATTAACGATATCCTGGCCAAACGGAAATCCGATAACGACGATTATATGATTGGGCATGGTCGCCTGTAACGAAAGTACAATAGCAAGCATGTCTGGATCGTCCTTAAACAGTTACGATACCACATATTATATTATAAAGGTCATGACAACGCAGGTCATATGGGCATTGATAAGACAATACGCCGAATTCGCAATATTTTTTGGTTTACACATGCATTAAATCATGTATAGAATGTGCTTTAATAAATAACGAGGTGGTCAGCAAAAGGGGGCCAATATTTTACAATGACGTCAGGCCGATACCTTTTTTAACAGTGCATATTGACCGTTTGGGGCCATTTTCTAGAAGCTCCAAGCGCAAAAAACATATCCTGGAAATCGTGGACGCATTCTGGAAATTCACGCCGTCAAGATCACCGCAACAAAACCTGTCGTCGATATTCTAACAGATGTTACTAGCTACGTTGGTACACCAGAACGCATTATATCTGACCGTAGGACAGCATTTACTTCAACAAATTTTGAGAGATTATGTCGTGAGCATAACATAAAACGAATTCTTAACGTTGTACGAAGACGGGATCGAAGTGGCGTGTCGAAAGCACCAAACGCATCATATCGTCAAGATTACTGCCTACCACAGATAACGAGAAACGCTGGTATGATCAGATGCATCTGATACAAAAGAGTATCAACGCTGTGGTAAACAAAACTACAAGTTTTCAGCTTCTACATTGTTATGGGCCACGAGATATATTGCAAAATACACTGGTCTAAGTGAGGTATCGTGATGACGATCATATGCTAAACGAATCGCAGCAGCCTCGAGCCAATACTGAATCCCGGGTTAATGATCATCGAGCAGAACCAAAGAAGCGCTTCGAGGAAAAGCATTCCAAGCCGATCAAGTATGATCCTGGTGACCTAATTTCAACCGGACATTATCCCGCTAGTACGGCTAGCGTGAAATTCCACCCTAAACAGCAGTTTGTGATTTCATAGTCGAGTGATCAGGCAGCATCGTTTTTTTCTTTTTTTCTAATCTTTTTGTTTCTTGTACCGTATTTCATATTTAAATCCATACAAATTGCCATTTCCTTTCAAGCTATTGAATTCTCTTTAAAATTGTTTTCTGCGAAAAATGTTCTTCAAGCACTTTGATCGTCATTATTGACCTAATAAGCAAGCAATTCAAGACATGGGTCACTATAGGCTTGAGCCAAGTTCACATTATTGGACATCAGATAGCTTATTAGTTAATGAGGACCGTGAACGGGATTGTATTATTCCATTATATGGAAGATTTTATACAGCGAAATTGGTGTATGACCTCACAAATTACCGTTATTGCAAAAACAGATGAGTTGCTGTTGCCTGATAAGTAAGTAATCAGGCCAGCCATCCATGGAGGATCTGAGCCTGAGCTATAGCTGCTTTCCATCTTTGACGGTCCCGAGCACGCTGTTTTCACTTATCAAGACTAGGTTGTCTTACTTCCGCGATTATTTGGTCTTTATACCGGAGGTTCGGTCTTCCCCTTTTTCTTGAACCAGGAGGCTGGAAGTTAGTGTTCAGCGCTCGACGGATCTTTGCCTTCCGGACAATATCCACATCTTTGTACAGCTAGTAGAGTTCGCTCTTATGTCTTTTCCTCCATTCGCCTTCCTTACAGACAGGACCAAATATCCGGAGCAGAATTTTTCTTTCGAAAGAACCCAAACTCAGCTCCGCCGTCCTGTATTTCGTCCAGCTTTCCGCTCCGAGCAGCAAGACCAAGGATGGCCATAGCTTTGACCCAAGTTGTTTGGACAAACCAAAGTAGCAGCGGCTGCCAAGGGCGATTCTATACCGGATCACCACTGTGGTGTCGGATGTGGAGTTTGCGAGTACCCTGAGGTAGACGAAATCTGCTTCAACACCAAACTAAGGAAGTCACACGACAGCACATCTTCTTGCCGAAATCTGGTGCATGAATCCAACCATTCAGATGTCCTAAAACCGAACTGCGCGGTGCATCACGTATTTTTTAACTTGGCGCGACACAGCCGGATCAGTTTTCCTGCGATCCCGAATTCGGCCATCGCATCAAACAATTCTTTGCGATGAATGCTGTCGAATGCGGCATTAAAATCGATTTGAAACTCCATGACCTTTTCCAGGATTTGTCGAAGTGTGAATATTTGGTCTATGGTCGATTTGTCGGGCCGGAAACCACACTGGCAGCTGCCGATTAGATTCACACAGTACGCTGGATAGGATCTTGTATGCGGCATTGAGCAGAGATATACCTCTTGCAAGAGGTAGGGTCGGTTTTTTTGTAGATGGGGCAATAGAGCCCAAATTCTATATATGATTTGGTGCATGCCCCCTACCAGAACATCGCCACCAGCCTTGAAGAGCTCTGATGGCAAGCCATCTGAGCCTATGGCCTTGTTGTTCCTCAGCTTTTGAATAGCTGTGACGACTTCTTCGATGCTAGGTGGAAGGACTCCTTCAAAACGGCTGGAGTTGGTATTTGCTCTTATTGAATACGAAGTGCGGCAATCAAGTTTCGGGAATTTATAAACAAAAAACAAACTTTTACAATACACAATGAGGTCAAAGGTGCCTCCACGATTCATTCATTAAAAACCATGTTTGCAACCCCCTTGAACTTCTCTACCCCGTCATGATGAGTTCCAGTAATATGTAACTTCATCTTGGGAAAAAAAAAGTCACAGGAGGCAATATCGGGGTTATAGTGTAGATGCGGCAACGTTGAGCTGTTTTTGTTTGCAAAAAGCTGCTCGCAAAATCGATGAAGAATGGAGAGGCGCATCGTAGTTCAAGATCCAGCCCTTCTTGGTAAGTTTGGGTTGCACACGGAAAACATGTGCTCGCATCCTTTTCATATCCAATCACCGTCTGGTCGGTAGGAACATATTCACGATGAACAATGCTGCGGATATCGAAAAAGATTATCAACATTTCCTGCTGTCGAAATTTTCAGGGGTTTCTGACGGTTTTTCACCTGATTCTACTAAAAATTGAATTACACTTGTATTGTGAGTCATTAATTTTTAGGACGCCACTAAAAGTTTTTTTTTTTTTTTTTTTTTTCGTTTAATTTTTCCAAAAATTTGCACAACACACAAACAAAACATGCTGTCGACTTCTTTCTTTGGCGGCGTTACAGCCCATGAAGAACCAGAGCCAAGCTTCTCTCAATCACCCATGTTGTGTGTGATTTATCTTACACACAGGTGAAAGATACCTACAGTTTAATGCCGATTCCGAATGGTATGAATCGAGAAGCTTTTTCATGGTAAGTATACGACAGGTGGTTTTGCCAGTACCCCGCCGAGGAGGGACACTGCGAAATAAACATCCGAACTCGCTCGTCGTGCGTCAGAGTTCAAAACACTAACCATTGTGTCACGGCGCCCTCTGCTGTCGAATTCAGCCTTGGGTAAAAACTGGCAAATGTTGACGAGTGACGCAATGTTCCTTGTTCTTGAGTTATGACTAAATGAGTTATGTCAATAAACAAAACGTTCGTATTTGGTCCAATGAGCAACTTCCGGCAGTACGGGAGCTCCCAATACACCCATTGAAAAATTAGTTCCTTGGCCAGCCAGATTGTACAATTAGATATCTTTAGACCACCTTTTATGAAGGAACGTAAAAAAATAAGTCATTTCAGCTGAGCAGGGGTCAATTGCAGGTTTAGTGGAAATCAATGCAAGTGATAATATGTAGCGGGATACTAGCCAATATGATCGAAGAAGTTACAAAAAATGGAGCTCAGCACCTACCTATATAAAACAGCTTTAAGTGCCACACTCTTAATGTACCCAAAGGGTAAAACGGGACCCTATTACTAAGACTTCGCTGTCCGTCCGTCTGTCACCAGGCTGTATCTCATGAACCGTGATAGGTAAACATTTGAAATGTTCAGAAATGACGTATTTCTGTTGCCGCTATAACAGCAAATGCAAAAAACAGAATAAAATAAATATTTAAGGGGGCCTCCCACACAACAGACATGATTTTCATCTAAAAAATCCCCTTGTTCACATACTAACTTAAGGTTATTCGACAATATCCCACAACCAGTAACAAACTTCCGAGTTTTGATCCCTATTGTATCTTTGATGTATTAATCCTAGCTGCAACCCTTTTTTCTATAATTACGAACAACCAATAATAAATACCTTTTAAATTTTGATGATCCCTATTGTGTCACTGCTAAGTTAAGCCTTGCTGCAATTGCTATTCCCTTCCTTTTCCATCCTGATAGGTTAAGATATCAAATGTTGCAAGAAATTCAATTGTTGTGAAATTAACTTTCGATCATATCCCGTAACCAACCATTTCCAATAGGGATCAATATTGTGTCCCGGATATATTGATCCTAGCTGCAAAACTTTTTCCCATAATTATTGTTATTCAGCTTTTGCTGAATTGCATATTCATATATCGATTATACTTGACAGCTCCTTTCTGTCAAGTATAATCGATTTGAGTTAAATGGACACTTTTATGATCAACTATCTCATCATGGAGATTCTCGATCATCAAAGTAATATGCCTATAACCTGCCTGCAACCAAGATCTGTCATCATGCAAAAAATCACTTCAAACGGATTAGCCTTTTAAATGTGATCACTGATGAGGTAACATACAACGTCTCTTTCATTTTTATATATACAGATGGTACGGAACCCTTCGTGCGTGAGTCCGACTCGCACTTGGGCGGTTTTTTGTTTTTGTTTTGACAATTAAAAACTGAACGCTTAAGAAATCACACAATAGGTTTAGCGGAAATTCAAGTCATAATTGCTCTTTTCAACACTTTCGTCCTGTGAAGGAGCCTCTAAATATCCCGTTATGGTATATGCGATTGTTGGCTTTAGTATGTGTACGCCTGATTCAAAATTTGTTCGAAGCATTTCACGCTGTATTTATGTATCTCTTTGTGGGTCGGGCCCTAAACCCTGTAAGTCCCATGACTTATATTATGTGGCATGTGATTCACTTTTAATCTATCCATCTGGTACCGCCTAGTTCTCAATATTTCATATACCCAACCTGAACGCGATTATTTGTGTCCGTAGTAAGAAGTTAATCGAAAACAATTTATTTCCGAACTCAACTTGCACTTGACCTTAATTATAAGTGACCAAGCGTGATTCGTGTAATAATAAAATGTTGTGTGAAGAAGAGGAAGAAAAACAAAAATAAAAGGGAAACAGCTTAATAGTAGACTATTGTAGTGGTGTGGAAAAACAAAAGGATACAAATGGTGTGGTGAATGATTGATGAAACGACTCGTATTGCCCCTTGTCATAGATAAGTGAATTTTACTGAGGATTAGTGTTGGGTACCGTGTTAGGCAAATATGTTTGACATAAGGAAAGGAGTGAAAAGGTTAAGATTGACCAATGGGCTCATTTCGTTGATTTACTTAAATCCTTCTTGCTTGACACCGATGGCTTCGGTTAACTGGTTTCCGAGCTTTAAAGAGCAGGGGAAGCTCTCTAGTTTCATCCCATAGATCTGTTGTGGTATGAGTTTTTATTTATTTGTGGATTTACTTGAAAACCCAAAATAAAAGGCACCTATTTCAACTTTCACGAAAAAGATCTGATAGTTGCTGTTAAGGCAGCATATTGAGTATAAGTGGCAGATCTATGGGTATAAGGCAAAATTTACTTGCACACGTATAAAGCCTGGATATGTTCTTTAAACCAAGTATATCTATTTGCTGAACAGGAAATTATTAATTATTTGCAAAAGCATAAGGACAATTGAGAACTTGGTGCAAAAAAGTATGATTTAAGACCAATTGAGAGTGAGTTTGTAGGTTTCACAAAATTACTGATCGACTTCCTATTCGAATTCTACTACGAAATCGCTGTGATATGTTGGAAAGAAAAGAATTCCTAACTGATGCAGTTATTTTCGGCATACCCCAACTCACTGGTGAAAATTTATATAACCATTACAATAAACTCTGCGATACCATCGAGGTTTCACCACCAGCGCTGAAGAATGTTTTCCGTACCAAACACCGCAACAACAAAGACGATCCACCTGTCATCCTCCAGTTCACAAGCGTGGGAGAGAGAAAAAAACTAAACGGCCGATCTCTCTACGTGATATTGGACTTGATTCAAACAATCATTTGTTTGTAAACGAAAGCTTGACTCCACGAAATCGGACTCTTCTTCAGCATGCAGTACGTATGAAAAAAAAAAGGTCAGCTGCTATCTGTACATACGTACCTCGGAACTGTGCTAGTGAGATCCACCCTGGGCGGAAAGAGTGTAGCTGTTGGCGACATTAATTGTTTAAACGCCGTTGCCGAGAGATGCCAAACAAGTGATGAAGCAGAAAAAAACCCTACACCTAAACGTAAACATCACTGATATACATTTAGTTTACAACGATTACCGAAATTACTTGTTTTCTTATTGCCTTCTAAAATACTCTCTTTTATATTTATCAATGGCCATAGTTTATCTATTTTTTCTTTTAAATTCAACAGTTTATTCTACTTTTCGTCGTTTTGCTTGTGTTTTTGCTTCTCCTGTGTCAACTAAACACTTTGATTTCCTTGTGTATGCAACTCGATAATCAAGGCGGGTTCAGTTCGAGGGAGAGTGTCAGCGATGGTAATTTATATCAAATGATTCGGATTTTGCATTCGCAGAAACAAGGCCTTCACGTTTGCCATATTAATGCCCAGAGCTTGAAACCTAAGCTTGACGAATTTCGCCTGCTGTTCACTAGCTCTGGTGTTGACATTATTTGTGTATCCGAAACCTGGTTCTCACCTATTGTTCCTGATGTGGTTTACAAGATGGATGGTTATGAGCTTATCAGAGGTGATCGGATCGGTCGAATGGGTGGAGGCGTGGCTGTGTATTTGCGCGTCGGGCTTCGAGCCAATACTGTCTGCAAATCAAACGTTAACAGTTCAATTGACTACTTGTTCCTTGATGTTACATATGGCCTCGACCACTTGCTACTGGGAGTAATATACAGACCAAATAAACACCAAGATATTTCACCCATCTTTAATATTCTGGAAGCAATCACCCTTTCTACTCCTAATATTATTATTACCGGTGATCTAAACTGTAATCTGCTTAACACCCGGTCTTCTGCCCAGTTAATTGATAGTTTTAAGAGCATTGGCCTAACGCCTGTCAATGCGTCATATGCGACACACTTTGCACATGATCCTGCTACCCTCATCGATGTGTTTTTTTGTAAACCACAGTAGTAAAATCATGTGTTACAGTCAACTCACAGCGCCCGGTTTCTCTAAACATGACTTGATCTACCTAACTTATGACATCCCAATATACGCAACTGATACTGTTATTACTTATAGAGATTTTAAAAATATTAATTACCAAAGTTTAAGATCCGATGTTATCCGAATTCAGTGGGACGACATTTATACGATTGCATCAGTTAATCAGCAGTTATCATTCCTGGAAATCAATATAAAATCACTTTTCGATAAACATGTTCCCCTCCGACGAAGGACACATATATCCAATTCCCCGCCCTGGCTTAACCCTCTGATGCATGATTTTTTTTTTTTCAAAATAAAAAATATTTCGGGAAAGGAAATAGCTCAAAAAACAAAGTTTGTTTTGGAAAAATTCACACAATTGAGATTTAGTATTAAAAAAACCGAAAAAACGTAGTGATTCATATATGCATCACCATGCATTAAGACCATCTTTTCTCAAATAAACACTTTGGATCAGGAATTCTTTTTGTTTTCATAAATAAGTAGAAGTAAGACAAAATTGGGTATTAAAATACTTAAAAATTAAATAAATTAAATACTTACTTACTTACTTATCAGGCCAGCGATCCATGGAGGATCTGAGCCTGAGCTATAGCTGCCTTCCATCCTTGACGGTCCCGGGCACGCTGCTTCCAGTTGTCAAGACCAAGATGTCTTACACCCGCGATTACTTGGTCTTTATACCAGAGGTTCGGTCTTCCTCTTCTTCTCGAACCAGGAGGCTCGGAGTCGAAGACCCTCTTAGCTGGAGCGTTGATGTCCATGCGCTCGATGTGGCCGAGCCAGTGTAGTCGACGAATCCTTGCCTTCCGGACTACATCCACATCTTGGTACAGCTCGTAGAGTTCGCGGTTGTGTCTTCTTCTCCATTCACCTTCCTCACAGACAGGACCAAATATTCGGCGCAGAATTTTTCTTTCAAAAGAACCCAAAATCAGGCCAAGGCCGATTCTATGCCGGATCTCCACAGTGGTGTCATTTGTGGAATTTACGTTTGCCCCGAGGTAGACAAACTCCTTAACTACCTCGAAATTGTAGCTGTCAATTGTTATGTTTTGTCCCAGGTGGTGAGCGACGGATTGGTTTTTGCTTGACAGCATGTATTTCGTTTTGTCCTCATTGATCTTAAGAC
Source organism: Eumerus sabulonum (assembly GCA_951905685.1). Classification (NCBI taxonomy): domain Eukaryota; kingdom Metazoa; phylum Arthropoda; class Insecta; order Diptera; family Syrphidae; genus Eumerus; species Eumerus sabulonum. Next base: position 95,695,663 of record OX645061.1, on the reverse strand, counting down.
CAATTCGTTTCGCCTGTTCTTCAACCGCCGTGAATGCTTCCACAATGTCACGGCGAAAACACGCGATGATGTCGATATCATCCGCGTATCCTAGCAGCTGGATGGACTTGTAAAAGATAGTGCCTCCCCTGTTGACGCCTACCCGTCGCACTATCTGCTCCAGCACCAGGTTGAAGAAGTCACATGACAGCGCATCTCCTTGCCGAAATTCGGTGCATATTGCGAATGGTTCCGAGGTCCTAGAACCGAGCTGCACGGTGCATCGCGTGTTTCTTAGCGTGGCGCGACACAACTGGATCAGTTTTACCGGGATCCCGAATTCGGCCATCGCCCCAAACAGTTCTTCACGATGAATGCTGTCGTATGCGAATTTGAAATCGATGAAAAGATGGTGTGTATCGATTCGAAACTCGTTGGTCTTTTCCAGGATTTGTCGAAGTGTGAAAATTTGGTCTATAGTTGATTTGCCGGGCCGGAAGCGGCACTGGTAGCTGCCGATTAGTGCGGGGCAAAATGGTTTTAGACGTCCACACAATACGCTGGACAGGATCTTGTATGCGACATTGAGCAGGGATATACCTCTATAGTTCTTGCAAGAGGTAGGATCGCCTTTTTTGTGGATGGGGCATATAAATTAAATAGATTCAGAAAATAAGGAAGTGATTCATTATCAAAGAAAGAACAAACTCCATGCAAAATAAATAGAAGAAAAAGATAAGTACAAGTTGAAATAAATAAAATAAATGTTACACTAAGAGCTCAGATCTCAAAGTATTTCAAATTAAAAATTTAAATTAATATCTTTAAGAGAAAATTACTATAACCAGGTTGAACATACATATATACGCATAAATAAGGCGTGTAAGAATGCATGTAATACACTACAAGTATAAGAACACAAATACACAACAACAAAATAGTACAGAAAACCAACACCCCCTAATGCATGGTGATTCATATATGAATCACTACTAATAATCAGTATTGCACAGATACATCATTCTCAATCTATAAACAATAAAAGTAAGTCAACAGCCAAGAATCCAAAGAATATGAAAATATTTTTTTTACTCACTTTTTTAAATAAATTATTACTTTTTTTGCTCCCAAAAGAATATGTTTTTCACTTATTCACATCACATGCGCCACGCACTAAACTTATCACAAAATTAAAAGGAATGTGTGTTCTCGGAATCTGTAAATAACCATACTTGGAAGAGGAAAGTTCAATGAATCAAAGACAGAATACCGTTTTTCATTCTGGCTAATAGTTCAAAAGAAATCGTTAAAAAAATGTAACGATTCATATATGAATCACCATGCATCAGAGGGTTAATAGACATTTATTAGACTTGATGGAAGAGCGTAATATTGCTTATGCTCGTTGGAAAAGACACAAACTACCCGTTCTATATAACTCGTATCGGTCTTTACGCAATTTGGTAGTTCTTCGTATAAGGAACGAAAAAACGGCGCGCTTACGAACACTTCCTGAACCCGGAAACACACTTTTCGATAAACATGTTCCCCTCCGACGAAGGACACATATATCCAATTCCCCGCCCTGGCTTAATAGACATTTATTAGACTTGATAGAAGAGCGTAATATTGCTTATGCTCGTTGGAAAAGACACAAACTACCCGTTCTATATAACTCGTATCGGTCTTTACGCAATTTGGTAGTTCTTCGTATAAGGAACGAAAAAACGGCGCGCTTACGAACACTTCCTGAACCCGGAAACATAGAGTGGAAAAGTGCTTTGGCAAAAGCTGCGCAAATTAGGTAATGGGAAGCAGCGATCAGGTGCTCCCGCTGATATTGACTGTAACATTCTCAATTCGCAGTTTGTGTCAGTTGCTGTACCGCCAACACAAAATCATAATTATCCGTGGCCCAATAATCAGGATAACCAAGCTAACAACAGCGTAACCGATTTGAATTTTGTTCGCTTAACGGACGAGGATGTTGTAGAAACGTTGCTTTCGGTTAAATCGAATGCGATTGGTTTGGATGAAATAAATCCTAAATTTATAAAGCTTATTTTCCCTTTCCTTCTTAAACATGTAACTTATATTTTTAATCAAATATTAACTACTTGTGATTACCCCTCCTCGTGGAAAAAGGCTAAGATAATTCCTATACCTAAGTTGCAAAACAGGACTAGCTCCGAATACAGACCTATCGCAATATTACCGTTCTTATCTAAAGCATTTGAGAAGACGATCCTAAAACAAATGCAAACACATCTTATTAACAATAACCTTTTGAGTTCCGCTCAATCCGGCTTTCGCGCAAAAAGAAGTTGTAAGACTGCACTGCTACTTGTTGTCGATGACATTCGCAAAGGTCTGGACGCTAACAGTCCTACGTTTTTGACGTTGTTGGACTTCTCAAAAGCATTCGATACGGTGGACCATTCTCTTCTCTGTCAGAAACTGTTGCATACGTTTCGATTTTCATATCAATCTGTCAAGCTCTTGCATTCCTACTTACCGGACCGACAGCAGTGCGTGACCGTAGGAAACACAAGGTCATCATTTCTTGGGGTACCTACCGGAGTTCCACAAGGCTCTATTCTCGGCCCCATATTGTTTTCTATTTATGTGAATGAACTTCCACAGCTTACACTAAATTCTACGGTCCACATGTTTGCTGATGATGTCCAATTATTCATGCGCTGCCCGTTGGATATGATTAGTAGCTCTATTCAGCTAATAAATGAAGATCTAGAGGTCATCCAGCAGTGGGCTCTTAAACACAACTTGTCGCTTAACCCGTCAAAGTCAAAGACGCTGTGTATCTATAAACACCAATTAGATACATCCAATTTTCCTCCGATTTTGTTAGGACAGTCAACAATTGAATATGTCCACAAGGCTAGGAATCTGGGGATAGTCTTCAACGACATGCTCACCTGGACGGATCATGTTGCAGCTACAATCGGAAGGGTATACAATGGTATCCGACTCTTATGGTCCACACAAGGTTCCTTACCTACTAAAACTAGGATGTTACTTGTTAAATCTCTTTTATTACCTATTGTATGGTTGCGAGGTTTTTTGTGATGTCGACTACAACACTAAGCGTAAATTAAATGTCACCTACAATAGCCTAGCGAGATATGTCTTTAAAAAGCGTTCTACTGACCGCATATCATCTTACTCCCTGCAGATAATGGGCCTTACCTTCGATAATCTCATTAAGTTCAGAACACTTATCCTTCTGCACGGTATCATGCAGACACAACAACCAGAGTACTTGTACAGCAGACTAAGTTTTGCCAGCTCGCAAAGAACAGCCATATTAATAAGGCCCAGATTCAACTGCTTGCAATCTGAGCGTACATTTTTCGCCTATGCCACTCTTCTATGGAACACTTTACCTGTTGCACTAAGGAGAATCAAAAACACAAGCACTTTTAAAAATCACCTCTTTAAACACTTGGCCAGTGATATGTGAATGCCAAAGAGATGTTAAATAAAAAGATACATATTAGTCAATTTAATTTACTTAATTAATGTCAATATTGATTTCCAATTAATGTACTTATCGCTCTCCTTGTATCTATAGTTAAACATACATATTGTTAAACTCTAAAGCTCTTACCAATATTAATATAGCATTCGCAGACTATGAGATATGATCTCAATGCGAAACAATTGTTATGACAAATAAATAAATATGAAATATGAAATATGAATTCTTAATAAAACAAAATGCTCTCCTTGCTACTGTAATTGATTTTGAATTGCCGTTTTTTTAGATTTTCTTAATTCGTCTATTGCTCATGTGCAGAGTTTCCAGCGAGAAAATTCTATGATTTTGTTTTCCGAAACCATTTAGGGAACGTATGATCTTGGGGCACGGTAGTGCCCCCGCCAAGTCGAGCAAAAAAGCGGCACGGCCATACCATACTTTTCTCAAACCATTTCAGGACATTTCCGACCCCCTATAACTTTTTTGTGGATAAATCTAGAAGCCTGAAAACGCACTAAACAATCTGATTTAATATAATAAGTATTACTTGTGAGATACATTGTGTTTTCATGCGATGGCTAGGTCCAACTATTTATTTAAGACAGTTTAGCTAATTACGTAATAACTTAAAGTAAAAGGTTCCTTCCGCAGAGAATTCTGTCCCCCTGACCTCGACGAAGTTAAGATTGCCATATCGAAGCTCAAGTCGAATAAAGCTGCTGGCGCAGACGGACTGTCTGATGAGCTCTTCAAGGCAGCTGGGGACAACCTGGTTAGGAGCATGCACCAGCTCACCCGTAAGCATGCCCAAGGAATGGAGTCTCAGCATCGTATGCCCGATTCACAAGAAAGGAGACCCCTCTGATTGCGCCAACTATAGAGGAATAAGTCTCCGTAACATCGCCTACAAAATCTTCTCTGCCGTTTTGTGTGAACGCCCGAAAGCCTTTTATAAATAAGCTGATTGGTCCTTATCAGTGCGGATTCAGACCAGGGAAGTCCACCATCGACCAAATCTTCACACTACGGCAGATCCTGGAAAAAAACAATGATTTTCAAGTCGACACTCACCACCCATTTGTCGACTTTAAAGCCGCATACGACAGCGTAATTCGAGACGAGCTATACAACGCTATGTCTACCTTTGACATACCTGTTAACTCGTCAGACTATGCAGGATGACTTTGGAGAATGCTCGCTGCTCCATCCGAATCGGTGAACACCTTACCGATAGTTTTTATGTCAAAAAAGGATCTAGGCAGGGCGATGCGCTGTCGTGTGATTTCTTCAACATCATATTGGAAATGATTGTGCAAAAATCACTGGCCAATACAAGAGGCACAATCTATTGCAAATCCTCGCAACTCCTTGCATTCGCCGACGATATTGACATAATAGGTAGATCGCAGCGAGATGTCAATGAGGCGCTTGTGAGTATTGAGATGGAGGCGGCGATAATTGGTTTGACGGTAAACGAGGACAAAACTAAATATATGCAGTCATAAAAAAAGGACGCTCACCACCGACGTCTTGGTCAGAACGTTTGTATAGGCAGATATAAGTTCGAGGTAGTTAAGGACTTCGTCTACCTTAGCTCCACAGTGACCTGGAACAACGACATCAGTTCCGAAATCAAACGCAGAATCACTCTTGCCAATCGCTGTTTCTTTGGGCTCAGGAGGTAACTGAGTAATAGAGCCCTCTCCCGAACGACAAAGTTGACTCTATATAAGACCCTTATCATCCCGGTCCTGTTGTACGGCGCAGAAGCATGGGCATTATCAAAAGCGGATGAGGAGGCCCTTGGTCGGCTCGAGAGAAAGATTTTGCGCGTAATTTTTGGGCCTATAATCGCAGATGGGGGATGGAGGAGAAGATTCAACCACGAACTTTACGGGCTGTACAGCAACATGAGCTAGTCAGGCGTCTACGGATTCAACGCCTAAGATGGCTGGGCCATGTAGAGCGAATGGACACCACAGCTCCAGCCCGGAGAGTCTTTGAATCCAACCCCGAGGGACGAAGAAGCAGAGGACGGCCGCACTTTAGATGGCGCACACAGGTGGATGGGAACCTCAGCCAACTGGGTGAGCGGCAATGGAAAAGGCTAGCGAAAGATCGTGCTAGTTGGAGGGGCATGTTGGTTGAGGCCCAGGTTCACCCCGAACTGTAGCGCCCACTAAGGAGAAGAAGAAGAAAAAGGTCCCTTAAGTAGGGACTAAATAAATTAACCGACTTGGTATTACATGGATCTGACAATTTATTCCAGTAGAAGAACTGAGTTGCGAGACTTGGTTTTTTATACAAGTTATGTTTTTGATGGCATAATGTTACCGATGCTTTAGGTCTGGTGTAAACACGTACTGCATGGTAGTTAATTATCTGCTCAATACCTTCTTGGGTTGGGTATCGTAGCACCGTGGTTAGTGCATTAGACTCTGACGCACGATGAGCGAATTCGGATCTCGATAACACCAACCCCTCGTAGTTATACTTCCCATGAAAAAGCTTCTCGATTCCCTCCGTTCGGAGTCGGCATTAAGCTCTAAGTCCCTTTCAAAAATCCCACATAACATGGGTGAATGAGAGAAGCTTGAATCCGGTCATTTATAGACTTTATAGCCACCAAAGCAATTTTTTTGCCTATAAAGTCTACATACAAACGTACGCGGTTAATCTTGCCATTCTCTCTGATGGATTATGTTTAATAAACGTCAAGGCCTGGGCTGTGATCGATTTGGTTGGCGACTGGTGCACGATAAAGCGGCTTGTTCTCTTTACGGGTAAAAGGAAATGAACGGCATGGGATGGTGCTAATAGTGTCATCATTCCGATATATAAAGAATGCAAATGTCTAGGAAGGACCCTAATTAGGAACATCCTTAGCTCACAATCTATTTACTTAGAATCGTTTTTGACCACTGATTCTCCACCGTTATATAATGTAACCCTAAGCACACAAATGATTGTACACATTCACACTCGTATTCTATTTGAACTCCGACTCTAATGTTCTCCATATGAATTATACTCGACATGAAAGCCTATGGCGTACTCGGCGCATATTGAGAAGGTGTGAGATCTAGCCGTGGTCGTGAGGATGAATGAGTTGTTAGAAATTTAAAAAAAGTTAAAATATAGTGAATTAGACAAACGACTGAAAGCGAGTAGGTATTCCACGCAGAGACAGAAGTTCAGAAATAAATACAATTTAATGGCAGGAGGAAACAAAACGGAGAGTGTTCACGTTAGGAACGTGCTAGTATTGACGGTTCCCTAGAGCAGCTTTTCTCCACAAGAGGGGTTCTACTTGATATCTGCACTGATGTCTCTTAAGCCGAAGTGTTAGTGTTGTGCTTTCTTGTGTTTATTCTTCATCGTTGAGATCCAGAAAAAAGTATCTACTCATGCCGATGGAACTGTAAACGCTTCTAGCTATTTCATCTCAAGCATCTTTGAATACGTTCACAATGCTCTGGCAAATTTGCTAGAACTTTAAGCTTAGGTTCGCTGGTTGGAATTTAATTACCTGATTACATAAAGTGAAATAATCGCATCTTCGTTTCTGGACACTAGAGGGGTACATTAAGTAGGTAAACATTCTCTATCCTAACGCCACTAGATTTTGTCTCCCATGATCAAAATACAGATGAAGCCCCACCAAATTTGACTATTCGAAATTCTGAATTAAACCAAACGATGGAGTGAAATCTACAAAAAAAATATGCTGGAAACTGCCACACAGAATTAGGTCTTCTCTATGGAATTTTTCAAGATCTAGCAATACTACATATCTTCCTTTTCGAATACTTTCTCTTTCATAACACTCTTTTTATTATTTTTATTGATTGGATATTTTTCCAATTTCTTCCTAAAACTTTCGCTGGTGGAAAACTTATTACCAAGATTGAGGACGCGGGTAGAGGTAGCAAACAGAGTGGCAGGAGCAAAAAAAACATAATTTCTGGTACACCATAACCTTTAAGATTTTATTTCAGGTGAACAATTCAGTAATTACGAAGCAAACGCAAACACATGTGTGCAATATAATTAGAAGTTTTTTGTTTGCTTCCCACCTACCCAGCCTCTTGGATCTCGGTTGTAGAGAATCCTTGCTCGTTGCCTTCTACTTAGTCGAATTAATTGAAATAGTCCTGCAAGCATGCAATGTAGTGTGCAAAATGTTTTTCCGGCTAATGCCTCGCCATTTCAGAAACGCAATTCATAATATGCTCTGGCAATTTGACCGTAATGATCTCATCTGCAAAGAGGGACAACAACCAATGCTGCTCAATCACTTAATGGTGACACCGTTTTCCATCGCCTCGTCGTCATGGTAGTTGATTTCTCTGACAGCAGGTCAGCCGCAGTCATATCGCCTTATTTGTTGCTTTATATCGATGATTTTGATTTTTAGCCACACTAATACGTAAGGATCTTTGCTTTCTATTGAATATTTCAGTGCTTTTGTCGATGCCAGTCACTAATATTAATCCATAACACTACTCGAAGGTGTACCACGCTTATTCCGAAATAGCAGTTTCTCATAATTGCTCAATGCAGACTACTCAACAAGCATTTGGCCCTCGGTTCCACATAGAATTCGCGAGTTGTCCGAAATGGCATGAAGTGAAAACACATACCTACATATGTATATGAACGACTGAATTCATGCTCCAACTGGCTTCTATTCGAATACTTATTTCAATATGAAATCGATCAATCTTGATGTCAAACAAGCACTGTTGCTGATATTACGGTGTATGTTTCTACCGCCCTTGTGGCGTATGTGCAACATTTGCACAAATAAATATAACATCTCCAGTCAGACTAGCCTCCTATAGACATGTATTTTCCGGAGCTGGGGGAAATGTTTGAATAATTAATTGAGAAACTAGCTCTTACAAGACCACTGCTAAAGGGAGGCAATTGGAATTTTCTTGCAAAATGAGACAACGAAGGAATGGATTTGGTTATGCCAATTTGCTTAAATGTTGATTGTGCTCGATTGCTTGCTGAACGTTGTTGTCGCTGTTGCTTATGATGATGAGTTTTTGCGCAAGGGCTGTATAAAATATTCAGTATATCCTCGTTAGTGGGATGAAGATGGATAATTTGAATCGATCCTAATTGACTCTGAGGCATTTGTCCTCGTAGATAAATGCCAACAACCCCATAAACACGTTTAGTTGTTGGGACTGTTAATGAGCTACTTGTGAAATAACAATTAACTCGAAGTTATTCGAAGGGGTTGTGACGTAATTACTATTTAACTGATTTTTATCTTTTTTTATTTTTAAACCATTTTACTAAATTCGATCTCATAGTTATATTACACCCATGGTCACGTTCTGGTTAGGCTACAAAGCCAGAGCGGCAGCCTGCAGGGATGAAAATGGAGAACTGGTAGTAGAGTCGCATTCGATGCTGGGGATTTGGAAAGACCACTTCTGCAGACTGTATAACGGCGATGATAGACAAGATACCGCTGTCAAGCAGAACGAGCCATTCGTAATGGACGACGATGTAACCGAATTCCGTTCACCCGACCTAGACGAAGTCAAAATAGCGATATCAAGACTTAAGTCAAATAAAGCCGTGGGCGCAGACGGCTTGTCTGCTGAGCTTCTGAAGGCGGCTGGAGATGAGCAGGTAAGGTGCATGCACCATCTTATTTGCAAGGTATGGTCGGAGGAAAGCATGCCCGAGGAATGGAATCTCAGCTTCGTTTACCCGGTCCATAAGAAAGGGGACACCTATTGTGTGAACGCCTGAAACCGTTTGTGGATAACCTGATCGGCTCTTATCAGTGTGGTTTCAGGCCAGGTAAATCCACAGCAGACCACCTCCTCGTCGATTTCTAGGCTGCATATGACGGCGTGTACAGAGATGACCTATACAAAGCCATGTCTAATTTCAACATCCCTGCCAAACTCGTCCGACTGTGCAGGATGACAATGGAGCATTCTCGCTGCTCCATTAAGGTCGGTAATGAGCAAACCGAGACCTTTGATGTCAGAAAAGGATTTAGGCAAGGTGACGCGCTGTCATGCCACTTTTTCAACATCGTGCTTGAAAAGATCGTGCAAGAGTCACTGGCCAACACAAGAGGTACTATTTATTTCAAGCCTACGCAATTGCTTGCGTATGCCGACGACATTGACGTGATTGGACGGACACAGCGAAACGTCAATGAGGCCTTTGTAAGCATTGAGGTAGAAGCGGCTAAGATGGGTCTCAAGGTTAATGAGAGTAAAAAAAAATATCTGCTTTCATCTAAAAGAGGCGGGCAACACCGACGTATTGGCCAGAACGTGACCATGGGCGGATATAACTTTGAAGTGGTCAAGGAATTCATCTACCTTGGCTCACTGATGACCGGCAACAACAACCCCAGCGCTGAGAAAAAACGCAGAATCACCATTGCCAACCGCAGTTTCTTTTGGCTCAAGAGGCAATTGAGAAATAGAGCCCTCTCTCGGAAAACCAAGGTGTCACAATATAAGACCTTAATCATCCCAGTCCTCCTTTACGGCGCAGAGGCTTGGACCTTAACAAAAGCGGATGAAGATGCCCTTGGTCGTTTCGAGAGGAAAATTCTGCGCACTAACTACAGTGCTGTTTGTTCAAACGGTGTATGGAGGAGAAGATATAACGAAGAACTGTACGGGTTGTACAGCGAGATCGGCCTGGTACGACGTCTACGGATACAGCGTCTAAGGTGGCTAGGCCATGTACAGTGCATGGAAAATACAGCTCCGACCCGAAGAGTCTTCGAATCCGCATCCATTGTGGCGCATGCAGGTGGAAGGGTACCTTAACCAACTGGGCGTGCGGCGCTGCAAACAGCTGGCCAAAGACCGTACCAGCTGGAGACGCCACCTTAGTAAGTAGTTTTTTTATAAAATATCTTACTCTACCTTAACCTACCCTAGCCTACTCTAACTTATGTTAATCCGCTAATGGTTTTCTGTGGGCTTTGCCCTGAAGAGGCTGTTTGTATTTGTTCCACTGACGGACTCCGTTCCAGTCACTAAAAGCGTTGATGCTGTTGGACAATGTCTTGTCCATCTCGGCGGAAACCGGTCTACTAAACCTGAGGCGCTCCGTCTCACAGAGCACAACGTCAGGTTCCTAAGAGTATCGCCGTTCCACAGAGTAATGGGCCATATGGAAAATTAACGACTGTTTGTTGAGGTAGTAAGTCCCAGAGATCAAGCTATTGATCGAAGTCATTGTCCTTGCAATGCGACCTTAAATCAGCTTTATAAGAATACTAGCACATACCCGCGACTTCGTTCGCGTCAAAATTGCGTGTATATTTAATAAAGCTTTTAATAATAATTAAATGCTTTATACGGATCAATAGGCAGGGTGAGATTTGCTTCTTCATACAATTAAAAATAAAAACACACAGTACATAGGTATTACGAGTTGTTTGTTGTGTACAATCATACTCAATGAAAACAGTTGACGTTAAAATTAAATTTTCAGATACGTATATATTATTTAGAAAAAACCGGCCAAGTGCGAGTCGTACTCGCGCACGAAGGGTTCCCTACCATCTGTATATACATATAAATATGAAACTGACTATGTATGCATGTATGTTACCTCATCAGTCATCAGATTAAATCACATTTTTTGTATGATGACAGATCTTGGTTGCAGGCAAGTTATCGGCATATTTCTTTGATAATCACCATTGAAATCAAATCAATTATCTTACTTGACAGCAACGATGTGAAAAGGTGAATAACAATAAATATGGGGAAAAGGTTTGCAGCTAGGATTAATTCATCAGAAACACAAATATATTGTCGACTAACCTTAGTTCAGTATGTGGCCAAGGGGATTTTTTGGATGAAAATCATGTCTGTTGTATGGGAGCCCCCCTTAAATATTCATTTTGTTCTGTTTTTAGTATTTGTCGTGGTAGCGTCATGGGATACAGCCTGGTGACAGACGGACGGACGGACGGACAGCGAAGTCTTTGTAATAGGGTTCCGTTTTACCTTTGGGTACGGAACCTTAAAAAAGGAAATAAAATTCAAAATTATCAGGAGTTTTTTAGCCAGTAAGAAACATTTTTGATCTATAAGTATACATAAAAAATATACTTTTACCTAAAATGTTGTCTTAATAAAATAAAATACTTTTATAACAACTCTATGGATATATTGATATCACTAATAATCGAATGTAATGCTTCTCCAATACACCTCGATCCTCCACGCTATCAAGAGAACAGCAGTGGAGCCCTGAAAAGCTCTGCATCCTAAGTTTTGGGTTTCAAGGCTCCACCACGAAGAAACATCTGGCTCGATGACGAGTGCAGGAGGATACACACAGCGAAGCAGGATGCATATAAGGCCTCGCTGCATAAAAGAACAAGAGCAGCTCGTGAGCTCTACGAGTTAAAAAGAAGGGAGGAGCATAAGCTACTCAGAAGAAAGAGCACGAGAAGCGCGCGATTGAGGATTTGGAGAGGTGTTACTGCAGGCGTGACGTTCGAAAGTTTTATCAACAGATAAAGTGAACATGCCAAGGTTATAAAGCCAGAACGGAAGCCTGCAGGGATGAGAACGGACACCTAGCAGTAGAATCGCAGTCGATGCTGAAAATATGGAAAAACCATTTCTGCAGACTGTATGACGGTGATGTTAGCCAATATACAGCTATTTGGCAAAATGATCCACCTACGATAGTTTGTTTTTGCAAATCCGGCGATAGAACTTCACTTACGCGTCTCTGCTTTGACGGTTTTGTATCTATACATGTTTTGTAGTTTGCATTGATGAGGGATTTCTCTGTGCAGTTCTGCAATATTCGTGGGTTACGGAAGAATTTCTTGGCCACGTATATCCATCTCTCTCGCCGCAAACCGGCTGTTTTGGCACCTTGTGAAACACAGGTCGATTAAAAATCTGATCCTTCGGATTTCAGTCTTCCTGGATATAGCTTAGTGCCATTATTCGTTTCTCGCCGTGGTCTCGCCATCTATGTCCGTAGTGATATTGCTTACCAGTTACTTCCACAGTATAGCCAAACATCCACCCCGGAATTTAATTTCATATGGCTTAAATTCATATTCCGTAAGCACTCCATTCACTACTGTTTTCTTTATAGAAGTCCCAATATAGACAGGAATGCAACATTTGATGCATTCGACGTACTGTCTGATTCTATCCAAAGAATTGTTTCCCTGTTCCCTCGCACTGAAATCGTTTTAGCGGGCTTTTTCAATGTACACAATTCTTAGTAGCTTCGACATTCTGGACAGACAACACCCGAAGGAAGGTATGTTGAAATTTTTGCTGAGTTAAATCAACTACCTCAACCTGTGAATGAGCCATCACGTATCGCCGATGTTGCTGGTCATACCGCCAACACACTGGACTTGTTTCTTACCTCTCAGCCTGACAAATACTCGAGCGATGTATTGGCGCCCCTAGGCTCGTCTGACCACTGCGTGATATCAGCAAAATTCTCGAACTCCCACCATCGAGTTAAAGCTCCTAAGAGAACACTATGGCTATACGCGAAAGCCAACTGGTGCGGCCTTAACAACTTCTTTCTGATCTTTAACTAGTCGTTGTGCTTCCTCGACGACGACGTGGACGCCGCAACTGATATTATCGCAAACATTATCCGAATCGGCATGGCAAATTTTATTCTCAGCAAGATTAAAAGCACCAGGCCTAAGGATAATACGTGGTTTGACTTGAGCTGCAAAGAGGCTATTAGGCTCAGGGAGCTAAGTTTTCGGGCCTACAAGGCAATCAGTTCTGAGGAAAACCGACAAAAGTACATACGAGCCAGAAATGACTGCAACACCCACATTCGACGGGTTAAATTCCAATCCGACCAAAAATTCAGTCTTAAATCCTTCAGTGTCCCAAAGGTAGCAAAAGTTTCTGGTCGTTTGTAAAAAACGTAACAAACTCAACTAAGTCGTCTATACCGACGCTCATCCACAATGACATTCCAGCTGTGACCCCCTTAGACAAAGCTAACCTACTTGCTGCCCATTTCGCAACCAGTTCTCAGCTGCCAGCTTGTACTTTGTCTCCGCCTGTGGAATTGAGTGCGTCAATTCCACCATGGGACTAATCCACTTCCGCACTCGTACAGTCGCAAGGGTTCTTAAGGACCTCGACATACACAAATCCGCTGGTCCAGATGGTATTGCCCCAATAGTATGTATGTATGTATGGATGTATGTATTTAGCAGCTTTAATAAAGAATTACAATATTTTACAATTACATAAGAATAAAGAAATTTGGTGACATTCTGTATTTTGATTACAAGTAATTAAAAATAGTGTCGAATGCCACTTCATGGTTCTTAAAACTTAACTAAAAGGTCATTAAACTTGTGGGGTAACATTAAAGAGAACACATAAAATAAATATATATTGAACTATCATCATTTAAAACTAGAGCTTACATCAAGTAAAAATAGAATAAAAATTAATTAGCAAATTTTTTAAAATAAATTATAGCACTATTGAATTATAATACTATGAAATTACATAAAAGAAAGAAAGAAATGTACATTGTAAGAAATGAAGTATTAAGTAAGCAACAATTTTTAGATAAACGGTTATCTCATAGGTCGTCAATAGTTAAAATTAAAGGAGTGAACATGACATTAATGATTCTAGCCTAGTGTAGCTAAAACTAAGTAGCCAACATTTTGCTCTTTTTAAGAACAAACCAGACATTGAAATTGCCCTGAGTGACTGAGGGAGTTTATTAAATAACCGATAAGGTGAAATGGAGTAAAAATTACGAAAAGCAGTGGTATGAAAAGTAGGTACAAGTAACAAATATGTGTAATTTCCACGTAAATTATAAGCCGAAATTAAACGGTAATTGCGATTTCCCGACCTCATAAAGTAGGTTCTCAAAACCTTAAAACAATATAAATGACGTACAGGGAGAATTTTTTAAGTCACAAAACAATGAATAACTAGGGTGTCTACTGGGTTTCCGACAAATTTTTCTTAACACATTTTTTTGGAAATATAGTAGCGGTTGTATTCTATGAAAATAAACACCTCCCCAACACGCGATACCGTATTGTAGCTTAGAATCGAAGATTCCATAGTATATCGTTCTAAGGAGTTGTTTAGAGCAGATCTTACTGAGGTAAAAGAAGTGTCTGAGAGTGTTTCGAAAATACTTTCTTAGGGAATCTACCTGGTTAATGAAACTCATTCTTTGATCAATAATAAGTCCCAGATATTTAAACTTATCAACTCTTTCGATTAAGAAACAATTTGGTTACAATTTGCGTCGCTACAATAGGATGGGTAAGAATCAGTACAGTTACAAAAGGATAATTTATATCTTTGACACTCAGGCGCATGGAAATAAATATGGGGATCAAAGTTAATTGCTGACAGACTGTAGAACATTATTTTGGTTTTGGAACTTATTATCAATAAGTCCAGGTCCCAATTAATGTCAGAGACCAGATTCAAAGGACTACTGCAGCCATAGGAAAAACCGACGTCGTCGGCGAAAGCAGTAAGCTTTCCTTTAAAATTAAGTGAAAACAGAGCCCTGAGGAACTCCTAAATTCAAATATATGATTTCGCTCCTTATATCATCTAGTTTGACCCTTTGAGCTCTATTTGTAAGATATGATTTAAACCATTCCAGTATAAATCCGCGAAAACCGGCTTTTTCCAATTTACCTAGCAATATATTATGGTCAACCATATCAAAGGCTTTGGTGATGTCTATAAATAATCCCGCCGTACATTTTTTCTAGTCTAGGTTAGACATTAAATGTGAACAAAATTGCACCAGTGCATCTTCTGTTGATTTTCCCTTTTGAAACCCAAATTGAGAATAACTGAAGAACTTGGTAGAGTTGAGAAAGTTAACTATTCTATTTTTCATAAGTTTGTCAAAAACTTTACTCAGAACTGGAATAAGCGAATTTGGCCTATAGTTTGATATTTCCGTATCAGTGCCTTTCTTAAGCAGTGGTATAACATCTGCACATTTAAAAGCTTCCGGAAAGACCCCTTCATAAACACAACAGTTAAAAATATACACCAATACATCCAAAACAAAGCAAGCAATTTTTCTGACAACAATACTGGGAATATTATCTACACCACAAGAATTGGATTTTTTTAGAGTGCCAATCGCTTTAAGCACTTCAAAAGGCGTTATAGGCTTGAAGACAAAACTATTACTTTGGGACTGTTCAGGACGAAGGTACGAAGATTTACACAAAGTGCAGTAATTTAGTGTTCGAGAAGGCAATAGACTTCTGGCTACATTCGTAAAGTAAGAACTAAATTCATTGGCAATTGCAAATTGATCAGATATTTCACATTGACCGACTTGAATAATAGTAGGCTTTTTAGTGCAAGAAGGTTTATTGAGAATCTTATTTACTAAATTCCCAGCATTTTTTAAATCACCCTTAACTGCATTAAACTAATTACGGTAGTAAACCTCGCGACATATCGGAATTTCCTTTTTAAGTTCAGAACACAATTTGTTATATTTCAACCTTAAGCTGGAGTTATTAGGGAACCTTTTACATTCGAGCCCAAGTTTGTTTTTGTATTTTACTTCCTGTAATAAGTACGTCGAGATCCATGGTTTAAGTCTTTAACATGCATTTTCTGTCGTCACAGAAGTTGTACAGTTGGAAACGTGTTTACTTAGTGAATTAATGAATGCCGTACAGGCTATAGACGCATCACCACGCTATCAATAGAACAGCAGTGGAACCTTTCTTTGGAAAGGGCTTTGGGCTTGAAGGCTCCACCACGAAGAAACACCTGGTTCGATGGCGAGTATTTACACAGCGAAGCAGGATGTATATAAAGCATCGCTGCATTCAAGAAAATCACACTACGGCAGATCCTGGAGAAAACCAATGAATTTCAAGTCGATACGCACCATCTATTCGTCGACTTCAAGGCCGCATACGACAGCGTAATTATAGACAACGCTATGCCTACCTTTGACATACCTGCTAAACTCGTCAGACTATGCAGGATGACTTTGGAGAATGCTTGCTACTCCATCCAAAAAAGGATTTAGGCAGGGTGATGCGCTGTCGTGTGATTTCTTCAACATGATAGTAGAAATGATTGTGGAAAAATCACTGGCTAATACAAGAGGCACAATCTATTTCAAATCCTCGCAGCTCCTTGCATACGCCGACGATATTGACATAATAGGTAGATTACAGCGAGATGTCAATGAGGCGTTAATGAGATAGAGGCGGCGAAAATTGGTTTGACGGTAAACGAGGGCAAAACTTAATATATGCTGTCATCGAAAAAGGCCGCTCCCTATCGACGTCTTGGCCAGAACGTTTGTATTGGCAAATATAAGTTCGAGGTAGTTAAGGACTTCGTCTACCTTGGCTCCGCAGTGACCTGGAATAATGACATCAGTTCCGAAATCAAACGCAGAATCACTCTTGCCAATCGCTGTTTCTTTGGGCTCATTAAGCAATTGAGTAATAGAACCCTCTCCCGAACGAACAAAGTTTACTCTACATAAGACCTTTATCATCCCGGTCCTGTTGTACGGCGCAGAAGCACTATCAAAAGCGGATGAGGAGGCCCTTGGTCGGTTCGAGAGAAAGATTTTGCGCGTAATTTTCGGGCCTATAAACGCAGATGGGGGATGGAGGAAAAGATTCAACCACGAACTTTACGGGCTATACAGCGACATGAGTCTAGTCAGGCGTCTACGGATTCAACGCCTAAGATGGCTGGGCCATGTAGAGCGAATCGACACCACAGCTCCAGCCCGGAGAGTCTTTGAATCCAACCCCGAGGGACGAAGAAGCAGAGGACGGTCGCATTTAAGATGCCGCACACAAGTGGAAGGGGACTTCAGCCAACTTAGTGTGCGGCAATGGAAAAGGCTAGCAAAAGATCGTGCTAGTTGGAGGGGCATGTTGGTTGAGGCCCAGGTTTTCCCCGAACTGTAGCGCCCCAAAAAAACAAAAGAATGCTTCTCTATAGACAATATTGGGAGCAACCTTGATTTATTGATGGCCATTGCAAAGCTAACACTGATTGGAATTGTAACCTTTTAAACTGAAATGGATAGTTTGATGGGAACACTGTTTCACCTTCACAACAACTGCATTTGATTACAGCTTCGATTATATTCTTTTGCAAAGAAACGGTACGTAATCTAGTACCACTAGAGGGTTTCGGTGGGTTTAAGTTGCGAAGCGGCATAATGGGAATACCAACTTTTAAGTCCATATTGTGAAGTGGAAGGCCGGATGCATATTGTTTGTTTGCTTGTTTTGTAACCACGCGATGGAGAATAGATGGAATTTCAATATCATAGTTAGAATTGATTTCTCGATATTTTTCTTCGTCAATTTTTGGACCGGTTTTGGAAGGTTCATTTGTAATTTCATTCCATTTAGGAATAGTTGAAAATGTTATGTTACAATGCATCTTGCGTGAATTCATACATGTATCGAGGTCCTCCTATAAAAGATGAAGGTAAAATTACCAATCGTCGTCAATTTTAAGTATCTTCGTTTTAATTGACAGCGTCTAGCAGGTGAATATTATATTCAACACTCAGCTTTTTTTGATTAGAACGTATGAAGATCAATTTTTGCATACGTGTCCACAATAGTCTGTAGTAACTCAAATGATTGTATGTGTTTTTTCAAATCATTAATCGGTATTCGATTGTTATAAAAAGAAGATTCTATTTTCAAAAGATTCCATTGGTCACATATGGACCTAAGGTTAGTCGACAATATCCCACAACCAATAGCACACTTCCGAGCCTCGATTCCTATTGTGTTCTTGTTGCATTGATCTTAGCTACAAGCCTTTTTTCTTTAATTACGAACAATCAGTAATAAATACCTTTTAACCTTTGGTAATCTCTATTGTCTCTGCTAAATTAATCATTGTTATTCCGTATAATTGTTATTCCCCTCCTTTTCCTTTCTTATAGGCTAAGATATCAAATGTTGCAACAAATTCAAGTGTTGTAATCAAATCTCTACTTTCACTAGACTTCCTTGGTCTTATACTAAACCAAGGTTAGTCAAACTAACTTTCGATCATATCCCACAAACTCCTCCAAGTATTGATCCCTATTGTGTCCTTAATACATTAATCCTGCAAATCTATTTCATATAATTATGGTTATTCGCCTCCTTTTCCTTGCTGTTGAGTAAGATAAACAACAATTTCGATTGTTATAAACAACAGTGAATAGAGTAGCCTATGTTACTTCCGACGATCTCCTCTTCATGCTAAAAGAAGTTTCATCGAAATCGGTTAAGCCGAGATTACCGGGAACAGACAGGCAGACAGACAGACATTAGAGTTTTATTTATATATACAGGGTGCGCCGCGAGCAGTGTGCCAAAAAGCTAGAACATGTAGGTCTGGTCAAGACAAGAAAAAAATCGTACGGTGGGGGGGGGGGTCTATCCCCCCCATTTAGCCGGGAGGGGCAATTTTCTAAAAAGTTGGCTTAAATTGAAAAAAAAAATTCAAAATCAACGGTTACATCCACAATGCCGTGATGTACTTTTTTGTAAAGCTAAAAACCTCTTCTTTCATCATGTTTTCAAACCAAGCTGTTTTAAGGAATGGTTTTTGAGAAATTAATTTTCAAACTCAAAATTTTGAAAAAAAAAAACTGGAAAAAAAATTCTAACTAATTTTTTTCAATTTTATGTAATTAAGTACTCATTTTTTTTTTCAATAATTCAATTTTCTTATTAGTTTTTAGTTAAAAACAGAAACCGGATGCGAAAATGTCTTGTAGTTTTTGAGAAATTAAAGAAAAACCCAAACCACTTTTTTCTAAGAAAAACCTTTTTTTTTGGTTTTAACGCGGCTGGACTTCTAGGCAAATTAATTGCTTATATATTTGCATATATATTTGATTGCGCGGACAAAGCTACAGGCTTCTACATTAATATGAGCATTGAACATTTTACATAGAATGGGCGAATACGGGACGATCCAACTGTTGTCTAAGGTTTCGTTCGCTCTAGATCGAGTCTTAATTGTAACTGTTCGGCCACCAACTTCGGGTGCTGTGCGCCTGTATAACGGGTAGCCATTGTCATTGTGCACAGTTTCTTTTAACAGCTGCTTAGGGAAATTCGTTGTGCATTTTCCATCTTTCATGCATGGCGATGCTGGATTTCGTGCACCACAGGGACCGTGTACCATGTTTCGGACAATAGTGTCATACAATTCTTTATCTTGCTCAGGATCAGGAATCTCGGCGCTAATTAACTCATCTATTTGGGTGGGCCGCATCTTCTCTTTAAGCCATATTAGAATATGCACATGTGGTAGTCCCCTTTTTGGCCATTCAATAGAATACATGAAACATTGTACCTCGCCGAACATTTTATCCTTGGTAATTACATTCATTCATTTTTGCACTTTTAATCTAAACACTCTGGCAACTAAATCGTGTCTGTCAGTACTTTTTTGGCCCGGTATTAGTTCGTCAGTTATTTCCTTCCATGAAGGGTTGCAAGTGAAAGTTCGTACATAAGTAAATGCGTCTTGTGTGTATTGGTGTAGGTAGCGGGGGCTGTTAACGAATGTTGACGGAAGAATTACCATTTTTCCTAGATCTGAAGGATTAACATTGGCGTCGCTAGCAACTGCATCTTGCAAATGCAAATTATCAACACGTAGCTTTTTTTGATTTAAAGTAATAAAACAAAGACGTTCGCTTTCCACCAAGAACTGATGAAATAGTTGTCTGCACCGAGCTAACAGGTTAAAATCATCATGTGATATGCATAAAAATCCATACACGATACTTTTTTGTTTGCAATGGGTTGTTTTGTCACTGGATTAATAAGGGGAATTTCAAAGTGATACCCTTCTTGTCCTTTGGAATAAATCAATGGGTATTGCAGAGCATCATAAAATTTGTGTGTATCGGCTACCCGTTCCAACGTGTCATCATGTGCTCGCAAGACAATGTCCCCGTGAAGAAAACTGTTCACTACTTACTACGGCTGCAATTTCATTAATCAATTGCGCATTGTAGCGCCTTTCATGCTCTCATGCTCTTATAATGCTTATCAGGTAGGTTCTCTAAAGCAGTTTAAACGTGTTTACTAACGTATTATTATCATGTAAGTATCTTTGAATTTTCAGTACCGTGTCTCTTTCTACTCCCGGGATAAATTGGCATCGACGGTCTACCTCAACTCCTTCGTCTCCCATAATGTAAACTTGCAAAAATTTGTGCTGTTCGTTGTCAGCTGGAAAAAGTGCACCGATCCTGTGACAAATTTGCCCTTGCACCGTAAACGTTGGCGAAAATCGTGGCATTATTACTTCCCGGTCTACTCTAAAAGACGTCATCTGAGTTATATTTCCGGATCTTATTTAAAAAGCGCCGTGACTCATCAGCATCATATAAAAATAGAGTTCTAAAAGGTTCCTCTGGCGCCCCGAGTAGAGGAAGTGAAACTTTGCCGCTGCTACAGCACATGCCTGGGGTCTCATCTTTCCATTTTATTGCGCTACAAAAACGACACGCCTTGTCCATCAGTCCTACAACAATCAGCCTGTGATTTTTATAATCAAATAGTGGATCGTAATTAAATGCAGCTTCATTAAATATCGACCAATTATTTCTTTCAAAATTACGCCGACGTTCTGCTTGGAGCTGCGCATTTAAATTTCTGCGTGCCTGTGCTTGTTCAGGTGTTTCAGCGGCTCTTAAAGCAGCTTGACGTTCTGCGTTTTCGAGTAGCCTTTGCTGAGTTCGAGCGGGTGTTTCAGAAGCTCTTAGATTAGCATGACGTTGTGCATCGTCGAGCAGCCTCTGCTGATTTTGAGCAGGTGTTTCCGAGGCTCTCAAAGCAACTTGACGTTCAGCCTGTCCTTGCCTTCTCAGTTCAGCATCTTCAAGAGATCCTTGGGACCGAACTAATCTCTTCGGTTTTGCTTGAGAAGACACTCTTGAAAGGTTCGACTTGCGTTTGTGATGCATTTAAAAAAACATAAATGCCAAAAAATTATTGCTATCTCTAATTAAACAAATATAGATAGATCATAGATTTATTGAGGGATAAGTGGAAAATAAATGTTACTTACAATTTTCATGTATGTTTACTTTAAACCAAAAAAAAAAAAAACAAAACCAATTCACGAAGCAAAACCAAATCCAAAACCAAAGCGATTGTCTTATTCCTTAAAAGAGTTTGTTTTCGGAAATCGGAAAACCAAACCAAGACAACAATACCAAATCGTAAAGCTAAACACGAATATGTAGCCAAAAATCTAAAGCAGTTAGGTCAATGTGAATCAATAGTCAGTAGTCACGGTATGCACTATATTCGTCGTTAATATTCGTCGTTTTCATTTTAAGCTTGCAAATTTGTTTATTTTGAATAACTCATGGCACTCCATAGTTAACCACCCAAAAAATACGATATTTCGCTCGAAGCGAAGTTGTGCAAGTCGAATCTGAGTAGGCATTTGAAATTCTCGCAAAGTTTAAATCTCGCAATGTGGAGAAATGTTGACATTGTTGTCATGAATGTACATATGCATGTGTACATACATATGTATATGTATACAAGAAACACTTCCTTTATCTAATTCGCCGTTTCATGATATTTCAGTGCCAAACTACGAAAATCTCAATACAAAATGTATGAAAAATACTGTATCTACCTTATCGAGCACGTAGAAAAATGGTCAAGACTTGGAGGAACATTCTCTAAATCATTTTTTATGACATATTCTCAAAGCTACAAAAAAGTTAGTCACTGAGTCGGGGCGGCAGGAACATATAATCAAAAGTCGCGGAAATATTGGAAAAAGAAAATTCAAATATCTACCCGGGTAGATACTGTTCATGTGAAGGTTAATTTGTTTTATTTCAATTATTTTATTATTCGTTGTATTCTTGTATTCGTTTGTCTCACACAAATTTCCATCCCCTACTGAATTTTTTTTTTTGGTCCATACAAATATCCACCCCCCCCCCCTCCCCCCCACACACACAGTTTAGGGAAGTGGGGGGTTTAGAAAGGGACGAAAGTAGCCTTTCCCTTCAGCTATATCCAGTTAAAAAATCACGTCAATACGTCGCTTCGTTTTGCCGTGAAAGACGGACAAACAGAGACACACACTTTCACAATTATTATATTAGTATAGATTTATTGCTTAACTGCTATTATGAACAATTCTGCTCTGCAATATGTAAAAGAAAGCGAATGATCAGGATGAAGTGGCTCAATTTTCGAAATGACTATAAGAGATATTACAAATGCACGCAGCTCCCTAGCTACCGTGTAAGTACTAGCTTGCGCTCTGGCAATTAAAGAAGCGATGGTCATTGCTCCACATTGAGCACTTGTTTCATTTGTTTTTGAAAAAGTTCTACCCTTTATTGGTTTGCTATTCGCACGATATTTTTTGCTCACATTATAGCAAGTTGTGCACGTTATTGACCTTTTCAATTGGGATTCTTATAGCACCGATGTTTGAGAAATGTAAGAGATGGTTGGTCTAGAACATTGACATTATGCGGGATCATTTTATAGTCCAAATAGAGGAATACTTAAAATAGTTCAAGAAATGGTGTCGAATTTTTTAAGCTTCCAACGTGTCGATTATACTGCTTCTATAATTATTTGATTCCCAGTCTACTCTATTTGATACTTACGTCACAGCCAGGAATACTGAAGGGATGCAAAAATAAGTCAATCGTTTACTTCTCCTAACATTTCATTCTATTCTCTATTTCATTCAAACCCAAATGGCACGAGTGAAAGGCAAATGCTCAAAATCGCTTGTGATTGCCCGACATATGTATATATGTATATGGGAGGACTCCGAGTACGAATTGGAAAATCCAACTATCTGTCTGTCCTCATGTTTATCTGCGTCTAGCTACTAGACCAATAGTATACATATATGCACTTTTTTTCATCTAAAATTGGGAAAATCAATGGGACTTGTTGTGTAGCATTTATTCGGTTGACTGTCGATTTGTTGATTAAGTAGAAACTGCACCTGGACATGTTGATATACAGACAACCAATTTTGGTTGAAAAGGGTAGACTGAAGTAAAGATGGGTGGGATGAAACCATAATTGTGGTTTTTGGCGAATAGATGACATTCATCAAGGCTATGTGCTTTTGAAATCACACTATTCCTTAGATTATTAGAGGAGATCCAGCATACTCTTGTATTTTTAAGACAACTTTGGAACCACAATCTTTTGTACTCCTGTAAATGATATGTTCAGCGAAGTCACGAAGCAAAAGTGGAAGAACAGGATGATTATCGGATCAAACATTTACACTCCTACAATTTCACTTAGTCTACTCAGTATTTATACAGTCCGTTGAACGTGGGTGGCAACTAACAGTAATTTTGAACAACTTGCTTAATAACGGAAAAAAAGTAAAACTTTACTACCAAAAAGGAAATGTGAAGAAGGCAATCTTTGCAACTATCGTCCAATTTATTTGGTAATGACGTCTCTGCAGTGGACAAGTTTTCAGATTTTACCATTTATTCGAATATCTTGAGTTTTGATGCGTTCTTTCGATTAATACATCATCACCCCAGGTTACCAACCGCCTTTAAGTGAAACGTAGGCCAACGGAGTCCTCTTTGATGGCTCAACTTTTCATTATCCTTCCACCATTTTCTATTAATTCGAACAAATCGCATTAAGCAACACAATGCCTTGAGGTATATGATATTAAACGATAACAAAGCAAAGCGAGTGGGATGCTGAAAAGTAAATTGACGTTAACTTTTGTAGAGCCGTTTTGAAATACGCTTCTCAGGATCTGATAAATTTTTTTCTCAAGGCTTGGTGATTTTTGTTGCCTTCATCTTAAGTTTTAATGACGAGATTCACATAAAACTATTATAGTAGATGTGGGATGAGATGACTGGTTTTATTCCTTCTACGACAAAATAAAATTCCCATTGATAGCAATACTTTAAGTATCAAATAATAGTATTAGCAAAGTCAATATCTAGTTTCCGCTAATCACCTATACGTGTAGTAACTGATTTATTTTGCCATTGCTTTTTGCATATTTTGAAGCATTTCGCCCATTTTAAGAGGAGAGGCGTTGCGAAATACGTATTTGATAATATTGCTGGGATTCAACTCTAGAGTATTAGACCTAATAAGCTAACACACTAACCACTTATTCAATATTTTCTTGAGAAATCCATGCCATTTGACTAGGTCCTGTAGGGCATCATGGCGTTCCTTAACGGACATTGAGTTCGTGCTACACGAGCTCAACGTTTTGAGCACTGCTTGACCTTCAGAGGATATCTTAATGATTTGATAGTGTCCATGCTTCTGCGCCATACAAAAGGACCGGAATGATAAGACTCTTATATAGAGCCAGCTTTTTCGTTCGGGAGAGGGCCCTATTACTCAGTTGCCTCCTGAGCCCAAGGAAACAGCGATTGGCAAGAGTGATTCTGCGTTTGATTTCGGAATTGATGTCGTTGTTCCAGGTCACTGCGGAGCCAAGGTAGACGAAGTCCTTAACTACCTCGAACTTATGTCCGCCATTACAAACGCTCTGGCCAAGACGTCGGTGGTGAGCGTCTTTTTTTGATGACAGCATATATTTAGTTTTGCCCTCGATTACCGCCAAACCAATTTTCGCCGCCTCCATCTCAATACTCGCAAACGCCTCATTGACATCTCGCTGTGACCTACCTATTATGTCAATATCGTCGGCGTACGCAAGGAGTTGCGAGGATTTGAAATAGATTGTGCCTCTTGTGTTGGCCAGTGATTTTTGCACAATCATTTCCAATATGATGTTGAAGAAATCACACGACAGCGCATCGCCCTGCCTAAATCCTTTTTTGACATCAAAACTATCGGTAAGATGTTCACGGATTCGGATGGAGCAGCATTCTCCAAAGTCATCCTGCATAGTCTGACGATATTAGCAGGTATGTCAAAGGTAGATATAGCGTTGTATAGCTCGTCTCTAATTACGCTTTCGTATGCGGCTTTGAAGTCGACAAATAGGTGGTGTGTGTCGACTTGAAATTCATTGGTTTTTTCCAGGATCTGCCGTAGTGTGAAGATTTGGTCGATGGTGGACTTCCCTGGCCTGAATCCGCACTGATAAGGACCTATCAGCTTTATTACAAAAGGCTTTAGGCGTTCACACAAAATGGCAGAGAAGATATTGTAGGCGATGTTAAGGAGACTTATTCCTCTATCATCAGATGAGCTGGGTGCATGCTCCTAACCAGGTCACCAGCTGCCTTGAAGAGCTCAGCAGACAGTCCGTCAGCGCCAGCAGCTTTATTCGACTTGAGCTTCGATATGGCAATCTTAACTTCGTCGAGGTCAGGGGGACATGATTCTCTGCGGTCTCCGTCGACTAACATCGCCGTTATACAGTCTGCAGAAGTGGTTTTTCCTTATTCTCAGCATCGACTGCGATTCTACTACTAGGTATCCGTTCTCATCCCTGCAGGCTTGCGTTCTGGCTTTATAACCTTGGCATGTTCGCTTTATCTGTTGATACAACTTTGGAACGTCACGCCTGCAGTAACACCTCTCCAAATCCTCAATCGCGCGCTTCCCGTGCACTTTCTTCTTTCTTCTAAGAAGCTTATGCTCCTCCCTTCTTTTTAACTCGTAGAGCTCACGAGCTGCTCTTGTTCTTTTATGCAGCGAGGCCTTACGTGCATCCTGCTTCGCTGTGTGAATCCTTCTGTACTCGTCAACGAACCAGGTGTTTCTTCGTGGTGGAGCCTTGAAACCCAAAACTTCGGATGCAGAGCTTTTCAGGGCTTGTTTGCAAAGGCTCTACTGCTGTTCTTTTGACAGCGTGGAGGATTGAGGTGTTTTGGAGAGCTTAAGGGAGACGCGATCGGTAAAAGCACGAGCGGTTTCTGGCGATAGTAGCTTTCCGACGTCATAACTTTGTATTCTTACTCTACTCGTTATATCCGTAAGCGCATCTTGGCTACTACAAGATAGTGGTCCGAGTCGATGTTAGCCCTTCGGAAAGTGTGAACATCAAGAATAGTGGAGGAGTGTCTGACGTCGATCGCGATGTGATCAATCTGGTTGGTAGTCGATTGATCAAAAGACCGCCAGGTGCCTATGTGTATATCGAAGCTAGAAGGAGATTTCGCCCATGGCAAGATCAATCAGCCAGTGTCCGTTATCGGATGTGGTGTCGTGTAGGCTATGTTTGCCGATGACTCGTTCGAAGATGCTTTCCTTACCCAGCTTAACATTGAGGTCTCCTAGTACGATTTTGATGTCATAGCTGGGGCTTTGGGCATACGTTCTGTCTAGGAGATCGTAGAACTCATCTTTGGTGGAGTCATCCTTGTCTTCCATGGGGGCGTGGACGTAGATCAGGCTGATATTAAAAAATGTTGCCTTGATACGGATTGTTATGAGGCGTCCGCTCACGTGCCGAAAGCTTAGGACTTTTTGCCTTAGTCCACCTCGAACAACAAATCCGCATGCAAACAATCGTTGTCCTCTCTCCCTATAGCAGTCGCCGTAGTAAATATCGCAGTATTTCATCCGCTTTATACCCGGTCCATTCCATCGCAATTCCTGGATGGCGGTTATGTCCGGTTTATAGCGGTCTATAGCGTCCGCATGTTGTTCGGCTGCACGTGGCCTGTTTAGGGACCTAACATTCCACAAACAAAGACGAAGATCATTGATATTTTTTCGTTTTTTGCAAGGGTCGTCAACATAAATCCGGTCCGTTATATCCGAGGCTTGTGGTTGTTTCGGAGCTTGTGGTTTTTTTACGGTTACGGCTTACTAGGCCCAACCGACTAATCCTGTTTTTTGGCGCAGGAATGATGCGGTTTGGGATAGATATCTCAAATCTCTTATCAAAAATGAGGGATGTGGAGTAATGCGTCCGCGACCTTGGTAATCATATCCAGCTCAGAAGGATGTTGAAGAATGGACATGTGACCCAACGGTCTACATCGTAGGCCCGTTTCCGTGCGTAGAATTCTAATTGCACTGCGTACTGCAACCTTTTTAATAAAAAGGTGCAATGGAGCAGGTTGGTATAGTGCCACTAGTGCCGAGACACGGTAGCCTCTGAAGGCATTGAAATTTAAGGATTATCGTTTTCTGTTCTTGCCTTGTCTATCTTGTCCACCATACTGCAGACGCATAGGTGATACTAGGTCTTACTATCGCGGTATACAACCGGTGGATCAACGTAGCGTTTTGATCCCCAGGTGTTTTGCCGTAAGTGCGTCCCCCTTGTCCCCCTTGTGAGTATATTTTTGATGTTGGAGTTTCAGCTGGATTTGCGATTAAGGTCAGATACTTCACTTCTTCTAAAAATCCAATGTTTGTACCATATAGAGAGACGGAGCAAGACCGTATTTTTCTCCTCTTTATGAACGGGTCTAAGAACGTCTTATTTGGGTTAACCGATAAACCCTCTTTGCCACACCAGTCAGAGATGGACTGAAGCGCAATTTGCATGCGCTCTCATGCAGACATTTCGCATCTACCCGTAGCATGAACTACTAGGTCATCAGCGTATCCGATGACCTCGTATCCGAAATGGGTTAAATTGTAGATTAGGTTGCGAAACCTGTCGACCACAGAAGGGATAAAAGAACGGCTATTAAGCATCGCCCTAAGCCAATGGTTAGTGGTATAGTCTGCACGTCTGCGGGGTAGCGCAGTGGTGATTGAGTTATAGCCAGTATTATCGAAAGCGCCCTCGGTATCGAGGGGGCATGCGAAACTATCTTCAACACATGGTGCTCCGTTGATCGTTCTTTGCAATATGGTTATTGGTTTGGTTGCAATGGTATCTGACCTCTAATACGGATCTCTATCAGTTTTTCCATTGTTTCTATTAGGAAAGATGTTAGGCTGAAAGGCGATACGATTTACGTTCTTCGCTTGGTTTTCCAATCTTGGGTATGAAGACAAGTTTGACTTCTCTCCTGGTTTGAGGGATGTAGCCCGAGTTATAACATGACCTATAAAAAGCAATCAGGTGAGCTAGAGTAATGTTTAGGCCTTTTTGTAGAATAGCAGGAAAGACAGCGTTTTTGCTTGGAGCATTGTACCAATTGTCCATTTAACCCTAACCCTATCGGGGCTGAAAAGTCTGCCAGAGAGGCTATTTGTTCAAGCAATGTCTTCAAGGGTGTCCTGCAATTGACAGTAAAGGTATTGTCTGATTTAAGACGCAGCGCGAGTCCATTTGTATGTTCCTAGGACAGTAATTTCTAGCGTCGGGTCGCAGTTGGTAGCGAGTCTATGCTCCCACAGTTTTACTTCCAAGACAGCGAAGTTTTCTCAATAAATTAGCCAGCAAGAACGGAGAAATACTACGAACACCTCCGTTTAGCCCACGGCTTAAAGTACTAGCCGCCATATAATAAAAGTCTTAGAGGAAATACCCGCATGGGTATTGTCTCGGCCGTGTTTAAAAATAGATATAAATTGGGTATACAGATATTGTTCACCTTAGAGTAGTGCATGGGGTCAGTAAGGTATTTTCAAATTTGTAAGATATGTAAGCTAGTTTAAACTTACATGTGTATCTTGATTACTAGTTTGGTAACAATCAAACAGATTAGAATAGAGGATAACTTGTTGTATCTAATCCAGGCTATTTAACTAAACCCTTCCATATAATTTGAAAGACGTGCAATGTTCGGTGACTAACTTATAACAGAGTCATACGACTTCTCAAGCACAAATAATGCCACACTTCCATAAATGATTTTCGAAATTTGATTTCCAACTAGAATTTCTGATCATAAGCCCTAAAAGTATACACAGCGCAAGTACTGAAATCGAATGAACTCACGATGTATTTTGCTAGAGCTGTAAAGTAGTGCTTTGATGTCCTTAACTTGACTACTAATCCTGTACGTTGCACTTGTTGTGCCTGATGTTTGTTTGTGTGTGTGTTTTTTTTTTTCTAGAATGGTTAACTAAATTTTTCCTAAAAAAGGGAATAAATGGCCTAACATTATATTAAATGAGTGGTTTGTGCTCTTCTTTATCATGTTTCTAATACTAGAATACTCGTTCTTCGATGAGCGACAGCGAGTTGTTATATTTGCTGTATATGTAGCTCTGATATTTACTCACGTTTGGAAGCCATTGCAATGAAGTCTTTTGTATTCGGTTTAACGTTTCATTTTTAGTTTTTTTTTGTGGAAAATTTGAAAACAATAGTGCATGTGTGTATGTACGTTATGGTACTTTTACACTCCTTGTCAGCTTTTAAGAATTATTATTTTTTCTTCTTTTATTTTCTGTCGTAACTGTTGGCATCGATGGTGCGATTGACGAACTAGTGAATTGCGTTTTAAGATCCAGCACAAGCATTCAGAAGTTACTAGCAATGGGCATTTATACACGAGAATATATCATCCCAAAAAAACCGGTTTTATGGGAGAGGGAGCTGAAGGTTGCGGTACGAAACGGAATACAATTTTCTTTCGCAAATTTAGTGGGTGAACAGAAGTGAAGCACTTATACATATACAACTCTTCAGTTTTCGAGTCCGCACTTTTTTTGCCTGGTGTTGCGCTTCAAGCGTCATTGGTCTTTCAAGCAGTGAACATCGGAAAAAAACAAAGGGACATTTTAGTGCGTGGTTGCACTTAATATCTCTGTCAAAGGAAATATCTCTTTCAAATGAAATGTCAAAGAGACAGAAACACTAACACAATTGAACAAGGATCACATATAGTCTTTTCTTCTAGAAAAATGAATCCCGTGTATGCTTTAGTGTAGAGCATCAAACCGGTTTTCCTGCTGCTAGCGATATTCTCGTGTATACATGCCCAATGGGATGAAGTAGGCAGCACAAAGGTTACCACCTGCCACTTCTGCTCTCTTCTTTTACTCCAGAAAAAAAGAAAAAGATGGTATCATTACAAGTTGCAATATCTATTTGTAGAGTGCGGGAATGGTGACAACAGTCATAGAGGGTGTATACACGAGAATATGTCATCCGAAAAAAACCGGTTTTGTGGGAGAGGGAGCTGAAGGTTGCGGTACGAAACGGAATACAATTAGCTTTCGCAAATTTAGTGGGTGAACAGAAGTGAAGCACTTATACATATACAACTCTTCAGTTTTCGAGTCCGCACTTTTTTTGCCTGGTGTTGCGCTTCAAGCGTCATTGGTCTTTCAAGCAGTGAACATCGGAAAAAAACAAAGGGACATTTTAGTGCGTGGTTGCACTTAATATCTCTGTCAAAGGAAATATCTCTTTCAAATGAAATGTCAAAGAGACAGAAACACTAACACAATTGAACAAGGATCACATATAGTCTTTTCTTCTAGAAAAATGAATCCCGTGTATGCTTTAGTGTAGAGCATCAAACCGGTTTTCCTGCTGCTAGCGATATTCTCGTGTATACATGCCCAATGGGATGAAGTAGGCAGCACAAAGGTTACCACCTGCCACTTCTGCTCTCTTCTTTTACTCCAGAAAAAAAGAAAAAGATGGTATCATTACAAGTTGCAATATCTATTTGTAGAGTGCGGGAATGGTGACAACAGTCATAGAGGGTGTATACACGAGAATATGTCATCCGAAAAAAACCGGTTTTGTGGGAGAGGGAGCTGAAGGTTGCGGTACGAAACGGAATACAATTAGCTTTCGCAAATTTAGTGGGTGAACAGAAGTGAAGCACTTATACATATACAACTCTTCAGTTTTCGAGTCCGCACTTTTTTTGCCTGGTGTTGCGCTTCAATCGTCATTGGTCTTTCAAGCAGTGAACATCGGAAAAAAACAAAGGGACATTTTAGTGCGTGGTTGCACTTAATATCTCTGTCAAAGGAAATGTCTCTTTCAAATGAAATGTCAAAAAGACAGAAACACTAACACAATTGAACAAGGTTCACATATACAATTTTTTCTTCTAGAAAAATGAATCCCGTGTATGCTTCAGTGTAGAGCATCAAACCGGTCTTCCTGCTGCTAGCGATATTCTCGTGTATACAGGCCCATAGTGCGTGGTAGCAGTCGACTTATTGCAGAACTGACTGCTTGGATTTCAGGGATATAGCCGTCTTGCGGTTCATTGGTTTTCTTTTATCTCATAGCTCTGCTTTATTTTCTTTCTGCAGAATGAAACCACGCTGATGACGAGGGCTATGAAGATAACATCAAATGGACATTAACACCGTTATGAGTGGAGGGCACGTATATGTTCCCAAGTCAAATTTACCGCCGATAGTGCCAAGATAAGAGGGCGCCTGGCGCAGTAGTTAGTGTGTGGGACTCTGACGCACGCACACCAACGCCATCGAATGTTTATTTCGCGGCGTCCCTCCTCAGCGGGGTACTGGCAAAACCCCCCATAGTATAACTTGCCTTGAAATAGTTTCTCCACTTGCGCCGTTCGGAATCGGCATTAAACTATCACCTGTGTGAAAAATAAATCACACACAACATGGGTGATCGAAGAGAAGCTTGGCTCTGGCCCTTGATGGGCTGTAACGCCACCAAAGAAGAAGAGAACCAAGATAGATATTACATTTGGATTAACTGGTTTTGTTGAATATTTTACCTTTTTGTTAAGTGAGCGATGGCAGCGGCATTCTGTTTTTTTTTTAAATCCAGTGCGCCTCCATCACCCGTTATCGCATGCTGTCATACTTCTTCCAGCATTATGGAGCCTAGGCAAAACATGAAAAGCAGTCGATGGACAACATTTACATAAATCTCATTAATACCAAAAGGGCTTTTACGTTTTGGAAGGAGATATACATATGTATGTAGGATCAACACCTAAAAGTACAAGAAGCGGACAGAACTACTGTACGACGGCGATCAAATTAACGAACATGACTGGGAACAAACTGACATAGGAAACGGAACGCAGTAGGAATGAGGACGACTACTTGACGAACAAGACGACACAGATCAACGAGCTGTTCACAAGTCAACATCCAATTGTTTGAATCGTAACGTATATTTAAAATGTGTATTAATGATGAATATATATTATATATAAATAATAAATGTATGTATAAATAGTAAATAGTTAAGTGGAGTTTATATTTTGTTAGTCAAAACAATGAACCCACATGTATATGGAATTAGGAATTCGTTTTCCTTTTGCATATTCGCGCTTTCGCGTAAGCTCATAACCGCTGCCCTGCTTACCTCTAAAAACCCGCATCCTTTTAGATTCGATTGCAAACTCCCTTTCATACAGGGTAGTCCTTTTTTCCAGTACCACTCCAACAAGGATTACGTATCATAACATATTATTAAAGACATTTTTCTTTGTTATCCTAACCCAGCACACTAAAGCGGCCTACACACACGCTACGGATCGAATGGATCGGTTGCGATTCAAATAGATCGTTGTGTGTTGGGGTAGTTTGCTACAGATCGCAAATTTTCAAATGAGTTAGATATTCTTGCATTCGGTAGTGTGTGTGTGGCGCGGTTGAAAATGTTGCGATTCAAACAGATCGTCGTGTGTGTGGCACAGTCTGCTACAGTTCGCAAGTTATCATATGAGTTTGATATTCTTGCGATCGGTAGCGTGTGTGTGGCGCGTTTGACGATGCCTAGGAAACGTCCACCCGAAGTTGTTAGAGTGCATCTATGCAGTCTGTTTATATGTTTATGATTGTATTTATGATTCATATGTGCACAAATGTATGTTTTAAAACTGTGAACATCGAATCATAAAATAAACACTCGCAGGCAGTAGGCAATAGAATTATGAGAACCTCATTCACATATTTGTGAATGCATGTATCTATATATGAATAAGTTATAAGGATCAGAAACCACTCCTGCATCCACAGTGAACGTTTCTTTTTCATTATCCATTCTTTTCTTTTTCCACACAAATAAACACCACACAACAAAATTATATTTTCTCCGCGATCCATCCTTACTCGACGGCGAACAGCGTGAAATGAAGAACGTATACTGATCCACAAGTGTGTGGCGAAATGAGTTCAAACAGATCCATTCGATCCGTAGCGTGTGCGTAGGCCGCTTAACCTAGAACGGTACAATCTAAAGCTAGAGTTTGTAGCAAAAAGCACATGTGCTCATACTCTCTCTCTCTCACACACACACAGTCTCTCTCATACTCTCTCAGTCATGGTATGCGAATAGAACAGAAGAACAAATTCAGAACAAAAGACAGAAGATAACTGAAAGAAGACAAAAAGAAACTGAATTACAGAGAAGAATTAGAAGAGAAAAAAATAGACAAAGAAATCAAAGAAGAATAAACGAAGAAACTGAAGAAAAAAGAAGGATAAGATCAGAAAAAGATAATAACAGACATAAATTGAGTGTTTCACTAGGCCCAGCAAGAGGACGAAGAATTCCATGGCATAATCTGCTGCTTACTCGTTATATACATAGTTGTTTGGCTGAAATGACATGGCTGAATTGGCATGACTGCCAACAAGACAATGACACTAAGAATTTCGTTGATCTCAGTTCGTTTGAGAAAGATTTGTGCCATTGTTCGCTGTCGGCCGTAGGGGAGCTTAACCAACTGGGCGTGCGGTGCTGGGAACAGCTGGCCAAAGACCGTGCCAGCTCGAGACGCTTGTTGGTTGAGGCCCAGGTTCACCACGGACTGTAGCGCCATCTAAGTAAGTAAGTAAGTAGAAACCATGAGTTGTCTCGCCACAATTCTGGCCTCTTTAGGCGAATATCTTCACGTCAAACGTCGCGTAACGCTCAAATAATATTTTTGCTGACATTTTGTCCCAACGGGAGGAACTCGAAATGCACAACACATGATAATCGACGAAAACAGTCGACATGACCTTGATTTTTGAGCGATTTTAGGGCAGTTTTTTGGTTTTGCCTCACCTTTAGCAGGATATTCATTTGATTTATCGGTTGTTTCTGGGTTGTAGGCGTAAGTATGTAACTCCAAGTCTCACCTACCGTAATAATCCGTTTCATCTTTTCCTAATACCCAGAAAAAAATATTCTACCTACTTCAACGTGACTTCCAAAAAATTCTGTGTTTTGGGTACCAATCGAGATTTGACGAATCTGAGGCCTAAAACATCCTTTTAAATGGTATTGAATGATCGACGGTTTGCAACCACCAAATCTTTGACTTTGGCCAAGCTGTTGTCCAGCTTCGTCGGTTGAGGGCACCGCGCTGTCAGCCTTCTTAGAACTCTTTATACCGCTTGTAAACTGTTTTATTTTTTTAGAAATCCTCATCTCGAAAAGCTTTCCCCACCATCCTCTAAGAACTAAATCGATAGCAGAGAATTCTGTCTGCAAGTAAAAATTAATGCAAATTTTTTACTCAAGAAATGTAATTTCTAACAGTTTCGAAGTGTATCTCAAACACAACTGAATATTTTAATTAGAAAGTTAGCGCGTATGTCTTACCTATCTGAAAATAAGAGCATTTTGCCAAATCCGCTTGCCCGCGCAGTTTAAATTCAGACGTTTCCTTACTTTTTGGACACAGTAATACAAAGGCGGATAAAGATAAAATTAGCATTGCTTCCAGGAATAGGCCCTAAAATATATAGAATATATCCCAAAGTCTGGTGTCAGTCTCTGATATAGTGATGCAACAAGCCAAAAGGGACCGGGATGACTAAGGTTGTATTGAAGGTCATCTTAGCGGTTGGCAAGACTTACTCTGCCTATAATCTCTGGCCAAGAGGTCGGTGTTGTGCGTCTTTCTATGACGACTGCTATATTTGTTTTTCCCTAGTTTATTTTCAGACCTACTTGAGCCGATTCTGCTTCGATGTTTACAAAAGCTTCATTCACGTTTCGCTGCGTTCTCCCAATTACGTCTATGTCATCAGCGTATGCGAGCAATGGTGCCTCTTGAATTCCGCACGATCTTTTCGAGGATGATGTTGTAAAAATCACACGATAGTGGGTCGCCCTGTCTGAATCTTTTTTTGACACCGAAGGTCTCGGTTAACTTCTCACCCACCTTATGGGAGCAGCGAGACTTCTACATTGTTATCTTGCATAACCTGACTGGTTTGACACGGATGTCAAAACATAACATGGCTCTATATAACTCGTCCCAATAGACACTCCCATAAGCGGCCTTAAAATCGGCGAAAAGGTGGTGTGTGTCCACCTGAAATTCACGGGTCTCCTCTAAGATCTGCCGCAGTGTGAATATTTGGTCTATCGTGGATTTTTCTGATCCGCATTGATAGATTCCTATCAAATTATCCATAAAAGGTTTTAGGCGTTCGAGCAGCACGGCAGAAAAAATAGTATACGCGATATTAACTTATTCCCCTATAGTTGGCGAAGTTATAGGGGTCTCCGTTTTTATGAACCGGGCAAACGATGCAGAGATTCTATTCATCGGGCATGCTTTTCTCCGACCATATCTTACAACATCGTCGTCCAGTGTGAATGGTGCGTTCTTCCTGACGATGGCATTTTGGCCATCTTCGCCGTTATACAGTCTGCTGAAATATTCTTTCCACATTCTCAGCATCAACTTCAAGGCGTCTATGTTCATCCCTGCAGGCATCCGCTCTGGCTTTATAACATAGGCATGTTCGTAAAACCTACGAACGTCGTTCCTGCGATAACTCGTCTTCATCTCCTCGATGGCGCGCTTCTCATGCTCTTTCTTTTTCCTTCTGAAAATCCCTTCTTCTCTGCTCTTAGTGCTCACGAGCAGCTCTCGTACGTCGATACAACGTGGCCATGTATGCATTCTGTTTGTTCGCATGTACCTGTTTGCATTCGTCATCAAACCAAGGGTTCCAGGATGCTGGAGGAAGGTCTGGCGTCGAACGCCAGCCTCCTTACCCAGTTTCGCGATGAAATCTCCTTTCATACCTTTGATACCTCCTAGGTATCATAGCTGGGACATTGAGCGTATGTCAAGCTACTAGGTCATAGAAGTCATCCTTGACTCTATCTTCTTTTTCTTCTGTGGGGGCGGGAACTGATATCATGCTGAGGTCCCCGAAGACAGCTTTAATGCGGATTGTTATGGCGTTGGCGTTCGCTTACATGCCAGAAGGTTGACTTTTTGCGTAAGTCCACCTCGAACAACAAATCCACATCCAAATAGGCGTTGTTTGTTCTCTTTGTAATAGTTTCCGTAGTGTATGTCACAGTTTTTCATTCTCTTTTTACCCGATCCATCCCGTCGCATTTCTTGACGTAACAGTTATGTCTGTTTTATAGCTGTTCGGCCGCACCCGGTCTGTTAAGGGCCTAATATTCCAGGTGCAGAACTGATACTCCTGTCCTTTTATAAGTTTGCGGAGGTCGTCAGCATGTAGTCCGTCCGTTAAATCCGAGGCTTGTGGGTATCTCTGAGTTTTTACATTTTTTTACATTTAGGAGTTACTATTCCGACTAAACCTGTTTTTTTGGCACTGGAAACTCGCCTTCCGCTCTTCTCCATCTGTAATTTCCAGAGGAAATCTCCACGAGGAGGTTGGAATGGGACTTACTAACAGTGCCAGAAGGTGTTCGTCCGCGGTGGCTCATCTCGCTTTTTAGCAGGCCAACAACCGTTGCCATCCAATTAAAATATTTATTGATATTTAGTCCTCATCTTTAACGCCTCACAACAGGATATATGTTTGTTCGCATATTGCAAGCCTTTTAATTAATACTCATCGGATATACGTACATAGCTTCCGTTTTCTCGCCCGAAATCAATGCCACCCGACTGTCAGACTGACCAATTGTGCCCACACAAATCATATTCATACCCGCCGAAGGCAAATATTTGACAAATTTGATTGGAATTATGTTTGTGAATTAATTTACAATATCAACGTTAAGACAGGAAATGGAAACAACACCATCAGCACTGACTTATTAGCATGCAACTTTTTAAGCCATAGTGATGAGTGTTTGAGAAACGACAAACACGGAGATTCACACCACTTCAGTTCCCTAAGCACACATCGTCTTTAGCCAGAGGTCTAAATTTGTTTGGTGTCAGGTTTCATCAAACAGACTTAATAATTCGCCTGTGAATATTTAGGCAGTTAACACACTTAGAATTTTCTACCACCACAAAACCGCTTCCGTTGAGACAAGACGACGTTATGATGGGATGAGTAACATGTAGGAAAGTTATCATCCCTTTTCGCAACGAAGCCTTAAAACACTGCGACGAAATGCACATTTGCCACCTTTGCAGATGTTTACAATGTAAACATCCTACCAAAAGCCGTTCTCTGCCCTAGTCTCCGTACTACATATCCGAGAGTTCAGGATGCAATGTTTCAAAGATGAAGTAAACACAATCCACCTCTGCACCCAGTTCGACATTACTTGTTTCTCATGGTTCCTACTCTCTCAAATGAAAACATGAAAACATCCTTTGGTGGTTGGCGCATTCATCTGCAGGTGCACCAGAATCCTAGTCCTTAATGTAAAAGTTACCGAACATGCTTGTCAGTCGAAGTTTTTGTTGGCAAAAAATGGAAATTCTGATAGTGAGCTTGGCCGGACTAAATCTTGAGGTGAGAGGTAAAACTCGAGTTTGGGTAATGTTTTAAAGGAGGAAATAGCGAACAACGAACTACTATGATCTAGAATGTTACTTGACTACGACTTCTCGTTAGCTCTGGGGAGAAGATTGTTATTTCTATTTTTAGTAAACTGAATACGACTCCCTGATGCGGTGCCCTAAATGAACGTTGTTTTTCTCTTTTTCTTCCGATTCTATTTCTTCTTCTTTTTTTGATTTGTTTGCACTATAATGAAAAGCAAACAATAGAAACAGAGAAAGGAGCGAAGTAAGAATTATTTGGCATTGTGGCTGGATGCTGGAAATATAAATTAATGAAAGGATTTTACTGAAGAGAGGAACCATAGTGATATACCCGGAGGATGGTTCGATAGGGAATTAGGAAAACCGGAAATAAAACAAAATTACTTTTCCATATGCCCTCCTAATGGGCGGATAGCTGATGCTACCGGATGCTATTGTGTCCTTGATTCTTCTTTTCTGTTTTTGTGTTTAGATATTTTTTCTCCCTTAAATTATGACTGATTTTACGATGCGGAGATTGTATCCATGGAATTCATAGTGGGTTGTGATCAAATAGATTTTTAGAAATGGATAGAGCGATAGAGGTTTTTGTTATCATTGCTTTGTTGGAAGTTTGCTGATTGCAGTAAGGACAAGTGCGGGGGGCTTACGAAATCGAGGAAGTACAAGATGACCGCAGGAAACGTCCATGTTCATTACTTTACAACATGAATCGTATTTTATGATATTCAAGCGAGGTTCTGGGAATTTGTAAACAAAAAACCAGCAAATTAAGTTTGTCGCAAAATTATATTGTCGACCCTTCTAAATCTACACAACGATTCATATATTGCTGCCACAGTTCGAAGCACCCTTGATAATCATCCGAAGTTAACGCGTTCAGAACTCGGTCTCTTTGATCCTGTCTACTACACCAACGTGTAACTTGATCTTGTGGAATAATACAAGTCGCAGGAGACAATATTTTGACTATAGGGTGAATGCGCAATGTCGGAATGTTTTCTTTTTTTCTTGAATATTTTTTGAATACAGAATTACGTTCTTCTCGGCAAGAGCCGGAAGGCACCGATTCCTGGATATACATATAATATCTATTTATTCAGCTCTGAGGCTATTCCCTATCTTGCCGAAAGAAGAATCTACAATATTCATTATATAAGTAATTTAAGTACTTTACAAAAAACTTAGTCTAACTATATGACACCCGCCAGGTAGTGGACCGATGTGTGCAGCGACCCTGGCCCTCCAGGTTGGGGGCTGCGCTTAGGGCTTACATCTTCTTCATCTTAGTGGGCGCTACAGTTCGGGGTGAACCTGGGCCTCAACCAACATGCCCCTCCATCTAGCACGATCTTTCGCAAGCCTTTTCCATTGCCGCACACCCAGTTAGCTGAGGTCCCCTTCCACCTGTGTGCGCCATCTTAAGTGCGGCCGTCCTCTGCTTCTTCGTCCCTCGGGGTTGGATTCAAAGACTCTCCGGGCTGGAGCTGTAGTGTCCATTCGCTCTACATGGCCCAGCCATCTTAGGCGTTGAATCCGTAGACGCCTGACTAAGCTAGCAGGTATGTCAAAGGTAGACATAGCGTTGTATAGCTCGTCTCTAATTACGCTGTCGTATGCGGCTTATGAGTTGACAAATAGGTGGTGAGTGTCGACTTGAAATTTTTGGGTTTTTCCAGGATCTGCCGTAGTGTGAAGATTTGGTCGATGGTGGACGTCCCTGACCTGAATCCGCACTGACCGACATAAAGACGACTACTATGATCTCCTAGGCAGAACGTGTGCGTAACGTTCCAGCTTTAACACCAAAATCGTTCTGGGAGATTTCAATGCGAAAGGAAGGTAAGGAAGCCATCTTTGAACGGGTCATTGGAAAGCACAGTCTACACAACACCACGTCAGAAAACGGACTAAGGCTAGTGGACTTTATGGAGGGACATAATCTGGTAGTAGCAAGTACACGATTCCCACACCTCAACATCCATAAGGGGACCTGGCGGTGTTTCGATCAATCGACAACCAATGAAATCGATCATATTGCGATCGACGGCAGACACTCCTCCAGCATCCTAGACGTCCGAACCTTTCCAGGTGCCAACAGCGACTCGGATCATTACCTTGTTGCAGCCAAGGTACGGACGCGAATTTTTCGGAATCAACGGAGTCGAGTAAGAACACCAACATTTAACGTTAGAAAGCTGCGATTCCAGGAGACCGCAAGGACCTTCGCCGATCAACCCTCCCTCAAGCCCTCTCAAGCTCTCTCATGTCCCGATGCAATCTGCAGAAGACGTAGAACAGCAATGGAGTTGTTGTCAGAACGCCATTAGACAGGCCGCCTCAGATGTACTCGGTTTTGAGCCACCACCGTCGAGAAACCCCTGATTTGATGATGAGTGCAGAGAGGCCCATGTAGAGAAACAGAATGCATACATAGCCACATTGAATCGACGGACGAGAGCTGGCTGCGAGCTCTATGAACAGAAAAGGAGCGAGGAGGATGCGCTTCTGAGAAGGAAAAAGAAAGAGCACGAGAAGCGCGAGATCGAGGAGATGGAGAAATGTTACTGCAGGAACGACATTCAAAAATTTTACCAGAAAGTAATACGAACATGCCAAGGCTATAAAGCCAGAGCAGAAACCTGCTGGGATGAGCACGGACAACTAGTAGTGGAGTCACAGTCGATGGCTGTATAACGGCAATGATAGTCAAAATGCCGCCGACAGGCAGAGCGAACCATTCACAATTTACGAATTCGAAGGAGAATCCCGTCCACCCGGCCTAGACGATAGCGATATCGAAGCTTAACTCTTATAAAGCTGCTGGAGCAGACGGACTCCCCGCGGAACTG
Organism: Eumerus sabulonum; assembly: GCA_951905685.1. Lineage (NCBI taxonomy): Eukaryota > Metazoa > Arthropoda > Insecta > Diptera > Syrphidae > Eumerus > Eumerus sabulonum. Next base: position 95,654,785 of record OX645061.1, on the reverse strand, counting down.
TTTAGAGCAGCTGGCGATTAACTGGTCAGGAACATTCACCAAGTCATCTGCAGGATATTGTCGGAAGAATGCATGCCAGATGAATGGAATCTCAGCATCGTTTGCCCGGTCCATAATAAACCCCTATGACATTGCGTAGAATATTCTCTCTGCCGTACTCTGTAAGCGCCTGAAACCGTTCGTGGACAATCTGATAGGTTCCTACCAGTGTGGATTCAGGGCAGGAAAATCCATGACAGACCAAATATTTACACTACGGCAAATTTTGGAGAAGACCCATGAATTCTAGGTCGACACGCACCATCTTTTTGTCGACTTTGAAGCCGCATATGACAGCATTTATAGAGACGAGCTATGCAGAGCCACGTTTGGCCTTAACATTTCTGCCAGGCTCGTCAGACTGTGCAGGATGACTGGGGAGAACTCGCGCTGCTACAGTCAGGTCGGAGATGAACTAACCGACCCCTTTGATGGTAAAAAAGGTTTTAGACAGTGTGACGCACTGTCACGTGATTTCTTCAACATTATTCTTGAAAATATCGTGCGGGACTCTGCGGCCAATACAAAAGGTATGATCCACTTCAAGTCCACACAATTGCTTGCCTACGCAGATGACATTGACGTTATTGGATGGACAAAGCGAGACGTCAATGAGGCGTTCGCAAGCACTGAAGCAGAAGCGGCTAAAGTAGGTCTTAGGGTAAATGGGGACAAAAGACCAAATACATATATGCTGTTATCAAAGAAAGACGCGCAACACCGACGTCTTGGTCAGAATGTCACCTTCGGCAGCTATATTTTTGAAGTAGTCAAGGACTTCGTCTACCTTTTCTCGATAGTGGCAAGCAGCAACGACACCAGCTCTTGCCTCCTCTATGGCGCTGAGACTTGGACGTTATCAGAAGCGGATAAAGAGGCTCTTGGGCGTTTCGTGAAAATTCTCCGTGCAATCTTTAGCCCCGGTTGTGTAAACGGAGAGTGGAGGAGGAACTGTGCGGGCTGCACAGCGACATCGGCCTGGTTAGACGTCTTCGGAACCAACGTCTAAGATGGCTAGGCCATGTAGAGCGAATGGAAATCAACGCTCCGGCCCGAGAAGTCTTCAACTCTAACCCCGAGGGACGACGTAGCAGAGGGCGACCGCATTTAAGGTGGCGAGCACAGGTGGAAAGGGACCTCAACTAACTAGGCGTGCGGCGCTGGAAGCGGCTTGCCAAAGATCGGGCCGACTGGAGAGGCCTGTTAGTTGAGGCCCTGGTTCACCCCAAACTGTAGCGCCATCAAAGTAAGTAAGTAGAGTAACTTATTGAACGTGTCCCTTGTACCAAATCGGGATTTGAGTATGTAATGTATTATGGCGAAGTAGCCAAAATGCGTTTGCCAACCGATGTGGTCGCACTTCCCCTACACGTCTGATTCCACTCTTCAACTAGTTTGTTTTTACATTCCTCCTATCTATACGTGTCATCAACGTACATGGCTATTCTACATCTTTTCATAACTCGTGGCGTATCATCTATGTGCTAATTAAAGAGCAGAGGACCAAGGACGGAACCCTGTAGTACACCTAGTTCCACATTATCAGGGATAAGATACACTGAGGTAAATTTTTGTTCGTTGAACCCTATTTGTTAAATGAGACCTATGCCATCCAAATTCCCCCTCTCTAATTCCATAAAGCCACATTTTTTTAAATAACATTTTCCTATAAATGGCTTCAAAAGCCCTTTTGAAATCCAGGAATAGTACCATTCTTTTTTGCTGTGTTCCGCCGAACTTCTATTCGTTTATTATTTAACTAACCGCTTATTTACACGAATATTCTTTTCTGAAACCTGATTGAAACATTGTGAGAATATCGTCTTTTTTTTCTAAGTATAACATAAGTTGGCGCTTTACTACTTTTTCAATTATTTTTACACATGTTCTTAATGTATTAATTGGTCGAAACTCTTCACTTCTGTTTATGTTAGGCACTTTCTCGGATGGCCTAACCATAGCATCCTTTGGCATTCGCCCAAAACCCTTGCACAATCAACGGGGAATGAGCCGATACACTGTTTTAGTGCAAGATCCAGCCCTTCTTGGCGAGTTCGTGTCCCACACACAAAAAACTCGTACTCCTAGCCTCTTCAGGATGCCAACCTAGAACTGTCCAGGCACTGTCTTGTTGGTAGGAACATATTCACGATGAAGGATATCGCGGTATGAGAGGTGATGGGAACTTCTTTTACTGATTCACGGGCCTTTTTGAACCACTCTGTTTATTTTTTTTATACACGTGCTTTCGACATACACTCGTCTCCACACACCACCTGCAATTTTTGCCGGATTTTCAAGGGTTTGTCAGCAGATTTGACGCACATACGCACATGCGTACATACACATACGTACACACACACGCAGATACATCTCTATGAAAATCTTGGAATTGGATTCTGGCGACCTTGGAACCTGGAGATATGTTAAAATTTGGAATTCGCAAAGTCGGTCCGACTACAATAACTTCCCACTGGGAAGTTAAAAATAAATGCAGGGCTAATCAGTGCTAAAATAACACCACCATCGCATGATAGTCGGGCAGCCTCTCCACTTCCTTCCGTCTGTGTTGGCACTCAAATACGCCAAATTGAGTGAGTGCTAGCGCTGCCGATATATAGCGGATCGTGAGTGTTGAATCTGTTGGTGAAGCAAAACTTACTACTGTAAGGGCATAACACCAAGGGTAGTGCTCTGCTTTGTTGGTGTTGCGTCCATTAATGTTTTGCATGCTGTTTTGATAGGGGAATTCTGCATACAGTTGTGCAACATTCGTGGGCAAAGAAAGAATTTCGTCGACACGTATCCCCATGTCTTTCTCTCTCCACAAACCGGCTGTTTTGGCACTTTGTTAAGCACAGGCTGATGAAAAGTCTGATCCTTCGGATTTCAGTCTTTTTGGATATGGCTTAGTGCCATTATTTGTTTCTGACCGCGGTCCCGCCTTCTACGTTCGTAGTGATATTGTTTAACAGCTGCTTCCGCAGTATAGCCAAGCTTCCACTTCGGAACTTAATTTCATGTGGCTCAAATTCACCCTTCGTAAGCACAAAATTCACTACTATTTTCTCTATAGAAGCCCAAACCTGGACAGAGAGGTCATTCAAAGTTTTGTTTCCCTGTTTCCTTGCGCTGAAATCGTTATAGCGGATATTTTCAATGTTCATATTTCTCAGTGGCTTCACTATTCAAAACCCCATGGGATGTCGAAACTTTCGCTGAGTTGTACAAACTAAATCAGCTTGTAAATGAGCCATCCCGTACCACGGATGTTGCTAGTCATACCGCCAACACCCTGGACTTGTTTCTAACCTCTTAACTTAATAAATACACAAGGCTCATCTGATCATACATATCAACTAAATTCTCATATTCACTCCACTAAAGAAAAAACTCCCAAAAGGATGATATTGGAATATAATATAAGAAAGCTAATTGGTGCAAGCCTTAACAGTTTGTTTCGAAGCTTCAACTGGTCATTGTGCTTCTCCGACAACGACGTGGACGCCGCAGCTGATATGATCACAAATATTTTCCACACTGGCATAATCAGTTTTATCCCCAACAGGGTAAAAAGTCTTAAGCCGGAGCATAACGCGTGGTTTGATTTAAGCTGCAAAGAAGTTATTAAGAGAGATACATTTCGGATTTGGAAGGCAAAAACCGAAAAAGATATATACAAGCGCGAAAAGACTGCTCCCACATTCGGCGAGCCCAATTTTTACAGAATCAAAGACTGAGGCGTGAAATCCTACAATGCCCCACAGGTAGCAGACGTTTTTGGTCTTTCATCAAAAACATCATAACATTTCAACAATAACACGGCAAATGCAGACTTCCAAATCATCCAATGTCTCTGGTTTATCGGCACAGACTAGTGATTGAACATACCGCAAGGAAAGTATTCTAAAGGTGTGACATCACAGGATCATGCGCTCAGCAAATGTTTCTCGGGATAAATTGATGGTGTCGCGCGTCTCTATCACTTCAATGCCATTCAACCGAAGAACAAAGAAGTCAGAGGACATGTTTTAATAGCGCTCTCCATTAACCATAACATCCTGGCTGGCATCGTCCTCAAAAAAATATCGGCCGATGATTCCATGAACCCATAAAGCACGCCAAACAGTGAGTTTTAATGGTTGTAAGGTCGTCTCGATAATGGTTTCCGGGTTTCCTCTACTCCGAATTCGGCAATTTTGCCAAAAATGGGCCTCATCGGAGAATAAAATTTTGCTTCAAAATTGAGGATCAGGCGGAATCATGTTTTCGGCCCACTCACCGCATCTACGATGCACATAACAGTCCCGCGGTTTCAACTATTGCACAAGCTGGATCTTACAAGCTTTTGACCCAACATCTTTTCGTATTCTTTTCTTTCGGTGGCGTAAGGCCCATGAATTATCAGAGCCAAGCTTCTCTCAATCACCCATGTTGTGTGTGATTCATTTTTCCCAGAGGTGACAGGGACCCACAATTTAATGCCGATTCCGAACGGCCCGAGTTGGGAAGCTTTTTCATGGCAAGTATACTACGGGGGGTTTAGGCAATACCCCGAACTGGCTCATCGTGCGTCAGAGTCTATCACATTAACCACTACGCCATCGCGTCCTCGATTTTCGCGTTTACTCGACCACAAAGTGGATGCTGTGCGTGTGCACGATGCCGAATCGACTCATTTGGATTCTTTTCAACACTGCGCCCTACAACGGCAACAACCTCTTCTATTCGCACTGTTTGTCATCTTTGGGGATGCGTACTATCCAGTAGATTGTGTAAAATGTGATTTATAGTAACTTCTTATGATGGACGATTATGTCGACCCTAAAATGGACGTAGCGCATGATAAACTTGGCAAACCGAACACAATTCACAATTTGCGCGTGTTGTTCTGTCGTTACTATAGGAAAACGTACTAACTACAAATCAACTTTCAACTGTGAAATTGGCAGTCTGTAGAAACAGTGTTGCCATTTTAAAAACCGAACCACGGGGTGGCTGTGATGCAGTGGTAAACATCACCGACCGTGTCGAACGGAAGGTCTCTAGTTCAAAGTCGTTTCCTATGTCGCGTATTACACCCTGCATCAGTGGCCAGGACACAAATGAGTGCGAAGGAGATGGTCAGTGAAATAGAAATATACTGGCACGGTGATGCGCGGGTAGGCTACTTCGTGCATCTTTTTGGCATTTCCTTATCTCCTTTTCTTTGTTTTGCGATGTTGCTTCACATGCACTTCACATTTCTAAGTGTGGATTTGCAAGAAAGCGGAAGATAGCGTAGTTATTTTGAGTGATCTTAGTGGTTTTAAGTGGACAAAGGAATTGACATGTGAGCTCATAAGCAATTATGAGACGCGTACAATTTTTTATAATCCATATCATGCCCATATTTCCTCATTATACCATATTTATTTCATATTCAAAAAAACCTCCACCAAACGTCGACACTGAATGACGCATATCAAGTGAAAATGAAATGTCAAAATAGAAACACAACACTGCGATATAGAGAGATGCAGAATGTAATAGCACTTGGGACTCGGAATGTCAGTTCAAAAGAAAATTACCGAGAGTTGCACGACCAAAAGTTGCAGGGTGTAATACCTGACTATACGGAAAAAAATTATACAAAATTATGTTGTGAATTAGAAGTGATCAAACATACTGTTGCGGAGACACAAACTGACGGTTAAGTTCGAATTTCGCTGTTGAAGTTCGAAAGCTCTCTTGAAGCGGAGATTGGAATGATGTCAACTGTCAACGGCGTAATGCTAATTGTCAGAGCGTTCTGGAGTTTTCCGAACGGGAACTTCTGACGGCGAACATTCAAGAAGGTGGACCGATAGCTATATAAGCGCGAGCGCTCGCCCTCGGCATTCATTCAGTTTGTGGAATTGAACAGCGTGTGACAAGTCGGTGTGATCAATCGATAAAACAGTGGGGAAATAAAAGCTTTTAATAAAGGTTTGTGTGTGTAATAAAGTTTAAAGTGGTGAATAGGATTTGGATAATAAGGAAAAGTGGTGAAGCTGCACAGATAATTGATCTGTGGTGAAACAAGAAAAGTGTGTGCTTTAATTCGGATAAAAAGACAATTGTAGTTTATCGCAAACCAGTGGTGCGAACTCTATTCGGTGTGGGAATACATTTCGTAACATTTGGTGTCAGAAGTGGGATTGCGAGTAAACGAGGAATCGTTTATTCAAATTGTGAATTGCATTATTAAAAGTGAATTATTAAAAGAGTGAGAAAATGGTGAAATTGGAAAAGTTGACCATCGAACAACTGAAAAGAGAGCTGGATGCTTGGGAATTATCCACAGTGGGAAGTAAAGCCAACCTGGTGGAGAGACTGCGATCAGCGTTGGAGGAAGGAGGTGTCGACTGGGAGAATCACGAATTCGGGGTAGAGAAGCCGTCGACATCCAGTGAGCCAGCATTCGATATGCAGCAAATTCTCGCGGCTATGAACGCTATGAGTGCTTCCATGAACCAGAAACTAGATAAACTGGAGGAAAATTCCGCGGCCGGCCGTAAGTAGAAAGTTGGAGGAAAATTCCACTTCTCTGAGTCAGAAACTGGAGGAAATTTCGATTTCCCTGAGCCAGAAACTAGATCAAAGGCGGGAGGAAAATTCCACTTCCCTGGGCCAGAAGCTGGAGACATTAGAAGGGATGCTAGAGAACAATCGTGAAAACCTAAGAAACATCCAGCGGGCAGTTAACGATCGATTCCAGGACGTTGAAGAGAGGATCGAGACACTAGAATCGAGGTTCGATAAGAAGGTTCTAGATCTCGAGAATAATCAGGAAAAGAGAATCGAGACACTGGAGTCGAGGTTCGACAAGAAGGTTCTAGATCTCGAGAAAAATCAAGAAAAGGTAATCGAGACACTGGAATCGAGGTTTGACAAGAAGGTTCTGGAACTCAAGAAACTGTCCAGAACGTTCAGCATCAAGGAATCGTTATACCGACTGCAGCATCGAAATTCACAGCTCCCAACTTCGACGGCACGAGTGCGTTTAACATCTTTAAGCTGCAATTCGAAACAACAGCGGAACGGAATCAATGGGGAGAAGAAGACCGTGTGGCCGCCCTAGTAGTTTCCCTTAAGCGTGAAGCAGCTGACGTTCTACAGACCATCCCGGAGACCCAGAGAAAGAACACAGCCGTATGGGATGCTCTCCATCGAAGATACGGCAGTGAGCACATGCAGGAGATGCACAAGCTGGAACTTAAAGGACGCAAGCAGCGTGGAAACGAGACCATCCAACAGTATGCTGCTGACATCGAGAAGCTATCCCATCTTGCCTACGCGGATGTTCCAGTTGATGTGGTGGAGAAACTAAAAACGGATTCCTTCATCCAAGGGCTAAGGGATCCCGATACGCAACGAAGCCTCATTCTCCTGCCGAAGACATCTTTCAAGGAGACAGTTACCAGCGCTCTCGCATGTGAAACATCGCTCTTGATATGCCGACCTACCATCAAATTACGGCGCATATCTCAAGACCAGGATAGTTCATTCCCGGGTAGATGCTACATCTGCGACCATCAGGGGCACATTGCAAAAAACTGCCGTCTGCGAAGAAAGCGTTCGAGGTCTAGTTCGCCAAAAAGAGACCAAGGGAGTGAACGCGAACGTGGAGGTGCAAAAGGTGCACCTAACAATCCGTTAAACTAAAACGAGTCAGTTCAGAGGGGCATGCGCTGGCTCGCACATTGGAGTGCCCCAGCATCCTCGTATCCCGAATCTGTAGGGGTGCCTAGTCATCGAGCGAACGATGGACGGGCGACGATATCTGCTAACGTTGGGCACGGGGGCAACTCATTCAGTCATCCGAAGCGGATTGGTTTCTGACAGCGAACCATTTTCCGAGGTAAGGCTTCGTACAGTAACTGGTGAGAAGGCGGAAGTTAAGGGAGGGGTCCAGAAAAGAATTACGATGGGCAGCGTCAGGCTTCAGCATGATTTCGTCGTTGCGGACATTACTGATGACATCATAATCGGCGTCGACTTCATGATTAGGCATGGCTTCACATTGGACCTCAACCAAAAAGCGATGAAGTATGGCAATTTGAAGCTCCCATTAACAACAGATAATGGACAGGGTAACAAGGTCAGGCGAATAGTCGTGCAAGCGCGCCAAACAGTTCCCTCGAATGCAGAAGCTGTGGTTTGGGCAAAGTTAGAAGAGGCTGCGGGAATAAGCCAAATGTGGGTGGTCGAACCCGACCAACGAAATCGACCCAGCGATGTAATTGTTGGAAGGGCTCTCGTGGAACCCCGACAAGACAAAGCCTTCTTGAAAACAATGGTCAGAGAGTGGACGCAACATCTAGTGGAGAAGCAGAATAGAAAAGCACTCTCCCTGCTTCGTAAATATCGGACAGTTTTTGCAAATGGTAAGAACTGTGGAAGAATATCAATTGTGAAGCACAGAATAGAAACAGGGGACTCTAGACCAATCCGGCAACTACCGAGGAGGGTACCTTTGGCGAAAGAAGGAGAGGTGATCAAATTAATCGACGAGATGGAATCGACGTGGTCGAACCACCTGCAAGCCCATGGAGTTCGCCAGTGAGAAGAAGGATGGAAGCACCCGATTCTGCGTGGACTGTAGGAAGCTGAACGACGTCACGAAGAAGGACAGCTATCCTTTACCGAGAATCGACGAAACCTTGGACACACTATCTGGTGAAAAGTAGTTCCCGACGCTGGATACTGGCAAATAGAGCTTGACCATCAAAACAAGGAAAAGACCGCGTTCACCGCAGGGGGAGGGTTGTGGCAATTCCCTGTGATGCCCTTCGGTTTTTGCAATGCGCCAGCTACATTCGAAAGACTTATGAACCGGGTGCTAAGAGGACTTCACTGGAGGACTTGCCTTGTCTATCTGGATGACATAATTCTCACAGGCAAGGATTTCGATAATCACCTTAGGAAGCTTGAAGAGGTACTGGAACGTATTCAAGCAGCCGGACTGAAATTGAGCCCGAAGAAATGTTCGCTCTTCCAAAACGAGGTGAGCTACTTGGGACATGTAGTGACTGCAGAAGGCGTCCACACAGATGAAGAGAAAATCTCGGCGGTTAAGGAATGGCCACGGCCGAAGAATCTTCATGAGTTAATGTCATTCCTGGGACTTTGCACATATTACATTCGTCCCAGGATTTGCAAACGTCACCAGCAGTTTGCACGAGCTCACCAAAAAGAATCGGCCACTCAAGTGGGAAAAGCTGCAGGAGGAAGCGATCATTCACCTGAAAGAATTACTCTGCAGTGCGCAGATCCTTGCATACCCTGTCTCGGGAGAAAATTTTATTTTGGACACCGATGCGAGCGGACATGGAATCGGAGGAGTACTCTTTCAAATGATTGACGGGCGAGAACGGTCCATCGCTTACCATAGTAGGATGCTATGGAATCCGGAGAGGAATTACTGTGTAACTAGGAGGGAGCTTTTAGCCTTGGTTGACTGTGTCAAGCGTTTCTACAAATATCTCTATGGCCAAGCTTTTCATCTTAGGGCGGACTACGCAGCGTTGAGGTGGCTGCTGCAGCTCACAAACCCGGAGGGCTAGATTGCTAGATGGATAGAGAGAATCCAGAGTTATGACTTCAGTATCGAACACCGGAAGGGAAGCAGTCATGGAAATGCGGATGCATTATCGAGGCGACCTTGCAATGTTGAATGCAAACATTGTTCACGTGCCGAAACCAAGGAACAGGTCACCAACATCCGTCGTTTCCATGTGCTGCTAGAAGATTGACTGTCGAGAAGGTCGAAAGAAAGCAGCGAGAAGATGCCGAGGTTTTCGACCAACTTGGCAGCAAATATCCAGTGAAAGCCCAATCGTGAAAGCTTACTGGGCTCAATGGCAAAGTGTGAAGCTGAAGAACGGTTGCCTCTACCGCAGTTGGGAAACTGAGGACGGGAACATTGTAAACGATCTGCTGATAATTCCAAAGGGACAAATCGACGAGGTCATCCGAGAATACCACGAGGGACCAAGGAGGGGTCATCTTGGTCTTAACAAGACTGTAGAAAAGATCAAGAGACGTTTCTACTGGGTAGGATGCCATGAGTCGGCCACAAATTTCATTCGCAAGTGTGAACAGTGTTCGAAGGCAAAGGGTCCAGTTAGGAAAACTCGAGGAAATATGCAGCAGTACAATGTTGGAGCACCGTTCGAACGTATCGCCATGGACCTCGCAGGCCCAGTCCCAACGAGCAACGCTGGAAACAAATACGCGCTAGTAGTGATCGATTACTTCAGCGAGTGGCCTGAGGTGTTTTGCATCCCGAACCAAGAAGCCAAAACCATTTCGGATGCATTCGTGAACAACTGGGTTGCGCGTTACGGAGTACCGCTGGAACTGCACTCAGACCAAGGAAGGAACTTCGAGTCGTCGGTGTTCAAAGAACTCTGCGACATGCTAGGTATCAGAAGGACACGGACAACACCATTACACCCACAATCTGATGGCATGGTCGAAAGGTTCAACAGGACGATGGAGGAATACTTGAGATAAGTCGTCGTTGGAGATCAGAAGGACTGGGATGACCAGCTTCCCCTCTTCTTAACGGCGTACCGTTCGGAACAGCACAATTGAACGGCAACAACACCAGCTGAAGCCATTTTCGGATCTGATCTTCGACTTCCATTGGACTTGAAGTTCAGCGTGGTATACCGACAACAAGCGGCAGGGAGAACTTCGTAACCGAAAAGAAGGAACAGCTGCACTCCATCCATCAGTTCATCCGAGAGCGACTGAACTTGGTCAGCGATAAAATGAAGGCGAGATACGACTTGAGGGCGAATACTTCTGGATTCGAGACCGGACAATTGGTATCGCTGTACAACCCACAACGAAAAAAAGGCTTGTGCCCCAAATTGCAATCAGCCTGGGACGGACCATGTGAGGTCATCAAGAAACTCAACGACGTGGTGTACCAAATACAGCAGACGGGAAACAGATGGACGAAGTATAAGATTGTCCACGTAGAGAGGTTAGCGTCATATTACGGAGAAGGATCCAATCGCTTGTTCGAGGACGGCAGTGTTGCGGAGACACAAACCGGCAATTGTAGTTTATAGGAATACAGTGTTGTGAACCCTATTCGATGTGGGATTAAATTTCACAGCAATACTTATAAAGGCGGAACACTCACAGTATATGGTCACTTTAAATTCATACTCTGTGTGTGCAATTCTAATGTGACACCATAATCAGTTGATTAGAACTCCTCTCAGCGAGAGTAGCGAACGCACATCTAGGGCTGCACTCCGTTCAGATTGTGTGAATAGCATTATAAGAGTATTAAGAGGCGGGACAGTCCCAGAGAAAGTCCCCCTTCGCAGCTCCGTACTGACGACCGCAAGTCTTCTGCAATCAATTTGCCTAAGGATAAGAAGCAAGCTGCCGACTTCTTGCAGACATCAGGGCATATGCGCTTAGTCATCCTGCATCCTGAATAATCCAACCATTTACGATTGTGTACAATCGTTGATGTGGGTATTGATCCTAGAAACTTTTAGAACCTTTGAGCGAAACTCTCCATGAGAACTTAAGCCTCCCACCACAAGACGCTTGAAGAAGGAAGGTAAAATAGCCTGGGATAATCAGCTATGTAGTACATACAGCATCGTACGATTGTATGTATCTTGGCGCTACAGCCCATGAACGACCAGATCCGAGCTCCCCTCAATCACCCATCTTGTGTGTGATTTAATTTTCCCATAGGTGAAAGGGACCTACAGTTTATTGCCGGTTCCGAACGGCGAATTTCGAGAAGCTATTCATGTCAATTTTACTACTGGGGGTTTCGTCAGAACCCCGCTGAGGAGAAACACCGTGAAAACACGTTCGTTGACATGGCTGTGTCGGGATTCGATCCCGTGTCATCGGCGTCAGAGGCCAACACCTTACCCACTGCCCCACGGTGCATCGTACGATTACGAATACGAATACTCGTCCGACGAGTAAAACGAGTACACGTGTGTACTATGCATCGGGCAGCTTAAAAGCATTCGCATCGTTCCGCATCGGTATTCGGCATCGTTCGCATCGGGGCATCGGCGAGTAAGTACTTATCCTGCATCGTTAGGTATCGGTATCAGCGGAATTGTGCTTATGCTGAAGAAATACATAACCTTGTACGAGGGATCCATATGACGGGTGAGAAATAGGACATTAGACAAATTTAAAACAGAAAGTTCACTTTATTAGCCACAAGCAAATAAATATAATAAAGTATTATGTAGTATGTATTTTCTAGTAAAAAGAAAGTAATATAGTTTTGAATAAAATATAAAAAAAACGGTCCTCGATATTCATATGCATGTATTAAACATACATATGTACATATGTAAGTACAGAAAGAAATATATTGTCCTATGTGGTAGTGTTTGACAGTCACACAGATCATAAGCCACAAATTTGAAGACAACGAACATTCTCTGTTTGACCGTGGAACAACGTGGACGTAGACTATCTAACTTTCCTTTGAATTGATTTATTTTTAAATTGAATCTTTACATTGAATAAATTGTTTTTTTAAGTTTAGAAAAGTGTCTATTTCTATTCGTGGCGAAATTTCTTACATGGGGCTCGTCCGGGATTTCCTCGATTTCCTCATTAATAATTTCCACAATTTTATACTGAATAAAGACACAAGCCGTCAGAGAAGGACAAAACTCTTAAAAAAAAAACAAAAAAACGGGTTTGAAACAATATGATTATAATGGGCTCAAGACGACGAAGAAATTGGCAAAGAAGCGGTGAATCGATAGAAGTGGACGATGTTTTGCAAACTGTTGTGGGCTCAGAAGATCACAGTACGGGTACATTTAAAATTGCTGACGTGGAGAATCTCATAAGAACATTTTCGGGAGATGAATCTATGTGTGTAAAAAAGTGGATTGAGGAATTCGAATCATATGCTGACGCGTTTAAATGGAACAGTGTGCAACGTTTTGTCTTTTGCCGAAAATCGCTTTCGGGTGCTGCGAAAATGTACATGGATTGTGAAGCTAAACCCGTGTCGTATATTCAACTCAAGACTGCTTTGACCGAGGAATTTCAGGCGAAATTCGCGAGTGTTGACGTCCATAAAAAAAAAAACCGGCCAAGTGCGAGTCGAACTCGCGCACGAAGGGTTCCGTACCATCTGCATATATAAATATGAAAGAGACTATGTATGTTACCTCATCAGTCATCACATTAAATCACATTTTTTGTATGATGACAGATCTTGGTTGCAGGCAGGTTATCGGCATATTACTTTGATAAACAAAAATCTTCATGATGAGATATAGTTGATCATCAAAGTGTCCATTGAATTCAAATCAATTATCTTACATGACAGCAACGATGTGATATGGGAAATATGGGAAAAAGGTTTGCAGCTAGGATTAATTCATCAAAGACACAAAAGGGATCAAAACTGGAAAGATTGCTTATGGTTGTGGTATATTGTCGACTAACCTTAGTTCAGTATGTGACCAAGGGAATTTTTTGGATGAAAATCATGTCTGTTTTATGGGAGTCCCCCTTAAATATTCATTTTGTTCTGTATTTAGTATTTGTCGTGGTAGCGGCAACAGAAATGCATCATCTGTGAAAATGTAAACTGTCTAACAATCACTGTTCATGAGATACAGCCTGGTGACAGACGGACGGACAGACGGACGAACAGCGAAGTCTTAGTTACAGGATTCCACTTTACCTTTGGGTACGGCGAAACAAAAAAAAATGGCGAAACCTGTCGGGATTTTCTTTACCGCATGCTCGATATAGCAAGTCAGGCCGACGTTGAAGATGTTTCAGTGTTTCGCTATGTTATTGACGGTATTCAAGACTCGGCATTTAATAAAACAGTCTTATACGGCGCGCGTACGATGGGAGATTTTAAAGGAAAACTTCATATTTACGAGCAAATGTAAAGTGCAAGTGAGAAAACGGTACATAACTCTAACAAAGTCGCGCGCGATAATCCCGTTAGGCAAAAGAATAGTGGAAGTAGAGGACGTAACTGTTTCAATTGCGGGTCAACGGAGCATGAATTTCACTCGTGTACAGAAAGATCTAAAGGTCCAAAGTGTTTCGGATGCAACAATTTTGGCCACAAGCGCCCTGATTGTCCAATGCAAAAGCAACCATATGTGAACTTGTTCCAGACGACTGATGTGAAAAGGCCAATAAAAGTAAACAACGAAGTTCTATGCGGATTAATCGATACAGGAAGTAATGTTTGTGTTCTGAAACAAAATCAGGTGAAACGAATTTGTCCAACCTACTTTTCAAGAGTTTTTAGGCTCTCTCTCATAGGTATCGGAGCAAAGGTGGTAACGAAGGGGCTTTGCAAAGCCAACGTCTGCATTGATGGTATTCTTTTTGAAGACATCGAATTCTACATCATCGACAATCATTTCGTGAAACCGGACGTCATCATTGGCATGAGTCTTCTCAAGAAAGCCGTGGTGACGATTGAACGCGGAGTATTGACGATTTCGAGCATGGTTGAGAAGACATCACCGCCAAATCCAAATGAAATTGTCATTTCGCACAATGATACCAGAGATCCGAAGATACTCTCGAAGGTAATAAGGAAAACACCTGCTATTTAGCTTCTATATCTGATGAGGCATTCAAAGATAACATTAATTCCCTCGATTTATCTTTTCTGCAGGGTGACCTTCGTAATGCTGTTCACGATTTGGTTGTAAATTATTCTCCGATGCAACCAATCGAGTCTCCCGTGCAAATGAAAACTGTGCCAATCGATGACGAGCCAGTATACCGACCGCCAAGAAGATTTTCTCCTGCAGAAAGAAAGGTTATCGATCAGCAGGTAGAACAATGGATCCGTGACGGTGTCGTACGAGAAGCTGTGTCTGACTACGCCAGTCAGTTCGTCCTAGTTAAGAAGAAAGACGGAACCAATCGGCTGTGCGTCGACTACAGGGCCTTGAATAAAAAAAATCATAAGGACAGGTATCCGCTTCGATCGCCTACAGGATGCTATCTTTTTTACGACATTGGAACTTGAAAATGAATTTTTTCATGTCGCCATCGAAGAGAAGAGTAGAAAGTTCACATCGTTCGTTACTCAAAGTGGACAGTATGAGTTTCTGAAAGTGCCTTTTGGGCTTTGCAGCTCTCCAAGTACCTTTCAAAAGTACATTAATTATGTCTTCAGAGAGCTGATTCGGGAAGGAATTGTAATTATCTACATTGACGACCTCGTGGTGCCATCAAAGACAATAAAAGATGGCATAGCAAATCTAAAGAAGGTGCTGGATGTGAGTGCTCCCAACGGACTGCGAATTAAGTGGGCAAAGTGCCAGCTCCTTCAACAAGAAATCGAATTCCTCGGACATCGAATTTCCAAGGGTACAGTTGCACCATCTAGTGCAAAGACGAAGGCTGTTGTCAACTTTCCGATACCACCAACTGTAAAGCAAACGCAAAGCTTTCTTGGTTTAGCTGGTTACTTTCGCAAGTACATCGCTAATTTTGCAATCAGGGCAAAACCATTGACGGAGTTGGTTAAGAAAGGTGAACGACTTGTACTTTCAGGGAATGAACTAGCCGCGTTGAATGATTTAAATGATGCTTTGCCAACGAAACCAGTACTTAAGATTTTCGAATATGGTGCTACCACCGAGCTACATACGGATGCCAGTATATTAGGTTACGGTGCTGTACTCCTACAACAAGACGACAATGACAACGCAAGACATCCTGTTTTATACATGAGTAGGAATACAACCGACGTCGAAAAAAAATATTCCAGTTACGAGCTGGAAGTCCTAGCCGTGATTGAAGCCGTAACGAAGTTTCGTGTTTACCCCATTGGTCAACGATTCAAGATTGTTTCGGATTGCAAAGCATTTGAATGTTCGAAGAAGAAGAAGGACTTAACAACGTGAGTTGCCAGGTGGGCACTTCTTCTGGAAGAGTACGACTATTGGGTAGAACACCGTGCAGGAAGCAGTATGCGGCATGTTGATGCTCTAAGCCGAAATCCTGAGGTTATGTGTCTGCAAAATGGAAGCAGTTTTCTAAGGAAGCTTTCTGAAGCGCAGCAAAATGATGAGGGATTAAGGGCAATTTTGGATGTTCTTGATCAAGGCCCCTATAAAAACTGTGGTTTATAATGGGTTATTATGTAAGAATACAAATAATTCTATGCTTTTTGTCGTTCCAGAATCCTTGCGATCTTCGATTATCCGAGCAGCTCACGAGAAGGGGCATTTTCACGCTAAGAAAAAGAAAGAGATTCTGGGAAAAGAGCTGTTTATTCCCAATCTTGATCAGCGAATTAAAAGATGCATCTCGAGTTGTGTACGATGCATCTTAGCCAAACGGAAATACGGAAAAGCAGAGGGTCTGCTGAGACCGATCCCGAAAGCCGACACACCACTTGCCACTTTCCACGTTGACCATCTTGGGCCGATGCAGAACACGAAGAAGGGCTACCGGTATATATTGGCTGTCGTCGACGCTTTTACCAAGTTTTGTTGGCTTTTCCCCACGAAGGCTCTTAGTTCTGAGGAAGCTCTTCAGAAAATGGAGATTATAGCTGAAACTTTTGGGTACCCACATAACATCATTTCGGATAGAGGAGGTGCCGTTATTTCCAACGACTTTCAAAACTCTTGTAAAAACCACGACAACAAGCTGCATTTTGTTACTGTTGGTGTTCCACGAGGAAACGGCCAAACCGAGGAATCGGTTTGAAGATTCGTTCGAAATTTTCTGGACCATATCGCATCATAGCCGACAAAGGTTTTGAGCGCTACGATGTGCAGAAGGTTGGAGAACACGAAGGGCCAAAGTCAACAAATACCAGTGCCGACAAAATGAAACCATGGACAGACGATTATGACCCTATCGATGACGTCGACGATACTGATTGCAGCGGTGGTTCAACTGATGCACACTCTTCTGAGGCAGATGAGTGATTTGAATGACCGAGTGTGGTAGTGTTTGACAGTCACACAGATCATAAGCCACAAATCTGAAGACAACGAACATTCCTTGTTTGACCGTAGAACAACGTGGACGTAGACTATCTAACTTTCCTTTGAATTCCTTCATTTTTAAATTGAATCTTTACATTGAACAAATTGTTTTTTTTTTTTTTCAATTTAGAAAATTGTCTATTTCTATTCGTGGCGAAATTTCTTACATACATATTTCATTTAGTAATCTTTTCCTGCAGAACGCAAAAACAGTATGGCATCTAAATTCTGCACCTTCAAATTACTTCTCCTCTTCTCTAGCACTCTGTTTGCAGAACTGAAAGATCGTTCACTTGAAGAGCTAGTGGCCGGAATACACAATCTTTTTCGTCCTAGTTGGTGGAGTAAGGATGGCAAAAGACTAACAAAGGGGTGGCATCTATCCGACGGATGCTGGCCTGCTAAAAAGCGAGAAGAGCCACCGCAGTCGAACATCTTGTGGCACTGTTAGTAAATCCCATCCCCACCTCCTCGTGGTGCCATCTGGAGATTTCCTATGGAAACTGCAGACGGGGAGGGACGAATGGCGAGCCTCCTGCGCTAAAAAACAGGATTAGTCGGTTGGGCTACGGCCTAGTAAGCCGTAACCGTAAAAAAACCCCAAACTCCGAAACAACCACAAGCCTCGGACATAACGGACCGGATTTATGTTGACGACCCTTGCAAAAAACGAAAAAAGGACAATGATCTTCGGCTTTGTACGTGGAATGTTAGGTCCCTAAACAGGCCACGTGCAGCCGAACAACTTGCGGACGCCCTAGACCATTATAAAGCGAAAATAACCGCCATCCAGGAAATGCGATGGAATGGACCGGGTATAAAGCGGATGAAAAACTGCGATATTTAGTACGGCGACTGCTATAGGCAGAGAGGACAACGATTATTTGGAAAGGGATTTGTTGTTCGAGGTGGACTTAGGCAAAAAGTCCTAAGCTTTCGGCATGTGAGCAAACGCCTCATAACAACCGTATCAAGGCTAAATTTTTAGCATCAGCCTGATCTGCGTCCACGTACCCACGGAAGACAAGGATGACTCCAACAAAGATGAGTTCTACGATCTCCTAGACAAAACGTATGCCCAATGTCCCAGCTATGACATACAGCTCGATATACACAAAGGCACCTGGCGGGCTTTTGATCAATCGACTGCCAACCACATTGATCACATCGCCATCGACGTCAGACACTCCTCCACTATTCTTGATGTTCGAACTTTCCGAGGGGCAAACATCGACTCGGACCACCATCTTGTAGTAGCCAAGATGCGTTTATGGATATCACGAACGCAGCGGAGTAGAGTAAGCATACAAAGTAGTCGGAAAGCCACTATTGCCAGAAACCGCTCGTGCTTTTACCGATCGGGTCTCCCTTAAGCTCTCCTTTGCAAACAAGCCCTGAAAAGTTCTGCATCTGAAGTTTTGGATTTCAAGGCTCCACCACGAAGAAACACCTGGTTTGATGACGAGGGTATACCTGCAGAGTGACGACACAGCGAAGCAGGGTGCATATAAGGCCTCGCTGCATAAAAGAACAAGAGCAGCTCGTGAGCTTTAAGAGTTAAAAGGAAGGGAGGAGCTTCTTAGAAGAAAGAAGAAAGAGCACGAGAAGCGTGCGATTGAGGATTTGGAAAGATGTTACTGCAGGCGTGACGTTCGAAATTTGTATCAACAGATAAAGCGAACATGCCAAGGTTATAAAGCCAGAACGGAAGCCTGCGGGGTTGAGAACGGACACCTACTAGTAGAATCGCAGTCGATGCTGAGAATATGGAAAAACCATTTCTGCAGACTGTATAACGGCGATGTTAGTCAATATACCGCTGTCAGGCAGAATGATCCATTTCTAATCGACGAAGACCACAGAGAACTCCGTGCCCCTGACCTCGACGAAGTTGAGATTGCCATATCGAAACTAAAGTCGATAAAAAGCTGCTGGCGCAGACGGACTGCCTGCTTTTCTTCAACATCGTATTGGAAATGATTGTGCAAAAATCACTGGCCAATACAAGAGGCACAATCTATTTCAAATCCTCCCAACTCCTTGCATACGCCGACGACATTGACATAATAAGTCAATCACAGCGAGATGCCAATAAGGCGTTTGCGAGTAATGAGTTCGAGACGGGCAAAAATGGTCTGGCGGTAAACGAGGGCAAAACTAAACATATGCTGTCATCAGAAAAGGACGCTCACCACCGACGTCTTGGCCAGAACGTTTGTATTGGCAGATATGAGTTCGAGGTAGTTAGGGACTTCGTCTACCTTGGCTACGCAGTGACTTGGAACAACGACATCAGTTCCGCAATCAAACGCAGAATCACTTTTGCCAATCACTGTTTCTTTGGGCTCAGGAGGCAGTTGAGTAATAGAGCCCTCTCCCGAACGACAAAATTTGTACGGCGCAGAAGCATGGACACTATCAAAAGAGCCAGCCGTGGCGGTCATATGCTAGAAATCATATTTTTGTTATAAGGCCGGAAGATTATCTTTTGAACAAAGTAAACTTCATGTCAATTTAAAAAAAATCATATTTCCTTTATTCCATTTCACAGTTCTAAACCACCTTAAAAACACCCTATATTCGGGCTATAAGAATGCAGCTAGTTTATGAGCGCGATTTGGTTGAAATTGAATGTCAGAAACGTTATTCAAACAATGTCGAATAACCATTTGGACTTCGATCCATGTTTGTTAATTGTATAGTTTTGTAAGCTTTTGCATGTGTAGGAGCACTAGGCTCCTATGCCCCTCAGCCAGTAACGTTGCTGTTTTAAAAGGCTGTAAAAATATAATCAATCTATCTAACAGATATTCTTCAATTCCATAAAGACGATATTATTCATTTGCCGTCTCTATTATTTCTTCAATAAACTGAACATTTTTTCAATAGAAAGCAACATATCAAATTTTGTGAAGTGCACTCGTGCCTAACTGTCAGTTTTTCAATGACATTATCACGATTCACGATACCTATCTATTCGCTACCAAGCGCGATGCCACGATGCAGTTCTAACGATTATTACTCATAATCGTTCCGGAAAAAGGATCGGCGATGCATTCAAAAACGATGCCGAGTACGTGATCGCATCGTTTGGTGTTATACTCGGCGATTATTACTCCGAGTACTTTTACGTACTCGTGCAGTGCTCTACTATGTGCATATATAGTTTATAACTCTGTCTTAACATTCTATTCTATGAAAACACAAAATGCGTAAACAACCTCCATAAACGTGTTTGGTCAACTCCTTTTACCTCACAAATTATGTACCCTTAAAAGCACCAAGACAGTCCTCCAACCTAATTGCATACGCTGCGATATAATTAATTCAATTTTCTCCGTAGTTAAATTGCACTTAAATCGTCCTAAATTAATACACTGTCACCGCAATATCATGGTGCGAAGTGACAAAGAGCGCCTCATGGCGTTCGATTCCGATAAGGTGAAGAAATAATTGCAGTAATTGTAAGCGACAGCAGATGCAGCATGATGAAAGTCAACCCACTTTGTTTCAGTGAAACGAAAAAAATTAACAATAAGGAGCAGAGAAAAAATGTCCCTTATCAGTTTATTCCAATTACTCAACCCACGCCCGCAGCATGTGTACTGTATCCATTAAGGTCAGCAAAAATATAAGTACCCGGTCGTAGAGAACGCCGATAAAACGACATTAGAACGAAAATGTGGACAAGAAAAGATAATCGACTTTTGCTCCCCCATTCTGCAGAGTGCGGACAAGCCAAAAGTCCAAGGAGTAAAAATGTGAAAAAAGCTGACAATAAAAAAATCGGTTTTCATAAAGTACCTACAATTAAATTGAAATAACATCTAAACTTGCTTCGGGAACGGAGAGTGCGGATATGCAAATTCTTAACGGAGAAAATAATTAGTTTTAGAATTTCTTTGATTATAGCTCCTTGGAGGATATTTCACAGCTTATTTGTGTGTAAAGTGTTGTTGAGAGTTTTTCAACTCCTGAAGTTAAGTTGCCTACGGTGACTATTGTGTGGTGTGTATTAAACGAGTATTTAAATATAGCGGTCATAGTAATGAGAAAACATTAGGCAGTTGGTATTTGACGGTGTTTTTCGATGTTTACTCGGTGGAATTAACCGCGATATACTTTTTAATTCAACACAGAAAATCTACTATTTTGGAGGATGTTATTAAAATAAAACCTGATTATAGAAGCAGATTGAAACAGACATAGTTAGTTAGTTAAGTGACTTTTTATTTATTTCATATAATACATATTTCTTTTATTTTGATTACAAAGTCGTTTATGGTTTAGCTTCATGCCGTCTACCATACTTGTTTATCTAAATATTGAAACTTGTTTGCCGTATGATTATTTTCTTACTTCTGTGTTCAAATAATAAGGCGATATAACACAATGAACTTATGCCAATGGATTTTGCAATCTACGCAACAATTGTTAAAGTTGGGATCTGGGATGCCCTTTAGCTCTCTTTTCGATGCGGCTGGTACCTCCCCTATTGTCTTTTGAGTTTGTTGAATAGTCAGAAGTCGTACGGTTGCAAATCAGTGGATACGTTGATTATTTCGTTTTTTCCTTCTTTGTTTTTTAATTTCGCGCAGGTTCAAGGGTACATGTACATACTCTTATAATGTTAACACACAACCTGAACGGAGTGCAGTTGTTTTGGATCGTAGATGTTCGTTCACAACTCTCAGGGGTGGTTTGTCCTAGATAGGAGAGCCGAGAGCCGACCAAGTTTCGCGTTGGTTATAATTCACAGGTCAAATGTTGGGCGAAATGGTCACCGAGACTCAATTCAGTGCTGAAACCAGCTCCTTAGGCTTCCCGCAAACGACGCATAACACTCAATTAACATTTTTTGTTAACAGTTTGACTCCACGGAGGGGTGCAAAATCCCCCCCAACACCACGATAATCGAAGAAACCCGTAAACATGACCTTGGGTTTGGAGCAAGTTTGGTGCGGCATTTTCTCTTGCCTCAACTTTAGCCTAATATCCCCTTGATTGATCGGTTGTTTTTTGGTCCAAGCCTCATTTCCCATGTTCCATTTTGTCCTGATACTTGGAAAGCATTATTTACACACTACAACGCGATGATGATTTTACCAAAAAATTCTGTGTTTTCGGTAGCAATCGAGATGTGCCGCGTCTCAGGCCCAAAATATCGTTTTGGAATGCTAACATCATCAGCAAGTTAATCGATAATTTGTAAGCACAAATCTTTGATTTTTTGGACGTGAGCTTCGTCGGTTGTGATTGAGGTTGGATGGGAGGCTCTTCGTCTACGTTCGCGACTTCACAAAATGAGGCGTATCTCAACCACTAAATAATATTTTGATATGAACCTTGGCACGGATATCAAAGGTACTCCTACCAACCTAAAAATAAAAGCATTTAGTCAAATCTATTTGCACGCGCATTTTGAATTCGATTCTCACCTTAAATATTCGACATAATAGTAAAAAAGTTAGACAGAGGGAAAATGGGCTCTCGTCAATGAGTGCCTGAAATAAATTAAGTAAGCTACTAAGCACTGAGATCCTCCATTCTTCGGGCGCCATCGTGGCGGGAGGCTTAAGGGGTCATAGACCTCGAACTAAGACTCGAAGACCCAAAAATGACTGGACAAACCAAAGGAATTGTGTACTTCAGCCGCGATCTCTTTGATCGCGGCCGGGGCAAGGATTCTGTAGGCCCCAACATTCGTTTTTAACCCTACGGCAGCCCGGAACGACACCGGCTCCTGTGGCTCACTGTCTGACCACTTGGTCCGACTGAGCATGAGCGGTGCATCCAACGGAGGCGACACCAACGATGGCGCGACACCAAAAAACCGTAAAGGTGGAACGCGCCCCAGAATTGGGACGTGCCGCTGAATGCACTGCTAAGTGCCAAAAAAGTAGTGGTAAGAGGGGTGCCTGAATAGTGTGGAAAGAGGCTGACTATGCCGAAGGCACAATGGTCGAGGCTAAACCTCTGGGGGAACCAGTTAAGAGAGTTAGGTGGACGGAGGTATCTCGTACTGAAATCGATCTGACCCTCCTTCCTGAGCTCCTCCCCTCTCTCGAAGGTGCGCAGCGCGGAAAGCGTCGGCGATTGGGAAAGGCTGCTGAAGGAGGCATAAGCATGTCTGCACTTTCGGCATGCGCCACTCTCTTCCTCTTACTGGAAAGGTTCAACTACCCAGTGTGTCTGTCTGGAGTACAAATGGACCAGTGTTTGCGTCTAGCAGAAGCCTTCAATAAACAAAAAAAAAAAAAAAAAAAATACAAAAAGCACTGAGAATCATTTTCACAAAGTAATATGAAGTTCGGTATAGGTCAAATAACATTTCAGCTATACAAGTTCACAGGAAAGCCTCAAGGCTACAATGAGTTTAATTCCCAATGGTGGTATACATGGAAATAGTGAGTAATATTATACTATGGAAATAGTGAGCAAAGGGAAGTACATACCACTGAAGGGAGGTAAATACCAAAAGCAGAAAGAGCCTAACAACTGCTGAAGACTATAGACCAATCAGTCTCTCTTCCTTTCTTCTTAAGACGCTGGGGAGACCTGTACATTTGCGAAACCCTACAAAAAAATATGCTTTCGACACTACACCATGCTTTTTGTAAGGGGAAACCAGTAGATTCAGCTCTACACACTACACAGTCGAAACAATTGAGAAAGCACTTTCCCACAAGAAATGCACAATGATTGCCTTCCTCGACATTGAAGAACCTTAATCAACATTAAATCACTAGGTATCACCTGCTCTCAAGCAGCTTGATTCATTCGCTATTCGGCTGCTTTTACACAAAAGGGGCCGCAATTATGGGTGTAAATTGCAAACGGAGTACTCCTACTCTCCAGGCCAGCGAGTGCAGGGCCATTGCGTATGCAGGCGGTATTGCACTAGCAATTAACGGGAAACATCTCCCAACAATTCGCGATTTGATGAAAACAGGCCCAGGCAAACTGTAGAAATGGGCAGAGAACTGCAGGCTTGCAATGAATTTCTCATAAACTGAGCTAGTTTTACACACAAGAAACCGGCAGATACCTCAAATCTCTCCTCCACAACTCAATGGGACTTTCCTTAGATTCGCAGATATATGCAACAACTGCGCTATACACCTGGAAGAAAGCCTTGGGCAGCAGAAAGAGTATCAAACCCCATATCATGGACTGGCGGTATCCCGCGGTTTTAAGGCCAATACCAACGTACGTACGGAAGGTACTGTGCAGTTCTAACTATGTATGTCAAACTTTTAGAAAGGCACAAAGAGTACCGGGGCACTGCGAGCAACCTCCACCGCAGCCCCTGAAGCGACGTTTCTTCTTATCTTATTTAAGATAATTGTATAAATATTCTAGATGTAAGGTAATGGAAACCGAATCTCTGTATAATGATTATTGCATTTTATTAATTGTACAATTTTTTGCCACAATGAATAAATATATACATTCAAAAGGCAAAGAAATCGGCTCTGAAACTTGAGGGATTAGCTCATTGTAAGTTCTTCGAAATATAGGGCACGCTGGTATGCGTGCCTGCACTGAAAATATTTTCGGACGGGTCCAAGACGGACAGTGGTGTGGGTGTTGGTGTATATACTACTTTGGCGGAGTTACAGCCCATGAGGGGCCAGAGCCAACCTTCTCTCAATCACCCATGTTGTGTGTGAAGGGAACCTACAGTTTTATGCCGATTCCGAACGACGTGAGTCGAGAAGCTTTTTTCATGGTAAGTATGCTACGGGGAGTTTTGCTGGTACCCCGCCGAGGAGGGATGCCACGAAATAAATATTCGATGGCGTTGGTTTATTTGGATGCGATTTCGCTCATCGTGCATCAGAGTCCAACACATTAACCACTGCGATACAGCCCTGACCCTAATAATCAGCCAATCTTTTAGACTACCGAACCACTGTAGTGTATTTTCTGTCTGTCTCTGTCTTTGAGACCGATCGACTATAGTGACATTGTCATCTACACAGGCAACCAAGCTGCAATAAGAGCACTCGAATCACCAGTAATAAGGTCAGGCACTGCGTCAAATCTCTAAGTGATTCATCGAGCAGCTGCGCTGTTACATTGATATAGTGATATATCAGGTAACTGTAACTGCAGACGAACTAGCCAAAATGGGTACCACACTGGAGATCGCGACTGTAAAAAGGGAAAATCCATCGACCAATGAAAACGCTAAAATATAAAATACTGAAACAGGTACTGCAAGAGTTCAATGATGGCATGATCGTGATACACACAACTAAGCGAGACAGACTTGGTCCAAGTCTGTCAACGTTGAACCACAAGCTTGCAATGTGCATATAAGCAGCCTAATTGGAGTCCTACCAGGACACTGTACTTTAGAAAAATATGTCGCTGGATTAAGACTACCATATAATGACAATTGCAGAAGATGTCATGATGAGGAAGAGGAAGAATCTCCATCCCATCTCCTATGCAATTGCCCTGTTTAGCCTTCTCAAGAAGATGATTTCTGGGAGAAACTTATTTTGCGAACTAGCGATCTCTCCGAAACTCACAACATCCCAACAATCTCTCACCAATCTATCGAATTCTACTTAAATCGCAAAATGGTTCCAGAAGTAACGCTAACCAAGCCGGCTCGAGTGGTAGCAGAATGGGTATCGTGGTCTAAATGTTTCCCATCGCATTACAGAGGGAAGCCACCTAACCAACCAACCAACTATACATGTACCTATATATGTATAGAGTGCCATGGCGCAGTAGTTAGTGTGTTGGACTCTGACGCACGATGAGCGAGTTCGGATCCCGATAACACCAACGCCATCGAATGTTTATTTCACGGCGTGCCTCCTCGGCGGGGTACTGGCAAAACCCCCCGTAGCCTAGAAAAAGCTTGTCGACTCACGCCGTTCGAAATCGGCATTAAACTGTAAGTCCCTTTCACCTGTGTGATAAATAGAATAACACACAACATGGGTGATTGAAGAGAAGCTTGGCTCTGGTCCTTCATGGGCTGTAACGCCACCAAAGAAGAAGAAGATATGTATGTAGTTTGACTCATTTTTAAATCTTTTGATTATCTTCAATTTTCCTTAAATCCAATAAGCTTCTTAGGCTTAAAAAATATGTTCCTGCTACTTTTCCTCTTCCTTGATAAAAAATGATAAAATAAAATATAAAATAAGGTTCCCCAACAGCAGCTCGCGGCAGCTGCGCTTTTCACATTCGTCACAAATACCTGCCCTCGTATGTCTTTTGTTGAACAGGTGTCATACTGGGCGCTTCTCTTTCTTGGTGAAGCAAGTTTAACTACCATTAGGTCTTGTGTTATACCTACACTTCACTTCTTGGCGAATAAGACTTTCGTGTCAAAGGATTGTGTGAGTTACCACAAAGCAGCGTAATTAAATTTTGAAAATGAAACGATTGCCCTATTGGTTTGAACTTTATGGTGATTTCGTAGGAACTGGAATTTTTGACGAGCGAGGCTACAAGAACTTTTAATTGTATTTGTATATTTATGCCATTTGATAAATCTGAACACCGAAGTTTTTGGTATTGCGATTAGAAAATGTCGAACATTTAAGATAGCTTCAGAGAAATGTTTCGGCGTCACGTAATTTTTTGAGCTTGTGTGATGTTCAAACATTCCTAAATTTGGCTTAATTTGGTAGGAAGGTAGGTAGGTAGGATCGTAGCCTTCCCAGAAATAAGAAGAACACACAAAGGCCAGGGAGGCCCGTTGTCCAGCTACGAGGGGGCTTAGCCTCTATTCGTGGAACCATTTTGTGCTTCTTAAGAAGTAAAGAAGATCAGGTATCCCTCCCTTCGTTAAGGAAGTAAGAGCCTAGGTATGGTTTCCTGATTGTGCATAATGCCGGGAAGGTGGTGAATGGATTCGACCTCCTCCTCGGCTAGACAGCTTCTGCAGAAATCATTCGAAACTATACCTAGTTTTAGCGCATCACTGCCGATAAGGCAGTGTCCGGTGATGACACCTATAACTTTGTAGATCTCAGTTCTTTTTAGGGAGATTTACTCCTTGCCCGTTGACTGTCGAGCCGGGGCCAGATTTGCCTGGTGATGACGCAGGTATGTCCCTGAGTCCATCTCCGGTTGGTCTCGGCCCTGGCGAGATTAGTAGGATTAAGTTTAATGGTGGCAAGGGGTATTCCCTCACAAGCCGCGATTGATTGTAGCGTCGTTCCCTGTTTGGCGAGTGTGTCGGCTCTTTCATTCTCTGTAATGTCGCTGTATCCTGGTACCCAGATAAGTTGTATGTTGAACTGTTCGGCCATCTCGTTAAGAGATAGGCGACAGTCGACACTAGTTTTTGATGTGTACACATAGGACTCCAACGACTTTAAGGCTGCTTGGCTATCCGTGAGAATGCGGATATTCGTAGTGGATATCACGTTCCACTTCAGCCAGGACAATGCCTCTTTTATTGCCAATAGTTTCGCCTAGAAAACGGTGCAGTGATTTGGTAATTTTAGAGCTTTGTTCAGCTTAAGTTGTTTGCAGAAGACTCCACTACCCACCCCGTCCTTGGTTTTAGACCCGTCAGTGTTAAAGTCTACGCAGTATCTGCGTGGTTGAGTATGGCGGGTCTAGTTTTGTCTGTCCGGGTAAATCGTCATGAAGTTAATTTCCAGGACCGTGGTGGGTTCTGTGAGGTCCAAGCCTGTTGTTCAGGATGGAGGAGTGGCCAGTGACATAGCTCGTCCATTTCGAGTTGGCTTTTAGTCTAATGGCCTTGTGTGTGGCAATTTGCTTGCCGAAAATATCGAGTGGTATAAGGTCAAGTATCGTGTTAAGCGCAGCTGTTGAGGTGGACCTGAGGACGCCAACGTACCTTTTCGAGTTGCTTGTGGTATGTTGTCTTGTCCAGCGCAGGCCACCAGACTATCACTCAATACATTAGTATGGGTCTAACGACTGTGATGTAGAGCCATAGGGTAATCTCGTGGTTGAATCCCCATTTTTTCCCTATGGCTTTCTTGCATGTGTAGAGAGCTTTTTTAGCTCTTTCGATTGTGTTGCTCTTCCAGGTTAATTTCCTGTCTAGTATAATACCAAGGAATTCGGCATTGGAGGAATAGTTTAATTTGGTATGTACCAAGCAAAGTTATAGGGCAGTGTTCCGGGATGTTCTGCTTTTTAGTTAATAGCACGAACTCCGTTTTCTGGGGATTCACCTTAAGCTCGTTGCTATGCGCGCATTTGCAAAGGATTGAGAATGCCATTTGCATACGGTCATTCAATGTGGATAGGTATTTACCTGAGATTGAAATGGCAACGTCATCAGCGTAGGCAATAACGTCCAGGCCTTCTTTGTCCAGTCTAATTAGTAATTCGTTTATAACTACATTCCACAGAAGAGGTGAGAGAACCTCTCCTTGCGGGGTTCCCCTGGTAAACACTCTGGTGGTTACTTAACTTCCGCATTTGGAGACAAACTTGCGTGTTAATAATAACTCGCTGATCAGCTCTATCAGAGTCCTCTCCACCGTTAGCTTTTCTAGCCCATCTATTATTGCTTTCGGAATGACGTTGTTAAAGGCGCCCTCTATGTCAAGCAAGGCTGTTATAGTGTATTTGGCAAAAAACAGAGAATATTCAGATTTCCAATTTACAGGACAGCAAGTATACATAGATACTGAGAATATTATGCTGGGTTTCTCCGTTCGTCGGGATACATAAGTTGCCAATAGACAAAATCGAATGTATTTTTAAGCAGAAGGAGAATAATCCATGAATACATAATAATCTATTTCTGGAAAAAAGGAAAGTGGAAAAAAGAATAAAGATAATCTGCTGGGTTAATTAGATAAATTCATATCATATGGGTTTAAAAATAACCCAAAATGAAACTGTACGCCGAAAGAGGAGTAAAGTAAACCCTCGAGGAACTGAGAAAGAATATTTTATTTCAATTGAAATCCGCCAGTTTTTAATACTCTTTTCCCTTCCATTCTGTTTTTTCCTTGATAAGTTTGTTATGAGGAAGTTTTCGAAAAAGGAGGGAAAAGAGATAATTTTTAGAACTTATTGTGTCACTTGAAGTTGCACTAAGAAGTAGAAATTATTGTTCATTTTTATATAAACTGTGTTACGTCAGTAGTAGCTCGAAAGATCTTACTTCATATAAACAATTCAATATAGATTAAAAAAAAAACAATTATAATTGATTAAGCAAATTTTAACAACTTTCAGAAACTGCGACCTCAGATTCATGACGTGAGTGAAATGAAAATTCATCCACAAAACAGAGTGCTAACTTTCCACTATGAGAGACTATAGAGTACATATTACAACTCAAATTTCAATACCAATCTTCTGTCTAAAAAAGGAGCAATTGAGCAGTGGAAGTATAGTATGTTTAATTTAAGATAAAATAGAAGTCGTAGCATCCCTTAAAACAAGAAAAACATCTCAGACATTCCACCCAGAAAATCCTCTTTGAAATTAATCCTTTGAACTTTCCTGCTTCAAGGCGTTGTTCATTTTATACGGACCCACATTATGCGTTGTACTCTTGTTGCCAGGGATTAAGTCCCAATTAAAGAACAATTACTTCAACAAGCGGACGTCGGTTGGAGAAATATCCGACGAGTATGGTGGATGGAGCAAAGTTTCATAGCCTAGCTCGTTCAAATAATTTTCCAAATCCTACTTCTGTTGGATTGTATCATTTAAGTCTTCGGGTTTATGTTTGTTTGTCGTTTAGGAGCTTGCGTAAGTTGTCATATGTAGGTTGCAGAAATCTATTGATTTCGGCAAGAGAATTCGCTGTCATGCGACTTCTTCATTCTCGCGTTGGTACAAATAGTGCGGCTCGCCAAATGGAAAGCACTATCTTCAACAAATTAGTCTAGTTGCTGGGCTACGCAGACGATATTAATATTGTCGCAAGTTCCCAGCGTGCCATTGTAGAAGCGTTCACGGCGATTGAAGATCAGGCGAAACGAGCTGGTCTTCACATAAGTTGAGAGCACAACAAAAAAGCGGTCGGTCATTCATCAGATAGAACAAAACATAACGATCGGCAGCTACAACTTTGAGATGGTGAAGGAGTTCACATACCCCGGGGCAAGCATAAACTCGACGAATGACACTAGTGGGGACCTGGCACAGAGTCACCCTCGACAACTGCTACTACCTCGGCTTGTCAAAACAGCTTGGGTCCAAACTTCTTTCCCGAAGAACCAAGGTTATGTTCCACTGGACTCTTATCCTGCCAGTCGTGCTATATGGAGCCGAAAGCTGAACGATAAGCAGGACAGCAGAGCTAATCTTTGGCTTCTTTGAAAGAAGAATTCTGAGACGGATATTCGGTCTTGTCTGCGAGGAAGGCGAATGGAGGAGAAGATATGACCGCGAACTCTATGAGGTGAACAAAGATGTGTATATAGTCCGGAAGGCAAAGATCCGTCGAACCATCGACGTATTGCCGTCGAATTATTTGCTCGGCCACATTGAGCGCATGAACATCAACGCTCCAGCTAAGAGGGTCCACGATTCCGAGCCTCCTGGCTCGAGAAGAAGAGCAATTCCGAACCTCCGGTATAAAGACCAAGTGATCGCGGACGTGGTCGCCAGATTCGATCTCTGTCCGAGCTCAATCTAAGTTGACACACTGCCTCCGCGTGGCCTCCCCTGGCTAGCTACCCTGGCACCAGCCAGGTAGTGAATCAATGTGTGCAGCGACCCAACCCCTTGATCCTGGGGAAAGAGGAACCTGGCCCTCCAGGTTGGGGGTTGTGCTTAGGGGTAACATCCCTATCACGTAAAAACCTACTTGTTCCGAAACAACAACAAGCCTCGGATACGGACGGATACAATTTCGACGACTCCTGCAAACGACTAACGGAATTGAGAGTCTGCACCTGGAATGTTAGGTCCCTTAACAGACCGGGTGCAGGCGATCAATTGGAGCAAACCCTCAACTGCTATAAAGCAGATATAACCGCACTCCAAGAAGTGCGATGGGATAGACCAGGCAAAAAACGGATGAAAAACTGCGACATCTACTACGGGAACTGCTACAAGGAGAACAAACAGCGCCTATTCGGGTGCGGATTCGTTATTCGAGGAAGACTCCGACCAAAAGTCTTAAGCTTCCGAGGCATAAGCGAATGCCTCATAACAATCCGCATCAAAGCTAAATTGGGAAACATTAGTTTAATATGCGCTCACGCCCCAACGGAAGAAAAGGACGATCTACTCAAACAAGAATTCTACGATCTCCTCGACAGAACATGTGCCCAATGCCCCAGCTACGACACAAAAATAGTGCTAGGAGATTTTAATGCAAAACTGGGCAAAGAGGACATATTTGAGTCGATCATAGGAAAGCATAGCCTCCATAACACCACATCCGACAACGGACTAAGGCCAACTGATTTGCTAGCGGGGCGTAACCTCCTTGTAGCACGCGATTCCCCCATCTCAACATCCACAAGGGTACCTGGCGGTCTTCTGATCAACCAACCAGATTGATCACATTGCGATCGACGCCAGACACCCCTCCTGTATTCTCGACGTACGAACCTTCCGAGGGGCCAACATCGACTCGGACCACTACCTTGTTGTAGCTAAGGTACGAATGAGGATATCAAGAATGCTTAGGAGTCGAATAGCACAATGTAAGTTTGACGTCGGAAAGTTGAACCGCAAGAGACTGCCAGAATCTTTGCCTATCGTGTCTCCTTCAAGCTCTCTCATAATCCGCCCACAGCAGCACAAACAACAGAGCAGGAATGGGCGCATTGCCAGAGCGCCGTCAGATACACTGCCTTAGAGGTGCTGGGCTTCAAACCGCCACCACCTAGAAACCCTTGGTTCGATGAACAATGCGAACAAGCCCATGCAGCAAAACAAGAGGCATATAAAGCCATGCTGCAACCACGGATGAGAGCTGCCCGCGAAATCTATGAGCAGAAGAGAAGAGAGGAACACACGCTTTTCAGAAGAAAGAAGAGAGAGCACGGAAAGCGTGAGATCGAGGAGGTGGAGAGATGCTTCCGCAGGAATGACGCCCGTAAGTTTTACAATAAGGTAAAACGAACATGTCATGGCTACAAAGCCAGAGCGGCGGCCCGCAGGGATGAAAATGGAAAACTGGTAGTAGAGTCGCAGTCGATGCTGAGATTCACAGCATCGTTTGCCCGGTCCATAAGAAAGAAGACCCCTATAACTGCGCCAACTATAGAGGAATAACTCTCCTTAACATCGCATATAAGATCTTCTCTGCCGTATTGTGTGAACGCCTGAAACCGTTTGTGGATAACCTGATCGGCTCTTATCAGTGTGGTTTCAGGCCAGGTAAATCCACAATAGACCAAATATTTACGCTACGGCAGATCTTGGAGAAGACCGAGGAATACCAAATCGACACTCACCACCTCTTCATCGATTTCAAGGCTGCATATGACAGCGGGTATAGAGATGAGCTATACAAAGCCATGTCTAGTTTTAACATCCCTGCCAAACCCATCCGACTGTGCAGGACGACAATGGAGAATTCTCGCTGCTCCATTAAGGTCGGTAATGAGCAAACCGAGACCTTTGATGTTAAAAAAGGACTTGGGCAAGGTGACGCGCTGTCATGCAACTTTTCCAGCATCGTGCTTGAAATGATCGTGCAAGAGTCAATGGCCAACACAAGAGGTACGATTTATTTCAAGTCTACGCAATTGCTTGCGTATGCCGACGACATTGACGTGATTGGACGGACACACCGAGACGTCAATGAGGCCTTTGTAAGCATTGAGGTAGAAGCGGCTAAGATGGGTCTCAAGGTTCATTCATTCATTCATTCATTCATTTATTAAAAATTCGAGTAAATTCGTACAAGTAAGACATGTGTCTTTTATAGTACACGGTAGTAACAAAATGTATGGTTAAAAAAAAAAAAAAAAAGAAGATATATAAGAAGAGCTATGATAGGTAAGTGAATGGAAGAGGGATAGGGATTAGGGATTAGCGCTGACTAGAAAAATATTTAAATATAGCCTTTTTGAAATTCATGAACTCTCTAACCTGTTTGATGCGTGTCGGCAAGGAATTCCAGAGGGTAAAACCAAATACCTGCTTTCATCTTAAAGAGGCGAACAACACCGACGTATTGGCCAGAACGTCACCATGGGCGGATAGAACTTTAAGGTGGTCAAGGAATTCGTCTACTTTGGCTCACTGATGACCAGCGACAACAACACCAGCTCTGAGATAAAATGCAGAATCACTCTTGCCAACCGCTTTTTTTTTGGGCTCAAGAGGCAATTGAGAAGTAGAGCCCTCTCTCGGAAAACCAAGGTGACACTATATAAGACCTTAATCATCCCAGTCCTCCTTTACGGCACAGAGGCTTGGACCTTAACAAAAGCGGATGAAGATGCCCTTGGTCGTTTCGAGAGGAAAATTCTGCGTACTATCTACGGCCCCGTTTGTTTAAACGGTGTATGGAGGAGAAGATATAACGAAGAACTGTACGGGTTGTACAGCGACATCGGCCTGGTACGACGTCTACGGATACAGCGTCTAAGGTGGCTAGGCCATGTAGAGCGCATGGAAAATACAGCTCCGACCCGAAGAGTCTTCGAATCCACTCCGGAAGGAAGGCGCGGCAGAGGACGGCCGCATCATCGGTGGCGCATGCAGGTGGAAGGGGACCTTAACCAACTTGGCGTGCGGTGCTGGAAACAGCTAGCCAACGACCGTGCCAGCTGGATAAGCTTGTTGGTTGAGGCCCAGGTTCACCACGGACTGTAGCGCCACCTAAGTAAGTAAGGTCGCGGACGTAAGACAACTATATATTTCAGAGTGGAAGCGAGTGCCTGGGACCGCCAAGGCCGGAAGGCTGTATTATCACAGGCCCAGACCTTCCATGGGCTGCTGGCGGAGAAGGAAAATGAACTCGTCAAAATCCCATTCTAAAAAAGATATGCAAGAGACCGCTCTTCTGGAAAAGATATAGATATTAAATTGAACGTAAAGTTTAAAAAGTCAAATACATTTGAAAAAATGCTCGATTTTACTTTTGTGATATCTTGGCATAAGGATCGACAGTTCCCAAAGTAGTCGATCGAAGCATCTGTGAGCACGAATCCGATTAATGTCGTAGTATTCAACCAACATTTTCTGTCTTTAGTACCAATATCTGTTGAGCCAACATTTCTACAAAATGTTTTTTTTTTACACCGAAGTATGCAACTTAAAGAGCATAACAGAAAAGGTGTTTTTACTCTGCACGTTGTCTTATGACGATAAATTACCAGAAAGTAATAATTGATTAATTAACGTCAGCGTCTGACATAAGTATCACTGGTTACGACATACATCATAAGTGGTATAAGGATGCTTCGGCCCTTTTACCACGTTACATACATATTTACTTACTTACTTATCAGGCCAGCGATCAATGAAGGATCTGAGCCTAAGATATAGCTGCCTTCCATCCTTGAAGGTCCCGGGCACGTTGCTT
Source organism: Eumerus sabulonum (assembly GCA_951905685.1). NCBI lineage: Eukaryota > Metazoa > Arthropoda > Insecta > Diptera > Syrphidae > Eumerus > Eumerus sabulonum. Next base: position 95,620,240 of record OX645061.1, on the reverse strand, counting down.
CCAGTTATCAATACAAGTTGTCTTACGTCCGCGATTACTTGGTCTTTATACCTAAGCTAACACCCTCTCAGCTGGAACGTTCATGTCCATGCGCTGGATGTGGCCGAGCCAGTGTAGTCGTCGGATCTTTGCCATCCGGACTACATCCACATCTTTGTACAGCTCGTAGAGTTCGCGGTTGTGTCTTCTTCTCCATTCACCTTCCTCACCGACAGGACCAAATATCCGGCGCAGACATTTTCTTTCGAAAGAACCCAAAATCAGCTCCGCTTCCTGCTTATCATCCAGCTTTCGGCTCCGTGCAGCAAGACTGGCAATATGAGCGTTTTGTAAAGCATGACTTTGGTCTTTCGAGTGAGGAGTTTTGACCCCAGTTGTTTGGACAAGCCGAAGTAGCAGCGGTTGCCAAGGGCGATTCTATGCCAGATCTCCACTGTGCTGTCATTTGTGGAATTTACGTTTGCCCCGAGGTAGACAAATTCCTTAACTACCTCGAAATTGTAGCTGTCAATTGTTATATTTTGTCCCAGGTGGTGAGCGACGGATTGGTTTTTGCTTGACAGCATGTATATCGTTTTGTCCTCATTGACCTTAAGACCAACTCGTTTCGCCTAATCTTCAATGCTGTGATTGCTTCCACAATGCCACGGCGAGAACACGCGATTATGTCGACATCATCTGCGTATCCTAGCAGCTGGACGGACTTGTAGAAGATAGTGCCTCCCCTGTTGAAGCCTGACCGGAGCATTTTCTGCTCCAGCACCAGGTTGAAGAAGTCACATGACAGCGCATCTCCTTACCGAAATCCGGTGCATGTTTCAAACGGTTCCGTAGTCCTAGAACCGAGTTGCACGGTGCATGGCGTATTTTTAGCGTGGCGCAACACAACTGGATCAGTGGTCCAGTTTTCCACGATGAATGCTCTCGTATGCGGCTTTGAAATCGACGAAAAGATGGTGTGTATCGATTCGAAACTCCTTGTTCTTTTTCAGGATTTGTCGAAGTATGAAAATTAGTCTATAGTCGATTTGCCGGGCCGGAAGCCGCACTGGTAGCTGCCGATTAGTGCGGCGCGAAATGGCTTTAGACGTTCACACAATACGCTAGACAGGATCTTGTATGCGACATTGAGCAGGGATATACCTCTATAGTTCTTGCAAGAGGTAGGATCACCTTTTTTGTGGTTGGGGCAAATAGAGCTGGTATTCCAGTCGTCGGGCATGCTTTCATTTTCCCAAATTCTGCAGATGATCCGGTACATGCTCCATAACAGAACATCGCCGCGAGCCTTCAAGAGCTCTCACGGCAAGCCATCTGAGCCTGCGGCCTTGTTATTTTTCAGCTTCTGAATAGCTGTGCCGACTTCTTCGATGCTGGTTGGGAGGCTGGAGTTGGGATTTCCTCGGTCCCTGCTGGAGATGCTGCTTAAATACATCCACTATTCCCTGCGGGTCGGTAACAAGATTACCTTCGCAGTTTCGAAGAGCCTGGGTACCCTTTTTGAAGCCTCCTGCAAGGCCTTTGGCTTTCTTGTAAAAGGCTCGTGTTTTATGTTTATCCCTAGACTCCTCGATATCCTTGAGCTGGAAGGCTGCGAAAATTCTTTTCTTTTGTCGCAGTGGTTTTTCTCCTCCCTTCTTCTGGCTCGGTACTCTTCTTGCGCTGCCCTGATTTTCCTCTGCAGCGCCTTTTTGTACGCCTCGTCGGTTGCTGCCTTTTTCTGCTCACACTCGCCATCATACCACGGTTTTCTTGTCGCGGGTGGTAGGTATCCTAAGGTGGTTTCGGCTACTTCTTGAATGGCTGAGCGGCAAGGCAGCCACATATTATTGGCATCTGTGTTCGTCGTAGGCATACCGGAGAGTCTTTCGCTCATCTGCTCCCTGTAGACTATGGTAACCTCCGGGCTGCTCAGGCCCCTAATGTCGAACCTCCTCCTGGTGGGCTGGTGCAGCTTTCTGACATTGTACAGTCGAGATCTGAATATTGCTGCTACGAGGAAGTGGTCAGAGTCGATATTTGCCCCTCTGAATGTTCGCACATCCAGGATGTTTGGCGAGTGCTTTGCGTCAATGAGGGCATGGTCGATTTGGTTGGCGGTTCGACCGTCCGGAGGTCGCCAGGTTGCTGTGTGAATTCGCTTACGAGGGAATCTTGTGCTACTTTTCACCGCATTACGAGCTGTCGCAAAGTCCGTGAGTCGGAAGCCGTTATCTGTTGTTGTATCGTAGAGGCTGTGCTTTCCGATCACTCCGCCAAGTGTGTTCTCCTTACCGGTTTTGGCGTTAAAGTCCCCGAGCACGATTTTAACATCGTACTCCGGGCAAGCTCCGTAGGCGTTGACCAGGAGGTCATAGAAGTCCTCTTTGATAGGGTCTTTAACCTCGTCGGTAGGGGCGTGTGCACATATAAGACTGATGTTATAAAATCTGCCCTTGATGCGGATCAAAGCCAGGCGATCACATATATGTTTAAAGTCGATGACCTTCGACCTTAACCGCTTTCCACGACAAATCCGCATCCCAGTAAGTGCAATCTTTTGTGACAGCTGTAATAAATGTCGCAATTTTTCTCCCTCATCATACCGTTTCCTATCCAGCGTATTACCTCTACCGCAGTTATATCCGCCTTGTACTGCGTGAGGATTCTTTCTAGTTTATGGGCAGCTCCGAGAGTGTACAGGGTTCTGACATTCCAGGAGCATACTCGCAAATCGTGTTCCTTTTTCGTGCGTTGTCGTCGTCGGATATCCGTCCGTGTACCAGAGGCATCTTTCTCATTCATAACTTTAATGTTTTTTACGTGGACGGATTGTTATCCCACCGCACGTTACATACATTACTTACTTACTTACTTATCAGGTTTGCGATCCATGGAGGATCTGAGCCTGAGCTATAGCTGCCTTCCATCCTTGACGGTCCCGGGCACGCTGCTTCCAGTTGTCAAGACCAAGATGTCTTACATCCGCGATTACTTGGTCTTTATACCGGAGGTTCGGTCTCTCTCTTCCTCTCGAACCAGGAGGCTCGGAGTCGAAGACCCTCTTAGCTGGAGCGTTGATGTCCATGCGCTCGATGTGGCCGCGCCAGTGTAGTCGACGGATCCTTGCCTTCCGGACTACATCCACATCTTGGTACAGCTTTTAGAGTTCGCGGTTGTGTCTTCTTCTCCATTCACCTTCCTCACAGACAGGACCAAATATCCGGCGCAGAATTTTTCTTTCGAACCAACCCAAAATCAGCTCCGCTGTCCTGCTTATCGTCCAGCTTTCAGCTCCGTACAGCAAGACTGGCAGAATGAGCGTTTTGTAAAGCATGACTTTGGTCTTTCGAGTGAGGAGTTTTGACCCCAGTTGTTTGGACAAGCCGAAGTAGCAGCGGTTGCCAAGGGCGATTCCATGCCGGATCTCCACTGTGGTGTCATTTGTGGAATTTACGTTTGCCCCGAGGTAGACAAACTCCTTAACTACCTCGAAATTGTAGCTGTCAATTGTTATGTTTTGTCCCAGGTAGTGAGCGACGGATTGGTTTTTGCTTGACAGCATGTATTTCGTTTTGTCCTCATTGATCTTAAGACCAATTCGTTTCGCCTGTTCTTCAATCGCCGTGAATGCTTCCACAATGCCACGGCGAGAACACGCGATGATGTCGATATCATCCGCGTATCCTAGCAGCTGGATGGACTTGTAAAAGATAGTGCCTTCCCTGTTGACGCCTGCTCCTCGCACTATCTGCTCCAGCACCAGCGCCAGTCACATGACAGCGCATCTCCTTGCTGAAATCCGGTGCATGTTTCGAATGGTTCCGAGGTCCTAGAATCGAGTTGCACGGTGCATCGCGTGTTTTTTAGCGTGGCGCGACACAACTGGATCAGTTTTACCGGGATCCCGAATTCGGCCATCGCCCCAAACAGTGCTTCACGATGAATGCTGACGTATGCGGCTTTGAAATCGATGAAAAGATGGTGTGTATCGATTCGAAACTCGTTGGTCTTTTCCAGGATTTGTCGAAGTGTGAAAATTTGGTCTATAGTTGATTTGCCGGGCCGGAAGCCGCACTGGTAGCTGCCGATTAGTGCGGTGTAAAATGGTTTTAGACGTTCACACAATACGCTGGACAGGATCTTGTATGCGACATTGAGCAGGGATATACCTCTATAGTTCTTGCAAAAGGTAGGATCGCCTTTTTTGTGGATGGGGCATATAGAGCTGGTATTCCAGTCGTCGGGCATGCTCTCATCTTCCCAAATTCTGCAGATGATCTGGTGCATGCTCCCTACCAGAACATCGCCGCCAGCCTTGAAGAGCTCTGATGGCAAGCCATCTGAGCCTGCGGCCTTGTTGTTCTTCAGCTTCTGAATAGCTGTGCCGACTTCATCTATGCTGGGTGGGAGGACTACTTCAGCGGCTGGAGTTGGGATTTCCTCGGTCCCTACCACTCTCTCTTGGTCATGCTCGTTAAGCAGCTGCTGGAAGTGCTTTCTTTTCTTTTGTCGCAGTAGTTTCTTCTCCTCCCTTCTTCTGGCTCGGAAGCCGTTATCTGTTGTTGTATCGTGGAGGCTGTGCTTTCCGATCCCTCCGCCAAGGGTGTTTTCCTTTCCGATTTTGGCGTTGAAGTCCCCGAGCACGTTTTTACATCGTACTCCGGACAAGCTCCGTAGGCGTTGCCCAGGAGGTCATAGAAGTCCTCCTTGATAGGGTCTTCAGCCTCGTCGGTAGGGGCATGTGCACATATAAGGCTGATGTTATAAAATCTGCCTCTGATGCGGATCACAGCCAGGCGTTCACTTATAGGTTTAAAGTCGATGACCTTCGACTTTGACCGCTTTCCCACGACAAATCCGCATCCCAGTAAGTGCAATCTTTTGTGACAGCTGTAATAAATGTCGCAATTTTTCTTCCTAATCATACCGTTTCCTATCCAGCGTATTTCCTGGACCGCAGTAATATACGCCTTGTACTGTGTGAGGATTCCTTCTAGTTTATGAGCAGCTCCGGGAGTGTACAGGGTTCTGACATTCCAGGAGCATACTCGCAAATCGTGTTCCTTTTTCGTGCGTTGTCGTCGTCGAGTATCCGTCCGTGTATCCGAGGCATCTAGCTCATTCATAACTTTAGGTTTTTTTTTACGTGGGCGGATTGTTAGCCTGCCGCACAACCACCATTCTGGTCGGGGGTTTTTTTCGCTGCATACGTTTGTTCACCTCCCAACGGTTGTCGAAGAGGCTATCCAGAGGGCGCCGCGAGGAGGCCGTATGTCAACTTGACCCGGGCATTTAAACAGGGATCGTTGCTGGGCACGTTACATACATACATGTCCAAAATAATCAAAAGAAGACTCTTAATTATACGACTATTTTACAGAAGTTTTCTAAAAAAAGCCCATCGACGATGATTACAAAGGCAACTGGAAAACAAAAACCGCCCATGACGGCAATCGTTTCTTATCTTTTGGGTGACAATGCACTTCAAATTTCGTTTCTAAATTGATAAGAGTGGTCGTGGTGCTGTGGTTAACATCATCGACCGTCGAGCAGAAGGTCTATAGTTCAAATTTGTTTCATAGCCAAGAAAAAGCAATGCCCATACGCAAAATAGTATGCAACACAGTTATGAATGGAAAGCGACCAAACATACTGCTGCAGGCATAACATTCACAGTATATGGTCAATTGAAATTCATCCTCTGCGTATGTTATATTAACACCAAAAGGGAATGAATGAATTACTGTTATATTATTATTATAACCAACGCGAAATTTGGTCGGCTCTCGTCCTATCTAGGACAAACCACCCCTGAGAGTAATGAACAAACATCTACGACCCAAAAAACCACTGCACTCCGTTCAGATTGTGTGTCAAAAACATCAACCTGCACGAAACTCGCCCTCTCCCTGTTACCTTCGCTCGAACAACTTAACGTTATAAGGCATTCGCCCTCGTGGAATTTTCATTCATCAACCACCTTGCGTAGCGACCTGCATTCCCATTCCCATCGATACATTTGATTTTGTTAACAATAACTGCTAACAGTGCGAGTACTATAAGCTCTTAAGGATATCAATCCTTCTGGGTTTGCAATTCTGCTTTTAAATGTCCTCCTCATAGGAAGTGTTTCATTACACATTTGCTTTACATTCCTTATGATTTCTAGGATGTACATACGTTGTAATTATTTGGCTCTTGTTCTAAGTAGGGCTAGGATAAACTCGATAAGCAAATAATATGAACGCTGAACTCACAATGACGATATAAATTCCTTTTAGAAAGTGCACTCAGATTTGTGTGAAATTACTTATTATGCCCCGCGGCTTGTAAGAGGGTAACTCATTTTACTTTTATAAAAATGTGAAAAGTAAAGCGATGAATCAAAGTTATTTAGGAGGGTAAGCACTTCGTAGGTTCAATTAGACAATTGCAAAATTGTCAGATAGTTTTTCTACCTTCATCTACCTTCATAGAAGCCAAAACACAACGTCTATTCCTGTAATAACACCCAGAGAATTTACAACTTGAAGGGGATTGCCTGTAAATCTTTTTCGACTTGTGTATTCCTCGCCATAAATGACATATCAAACCACTTCGAGCTCGTGACGTTACGACACGTTGCTGGTGAACGCAAAAGGGAAAGTTCATTATAAATTACGGTCGAACAGATGTCAAAAACGTCGCGAGGCATTACAATGGGCGAAGTATTCATACTATTTCGCTTATTCTATATTCTTCTGGGGTCCGTAGGGAAATGCAAAAAAATATGACACGTTCTACAGATTCGGCGAAACGCTTTGACATCGCGTCCATGTGACAATAAAATTACGGCTGTAGTGTCAGCATTAAGGCAATGAAGGAGCTGGCAGATTTGGAAAGGTTGCTTACGTGACGAATAGGTAATGAAGATATCGAAAGAGCAAATACTATAAATATTAAATAAAACAATAGGTTCATATACTGGCAGACGTGTGCTTGTAAATCTCACGGGACATCAGTCTGATGCAAAAAGTGATACGACTAATAATGTCACAGATGACCTTACATACATAAGTATTTTTTCTGTTTTGTCAGACTGTTTTCTAATTCATTGATTTAAGCAATCGCGTCCATGCTTTTTAGAAGATTTCATGAATAAGTCTTGTCTGGAGTTAAGAGGCACTTCCTACTCTTTACTTCTTTCTGTGCAAAGGCAGTATAGTTGTTTGTAGCACTTACTTATCATTTTGTGCTGGCGATTAAGCTACGTTCGGCGTGCCTTGATCTAGGTTCTTATAACTTTAGAAACAAAAAATCACAGTTTATATACGAGTAAGTAGAAACTAACATTATTACGAAAATTAATCCCACTTCGAATAGGGTTCGTATCACTGGATTGCGATAAACTACAACTGTCTAATTTTTATTCGAATTCAATAACCACACTCTTTTATTATTTCGCCTCAGATCAATTATTTGAGCACTTCACCACTTTTATGTATTATCAAAACCTTTTGAACTCGTCACACTTTATTACATATACAAACCTTGATTAAAAGCTTTTACTTCCACACTAGCTTAACGATTGATCACAATGTATACCGACTGGTCACACGTTATTAAGCCCCGTGAACTGAATGCTCCCGAGGGTGTGCGTTCGCGCTTATATAGCCCTCGGCCCACTTCCTCAAATGTTTGCCGGTAGATGTTCCCCTTCGGAAGTTTCTAGAATGCCCTGGTATTCAGCAGTATGCGGCTGAAAGTTACCATCATTTCCATTTCAGCTTCACCAGAGCATTCGAACTTCGACAGCGAAATTCAAAACATAACCGTCGATTTGTGTCTCCGTAACACTGCCCTCCTCCTAAACTTGTTCGTCCTCGAACAAGCGAGGAGTATAGCGCTAAACTCTCCAAGTGGACAATATTAAATTTCGCCCGTCTGTTTCCCGTCTGCTGTATTCAATATACTACGTCGTTAAGTTTCTTGATGACCTCATATCGCTCGTCCCAGGCTGATTGCAATTTGAAGCACAAGCCTTTTTTTCGTTGTGGGTTTTACAGCAATACCATTTATCCTGTCTCGAATACATATCTATCGCCTTCATTTTATCACTGACCAAGTTCAGTCGCTCCCGGATGAACTGGTGGATAGAGTTCAGCTGCTCCTTCTTTTCGGTTACGTAATCCACCCTGTCGCTAGTTGTCGGCAGTACCACGCTGAACTTCAAATCCGATGGAAGTCGGAGGTCAGTTCCAAAAATGGCTTCAGCTGGTGTTATCGCCGTTGAATTATGCTGTGCCGATCGATACGCCATTAAGACAAGGGGAAGATGTTAATCCCAATCCTTTTGATCCCCGACTATGACTTTGCTTAAGTATTCCTTCATCGTCCGGTTGAACCTTTCGACGATGCGATCAGATTGTGGATATAATGGTGTTGACCGCGTTTTTCTGATACCTAGCATGTCACAGACTTCTTTGAACACCGACGACTCGAAGTTCCTTCCTTGGTCTGAGCGCAGTTCCAGCGGTACTCCATAACGCGCAACCCAGTTATTCACGAATGCATCCCAAACTGTTTTGGCTTCTTGGTTCGGTTTGCAAAAGACTTCAGGCCATTTGCTAAAATAATCGATCACCACCAGTACGTATTTGTTTCCAGCGTTGCTCATTAGGAATCGGCCTGCGATGTCCATGGCGATACGTTCGAACGGTGCCCCAACACTGTACTGCTGCATAAACCAAATTTTTCACGCAAAGGTTTTGTAACTCCTAACAGGGTGCGGTTATCAATGGCTTAGAAGATGCATATATGTATATCAGTATACAAAACTCGTTTGCCTTTTCTTTAGCTATTTAATTTCTAAAAATTTAGGGAGAAGGGAGCGAACAAACAGAGCAAAGAAGTTGATCGCGTTTAACTTGGCAAACGCCAGCTTCGATCTCTGTCCCTGCTCAATCCAAGTTGACACACAGCATCCGCGTGGCCTCCCCTGGATAGCTATACTGGCACCCGCCAGGCAGTGAACCAATGTGTGCAGCGACCCGATCCCTTGTTCCTGGGGAAAGAGGAACCTGGCCCTCCAGATTGGGGGTTGCGCTTAGAGCTAACATCCCTATCGCTAAAAACAAAAATTTTGTTCAGAGACAACCAATAGCCTCGGATACGGACGGATTACATGTTGACGACCCCCGCAAACGTCAAAAAGGATACGAATTTCGGTTCTGCACCTGGAACGTTAGGTCCCTCAACAGACGATGGGATGGGCCAGGCAAAAAGCGGATGAAAAACTGTGATATCTACTACGGAAACTGCTACAGAGAAAATAGACAATGCTTATTCGGATGCGGATTTGTTGTTCGAGGCAGACTCAGGAAAAAAGTCTTAAGCTTCCAATATGTATGCGAACGCCTCATAACTATCCGCATCAAGGCCAATCTCGGCAATATAAGCTTACTATGTGTCCACGCCCCCACAGAGGAGAAAGATGACCGACATAAAGACGACTTCTATGATTTCCTAGGCAGAACGTATGCGCAATGTCCCAGCTATGACACCAAAATCGTTCTAGGAGATTTCAATGCGAAGCTGGGTAAGGAGGCAATCTTTGAACGGGTCATTGGAAAACACAGCCTACACAACACCACGTCAGAAAACGGACTAAGGCTAGTGGACTTTATGGCGGGACATAATCTGGTAGTAGCAAGTACACGATTCCCATACCTCAACATCCATAAGGGGCCCGTAGGTCGTTCGATCAATCGACAACTAACCAAATTGATCATATTGCGATCGACGGCAGACACTCCTCCAGCATCCTAGATGTCCGAACCTTTCGAGGATCATTACCATGTTGCAGCCAAAGTACGGATGCGAATTTCTCGGAATCAGCGGAGTCGAGTAAGAACACCAACATTTAACGTCGGAAAGCTGCAATCGCAGGAGACCGCCAGGACCTTCGCCGATCAAGTCTCCCTCAAGCTCTCTCAGGTCCCGATGCAATCTGCAGAAACCATAGAACAGCAATGGAGTCGTTGTCAGAAAGCCATTAGAGAGGCCGCCTCAGATATACTCGGTTTCGAACCACCACCGTCGAGAAACCCCTGGCTTGATGATGAGTGCAGAAAGGCCCATGTAGAGAAACAGAATGCATACATGGCCACATTGCGCCGACGGACGAGAGCTGCCCGCGAGCTCTATGAACAGAAAAGGAGGGAGGAGCATGCGCTTCTGAGAAGGAAAAAGAAGGAGCACGAGAAGCGCGAGATCGAGGAGATGGAGAGATGTTACTGCAGGAACGACGTTCGAAAATTTTACCAGAAAGTAAAACGAACATGCTAAGGCTATAAAGCCAGAGCAGAAGCCTGCAGGGATCAGCACGGACAACTAGTAGTGGAGTCACAGTCGATGCTGAGATTGTGGAAGGACCACTTCTGCAGACTTTATAACGGCGACGATAGTCAAAATGCCGCCGTCAGGCAGAGCGAACCATTCACAATGGACGAAGACGAAGGCGAATCCCGTCCACCCGACCTAGACGATGTTAAGATAGCGATATCGAAACTTAAGTCTTATAAAGCTGCAGGAGAAGACGGACTCCCCGCGGAGCAGCTGGCGATGAGCTGGTTAGGAACATGCACCAACTCATCTGCAAGATATGGTCGGAAGAACGCATGCCCGATGAATGGAATCTCAGTATCGTTTGCCCGGTCCATAAGAAAGGAGACCCCTATGACTGCGCCAATTACAGAGGGATAAGCCTCCTGAACATCGCATACAAGATCCTCTCTGCCGTACTGTGTAAGTACCTGAAACCGTTCGTGGACAATCTGATAGGTTCCTACCAGTGTGGTTTCAGGCCAGGAAAATCCACGATAGACCAAATATTTACACTACGGCAGATCTTGGAGAAGACCCATGAATTCCAGGTCGACACGCACCATCTTTTCGTCGACTTTAAAGCCGCGTATGACAGTATTTATAGAGACGAGCTATACAGAGCCATGTCATGTTTTAGCATTCCTGCCAAACTCGTCAGAATATGCAGGATGAATATGGAGAACTCTCGCAGCTCCATTAAGGTCGGAGGTGAACTAACCGACCCCTTTGATGTTAAAAAAGGTTTTAGACAGGGTGACGCACTGTCATGTGATTTCTTCAACATTATTCTTGAAAAGATCGTGCGGGACTCTGCGGCTAATACAAGAGGTACGATCTACTTCAAGTCCACACAATTGCTTGCCTACGCAGATGACATTGACGTTATTGGACGAACAAAGCGAGACGTCAATGAGGCATTGAAGCAGAAGCGGCGAAAGAGGGTCTAAGAATAAATGGGGACATGACCAAATATATGCTGTCATCCAAGAAAGACGCACAACACCGACGTCTTGGTCAGAACGTCACCTTCGGCAGCTATATTTTTGAAGTTGTCAAGGACTTCGTCTACCTTGGCTCGGTAGTGACAAGCAGCAACGATACCAGCGCTGAGATAAAACGCAGAATAACTCTTGCCAATCGCTGCTTCTTCGGACTCAAGAGGCAATTGAGTAGTAGAGCCCTCTCTCGAAAAACTAAGGTTTCCCTCTACAAAACCTTAATCATCCCGGTCCTACTCTACGGCGCTGAGGCTTGGACGTTGTCAAAAGCGGATGAAGTGGCTCGCGGACGTTTCGAGAGGAAAATTCTGCGTGCAATCTTTGGTCCCGTTTGTGTAAACGGAGAATGGGGGAGGAGATTCAACCAAGAACTGTAAGTGCTGTACAGCGACATCGGCCTGGTTAGACGTCTACGGATCCAACGTCTAAGATGGCTAGGCCATGTAGAGCGAATGGACATCAACGCTTCGGCCCGAAGAGTCTTCGACTCCAACCCCGAGGGACGACGCAGCAGAGGACGACCGCATTTAAGGTGGCGCGCACAGGTGGAAGGGGACCTCAACCAACTGGGCGTTCGGCACTGGAAGCGGCTGGCCGAAGATCGAGCCGGCTGGAGAGGCTTGTTGGTTGAGGCCCTGCTTCACCCCGAACTGTAGCGCCATCAAAGTAAGTAAGTAAGTAATTTCTAACAAAAACGGCTGGACCGATTTCGTTGGGAACTTAATTAGTTCAAAGTTACGTAATTACGCGTCAAATGAAACTGGTCCTATGTCAATATCATCTTTGGTTAATCGGGGCGAAACACAAACACACAACAACATCTCTATAAAAACGTTGGATTTGGATTCTGGTGACCTAGAAACGTGGAGATAAATCAAAATTGGGAATTCGTAAAATCGGTCCCATTGAAATAACTTCCCACTGGGAAGTTAAAAAAAAGACAAACTTACGCTTGAACGATACTCGTACTTGCTACTCATTGAATTTTATGATCAAGATGCCTTCTTCCTTCTTTTGGTGGCAGGACCCATGTTGTATGTGATTTATTTTTCACATAAGTGAAGGGGACGTACAGTTTAATGCCGATTCCGAACGGCGTGAGTTGAGAAGCTTTTTCATGGCAACTGTACTACGGGGGGTTTTTCCGGTACCCCGTCGAGAAGGGACTCCGCGAAATAAGCGTTCGATGACATTGGTGTTATCGGGATCCGAACTCGCTCATCGTGCGTCAGAGTCCAACACACTAACCACTGTGCCAAGATGCCTGCTCTGCGAAAAATGTCTTTTCGAGCCCTTCGATCCATTTCGGCTATCGGTTCGGAATTTGTGCTATAGTGACCAAATCTCCCACCAATTTCATGCTATTGGACATTAAACCACCTACCCCTATGGGTAGAGTGTGTGCAGGGGAAAATGTTGCTGCTCCTGGGCCAGTGTTAAAAAAAATGGTAATTGCAGCCTATGAAGACAACCAAAAGAAGGGCTAAGTGCAATTAACCTAGACATCAATAAGTCACCCATATTACAGCCTGACGTTCGCTTGTTGAAAAACTTCGGTTGGAAAGCTCGATGAAAACAATTTCCTTGCCTTCTATAATTCAGTGTAAATATATTCCTCATTTCTGCTAAGCTAAATTCAAGAGTACCTACATTTTACAAACTCGGAAGCGTCTTCTAGAATTAAAAAAAATACAAACTTCCACCGAGCACTTCGATACGTATGATTCCAGGGTACACAACCATTCCACGTCGCTCGTAAACACAAAATGTCAACGTGCTCCAAATGTACATTTCACGGCTGTGCTCACCAATTGGCTTTAAAGGATGAAGCTCAAAGTTGTTCAGTAAAGTTTACACTTAAAACTTTTACAATATTTGTTAGTACGGAACATTACAATAACATTACTTTAAGTGTTTTGCTGGAAATTGGAAAATTCTTGCTATCTCTACGAGATTCGTTAGACTATGTGATTGACATTAATCACAAGCTAAAAGCAGAATGTTAATAGAGAATTATACGGGAGAAAACAATTTCATTCTATTCGGATGTTAGTAAACAGAATGCGAATAATGTCGCGTATTGTCGAATATGAACTTTCGAAATGTGCACTGAAAGTTCACATGTACGAAGTGATAGAGAATAATGGTCCCTTAACAGACGAAGTGCGATGGGATGGACCAGGCAAAAAACGGATGTAAAACTGCGACATATACTATGGGAACTGCTACAAGGAGAACAAACAGCGTCTATTTGGGTGCAGATTCGTTATTCGAGGAAGACACCGACAAAACATTAGCTTAATATGCGCTCACGCCCCAACGGAAGCAAAGGACGATCGACTCAAAGAAGAATTCTACAATCTCCTAGACAGAAGATATGCCCAATGCCCCAGCTACGACACAAAAAAAGTCCTAGGAGATTTTAATGCAAAACTGGGCAAAGAGGACATATTTGAGTCGATCATAGGAATGCATAGCCTCCATAACACCACATCCGACAACGGACTAATCGATTCCCTAGCGGGCCGTAACCTGCTTGTCGCAAGCACGCGATTCCCCCATCTTAACATCCATAAGGGTACCTGGCGGTCTTTTGATCAATCGACCACCAACCAGATTGATCACATTGCGATCGACGCCAGACCCTTCTCTAGTATTCTCGACGTACGAACCTTCCGGGGTGCCAACATCGACTCGGACCACTACCTTGTTGTAGCCAAGTTACGAATGAGGATATCAAGAATGCTTAGGAGTCGAGTAGGACTACGTAAATTTGTCGTCGGAAAGCTACAATCGCAAGAGACTACCAGCATCCTTGCCGATCGTGTCTCCTCCAAGCTCTCTCAAAATCCGCCCACAGCAGCACAAACAATAAAGCAGGAATGGGCGCATTGCCAGAGTGCCGACAGAGACGCTACCTCAGAGGTGCTGTTGTCTTCAAACCGCCACCACCTAGAAACCCTTGGTTCGATGAACAATGCGAATAAGCACATGAAGCAAAACAAGGGGCGACGAGAGCTGCTCGCGAATTCTATGAGCAGAAGAGAAGAGAGGAACGCAAGCTTTTTAGAAGAAAGAAGAGAGAGCACGGAAAGCGTGAGATCGAGGAGGTGGAGAAATGCTTCCGCAGGAATGACGCCCGCAAGTTTTATAATAAGGTAAAACGAACATGCCATGCCTACGAAGCCAGAGCGGCGGCCTGCAGGGATGAAAATGGAGAACTGGTAGTAGAGTCGCAGTCGATGGTGAGGATTTGGAAAGACCACTTCTGCAGACTATATAACGGCAATGATAGACAAGATACCCGACCTGGACGAAGTCAAAATAGGGATATCAAAACTTAAGTCTAATAAAGCCGCGGGCGCAGACGGCCTGTCTGCTTAGCTTCTTAAGGCGGATGGAGTTGAGCCGGTAAGGTCCATGCACCATCTCGTTTGCAAGGTATGGTCAGAGGAACGCATGTCTGACGAATGGAATCGTTAGCCCGGTCCATAAGAAAGGAGACCCCTAAAACTGCGCCAACTATAGGGGAATAAGTATATAATATCTTCTCTGCCGTATTATGTGAACGCCTGAAACCGTTTGTGGATAACCTGATCGGCTCTTATCAATGTGGTTTCAGGCCAAGAAATTCCACAACAGACCAAATATTCACGCTACGGCAGATCTTGGAGAAGACCCAGGAATACCAAAAAGACACTCACCACCTCTTCGTCGATTTTAAGGCCGCATATGACAGCGTGTGAGAGCACCGTGGCGCAGTGGGTAGTGTTTTGGCCTCTGACGCCGATGACATGGGATCGAATCCCGACACAGCCATGTCATCGAACTTGTTTTTCACGGTGTTTCTCCTCAGCGGGGTTCTGACAAAACCCCCTGTAGTAAAAATGTCATGAAAAGCTTCTCGAAATTCGCCATTCGGAACCGGCAATAAACTGTGGGTCCCTTTCACTTATGGGAAAATGAAATCACACACAACATGGGTGATTGAGAGAAGCTCGGCTCAGGTCCTTCATGGACTGTAACGCCAATATACATACATACATATGATAACGTGTATAGAGATGAGCTATACAAAGCCACGTCTAGTTTTAACAACCCTGCCAAACTCGCCCGATTGTGCAGGATGACAATGGAGAAATCTCGCTGCTTCACTAAGGTCGGTAATGAGCAAACCGATACCTTTGATGTCATAAAAGGACTTAGGCAAGGTGACGCGCTGTCATGCAACTTTTTCAACATCGTGCTTGAAAAGATCATGCAAGAGTCACTGGCCAACACAAGAGGTACGATTTGTTTCAAGTCTACGCAATTGCTGGCGTACACCGACGACATTGACGTGATTGGACGGACACAGCGAGACGTCAATGAGGCCTTCGTAAGCACTAAGGTAGAAGCGGCTAAGATGGGTTTCAATTGCCTCTTGAGCCCAAAGAAACCGCGGTTGGGAAGAGTGATTCCGCATTTTATCTCAACATTGGTGTTGTTGTCGCTGGTCATCAAAAAGCCAAGGTAGATGAATTCCTTGACCACTTCAAAGTTATATCCGCCCATGGTGAAGTTCTGGCCAATACGTCGGTGTTGCTCGTCTCTTTTGGGTGAAAGTAGATATTTGGTTTTACCCTCATTAACCTTGAGACTGGGACCGCTGGACTGACAGCGGTATTAGATCTTTCATCGCCGTTAAACAGTCTACAGAAGAGTTCATTCCATATTCTCAGCATCGACTGTGACTCTACTAACAGCTGTTCGTCTTTATCCCTACAGACTTCTGCTCTGACTTTATAGACCTGGCATGTTCGTTTTAGCTATTCGTGAAACTTGCTGTGATAACATCTCTCCATCTCCTCTATCTCACGCTTATCATGCTGTCTTTTTTTCTTCCTCAAAAACGTGTTTTCCTCTCTCCGTTTCTGCTCATAATGTTCCCGAGTGGCTCTCGTTCGTCTATGTAGCATGGCTTTGTAGGCATTTTGGTTTGCTACATGGTCTTGCCCGCATTGTTCATCAAACCAGGGGCTTCTAACTAACGGTGGCTTGAAACCCAACACATCAGAGGCAGCTTCCCTGATGGCGCGCTGACAATGCGAGAAGTTGAGGGAAACTCGATCGGCAAAGGTCCTAGCGGTCCCCTGCGAATGTAGATTTCCGACATCAAACTTTCCCTTAAAAGTTTCCCATAGAGGAGGACCGGAATACCTTAGGTTTTCGAGGGAGGGCTCTACTACTCAGTTGCCTCTTGAGCCCAAAGAAGCAGCGGATGACAAGAGTTATTTTGCGTTTTATCTCAGCGCTGGTGTCGTTGCTGCTTGTCACTATCGAGCTAAGGTAGACGAAGTCCTTGACTACTTCAAAAATATAGCTGTCGAAGGTGACGTTTTGACCAAGACATCGGTGTTGCGCGTCTTTCTTTGATGACAGCATATATTTGGTCTTGTCCCCATTTCCCCTGAGACCCACTTTAGCCGCTTCTGCTTAAATGCTTGCGAACGCCCTATTGACGTCTCGCTTTGTCCTTCCAATAACGCCAACGTCATATGAGCCAGAAATGGCTGCAACATCCACATTCGACGGGTTAAATTTCAATCCAACCAAAAATTATAGCATAAAATCCCTCAATTTCGCCAATGCGACAAAAGCTTCTGGTCGTTTGTAAAAACCATAAAAAACTCAACTACGTCATCTTTACCACAATATCCATAATAACATTCTAGCTGTCACCCCCTTAGACAAAGCTAACCTATTGCTGCACACTTAGCAGTCAATTCCCAGCTTGTAGTTTGTCTCAGCCTGTATTAGAGTGCGTCATGGGACTAATCCACTTCCGGAGAATATTTTTCTCCCTCCAACTACCGACCCATTGTACTAACGTCCCATCTTTCCAAGGTCATAGAAACACTGATTAACTGTCGGCTTATGGAATATCTTGAATCACGGAAACTCCTCACTGACCGATAGTACGGTTTCCGTAGTAATAGATTCACTAGTGATTTGATGGCCAAGCAGGTGTTATCAAAATAGTTGCACAGGATTTTTCGAAAGCATTCGACAGGGTTTGGCATGAAGCCTTTTTGTCGAAAACGCGTGCTTCCGGGAACGATAAGTCTCTTCTTCAATAGATTAAAAGCTTCTTTTCGAATCGTTCAATTTAATTTGTTTCGGATGGACTCAAGTTTGGCATCTGTTTTTTAAATGCTGGTGTTTCCCAGGGCTCCGTCTTGCCTACAACACTCTTTCTCATTTTTATAAATGATTTCTTGTCTGCCACTTCTAATCCAACCCACTCTTTCGCTCACGACAATGCCCTTAGCTTTTCATGTTTGTTCACTGTGCAGGGTTGTAGCACTTTGGCTGTAGAACGTGAGCGGCGGTGTATGTTAAACTTATTCAATTTCGATATCGACAGCATTGTTCCATGAGGTAACAAGAATAAAGTGAAATTTAATGCATTCAAAACACAATGCTGTCTCCTGTCGTTAAAGCATATAAATAATCCGCATCTATTATCAATGAATCTCACTTGCATCTCAGAATGTGAGATGGGGGTGACCGTGGTGCAGTGGCTAACATCATCGACCGTCGAGCGGAACGTCCATAGTTCAAATTCGTTTCATATCTACGAAAAAGCAATTCCTATACGGAAAAAAGTATGCAACACAGTTGTGGATGGAAAGTGACCAAACATACTGCTGCAGGCATAACATTCACAGTATATGGTCAATTGAAATTCATCCTCTGCGTATGTTATATTAACACCAAAAGGGAATGAATGAATTACTGTTATATTATTATTATAACCAACGCGAAATTTGGTCGGCTCTCGTCCTATCTAGGACAAACCACCCCTGAGAGTAATGAACAAACATCTACGACCCAAAACCACTGCACTCCGTTCAGGTTGTGTGTCAAAACATCAACCTGCGCGAAACTCTCCCTCTTCCTGTTACCTTCGCTCGCACAACGTTCAATACGTTATAAGGCCTTAGCCTTGAGTACGGGTGTGACTATAAAAAAAAAAAGAAAATCGAAAAGTTTTCCATACTGGGTAAGTGTGTAGCTCACAGTCTTAATTGGAACGACATATGCAGTGTCGCCAAAGATGCTGAAAAATGCCTAGGCTTCTTATACAGATCCAAGAAGTATTCCTCGCGGGTAGCTCTCATCCGTCGATGCTGTGTAGCCATCTATGCGTAGGAAAGCATATGCTATAAAGCACGAACGGAGGCCTGTAAGGATGAGAACGGACACCTAGTGGTAGAATCGCTGAGAATCAGCATCAGTCGATACTGAGAATTTGTAAAAAACACATCTGCCGACTGTATAACGGCGATGACAGCCAACATACCGCCGTCAGGCAGAATGATCAATTTCTTAATGACGAAGAACACAGAGAATTCCGTTTGCCTGACCTCGACGAAGTTGAGATTGCCATATCGAAACTCAAGTCAAATAAAGCTGCTGGCGCAGATAGACTGTCTACTGAGCTCTTCAAAGCAGCTGCGGGCGGGCTGGTTAGGGGCATATACAGGTTCATCTGTAAGATAAGGTCAAAGCAAAGCATGCCCGAGGAATGGGGCCTCAGCACTGTTTGCCTGATCAACAAAAAAGGGGACACCCTTAACTGCGCCAACTACAGAGGAATAAGTCTCCCTAAAGTCGCATACAAGACCTTCGCTGCCGATTTGTGTGAACGCCTGTAGGCGTTTGCAAATAAGCTAATAGGTCCTTATCAGTGTGGCTTTAGGCCAGGGAAGTCCCCCATCGTCCAAATCTTCACTCTACGGCAGATCCTGGAGAAAACCAATGAATTTCAAGTTGATACCCACCATCTATTCGTCGACTTCAAGGCCGCATACGATAGCGTAATTAGAGACGAGCTATATAACGCCATGTTTACTTTTGACATTCCTGCTAAGCTCGGCAGACATTGCAGGATGACTCTGGCGAACGCTGTGAATCGGTGCAGAACTGGCCGATAGTTTCAAGGTCAAAAAAGATTTTGACAGGGAGATGCGTTGTCGTGTGATTTTTTTAACATCATACTAGAAATGATTGTGCAAAAATCACAGGCCAGTACAAGAGGCACAATCTATTTCAAATCCTCGCAACTCTTTACATACGTCGACAACATTGACATAATAGGTAGATCACAGCGAGCGTAGACGCTATCTTAGGGGTCCATACCAGTTGGAGAGGTTTTTTACAGGAGGAGCAGATTCGTCATGAAATGTAATGCCGAAGAGGACGAAGAAGAAGAAGAAGATAATCCAACAATCTCAAATGGATCCAATTTTTCTCAAGTAGATGTTTGTATGTTCCTTAGGATACCTACCACCCCCAACAAGAAACCCGTGGTATGATGGCGATTGTGAGCAGAAAAAGGCAGCAACCGACGAGGCGTACCAAAAGGCGCTGCAGAGCAAAACCAGGGCAGCGCGAAAAGAGTACCGAGCCAGAAGAAGGGAGGAGAAAAAACTACTGCGACAAAAGAAAAGAATCTTCGCAGCCTCCCAGCTCAAAGATATCGAGGAGTCTAGAGATAAACATAAAATACGAGCCCTTTACAAGAAAGCCAAATGCCTTGCAGGGGGCTTCAGGAAGGACACCCTGGCTCTTCGAAACTGCGAGGGTAATCTTGTCACCGACCCGCAGGGAATAGTGGATGTATTTAAGCAGCACTTCCAGCAGCTGTTTAACGAGCATGACCAAGAGAGAGTGGTAGGGACCGAGGAAATCCCAACTCCAGCCGCTGAAGCAGTCCTCCCACCCAGCATCGAAGAACGCGGCACAGCTATTCAGAAGCTGAAGAACAACAAGGCCGCAGGCTCAGATGGCTTGCCATCAGAGCTCTTCAAGGCTGGCGGCGATGTTCTGGTAGGGAGCATGCACCAGATCATTTGCAGAATTTGGGAAGATGAAAGCATGCCCGACGACTGGAATACCAGCTCTATATGCCCCATCCACCAAAAAGGCGATCCTACCTCTAGCAAGAACTATAGAGGTATATCCCTGCTCAGTGTCGCATACAAGATCCTGTCCAGCGTATTGTGTGAGCGTCTAAAACCATTTTGCACCGCACTAATCGGCAGTTACCAGTGCGGCCTCCGGCCCGGCAAATCAACTATAGGCCAAATTTTTACACTTCGACAAATCCTGGAATAGACCAACGAGTTTCAAATCGATACACACCATCTTTTCATTGATTTCAAAGCCGCATACGACAGCATTCATCGTGAAGAACTGTTTGGGGCGATGGCCGAATTCGGGATCCCGGTAAAACTGATCGAGTTGTGTCGCGCCACGCTAGCTGCTCCGTGCAACTCGGTTCTAGGACCATTCGATAATGCACCGGATTTCGGCAAGGAGATGCGTTGTCATGTGACTTCTTCTACCTGGTACTGGAGCAGATAGTGCGCCGGTCAGGCTTCAACAGGGGAGGCGCTCTCTTCTACAAGTCCGTCCAGTTGCTAGGATACGCAGATGACGTCGACATAATCGCGTGTTCTCGTCGTGGCATTGTGGAAGCATTCACAACATTGAAGAACAGGCGAAACGAGTTGGTCTTAAGGTCAATGAGGACAAAACGAAATACATGCTGTTAAGCAAAAACCAATCCGTCGCTCATCACCTGGGACAAAATATAACAATTGACAGCTACAATTTCGAGGTTGTTAAGGAGTTTGTCTACCTCGGGGCAAACGTAAATTCCACAAATGACACCACAGTGGAGATCCGGCATAGAATCGCCCTTGGCAACCCCTGCTACTTCGGCTTGTCCAAGCAACTGGGGTAAAAACTCCTAACTCGAAAGACCATAGTCATGCTTTACAAAACGCTCATTCTGCCTGTCTTGCTGTACGGAGCCGAAAGCTGGACGATAAGCAGGACAGCGGAGCTGATTTTGGGTTCTTTCGAAAGAAAAATTCTGCGCCGAATATTTGGTCCTGTCTGTGAGGAAGGTGAATGGAGAAGAAGACACAACCGCGAACTCTACGAGCTGTACCAAGATGTGGATGTAGTCCGGAAGGCAAGGATCCGTCGACTACACTGGCTCGGCCACATCGAGCGCATGGACATCAACGCTCCAGCTGAGAGGGTCTTCGACTCCGAGCCTCCTGGTTCGAGAAGAAGAGGAAGACCGAACCTCCGGTATAAAGACCACTGGAAGCAGCGTGCCCGGGACCGTCAAGGATGGAAAGCAGCTATAGCTCAGGCTCAGATCCGCCATGGATCGCTGGCCTGATAAGTAAGAAGTAAGTAAGATGTTTGTATGTTACTGACATAATGAGGAAATCGAAATTCAATAAGCCATATAAACTTATTTTCATTTAATTTGTGTTAGCTACACGGAGGCATAGTCACCCGCAATAAAAGCTGGATAAAGGCGGTCATATTTCTACGAGTGTATTGAAATAATAATAAAATACCTCGACCTAGTTTCTGTAAATTTCAATAAGTTGCCCCAGTCAATAGGAATAAGCTATTGAAAAGAGCACACAACCTTATCTAAAATGATCAGGTACACTGCAGACGAAGTATTAGCGAAAGGATTCGATATCGTCGTCGAATCATCATTGACTTTAGGGCGGGAAGACTCAGATATTTTATTACCAAAACAGCAAACACAGTGAGGCACATATCACATCAAAAATCGTAGTTCCTGTAGATGCGAAAATCCTTTTCCACCACTTCAACTCCGAAATCCTTCGAATTCCCCATTGCTACTGTTGGTTTCCGACGGGAAGTGAAGCCCGAAGATACGGTGGATAAAAGAAATGTAGTTTGGCTGGAGGATTTTGTTTCAAATATAAAATTCAATGTAGATAGGATTCAACTTACTCAATCCACGAGTGAGTATACTCCGCAATATACAGCCAATTTGGGGCATATCCTTCTTCTTTTCTGTATTTTGGCATTGTAGCAACATTTCATATCACTGATGTGAGTAGTGAAGGTGAATGGATATAGAATCCACGAGAATACAAAGACCTGAGTAGGATACTATTCGCTTATTGGAGCATGTTTAAGGATTAGTGGGTGGCTCAGTGCATTTCGCTCTTAGAAAATAGTCGGTTATATTTCATTTTTGCTCAAGTAAGCTTCAGCATAATAACTTTCGAATTTGAAATTGGTCTCCTTATATTAGTTTTTATAATTGCCAAACTATGTAGGTTCAGTTGAATTTAAGTTACCGGCTGACTCGCCTTTTTTAGATCAGCGTCTGTGCTACATTTTTAGTCTAATGCCTGCCGTATACAGTCAATATTGAGGATTTTTCTTCTCCTCATCGGGTGCTACAGTTCGGGTGAACCTGGAACCTGACAATGTCCATTCTTTTGCGCCATACAGCAAGACCGGGATGAGTCAACTTGGTCGTACAGAAGAGGGCTCTATTACTCAATTGCCTCCTGAGCCCAAAGAAACAGCGATTGGCAAGAGTGATTCTGTTTTCGATTTCGGAACTGATATCATTGTTCCAGGTTACTGCGGGACCAAGGTAGATGAAGTCCTTAACCACCTCAGAGTTATATATGCCAATACACACGTTCTAGCTCAGATGTCATTGGTAAGCGTACTTTTTTGATGACAGCATGTATTCAGTTTTGCCCTCAAATGCGGCGAAACCAATTTTCGCCACCTCCGCCTCATTGACATGTCTTTGTGTTTTGCTGATTATGTTAGTGTCATCTGCATGTGCGAGGAGCTGTGAGGATTTGAATAAATTGTGCCTCTTTTGTGATTTTTGCACATTAATTTTTCACACCATATTGAAGCAATTATACGACAACACATCGCCCTATCTAAATCCTTTTTTGATATCGAAACTATCGGTTAGGTCTGCACCGATTTGGATGAGCAGCGAGCATTCTCCAAAGTCATCCTGCATAGTCTGACGATATTAGCAGAGATAGACATGGCGTTGTATATCTCGTTTCTGTTTACGCTGCCGTATGCGGCTGTGAAGTCGACAAATAGGTGGTGAGTGTCCACCTGAAATTCATTGGTCTTTTCCAGGACCTGCCGTAGTGTGAAGATTTGGTCCCTGGTCTGAGGCCACAGTGATAAGAATGTATCAGCTTACTTACAAAAGTCATCAGGTGTTCACATAAAATGGTAGAAAAAATTTTGTAGTCGATATTAAGGAGACTTATTCCTCTGTAATTGGTGCAATCAAAGGGGTCTTCTTTCTTGTAGACAGAGCAAACCATGCTGGGACAATTCATTTCTGGGGCATGATTTCCTCTGATCATATCTAGAGAGCACCGTGGCGCAGTGGGTAGTGTGTTGGCCTCTGACGCCGATGACACGGGATCGAATCCCGACACAGCCATGTCATCGAACGTGTTTTTCACGATGTTTCTCCTCAGCGGGGTTCTGACAAAACCCTCTGTAGTGAAATTGTCATGAAAAGCTTCTCGAAATTCGCCGTTTGGAACCGGCAATAAACTTAAGGTCCTTTTCACCTATGGGAAAATGAAATCACACACAACATGGGTGATTGAGAGAAGCTCGGCTCAGGTTCTTCACGGACTGTAACGCCAACATACATACATATATATCTTAGAGTTGAGCAAATGCATGCTCCCAACCATGTCATCTCCAGCTGCTATGAAGAGCTCAGCAGACAGTCCGTTTGCGCCAGCAGATTTATCCGGTTTGGGCTTCGATATGGCAATCTTAGCTTCGTCGAAGTCAGGGGGCGAAAGATCGCAGAGAATATCTTCGTCCTCAACCAAGACATCATTCTGCCTGACCGCAGCATATATTGACTAACATCGCCATCATTCAGTATGCAGGAGTGGGTTTTCCTTATTCTCAGCATCCACTGCGATGTTACTACTAGGTGTCCGTGCGCTTCTCGTACTCTTTCTTCTTTCTCCTGAGAGGCCCATGCTCCCTCCTTCTTGTTCTAGCGAGGTGCTCTCGCTCCTCAATGCAGCGAGGCTTTATATATGTATGTACCTTTTGCTTCGCTGTGTGAATCCTGTTATACTCGTCATCATACCAGGTGTTTCTTCGTGGTGGAGCCTTAAACCCTAAAACTTGAGATCGTTCCTTAGCAAGATCAATCAGCCTGTGTCCATTATCGGATGTCGAGTAGGCCATGTTTGCCGATGACTCGTTCAAGGAAGCTTTGTTTACCCAGCTTAGTATTGAAGTCTCCTAGTACGATTTCAATTTTCAATTTTTTAATTTAACATCAATCAGAGATTACAAACATTCTCTTACAGACTAAAGATAATATTCATTACAATATATATAATTACAATGAAGATGAGAGTGTATACAACAAATTACCAATTAATTGAGAAGTATAACAAGAGTTTATTTTTTAAAGTGACTCTGGTGTGATGAAAGTTAATATCAATAACGTTGGAGATTAAGTTAGCCTTCCTCACACAGCGAGTTATGGGCTCACCCTATGGGTACTTTCGTGAAACAGATAGCGTGCTCTTAATTGACGAGATGGGGCATACAAATTGATCAAATATAAAAGATTAGGGCAACTAATATGATGAGACAAAATATCACTAATAAACATGACGGAAAAGATTTTACACGTCGATTCTCAACGACTGTATTCCAATAAGTAGGCATCTTGTTATGTAAGTAAGCATCTCAATGTTCCAGCCAAGTTTCCGAATAACATACCTAGTGAATTTCCTCTGGATACTTCTAGTCTTTTTGAATGAGTGTTGTAATCCGGATTCCAGATCACTGTGCAATATTCTAGGGCAGACCTGACATATGCAGAATATAGGGAATTAAGACAATGTGGATCAGGAAAAGCAGTCGAATTATGCTTTATGAAACCCAGCATGGAGTTAGCTTTGGTAGAAATGTATTCAATATGCTTTGAAAAATTTAATTTGGGATCGAATATTACACCTAGATCCTAGACTACCGGTCTAGGGCATCAGTAAGTTATTTGGCTGCTCGCTTTTTCGTTTCTTGCAAGGGTCGTCAACATTAATCCAGTCCATTCTATCCGAGGCTTGACGTTGTCAGTTGGTTTTCCGGGTACGGTTTGCTAGACCATAGCTTAACCGATATTAATCCTGTTTTGTGACGCAAGATACTCGCCATTCGTCCTCTTTCGTTAGTTATATCTATGGTCAGAAAAGTTAAAGATAGTACCACGAAAAGGTGAAGTAGGACCTGGCTAACAGAGCCAGGTTTATAAGCCGAGTAGTTATGTTATAAGAACATATAAACAGTTGTTCTCGCGCTCTTAGAAGAGTAGAACGTTTTTTCTTTTTTTTTCCTTTCTCTAACGAGTCGAACCAATCCAAAACCACGAAGCGATTACGGAGCCAAAGCAACGAAGATCTTAGATCTTCAACTGCGAAAGTGCAAAAAAACAATATACTTTTATAATAGTTTGCTTACGATCGTTTAAATAAAACACAATGTTAACTTTAAGCTTTTTCTTTATTTGACCTACCACAACGACTGCCGAACTTAGAGTGATGACTCTCCAATCAAGATCTTCTTAAGAAGATCAAGGTGGAGAGTAGGTGGAGAGTTGGAGAAAGGGCTGGGGAAAGTTCCATAACACACGCGGTGTTTGGGTACAAACACCAAGTGTGGGAAATGGAACTTTCTATGCAATTCCTGCAAATGGGTGGAAACGCAATTCATTGTCATTATATAACACCTCCACCCCCAAGAATTTTTGGTCCCCAAAAATTATTATTATTGTATTAGTTTAATGTTTTATGTTTTCTCCAATTCAACACTTATTATAATTTTGATTGACAAATTTTAACTCAATATAACTTACTGCTATTGACTTAGTTACTTAAGAATACGTGTTTTTATTTCTTCTTGACATAGTATATTTTATTCGTCAAATTCATTCATTTCCTTACAAAATCGTGATTTAAAAATGTTCTGTCTGTGGCTTTAATTACAATAAATAAATGTGCCTCAATTCAATTTTTGTTATTTACATTGAAATTATTTGTAGATAGTAGATTCATATTACATATATAGATGCTAAGACTATTCAGTTTACATTTTTCTGTTGTCATTTTTCTTAAAATTAACTTTTTCAAAAGGTACAATACTATTTCCCAAACTAGAAGCATTTTATCAAAACTATCTGAAAATATCTCAACACGGAAGGAAACTCAGTACCAGAAAAAATGTTATTTAACTTCGTATTCGTAGGCAATTGTATAAGCAAAACTCAATAGATCACGCCCACATAAACAGACGGACTGTGCACTGAACTCTGGACGCACAACTCAAGAACGTATCCCTGCATCTGATATTTCGCTCGATCGTATTTTCATTGCTCTTGCAAGTTAAAGTTACCTATCTTATGAATTTGAGAGAAAAAAGGAAGAAGTGATTTGGAAAAACAGAATAGAGAAACGGAAGTAAGATGGGACGAGAAGTATAGTAGAAATGTGGGAAATGGAAAAAGAATTTTTTTTTTTCCAAATTGAATTGATATTGAACTGTAAACTATGGTATACAATTATGTATCCTGATATTTATATTTGCGTTTCAGTTGTTTTTTGTAATATTTTGTATTCCTTTTTGTGGAATTGTCGACAACATAATTACCTTCTACTGAAAATTTCGCCAATTTCTTGTACTTTGGCTTACATTTGACGACGGTCCGGTTTTTAACTATATTCATACATTGATTTAGACAAGAATCCGTTTTTATGTTTCTTTTGTTAGTTCTAGCTTCTTTATCAATTTTTAACTTTGCAGACAACATGGCGATATCTTTTTTACTCAAATTTTTACAAATGAAGTCGATAGGTCGATGTTTAGTTGTTGAATGTATAGTAGAATTGTAGATGTTAATTATGTTAAACAACTTTTCGTCTAATTCCGATCTGTCTTTGGTTGCGTTCTTAATTCTTAAATGCTCGTTCAGCGTTCCATGTAATCTCTCAATATCTGCGTTGCCTGTTTTAAGAGAAGCTGTTGTTTTATGGAACATTATGTCATTTTCTTTTAAATACTGTTCGACTGCTGAGTGTACTATGCAAGGTTCACCATCAGATATAATTTTATTTGGTCTTCCTAAAAATTGAATTCTTTGCTTAATTGCATTTAAAATAGATATCCAGGTCCTGTCTTCTAAATAATGAATAGTCGCGTATTTAGAAAATTTATCGATAGTTGTTAAATACATTGTTTTTCTTTCGGGGAACCAAATATCGATATGTACTATGTCATTGAAATGTTTAGGTGTTTCTGTAACTTGCATAGGGATTTTTAAAGGCTGTCGATCGTGTTTAGCAATATTACAAACTTCACAGTTATTAACGAATTTTTGAATTTCAACTTGTAAGTTTGGGTAAAAATACAACTTTTTCAGTTCAAAAAATATTTCGTTTATTCCCCTATGGTTTTTGCTTATGTGCTCGTTTTTGATTATGGTAATAATTTCGTTTCTGTCTGTGATATCTTTCAGTTTAATGCATGATCTTAGCAACCTTAAATTGTTATTCATCGAAAAGTACTGGACGTATAATTTTTGAAATCTTAAGAAGAGTGGCATGAAATCACAATAGATGCAATATAGACCTTTATTAATCAGAAAACCTTTCATTATGTTTAGCAAATTATCTTTCTTTTTGTCTAGTTGAATGTTATTTTGAATTTTTTTATGTACGATTTTCATAGTGATTTTTTCTTCTGTGCCATAACTTAAATATATTTGATTTTTGAACAAGTTAACAGGTTTTTCAGTAATGTATATATGCCGAGAGTCGTCTTCCTCTGCGCTATGAACGGTAGCACAGTGGATATAACATCTTTGTTATTATTTCTGGTCTTAGTAGTCAGGGATGTAATTTCTTCACTACTATTGAAACTACTGCTTGGAGCCGCCTCGTTATTAAATAAACCTTGAAGATTAACTTCTTCGCTAATACTTGAACCTGGTTTGTTTTGTTCATTTTCATATTTGATACACCTGCTAAGGCCATCAGCTACGCAGTTTTCTTTCCCCTTAAGGTACTCGATATCGAAATCATATTCGTTCAGACAAATTTTCCACCGCTGTAACTTCATATTTGGCTCCTTGATACCATTTAGCCAAGTTAAGGGTTTGTGATCTGTACGAATTGTAAACTTTCGTCCATACAGATATGTTCTGAAGTACTTGACGGACCAGACTATGGCGAGGAGCTCTTTTTCAATAACAGAATAATTGCGCTCATGGTTATTGAGTGTACGCGAAGCATAACAGATTGGGTGGTTGTTCTGACTTAGCACAGCCCCTAGTGCATACTGCGATGCGTCAGTAGTTAAAATGAAACGTTTAGTGAAATCAGGGCTTTGAAGAATAGGTTCAGATGTGAGTAAGGTTTTCAATTTGTTAAATGCTTTTACGTATTGGGTATTTGCGACATTGATGCGTTCGGATTTTTTAAGGTATTTTATCATAGGATAAGCAACTTTGGCATAATCCTGAATGAACTTTCGGTAATACCCGGTTATTCCTAGAAATTGCTTGATACCTTTAACGTTAGTTGGTAGTTCAATTTTCAATAATGATTTGATTTTATTTGGGTCAGGTTTGATTCCATTATGAGTGATAATGTGTCCTAAGAAGTTTGTCGACAATTCCGCAAAATGGCACTTATTTACTTGGATTTTTAGATTGGACTCTTTGAGTTTCTGGAATATTTTCTTAAGCGAATCGAGGTGTTCTTCGAAACTTGTTGAAAATATCAGTATGTCGTCCAAGTAAACTACACAAATCTTATTGATGTAGTCACTTAGTACGCTATTCATCAACCTTTGAAATGTCGCTGGGGCATTCTTTAGGCCAAACGGCATTCTAAGGAACTCATAATGTCCTGATTTGGTGGAAAACGCAGTTTTGGCTCTGTCACGGGGTTCAACTTCTATTTGATGATACCCTTTGACCAAGTCTATTGTTGAGAAATAATTGCACTTGCCAAGTTTGTCGAAAAGTTCCTCAATGTTGGGCATCGGAAACCTGTCCTCTATTGTCTGTTCGTTCAATTTCCTATAATCAATAACAATTCGCCATTGTTTTGACCCGGACTCGTCAGCCTTTTTGGGGACAACCCAAAGCGGCGAATTGTAAGGACTATTGCTGGGCACAATTATTTTCTCGTTCAACATTTCTTTTATTTGTTTGTCAACTTCATTTGTATGGATTTCAGGATAGCGATAAAGTTTACTGTATGTTGGGATTTCGTTTTTGGTATTAATTTGATGTCTTATTTTGCTGGTAAATGTCAGGGAGTCGCCCTCCTTATAAAAAAATGGTTTATAGGAATAGATTAGGGTTTTTAGTTTGAAAGAATCAGAATTATTCAAATGACTTGCGAAAACCTTACTGTTTATTTGGTTTTCGAATGCTTCAACACAGAGCACGTTTAAGGTTTCATAATTGTGATAACGATGAGAATAAGCTTCCTCATCTTCATTGAAGTAAATGGGGATGTTTGCTTCGTCTGTGATTAAGGTTCGGTGTTTATAATCAATAACTGGATTCAGTGGGAGCAGAATATTGTTACCTATCAAGCCGTCAAAGTAATCATGGAATTGAAATTCTAGGAAGTTGACAAAACAATTATTTCTATTGAACTCGTTAAATAAAGGGATTCTGTATTCTGTGTTTGTAAAGATATTGCGGCCAAGTACCCTAATGGTGTGGCTTTTAGAAGGTATTTTCCACTTTGGATTGCATAAATTTTGGTTGATAATGCTGTACTCTGCGCCACAATCTATAATAAATCTTAAAGGTCTTAGGGCGGTTTTTATTTTTATATAGGGAAGTTGTTTTGGCGATTTATTGGAAAATTTGAGCGAATCGTTGTATTTTGATTGTTCATTAAGTGCAATGTCCATGGGTTCAGCGTTATTAGTCCGTCTTGTTTGATGTGACCGATCACTCTGTATGTGCATGTTATTCTGTGGTAACTGACCACTGCGCACGTAATTATTGTATTGTCTCTGTTGTCCACTAGTGTTATATTGTCTTGTTTGTGTTCCGTTGTTACTATAATGTCCGTTATTGTATTGTCTTGATGGTCCATTTCGATTGTTGTTTTGGTTGCATTCTAAGGCATAGTCTCTGTTTTGTCGCGTGCGATTACCGAAATAACAATTTCTATTGCCAGTGGGTTGTGTGTTGAGTGTCTGCTGACCAAAGTTGTTTTGGTTTCTCTGCCTCGATTCAATTTGAGCTCTTGCACTACTAGGCCCATAAAATTGGTGATTGATTTCAACGATAATCTTATACGCCTGGTTTAGAGATGTCGGATTTCGACTCAATATTATAGACTTAGTGGGTTCTGGCAAATTGTTTATAAAAGCCGTTAAGGCAATCCTATTATTGGAATCGATCATTGGTTGATCAATTCGATTATTTCCTAACAAATGTGTATTATTAATTCTACTTAGGAAGTTGTTAATGTTGTGGTAAAAATCTTCAATTGTCGTTACAACACGCGCTGTCCTAATTTCGTCGATTAATTTGTCAACCGAAGTGTTTTCTCCAAAACTATTTATTAAAATCTCCTTCATTAAATTCCAGGAAGTTATCCTTCCATGTTTTTGGAGCTCACCTTTAGCTTTCCCTACAACTTTATCTTTAATATAACCCGTAAAAATTGCAATCGTATTCCCGTCGAATGATTCTAGCGTGGGTAATAGTGAATCGACCCTATCCAGGAAATCTGTTAAACAATCCCTACTTCCATTAAATTCAGGAATTTTATTTATTAAATCTAAAGTAATTCTAAATCTATCTGCTAAATTTAAAGCTTCCATGATGATCGATTATTAAGGTACTTACTTTTCTTCTTTTCCTCTCGAATTTTTTCTTTTTCGGATGGCGTTACTTGCTTGGAATTAACGTAGCTTGGGGAAATATGGCGTCACTTCCATGGATATGTCGTACACTGTTTAAAGATGGCGTCGTCTTTTTTTTTTTTTTTTTTTTTCAAGATAGCGTCGCTTACTCGAGCTTGGCTTGGTTTTTTTTCTTAATATGGCGTCTATTGCATGGCTATGGCCTTACTTGGACATGGCGTGGTGTGCTTAAATATGAGGTCACTTTTTTTTTTTCACACTGACCGATTTTATTTATTTGCACTGGTATTGTCGTTTTTCCCGTTTACGGTTGGGAGTTTTCTTAAACAAGGTGGCTTTATTTTTTTTGTGCAACATACAACAAAAACACTGATCTTAAATTGAAACACGCGTGCTTTAAAGAGTCCCACTTCACGTGGAGTTCAACACTTTTTTGTAACACGGTAAATCTTTATTTCAAGTTCTAGTTTTTTATGTTGGTTTTTTTATCACACTATTTTATTTGTTATAGCCACCAGAGTTTTCCGACTGCGCCACTTTTATAATAGTTTGCTTACGATCGTTTAAATAAAACACAATGTTAACTTTAAGCTTTTTCTTTATTTGACCTACCACAACGACTGCCGAACTTAGAGTGATGACTCCCCAATCAAGATCTTCTTAAGAAGATTAAGGTGGAGAGTAGGTGGAGAGTTGGAGAAAGGGCTGGGGAAAGTTCCATAACACACGCGGTGTTTGGGTACAAACACCAAGTGTGGGAAATGGAACTTTCTATGCAATTCCTGCAAATGGGTGGAAACGCAATTCATTGTCATTATATAACAATATAGCAATGTCTAAGAAAGGTGATTCATCCAGTAGAAATTACTGGCATCCTTTGCAAGTGCAATGTGCAAATGACACCGGTGAAATTGAAGAAGACATGTCTACGACGGAAAAAAATCACTAAAGCCATTGCCCCCCCCATTAAATTACTACAAAAATCTGCGGATTTTGTTCATAACTTGATGCAGGAACTAAATATTGAAAATTATTCAATAAAAAAAAATATCCATTGGGATAACAATTTTTTGCGAGTGTATACAATGTACAATGAGTGTATATAATGTAGTGTGCGCGGCATTAAAAAACAAAAAGTGTCATTATTTCACCCACGACCTCAAAAGTGAAAGATCGCTTAAAGTTGTTCTCTTTGGCCTAGATGAAGTCCAAATTGATCTTCTCAAAGGAGAATTATCTAAACTAGGTTTACAGTGTAAAGACATTAAAATGATAAAAAAGAACTACGATAACTACACTGAAGTGTTCTACATAGTTTTCCTTGAAAAACATAGTGTAAGAATTGCGGACTTAAGAAAAAACATACGTCACGTTCTTCATACTCAAGTTCGTAGGGAGTTCCAACGAAGACTAAAAAATAAAATAACTCAATGCCATAACTGCCAAATGTACGGACATGGCGAGAGAAACTGCAGTGTCAAAACCTCCTGTGCAAATTGCTCTCAACCTCATAAAACTGCCGACTGTACTGCTACTGGCATATCTAGCTGCGCTAATTGTCAGGGAAATCATAAATCGACTGACAAAAACTGTCCCCGAAGAGTAAAATACCTCGAGATAAGAGGTAAAACAAATCAGAAAAGAAGTCCAGCAATGACTCACACTCAGCCAAAACATCATGGTAGAATTGTGCCAAACTACATGAACACAAACGATTTCCCCCCCCCCCCCCCCCCCCCCCCCCCCTCCCGAGGCAAAATAGATCTTCTGTGTCTGCACCGACAACATCTCCAGCCGTTCTCCAGACTCGTGCACCTCAACAGCAATTGATTCAAAATGCAACCACATGCAGCCAAAATGCTACCGTCAATGAGAGTGATCTTTTCACTCAAGAAGAACTGTGCTCTCATGGAAATGATAACAAAGTTAAGTGTATGCAAATCTAAGTTTGAGCAATTCAATGTTATAATGCAACTTGCAACAAAGTATTTGTACAATAATGTCAAGTAAATTAAACTGTCTTAATGTGTTATGTTGGAATGCCAGGAGTATTCGTTATAAATGTACTGAGTTTTTCAATTTTCTCTGTTGTAGTGATATCGATGTATGTCTTGTGTGTGAAACGTGGCTAAGTAGTAGCATTTCTTTCTCGCACAATAATTATTACTGCCATAGATTAGATCGAAATGGTAATGAAAGAGGAGGTGGAGTTGCCATTGTTGTCAAAAAGAATTTAGTATATAAACTAGTACCTCATGTTAAGACTAATGTTATTGAATGATAATACTAAATTTAAAATCATATCCGTTTACTTTCCTGGGGGAGCTTCAAATGATCAAAAAATTAGTTTTTTCAAGAGTGATCTAAGGAAACTTATCACTAATAATGAAAAATTTTTACTCGGGGGTGATTTCAATTGCCGGCATCGTAACTGGGGTTGCAAAAGAGCAAATAAGTGGGGAAATTTGCTACTGGACATCCTTATGAGATATCCAATAAGCTTGCTCTACCCTAATGGGCCAACATATTTCCCAACCAACAAAAAGTCCTCGCCATCAACATTGGATTTGATCATAACGAACTCACCAGAAATCGTTACCCAGCCTATTGCAATTAACGCTTTGAGTTCAGATCATATTCCAATTAACTGTGATATTCTTATTAATAGGAAAATTAAAGATGTGCAATACCTAGATTTTAAGAACGCAAATTGGGATATATATGGAACAAAAGTTAAACAACGTCTTAAAAACACCCCCTGTGATATAGATAATATAAGCAGTTCCCATCAAATTGATGAAAAAATAGAATTATTTACAAATTCCTTACTGGATAGTGTCGATAAGTCTGTTCCCAAAAAATCAAGAGCGACAAGAACAGTTGTTCTTCCACAGTATATTATAAATTTAATCAAGCAGAGAAACAGATTTAGAAGTCAATGGAAAAGATATAGACAGGTATATGATTTCAATGAAATGAACATATACACAAGACAAATAGCCTTCGAATTTTCCAAGTTCAGAAACAAAGCGTGGAATGAGAAACTGTGTACTCTTGGTCCGAATTCCAAACCGCTTTGGAAAATTGCGAAAGTTCTTAAAAATAAAACCAAATTTATCCCTCACTTAGAACACAATAATTCCTTGCTAATAACTAGTGAAGAGAAGGCAGAAGTTTTTGCTGACTTATTTGAGAAAAATTTTAATAATCCTTTGATAAATGATACCAGCTCGGTTGACAGGGCAGTACATGAGTCTATTCAGGTCATAGATCATTCTTATGTTTCCTTGCCAGCAAACGTCTTTGTTACTAATGAAGATATCAAAGATATTATTCAAAATATGCATAATAATAAAGCACCAGGAGTAGATACGGTACGATATATACTTCAAACAGCTCCCCGCCATTGGAATAACTTTTATATGCTTCATTGTCAACGCTTGCCTTAAGTTACAGTATTATCCATCCAAATGGAAAACCGCAAAGATTATACCAATCCCCAAACCAGGAAAACCTCCAAATAATCCCAATAGTTATCGTCCAATAAGTCCCCTCAGTAACTTTAGCAAAATACTAGAAAAAATAGTGAAAATAAAACTTCTAGATTTTCTTGAGTCCTACAATGTCGTGCCAGACCAACAATTTGGGTTCAGACAGGGCCATAGCACTACGCATCAAGTTTTCAGAATCTGTAAGCACGTTAAAGAAAAAATGAATGCAAAACAATCTACGGGTCTTGTCCTTTTGGATGTTGAAAAGGCTTTTGATAGCATATGGCATGATGGTGTTCTTCATAAACTGAAGTTATTTGGTTGTCCTTTATATCTTATAAAGATTATACAAAGCTTTCTTGGGAAAAGAAAATTTCAAATAAATTTGAACAACATACATTCATCCTTAAAAAATATAACATCGGGTGTACCCCAAGGATCAGTATTGGCTCCATTACTGTACATAACGTATGTTGCTGATTTTCCAAAAATATGGAACTGTGAAGTAGCCATGTTTGCGGATGACACCGCTATTTTCAGCTCCAATTGTTTAGGCCATGATATTGAGAACGACTTACAACATGCGTTAAACAAAATTTACGATTATTTCAAATCGTGGAAAGTCAAACTTAATGCTGAAAAAACGCAGGCTATATTTTTTACTAGAAAAAGGAAGCCTGTGCCTTACCACTTGGTCAGCTTAAGATAAACAATTGTGATGTCCCATGGGTTAATTCTGTCAAATATCTAGGTGTATATTTAGACAAGAGATTAACTTTCCGTGACCATATTTCAAATATCCTCGACAAAATAGGCATTGCTACTAAAATGCTATATCCCTTTATATGTAGGAAATCACCCCTGGGTAAATCTAATAAGATTATAATTTGTAAAGTAATTTTTCAAGCCATAATAGTGTATGCATGTCCAGTATGGGGAAACTGTGCAAAATCACACATACAAAAATTACAAGTTTCACAAAACAAAATTTTGAAAATGATGACAAATTTATCTTAGTTTCATTCCACACAACTCTTACATGAACAAACTGGTGTTCTTCAAGTTGCAAGAAAAATTGAAATTCTCAACCAAAGATTTAATTTAAAATGTAATGAATCCAAGAATGTATTGATACAAGATTTGATTAGTCAGTAAAAAGGCTTCTTATGTTACTTCTTTATCTTCATTATTTGTTTATTTATTCAGTTGCTTATCTGTTTACTTTTCTGTCTACATATTTATTTATTAATTAATTAATTAATTAATTAATTTACTTATTTATTTATTTATTTATTTATTTATTTATTTATTTACTTGTTTGTTTGCTTATATATCTACTTGTATTGATTTTATTATTTAGCTATGCAAATATTGTGTAGCTAAATTTATTTTTAAATGAAGGTTTTGTTTCTAATTATAGTTTTCCTTCAAATGTATTTGGTGATAAATAAACGAAACAATTAAAATGAATAATGACAATGGAAAATTTCTCTTTATTGGTGATGAACGAAGTTGGCGGTTTAATGGTTATAATCGAAGTGAGCACGTTGCGCCTGTGAAGCAAGCTTACATACATGCAGTGTTATACAATATAATGGGCATGTTCATGAGCTATGGGGTTATGTTAGTGTATAACAATATTGCGTGATTAGATTTGGGTGAGATACGTAACAAGTTAATTTAATACTTAGTTTTTTGTAGTTCTTCTGTAGTTCTTCAACATCCCGGCCCCCCTGGAACAACGTTTCAGAATGTTGGTAGTAAAGCAATTTTGCTGATAGGTCGACAGACGGTTCCACTGGATGTATGCAGCTTCAC
Organism: Eumerus sabulonum; assembly: GCA_951905685.1. Classification (NCBI taxonomy): domain Eukaryota; kingdom Metazoa; phylum Arthropoda; class Insecta; order Diptera; family Syrphidae; genus Eumerus; species Eumerus sabulonum. The sequence continues at coordinate 95,583,762 of OX645061.1, read as the reverse complement.
GACTCGAACCACGTTGTCTTCCCCTGGGTAGGTCTGGATTACTCTACCTAGCTTCCATGTAGCTGGTGGCACATTATCACCTTTGATGACCACTACGTCCCCCACCTGGTAGTTTCGTCTTTGTTGGTTCCATTCTGGGCGCTGCTGGAGAGATGTTAAATATTCCCGGTGCCATCTTTTCCAAAAGCCTTGATACATATTCTGCACTGCTTCCCAGTAGGTCAGGCGATTGTCCGGAACATCAAGTACATTAGCCTCGGGTAACGCCGTATAAGGGCGACCTATGAGAAAATGAGAAGGCGTAAGATAATTTAAGTCGCTATCAGAAGAAGCACATAACGGCCGGGAATTGACTACTGCTTCGATTTGTGTCAGAAGTGTGTTCATTTGTTCAAGAGTTAGGATGGATGAACCAATAACGCGTCTCAAATGTAGCTTTACCGACCTCACCCCGGACTCCCAAATTCCCCCGAAGTGTGGCGCGAAAGGGGGGATGAAATGCCAACGGATACCGTCATTTGCCAGCGATTGGCAAATCGTGTTATTATGATGTTGCGACGAAAGAAGTTTGTGCAAGTCAGTAAGTACACGCGATGCTCCTTTAAAGTTTGTTCCGTTGTCGCTATAAATATTCGAGCATTTTCCACGCCTTGAAATAAAACGTCGAAATGCTGCTAGGAATCCGTCTGTTGAGAGGTCTGATGCTAACTCCAAATGAACGGCCTTAGTAGCAAAGCATACAAACAAGCAAATATATCCTTTAATTTTGCGAGGATTGCGTCCGGGACATAATTTTAGGATGATAGGTCCTGCGTAATCACATCCGGTATTTTCGAAGGGATATGCTTGAGTCACTCGTGGCGCAGGGAGGCTCGCCATATACTGTTGGCTAGTTTGTTGTCGCTGCCGAAAGCATTTTAGGCAGTTGTGCGTGATTTTTCGTACAAGATTTCTACATCCTAAAACCCAGTAGGTCTGTCGAAGTATTACGAATAAGGCATCCACCCCTGGGTGTAAATTTCGATTATGTTCATCTACGATAATTAGCCGTGTTATAGGACTTTGTTTTGGAAGAATAATAGGATGGCGAGTACCGAAATCTATATGAGCATGCTTAATTCTGCCACCAACCCGCATCACTCCAGATTTGTCGAAAAAAGGTGCGAGCGATTTAAGGGTCGTATTTTGATTCAAGTCCGATTCCAACCAGAGTTCCTCATTTGACCGAAAAGACAACTGAGCGAAACGCAAGCAAATGTTACGGGCTTCCTCCAGTTCAATAAAGGAAAGCGCTACATCAGTCTTCCTATTTTGCACGAATTTGCAATTTATTAGAAATCGTTTAACGTAGGCCACAACACGAATAAGCCTTTTCCAACTGGAGACACGGTTTACTAAATGATGGATGAAATGTTCATAGGGGTTGTGACGGGTTTTAGCTTGAAACGACTGAATTTTCTCCTCCGATAACACTTCAGGTGACTGTAGTGTGCTAGCCACGTCCAGCGGTTTTTCGCCCAGATCGAGTTCCTGATGTAACCATGCAGGCCCGTTCCACCAAAGATGAAAGGTAAGGAGATGTGAAGCCAACATACCTCGTGAGGCGCAATCCGCGGGATTATCCTTCGAGGCCACGTGCCTCCAACTATGTCGCGGTAAGATATCGATGATTTCAGCTGTTCTATTTCCCACGAATGTCTTGAATTGCGAAGGTGGAGATGACAGCCAGGCGAGGACGATGTTGGAATCACACCATGCATAGAGTCGGATGTCTGTACCTTGCAGAGCCGATATGACTGAGTTCATCAGTCGAGCCAATAGTAGCGCACCACAGAGTTCCAAGCGCGGCTGTGAAATTTGTTTGAGTGGGGCAACACGTGTCCTTGCTGACATCAATGTAACACGATAGGTTCCATTATCTTCCCTGTGCCGACAATAGATCACAGCTGCATATGCTTTAAGCGACGCATCGGAAAATCCGTGAAGCTCAAGAGACGTGGAGCCATTGGGAATGTACCGAGGAATAATGAGATTATTTAAAGCATGGATATCACTTCGATGTTTAGACCAAGTTTCTGCAAATCGCTTAGGTAACTCATCGTCCCAGTTAAGACCTTGAAGCCACAGGTGTTGAAACATAATTTTAAAGGATATTACGACGGGTGCTAGTAAACCCAGGGGATCGAATATCCTAGCTAAATCAGATAAAAGCTGTCTTTTGGTAGCCCTGTTAGCCTCCCTCAAGTTGACTCTAAACAACAATTTGTCCTCACACGGATTCCAAAATATTCCAAGGACCTTGGCTGTGAAACGAGGACTTCCTTCAAATAGTGATGTCATGTTGAACGTGTTTTCACCAGGAGGCAACGACTGCACCAGGACTGACGAATTTGAAATCCACTTGCTTAGTTCCAAACCTCCCAGGGATAATAGCTGAACTAATTCATTCCGTTTTTTTAATAGATCGGATACAGTGTTTGCTCCTGTGAGGACGTCGTCTACATAAAAATCATTCAGTAGAACCTTTGAAGCTAGAGGGAACTTCTCCGCAAACTCCATAGCCAACTGCTGCAGAACTCGCACAGATAGAAAAGGGGCACATGAGGTTCCGTATGTTACTGTGCTTAATTCATAGTGCTGAATCTTATCCGTTGAATTCTCCCTCCAAACAATCCTTTGATATCGACGATGAGGTTCGGTGATCCAGATCTGCCTGAACATTTTAATAATGTCTGCGGAAAATACAAAACGGTATAAACGAAATCGAAGACAGACCGCAACTAAATTCCTTTGAATACTAGGACCTGTATGTAGTTGATCGTTGAGAGAATTTCCCAGAGAATCTTGATAGGAACCATCAAATACCACTCTCAGCTTTTTTCCGACGATCGGATGGTGTGGCAAATAAAATACCTTGCCTGATAAACAGCCTACTTGATTAGCGGGCAGCTTCCTCATATGTCCCAGCTGCACATATTCCCGCATAAACTGAATATACTGTTCCTTTAGCGATGGATCTCTAACAAAGCGACGTTCGACCGATAACATCCGAGAAAGAGCCCCATCATAGGTGTTACCAAATACTGGCTCATCAGACTTGAATGGAAGATGAACACAATATTTGCCATCCTCACAACGAGTAACAGTCGATCTAAAATGAGCTTCAACAGCCTCATCCTCCGCCGAGAATCTTTGTACAGTAGTCGGTGTCTCGTCCAATTCCCAAAATAGCCTTAAGGTTTTGTCGATATCGATTACGCTACTAAACGAAGAAATTCGGCCGATACTGTTAGAATTGGAACCTATGACTATCCAACCAAATATAGACGATTGTGCTACGGGAAGACCATTCTCTCCCATAATTCTGTCACTTGTGAGCACATTCCAAAATTGGTCAGCTCCTAACAAGATATCAATCTCTGAGGTTTTATCGAATGATGGGTCTGCTAATGTCAATGACCTTACTATGTTTAATGTTCGATCATCAAGAGATAGTGCCGGGAGGGGAGAAGTCAATATCGGTAGTATGTACGCAATAACATCGATGGTGTCGAGTGAAACACGAGACTGAATGTGTAGGTTACAAGAACCCTTTGTAGTTCCACCATCTGCTGATGAAATTCCTGAGATTGAAAGATTTCCCGACTTTCTACGAAGTCCAAGACGATGAATACAGCTTTCCGAGATGAATGAAATTTGCGATCCTGAATCGAGTATTATACGGCAAAGTTGAATTTGTCCTTGGGCGTCCAAAACGTTGACTACTGCAGTAGGAATACAGGCAAGAGAATGATTGTCAGGATAAGCGACATTCACTGAATATGAGACTGGTTTCGATGTGCTTGGTAGCAAAGATTGATTTAAAAACGACGATTGATTTAGTGGCGAAGATTGATTTAGCGAAGTTTTAGATGGCAAAGGTGAAGTTGACGAGATGTAAGAGTGAGATGGAGTCGAAGAGTCAATGGGGGAAGAGGGTTGCGATGTTTGTATCGAAGCTGCGATGGATGCGTTTGAATGAACTAACGAGTGGTGACGGTTGCCGCATTCAGTACATCTATACGATGATCGACATTTTTTCGAAGAATGCCCCTTACGGAGACAATTGAAACACAAGTCATGTTGTTTTACATATAGGCGGCATGCAGAAAGATCCATAGCTCGAAATGATTGGCACTGGTGAAGCAAATGATTATCGCCGCATTTTACACATTTAGGTGGCCCCTGGACAGAATTGTCCATAGATTTCGCTACAAAGGTGCGAGCCGATACTTGAGATTTTCTTTGATTAGTCGAACGAATATTATTGCAACTTAATTCCAACGCTTCGCAACGCGTATTCAAAAAGGTTAAGAAATATTGAATTGTAGGGCTTTTATTTTCCACGCTGAATTCTGCCCAAGCATGACGAGTATCTGGATCAATTTTATTTAATAGGAGAAATATTAACCAAGAATCGCGTTAGCTACGGTTCATGGCATCCAAGCCCCTAACCACTTCGTCGGCTCCGTCTGAGATTTTTCGAAGTATATTGAGATCAGCGATATTGCAGGTTGGAAGATTCATAAAGGTTTTGACAAATGAATTAACGATTTGCATTGGGCGATCATAACGGGTATCTAGTCGTTGCCACGCTTGGCTATAATTCTGATCGCAAACAGATATATGAGCTACAAGGTTTGCGGCTTCGTCACGTAAAAAGGATTTAATTAATGATTTGCATTGGGCGATCATAACGGGTATCTAGTCGTTGCCACGCTTGGCTATAATTCTGATCGCAAACAGATATATGAGCTACAAGGTTTGCGGCTTCGTCGCGTAAAAAGGATTTAAGGTACTGGAATTTCAACGTGTCTGTCAGATTAGTTTTGGAATCTATGGAGCTTTTAAACAAATCCCTAAACGACGGCCAATCCTTATAGCAACCGGTAAATTGTGGAATAGAAATTTTTGGAAGTTCACATTCCTTAACAAGTGTCGAATGCGAACGAGAGTTAGGAGTGCTATTCAACTGTTGCAAGAACGAGGCTTGCTGTTCCGCTAAGCGATGAATAGCCTCAATGTTGCTATCATTTCCATTAGTGGCAATCGGTGCTGATGACGATGGGGGTACAACAAAACGACTTCGAATAGCTATCAACATTAAACCACGTGCCTTAAAATATTTCGCCTCATATGCTTCGAAATCTACATCTGGATCCACATAGTCAGGTTCTAGCTGGAATGCGTACATCTCGTTTTGGGTTTTTATAAACTCATTCCACGTTTCCGATAATTTTTCTGATCTAATTTCAATAACCTCACTACCAACAGAATCCGTTAATTCCTCCGCAAAGGTTAGCAGACGCGTGATCGTGCCCTTCAAACGACTTCTGATCGCTTGTAACGTTTGCATGGTTACAGTTGCCATAACGGATAACGGGTTTATAAGTGTTGCTGGGGACAAATGTGACGCACAAACAAACTGAATTGACCTCCACAATATGTATTTAAAATTTAACTTAAACAGAATACCTCTATGTCGATGCCGATTACCAACTTATTTATCTCACGTTGACTTGCTCTTTTCCGAATAAATGCCCCTGCGAACTCTTCCACGAATACGATTCTCCAACGTTGTAGCTCTACAACCCTTTTCCTCGAATTTTATCTCGACGCTAACGATGGCTGATTTTATTCTATTAAATAGTCTGTTGCTCACTAATTGTTTGTTTTCAACTTTATTGATTTAAAAATCTGGATCGAAGGACCATTTTGGTGATAAATAAACGAAACAATTAAAATGAATAATGACAATGGAAAATTTCTCTTTATTGGTGATGAACGAAGTTGGCGGTTTAATGGTTATAATCGAAGTGAGCACGTTGCGCCTGTGAAGCAAGCTTACATACATGCAGTGTTATACAATATAATGGGCATGTTCATGAGCTATGGGGTTATGTTAGTGTATAACAATATTGCGTGATTAGATTTGGGTGAGATACGTAACAAGTTAATTTAATACTTAGTTTTTTGTAGTTCTTCTGTAGTTCTTCAACAGTATTCTTCAGTCCAACATTATCACAAAAATATTTATAAAATTTTTCAGTTGTAAGATATAATTTAAATATCAAATCTCTGAACAAGCTGCATATTATTCATTTTGTAATGCCTTAAACACTAAAAATAGATAATTTAATTGAATTAAAAAAAAAAAAAAAAACATATAAACCGGATCCTTTATATAGGACATACCCCAAATTATGTCTAAAAAAACTTAGTTCCCATGCACGGTCTAATATCGAATTTTGCTTTTAAATAAATGCGCCAAAACAACAAAAGCAAAAAGCGACGGCCTAATTGGATACGAAAACTTTTCAATATCTCATCGCATAGACTTGATTTTCAACAAACAGTAATTAGGGATTTAGGGAACTCTATTTGCCAAGCGACGTAACCTTTTCCGCATAATTTACTCTTCGCCAATATATAAATGAAGACCTTATATGGGCACCCCGAAGTAGTAAAAACAATTCAATTCAATTTGAAATTTCTTTATTCACTTTTCAAAATGGGTTTTTTGCTTTTCTCTGCTCAGTTTAAGGGCGGCAACACAAACACCCCCATGGTGAACCCAAACAACGTAACCCACAAACGTATAATCAGCAGCAGAATCATTGTATTTTGGTAGCTTTGCAAATTAGGAAAAAACCCTCCTCTGGAACTAGCAAAAATTACAAAGTTTTATCTACGCCGGACGGTGTGGTGGTATCCGGAGGATGTAACCCTCTTGCGAATAGCAATCTTACTCAAACAACTCGCCAAACAAAACGATGAGAACAAACCCATTTTCTCAAACCAGCAAATGAATTTGTTGTCTGGGATCGAATATTTTTCCTCAAGGCTAAATGCTTCCCTCTATACCCCGACGATGCTCGTCCCGAGACTTCGCCTTGCCCTTTCTGTTGCTTCTCTTATGCTTCGTAAGACTGAAATTATCTGCACAAAATTTTAACTTTTATCAGTTTTTTAGGATTGTGATTGTTTGGGGAAAGCACTCCGGCATTCCACTAGACGCTTCATGCCACAGAGCAACGAAACTTATCTATAATGAGACGTCTTTCTAACAATGAGGCGTTGAATCCAGAAAAGATGGAGACACAAGAAGGCAGTGGAAACATAATTGGCGTAATGATTAAAAGTCAATTAAAATATCCTTTTGCTATACGATGTGAATAATGAAGTACGACTATCAAACAACTTGACGTCGAAACGTGCAGGTTTTCATTAAAGTTTAGTTTAGTATGATATGATTGCCTTAGGAAGTGTTTTAATTAGAGGTTTTCCTAATTTCAGATTTATCGATTTCCTCAAACACGGAAGGTACTGTCCGTCGTCCTGTTCTCTCCAAACGGTCTGGAGGAATGACCTCATAATTTTTTTTTTTTTCAAAAAGAATCGCGCAGGTTCAAGAGTTTTTTTTTATATTCTCTTATGATGTGTTGTTACACACAACCTGAGCGGAGTGCAGTGGTTTTGGTCGTTGATATTCGTGGTGGTTGTCCTAGATAGGACGAGAGCCGACCAAATTCCGCTTTGGTTATAGTCCGTAATAATTCGTTCGAGCACTTTTAATATTGCATACGAAGAGGACGAATTTTAGTTGACTATATTCATAATCCAGTAGGATCCTACGGATGCGTTCTTGAAGAGCTTGAGAATATAATTAGGTATTTCAGCGAAACTTTTGATAAACTTTCGGTTTACGGCGTGAAATACTTTTCAAGCAATAGTCAAATATTTTTCAGAGGACACGCTTTTCGTGATAACTTAATTCAACAGATGCCTGAGCGGAATGAAATTTAATTTATTGTAAATTATTTTGTCAAAGGTCTAAATGCATCCGAAATACTTCGCTCCGAAACTAGGTTTTATTTAATTCAACTTAGCAGTTTCGTTCAATCTCAAACTCATTCTAGCCCCATGAATGGCTCCTTCATCATAGCCTATAGTATGACATTTAAAAATGCAGCTTATAGTTTTCACAGTGCGTGCCTAAGGGGACATAACTACTCAAAAATATGTACATTCTGTAACATAATCTGTTTTGCGCCACATGACACATATGGGTTTGGCAGGATTTCCAAATAACGACTATCGTGCAGTCTATCTAAGGGCACATGCATATGTTACGAAAACCAAATACACGAATGAGTCATTTGAAATCAGTTTCAGAGTTGGGAAATAAAGAGACGCATTGGCCTAGTTAGCGTCATACCTCTACGTTATCGCCCTCACACCGGCCGGTTATGTATAACACACATTATCCATCATTTGGTAATTGTTCACGTAAACCAATGTGTCACTCTGAATGGGATAATGACATCGAGATAATTCTAAACACCAATTATTTCAATCCATTCTCTCCATAATTGGGCAATTAGCCTGACCTTTTGTGCCACTTGATAACGCTATGGCGTCCATTAAATTATAACATTAAAATACTTACCGTAGAGGGGCCCAACAAAATAACTAAAACGCCTCCCTTTGACAACAATATTTTAGCAAAAAGTAATCAGAATACCAGCATTTCACTCATTGCTCCCAGCATTCGAAAGTCGTCATGGCCTGGTTCAGTCAGTTTGAATTGATTAATCTTTCGAAAGGAATACATTTATGAGACCAATATCCATCTTAAATCACAAATGTCGAAATGTCGAATGGCAAGTTTGCAGAAGAAACTACGTTTGAGTTTGGACAACATAACTGAAGTTGCTAGCTCAAAAATTAATGTCTACAAAACCACCTACCCGTTTCCTTTTTGTAAAGGAACTTGTAAGTACTTACTTACTTACTTTGATGGCGCTACAGTTCGGGGTGAACCAGGGCCTCAACCAACAAGCCCCTCCAGCCGGCCCGATCTTTGGCCAGTCGCTTCCAGTGCCGCACGCCCAGTTGGTTGAGCCCTTTCCACCTGTGCGCGGCACCTTAAATGCGATCGTCCTCTGCTGCGTCGTCCCTCGGGGTTGGAGCCGAAAACTCTTCGGGCCGGAGCGTTGATGTCCATTCGCCCTACATGGCCCAGCCATCTTTGACGTTGGATCCGAAGACGTCTAACTAGACCGATGTCGCTGTACAGCCCGTACAGTTCCTGGTTGAATCACCTCCTCCACTCTCCGTTTACACAAACGGGACCAAAGATTGCACGCAGATATTTCCTCTCGAAACGCCCAAGAGGGCTTCATCCGCTTTTGATAACGTCCAAGCCTCAGCACCGTAGAGGAGGACCGGGATGATTAAGGCTTTGTAGAGAGAAACCTTAGTTTTTGAGAGAGGGCTCTACTACTCAATTGCCTCATGAGCCCGAAGAAGCAGCGATTGGCAAGAGTTATTCTCGAGCAAAGGTAGACGAAGTCCTTGACTACTTCAAAAATATAGCTGCCGAAGATGACGTTCTGACCAAGACGTCGGTGTTGCACGTCATTCTTGGATGACAGCATACACATATTTGGTCTTGTCCCCATTCACCCTTAGATCCACTTAAGCTGCTTCGGCTTCAATGCTTGCGAACGCCTCATTGACGTCTCGCTTTGTTCGTCCAATAACGTCAATATCATCTGCGTAGGCAACAATTGTGTAGACTTAAAGTAGATCGTACCTCTTGTATTGGCCGCAGAGTCCCGCACGATCTTTTCAAGAATAATGTTGAAGAAATCACATGACAGTGCGTCACCCTGTCTAAAATCTTTTTTAACATCAAAGGGGTCGGTTAGTTCACCTCTGACCTTAATGAAGCAGCGAGAGTTCTCCATAGTCATCCTGCACAGTCTGACGAGTTTGGCAGGAATGTTAACACATGACATAGCTTTGTATAGCACTGTCATACGCGGCGACGAAAAAGTGGGGCGAGTCGACCTGGATTTCATGGGTCTTCTCCAATATCTGCCGTAGTGTAAATATTTGGTCTATCGTGGATTTTCCTGGCCTGAAACCACACTGGTAGGAACCTATCAGATTGTCCACGAACGGTTTCAGGTACGGCAGAGAGGACCTTGTACGCGGTTTTCAGAAGGCTTATCACTCTGTAATTGGCGCAGTCATAGGGGTCTCCTTTCTTATGGACCGGGCAAACGACACTGAGATTCCTTTCATCGGGCATGCGTTCTTCCGACCATATCTTGCAGATGAGTTGGTGCATGTTCCTGACCATTGGAACACGCAGCTGGCTCATTGCCAGCTGCTTTAAACAGTTCCGCGGGGAGTCCGTCTAGTCCAGCAGCTTTATATGACTTAAGTTTCGAAATCACTATCTTAACATCGTCTAGGGCGGGTGGACGGGATTCTCCTTCATCTTCGTCCATTGTGAATTGTTCGCTCTACCTGACGGCGGCATTTTGACTATCATCGCCCTTATACAGTCTGCAGAAGTGGTCCTTCCACAATCTCAGCATCGACTGTGACTCCACTACTAGTTGTCCGTCCTCATTCCTGCAGGCTTCTGCTCTGGCTTTATAGCCGTGGCATGTTCGTTTTACTTTCTGGTAAAATTTTCGAACGTCGTTCCTACAGTAACATCTCTCCATCTCCTCGATCTCGCGCTTCTCGTGCTCCTTCTTTTTCCTTCTCAGAAGCGCATGCTTCTCCCTCCTTTTCTGATCATAGAGTTCGCGGGCTGCTCTCGTCCGTCGATGCAATGTGGCCATGTATGCATTCTGTTTCTCTACATGGACCTGTCTACACTCATCATCAAACCAGGGGTTTCTCGACGGTGGTGGCTCGAAAGCGAGTATATCTGAGGCGGCCTCTCTAATAGCTTTCTGACAACGACTCCATTGCTGTTCTATGATTTCTGCAGATTGCATCGGGACCTGAGAGCGCTTGAGGGAGACTTGATCGGCGAAGGTCCTGGCGGTCTCCTGCGATTGCAGCTTTCCGACGTTAAATTTTGGTGTTCTTACTCGACTCCGTTGATTCCGAGAAATTCGCATCCGTACCTTGGCTGCAACAAGGCGATGATCCAAGTCGATGTTGGCTCCTCGAAAGGTTCGGACATCTAGGATGCTGGAGGAGTGTCTGCCGTCGATCGCAATATGATCAGTTTGGTTGGTTGTCAATTGATCGAAAGACTGCCAGGTCCCCTTATAGATGATGAGGTGTGGGAATCGTGAACTTGCTGCTACCAGGTTATGTCGCGCCATAAAGTCCACTAGCCTCAGTCTGTTTTCTGACGTGGTGTTGTGTAGGCTGTGCTCTCCAATGACCCGTTCAAAGATAGCTTCCTGATCCAGCTTCGCATTGAAATCTCCCAGAACGATTTGGGTGTCATAGCTGGGGCATTGCGCATACGTCCTGCCTAGGAGATCATAGAAGTCGTCTTTTTGTCGGTCGTCTTTCTCCTCTTTGGGGGCGTGGACACATAGTAAGCTTATATTGCCGAGATTGGCCTTGATGGGGATAGTTATGAGGCGTTCGCTTATATACTGGAAGCTTAGGACTTTTTTCCTAAGTCTGCCTCGAACAACAAATCCGCATCCGTTTCCGTACTATATATCACAGTTTTTCATCCGCTTTTTGCCTGGCCCATCCCATCGCACTTCTTGGAGCTGCCTTATAGCAGTCCAAAGAGTTGACCAGTTCTTCGGCTGCACCTGGTCTGTTGAGGGACCTAACGTTCCAGGTGCAGATCCGAAATTCGCTTCCTTTTTGACGTTTGCGGGGGTCGTCAACATGTAATCCGCCCGTATCCGAGGCTATTGGTGTTCTCTGAACAAAATTTTTGTTTTACGCGATAGGGATGTTAGCCCTAAGCGTAACCCCCAACCTGGAAGGCCAGGTTCCTCTTTCCCCAGGAACAAGGGGTCGGGTCGCTGCACACATTGGTTCAGTACCTGGCGGGTGCCAGTATAGCTATCCAGGGGCGGCTACGCGGAGGCTGTGTGTCAACTTGGATTGAGCAGGGACAGAGATCGAAGCTGGCGTTTGCCAAGTTAAACGCGATCAACTTCTTTGCTCTGTTTGCTCGCTCTCTTCTCCCCTAACTTGTAAGTACTAAGAGGGAATATATTCCCCAAAACAAAGCGAACCTCTAGCTTCACGAACTAAAATGGTGTGACAACTTTTGCGCTAAAGTATGAAAATTGTGCGATTCTCTTTTCATAGTTTATGACTGCGATTTTGATGAAATAAAATGTACCACTGTTATATTTGTAGAAAATAATTTTATTTGAATTGCTCCTTTTTTCACACACATCTATTGCATGCTATTCAGTCATTCGAGTTTTCCTTTCGGATGGAAAACTTGGATCGAAGAGGATTCCATCAATTTTCTTGACCCTCGAACACGCAACGTAGGCCAACCCGGCATTCAATTCACTTATCCCTAAGTCCACAACTGCTTTGTCTAATGTAATTCCTTGCGAACTGTGAATACTAATACCATAAGACAGCGATAACGGAAATTGCTTCCTCGTGCCGTTGACTGCTCTTTTTTTGAATGACTTTACGACCTACGTTATAGGAATAGGACCTGAAGCGAAAGTAGGTCTCGTATAAATTTCAAACTTGACCATGATGCCGATAGGAGCTTCGCTTGGTATGGAGTTCCGACTCTGTTTTCGGTCGGACCGCAAATAATGTCAATGACTGTGCCCATCGAGCCATTTCACAGTTCGCAAGAGGTCCACAGGTTCTGGCGTAACATCACTTTAGCGCCAACGCAGAGAAACAGTTCTGCGCTCAGTCCTTGAGTTTCGTCATCTGATGCTTGGCCGGCTGTTGCATTATTGTTATTGTTCGAGTTACTGGGCATCCAAGCGATCGTAAGGCGTTCTTGTTGTAAGCTTTGATGTTTTTGTTGGTCGCCAAATAATCGTGTCGCGTCCTTGAAATCTCGGGTCGATCCTGGATTATTGTCGACAAAGCGTTGTGACCAGAATTCATAGGGCGAGGGGTTGTTCTCGCCTAGAGCTAGAGCATGAAGTGCTTCTCGAAATTGTTTCTGTTCGTCGCCAGTCTGTCGCATGATCTGCTTGAGAATAAACGTCTTCCCTATCTGCAAATATGCTGCTTTGTCTCGTAGGGAAAACTCATCCGACTTTTTAGGTATGCCATACAGAGGCTTGTTCAAAACTGGCTGTAGCCGATGAAGTCGCCAAAGAATAAAACAACGAATCCTCCACAACATTCGTGCTGCTTCTCAGGGTTAGCTTCTCTAAGCCGGCCATCTATCTTGCCCAGCATACGCGACTCAATCATGCTAAATTCGTCTATCAATATCACCTTGATATTACTGAAATGCTCCCGAAACTCTCTTTGGGTCTTTCCAGTTAGGGGCGTAACTCTGGCTGATGTGGCAATGTGCAGTCCGGAATGCAGAGTTTAGCCACCAATATTATTTGCAGCCACAGCGGTTGGAGCCATTAGCTGGACGTGCTCCAAGCCGAAACTTTTAACAACTTCGTTGATGACTGACGACTTACCAGTTCCAGCAGCTCCCATGACTATTGCCAATTTGTCCCTCGTTTTTCCGTTTGTCGCTCTTGTGACGAAGTCTATCACGGCTTGTTGCTCGATGTTCAATGTAAAGCAGCTTGCTGCCGCCTCAACTTCTTGTATTTCGTAGGAAGCCATTGCCGCAACAATGAACTTGAGCTCGTTTTCCACTCCTGGATAGACAAATACCAGTCATGATGCTGATCGACATCTCGAAATCCAAGTTCGACCTCTGCAGGTGTTTTATTTGGAAGCGCTGCGGCAGCAGCCATCCGATCGTGTGGCTCATATATGGGAATTTCTGGCTCGTCATCCTCTTTGACAACGTCCGCCATATCTTTGTTTAACAACCAAACAGCGACGCCATGTGCCTTGTATGACTCTTCCCATGTTGTGTGCAAACTTGTCATATCGACTCTCCATGGAGTGTGAAGTACCAGTTGTTGTTTGTAGTAGATTTCGTCGGTTTCACGGGATTTATCTTTCACGACTTTAGGAATGACTTGAACAACTCTTTCTTTTCTTTTCAAGATGCGTCTTGTAAACGGGTACTGTCATCACTGGGCGTGCAGCGGCCCTCGACGTAGAAGGAAATTTCACCAATTGAAAACTTGGTTTTCCAGCAAAAACAGTGTATTTTCGGGCAAAGTTCATGATGTCAAGTCGTTCAAATTTGCTTCTCTGTACGCATATGCTTGAATTATTCGCGGAACATCAGAACTGCCGTTTTCATCATCTTTCATACCTCGTCTCTTTATCAAAACACTTTCCTTCGTGGAGATGTACAGCTTCACAAACTGACGAGTGGCTTTCATCAAAGGTTCTGCAAGTAGAAGCCTGGACACTTCACACTGCCAATAACCTTCATGAGGAACTTCGTCACAGTTCTTTGTCTTAACTCAGTACCGATACTACTCTCCAGAAGGGCCCTCAGCGTCTGTTTGAAATGTTCAGACTTTGGTTCACCTTTCGAGGCGTACTTAGTGATGTAAGATGTCACTGCATATTCAGGAGCGATGATGGAGGTGTCTACGTTTGCTCGCCACGCGAATGAAACAAACTTGTTGATGTATAACAGAAAACTCCTCGTTCGTCTTTCGCAAACTTCGATTCAATGAGTAGTGATTTTGGAAATGCAAACCGGCATTGCTCATGTTCATTGATTGTTCGCAGACAGTACGACTTCGAGCAAACTGTGTGTCTTTGAAATCTGTTCACACCTTTGGCTATGTTTTCGTCAGTGAGTTCGAGGTCTGTTGCTCTCATTCTACTGGTCTGATCTTGCCGAATGATTGGGGTTGATCCCTGCACTAGGTTGTCGTAATAATGTTTGGCATTTGTCAGCTCTTCAATATTCATTGACTCAAAGTTTCTAACGTCAGGAGCTCCAGACAGCCAAAATACGCCATGAACATGTGGGCTTCCTCTATGTTGATACTCGAAACGGTACCAATTGTCTATGATCGGATACTTCTTCTCCAATACTTCCAAAAACAGTTCCACTCCAAAGTAACTGTCTGCAACTGACGTTTGAGAGCAATGATTGCATGTCCCTTGCAACCTGAGCTTCAGACTTTCCAGTTGGATCGTATCCAAAATGTTTCGTTAGACATGGCCAGTAGAGATCTGCCGCGCTTAACGTCAAGAAAAATGTTGAAACACCAAGTTAGGTGACCATACTTTCAAGTTCTAAATGCTTCTGATACCAGTAAGATATTGTACCTCTCATATTTGAAGCAAAGTAGAGAAAACGGTTCATCAGCGCCGGATTCTCTCTGGCTTGTTGTTGTAGATAGTCCGGGGACACATTGAAATTTGTCATGTTGGCGTAGATTAGGCCTTTGCTTATTGCGTCGTAGCGTTGCATCGTGTTGAGGTAGAAGAATGGAAACCTCGGACGTTGCGCAAATCTTTTGTCATGGTAACTTATCAAATACAGAGCCCATTCCTGAAATGTGGGTTGATTTTCTCTAAAGCGTGTATTATCATTGAAGTCAGCAGAAGCAGAAGCGAACAGATGACGAAAAGCTTTGAAGATGTATCCAACAGTCGTGAATTCGTTGACCGGATTTGCTGAAGCTGCGGGCTAGTCGATTACATTACGAACAGCCTCGGTTTGTCTCATACCACTTGACACGGGAAGAGCATTAATAAACACATCGTTACTGTCTTCAGCAACATCGGGCATTGAGTCGTTGGCAACACTTCCGTCGACATGTCCAAGTTGATCTTGAACGCTTCCATCTTCTGGTAGTGCCGCCCAGGCGGTCATATTGATTTGCAAATCAGCATGGAAGCGATTCTGCTGCTTTAGAAACATCAGAACATTGTGTCCCACCTGTCGACTGACCCTGAGGTCCTTGTAACCTTGGGCTCCCTGCTTCCTAACGAGCAAGATGTTGACTGTATTAGGAACTCTAGGCAACTCGTCTGCAATCGGTTGGAGATATTGCTCGACCTTCAGCACGTTTCCTTTGTAACGGAATTGACCATTGACACCTTGACTGCGGAGCTGATAGACGCTGGGAACGGGTTGAATCCGTGCTACAAACATCTGCTCGACGACTGACAATGTCTTCATAACCTCTGGAACATCTCCTGGATCCATATTGTTTTGAGCAGTGTACTTGGCAGGGTTTTTATTGCAGTAATGGCAGATGACTTCATGGTGGCTGAGTTGTAGCCGTGAGCAGTTGTCGCAGAGTCTGAACACGTGCTTGTCGAGATTCTGGGTGAATGCTCTGATAAATTCAGTGTCTCCAAATCTGTTGTTTCTATGTTTGAGCTTCAGAGAAGGTCGTCGATGATGTTTTGGCCAACGTTCCTCATTCTGGCTGCGTCTCTGGTCGATCGTGCTAAGTTCCGTGATCGTTTAGGAGGAAGTGGCATATTCTCTCAAACTGTTTCAATGTAGACTTCAGTTGATATATGGAATTTATTGTTGTTTTTTATTAATTTCTTTTTTATACCTATTTCGTGTTATTTTCTGTTTTTGTCAGTAGTTTTGCTTCAGTTTTGATGATGAATATGACCATATTTAGCTATGCAAAATTCTTGAAGAAAAATTACGTGACTTGGGGGCGAGTTGGGAATTCTGAAGTGATCAGCCGTGTTTTTCTTTTTTCTCTCTAAGTGTATACCAAATCGTAGTTAATTTATTTAAAGCAATACAGAACAAAACCAAATAATAATATATTTATTGACTATATTGAAAAACATATTAAAAGTTAAATTATAATAAAAACAAAGGAATACAATCAAAAGACTGGTAAGATGAATTCGTGTAATCGTTGTGGGGATCCGTTACCACTTGACGGTGAATATATCAACTGTTCATCCTGCAAAGGAAACTTACATTTTGAGTGCAACTCTGTATCCCAGAATTCTTACCGGAAAATGTCACAACAAGTGAAAAGGAACTGGCAATGTACTGCATGCAGGGTGAAAGATAAAGAGCCGCAAGAAGAAAACATCCAAAACGCAAAAAGGTCTCGGACCGCGGAGTCCCCCAAGGCAAGTTCTTCAAACAATGGGCCAGCTAATATCAGTTCTGTAAATAAAGAACTAAGAGAGATAAAGGCATTACTAAAAGAATATGTAAAGGCAGTAGAATTTACAACAAACAAGTACGAGGACATAAATAACGAACTTACGAAAAACAACACATTACTACAAAAGCTAATGAAAGAACTTGAGGATTATAAAAAACTAATCGAAACCAAAGACGAACAAATAACATATCTACAGACGCAAGTCAACGTACTGGAACAAAAACAAATTGACAGGAACGTAGAAATAAAAAACATTCCAATGCTCGGCAATGAAAATGCATTGGATATGATTAAAGCGATAGGTGAAACTCTTAATACACAAATCACTGAAACTGATATTGAGGAGGCTTATACGTTCACTGACCGAAAAAACAAACAAATGAAAAACATTGTTCTAAGTTTCACAAGAAAAAGCACCAAAACTACATTTCTAGAACTGTCAAAACAGAAGAAAACATTGAAGTATGGTGAAGTGTGCTCAAAATTAGAAAAAGAGCCATACCCGGCGTACACAAATCAGAAAATATACATAAATGAACACATGACACCGCACTTTAAAAAGATTCTTTGGCTAGCGAAAAATAAGGCGACAGCAGCAAACTGGAAGTTCGTCTGGTTTAGAAACAACAAAGTGCTAGCAAGAAAAACAGAGGGGGAGCGAACAATAGAGATAAGAGCGATCAGTGATCTCGACAAAATGATATAAAAGATCGAGACATGATCGTAACTACCCTCGCGTACAAAAAATTCCCCTAGTTATGAATAACACCGAGAATGAATTAATTAATATAAAATTTAAAAAATTAAAATCACAAGAAGATGCAAGCGAATGCATTAATAGTAATAAAGCACAATTTTCATGCATAGCGTTAAATATAAGGTCCTTGAGAACAAACTGGAATGCACTTATGGTATATGTAGCTGACTTTTTATGTAATATTGATGTCATTATGTTATGTGAAACGAATATTAAAAAAGAGGAAAATCAACTGTATCAAATAAATGGATACAGAAGCGAATTCTTTAATAGAAATAATTCAAAGGGAGGAGGAGTAGCAGTATATGTTAAAAATAATGTTAAATATGAGAAACTCGAGGAAAGAACTTACACATACGAAAATGTTTACATCAATGTCAAACGTGGTAACTTTGAGGCTTCAATCCTATCTATATACAGGCCACCAAAAACAAATGTCAAATGTTTTATTCGTGAACTCAGCGAACAGGTCGACAGAGTTGGAACGAGGAGCAACATCATACTAATGGGTGATGTCAACATAAACATAAAAGACAAACGCAATGAAGATGTCCGCGATTATATGTCGATGATAGCTTCAAAAGGTCTGCATAATTGCGTGCATACGCACACTCGTATAGATATGGGCAAAAACACCAAAACCCTAATCGATCACAACTTCGTGAGAGTCAGTAATGCAAATATCTACTCAGCGGTAATCGAAATGTGCATATCAGACCATTATGCTCTGTACTGCGGTATACAAACAAATAATACAAGCAAAATGAAAAGAAATAAAGGAAGTGTAATACTAACTCATCTCATATCACAAAAAATTCAAGATTTCAACTGGGATAATCTGAGCGTATACACAGACATAAATGAGATGTATCACAATTTTAAAGAAATAATGAGTACATTATACTCAGCTTCTACAGTGATGAAAAAGAAACGGAGTACAGAGCATAGTTGGATAACCGTTGAATTAAAAAACGACTGCAAAGAACGTGATAGACTATACAGACGATACAAAAACAATCGGAACAATGAAGATTATCAAAAAGAATACAAAATGTTTAGAAATGAACTAAATAAAAAAATAGCGAAAACCAAAGCCAGTTTCTACAAACTGAAGTTTCAAAACAGTAAAAATGACCCAAGAGAGACCTGGAAGACGGTTAACTCGATATTAGGGAAAAATAAGAGTAATTTGGATGACATTTGAACAAAGAATTTCGCAAATGAAGCAAATGTGAAGGAACTTACCAACAAATTTGCAAAAACGTTAACGTCAGAAGTAAAAAACCTTGTTCATGATTGTAGTTACCAAACTTACTTAGGCGACACATACAGTGTGCAGAACTCAATCTATGCCGAACATGCCTCCGTTGCAGAGGTATGCAATATACTTAGGGCAATGAAAGAAAATAAGTCGGCAGGGATTGATGGAATAAGACCGAGAGACTTAAAAAACAATGCAACTAAACTCTCGCCGGTGATAACGAAGATGATCAACATGAGTTTAGATCAAACGTCGATCCCAAACATGCTTAAAACATCAATTGTTCGACCGATTCACAAAAGCGGCAAGAAAAGTGATATCTTGAACTACAGACCTATTTCAATCTTACCAGCTGTCGACAAAGTCTTGGAAGAAATATTAACAAGAAGGCTCTATGAATTCGTTGAAAAGTTCAAGCTACTGAATAATAACCAATATGGTTTTCGTAAAGGCAAAAATATAAATAGACTGCTTGGGAATTTCGCGAACAAAATTTACAAAAGCCTTGACAAAAATCAGAGCACAATTGTTGTCTTCATCGACTTCAAGAAAGCTTTCGACACTTTGAGCCACCGACAAATCTTAAGACAGCTGAATAAAATTGGAGTACGAGGTCGAATATTAGCATGGTTTGAAAACTACCTAAGCAGCAGATCTTTCAGAGTAAAAATTGGTGAGGAGATCAGTCAAGTAGAAAAAGTAGAATACGGTGTCCCACAGAGGTCAAAACTAGGTCCGCTCTTGTTCATTATATATGTCAATGATTTACTGTCAGTGTTAAAGTATAGTACGGGCTATGCCTATGCGGACGACACAGCGATAGTAATTAGCCATAGGAGCGTTGACGAAGCCGTTAAGCTTATGCAAATAGACTTCAACAGAGTCGCAGCTTGGTGCCACGACCATGGATTAATTATCAACGCACTTAAGACTAAGGTAATGCACATTCGCCCGCCGCATATTCCCAGAACAAAACTTAAGATTAAAATACACGACGTAGATTGCTTACATAGAAATGGACATAGAGTAACAACAGGAAATGATGACTGCACCAAATTTATCGATTACGTGTCAACGTATAAATACCTTGGGCTGACAGTTGATTACAACTTTAAGTGGAACTACCATATAGACACCTTGAAGAAAAAACTATACCAATCAACATATGCACTTTTCCACCTAAGAAACCTAAGCACACCTGAAGTACTCAAACAGTGCTACTTTGGTTTGGTAGAATCGCATTTGAGATACGGAATATTAGCATGGGGAAGAGCATCTCAAATTAAACCGCTTCAAAAAATACATTCCAGAGTGCAGAAACTTATACAAAATGTAGAAAATAGGAGAGAAGGGCAACAACATAGAAACGAAACAGCAGGACTGCTCAAAATACAACAACTACACAATCTGGAAATCCTGGTTAATTACGGAGATGACAACACCTACAGAATCCAAACCCAGCAGATGATCAACACCAGAAGACGTCAGATGCAACTATATGAAATTCCAAGATTCTGGAATGAATATGGCCGAAGGACATTGGAGGTATCTATCCCGAGAATACTCAATGAAATCCCACTGGAGTATCGCAACCTGCCTAAACATGAGATGATAAAAAAAGTTAAGGAAATGTATATAAATTGTATGAACTAAATCTGTACAACCGCTTTCTTATTTTACCCTTCTTCGTTTTAATTCCAAATTTTTAAAATGTAGTAAATTTTAGTTTTTGATTTTTAAATGATTTTTCAATTACTATTTATGGATTCTCAACAACATGATATATGTAATATCTTTGTAACTAGCCTTCTGCAGACAAGCCTTTCCGGTTTTGAATAAAGTAAATAATTGAATAAAGATTGAATTGAAAAATTGAAAAAAAAAAAAAAAAAAATTGAAAAGCAAAATGGAATTTTCGTTCAAATTTAAATAATTGCGCACGCACATTTTTTTCGATTATTTGAAGTTTTTTCTATATTTGATTTGGTTTTTAATTTTTTACAATTAAACTAAATCGAAATTCAAAATTCCGGCTTCGTCATGACCCGATTTATATGGTCATCTTACTTACTTACTTAGGTGGCGCTACTGTCCGTGGTGAATCTGGGCCTCAAGCGTCTCCAGCTGGCACGGTCTTTGGCCAGCTGTTTCCAGCGCCACACGCCCAGTTGGTTAAGGTCCCCTTCCACCTGCGTGCGCCACCGTTGATGCGGCCGTCCTCTGCCGCGCCTTCCCTCCGGGGTGGATTCGAAGACCCTTCGGGTCGGAGCTGTATTTTCCATGCGCTCTACATGGCCTAGCCACCTTAGACGCTGTATCCGTAGACGTCGTACCAGGCCGATGTCGCTGTACAACCCGTACAGTTCTTCGTTATATCTTCTCTTCCATACACCATTTGAACAAATGGGACCGTAGATAGAGCGCAGATTTTCCTATCGGAACGACCAAGGGCATTTTCATCCGCTTTTGTTAAGGTCCAAGTTTCTGCGCAGAAAAGGAGGACTGGGATGATTCTACTTCTCAATTGCCTCTTGGGCCCAAAGGAACAGCGGTTGGCAAGAGTGATTCTGCGTTTTATCTCAGCGCTGGTGTTGTTGTCGCTGGTTATCAGTGAGCCAAGGTAGACGAATTCCTTGACCACTTCAAAGTTATTTCCGCCCATGATGACGTTCTGTCCAATGTGCCGGTGTTGTCCGTCTCTTTTAGATGAAAGCAGATATTTAGTTTTACCCTCATTGACCTTAAGACCCATCTTAGCCGCTTCTACCTCAGTGCTTACAATGGCCTCATTGACGTCGCGCTGTGTCCGTCCAATCACGTCAATGTCGTCGGCGTACGCAAGCAATTGCGTAGACTTGAAATATATCGTACCTCTTGTGTTGGCCAGTGACTCTTGCACGATCTTTTCAAGCGCGATGTTAAAAAGTTGCATGATAGCGCGTCACCTTGCCTAAATCCTTTTTTAACATCAAAGGTCTCGGTTCGCTCATTACCGACCTTAATGGAGCAGCGAGAATTCTCAATTGTCATCCTGCATAGTCGGACGAGTTTGGCAGGGATGTTAAAACTAGGCATGGCTTTGTCTCTATACACGCTGTCATATGCAGCCTTGAAATCGACGAAGAGGTGGTGAGTGTCGATGTGGTATTCCTGGGTCTTCTCCAAGATCTGCCGTAGCGTAAATATTTGGTCTACTGTGGATTTACCTGGCCTGAAACCACACTGATAAGAGCCGATCAGGTTATTCACAAACGGTTTCAGGCGTTCACACAATACGGTAGAGTAGATCTTAAATGCGATGTTAAGGAGACTTATTCCCCTATAGTTGGCGCAGTTATAGGGGTATCAGGCAAACGATGCTGAGATTCCATTCATCGGGCGTGCTTTCGTCCGACCATACCTTGCAAATGAGATGGTGCATGGTCATCTAATAGTGTAAAAATGTCACCTGTATAAAATGTCAGGAAATGGTTCAAAAACGCAAACAACATTTTCAGTCCGAGTCAGCACTTCGGTTCGCTTTGATTATTGTTAGAGGAACTAACTCCTCCAACACGATGCCACTATTAAGAATATGAGACCCGGGACCGGACGGAAAAATTCGAGTTGTCACTATAAAAACAGTAACAACTATCCTCAGACACCCCATCACAAAGCTTTGCCCTATTCCAATAACAAACTCTGAATAAAGACCCAACTTGATCTCAAGCTGCCCTCCCGTAATATATGTAAACAACAAAAATAACTCAATATTGCGACACACTGCATGCCACATATTTTGTTCTTTCACACCTAATTCCAGATACGATCCAGCCGCTTGATGTCAACAACCGTGGAGGTCAACAGCTACAACAGCAAACATAACACCGGCACCCTTCATACATCCAGCAAAACCAACACTTCCTGGCCCGGCAGGATGTTGCACGATAAGTAATTATGTACAAGAATTCAATGATGGTGATATGTTATTTTAGTTTTATTTTTTTTTTTCTGCTTGTCATTAGGATGGAGCCGAGTTCTTAGCCGGTACAAGTTCTAATTTCGAATGTGACGAAAGTATTTCGTTATCCTAGTTTTTCTCGTGTGCGCTTTTCAACCCATAGCAATGTACTCGTATGATCTGATATGGTAGTAAGCTTGAATAAATTATCCCTGACAAGCTATAAGCCTGTGATATAGAATTTAATTTCAATTTATAATTGCAATCATGTCCGACCATTTCAAAAGTAATATTGATTTTCCAAGTTCATTAGCAGGAGTACGTGTAAAGAGCATGAGTTCATCTCCTCGTAGAAGACACATGCATAATTTTCCAATAATTAGATAGTGGATGTGACTAATGGAACTATTCCTTGATTTTACATGCGACGAATCGGAGGAAGTAATGAGAAAGTTAGCAGCACGCGGAAATAGGGATCGAAGTAGTTTAAAATGGAAGACGCTATCTTGAAAATATGTACTCTAATTGCGGATTCAAATGCACAGTTCCGGAAACTAAAGTGGAAAATTAGCTTCTACTCGGCTACTAGTGAAAGTCAGTAGGAGATTGGAAGTGGGTTAGACACTTACTTCAACGACGAAGGAGGTAATTCGGGTATCAAGAAAATGGTTGGTTGCAAATTTCGTAAAATTTAAGTTTAGCGATCTACTGATTGGAGAGGGTCATTATTCCAAAGTAAATTATATAAACCTGTTCATCAGCCTGCGAGTTATAGTAGTTGGGAAAGACAGAGCTTGGTAGAGCATTCATTAGCATTGTACGGCTGAAACTCTTTGTACCTAACTGTAAGTGGAAAACAGTCATAAAGGCAAATTGATGTGCATTCCAAGCTTGGTGGATATTATGCTGAGTATTTAGGCAAGAAAAACTCCTACGACATTCAAGTAGTACTAATTATTATGAAATCTTGCTATTCCTTCTTCTTTCTTTCCTTGGACTGTAACGCCACAGCCCATGAAGGACCAGAGACAAGCTTCTCTCAATCACCCATGTTGTGTGTGATTTTTGTATATTTCCCACAGGTGAAAGGGACCTTAAATTGAATGCCGATTCTGAACGGCGTGAGTCGAGAATCTATTTCATGGCAAGTATACTACGAGGGCTTTTGCCAGTACCCCGCCGAGGAGGGACGCCGCGAAATAAGCATTCATTGGCGTTGGTGCTATCGGGATCCGAACTCGTTCATCGTGCATCAGAGTCCAACCCACTAATCACTGCGCCATTGCACCCTTTTTGTATTATTTTATAATTTGAAATTTGTATGACGCATTGTATACAGTATAGCCATGAAAAACATAACTTGTAAAAAAACCAAGTCTCGCAACTCAGATCTTCTACCGTAAAAAGTTGTAAGATCCATGTATTACCAAGTCAGTTAATTTATTCAGTCCCTATTTAAGGGACCTTCTGCCTTTATTTATTACGTAATTAGCTAATTGTAATTAATTGTAATTGTCCTAAATGTTGGAGGACAACATTTGCCACCAGAGGACCAGTTTTGCCATTGACAGTCGTCGCGCGCGGTCGCGAGTCACACGCACGGAAGGAAAAAACAAACAAACGAACGAACAAAACAAAAAAAAAACGGGAAAGAAAAACAAATAACGTAGTGCAGTGTAGTGCGGGCAAAAAAAAAAAAAAAAAAAAAAACCGTGAAAGTGCCGAACCGAAAACCGAACACCTGGTCGGCACCAGCGCTGGGCCGTACTCCTGCCTGTCCCTCTTCCCCTCTCGTGACAGTGTTCGCACTCAGCACACACACTGATTGAGTGCTAACGCAACCGACGCGTAGCGGGTCGCGTGTTGTTGTTCTTTGTTGGTGGAGCAAATCTTACTGTCGTAAGGGCATAACACCTACGGTAGTTTGTTTTTGCAAATCCGGCGATAGAACTTCACTTACGCGTCTCTGCTTTAACGGTTTTGTGTCTATACATGTTTTGTAGTTTGTATTGATGAGGGATTTCTGTGTACAGTTCTGCAATATTCGTGGGTTACGGAAGAATTTCTTTGCCACGTATATCCATCTCTCTCGCCACAAACCGGCTGTTTTGGCACTTTGTGAAACACAGGTCGATGAAAAGTCTGACCCTTCGGATTTCAGTCTTCCTGGATATAGCTTAGTGCCATTATTCGTTTCTCGCCGTGTTCTCGCCATCTATGTCCGTAGTGATATTGCTTACCAGTTACTTCCACAGTATAGCCAAACATCCACCCCGGAATTTAATTTCATATGGCTTAAATTCATATTCCGTAAGCACTCCATCCACTACTGTTTTCTTTATAGAAGAAAGAATGCAACATTTGATGCATTCGACGCACTGTCTGATTCCATCCAAAGAATTGTTTCCCTGTTCCCTCGCACTGAAATCGTTTTAGCGGGCGATTTCAATGTACACAATTCTCAGTGGCTTCGACATTCTGGACAGACAACACCCGAAGGAAGGTATGTTGAAATTTTTGCTGAGTTAAATCACTTAACTCAACTTGTGAATGAGCCATCACGTATCCCCGATGTTGCTGGTCATACCGCCAACACGCTGGACTTGTTTCTTACCTCTCAGCCTGACAAATACACGATCGATGTATTGGAACCCCTAGGCTTGTCTGACCACTGCATGATATCAGCGAAATTCTCGAACTCCCACCATCCAGTTAAAGAAAAAGCTCCTAAGAGAACACTATGGCTATACGAGAAAGCCAACTGGTGCGGCCTTAACAACTTCTTTCGGATCTTTAACTGGTCGTTGTGCTTCCTCGACAACGACGTCGACGCCGCAACTGATATTATCGTAAACGTTATCCGAATCGGCATGGCAAATTTTATTCCCAGCAAGATTAAAAGCACCAGGCCTAAGGATAATACGTGGTTCGACTCGAGCTGCAAAGAGGCTATTAGGCTCAGGGAGCTAAGTTTTCGGGCCTACAAGGCAAAAAGTTCTGAGGAAAACCGAAAAAAATACATGCGAGCCAGAAATGACTGCAACTCCCACATTCGACGGATTAAATTCCAATCCGACCAAAAATTAAGGCGTAAAATCCTTCAATGTCCCAAAGGTAGCAAAAGTTTCTGGTCGTTTGTAAAAAACGTAAAAAACTCAACTAAGTCGTCTATACCGACGCTCATCCACAATGACATCCCAGCTGTCACCCCCTTAGACAAAGCTAACCTACTTGCTGCCCATTTCGCAACCAGTTCTCAGCTGCCAGCTTGTACTTTGTCTCCGCCTGTACTAGAGTGCGTCAATTCCACCATGGGGCTAATCCACTTCCGCACTCGTACAGTCGCAAGGGTTCTTAAAGACCTCGACATACACAAATCCGCTGGTCCAGATGGTATTGCCTCAATAGTTCTGAAGAGGTGTTCTTCTACGCTGGCAAAACCACTGCGTAAGCTTTTTCACCTTTCCTACACCTCTGGGCTCTTTCCGAGTAGATGGAAAACAGCATTTGTCCAGCCTATACCCAAAAAAGGCGAATCATCTTCTCCCTCCAACTACCGACCCATTGCACTAACGTCCCTTCTTTCCAAGGTCATGGAAACGCTGATTAACCGTCAGCTTATGAAATATCTTGAATCACGGAAACTCCTCAATGACCGCCAATACGGTTTCCGCAGCAACAGATCCACTGGTGATATGATGGCATATCTCGCTGAAAAGTGGAATCACTCCCTTCACCAAGCAGGTGAAAGCAAAATTGTTGCACTGGATATTTCGAAAGCATTTGACAGGGTTTGGCATCAAGCCCTTTTGTCGAAAATGCGTGCTTTTGGGATCGATGAGTCTCTCTTTCAATGGATTAGAAGCTACCTTTCGAATCGTTCAATTCAAGTTGTTTTGGACGGATTCAAGTCTGATACTCACTTTGTAAATGCCGGTGTTCCCCAGGGCTCCGTTTTGTCTCCGACACTCTTTCTTATTTTCATAAATGATCTCTTGTCTGTTACTTCTAATCCAATTCACTCCTTCGCTGACGACAGTACCCTCAGCTTCTCATATTCGCTCACCAGTTTACGACCCTGCACTTCGGTTGTAGATAATGAGCGGCAGCGTATGTTAAGCTCATTAAATTCCGATATCGACAGCATCATCCAATGGGGTAAAAACAATAGAGTGGAATTTAATGCTTCCAAAACACAATGCTGTCTCTTGTCGTTAAAGCGTATAACTAACCCGCAGCCATTATCCATGAATGGCACTTGCATCTCAGAAACTGAAAAGCTTTCCATCCTGGGTATGAGTGTTGCTCACAATCTTAATTGGAGCGACCATATATTCAGTGTCGCCAAGAATGCTGCGAAATGCCTAGGCTTCTTATACAGATGCAAGAAATATTTCTCACCCTTAGACCTGGCTACTATCTATAAGGCGTTCATTCGCCCCAAATTAGAGTTTAACGCTCATGTCTGGTCCGGTGCTTCCAAGACCTCACTGCACCTACTAGACAGAATACAAAAACGAGCCATAAAACTGATAGGTGACTCCAGCATTACCAAAACATTAGACTCGCTGGAACACCGCAGGAATGTTACCTGCCTCTCCCTGTTTTATCGTTACTACCACCAAAAATGCTCTGATGAAATAGCCAGTTGCATTCCGCCCCTTCAACACTTCTCCCGCAATACACGTCTCTCTAGGAATGCTCACCAATATACTCTGAAGCCCGCTTTCGGACGTACTGTCAAATATAGAGAATCTTTCATTAACCGAACAACACGAATCTGGAACTCCCTGCCGGATTCGGTTTTCCCCCCTCAATGCAACATGCAAGCATTTAAGATCAATGTCCATCGGCATCTCCTCTATTCCTCTTCCTCTCTACCTTCTGCCCGCACTGTGTCACCGACATAATAAGGTTATCAGACCTTGAGTGCGCGCAAATTATTAAAAAAAAAAAAAAAAAAAAAAAAACCTAACAACATCTTATAGTGACCATACCAATATCAAAATCAGTTTATTGCCGGTTCCGAACGGCGAATTTCGAGAAGCTTTTCATGACAATTTTACTACAGAGGGTTTTGTTAGAACCCCGCTGAGGAGAAACACCGTGAAAACACGTTCGATGACATGGCTTTGTCGGGATTCCATCCCGTGTCATATCGGTGTCAGAGGCCAACACACTACCCACTGCGCCACGGTGCTCTTACTTCTTTCTTTACTTACATATGTATGTATAATATATCGAGGATCGTTATTTTTATCTTTTCTTTAAAACTGAGTTACTTTTTTTTTACTAGAAGGTAGAAACTACATACACATAAAGAAACCAAAGAAACTTTTTATTACTTTTTTTACTTTTTATTATATTTATATTTATTTAAATTGGGTGATAAAGTTAGCCTTCTGCTTTAAATTTGTCTAATCTCCCATTTTTCACCCGTCCTATGTATCCCTCATACAGTTATGTATGTACATACATAAGTATTTCTTCAGCGTAGGCACAATTTCGCTGATACCAAGCCTATGCCAGATATACACTGTTCAAATTCATGCAATGCACGTGCAAGTGTATTAGTGAACAAATCACACCACGTATAGATGGGTTATATGCTTGAAGTAAAACCAAATCTTTCTGATGCGTAAATACATACATATGTATGTATATACTCGCCGATACCGAATACAGTAAGCCTACCTACCCTGATTATTCCATTGTTTATGTATATGTATCCAGGCAAACAGATTCATTCACTGACGTATGTATATACGTTTATGGGATTATTTATGCAGTTGGTGTATCTAGAAAACTTAAAATTGGTGTATCTAGAAAACTGAACCGAAATTGCAAAATATTTAAGTTTTTCCTTGGTTTATACACTTAACACTAGTTGTGTTCCAAATTTGAAGCTTCTACATACGTCTGCTAGAAGTGCCTTAGACTTTTGATGATCGGTCAGTCAGTCAGTGAGTGACAAAATTAAGAAATGTTGACTAGTTATAATTCTTAAACTACTGGTTCAAATTGAATGAAATTTGAAATATACCGTGTCTATGCAATGCTTGCTTGGTTACTGAAAATTCAGACTTCTAGTTCTATCCACAACGAAGTTATAGGGGGTCGAAAATGGCCTATTATGTTACGAGAAAAGGATGGTACGGCCGTGCCACTTTTTTGCTCGACTTGGCAGGGGCACTGCCGTGCCCCCAGATTAGACGACCATGAAACTTCGTAAGAAAAAAAAATTCGCTGACTGCTTTCCAATTAGTTGACTTAGTTTGTTTGAACAACTGTCAAAGATGGGCACCAGATATCCAATATCCTGCAGATTTCTTGATAAAGGTGACCGGACATTTGAGCAGTATTGATGGTTTATGTTTATGGTAACAGACAATCATCTTCTTACTTACTTAGGTGGCGCTACAGTCCGTGGTGAACCTGGGCCTCAACCAACAAGCGTCTCCAGCTGGCACGGTCTTTGGCCAGCTGTTTCCACCTGCGTGCGCCACTGATGCTGCGGCCGTCCTCTGCCGCGCCTTCCTTCCGGAGTGGATTCGAAGACTCTTCGGGTCGGAGTTGTATTTCCCATGCGCTCTTCATGGCCTAGCCACCTTAGACGCTGTATCCGTAGACGTCGTATCAGGCCGATGTCGCTGTACAACCCGTACAGTTCTTCGTTATATCTTCTCCTCCATACACCGTTTGAACAAACGGGACCGTAGATAGTACGCAGAATTTTCCTCTCGAAACGACCAAGGGCATCTTCATCCGCTTTTGTTAAGGTCCAGGTCTCTGCGCCGTAAAGGAGGACTGGGATGATTAAGGTCTTATATAGTGTCACCTTGGTTTTCCGAGAGAGAGCTCTACTTCTCAATTGCCTCCTGAGCCCAAAGAAACAGCGGTTGGCAAGAGTGACTCTGCGTTTTATCTCAGCGCTGGTGTTGTTGTCGCTGGTCATCAGTGAGCCAAGGTAGACGGATTCCTTGACCACTTTAAAGTTATATCCGCCCATGGTGATGTTCTGGCCAATACGTCGGTGTTGTCCGTCTCTTTTGGATGAAAGCAGATATTTGGTTTTACCCTCATTAACCTTGAGATCCATCTTAGCCGCTTCTACCTCAATGCTTACAAAGGCCTCATTGAAGTCTCGCTGTGTCCGTCCAATCACGTCAATGTCGTCGGCATACGCAAGCAATTGCGTAGACCTGAAATAAACTGTACCTCTTGTGTTGGCCAGTGACTCTTGCACGATCTTTTCAAGCACGATGTTGAAAAAGTTGCATGACAGCGCGTCACCTTGCCTAAATGCTTTTTTGACATCATAGGTCTTGGGTTGCTCATTACCGACCTTAATGGAGCAGCGAGAATTCTTTATTGTCATCCTGCACAGTCGGACGAGTTTGGCAGGGATGTTAAAACTGGACATGGCTTTGTATAGCTCATCTCTATACACGCTGTCATATGCAGCCTTGAAATCGACGAAGAGGTGGTGAGTGTCGATTTGGTTTTCTCCAAGATCTGCCGTAGCGTAAATATTTGGTCTATTGTGGATTTACCTGGCCTGAAACCACACTGATGAGAGCCGATCAGGTTATCCACAAACGGTTTCAGGCCTTCACACAATACGGCAGAGAATATCTTATATGGGATGTTAAGGAGACTTATTCCCCTATAGTTGGCGCAGTTATAGGGGTCTCCTTTCTTATGGACCGAGCAAAGGATGCTGAGATTCCATTCGTCGGGCATGCTTTCCTCCGACCATACCATGCAAATGAGATGGTGCATGCACCTTACCAGCTCATCTCCAGCCGCCTTAAGAAGCTCAGCAGACAGGCCGTCTGCGCCCGCGGCTTTATTAGACTTAAGTCTTGATATTGCTATTTTGACTTCGTCTAGGTCGGGTGGACTGAATTCTGGTTCATTGTCGTCCATTACGAATGGCTCGTTCTGCCTGACAGCGGTATCTTGTCTATCATCGCCGTTATACAGTCTGCAGAAGTGGTCTTTCCAGATCCTCAGCATCAACTGCGACTCTAGTACCAGTTCTCCATTTTCATCCCTGTAGGCCGCCGCTCTGGCCTTGTAGCCATTGCACTTATTATTGTAAAACTTACGGGCGTCATTCCCGTGGAAGCGGCTCTCCATCTCCTCGATCTCAAGCTTTCCGTGTTCTCTCATCTTTCTTCTGAGAAGCGTGTGTTCTTCTCTTCTCTTCTGCTCATAGATTTCGCGAGCAATTCTTGTCCGTCGTTGCAGCATGGCTTTATATGGCTTTTGTTTCGCTGCATGGGCTTGTTCCCATTGTTCATCGAACCAGGGGTTTCTAGGTGGTGGCGGTTTGAAACCCAGTACCTCTGAGGCAGCGTCTCTGACGGCGCTCTGGCAATGCGCCCATTCCTGCTCTATTGTTTGTGCTGCTGTGGGCGGATTTTGAAAGAGCTTGGAGGAGACACGATCGGCAAAGATTCTGGCAGTCTCTTGCGATTGTAGCTTTCCGACGTCAAACATACGTTGTGCTACTCGACTCCTAAGCATTCTTGATATTCTCATTCGTACCTTGGCTACTACAAGGTAGTGGTCCGAGTCGATGTTGGCCCCTCGGAAGGTTCGTACATCGAGAATACAGGAGGAATGTCTGGCGTCGATCGCAATGTGATCAATCTGGTTGGTAGTCGATTGGTCAAAAGACCGCCAGGTACCCTTGTGGATGTTGAGATGAGGGAATCGCGTGCTTGCTACAAGGAGGTTACGCCCCGCTAGGAAATCAATTAGCCTTAGTCCGTTGTCGGATGTGGTGTTATGAAGGCTATGCTTTCCTATGATCGACTCAAATATGTCCTCTTTGCCCAGTTTTGCATTAAAATCTCCTAGAACTATTTTTGTGTTGTAGCTGGGGCATTGGGCATATGTTCTGTCTAGGAGATCGTAGAATTCTTCTTTGAGTCGATCGTCCTTTTCTTCCGTTGGGGCGTGAGCGCATATCAAGCTAATGTTTCCAAATTTAGCTTTGATGCGGATTGTTATGAGGCGTTCGCTTATGTCTCGGAAGCTTAAGACATTTTGTCGGAGTCTTCCTCGAATAACGAATCCGCAACAGAATAGGCGCTGTTTGTTCTCGTGGCAGCAGTTCCCGTAGTATATGTCGCAATTTTTCATCCGTTTTTTGCCTGGACCATCCCATCGCACTTCTTGGAGTGCGGTTATATCTGCTTTATAGCAGTTGAGGGTTTGCTCCAATTGATCACCTGCACCCGGTCTGGTAAGGGACCTAACATTCCAGGTGCAGACTTTCAAGTCCGTTAGTCGTTTGCAGGGGTCGTCAGCATTGTGTCCGTCCGTATCCGAGGCTTGTTGTTGTTTCGGAACAAGTAGGTTTTTAAGTGATAGGGATGTTACCCCTAAGCACAACCTCCAACCTGGAGGGCCAGGTTCCTCTTTCCCCAGGAACAAGGGGTTGGGTCGCTGCACACATTGGTTCACTACCTGGTGGGTGCCAGGGTAGCTATCCAGGGGGGGGGGGGCCACGCGGAGGCTGTGTGTCAACTTGGATTGAGCAGGGACAGAGATCGAAGCTGGCGTTGGCCATGTTAAACGCGATCAACTTCTTTGCTCTGTTTGCTCGTTCCCCCCCCCCCCCCCCCCCCATCTAGTGCTTTTTTTTTAAATTATGGGTTACGTTGACACTGTCAGCTGTTCAGCTGTTTCCAGCTCAAAATCTTAGC
This sequence comes from Eumerus sabulonum, assembly GCA_951905685.1. Lineage (NCBI taxonomy): Eukaryota > Metazoa > Arthropoda > Insecta > Diptera > Syrphidae > Eumerus > Eumerus sabulonum. The sequence continues at coordinate 95,551,064 of OX645061.1, read as the reverse complement.
AGAAAGTCAGTAAGCCTTACGCTTGAGCAACGTTGCGAAATATTGAAAACTTATTTCCAAAGGGAATGCTGTGTAGCCCAAACAGTACGTTTTTTGAAAAGAAGTGTTGGTCGAAATGAAGCACCCACCGCGACTGCTGTGCGCAAGTTTGTGCAAAAAGTTCGTGAGACTGGTATGCTAGTGGACAACACTCATGGTCTCCGTCGTCGTACGGTGCGCTCAGATGAGAAAGTTGCTGCTGTGGCCGCGAATGTGAGACTCAATTCACGAACATTAACTCGCCGTCGATCTCAAAACCTCAACATTTCACGCACTAGCCTGAGGAGAATTCTGCAAAGATCTCGGACTATTCGTTTGTATGTATATATGCGTTACAGTCCATGAAGGACCAAAGCCGAGCTTCTCTCAATCACCCATGTTGTGTGTGATTTACAGTTTATTGCCGGTTCCGAACGGCGAATTTCGAGAGTCTTTTCATGACAATTATACTACAGGGGATTTTGTCAGGACCCCGCTGAGGAGAAGCACGGTGAAAACACGTTCGATGGCTGTTGTCGGTATTATTCGTATACGAGGTCCAATTGACTAAACAATTAAAGTCGCGTGACCATCCTCTTTGTTATCGCTTCGCAGTTTGGACCTTAGAGCAGCTTGAATTGGACAACGATTTTGGGCGAAAAATCAACTTTTCTGACGTGGCGGCTATGCACGTTATTGTCAAGAAGCCAATGCATCCACAGATAGTGACAGCTTGGTATAGACTATGGAGTAATGGCATCATTTGATCATTTTTGTTCGAAAACAAGGCTGGGAACAACGTTACGGTTAACGGTGGGCCTTACAGTGCCATATAAACCGCCTTTTTTTTGATGTGATAACGTCTTATAAATCGATGAACATCGGCTGCACGTACGAGAAAGTATGACTCATTGTCACGTTCCGCCTGACCTGAGCATGCAAGCGAAAGCGCGAAACAAGCGATATTTCGCCTATGGGATAGAATTTTGTTTGCATACTTGGGGGCATGAAACCTCATGCATAAAACGTAGGAGTACATTTATGAGTAATCAGTAATCCAGGTTATACATACATACATGCATCCACCATAATTCAGTCTTTACACGACAAATGCGATCCTTACGAATTCGTGTGAAAAAGTCTGGAATTTGTATGTTTGATATACATATATACATACGTACATATATACCCATTTCCAAATCGAGAAAAAATGCTCACATCCAATTACTCATGAGCGCGTACGTTTAATAATTGCTCGTTGGGTAGCGCACACTCACGAGCAGCTCATGAGTGTTTACGTTTCCTTTCCCAAACCACAACACTGTCCGAGCAATCTCATTTGTATCGGCTGTCGCCCGATCACTGTAATCAACCAGCATCGTGTGCGGTTAGTACTTAGGTGGTGGATCGCTTGGGAACACCGCGTGTTCTTCATTTTTCATCAATATTTTCTAATGACGTTATCACGTATCGACTTTACAGACAACCAAAATATTTTTTACTGAAAATTAAAGCATGAATTTGGATGACCTCTGGTTCCTGGAGGATGGCGCGCCATGCCACACAGCCCGTGTCGCAATCGATCTTTAGTGCACAAAATTCCCAACCCGTGCTATCAGCCTTTTGGTGATGCCAATCGGGCGATTCGGAGTTGCGATTTGACCTTTGGACTTTTCTTGTTCCTACTACTAAAACCTGTCTGTTCTGTCGGGCAAAGAACAATGAATTGTTTAGAAAAACATCCACGCGTTAAAGTGTGTGAAAAAAAAACTTTCTAAGTATCAGGACCAGATAAAATGCATTTTAGAGGGAGGCGATACATAGATTTATGGGTATGACCTGGAAACAACCAATCAATCAAGTAAATATCGTGCTGTAGTTGATACAAGTTCAAAGCGAACAATTTGGATTAGGAAATAATCACAGGGGGGTTACTTTGAAAGCCATGAAATTGATTTGAAATAATAAATAAAGATTTTTCTTGCTATTACCAATTATAATTTAATAGTACGTTCAATAGTACTTCCTATACCTAGGCGCTGCAGTGAAATGCAGCAATGACATTATAGCCGAATTCAAACGCAGAATAACTTGCCAATCGCTGTTTCTATGGGCTCGGGAAGCAACTGAGAAGCAGAGCCCACCTTTAAAAATCCAAGTGATCATATATAAGACCCTTATCATCCCGGTCCTACTACATGGCGCAGAGACATGGACTTTATCGAAAGCGGATGAAGAGGTCCTTGGTCGTTTTGAAAGAAAAAGTCTGCGTACGATTTGCAGCCCGATCTGCATAAATGAGGAATGGAGGAGAAGACTTAATGGTGAATTGTATGGGCTATACAGCGACATGAACGTAGCTCAGCGTCTGCGGATCTAACGCATAAGACAGCTAGGTTATGTAGAGCGCTTGAAAATCACAGTTCCGGCTCGGAGGGTATTTGAATACAACCCTGAAGGGCGACGAGGTCGAGGACGGCCAAATGTAAGGTGCCGCACGCAAGTGGAAGAGGACCTCAACAACCTGGGCGTGCAGCATTAGAGACTGCAGGCCAAAGACCATACGAGTTGGACAGGTTTTTTAGAAGAGGCCCAGATTCGCCATGAACTCTAGCGCCGAAGAAGAAGAAGAAGTACGTCCATAGTTTACTGGCGCGTGTGTGCTGCGGCAAGGAAAAGGCGGAATTCAACTCGCTATTTATTTACAGCATTTTCTGTGAAAGTATCGATAAAACAGGGAAAAGCAAGATACATTCCTGCGATGTTCCAGCAAATATGATAGAAGGCTTTTTGGTTATAAAACGCAAGTGCTATTCCAAAATCCTGACTGCGGGTCGGTAGTACGCTTGGACAAGGGACGAAATCATTGTGTTTTGAAGGCACATGATGCTGTCGATGTCGGAATTCAATGAACATATCATACGCCGTGGGGAAGTAGGTAGAGCCTTGGCCTCTGTTGCGTATGATACGGGATCGAATTCCGGCTTCAACCGTGCTATCGAAAGCATGTTTCAGTGTGCTTCTCCTTAGTGGGGTACTGAAAAAACCCCCTGTAATATGAAAACTTCTTGAAATTCGCCTATTGGAATCGGCAGTAAACTGTAGGTTCCTTTCACCGTTGGCAAATAAAATCACACACAACATGGGGGGTTGAGAAAAGTTAGGCATAGGTTCTCCCTTAGCTGTAACGCCACATACATACATATGTATGTACATACAACATAAGCTGCCAGTGGATTAGTGAATGTGTTTATCTTGAAGTACTCCTTTCAGTGCACGTGATGTGGACTTGTTGTCTGGTTCTTTCAAAGCTCTCAAGTACTGGGAGAGTAGAGATGGCTGGGAAGTGTGTAGCTAGAAAATTCGCCTTGTCTAAAGGGCTGCTCGCCAGCTGGAATGTTATCTTAAAATGAGCATAGGAATAGACGACTAAGCCGAATTTTTGGACATTGAAGTATTCGTTGCTCTAATTTTTAGTTGTATGTGAATTTGACTTGTTGAAGTTTCGCACAGCAGTCATTGCTTGCTCGTTTATACTTTCATTGGTTTTCCTCAGTAGGGATGGCCTTGTAAGTTCAAAAGCTTCATTCACCTCTATTACCCTAATTGTTCCTTTACAGCAATTTTTCAGTTTAAGAAGTATGGTATTTGTGATCTTATCCGCTGCGGCATCCGCGATCAGATAAATCAAATATGCTGCGTCTACTATACCTATTTCTATTTTGTCCTCGTTCAATGGACTATAATGTCACACCTTAACGTCAAGTTTTTTGCCCAACTTAATTTGACATTTCTTTGTTTCAGTGTTTGACAAATTCAGCCATGAAGAGGTACACATTTCAGGCCGTACTTGTTTGCAAATAAGGACGACCAAGCAGCTACCGTGAATTGTGATCGCTATCGCGAGATGATAAGGGACATCTTGTCGCCAGAATTTGAGGATATGCATCTGGACGATATGTGTTTCCAACAGGATGGTGTCACTTGCCACACAGCCAGAAAATTCAATGGCCGTGTTATCTCACGTCGTGGCAATGTTAATTTGCCGCCACGATCATGTGATTTGACACCGTTGGACTTCTTTCATTGGGGAGATTTAAAGGAAAAAATGTACGTCAATAAGCCAATAACAATTCAAAAACTTAAGGATGATATAATCCGGCACATTAACGACATTGAACCTCAATTATGTCTCAAAGTCATTGAAAATATGGACCATCGGATAGAGGTAAGGCACCGAAGCCGTGGCGAGCACTTGGCCGATATTTCTTTCACACATAATTGTCACAGATCTTTCTATCATAATAAAAAATATTAAATTTTGTTTTATTTACAATTATCATCGTGCGCTTTCGTTGGACCACCCTTTATATGTACATATTAAATACCAAACCAGGAATGGGACAGGTATTCGAAGTAATTTACTCTAAAAGCGCATCAAGAGACTAACACTCTTGTAGAAATGGCTGAGTGATCTACATGGCATTGGAATACCTTTATACTCCTAGCAATCATTAGCAAAATGTTCACCAAATTATATCGGCTATAAAAAACGCCACAATAAAGCTGACTAAAAGGGTTAAATATATTTTATGACAGTCATTAACCCTTTAATCTCCGCCGAGTGCCGTAAATGCCACAAAAATTACTATTGGCCATCATATGGCTTTAAATACTTAACGGAAAGTCGTAAACATTAATTGTGCAACGACTTTACTTGCTCATAATACACATTCAATATAATGTCCTTGGCATATCCTTAGGAATGTCTTCGTTTTAACGCTGATATAACGTTTTTAACTAGGTATTAACGATATGGAGCCTTTCTAACATGACTTGTTTGTTCTCAGTATTGTCTGTTTGGAATGAAAACCTCAAGTAGTATTATAGAACACAATTTTACGGATGATTCCGGTGGTTAAGAATACTGAAAGTATAATCGAATGAAACATGACGGGCGTTCTTACGTATGATATGTTCCATAACGGCAAGTAGTTAGTCTGGCTTGGCTTTTATGTCACACTTTCGTAGCAACGTGCTAAAAAAGAACATATAGAATCAGAATAGCGCAAGATCCGCTATTCATAAGGGCTACCCTCTGCAATACCAACATTTTCATCAGGTAAATACATATGAAAGGGTTTTCGTTGCTTGTACGACTTTCACTAAGGGGTGGAAATGAAGGGAAAGTCGACAATTTTGTTGTGAATACACTATAAATATACACATAGGTTTTCTTATTTCGAAATATACTTGCGGCAATGTCGATACTATGAATTGCCTTTTATGAGATTCCCTTTGATTTACAACATCTACAAGTGCTTTAAGATAGAACAAGCAAAAAGTCATCCCACTAGCCAATGCAGATCTCAAAGAACGTAGTCCCTAACTTGGTTATTTACACTTCCGCCCTCAATAACAATTACTTGTGGACCATTTCATAGCACTTTAATTTAATTAGCAGAATGTATCATTTCCCTTCGGGGAAACAACTTGGCAGAAATCTTTCAATATCCTCTGAAGAGCAGCCGACAAGTCGCTTGACCTTCGCATGGTTTCTTGTAATTATTTAGCTTATACTATCAATGTTACTATCATCATTTCCATGATTGCTATTGTATGGTCGTTCTGGTCATTCCTAACACTAATGAAATTGCAGGGTTCGCCGGCAAAAGTTCCTGATGGTAGTTCATTGGCTTAGTGGATCCCATGTCTGGGGATTACTATGTAGGAAATTGAGCAAAACAATGTAATAGTGGATTAAGGGTTTCTTCTGTGGAGACATATTATTAATTAAAAGTCACAGACCTCACACGAGTTGACTTCGATGTTAAGCTGATCAGGGTGAAGGGCTGTCGGGCGTCAGTGGTATAAGGTCAGATGAACGAGGCCGGATACACATGATACACATGAATGTGGGAATGAGAAAGCTTATAAGATATTTATGTATATGGGCTAAATTTCATCAAGGAGGAGTAGTCCAGAGCATGACAGTCGAAGAGCAAACAGCAGGGAGAAGAAAATTAAAATTCTCCTTACAAAGTATCTTAACAATTGCTCTTGATTAATTCTGGCTTACTTGCTATGGATCTATTGGAAGGAATATCAGAAGACCTGCCATTTCTAAGCATCTACGATTTATATGTTTTATTTATCTACCCATAAATCAACTTTTATAACCTTCCTCCAATATTATGTTTACATAATTTTATGGCCATTAAGTTCCGGGAATTTAGTCAAAACCTGCGAACTGGCAACACTGCGTCGTTCGTTAACATCTGCCTAGAAAGCAACGTATTGTGATTCGATTCTTAGCGAAATCGGCTGAAAAAACCTCGGAAATTGTCCGAAAATAATAGGTGGTATGTGCACACGAGTGTATGTCGAAGATACGTGTGTTTGAATGGGTAAAGTGGTTCAGAAGGGCCGTGAATCAGTAGAAAATGATCCACGTGAAGAGGCTCGCCTCACCTCTCTTACTCACATAACGTCGAACTTCTGCGCGCGCGTTAACTTATAAACCAAACAACATTTATTGATGGTGGTCTTTAGACTGGCTTTTATTTTCAAAGCTGTTCTTAATCTTCTTTCTTCTTTTGTGGCGTTACAGCCCATGAGAGTTCAGAGCCAAGCTTCAGTATACTACGTGGGGTTTTGCCAGTACCCCGCCGAGGAGGGACACCGCGAAAAAACATTTGATGGCGTTGGTGTTATCGGTATCTGAACTCGCTCATCGTGCGTCGAAGTCCAACATACTAACCACTGCGCCACGCGCCCTCTCCGTATTTTTAAACCCACATAATATTACCTGCATATTTAATTAGTCAGCAATATGCATTAATGGCAATCGAAAATACGAAAATATGAATGAATGAATACTTAATGCCAGAATGCTTAAACTTCGGTGGGTCAGTGAATCAAATCAGTAGTAGATGGGTGAGGGCACTAACTTAACAGGCGCTGACCACATCTAACTGACGCCTGAGCATTCATGCATTATCTATCGAGCTAATAACAACAAAGAAACCATCCGCAAGATGTTACATGAGGATTTGAACATGCGAAAGGTTTGCGAAAAGCATTCCAAAGCATTCCACAGTTGCCGCATCCTCCCAATGGGCTCGATATTGCCGCCTGCATATTTTATTATTCCGCAGGATGAAGCCACACCTCTGGGGAACTCATCATGCTGTAACCATCATTCTGAATGAGTTGACTTCGGAGGATTATCAAGGTGGGGCAACGTTCGAATCGTTATGTAGATTTAAAAGAGGCTATTGTGAAGGCCGGTATTAAAATTGTTCCACAAACATAATTTGCTTGTTTCTTGTTTACGAATTTCCGGAACTGAATTACCATATCATACTACGTCTCAGGCCCAGCACTTCCGTATCAACTAGACAAGAAGACGCGCGTTAACAAGAGTCGGCACTTAATTACAACAGTCACTCGGTGCAAGAATCGGATTTTTAAGTGTAATAGACAACTGTCCTTTTTGGCTTAACGTTTAGGATTTCCATAATTTCTCTATTTTTGTGCCAAAGCAATTTAAAAGTTTAAGACTTTCCAGGACACAGTATCCCAGAAACACTGCTTTTGTCTTTTTATTAACTAACAATAGCTTTGGATACCTTTAACAATTTCGATGATAATTTGCAAGTTAGTTGTTCGTGAAAGAAGAACAGCTGAAATGAAAAGTCGTTCCATGCCAGGATCCTTGTTTGTTGGTTCGTTAATAAGACAGAAGGAAATGTTTATGTTAATGAGTCGTCGGTTGTTTACAGCCTTTCGTTTTTCTTGGGCAGACAAGTTCTGACAGTGGACATTTTGGCTCAAAATTCAAATTATAGAAAAATGAGTAATAGGCCCGGTGAAACCAAGTTTATGTATGTACACAAATATTTCACAATTTCGAAGACACAGGTTGCGTAAGTTGTCATTAAGCTTCAACATTGGAATGCAAAATTATTCTAAAGCCCAATGCACACAGAGCAACCCGGAAAAACTTAACCGGTTGGCAATTCGGGTTATAGATCAGTTACGGACTATGTGGCACGAGGAAACACATCACCAATCAAAATATCTAGTTTGTACACCCATACCTTGAAAACAACTTTCAGAACCGTTTGTTTGTTTGTTTATTTGTTTATTTATTAAATATCTCTGCACAATTAAGTTGTATACATAAGCGTGAACTTATAAGTGTGTACAGTTGTTTAAGTTTTACATAAAAATTGTAAATAACAAAGAAAAGAAAAACTTAACTAAGAATAAAGGAAATGAAGAAAGGAAAGGATACTTACTTACTTTGATGGCGCTACAGTTCGGGGTGAATCAGGGCCTCAACCAATAAGCCTCTCCAGCCGGCCCGATCTTTGGCCAGCCGATTCCAGTGCCCCACGCCCAGTTGATTGAGGTCCCAGTGTGCGCCACCTTAAATGCGGTCGTCCTCTGCTGCGTCGTCCCTCGGGGTTGGAGTCGAAGACTCTTCGGGTCGGAGCGTTGATGTCCATTCGCTCTACATGGCCTAGCCATCTTAGACGTTGGATCCGAAGAGGTCTAACTAGGCCGATGTCGCTGTACAACCCGTTCAGTTCTTGGTTTAATCTCCTTCTCCACTCTCCGTTTACGCAAACGGGACGAAAGATTGCACGCAGAATTTTCATGGTGATGGTGCGTGTCGACCTTCTCCAAGATCTGCCGTAGTGTAAATATTTGGTCCATCATGGATTTTCTTGGCCTGAAGCCACACTGGTAGGAACCTATCAGATTGTCAACGAACGGTATGAGGCGCTTACGCAGTACGGCAGAGAGGATCTTGTACGCGATTTTCAGGAGGCTTTGCCCTCTGTAATTGGCGCAGTCATAAGGGGTCTCCTTTCTTATGGACCGGGCAAACGATACTGAGATTACATTCATCGGGCATGCATTCTTCCGACCATATCTTGCAGATGAGTTGGTGCACGTTCCTGACCAGCTCATCGCCAGCTGCTTTAAACAGCTCCGCGGGGAGTCCGTCTGCTTCAGCAGCTTTATAAGACTTAAGTTTCGATACTACTATCTTAACATCGTCTAGGGCGGGTGGACGGGATTCTCCTTCATCTTCGTCCATTGTGAATTGTTCGCTTCGCCTCACGGCGGCATTATGACTATCATCGCCCTTATACAGTCTGCAGAAGTGGTCCTTCCACAATCTCAGCATCGACTGTGACTCCACCACTAGTGGTCCGTGCTCATCCCTGCGGGCTTCTGCTCTGGCTTTATAGCCTTGGCATCTTCGTTTTACTTTCTGGTAAAATTAACATCTCTCCATCTCCTCGATCTCGGGCTTCTCGTGCTCTTTCTTTTTCCTTCTCAGAAGCGCATGCGCCTCTGAGGGGGGCTCTCTAATGGCGTTCTGACAACGACTCCATTGCTGTTCTACGGTTTCTGCAGATTGCATCGGGAGAGCTTGAGGGAGACTTGATCGGCGAAGGTCCTGGCGGTCTCCTGCGATTGCAGCTTTCCGACGTTAAATGTTGGTGTTCTTACTCGACTCCCTTGATTCCGAGAAATTCGCATCCGTACGTTGGCTGCAACAAGGTAATGATCCGAGTCGATGTTGGCTCCTCGAAAGGTTCGGACATCTAGGAAGCTGGAGGAGTGTCTGCCCTCGATCGCAATATGATCATTTGGTTGGTTGTCGATTGATCGAAAGACCGCCAGATCCTCCTATGGATGTTGAGGGGTGGGAATCGTGTACCTGCTACTAGCAGATTATGTCCCGCCATAAAGTCCACTAGCCTTAGTCCGTTTTCTGACGTGGTATTGTGTAGGCTGTTCTTTCCAATGGCGAAAGTAAAGAAAAGGGACAAAAAGAAAGTCAAGAAACAAGATAACAAAAGAAAGATAAGCAATATGGAGAAGAAGATATTTTAAATCATTGCAGTGTTATCTAGTTAAATCATTGAACAGTCTTCGAAGATTATTTTCTTGAAGAGATTTACTATATTTATTCTTTTAATCTCTGTAGGGAGTGTGTTCCGTAAATGAATAACGTCCACAAAAAATTGCCTTCCGGTGTTTAAAAATGTATGCCTAATGTGGTATTAAATTAAAAGTTCTTTGAGAGTTCGCGAACCTTAATTTTGAGTATAAGTATTCTGATGACTTCTTCTTCTTTGGTGGCGCTACAACCCATGAAGGAAGGGACTTATAGTTTAATGCCGATTCCGAATGGCGTGAATCGAGAGGCTTTTTCAAGGCAAGTATACTACGGAGGGTTTCGCCAGTACCCCGCCGAGGAGGAACGTCGCGAAATAACCATTCTATGGCCACGGCGCCCATTGAGCTACTGTATATAATTTTGTGTAATGTAAGGACTGCATTTTATTTAAGAAATCGATTAAGTGAGCCGCCAGTGATCTTTATATCAAAATCTGAAACATAAGCGTACCCTTCTAAATTAAATATATATCTGACGCAACTGTTAATAGTTAGTTTGTGCGAACACTCATAGTCCATATTTGAAAAAATTTCACAACCGTACACAATGAGAGGGAGGACGAAAGACTTGATCAGTTTCATTTTGACTTCGACTGGCAAATAATGCTCAGTTGGACTTAGCCCACGTAGGGTGCAATAAATTTTGCGAACTGTTTCACTTATATCAGGGGTGGTCAAACTTGCAGGCTATGTGTTCGACTTTTCGCTGAAATTGTTACACGTCCTATCCATTGTTCTGACTTGCAGAAAGATATACAGATGTAGGTACGTACCAACAATTCAAGTGTAAATTTTATTATACTTTTATTGATACAAGCTTTAACAAAACAAGTTTGTCGGAGTCTACACGAGGGCTATTTGACGAAGGCTGAATTAAGTGCAAACGAGAGGGTAAGTGAAACAGAAATACATTGGCACAGTCACGCGGGGGTAGCTACTTCGTGGGTTTTTTTGACATTTCCTTATGTCCTTTTCTTTGTTTTGCGATGTCGCTTCACTCCTGTTTCTGACTTAGAAGTGTACGTTTGGATACCATTCTTCCTTTTCAAACATCACCACAGGCTAACGAAAATGAAATGTGAAACGAAATGTCAAAAAACAGCCACACGCAGAAAAGCTCCGTGTGGACTCGTCTTCAAATTGGAACGAAGGTTCAAAAGAAACAGGCGCAAAAAAAAAGCCCTCGTGTAGACTCCGACTTTATTATATTATATGCTGCGCAGAAAATGAGTGTGGAGAGTGTTAAATATATTCTTTTTTTTATTGTACAAGGTCGCACAATTTATAAAATTAAAGGAAATTGATAATAACGATTAGATATTGAATATTACTTGAAGGTACTCCTGAAATATGACACTGCATATTTGAAGCAAGTTTTTTGTACTGTGGTTCATTTGCACTGATTTTAATTCGCAAACATGCCGCCAAATGTTGATCTGTTAAACGGGATTCATTGAATGGAATGCTGATTCACACAGGAATTTTGATCCAAAAAACGAAGTGAGATAAGCTGCAACTTTCCACACATGTGGATAATTTTCCGTGCAACGTAGGCTCCAAAAACTGTTTACGGTTAAGGCTCTTGATTTCAGCAAAGTATCGCACTTTAATGTCGAAATTTGATACTCGAGCAGCGCTGGTTCTACGTCTTCCACACTGATATCACCCTCGAATGGAAATAGCATAAACTTGATATTATCTCCTAGCATACATTTAATGTTTTTGAAAATATCATTTATGAACAAAACAAAAGTGGGCCCAGAACAGATCCTTGGGGTACGCCCGTGTCCACTGGCAAGCTCGTGAAATGTTTGTTCGCATAGACCACATATTGTGTTCTTCCGCAAAGATACATATGAGGCCAGGAGTTTGCACACGGATTCCTCCAGGAAATCCAGGAAAACGACCACTGACATCATATCACTGTCAAGGCCAGAACGGATATCGTTGTAGTTCCGTCACAAGTTTGTTTTCCTCCAGAAACGTTTTCATCTGCTTGCTTATTATTTTCTCAAACACTTTACTAAGAAAGGGAAGTATTGCGATCGGTCTATGGTCGGAGTTTGTGGACTTGGATGCTGTTTTGCATCTTAGCGGAAAGACCCGTGTGGTACTGATTGTATTGAATATACATATGTGTGTGTTATGTGCTTACAACAGGCAACATGATTTTTATGAAGTTGGGGTTAATGTCATCATGTCCAGCTGCCTTAGATTGAATGAAAATATTGCTTCGCCTACACAAACAATAAACACAATGTAAAGAAAAATCGAAATCGATTTCATGCATCTTTGGTTGTGCAAACTCGATAAACTTCCTATTAAGCTCATTCACATCCACATCTGCTATTCTAGGCGTTTTACCGCAAATGCCGTCATCTTTAATAGAGCTCCAAAATTCTGAACTGGAATTATTTACTCTGAATTTGTTTTTGTAGTACTTTCTTTTACTACTGCGAATAAAAGATATGACAGAATTTCGTGTGCTTTTATATTGATTGAAGATCAATGGACGCTTACATATATCTTCTCCATCTGAGATATAGAAGATTGCGAGTTTTCATCATTTTTTTAATCGATTGGTTAAACCAGGAAGCCTCAGTGCCTTGTTTTTTGCTGCTAATCAGTTAGAACTTTCTGATTCGACATTTTTGGCATTCTACAGAATGACTAAAGAAAGTTATTTAGAACATCTGAAGGTGGCTTCCCCTGCAATCCAGAAGCAAAACACCAGCATGAGGGAGTCAATGGAAGCAGACGAACGGCTATTAATCACGCTCAGATAAGAAACAATGAATATAATTAGAATAATGAATATACTCATGATTTAAAGTTTGCTATATATTTGGTTGAAGAGCTCCTGAATAGTAACCCGCGAGTGGTGAAAAGGAGGCATCTAGCGAAGTATAGTCCGTAATTCGCTCAGTGGTGGGTGGAGGCATGTCAATAGAAAATGAGCAATTACTCGTTGATGGGTATGAGGAGGGAGGACGTAAGGATTTGGCTGACAGCGTGTCATTCACAACATCCAAGGTCTCCCTCTTGAACTGTCGCACTTCTTGATCATCCATTTGCATAAGATCTGGAAGCCTGCTGAGAAGTCGCCTTTTTACGGTCCAAATATTCCATGAAAGCCTTGTCCACATCATCATTCTTCGCAGCACCCTTCTTCTTTGGTACATACTGCTTGTTTGTTGTGGGGATGATCATGGTAAAGCAGTTTCTCATGGTGGATGGATGGGTCGTCGCCAACCCCATCATCTCCTACGGAAAGTCCTTCTTCCTCCTCCAGTTGTGGCTGAGACAGATTTCCGGAAGGCGTTCCCAATGTAAACTTCAATGCATCTGCTAGATAATACGTCTTCTTCTCCTTTGTGCTGGAGCCACTCTTGGGGGGTTTCATATGTATGTCCGACAAAAACTATTCTCATGTTTTCCCATCGCTCTTTGCCGCTGAAAAGAGAATGTAAAATTGAAAAAACAAAGAAAACAATAGAAATGATACCAGATTTAAAGAAAAATTATGTTAATCCTACTTGCATCGTTTTTACAATCGTTTATTGCTGTATTTATGAATTACAGATATTTGGGAACTGGTGGAACATTTACATCGATTGCTCTCTATTTCGCTACAGGAGAGTCTACAGTTGTTTGCATTGTAGCGGAGGCAACTCAGGTGATTTGGGACGTACTTCATCCAACAATCATGGCTATTCCAACAAGGGACGGGTGGATACAAACAGCGAAAAAATTTGACTCGCTCTGGGATCTACAACTACAAATAGTTTCATTCAATAGTGATAATGGCTTCCTGTGAAGCCGATGGTACTTTCACAATGATTGAAACGGGTTATGCTGGAAGAAACAGTGATGGCGGCATATTCCGTGCATCAGCAATGAAACATTGGTTTCAAAACGATGGACTTGGGATTCTTCCTCCCTCGCCACTAAAATACGATGCAAGTGGTAGTCCCTTTCCCTATTACTTCGTTAGTGATGAAGCGTTCCAACTGTCACGATACCTGACGAGACCCTATCCGTCAAAGATATTGGATAATGTCAAAAGAATTTTTAACTATAGAGCAGAGGACGGAAAACAATTCAATGCGCTGTTGGGTTGGCGTGGGAGAAGTTTGTTGTTTTGAATGGCCCTATCCGCATCCGACATCGCTAGGTCGTGACAGCAGTCATCAAAGCTCCTTGCGTTCTTTACAATTTTGCGAAAAAACGAGGACTGCAGTGCACGTCAAACGATGCAAGTGTTGATGAAGGTGCAGATGAACACGAGACAACCTCTCCTCCCGCAGCACCTAACCGTAAACAATAACACTCGTGCAGTTGATCTCAGAGACAAAAATCGCAGGAACAATATCATGATTTCACACAGAAAGCTTAAATAGTGACCCAACCCAGACGATCTTAAGATGACGATATCGCTGCTGGAGCAGACAGACTTCCCGCGGAACTGTTTAAAGCAGCTAGCGATGAGCTGGTTGGGAACATGCACCAATTCATCTGCAAGATATGGTCGGAGGAATGCATGCCCGTCGAATGGAATATCAGCATCGTTTGCGCGGTCCATAAGAAAGGAGACCCCTATGACTGCGCCAATTACAGAGGGATAAGTCTCCTGCACATTGCGTACAAGATCCTCTTTGCCGTAATGTGTAAGCGCCTGAAACCGTTCGTGGACAATCTGATAGGTTCCTACCAGTGTGGTTTCAGGTCAGAAAAATCCACGATAGGCTTGGAGAAGACCGATGAATTCCAGGTCGACACGCACCATCTTTTCGTCGACCTTAAGGCCGCATATGACAGTGTTTATAGAGACGAGCTATACAGAGCCATGTCATGTTTTAACATTCCTGCCAAACTCGTCAGACTGTGCAGGATGACTATTGAGAATTCCCGCTACTTCATTAAGGTCGGAGGTAAGCTTACCGAGACCTTCGATGTTAAAAAAGGTTTTAGACAGGGTGACGCACTGTAATGTGACTACTTAAAAACATCGTGCGGGACTCTGCGGCCAATACAAGAGGTACGATCTACTTCAAGTCTACACAATTGCTTGCCTACGCATATGACATTGACGTTATCGGACGGACAAAGCGAGACGTTAATGGGGAGTTTGCAAACATTGAAGCAGAAGCGGCTAAAGTGGGTCTAAGGGTAAATGGGGACAAGACCAAATATATGCTGTCGTCAAAGAAAGGAGCGCAACACCGACGTCTTGGTCAGAACGTCACCTTCGGCAGCTATATTTTTGAAGGAGTCAAGGACTTCGTCTACCTTGGTTCGATAGTGACAAGCAGCAACGACACCAACGCTGAGATAAAACGCAGAATAACCGCCAACCGCTGCTTCTTTGGGCTCAAGAGGCAATTGAGTAATAGAGCCCTCTCACGAAAAACTAAGGTATCCCTCTACAAAACGGGCTGTTCGCGACATTCATGTAGAGCGAATGGACATCACCGCTCCGGCCCGAAGAGTCTCCGACACCAACCCCGAGGGACGATGCAGCAGAGGACGACCGCACAGGTGGAAAGGGAACTCAACCAACTGGACGTGCGGGAATGGAAGCGACTGGTCAAAGATCGTGCCGGCTGGAGAGGCTTGTTGGTTGAGGCCCTGGTTTACTCCGAACTGTAGCGCCATCTAAGTAAGTAACGACAGGTGCATCCCATGACTTGATGATGATGTTTACGTGTCTCAATTTGCGCTTAGCCTTACGGAGACACGAACCAACGTCTATGTTCGGAAATTAAATAATGGTAACTTTCAGCGGCATAAAGCTTAGCGCATTTGAGATACGTATAGCGTGTGTGAGGTGGCGCAGCGAGGCGCGTATTTTCATAAACTACAGGATTGAATAGAACGGCGTAAATCGGTAAACACGTGTGACGTGTAGCGACCCGCGCGAGCCGACTGGCGCGAGATACAGTTTCACGTACCATTCTCTCGCGTCTGGTTCTTGATTTTGGAGAAATGGCAGAAGAAAAATTCATAGAGGCAGTTAGGGCCCATAAAGAGCTGTATGATACCCAATGTGCCAACTAGAAGAAGACAAAATTATAAATTGACCGCTCTTCTTTCTCTCAGACAGAACATATTTATTACGTAATTTAAATTTCCGGTTCATAGAGCAATACAACAAAGTATCCTCTTCAGCTTCATCTGAATCTGAATCGGAATTTAGGTTTAATAATATCGATTGCTCTGATCGCGAATCGGACAATCGCGTGTGGCACGTGCGCGTCATGGCATTTGTGTCATTTCACCTCACGCGTGCTATACTTGTCTCAATTTGCGCTTAGCCTAATGCTGGATGCCAGAGCATTCTAGAGACTTCCGAAGGGGAACGTCTGACGGCGATCATTCGAGAAAGTGGACCGAGAGCTATATAAGCGCGAACGCTCGCCCTCGTATTCATTCAGTTTACAGAAGTGAATAGCGAGTGACAAGTGTGTAAAAAAAAACTTTGAGTAAAGGTTTGCGTGTGTAATAAGGTGTAACAATAAATAAAAGTGGTGAAGAACTCAGATAATTGATCTGTGTGCCCCGGTTATAGGCATGCATACTATCCATTGAAATCTACTTAGAAGTTTGGCATAGTTGGATCTTCACCAGGCTAAGCAGCCGTACGTTAGTGTAGGTCTAGGAGCTGCGGTATACAGCCAGTATGTTATTTGGGATCTGATACACCATCTGGTGCCCAAGGCCTTCTTGCAGGTGTATAGCGCAGTTGCTGCTTTTTTGAAGCGCTCTTCCGAATTCAATTCCCAGTTGGGGCTCCTGTGGAGTATTACGCCAAAGTACATATTTGGTGTGATCTGTGCATCTTAGGTACAAAAGTCGCATTGAGTTTTGGTGGAGAGATTTGAGGTACATGTCTGCCGTTTTCTTGCGAATAAAATAACCTACGTTTTGGAGGAATATATTTCAAGCCCGTAGTTCTCTGCCCATTTAGCCAGTTTGCCAA
Source organism: Eumerus sabulonum (assembly GCA_951905685.1). Classification (NCBI taxonomy): domain Eukaryota; kingdom Metazoa; phylum Arthropoda; class Insecta; order Diptera; family Syrphidae; genus Eumerus; species Eumerus sabulonum. The sequence goes on along the minus strand of OX645061.1, from coordinate 95,534,083 downwards.
GGCGTATTTTCAACAAATCTCGGATTGTTGGAGATGTGTTCCGCTAATTGCTAGTGCAATACCGTCTATATACGTAATGACTTCACACCCGCTGGCATCCAGTGATAGAAGTCCTTCATTGACAACTAGCACCCGTGATTGCGGCGATAGTGCCACGTTTTACTACCATTTTTGTGTAAGGGCGCCGTGGCGCAGTGGTTAGTATGTTACACTCTGGCGAACGATGAGCGAGCTCGGATCCCGATAGCACCAACGCCATCGAATGTTTATTTCGCGACGTTCCTCCTCGGCGGAGTACTGCCATGAAAAAGCTTCTCTCTAAACTCTATGTAGGTGCCTTTCACCTGTGCGAAAAATAAATCACACACAACATGGGTGATTGAGAGAAGCTTGGCTCTGGTCCTTCATGGGCTTGGGCCACCAAAGAAGAAGAAGAAGCAGCTAACTTACGAATGAATCCACAAGTTTAAAGCATCTGTTATATTACCATTAACCTCTAGTCTGCTTAATGCATTGGTGATGGCTAGTGGTTTTATGTGGTTGAAAGCTCCTTCTATGCCGAGGAAGGCAATCATGGTGGATTCTTTGCTGCGCATCGCTGGAAACAGACCAACTGGGAGTTGGTCGCTGTCTAGGTAATTAAGTATTTCTTTTTGGTAATACTATGTTTTAGTAACTGTCAACAGTCATACTGTTTCTGCTGTTTGGCAATATTACACACACTAAAAGAGTCGCGGAGGTAATGCACGCACGAGTAACATATGTGACTGCAACCCAGAAGGCGGTCAATTCCCCAACGGAAAATGCAACGCTACAAAACACGGCCGTTCCCCCCAAGCCAGCAAGAACTGGGTCATCGATGACGACAACAGCGAACTCAATCAATCCAGCTGATTCAACGGCACCAGCAGATGACCCCAAAAAACCAACAAACGACGCATCAAAAGAGAGGTATAAAAGTGAACCTCCCAACAGAAGCAGCAGACCAATTTTCCGCTTATAGTTACGTGAAATAAATAAGGTCTCCGTTGACCAGTAAACTTAAAAGTGCGTTTTATTTTTTAAGTCGGTTCAGCGTATAGTTCTTGATTGGCGCAGTCGGTGTTCCTCTATTCGTCGAAAAAGAGGAAAGTGATACAGTACGTTGTGATTTCTTTTAGAACTTAGTAAAAGTTCTTAAAGAACACGGTAAATAGTGAACAAAAAAAAAAAAAAAGAGAAGTTAATAAGGCAGTGAAACGAAGTGCTTTGAAAAACAAGTTACCAAGTGCACGTAGAAACAAGCCGGACACACAAAAAAAAAAATAAAAATAAAAATAATATTAAAAATGGCTCAACCACAAGCATCGCTCGAACAATGTCTAGTGACATTGACAGAAATTCTTGCGAGGCAGAATCATCCACAAAGTTGGAGATCGATAGTGGAAAAAGAAATCAAATACATTCAACCGTTTAGTGGTGAAGCAAAGACTTTACCATCGTTTATCGAGACAATCGAACAAGTGTTAACAGACTTTGGTGAACAAGCCCCACAAGTGTTTCGGGTAATATATAATGAAAAGATAATTGGTGCCGCGAAAAATTATCTATCAAGTAATGTGCCGACAACATGGGAGGAGTGTAAAGAAAAGCTGAAAATACACTACAAATCATCGAAGGACCAAACAGCAATCATCAAGGACATCCACAATATTAAGGTATTTACCGTAAGTCAATTATTAGATGCTATTCAAAACATTGTAAATAATATTACGGAGTGTGCCGCGTTTAGTGATCAGGGTTTAGAAATAGCGACGTGTTTAAATAGTTCGTTAATCTTAAAAATTAAAGAGGTTACAGCAGGCGCTTTGGCCGCTGAAATCTACGATAAATATTCCTTGTCACAAATTAGAGAAATCTTACGTAAATATGTTGGTCAAGACAGATATAACTTGAATATAGAAAAGGTTCATAAACAGCATAACACTCAACACAAAACACAAAACTTCAAGACACAAAACAACCACACACAAAATCACCCAATACAAAATAATCATAAACACTTCTACAATAACAGACCTCAACAATCAGGACAATTTAGACAAAATGAATCAGGGCAAGTAAAACAGAATCCTAATCATTACACACAATCAAATCAGTTTAGATTCCCAAATACTAATTATAGAAACTCTGGGCAATACAGATCAGGACAGCGTAGAATAGAACCAATGGATGTAGATGCCCTCAGTAAAAATGAAGAGGTTAATCAATTAGAGAATGAGTTTTTTATCAACTAGCCTCGGACAATAAAAAAATATTCATTCAAATAACCATAGAAAACAATAAGTTTGTAGCCTTGATTGATACAGGATCTACAATCAGCCTTCTAAACTCAAAAAGAGTACCACATGTATTATACAAAAAGATAGCAGAAAACTCTTTAAAAATCAACACCATTCAAGGTTTAGTAAATGAAAACACAGAACAGGTCAAAACAAAATGTCCAGAACAATTCAAAATGCCTGATAACGCTAGAATGAAATGGACGAAAATAGAATTGAACAAGCCATACGATTTTCTAATCGGGATGGATTGGATTCAACAGAACGCCAAATCAATAGATTTTCGAAAACAAGAAATTATATTAATAAATGAAGTGCGTCTTCCGTTTTTAGCTAAACTATTAGACGAAGTAAATGCGCTAGAAATAAGTGAGAATAACCAGATTCAGACGAATCATTTGAATGAAGCAGAAAAACAAAGTATAGATAAGTTGCTAAACAAATATAAAAAACTTATATTTAGAGAAGGTGATCAATTAACAAATACAAAAACAGTGGTTCACGAAATAAAAACCACAACAGATCAGCAAATAAATTCAAAATTATATAGATATCCACCAAAACACGAAGCAGAAGTACGCAAACAACTAGATGAAATGGAGAAACAAGGAATCATTAGAAAGAGCAATAGTCGATATAGCTCACCCATTATAGTTGTCCCCAAAAAAAGAGACAATTCAGGAGAACAAAAGTATAGGATTGTGGTCGATTATAGAAAGTTAAATCAGGTCACAATAGATGATAAATACCCACTTCCAAACATTGACAGCATTTTGGATAAATTAGGTAAAGCCCAATATTTTAGCACCTTAGATTTAGCTAAGGGTTACCATCAAATCCTGGTAGCAGACCAAGATATCCACAAAACTGCTTTCGTGACACCTTCAGGCCTATATGAATATGTCAGGATGCCGTTCGGACTTAAGAACGCCCCTGCCACATTTCAAAGGTTAATGAATAACATTTTACGTGACTATATAAACAAAATATGCGTTGTCTATCTAGACGACATATTAATTTTCTCAACAAGTCTCGAAGAACACATAGAATCACTAGAAAAAATATTTAGGAAACTGCAGGAACATAATTTGAAAATTCAAGCAGACAAATGTAGCTTCATGAAACACGATACCGAGTTCTTAGGACACGTACTAACAAAGGACGGGATAAAACCAAATCCAAACAAAATAAAAGATATTGAAAATCTAGATTTACCGAAAACAGAAAGACAGCTTAAGGGATTTTTAGGTATGACAGGCTACTATCGTAAGTTTATTAAAGACTACGCTAAAGTAGCATACCCAATGATAAAATATTTAAAAAAGGATGAAAAAATTAACGTTAACGACCCACAATATATCTCTGCGTTTGAAAATCTAAAAACTTTGATTACAGCACACCCTATCTTAAAATTTCCTGAATATGATAAACAATTTATCTTGACAACTGATGCAAGCAATTATGCCATTGGTGCCGTGTTATCACAAAGCGGTCACCCAGTTTGCTTTGTGTCTAGGACATTAAACGACCATGAAAAAAATTATAGTGTTACGGACAAAGAATTTTTGTCAATCGTATATGCAGTAAACTACTTCCGGCCATATCTTTATGGAAATAAATTTAAAATTATAACTGATCATGCACCCATTAAGTATTTGCATAGTAAATACAAAGGTAAAGAATTTTCGCAACGGAACCAGAGATGGTTGCTAAAGCTACAAGAATACAATTTCGAGATAGAATACCTAAAAGGAAAAGAGAATAAAGTAGCAGATTTCCTTAGTAGATTAGAAAATACACCGAAAATTGAAGAAAGCAATGATAATGAATCAAATATGGAATTAACGGAAACAGTGCACTCAGTAGAAGAACAGCAATTAGATCATATAGGTATTAAAGAAGAAATCGTCAACAAATACAGAACACAACTGATATTAACATACAATATTATAAATGAAATAGAGATACTGCATAAAAGAAGAATCATATACCTGAACCCAATGGAAGGAACAAATAAAATCAAAGATGTATTACTTAGATTTATAAAGAAAGGATTGACTGGAATATATTCAGAAGTTGAAGATCATCATTATAATATAATTCAACAAATTATCATAGAACTATTCTCACATGATAAAACTGTCAGATTCATTAGGTGTTCGCAGAGGGCTGCCGAAATCCAAACCGAGGAGGAGGCACACAAACAAATCTCCCTCTACCATACAAAAGAATCAATGCACAGTGGTGTTAATGAAACATACTATACACTTAAAGACAAAATATATTTTCCTAAACTTCATGAACAAATACAATTAATTATTAATAATTGTAAAAAGTGCCAGGAGATAAAGTACGACAGGAAACCAATAAAACCAAAGTTTCATATCACCGAAACCCCAACTCACAAAAATGAAATCATACACTTAGATATATTCCATATACAAAAGAAAGCGTTTGTTACAATTATTGACAAACTAACCAAATTTGCAGTAGCCTATACAATAACTGACAGAAATTGGAGAAGTAAAAAGGAAATATTAATTGAACACTTTGCTAAGTTTGGAAAACCTAAGAAAATTATTACAGATAACGAGTTCAAGTCAGAGCATATCATTCAATTCTTAGAGCAAAATAATGTTGAAGTTCATTGGACTAAGCCAAACAGTCATACAGGTAACTCAGATGTAGAAAGGCTCCATTCCACAATTTTGGAAAAAATAACAGGTATAGAAGAAAAAGATATTTCAGTTGAGATGAAAATACAATTAGTATTGGATAATTATAATAATCGGTTTCATTCGACAATTAGGACTACACCTAGAAAAGCGAAAGAAGAAGTAGACGAACAAATATTAAATAGCATAGTACAGGAAACTAAAATCAAAAAAATTGGTAAACTTAATGAGAAACGAGAGGATTATCGTGAACAAAGACAGGAAGGACCCATTAAAAACTATAAGCATGTTAGGCATAAGAATGAAACTAGATACCGAATTAAGAATTTAAACAACGTACACTTAACAAACATTAAAAGGCAACATAAATTTACAGGTCATTTTCCTAACAACACTACTCCTATTACCAACAGTACATGGAATACTACAGATCACACCAATTAACGAACAGTCAGGATATTTGAAGATTAAGATTGAAACTATTCAAATTACTAACAAAACAAATATCATTCTACACCTTATTAACCCAAAAGAAATATTAGATACAATCATTCTTCTTAGGACTAACATAAAGCATTTAGAAATAGAAAACAAAGAAGTAATAAATCAGCGGATAGAAACACTGATAGCTAAAATTAATTCAATAATGCCTAGAAAAATAAACAGAAAGAAACGAGGCCTATTGAATGTAGTAGGAAATGCAGAAAAATGGCTTTTCGGAACCATGGATGACAATGATAGAATGTTAATCTTCAATCATTTAGAACTTTTAAATGAAAACACACACAAAACAATTAACACCATAAACGATCAGATCAAAATTAACCAACATTTTAATGAAACAATACACTCTCTACAGACCGTAATATTAGATGACAGACGAAAAATTCGAGACAGTTTAAACAGAGTAGATAGTGTCATAAATAACATTTTAAAACAACAACTATTTCTAGATCAAATCACTAAATTAGGTTTTATAGAAAATAAGATAAATCGAATACAGGACAACATTGTATCAGCTAAACATAATATTGTTCATCCAAGTATCCTTACAATGGAAGAAATAAATGAATACGGAATTGATTTTTATAAACTAAAATTGTTAAAAGTAGGCATTACCGAATATCAAAACAACATCATTGTAATTGCAATTAAAGTCCCCAAAAATTATGTAACAGTCGAAAAAAGATTAATAACCCCATTACCAAATAAAGAACATTTTGAAATAGATAGTAAAAACGAATATATTGTAGAGATAGAAAATAAAACATATACATATGAACCCGATGTAACTATTCATCAATTAAAACTAAGTAAACACTGTACTATAACCAGAAGTTGTAAACTAAAATATAATAATGAAACTCAAAAACTTCCCTTAGATGATACTACGATTATAATAAAAAATGCTAATAAAATTCTTGTAAAACAAAATTGTGATGAACGAGATGTTGTACTAAATAAAAATTATCTAATAAATTTTTATAATTGTCAAATTACTTTAATGAATGAAACATTCGAAAATCACCAAAAAACTTTCCAAGACAAATATTATTATCCCGATAACAGCATTAATTCTACCTTTGATAAAGCAATTACATTTGAGGATATAGTCTCTTTGAACTTTGAAAATATCAGAAAAATAAAAGAATTAAAATTACATAAAAATATAACGTATGGTCTAAGTTGTAGCATTATAATAAGTCTAATTGTAGTAATATATGTATTTTCGCATTATTGTATTAAATCATATAAAGTAAGAGTTGTTGACAACAAAATTCAGGAGAATTCCTACTCAAACCGAGGAGGAGTAACATATGTGACTGCAACCCAGAAGGCGGTCAATTCCCCAACGGAAAATGCAACGCTACAAAACACGGCCGTTCCCCCCAAGCCAGCAAGAACTGGGTCATCGATGACGACAACAGCGAACTCAATCAATCCAGCTGATTCAACGGCACCAGCAGATGACCCCAAAAAACCAACAAACGACGCATCAAAAGAGAGGTATAAAAGTGAACCTCCCAACAGAAGCAGCAGACCAATTTTCCGCTTATAATTACGTGAAATAAATAAGGTCTCCGTTGACCAGTAAACTTAAAAGTGCGTTTTATTTTTTAAGTCGGTTCAGCGTATAGTTCTTGATTCACGCGGGATCTCCAGGCCAGTCGATCCTAGGCTATCGACTCTGACTCATCAGGAGCTATGTCCAATCGCACCCAGGCGAGTTTTCGGACTTGGTCCAACCACTTTGTTTTGGGTCTGCCTAGCGGTCGCCTGCCTGATGGTATTGCATTCAAGGCATGCTTCGGGAGTCGTGATGATGGCGTTACTCGTGAAGAAGAGCCCGAGATACTTAAATTTTGCACCTGATGCTCCATTCCAGAGTTTACCTCGAGGAACCATTGGAGTTTGCCATTGACAGCCGTCGCGCGAGTTACATTCCCAAGTCGCACCAACAACATGACACCCTGTGACCCCATTCACACCAAATCCATTAACTTCCCGATTTCAACAAAACGGACGTAGATATCAGTTTTCATTTTCATTAAACCAATTGTAAAAGTGATTCGCCGAATTCGCAATGTCAGCGTCCGCTGAACATCTGGCCAAGCAATCACTTTGCAACGTAAAAACAAATCAAGCATTCGACGGGTGAAATTCCAATCCGTACAAAAATTAAGGCGTGTATGTCCCAATGGTAGCAAAAGTTTCTGGTCGTTTGTAAAAAACGTAAAAAAATTCAACTACGTCGTCTATACCGACGCTCATCCACAACGACATTCCAGCTGTCACCCCCTTAGACAAAGCTAACCCCCTTGCTTCCTATTTCGCAACCAGTTCTCAGCTCCCAGCTTGTACTTTGTCTCCGCTTGTACTAGAGTGCGTCAATTTCGCCATGGGACTAATCCACTTCCGCACTCGTATAGTCGCAAGGGTTCTTAAAGACCTCGACATACACAAATCCACTGGTCCAGATCGTATTGCCCCAATAGTTCTGAAGAGGTGTTCTTCTACGCTGGAAAAGCCACTGCGTAAGCTTTTTCACCTTTCCTACTCCTCTGAGCTCTTTCCGAATAGGTGGAAAACAGTAAACAAAAAGGTGAATCATCTTCTTCCTCCAACTACCGACCCATTGCACTAACGTCCCTTCTTTCCAAGTTCATGGAAACGCTGATTAACCGTCAGCTTATGAAATATCTTGAATCACGGAAATTCCTCAATGACCGTCAGTACGGTTTCCGCAGCAACAGATCCACTGGTGATTTGATGGGATATCTCGCCGAAAAGTGGAATAGCTCGCAAATTTGCAAAATTGTTGCACTGGATATTTCGAATGCATTTGACAGGGTTTGGCATGAAGCCCTTTTGTCGAAAATGTGTGCTTTTGGGATCGATGAGTCTCTTCTTCAAAGGATTAGAAACTACCTTTCGAATCGTTCAATTCAAGTTGTTTTGGACGCATTCAAGTCTGATGCTCTCTTTGTAAATGCTGATGTTCCCCAGGGCTCCGTTTTGTCTCCGACACTCTCTCTCATTTTGATAAATGATCTCTTGTCTGTTACTTCTTATCCAATTCCCTCCTTCGCTGATGGCAGTACTCTCAACTTCTCATATTCGTTCACTAGTTTACGACCCTGCACTTCGGTTGTAGATAGTGAGCGGCAGCGTATGTTGAGCTCATTAAATTCCGATATCGACAGCATCATCCAATGGGGTAAAAACAATAGAGTGGAATTTAATGCATCGAAAACACAATGCTGTCTCTTGTCGTTAAAGCGTATAACTAACCCGTAGTCGTTATCCATGAATGGCGGTTGCATCTCAGAAACCGAAGAGCTTTCCATCCTGGGTATGTGTGTTGCTCACAATCTTAATTGGAGCGACCACATATTCAGTGTCGCCAAGAATGCTGCGAAATGCCTAGGCTTCTTATACAGATGCAAGAATTATTTCTCACCCTTAGATCTGGCTACAATCTATAAGGCGTTCATTCGCTCCAAATTAGAGTTTAACGCTCATGTCTGGTCCGGTACTTCCAAGACCTCATTGCACCTACTAGACAGAATACAAAAACGCACGATAAAACTGATAGGTGACTCCAGCATTACCAGTTGGTGCATGTTCCTGACCAACTCGCCAGCTGCTTTAAACAGTTCCGCGGGGAGTCCGTCTGCTCCAGCAGCTTTATAAGACTTAAGTTTCGATATCGCTATCTTGACTTCGTCTAGGTCGGGTGGACGGGATTCTCCTTCGTCTTGTTCCATTGTGAATGGTTCGCTCTGTCTGACGGCAGCATCTTGACTATCATCGCCGTTATACATTCTACAGAAATGGTCCTTCCACAATCTCAGCATCGACTGTGACTCCACTACTAGTTGTCCGTGCTCATCCCTGCAGGCTTTATAGCCGTGGCATTTTCGCTTTACTTTCTGGTAAAATCTTCGAACGTCGTTCCTGCCGTAGCATCTCTCCATCTCCTCGACCTCGTGCTTCTCGTAATCCTTCTTTTTCCTTCTCAGAAGCGCATGCTCCTCCCTCCTTTTCCGTTCATAGAGCTCGCGGGCAGCCCTCGTCCGTCGAAGCAATGTGGCCATGTATGCATCCTGTTTCTCTACATGGGCCTGTCTGCACCCATCATCAAACCAGGGGTTTCTCGACGTTGGTGGCTCGAAACCGAGTACATCTGAGGCGGCCTCTCTAATGGCGTTTTGACAACGACTCCATTGCTGTTCTATGGTTTCTGCAGATTGCATCGGGCCTTGAGAGAACTTGAGGGAGACTTGATCGGCGAAGGTCCTGGCGGTCTCCTGCGATTGCAGCTTTCCGACGTTAAATGTTGGTGTTCTTACTCTACTCCGTTGATTCCGAGAAATTCGCATCCGTACGTTGGCTGCAACAAGGTCATGATCCTCGAAAGGTTCGGACATCTAGGATGCTGGAGGAGTGTCTGCCGTCGATGGCAATATGATCAATTTGTTTAGTTGTCGATTGATCGAACGACCGACGGGTCCCCTTATGGATGTTGAGGTATGGGAATCGTGTACTTGCTACTACCAGATTATGTCCCGCCATAAAGTCCACTAGCCTTAGTCCGTTTTCTGACGTGGTGTTGTGTAGGCTGTGCTTTCATAGCTGTGCCGTTCAAAGCTTCCTTACCCAGCTTCGCATTGAAATCTCCTAGAACGATTTTGGTGTCATAGCTGGGACATTGCGCATACGTTCTGCCTAGGAGGTAATAGAAGTCGTCTTTATGTCGGTCATCTTTCTCTTCTGTGGGGGCGTGGACACATAGTAAGCTTGTATTGCCGGGATTGCCCTTGATGCGGATAGTTATGAGGCATTCGCTTACATACTGGAAGCTTAAGACTTTTTTCCTGAGTCTGCCTCGAACAACAAATCCGCATCCGAATAAGCGTTGTTTATATTCTCTGTAGCAGTTTCCGTAGTAGATATCACAGTTTTTCATCCGCTTTTTGCCTGGCCCATCCTATCGCACTTCTTGGAGCGCGATAATGTCTGCTCTATAGCAGTCCAAAGAGTTGACCAGTTGTTCGGCTGCACCTGGTCTATTGAGGGACCCAACGTTTCAGGTGTAGATCCGAAATTCGTTTCCTCTTTGACGTTTGCGGGGGTCGTCAACATGGATTACATGTCCGTGTCCGAGGCTATTGGTTGTTTTCGTCTTACGCGATAGGGATGTTAGCCTTAGGCGCAATCCCTAACCTGGAGGGCCAGGTTCCTCTTTCCCCAGGAACAAGGGTCGGGTCGCTGCTAACATTGGTTCACTACCTGGCGGGTGCTAGTATAGCTATCCAGGGGATGCCACGCGGAGCCTCTGTGTCAACTTGGATTGAGCAGGGACAGAAATCGAAGCTGGCGTTTGCCAAGTTAAAGGCGATCAACTTCTTTGCTATGTTTGCTCGCTCCCATCTCCCCTGGATCTGGATCTGATTGATAGACTTAGTAAAATATAGTATATAGTCCTTCCTATTTATCGAAATCCAAACCACAGATTGAAGCAACCAACAAAGTGTTAAAATCACTCGGAACTCGGAATTTCATTTCCTCCCAAGTTGGTCGTTATGCGTATTTTTGTCCCCCATCTCGATCTGCAGCAAGTGTATTATTATAATAATACAGAATTATGCTCTTCCTACCGCTCCAACTTAATGGGGATAAATCCGTACATTAAGCTATTTGCTTAGCATATTGTCGTTTTCTGCGGCCACTATTCGTTGCACGTTTTTTTTTTTGTTTCGTGGCGATTTCTTCCTGACTTGGCATATTTGTTTCTTTGGAGGAGATTTAGTTTGGTAACAGACTCTCATCCCAGTTCCTGCCACTTCATATATTGTCCTGCCTTCTGGGGCCTGGGCCTCAACCAACATGTCCCTCCAACTAGCACGATCTTTTGCTAGCCTTTTCCATTGCCGCACACCGCCGCTGAGGTCCCCTTCCACATGTGTGAGCCATCTTAAGTGCGGCCGTTCTCTGCTTCTTCGTCCCTCGGGGATTCAAAGACTCTCCGGGCTGGAGCTGTGTTGTTCATTCGCTCTACATGACCCAGCCATCTTAGGCGTTGAATTCGTAGACGCCTGACTAGACTCATGTCCCTGCCCCAGCCCGTAAAGTTCGAGGTTAAATCTTTTCCTCCATACCCCGTCTGCGTGTATAGGCCCGAAAATCACGCGCAAAATCTTTCTCTCGGAACGACCAAGGGCCTCCTCATCCGCTTTTGATAGTGTCCATGCTTCTGCGCCGTATAACAGGACCGGAATGATAAGGGTCTTATATAGAGTTAACTTTGTCGTTCGGGAGAGGGCTGTATTACTCAATTGCCTCCTGAGCCCAAAGAAACAGCGATTGGCAAGAGTGATTCTGCGTTTGATTTCGGAGCTGATGTCGTTGTTCCAGGCCCTTACTACCTGGAATTTATATCTGCCAATACAAACGTTCTGGCCAAGACGTCGGTGGTGAGCGTCCTTTTTAGATGACAGCATATATTTAGTTTTTGCCCTCGTTTACCGCCAGAACAACTTACGACGCCTCGAACTCAATACCCGCAAACGCCTCATTGACATCTCGCTGTGATCTACCTATTATGTCAATATCGTCGGCGTATGCAAGGAGTTGCGAGGATTTGAAATAGATTGTGCCTCTTGTATTGGACAGTGATTTTTGCACAATCATTATGATGTTAAAGAAATCACAAGACAGCGCATCGCCCTGCCTAAATCTTTTTTGACATCAAAACTATTGGTAAGGTGTTCACCGATTCGGATGGAGCAGCGACCATTCTCCAAAGTCATCCTGCATAGTCTGACGAGTTTAGAAGGTATGTCAAAGGTAGACATAGCGTTGTATAGCTCGTCTCTAATTACGCTGTCGTATGCGGCTTTGACGTCGACAAATAGGTGGTGAGTGTGGACTTGGAATTCATTGGTTTTTTCCAGGATCTGCCGTAGTGTGATGGTCGATGGTGGACTTCCCTGGCCTGAATCCGCACTGATAAGGACCTATCAGCTTATTTACAAAAGGCTTCAGGCGTTCACACAACACGGCAGAGAAGATTTTGTAGGGGATGTTAGGGAGACTTATTACTCTATAGTAGGCCCAATCAGAGGGGTCTCCTTTCTTGTGGATCCGACATACGATGCTGAGACTCCATTCCTCGGACATGCTTTCCTCTGACCATATCTTACAGATGAGCTGGTGCATGCTCCTAACCAGGTCATCCCCAGCTGCCTTGAAGAGCTCAGCAGACGGTCCGTCTGCGCCAGCAGCCTTATTCGACTTGAGCTTGGATATGGCAATCTTAACTTCGTCGAGGTCAGCGAGATGGAATTCTCTGCGGTCTTCGTCGATTAGAAATGGATCATTCTGCCTGACAGCGGCATGTTGACTAACATCGCTGTTATACAGTCCGCAGACGTGGTTTTTCCATATTCTCAGCATCGACTGCAATTCTACTACTAGGTGTCCGTTCTCATCCCTGCAGGCTTCCGTTCTGGCTTTATAACCTTGGTATGTTCGCTTCATCTGTTGATAGAACTTAGGAACGTCACGCCTGCAGTAACACCTCTGCAAATCCTCAAACGTGCGCTTCTCGTGCTCTTTCCTCTTTCTTCTGAGAAGCTTATGCTCCTCCCTTCTTTTTAACTGGTAGAGCTCACCAGCTGCTCTTGTTCTTTTACGCAGTGAGACCTTATATGCATCCTGCTTCACTGTGTGAATCCTCCTGCACTCTTCATCCAACCAGGTGTTTCTTCGTGGTGGAGCCTTGAAACCCAAAACTTCGGATGCAGAGCTTTTCAGGGCTTCTTTGCAAATGCTCCACTGCTCTTCTATTGAAAGGATGGAGGATTGAGGTGTATTGGAGAGCTTAAGGGAGACGCGATCGGTAAAAGCGCGAGCGATTTCTGGCGATAGTAGCTTTCCCACGTCATAACCTTGTATTCTTACTCTACTCCGCTGCGTTCGTGATATATGTTTTGTCTAGGAGATCGTAGAACTCAACTTTGGCGGAGTCATCCTTGTCATCCGTGGGGGCGTGGACGCAGATCAGGCTGATGTTAAAAAAATTAGCCTTAATACGGATTGTTATGAGGCTTTCGCTCACATGACGAAATCTTAGGACTTTTTGCCTTAGTCCACCTCGAATAACAAATCCGCATCCAAACAATTGTTGCCCTCTCTCCCTATAGCAGTCGCCGTAGTAAATATCATAGTTTTTCATCCGCTTAATACCCAGTCCATTCCATCGCATTTCCTGGATGGCAGTTATGTCCGCTTTATAGTGGCCTGTTTAGGGATCTAACATTCCATGTACAGAGGCGAAGATCAATGTCCTTTTTTTCATTTTTTGGGTCGTCAACATAAATCCGGTCCGTTATATCCGAGGGTTATGGTTGTTTCGGAGTTTGTGGTTTTTCTTACGATTTCGGCTTACTAGGCCGTAGCCCAGCCGACTAATCCTGTTTTTTTTTTTTTTTGGCGCGGGAGGCGCCTGTTTTCGCCCTTATTGAGGCATATTTATAATGCAATAAATCAATAACTTTAAGGCAGTTTTAAACCGAGGAAACTGTTTTGTCAGGACCCCTAAAGATGCCTCTGGTTGTACTCGTATGCGTGAATCCTGTACTGATTAGCTCCCATCTCAGACTTGGAATATTGATTCCTGAAAATGACCAAAAGAAGTTTATATACATTTGTTCAAGATTCCTTTTAACATATGCAAACCCTAAATTCGTATGGATAGCAGCCAATCTACATTACATACCAACTCCGAAATTAATTATAATAAATTTCAATACGTTTTGTTATAAATTTCGTGTCGGGTATCTTGTCGCACTTAGGCATATGGATATTGTTAAAGTTGCGCATGTGGTGAACAGTTCCATGTAGGCGAAAGGCAATATGTTCGTAAGGATAACGATGAATGTATAATGGAAGAGGAGTTCTATCGAGCTCGCTTTTGGTGACACAATTTTAGGAAGCAATTAACTCTGCTATAAATTTGTGAATAAAACCACTCTGGAATGAGTTATCACCTGAGACTGACTAGCGAAGAATTCTTAACGAGATGAAATGTCTCTAAGAAGGCAGACGGTTTTTAGAGGTCTTATGTACATCTGTCGGTAAAATAAATTAAACTTAATGTCATTTTCACGGTCTAATATAGTATTGGCAGAGGGAGTATAAATATAAAACAGTGTCACTATTAGGATCCCATCTGAATGCATTAGAAAACTGCGTATAGCCGGAATTAAGCAGATTTACCTAAGTACATAACCCGATTAATTAACAAGAAAGGCAAACCAACATCTTGTATTAAGGGCTGGCATAGTCATGCCAGCGTTACGTACAAGAATGTCAGGCACTTCATTATACATAGTGCAGACAGCAATTTACGTTAATACGATTATCCTACTACAAGCGGGTGTACTGAAATGTTACCTGCCACTCGGTTATCTGTGTTTGCATAAGCCAAAGTTTCGAAAATGCACTTTTAATAAACATAGCTAGTTATATGGACATATCTTGTTCCCACTTCGAAGACTTTTCTAGATTTAGTCAAATGGAATTCTGTCAATTTCTTTCTCTGCACCCTCTCTGTGGAGGTATACTCAACTCACACAGGAAATTCAACCTCAAAAAGGACATTTTGTAATTTATTTGCCATCTAATAATGATTAACTATCTGCAGTCGTCTACCTTCCACATTTCTACCTCAATCTCATTTTCTCCCGATGGCAAACACCACTTCGGCGTTATAGCATCACTTAAGTTGCTCTCTCCGCACATAATGAATATTTTATCTGATTTCACGTTTTCTTGGTTTCCGCATATCTCGAACTCCATTTTACTTCAAGTGGCAACAGATACCCGTAGAAGTAAAGTTGCGGACCGAAATGTATGAAAATAAGAATAATGTTTGCAGGAACTGGTGATGACAGAATTGTGTAATATATTTGATACTCAAACATAATTCTCAGCCGGTAATTGAAAATAAAACTTCATACCATAGCATTGGATCATAAAGTTGAATTATAGCTATTCGGGATCTAGAGACCGTACACCTGAAACTTTCGGGTACAATGAAAGAATGCGTTTTGAAAGCAATGTTCGCGGTTTTTAAAGACGATTTATTGCCTACTTCTATTCGCTCTAAAATCTACTTTAGCACTCAATGTAAAACTGACGAGCTTTAAGTCAGGTTTTATTGATGCAATTAAGGAATCAGAGGAGTTGATTGCCATTTTGATACAATGCAAAGTCTTTCCCAGTGTTCTCAGATCATTTTAAATATTAAAGCTGTCGTACATTTTTCACTGAACTGACAGCAACCGGATGTTTTTGAAGTTTTTATACCTTTATACATATGTACCCTTATGGCAATTTCCTATCTCTTGTTTTAGTCTTTTTTGTTTACCACTTTCATTAGCAAATTCGTTATTCAAACTTGAATGATCGTTGACAAAAAAAAATTCCCGCAGTAAACTACTGCGTCCAAATAATAAGGTGAAATTTGAAATTAAATTGCGCACGCAAACGGATTTGCTGAAATGGTTCTTTTGTTAGGTTGGTAGGACTAACTTTGACATTCGTGACAAGTCTTACATTAATTATAAGATATTAGATAAAACGAGAGCCGACCAAATTTCGCTTTCGTTTATAATTCACAGTAATTCGTTCATGCAGATTTGATGTTAATATTGCATATGCAGATGATGAATTTAAATTGACCATATACTGTGAGCGTTATGCCTGCAGCAGTACGTTTATTCACTTCCATTCACAACTGTGTTGCATACTTTTTTCCTTATTGGCACTGCTTTTTCTTTGCTATGAAACGAATTTGAACTTATAGACCTTCCGCTCGACGGTCGATGATATTAACCACTGCACCACGGCCACCCCGTGGCTAAATGCAAGGGAGGGAGCGGGCAAACAGAGCAAAGAATCTGATGGTGTGACACCAAAATCATCAGACATAACAAGAAAGAAGACGAGAATAGGAAAGCCACGCTCTAACGACGAGCTGCTCGCGAAATATATGAGCAGAAGAGAAGAGAGGAACCCACGCTTTTCAGGAGAAAGAAAAGAAAATACGTGAGATCAAGGAGATGGAGAGATGCTTCCGCAGGAATGACGCCCGGAAGTTTTAGGTTAGGTTAGGTTAATGTGGTCGGAATAAGCCAGACGTAGGCCGAAGTCGGCCCATTGTGTTACCCAGATCCGCTACCAGAGAACTAGCCGGCGCTTCTGATGAAGCGATGGAGCTGATCTTTTTTATGGTCTGCTAGCTCACTTAAATTATCATAGAAGGGCGCACCGAGGTAGATCCTCCTGCGATTCGAAAAGGAGGGGCATGAGCAGAGGAGGTGATGTATTGACTCCTTCTCCTCCTCGTCCATGCAGCCGCGACAGAAGTCGTTGGAGGGTATTCCCAGTCTGGCGGCGTGTTTCCCAAAGATGCAGTGACCTGTGATGACACCCACCAGAGTACTTAAGGTTGCTCTTTTGGTTGCCATTAGGTCCCTTGTTCGTCCTAGGTTTAATTTAGGCCAGAGTTGTTTGGTGATAAAGCCGATATTACTCTCATTCCATTGGAGGTTGGTCGCCTTAGTGGTTTGGAGTTTTATCATATGCTTTACCGTACTTATTGGTGTTTCTAGATACCCGAGGGTATGTAGGCTGTGTGTGCTAGACCCTAACTTTGCGAGTTCGTCGGCCGTGCAGTTTTCTGGAATATCCCTATGCCCGGGAACCCACAATACTTTAATGTTGAACTGCTCAGCCATCTCATCTAGAGATAGGCGACAGTTAAGAGATGTCTTTGATTTGTGGGTTACCGCTGCCAGGGATTCTATCGCAGATTGGCTATCCGTGCAAATGATAATATCCTTGGCGGATATTACATTGATCCTGAGCCATGCAAGGGCCTCCGTTATCGCTGTTATTTCAGCCTGATACACACTGCAGTAGTTTGCGAGTCTAAAGGATAGGCTGAGGTTAAGCTCCTTGGAGCAGACTCCACTGCCTACACCCGACTCAGGTTTCGATTGACTGCCTTGTCCAGAGCAGTCCACCAGACTACGACGCCATACAGGAGGATGGGCCTTATGACCGCCGTGTAGAGCCAGTGCATAATGCTTGGTTGGAGACCCCACTTCTTGCCCACCCCTTTTTTGCAACTGTAGAGGGCAACAGTTGCTTTCTTGACGCGGTCAAGAATGTTGAGTTTCCAATTCAGCCTCTTGTCAAGGACTAGGCCTAGATATTTGGCCTGCTCTTTGATTATTAGTTGAGTTCCACCCAACCTCGGTGGGTGGACGGACGGAATTTTATATTTGTTAGTAAACAGTACTAGATCGGTCTTCTTAAGGTTCACCCCAAGTCCACAGTACTGCGTCCAGGTTTCTACTGTATGTAATGCACTCTGTATAAGGTCGCGTAGAGTGCTGGGAAATTTTCCTGTGACGGCAATAGCAATGTCACCTGCATAGGCGGTCACAGCGTAACCTTCCTGTTCAAGCAACAGCAGTAGCTCGTTAACCACCACGTTCCACAGGAGAGGGGAGAGTACTCCACCCTGTGGTGTACCTCTGCTAACCATTCTGGTTGAGACGGCACCAGCGAAGTTGGCTTTGACAACTCTTTGTGTTACCAGTTGTCGTACCAGTTCTATCACTGATCCCGTAACACCCACGCTTTGGTGACGGACCATGGTTCAACATTGTTAAAGGCACCCTCAATGTCGAGAAAGGCGACTAGAGTATATTCCTTACGTTCCAGTGACCTTTCTGTTTTGCTGACCAGTGAGTGGAGTGCTGTTTCCGCCGATTTGCCTATGTTGTAGGCATGTTGATTATCCGACAGCCTTCCTGGGAGGCAGCTGTAGCGAATGTGTGCGTCTAGAATTTTCTCTAGAGTTTTTAATAGAAAACAAGTAAGACTAATAGGCCTCAAGTCATTTGCATACGTATGGGAGCTTTTGCCTGCCTTGGGTATGAAAACGACTTTGGTTACCCTCCACTTGCTGGGGATGTATGATAGGGAGAGGCAACTCTTGTATATGACTACAAGCCAGGGGAGGATGATATCTACTACCTGCTGGACCTCAGCTGGCATGACACCATCCGGTCCCGGGGACTTGTAGGGTTCAAAACTTTTTATGGCCCATAGGACATTGTTCTTGGTGACCAGGTTGGAAACACATTCGAGGGAGGATGTCGTCGGCTGGATGACCTGAGGAGGTGTCACAGCCGAGTCAATACTGCCCGGAAAGCGTGCGTTTAGAAGAAGTTCCATGGCTTCCGTTCTGGAGGTCGTCCAGGAACCATCATTTCGCATCAGGTGGCTTGGGTTATACGGGGCCGAGGCCGGAATCATCCTGATTCTTGAGGCTTCGGAGACCGTATTAATTTTGTCACAACAGCTCCTCCAGGATTGTCTTTTGGCCCTTTTGGTCGCTGCTTTGAAAGATTTAATTGCCTCTTTGTAGAGATCCCAATCCTCTTGCAAGCGGGTACATTTGGCTTTGTTGAAGAGCTTTCTGCTCTCTTTCCTAAGGGGGGCTATCTCTTTATTCCACCAGGGGGGTTTGGGTTTCCCTTTGGGGGTGCTAACCGCACAAGATTTAGACAGTGCTCTGTTAAGGGTTTCAGTCAGCTCTTTTACTAAGCTGTCTAATTCCGCAGGGTTATGCGGGTAGGTAGGGTATTTTGTCCCTAGGTTGGGTTCAACATAGGTTCTATATTTTTGCCAGTCAGTTTTCCTGTAGTTCCTGAAGGGAGCTGGGGCACTGACGTGGCTGACTATGATGAATTGTATATAGCGATGGTCAGAGAGGGAATGCTCTTTTAGGACTTTCCATTCCCTGACTTTGTGGACAACGTTCTGCGATGCAAAGGTTACATCCAGAACCTCCTGTCTGTTTGTGGTGATGAAAGCTGGTTCACAGCCGTTATTACAAACGGTGAGGTTAGTATGTAATAAATAAATAAATAAAGACTCACCTCGCTCGTTTATGTTGCTGCTGCCCCAAATCGTGTGGTGTGCGTTCGCATCACACCCTATAACTAGTCCGGTATTTGTTTGCTCCGCATCCTTGACCAGGTACCAAGTTGGCCGGAGGGGGAGGACTTGGTTGGTCGTGGGCTAAATAGGCCGAGGCAACCCAGATCTTGGCGGAGCTGCCCTCGACACTAATAGCCGTGATGTCTTGGTCACTGTAGGATGAGAGTAAGAGGGTTTTTATGTGCGATTTAGTTAGGATACAAGCTCCTGGCTTACCCGCATCCCCACGTAGGTGAGCTTGTATTCTGATGTTCCGAGTCCACGTACCATGTTGTTCACTATCCATGGTTCCTGGATCAGAACTACGTCTTCTCCGGTTTTGGTGAGGCGGAGCATTAGGGCGGCCGAGGCCGCAATGGAGTGATGGAAATTAATCTGGAGGATCCGCAGCATGATGGCCGCAGTCCTTTACCTCCACCGCTGTGACATTGGCGGACTCTTCATCAGATTTTAGCTCGAAGTCTGACATAGTCGCTCTAAGGTCTAACTCGGGAAGGTCCAGGTCGGACAGTAGATTACTGTCTTCCTCTATAATCTCATTCACTACTATGGGGGGGTCTCAACCGAGAGAGTCTTCTCAGTAATCATCGGCTCCAGGGTAGGGGGTTGCTCAGTGTTCGCCACCACCATGGAGTCGGCTGATGCAGCACCAGAGGCTCTTTTAGCTGAGTCCTCCCCGTCTTTTTTGTAAATTCTGAGCCTTGCTGAGTCAAAGCCCAGAGAGATCGCATTTTTAGCCTCTGCTAGAGGTGCCAGGGAATCCTGATTGATTATGATAGTAGATAATCCTGAGTGCGCCTGGTGCTCAGGATACTCCGTTAACGACTGGGCTATTTTTGGGATGGGCCCCCAGCCTGGCTGATCTTCGGCACGGGTCGTGTAACACCTTGATCCGGCCCATTTGACCACATCTTAGCTTCATGTCTCCTCTGGGCTATCCGAGAGTCATTGACCTTTACTGGGCCCTTGCACCGCGTCGAGGTGTGTAGTCACGCAAGGGGCCCGGAAGTTTTACAATTAGGTAAAATGAAAATGCCATGGCTAGCCAGAGCGGAGACCTGTGGGGATGAAAATGGAGAACTGGTAATGGAATCACCGTCGAAGCTGAGGATTTTGCAGAAACACTTCTGCAGACTGTATAACGGCGATGACAGACAAGAAACCGCTGTCAGGCAGAAAGATCCATTCGTAACGGACGATGATGTAAGAGAATTCCATCCACCCGACCTAGACGAAATCAATATAGCGATATCAAGACTTAAGTCTAATAAAGCCGCAGGCGCAGATGGCCTGTCTGCTGATCTTTTTAAGGCGGCTGGAGATGAGCTGGTAAGGTGCATGCAACATTCCATTTGCAAGGTATGGTCGGAGGAAAACATGCCCGAAGAATGGATTCCCAGCATCGTTTGCCCGGTCCATAAGAAAGAAGACCCCTATAACTGCGCCAACTATAGGGGAATAAGTCACCGTAACATCGCATATAAGATATTCTCTGTCGTAACGTGTGATCGCCTGAAACCGTTTGTATATCACCTGATCGGCCCTTGTCACTGTGGTTTCAGGCCAGGTAAATCCACAACAGACAAAATATTTATGCTACGGCAGATCTTGGAGAACCAACCCAAACCCACCTTTTCGTCGATTACAAGGCCGTGTATGTCAGCGTTTATAGAGACGAGCTATACAAAGCCATGTCTAGTTTTATCATCCCTGCCAAACCCGTCCGACTGTGCAGGACGACAAAGGAGAATTCTCGCTGCTCCATTAAGGTCGGTAATGCACAAACCCAGACCTTTGATGTTAGACAAGGTGACGCGCTGTTATGCAACTTTTTCAAAATCGCACTTGAAAACATCGTGCAAGAGTCGCTGGCCAACACAAGAGGTACGATTTATTTCAAGTCCATGCAATTCCTTGCGTATGCCGACGACATTGACGTGATTGGACGGACACAGCGAGACGTCAATGAGGCCTTGGTTAGCATTGAGGTAGAAGCGGCTAAGATGGGTCTTAAGGTTAATGAGGGTTAAACCAAATATCTGCTATCATCAAAAAGAGACGGGCAATAGGTTGCCATGGGCAGATATAACTTTGAAGTGGTCAAGGAATTCGTCTACCTTGGCTCACTGATGACCGTGGACAACAACACCAGCAATGAGATAAAACGCAGAATCACTCTGGCCAATCCCTGTTTCTTTGGGCTCAAGAGCCAATTGAGAAATAGAGCCCTCTCTCGGAAAACCAAGGTGACTATATATAAGACCTTGATCATCCCAGTCCTCCTTTTCGGCGCAGAGGCCGAATGAGAAGAAGTCGTTTCGAGAGGAGGAGAAGATTTAATGAAGAACTGTACGCGTTATACAGCGACATCGACCTGGTACGACGCTTACGGATACAGCGACTAATGTGGCTAGACTATGTAGTACTTACTTCTTATCAGGCCTGCGATCCATGGAGGATCTGAGCCTGAGCTATAGCTGCCTTCCATCCTTGACGGTCCCGGGCACGCTGCTTCCAGTTGTCAAGACCAAGATGTCTTACATCCGCGATTACTTGGTCTTTATACCGGAGGTTCGGTCTTCCTCTTCTTCTCGAACCAGGAGGCTCGGAGTCGAAGACCCTCTTAGCTGGAGCGTTGATGTCCATGCGCTCGATGTGGCCGAGCCAGTGTAGTCGACGGGTCCTTGCCTTCCGGACTACATCCACATCTTGGTACAGCTCGTAGGATCTCCACTGTGGTGTCATTTGTGGAGTTTACGTTTGCCCCGAGGTAGACAAACTCCTTAACTACCTCGAAATTGTAGCTGTCAATTGTTATGTTTTGTCCCAGGTGGTGAGCGACGGATTGGTTTTTGCTTGACAGCATGTATTTCGTTTTGTCCTCATTGATCTTAAGACCAATTCGTTTCGCCTGTTCTTCAATCGCCGTGAATGCTTCCACAATGCCACGGCGAGAACACGCGATGATGTCGATATCATCCGCGTATCCTAGCAGCTGGATGGACTTGTAAAAGATAGTGCCTTCCCTGTTGACGCCTGCCCGTCGCACTATCTGCTCCAGCACCAGGTTGAAGAAGTCACATGACAGCGCATCTCCTTGCCGAAATCCGGTGCATGTTTCGAATGGTTCCGAGGTCCTAGAACCGAGTTGCACGGTGCATCGCGTGTTTTTTAGCGTGGCGCGACACAACTGGATCAGTTTTACCGGGATCCCGAATTCGGCCATCGTCCCAAACAGTGCTTCACGATGAATGCTGTCGTATGCGGCTTTGAAATCGATGAAAAGATGGTGTGTATCGATTTGAAACTCGTTGGTCTTTTCCAGGATTTGTCGAAGTGTGAAAATTTGGTCTATAGTTGATTTGCCGGGCCGGAAGCCGCACTGGTAGCTGCCGATTAGTGCGGTGCAAAATGGTTTTAGACGTTCACACAATACGCTGGACAGGATCTTGTATGCGACATTGAGCAGGGATATACCTCTATGGTTCTTGCAAGAGGTAGGATCGCCTTTTTTGTGGATGGGGCATATAGAGCTGGTATTCCAGTCGTCGGGCATGCTCTCATCCTCCCAAGTTCTGCAGATGATCTGGTGCATGCTCCCTACCAGAACATCGCCGCCAGCCTTGAAGAGCTCTGATGGCAAGCCATCTGAGCCTGCGGCCTTGTTGTTCTTCAGCTTCTGAATAGCTGTGCCGAATTCTTCTATGCTGGGTGGGAGGACTACTTCAGCGGCTGGAGTTGGGATTTCCTCGGTCCCTACCACTCTCTCTTGGTCATGCTCGTTAAGCAGCTGCTGGAAGTGCTGCTTAAATACATCCACTATTCCCTGCGGGTCGGTGACAAGATTACCCTCGCAGTTTCGAAGAGCCAGGGTGCCCTTTTTGAAGCCTCCTGTAAGGCCTTTGGCTTTCTTGTAAAAGGCTCGTATTTTATGTTTGTCCCTAGACTCCTCGATATCCTTGAGCTAGGAGGCTGCGAAGATTCTTTTCTTTTGTCGCAGTAGTTTCTTCTCCTCCCTTCTTCTGGCTCGGTACTCTTCTCGCGCTGCCCTGGTTTTCCTCTGCAGCGCCTTTTGGTACGCCTCGTCGGTTGCTGCCTTTTTCTGCTCACACTCGCCATCATACCACGGGTTTCTTGTCGGGGGTGGTAGGTATCCTAAGGTGGTTTCGGCTACTTCCTGAATGGCTGAGCGGCAATGCAGCCACATATTATTGGCATTTGTGTTCGACGTAGGCATACCGTAGAGTCTTTCGCTCAGCTGCTCCCTGTAGACTCTGGCAACCTCCGGTGTGCTCAGGCGCCCAATGTCGAACCTCCTCCTGATGGGCTGGTGCAGCTTTCTGACATTGGACAGTCGAGCTCTGAATCTTGCTGCTACGAGGAAGTGGTCAGAGTCGACATTTGCCCCTCTGAATGTTCGCACATCCAGGATGTTTGACGCGTGCCTTGCGTCAATGAGCACATGGTCGATTTGGTTGGCGGTTCGACCGTCCGGAGATCGCCAGGTTGCTGTGTGGATTCGCTTGCGAGGGAATCTTGTGCTACTTATCACCGCATTACGAGCTGTCGCAAGGTCAGCGAGTCGGAAGCCGTTATCTGTTGTTGTATCGTGGAGGCTGTGCTTTCCGATCACTCCGCCAAGGGTGTTTTCCTTTCCGATTTTGGCGTTGAAGTCCCCGAGCACGTTTTTACATCGTACTCCGGACAAGCTCCGTAGGCGTTGTCCAGGAGGTCATAGAAGTCCTCCTTGATAGGGTCTTCAGCCTCGTCGGTAGGGGCGTGTGCACATATAAGGCTGATGTTATAAAATCTGCCTCTGATGCGGATCACAGCCAGGCGATCACTTATAGGTTTAAAGTCGATGACCTTCGACCTTAACCGCTTTCCCACGACAAATCCGCATCCCAGTAAGTGCAACCTTTTGTGACAGCTGTAATAAACGTCGCAATTTTTCTTCCTAATCATACCGTTTCCTATCCAGCGTATTTCCTGGACCGCAGTAATATCCGCCTTGTACTGCGTGAGGATTCCTTCTAGTTTATGAGCAGCTCCGGGAGTGTACAGGGTTCTGACATTCCAGGAGCATACTCGCAAATCGTGTTCCTTTTTCGTGCGTTGTCGTCGTCGAGTATCCGTCCGTGTATCCGAGGCATCTTGCTCATTCATAACTTTATGTTTTTTTACGTGGGCGGATTGTTAGCCCACCGCACAACCGCCATTCTGGTCGGGTTTTCTCGCTGCATACGTTTGTTCACCTCCCAACGGTTGTTGAAGAGGCTATCCAGAGGGCGCCGCGAGGAGGCCGTATGTCAACTTGACCCGGGCATTTAGACAGGGATCGTTGCTGGCATCTCGCCAGGTTGAGAGCAATCAACAACTTTACCCTGTATGTCCGAGCCCATGCCCTCCATGCTAGACTATGTAGAGCTCATGGAAACTACAGCTCCGACCCGAAGAGTCTTGGTATCCACCCCGGAAGGAAGACGCGGCAGAGGACGGCCGCATCTACGGTGGCGCACGCAGGTGAAAGGGGACTTTAACCAACTGGTCCCAAGCGTGGCAGCTGGAGATGCTTGTTGGTTGAGGGCCAGGTTCACCACGGACTGTAGTGTAGTGCGGTAGTTAATCGATTCCTCGATTAAATAATCGATGTAGATCCTTCTGCGAATCGCAAAGGAGGGACATGAGCAGAAAAGGTGGCGAATTGATTCCTCTTCCACCTCGTCCATGCAGCCGCGGCGGAAGTCATTGGCAGATAGCCCTAGTTTGACAGCATGATTCGAAGTGTTATCTTGTGCTTTACCCAGCTTATTAGTGTTTTTAAATTCCTGAGGGTTGGAAGACTGAGTGTGCTCTACCCATAGTAGTTTCATGTTTAACTGGTCAGCCATCCCGTCTAGAGATTGATTTGTGGGTTACGGCTGGATTTTATAGCAGATTGGCTATCAGTGCAAACGATAATATCCTTTATGAATATTACATTGATACTAAGCCATGCAAGGGCCTCCGTTTTGGCTGTTATTTCTGCTTGATACACACTGCAGTGGTTTGGGAGTCTAAGCGATAGGTTGAGGTTAAGTTCCTTGGAGTAGACTCCACTACCCACACCCGTCTCCATCCTGGAGCCATCCGTATAGAGCGATATCGAGTCCTTCGGTACGACTTTTCTTTCAGCACAGGTAAAGGTAAAGCAAGACCAAACAAAGGCGCCAAGTTAGTTGAAATATCATGACCATATTGATTGTTTTCTTCGATTATGGAAGTGTTGTGCAGTTTGAGTTCTTTCCTCCGGGACAAATTGTCAACAAATAATATCATAAAATGTACAAACAAATTTAGAGGTTTTTGTGGCCAAGCGTTGTCGTGATGAAAGATCACTTTATCACGTCTTTTGGTATATCGGTGACTTTTAAGCTTCAATGCTCGTCGTAACGATCCGCAGTAATGGTTCTGTTAACATAGTCACTCCGAGGGGATCCCACAGATGCACAGCATTAGATTCCTGCCATGAATATTCGTTTTGGTCATTGAAGCACGCAGACTGTGCTTAATATACGATTTTCTGCGTTTTGGGTTATCGTCACTATTCGATGCAGAAAACCTTTCCGATTTGTCGCTGGAGACGGCGCTTGACGTCTCTTGGCTTGAATTCATACGAAACCCATTGTATGTACTTGTTTTTACACCATAGCCAGGGGCTCGCTTGTTAATTCACTCCCAAGATTTAAGTTAGCTTCCTCTTGAGCTTAGTATGAATCTTGGTCCAATGTGTCAATGCGACAAAATCGTCACATTTGAAATGCCGAAACCAATACTCACATATTTTTATTGATGAGGAATGTTCCGCATATACTTCACTTAGCAATCGATGCCCTTCAGCTGTACTCTTCTTTAAGTTAAGTTAAGTAGGCTATTGAGGAAGCTGGACTGAAATTCTCCAAAGCTGTAACACCACATACGCCATCTTTTGTAGATGAGCTTATATTTTATACATGTACAATGTACGTATGTACATATTTGTGTGTTAAGGGCTTAATTTTAAGTTCCGCACCTTATTCTCCGTTGCTTCATTTTGATGTCAAGTTTCTATTCTTAATTTTAAGTTCCAGTACTGAAACTTTACATAGGTTGAAAAGTTTTCACTACGCCTAATTCACGTAAGCAAACTTTTACAACGAGATTAGTCTTTTATCTAAAATCAACTGTTCATATGGGATTTCCAGATAATGTGATGTGGTTACAAGTCTGTTAAATATGTGAATCATACGTATCTGTGGATATTCTCCAGGATTTAGTAAAAAGATAATTTTATTCGCGCTCCTCGCGAGGTAGAAGAAGAGTAGAGCGTGTTTAAACCGACAGCAATTTACTGAAACCTCTTTCATCGCCTGACACTTAAACTAGGTCGCACTTGCTAATCCCCATTTCCATTTTGCAACATAAATTGCGCCTAAGCTTCAAGCCTTCCGTGTAACAAACAATGCAAACAGATTTCTTAAACGTTGAGTGGTTTTGTCTGTAACTGTGAAAGTATGTCATCTGAGAAGGGAAAGCAAGAAAGAAATTCCAAAGCAATGTCACCTGAAAAGATGAACATAATGCAACCAGCGTGTAGTGGCACAATTTAGATCCAAGGCGATGTCTATAGACTGCAGGTAATACGCAGTAAGCGCTGTTGAGGTAGTTTTGTTATTTTACGGTTCCTGCTCCTTTTGTGCTTCAACTTACAATATTTGCCGTGTAACCAATATTTGCAAAGTCAACCTTCTACAAGTCCAATATATCCCTCAAAAACCTCGGAGCTTTTATTTGTATTCTTGTAGTAGCGGAAACACATTTTCAGAAAACTCAACTCAGTTCTGAAACAAGTATGTACATATGTCGATTGCATTGTCGTATTGGATTGTATTGTGAGCCAATTTTTGAAGCATTTTTGCTTCTTATCAGTGGAACCATTTGGATTCAAATATTGCAATACCAATAAATTTACCTAGCCTAGCTCAATCGGTCTTTGTTTCCCTATAATGTCTTTTTTTCCAATTTTTATTTTTATTTTTATGATAAATTATTTGTGTTGGTCAATTTGAAGCTACATATTATGTAATACATTGCCATCAGATTTCAGTTTTGGAAATTCATATTGATGAACTACCTTTAGGTGAAGGCGGTTCGGTCAAGGAATACAACAAATGTACAATAGATATATTAGCGCCCGAAGCAAAATAAATAATTCAGTGATATTGCCACAATGGACTACGGGCTCGTTTCTCTTCCGATGCCCAGTGATTTATGGTGATTGTGCTGCTTGAGCTGTACGGAAAGAGCTCCTTAACTCAAATGGTAATAAGAACAAAAGACGGAAAAGTTTATTTTGGTCCATTCGTTTTGATGACGTATGTATCCCGTTATCCCCTACTTGTAACTGAAAAGTACATTTTCGTTTGATCTTTGCGAGTTCCCATCATATTAAAATTAATCTTATGAGTCTATTACGTCAGAAAAGGAGAAAACAATAAAGTAATAAATAAAAATAAAATAAAGAAATAAAATAAAATGTTCAAGAAATAAAAATATTCAAATAAAATAAATAAAAATTAAATTTATTTTTGCCTCTCGCCTATATAAAGGGTCGCCGGATCAGCACCAGGGCCATTCGTTCGCGGACCAGACTACACCACACAACACAACACGATCAATAAATAAAAACTAAAAACAAATTGAATCGGAGTTTTTTTCTTTCTTTCCTTCTCCAGCTGGCACGGTCTTTTGCCAGCTTTTTCCAGCAACGCACTCCCAGTTGGTTAAGGTCCCCTTCCACCTGTGTGCGCCACATTAGATTCGGTCGTGCTCTGCTGCGTCGTCCCTTGGGGTTAGACTCGAAGACTCTTCGGGTCGGAGCTATGTTATCCATTCGCTCTACACGGCCTAGCCATCTTAGACGTTGGCTCCGTAGACGTCGTACTAGGCTCGTATAGTTCGTCGTTTACTTTCTGCTCCACTCCCCGTCCATAAAAACGGGAGATTAGATTGAACGCAGAATTTTTCTCTCGAAACGGCCAAGGGCCTCCTCATCGGCTTTCGTTAAAGTCTAGGCCTCTACGCCATAGAGGAGGAGCAGCATGTTAAGGTTTTGTACAGCGTAACTTATGTTTTTCGGGAGAGGACTCTACTTCGCAATTGCCTCTTGAGCCCAAAGAAGCAGCGGTTGGCAAGAGTAATTCTGCGTTTGATCTCAGTGCTGGGGTTGTTGTCGCTGGTCCCTAGTGAGCCAAGGTAGACGAAGTCCTTGATTACATGACAGTGCGTCACCTTCTCAGTCTGGGTTAATTCGCCAAGGGACCTAATGGAGCCGCGGGAATTCTCCATTGTCATACTGCACAATCCGACGAGTTTGGCACTGCTGCAAAAACTAGATATGGCTCCATATAGCTCGTCCCAATGAACGCTGTCATACGCGGCTTCGAAATCGACGAAAAGGCGATGGGTGTCGACTTGGTATTCTTGGGTGGTCTCGAAGATTTGCTGCAGTGTGAGTATTTGGGTCTATTGTGGATTTACCTGACCTGAAACCACACTGATACGAACCGATCAGATTATCCAAAAAGGGTTTCAGGCGATCACACAGTACGGCAGAGAAGGTGCTGTATGCCATGTTAAGGAGACTTATTTCCCTATAGTTGGCGCAGTTATAGGGGTCTCCTTTCTTATGGTCTTATGGACTGGCAAGTTCGTTTTACTCTTTCGTAAAACGTTTGCATTATTCCTGTGGTAGCATCTCTCCATATCCTCGATCTCACGCTTTTCATGCTCTTTCGTCCGTCTATTTAGCATCGCTCTGTAAGCGTATTTCTTGGCTAGATGGGCTTGCCGGCATTGCTCATCAAAACAGTGGTTTCTAGTTGTCGGGCGACGCTTTACTCCAGACTCAAAACTCTGTGTACTACTTTCCTTCTTTGACCATCGTAGGATTTAATTTTACTATGATGTCAGGCAGTCGAAACGAGGATATACCCTACATTAGCATAATGCATTGCAGGGCTGCTATCTTACGTAGTCGAGCTTTAAAATATTGAATGCAGCCAGGAATCAGGGGTGTGGAACAAACACCTATGTGGTCTTAGGAGTATGCATTATGACGATTGTTTGTTGGTGGATCTAAAAGGCCCAGGGTTTGCCGTATTTTTTTTTTTATTTTTCTTTGTTTTTATTTAGGCTGAACATTTTACAGTTTTAAGATATGACGAGGGCGCCGTGGCGCAGTGGTTAGTGTGCTGGAGTCTGACGCACGATGAGCGAGTTCGGATCCCGATGTCACCAACGCCATCGAATGTTTATTTCGCGGGGTTTCTCCTCGGCGGGGTACTGGCAAAACCCCCCGTAGTATAACTTGCCTTCAAAAAGCTCTTCGACTCATGCCGTTCGGAATCGGAATTGAACTGTAGGTCCCTTTCACCTATGTGAAAAATAAATCACACACAACACGGGTGATTGAAAGAAGCCTGGCTCTGGTCCTTCATGGGTTGTAACGCCACCAAAAGAAAAAGAAGATATAATATTTACATTACAATCAGATTCGGACAATTCTGTAGCCAACAGCTCAAAAGTACAGAGAGCTGTAGTAAATTTAGACGTCGTTTCATCGTTTCATTTCTTTAACTCATCGAACACTGATGATTTCACCCTGCCATATAGGCGTTGGTCTATGCGGCACGGTTAGCCGTTGTTGTGGGTAAAGATCACTGATCAAGTATGACAGTTCTATAAATCTAATCTGCTTCCTACTCAATAGCATGCCATTTAATAGAATAAAAGCATTTTCATTGTGCTTTCACAGGATCGCTTTCAACAATGTCAGAAAACTAAATTTTGGTCGGTGTTCACGACGGGATCCTAAAATGTAAGCTTATACTCCTAATCTCGTAGTGAGCAATATACGATTGCCATACCACATCTATTATGAGGCTTAGCGCTTCCGTGATCAACTAACGGTGAACCAAATTGACCACATTACGATTGACGCCAGACAGTTTTCCATATTCAATAGTCAAGGAACGCCAAAGGCCGCTAACATGAAGCCGCAAAGAATCACAATCATTTTGCCGATCGTGTTAAGTGAATTCTTATTTCAGCGGGTCCTGAGGAATAAACTGCATAAATAAGGAGATAGCACTTTCTTTTTTGAAGAAGTTTCCTTTTCACCCAAGAGGCAGACTCCCTATATCTTTCTACTTTGCTTTATATTTCGAAAAAAATTCTCCTCATACACACCGTAAAAATTATGAACTCCTAAACATCTTAAAATCACGAAAAGTAATCAGCAGTTCTCGCAAAAGACTTTAGGGCATAATTTATTGTAAAATATGTCGAAAAGTTTAATCTAGATATCTTCCCAGCTAATGGTGCTTATTTTTGCAAACGACTTTAGGACGTGCCTGAACCCTGGTTCAGACACGTGCAAAGAACCAGTACGATGTGCAAATCACATGGCTGTCGTTATTCATTTATATCGCTAGCACAATTGAATGCCATTTCACTTAAGGTGACAATCGAAGGAAATAGCGCGTATACTCATACCAATAAAACATGACGAATCTTATCTGACAGCGGAACCACAGCAAATAGAAATAGGTGATGCAGAACATTGCTAATGAATTCATCGTCGTCGTAAGATAAGTGGTACGTCAATGAAGGCCAATAAAGTTAATCGATATTCACTGTACGTGCCTATGGTGAAGAAACTAGAAAGGCTGCCGCTTAATTTCCGGCAACTTTCGGGGAGTGAAAAAACCTATTTCTAAACTTGTTACCGCTTTATACCTTGATTGGAAAGGCCGGGTAGTAGTTATACTTATATGAGTTCATCATGAATAATTCAGTGCCCGTATGATCTATCAAATAAGAGAGCTTAGTTTTTGAATTATTCAAGTAAAGACATACAATTCATCACTACATCGGGATGAATCAGTCTACTAAAGAAGATGGCTTAATAGAAAACCTTTTTACCTTTATGCTGAGTCAACAAGGTCTATGATGCGCCGTCTGCTTCTTGTGTTTCCTTGCTCTTGTCGTATTTCGTCGTTGTTTATTCTGGGAAGCATATCGGATGAAGGTTCTATTACTCGCATTAATTAAGTGTCGCTAGCTAAGTTGATACAATTTTAAACGCTTTAACATCATAAACAACATTCTTCTTTTCCACGTAAGTGCACCACTGCATAATTCATTATTATTGAATGGCAAACAACAACAATATCTTTACGCCGTATACTGATTGAAATTAATTCAATTCTAATGTAGTATGAAGAATGGGCAGGTAGGCAAGTGTTTCACGATGGAAACAGCATTTGCTCTGTACCAATATTTGTTCATAAATAAGTTATAATTATTCATGATGTACTTTTTTTACGTCTAAAAAACAATCTGGCAAGGCAATATTAGTTTCACCGAAAAGGGCAAGGAAATAAACGCGAATTGGACCATATTTATTTATTTGCCATGGATTCGCCATAGGGGCGAAGTGGCGCAAAAATTAGTGTGTTGGACTTTGACGCACGGTGAGCGAGTTCGAATCCCGATAGCACTAACGCCATCGAATTTTAATTCGCCACGTTCCTCCTCGGCGGGGTACTGGCAAAACCCCCCGTAGTATAACTTGCCTTGAAAAAGCTCCTCGACTCACGCCGTTCGGAACCGGCATTAAACTGCAGGTCCCTTTCACCTGTGTGAAAAATAAATCACACACAACATGGGTGATTGGAGAGAAGCTTGGCTCTGGTCCTTCATGGGCTGTAAGCTACTAAAAGAAGAAAATTCAAAGTCGATCCTAAAAATGAGGGTGAACTACTTGCGGAGATTGTATTGGTCAATAACCAAAATGCCGTTTGCGCGATGCATAAGGAATAGCGTTTGCACAATTATAACAACCTCGCGAAAATATGGTATGTATGTACCATTTTTACATCTAAACCAAAACTTACCTGTCGTGTCGTACTCGCATCTAGAATCGTTGCATGCTTTCAGAATAAGAGAGTGCACGATAGTCCAGATATTTATTCACTAATGAATTTCAGTTCGATATACACAATTATTCTGTCGACTTTAAAGTCAGAACATAGAACACCTGTAAAAATTTATATTTTATCCACATATCGGCATATCGAATTTTGGCAATCTTGCCGACCTTGTCAGACTGCACATTTGCTCCCTGTCCACGGCTATAACTTTAAAATAATAAACAACATCATCCACCCTAGATTACCAATATAGTAACACCGACCCTAAAATTTAGCACAATGTCTCTTGTCTGATGGTCAGCCGTCTAAACCGACTGTCAGAGAATGGATCTTAGCCTAAAATAATTGAAAGTCGAAGTCGCCGTGGCGCAGAGGGTAGTTAGTTGACCTCTGACGCCGATGACACAATATCGAATCAGCGAGATTGTGACAAAGCCCCCTGCAACACAATTGTCAAGAAAAGCTTCTCGAAATTCGCCATTTGGAACCGGCAGAAACGTATAGGTCCCTATGTTGGCGAAACAGTCCATGAAGGAACAAAGCCGAGTTTCTCTCTATCACCCATGTTGTGTGTGATTTTATTTTCCCATAGGTAAAAGGGACCGTAAAATGGACGTAGCGCACGATTAGCTTGGCACGCATTGTTCTGGTGTTAATACACATACTCATCCTAAAACAGCAGAACGTACCGACCACAATTCAACTTTCAGCTGTCAAATTGACAATTTGTAGAAACAGTGTTGCCAGTTCAAAAACCAAGCGCCCAAAAAACACCCTTTACACTTTATTTGACTTATGACGCACTGTTCCCCCCAACACACTAGCATGTGAGCATAGTTTGCTCAACACCCAGTAATGCTCTTTATTATTTAACCATGCCAAGAGCTATTCGCGCCCGTTTACATAATTTGTTAAAACAGTTTCAGCGTGGATAAAGGGCTGAATTAAATAGCACTTGACACAGCTGTTAATCATTGGCTGCACATACATATCTAAGTCCTATGTACGTAGGCATATTTAAGTTGAATGTATCACGTGAGTTATTTGTCTGGAAAAGAACGTATATTGTAGGAATGAAGTATGAAGGAGCATGTAATTTAGTCGGCCTCCTTTCATCCCGTAAAGTGCTCATGAATACTTCAGTATAAGCTAGGAAATCAGGAAATGATAACGAATGCGGCTGATGATGAGGTCACTGTAATTACACGAACACGAAAACTTTGCTAATACGTACTCTGCATAAAAACCGCAATTCTGTCGTTTAAATCAATTTGCAAACGCCTCACAGAAAAGCTTAACTTACTATGATAAATGTCCTTCACATGTGGCGGTTGTCAGGTCTACTGCTCGCCGTAAGTGGTGCTTAGCTTAGTAGTGGTCAAGTATTCATTGAAGGCAATTATGCCGCCCGGCATACGTTAGTCAAATATGGCAAATGCATTAGGCTCGGCTGATTATTTAATCTTTTGTGTTGTGGGCGTCATTTCGCCCGTCAAAATTAAATAACACTCTGCAAGGAGAGTACTCATGCCGACGTTGATCTTGCATATGCTACAATGTTAATGATTCCGTTGTTCTTTTGATTTGATGAGAAAAAGGATGATACATATAGTGACTTTCCAAATAATTGTTACATACATACAAGCAAGCGCCGTTTCTTCATTCATCGCTCAGGAGTAATGTTCTCATATTGCTCGGAACAGCACCCCCTGTATCAATTAAATTTAGCAAGCGGTAGACGCAGTCCCATTTAAGAGGTGCTTCGGTCTGGAGGAAATCGACCGCATACCGATGTCACGGTTATACAATTTGCAACAAAGGCAGTTTTTTTTATGCATTTCCGAAGCTGAACTTAATCTATGCGAGCTCATGGTTTTAACAGGTATGCACGAATGAAAACGAAATATTTCTGGTATAAGAAAAAACTGCCGAAAGCACATTTCCTTTCCCTTGAATTGGAATTTTTCGGTTAATGTCCTCGTCATTTCCTTGGCTTAACTTCTAAGAACGAATATCAACGACAGAAAATGTCGACAGAGCATACACGAAAACGACTGGAAAAACTTTATCTTTTGAATTGTGGTTTATTTACTCTTTCTCTGCCGTTTTTCACTAGTGCGAAGGAGGGGTGTCCATAATTTCTTTATGCTTGGAATAAGTTCTACTAAGGAGAGGTGGAAGAAAAGTTGACATTTCCTGTGAACAAAAGGCTTTCCTTTTTTTGGTTTCCGGTCATTTAGAACAAACGTTTTATGAATTAAAAGTGATTGTGCACGAAAGTGACAAGCACATCTCAGATATCCGCACGAATTGGGCCAAAATTATATTACGTATTATAAGGCTATAGAGGTTGATGTGATATTGAAATAAAATTGAGGATTAGTGATAAAGTGGTTGGCACATTTTCTGATTTGACACAGAGGTCAAAGGGCGACAATACATCAGGCATGGGTCCTGGTTTCCAAATTTTTACTGAATGTTCACATAGGATTCCTTCTATTTGGTTAAAACCAAGTTGGTATGATGTCTAGAGTCGTGGAAGCTGACGAAGATAGCAGTGAACTCTCCCCGAAGAGCATTTCTCACAGATTGCATTCGTGTCCTTCGTGCTATATATTGGGAACGGATAAAATGTCTGATTTACCCTAATTTACGAACCATACCACCTTCGTTTTGCTTTACTCAGCTAGAGCAAACTAATACCATTAGTAGTCAAATTAGCTTACGCAAACATACATATGTGCAGTTCATTGTTCAATTCCTGATATCCCATAATTGTGTAATATTAAATAAACAGAATTGGCTACTATAACTCAGAAGACTTTATAAAATAATTGAGAATAAGTATGCAACATCCAGCTATAAGCAAGTAATTCAAAGATGCATTGTATTCACTTTGTAGACTCAAGGGTGCACAGTAAAAGATACCATTCAAGAATGACACCTTAAATTTTATGACAGAAATCTTTAACAGCAGAAATTCTTTAGCCCGGGAGAATAGGCCTTGGCACTTCAGTTTAATTAACTCAATTTCGTCGGAATTTATTACGTTTCGTGTCTAAATAAATTTCTCGTCTGGGACATAATATGAAGCAAAAGGGGAAGACATTTTCTCACGTAGATTGTAGAGGCTTGTAGAAAACTGATATATTCCTTCAATTAAAATCATATTCGTAAATGATGTGTTTATGCCAGATAATGTGCTTCTACGTTTAACATACTACTGTGTCCAAAAAGTAAATTTAAATTTAAAATGCTTGCGCAATTTGCGAAGACGCTTCTATATTTCGTTGGTAGGACTGTCTTGGACATCCGTCCCAAGTTTCACTTCAACCCATGTTGTTTACGTGCAGGTTTAAGAGTTATACTCTTATGATGTTTGTCACACACCCTGAACGGAGTGTAGTTGTTTTGATCGTAGATGTTCGTTCCCTTCTCTCCAGGCGTGGTTGTCCTAGATAGGACCAGAGAGAAACCGACCGAACGTTGGTGGTTGTTCTCAGCAACTTTTCCATGCCTTTATGGTATCATATTAGATTTGCACACAGAGAGTATGAATTTGAAGGTACCATATACGGTGAGTGTTATGCCTTCTTCAATATATTTGATCACTTCTTATTCACAACAGCTGTGTTGCATAATTTTTTTCCGTACAGAAATTGTTTTTGCTTGGCTATGGAACGGCTTTGAAGTACAGACCTTCTGCTCAACGGTCGGTGATGTTTACCACTGCACCACAGCCACCCCGTCATTAGTATTTGACACATGTCTCGTCTTGTGAGCTGCTAAACGCGAACTTTTCGAATTTTATAATATCCAAGTTTGTTGAGCAAACAATTCAATTTTATTTGCGGAACCAATTTTCTGCTGCTGATTCATTGACAATGGCGCCGAAAGCATTTAGTGATGACTGATGAGGCGTTGTCGAAAAAAGATTACAAGAAGGCCGGGAACGTGTCCAAGACGAAGAGGGTCCCGGGCGACCACCTACTTCAACCGACGAAGCTTACGTTTGATTATTCAATCCGACGATTAAAAATGAAAGATCTTCCTGATGATGTTTGCATTTCATAGAGGTCAATTAATACTATCTTGAATTATGTTTCGTTTCTTAGATGTGTCCAGTCTCTAATATGTTCAGAGGACAGTTTCTCAGACCTGACCCCGCTCTAGGTCTACCAGCGTCCACGGTAAATTCCTGCTTTGAAGATTGAGTGCTTACTACACAAAACCGTAGATGGAGGAATTATCCACGATTAAGCCCTGATACTTACTTACTTAGGTGGCGCTACAGTCCGTGGTGAACCTGGGCCTCAACCAACAAGCGTCTCCAGCTGGCACGGTCTTTGGCAAGCTGTTTACAGCGCCGCACGCCCACTTGGTTAAGGTCCCCTTCTACCTGCGTGCGCCACCGTTGATGCGGCCGTCCTCTGCCGCGCCTTCCTTCCGGGATGGATTCGAAGACTCTTCGGGTCGGAGCTGTATTTTCGCTGTACAACCCGGGCTGGGATGATTAAGGTCTTATATAGTGTCACCTTGGTTTTCCGAGAGAGGGCTCTACTTCTCAATTGAGCCCAAAGAAACAGCGGTTGGCAAGATTGATTCTGCGTTTTATCTCAGCGCTGGTGTTGTTGTCGCTGGTCATCAGTGAGCCAAGGTACACGAATTCCTTGACCACTTCAAAGTTATATCCGCCCATGGTGACATTCTGGCCAATACGTCGGTGTTGTCCGTCTCTTTTAGATGGAAGCAGATATTTGGTTTTACCCTCATTAACCTTGAGACCCATCTAGAGTCGCTTCTACCTCAATGCTTACAAACGCGGCCCTGATACCTGAAAGAAATCCGCAGCATTCCTTCTGTCCTTAAGAAGAATTGTCTGTAGAAGACTTATGGGAGTCATTACGGGCCATAACAGTTTAGCTAAGCATCTCCGCTTGCTAGGCATCAGTAGGACGCCTACTTGTGCGGCACGAAAAGGATGACACGGCAGAGCATATTCTCTGCGACTATCCTGCCTTTACTCGCGCACAGTGGCTCACCCTTGGGGCCGACGTGGCATGTGCCGAATCTCTTAGCTCTAAATCACTGGAGATTCTTGTCATTTTTCTTCAGAAAACGGGGAAGACATATTAATATAAAGTGTCTGTCTGGAGTACAATACGATCAACTAGTATTTACGTCTAAGTGCTCCAACATATAGCAGAAGACTCACACAAAAAAAAAAAAAAGGTGGAGCAAAACCAAAAATAACGCACCAAAGTCACTCAAAAATCAAGGACTTGTTGACTGTTTTCTTCGAGTATGGCGGGGTTGTGCATTTTGAATTCCTTCCGCCAGGTTAACCTGTCAAAGAAAGAATAAATTTTAATGTTGTGCGTCGTTTGTGTAAGGCTATCCACCTAAAGAGGCCGAAGAGACAAC
This sequence comes from Eumerus sabulonum, assembly GCA_951905685.1. Taxonomy (NCBI): domain Eukaryota; kingdom Metazoa; phylum Arthropoda; class Insecta; order Diptera; family Syrphidae; genus Eumerus; species Eumerus sabulonum. The sequence continues at coordinate 95,496,064 of OX645061.1, read as the reverse complement.
ACTTAGGTTTTGCATCACCCACACTTACTTGCCCCTACCTCCTAAACGGGGCGAGATAGAAACCACCCGCATAGTAAAAAATGCTTGTTTTTGACCCTTCTACAGAAAAACCGTTATCAATTGTTGGCGTCAAAGTTATCGTACTCTCCCCATCTGTTGGCATGAGTGCATTCCAACAGGGGGCGATTACTTTAAAGGCAATAAAATTGTTCTAGAAGAAAACATAAAGATTTTTCAAAAAAAGGCCATGCCAACATACACTATTATATGTGCGAGTCTTTGGAATCATTTTACAAGTTAACTATTACAAATCCACTGCGACACACCATCTTTTGTGAAACAAACATTGAGTATTTGTATATAAGTCGAGAGTTAGAGCGGCTCTCATATAATAAAGCCACTTTTTAGAATTTGGAGTATTAACGAAAAGTGCTTAAAATATGCACATAGGTTTTATACTTACATTCTGATCACATTTTAGCAAAAGGTACTAAAAATGGGTAAGAATAAGAGTTTCCACCCATGCGAGAGAAAAAAAAAAAATGATTTTTGAAAAACATAAAACCATAGTATATGTATATAAGTGGTCGAGACTTTTGGGTCTTAAAAAATAAGACTTTTAATTCTGCGTAATAAGCTGCGGAAAACCATAATTATTGAAGATTGACAGCTTACTCGTTTAAAGTGAACTTTTTTTTTAAAACGTCTCAATTAAGAAGCGAAATGGAGGTTTATTATGATGTAAAACTTTCCCCTCTTCCTTCAGAAGACGTAAGCCAAATGAACCAAAGAAAACAACCCTGGCCGTTGAACGTCTGGAGCAATAAAATTCAAAGCTGTTTGAAAATTTTGGAAGACCGTACAATGGATCAAAAATTCGCCATACAGCAATCATTTTTCATGTTTATTAAAATTTCTGTCGACCAAAAAGTAATTGCACTATAAGCTCTTGTATTGTATTTAAATTTAAATAAACTAAAGTATGTGTGAGATATCGTCGAAATGTTCCATTCGATCAGGCTGAATTTGACCGACTGCATGGGTTACGCGTGCTTTAAAGGGCGCTGTGATTTGTGGCTTAATCGCGTATACCTGTGACTTCAAAAAATCCCATACAAAAACAATAACTGGATAAAAAATAACGTTCTCGGTGGCCAGTTCACATCACTTCCACGTGAGATGACCATGCCTCCGAATCACTCGTGCAGTATTTCCAATGTCCTGTCAAAATCACATGTCGTTGTTGTCAATATCAACCGATTCGAGCCAAAAGAAGTTGGTAATTATCGACACCAAACAGTGACTTTTTCGGGACGCATTGTTGGATCTTATGTGAAACGGAATCGTCCCAAATTTGACAATATATTTGTTGACGTGCCCATTCATCCAGAAAGGCCCTTTTCGATTAAAATAAGTGCCAGTTTTCAACTGCTCCAGAGCCCATTCAGCGAACACACATTGTTGTCGTTGGTCATTTACCTTCAGATCCTGGGTCAGTTGAATTTTGTACGGATGCAGGCCCAAGTTACGACGGAAAATTGTAGTTGTATCTGCGAAAAGCCGAGTTCTTGTTAGCGACGCGAAATCAACATTCTCGGATTCTCCTGCACATTCTCACGGATAGCGGCGATGTTTTCGGCAGATCTTACGCTTGTCGACGTACAAGAATCGGTTTATCATTTAGTACCAAGGGACTCAAATGCGTCCACCACACTGCGAATAGTTCTCCCGCGAAACGCGCGGAAAGTTACCTGAACAGAACAATTGATAAACAATTTTATCATTTACATGTGATGTTGAACGTTATGTCCATTCATGGCAAATGGATTAAATAAACGACAGCCAATATGACAAATAAAGCTTCAACAATATGGCCGCTATTAGCTGTCAAAGTTCGGAAGTCCCTATTGGAAGGCTAGTTCCTTCCTATTTTGTCCTAAAAATATTCAATGGGGCTTAAGTTAGGTGATTGGGAAGGTGTCTGTTTTGCGATGTTGTATATGAGCCATTCCAATACGCCTTTTGGGTAAATGTCTTGCAGGAATATAAATTACCCTATTGGTCCAAGTGTGTCTACACTCTTCCTTAAATTATACCTACCTAGAATATCTCGGTACATGTGTTGGTTCATAATACCATCGATAAAAACCAAAGTGCCTACAGTGAATGCACTCATACACCCCCACCCCCAAACCAATACACCTCCATCCGCATATCATACAGACTTTCCGTCCGATTATTATAATAAATAAGATTCATTGCAAAAGATAAAGCTATTTCAGAAGAGTTTTCTCGAACTCTAATTTTCGTTCGGTTCGTCTTGCTGACCATTTCGCACTCGGCTACTGCAGCCCTTTTAGCGCATTTTCATTTTGTACTGTTTAGCGTTATAGAGTTCTGAAATCATACCTGTTAATGTCTCTCTCTCTCTCTCTAACTTCTTCCAAAATTACTCTGCGATGATTTCTTTCAGAATTTCTATAGCGTCCTGAATGAGGTCTATTGTCGGATTCCACAGATTTCCCTTCTTCATGCATCTTTACTATAAGAGCACGGATATTTAAAAAAAAAAAACTTCCCTTTTACTAGGTAGGAATACCAGCGATACATTAAAAATGAATGAGAGACAGATAAGACTATTTGAAACCAACAACTAAGTTATTTGCTGTTCACTGATTTCATTGATAGCTACATATGTATAAATATCAACGTCCAACGCGGTGTACGATCATTTTCCGACTTTTGATTCAGACCGTTTTGCGAACTTCACTCGAATTTGAAAGCATAAATACATTTATGCAGTCCTAAGGAATTATTGTCTTCAAGTTGTTATACAAGCATTCACCTCGCTATCAAAATAAAGGCACTCAAAAAGGTTTGCTCAAAGTGTATGAAGACTTTTGTGACGCAATGTATGAAAGGCGACTTCACCGGCTATGGTCGCTGAATGGGGACGCTTTATGGAGAAATGACGAGTGAGACGTATGTACGTATGTATAAGGGCTTAACAATTATTCAAACGTAGAGTTTGGTGAAAATTTTTCACTGAAATGAACCTTGTGACAAGATAATGATCCAAAGAACCGTCAAATGTTTGCCGGGGTCCAACAATGCAAACCTCCTTTATTGGGCAGGTCAAAGTTCCGAGTTAAACCTCGTAGAAAACATATGCATATACATGTATGAGGCATAATAAAATCAGCCATTGCTGTGAAAAAAACTTGCGAAAAAAGCCCATCTGAGGCAAATTGTTGAACAGGAGTGAAACAATATTACACCCAACCAGGGGTCAACATTATGAGTAATAGACAAAGTTATTGGCAAAAAGTTTACCAACCTCGACTCTCAAAAAAGCAGGATCATAATTATGGCTATATTTTTCTAGTTTCAATTTCTTGACATTTGAGTGGGTGGCCTATTTCATTGACAGCTAATTACAAGGTAACCAAACAATTTGAAATGTATTTCATTATAAAAGATGGTGGTAGTGGCTATTCTATTCGCTTCATCTGGAATCACCCAAACCCATTCAAAATATTGTTAGCCTCCTGACTCTTGTATTGATTATGTGTTTGTTAATATAGTAAGTGGGGACAACTCTTTGCTCCTGGGTACTGTTTATAGACCAAATAGCAACGTGGACTTAACACCTTTCTTGTCGGTAATAGAGATTATTTCAACTAGCTCTAGAAACATAGTCATATGTGGTGATTTTAATAGCAATCTTTTGATCGAGAGGCATCTCACTGACGGCATGAAATCGTTTGACTTACATCCAGTTAATACTACAACTCCCACTCATCACGTGAGTTCTACTAGCACCTTACTAGATGTTTTCTTTGTTAGTAACGTCGATAGTGCACTTTTTTACAACCAACTCTCTGCACCAGCTTTTTCGAAGCATGACTTGATCTTTCTTACCTATGATTTCCACGTGCAAATTCATCCACAAGTAAGAACTTTTCAATATAGAGATTTTAGCAATATAGATAGAGTTAATCTAGAACAGAGCATAAATGCAATACCCTGGGAACAGGTTTACTTTATGACTTCACCGGATCATCAAATTCAATTTCTGAATTCTAATATAAACTCTCTTTTGAATCTATATGTTCCACTTAAAACAAAAATTACTAAGGGCTATACACAGCCTTGGTTCTCAAGAGAAATTAAGGAATTAATAAGGCAGCGTGATGCAGCGTATCATAGATGGAAGCGTTTTCGGGTTGAAGCCCTTCACCGATTATATAAATCTTTGCGAAATATTGTTGTCCGTGAAATAAAATTGGCAAAGGCACAATTTTTCTCCAGCAAACTAAAAACCAACTTGGGTAGTCGAAAGCTGTGGAGTAACTTACGACATCTAGGTGTCGGCAAAGAGCGAATCAGGCCAAATTACCTCGACGGTAACGAACTAAACCAAAAGTTTACTTCTGGAGTATCTTCCGGGACAGCAAATCTTGATGTTGACTTAAATTATAGTCACACGCGGGTAGTGGAATCATCTTTTTCCTTCAAATGTGTCGACAGCGTGGAGGTAGTCGAAAGCTTTTTGTCAATTAAGTCCTGTGCAATTGGAGTCGATGAAATTCATCCAATTTTTATCAAAGCCATTCTTCCATTGATCCTGCCGTACGTAACACATATACTTAATTATGTATTAACCACAGGAATTTTTCCAACCCAATGGAAAATGGCCAAAGTAATTCCTATATCGAAAAACTCAATAGGTGATGAATATCGACCGATTTCAATTTTGCCATTCCTCTCCAAAGTATGCGAGCAGTTAATGCAAAAGCAAATGAATGAGTATCTTTCTCGAAACAGGATGCTTGCACAGGTGCAATCGGGCTTCCGGGCAAAACATAGTTGTACAACTGCTCTAGTGAAAGTTGTTGAAGATATAAGGACAAGTTTGGATAAAGATGAAGTTACTTTCTTGGTTCTTCTAGATTTTTCCAAGGCATTTGATACCGTCGATCATGCCTTGCTCTGCAGAAAATTGAATTACTTCTTTGGTTTTTCTCCATCAGCAGTGAAATTAGTCGCATCATATTTATGCAATAGAAAGCAGGCCGTATTGGTTGATAATGCTTTATCTGACTACCTGGACCTTACTCGCGGAGTACCTCAAGGATCGATTCTGGGTCCTCTGTTATTTTCCCTGTACATAAATGAGGTACCAGACTTAGTTGTACATACCACTACTCACATTTATGCTGACGATGTTCAGGTTTATAAGAGCTGCCCGTTAGGTCTTATTGAAAGTTGTGCCTTTAATATTAATCTCGACCTTAGCAGCATATTTGATTGGTCTTTGAAAAACGGTTTGAGTCTCAACCCTGTTAAATCTAAATGTCTGGTTATATCCAGAACTAAATTGGACCTGTCGTATTTTCCACAATTAATTTTAAACAATACCACAATTGACTTTGTTGACACATCAAAGAATTTGGGAATTGTATTCAATAGGTTTTTAACATGGAATGATCACATAAATAGCATCGTAGGAAGGGCTTATGGTGTTTTGCGGACCCTATGGACGGTACAACCCTTTACACCATTGAATACACGTATCATGCTGGTAAAATCTTTAGTAATCCCTATACTTGTGCACGGCTGTGAAATATTTGGTAATTGTGATTCTGTATGCACTCGGAAATTACAAGTTGCCTTCAATAGTGCTGTTCGATATATTTATGGGCTCAGAAGATATGATCACGTCTCACACCTTTCCATGAATGTTCTAGATATGTCATTTGAAAACTATCTTAAATTTCGAACATTGGTCTTTCTTTTTAACATCCTCAAAACACAGCAACCTTCTTATCTCTATAACAACTTTAAATTCCCGGCATCAAATAGATCTACTTCTCTTATAATACCGAGGTTTAATTACCTTATATCTGAGAGACAATTCTTCATCGTTGCTATCCGTCTCTGGAATTCACTGCCGAACATTTTAAGAGCACTAAGCGATATACATAGATTTAAAAAAGAATTGCGGGGTTTTCTACGCATTCAAAATAATTGATTTTTTTTTTTTTTGCTGTTAAAATTGTCTATATCTTTTGTTATTTTTTTTTATTCAAATTAATGTTTTTATATCTTGTATAATTAAAGTAACTATATAATTAAGTAACTTTCCAGTGTCCTTTTGAACAGATATTTTAAATTAATTAATCTATTAATCTTAATTAAATCAATTCAAAATAATGTAATTAAGTATAAGTTTTAAATACTAGTAGCTATTGCAGATTTATAAGATTCATTCTTAATGTTTTAGCTTTCCACCCATATTGTTAATAATAATAATAATAATAATAATAATATCTAATTAAACCACTTAAGGCCAGCTGAGATCTTTCGGTCAGCTACCGAATGGTTTTTCCCAAATTCCTCTAAAATTTATTGAATATCTCGTCCATTTGGACGATTATTTTCTGGTTCATAAAAAGTTTAGCGGACAATCTCAACCCGAAAATGATTAGCCCAATGCTTCATGGTTAACTGTTTCCCACGAAAGAACACAAACAATATTCAGAGCAGCACAATACAAACAATATAATAAGCAGTCAGCTCTATGAAACATTCCATTGAATAAAATCCTTTCGACTTGTACGCTGATGCTAATAGGTTTTCAGTCAAATCGAATTTTTCAAATTTTATCCTTCTTGAATTGGTTTCGAATTCCGTGTCTATCCACTCCCGCTGTCAAAAAACATAAAAACAAAGTCTCCTGATTTCTGACACTCGAGACATTCCTTTATCATTTTAACGATTGCATGTACCAGTAAATTATGCCATTCTTTACCTCCAAATTTCAATTTGCTCTATTGTAGCATACACCGAATAGATTTGACATAAATGCTTATGACACGAAAATGGATAAACTTTACTGCTTTAAACTTTTTTATGGACTTGCGACGAAGACGTTTGTCTGGAAATGCTGATGTGCTTCGATTCTTCTGCAAGTTTCATCATCCCTGTACATGACGCACTGTTCTGTTCCATCATGGAAAAATGAAAATAAAAAGAAAAGACAAAAGAAAGTTAAAAAGTCAGAAATGTATTTTCAATTTTCACATTATCCCCTTGTCTTGGAGACATAAATATCTGAGCGCATAAGTTTCTCGTTGCGACCAAGTTCTAATTCAACTGAAGTCTACTGAGGCTGTTACTTGTGGGTATGTTACTCAAATGCGAAGGAGCGAGGGCAAGGAGTAAGCTAAATCACGTCTCACTATGAAGTTGAAATGATGCTGAAAGCCTTTGTTGGGATTCTTGGTATAAGAATCGATTTAAAATATTTGATATACATACATACATATGTATAGCAGTACAAAGGAGGAAGGTTGTACATATTCCTTTTTCATCATTGTTCTGCTAAGAACTTCATACCATATATGGATATATCAAAAACTGTAGTGAATTTACGCCTGATAGATAATGCATTAGAAGATCACAGTATCCATGAATTTGGCGTAAGTTCTTGTTAGCTTTTTTTTTTAAATTCTCATATGTATGAAAACCGAGTGTTCGAATGGAATAATATAGCGTGATCCACTGGGAATTGAGTGTTTATCGAGTTTGAAAACGCGCGTCAATTCTATAAGAATTGACTGCTACATATTAGTGGCAAGGGGATGCGGTCAAAGTGAATTATTATAGGGAAGAAAGGAAAGAAAGGACTTATATTTATTTGAACTTACTTCCATGTAAGCTGGAATTGATTATGGCATCAGTTGAATTGAGTTGAGAAATTAAATGAATCACCAAAAGCGAAAAACTGCGTTTGATATATGTTTTGCACGCAAAAATAGTTGGTATTTTCCATTAGAATCTTAGTTGGGATAGTAGTCCGTTCTTTCAGTTTTTCCAGTAAGACTGCAATGAGATACTGTTTGTCCATTATTTTCAGAAATCGGATTTTTCTCTTAAGGGAATTTCCAAAATGTTTTATCTAGCTTCTTTAGTATAGAAAACACAAATGTTTTGTGATATGAAATTAATACAATTTGTTTTAATTAAGCTAAACTGGGAAACAAGCACCATCAACCAAACTGTTTTATTTTGAATCTCTTCTCCTCCTTTGAAACATACCCCCCACTCCTTTGAAACACACAAGGTTCAACGTCGTTCTATAGCCAAGTAAAAACAATACCTATAAGCAAACAAAATTATGCACAGCTGTTGTAAATGGGAACTGATCAAACATACCGATGAAGGCATTACACTCACAGTATATGTATGTATGTATGTTGGCGTTACAGCCCATGAAGGACCAGAGCCGAGCTTCTCTCAATCACCCATGTTGTGTGTGATTTAATTTTCCCATAGGTGAAAGGGACCTAAAGTTTTATTGCCGGTTCCGAACGGCGAATTTCGAGAAGCTTTTCATGACAATTTTACTACAGGGAGTTTTGTCAGAACCCCGCTGACGAGAAACACCGTGAAAACACGTTCGATGACATGGCTGTGTCGGGAATCGATCCCGTGTCATCGGCGTCAGAGGCCAACACACTACCCACTGCGCCACGGTGCTCTCACTCACAGTATATGGTCACTTTAAATTCATACTCTGTGTGTGCAATTCTAATATAATATCATAGGCAGAGATGTTACTTATTCGATACACACTGTCTCAAACAATTTTCCGTACACCCCCTGACTTATTAATTCAAAACAGTTTAACTTTAAAAGTTTTCAATAAGAAATACTTCAAATTAAAGAAGTTTTTTTATACAAAAAACCGGCCAAGTGGGAGTTGGACTCGCGCACAAAGGGTTTCGTACCATCTGTATATATAAATATGAAAGAGACATTTTTTGTATGACTACAGATCTTGGTTGCAGGCAGGTTATAGGCATATTACTTTCATAATCAAAAATCTCCATGATGAGATAGTTGATCATCAAAGTGTCCATTGAATTCAAATCAATTTTCTTACTTAAAAGCAAGGATGTGAAAAGGTGAATGACAATAATGGGAAATATGGAAAAAAGGTTTGCAGCTAGGAGTAATATATCAAGGACACAATAGGGATCAATGCTTGGAAGTGTTTTATTGGTTGTGGGATATGATCGAAAGTTAATTTCACAACAATTAAATTTGTTGCAACATTTGATATCTTAACCTATCAGGATGGAAAAGGAGGGGAATAGCAATTGTACGAAAGTGTTTGCAGCAAGGATTAACTTAGCAGTGACACAATAGGGATCATCAAATTTTAAAATGTATTTATTATTGGTTGTTCGTAATTATAGAAAAAAGGGTTGCAGCTAAGATTAATACATCAAAGACACAAAAGGGATCAAAGCTGGGAAGTTTGCTACTGGTTGTGGGATATTGTCGACTAACCTTAGGTCAGGATGTGACCAAGGGGATTTTTTGGATGAAAATCATGTCTGTTGTATGGGAGCCCCCCTTAAATTATAATTTTATTCTATTTTTAGTATTTGTCATCATAGCGGCATCAGAAATACATCATCTGTGAACATTTCAACTGTCTAACTATCACTTTTCATGAGATACAGCCTGATGACAGACGGACGGACGGACGGACAGTGAAGTCCTAGTAATAGGGTCCCGTTTTACCTTTGGGTACGGAACCCTTAAAAAGAGGCTATGCAAATATTAGTACTAGAACAAAAAATGTTCAATAAATTACATTAACTTAAGAGACTTCATATTTTATACTCAAAAAATTGTCCGTACACTTTTGGTTACATAGCGTAGCAGTTCAACACAAAAAGTAAAATTAATAACTTGAGTGCTTTCCTCTAGCTTGAATTACAGCACACAATCTTTTTTTCAAAGAAAGTGCAAGTTTCTTTGTATATTCTGGCGATATTTCCCGCCAAACACTTTCCAATACCATTTTAAGCTCTTGCTTGCTCCTTATCGTCTTTTCTCTTAATTTTGTTTCCATATGAGCCCATAAATGTTCTATCATGTTCAGATCTGGACTTTGAAGAGGATGGGGAAGAACTTGTTTGACATTATAGAGCAACCAATCTTCAAATCATTCACGAATGCTTAGGGTCATTGTCATGAACAAAGCGGTATTCATCATCAATGTGCCATTTTTTGGGCGGAACTTTTTAAATTGTCTTTTAAAATTTTCAAATAATGCTTTTGGTTCATAGTCGACTCTATAAAACCAAAATTCCTCACACCTGAAGCTGCCATTGAACCCCATACTATAACATTACTCCCATCGTGCTTGACAGCAAGGTTAATGTTGGCATCGTCAAGTGCTGTTCCACTCCTACGCCAAACAAAACGTCGCCCGTCGGATCCAAAATATTAAGTTTGGATTCATCTGAGAAGATCACACGTTTCCGAAACTCAGGAGGCTTGTCGACAAAGGTCTAAGCGTACTGCAATCTCTCTTCAGCATTCCGTTTGGATAACAAGGGCTTATTACGAGGTGCACAAGCTTTGAAGTTATGTAAATGGAAGAAATTTCTGACTGTTTGTGGAATGACATCAATATTGCAGTCTTCTTTAAGCCTTGTACTTATTTCTGTAACATTCGTTTTGGAATTTTATTTTATTACTCGTAATATTTTACGTTGAACTTGTGGGGTATCCAAATCCTTTTTCTTCCCCTGCCAGGTACTATTTCAACAGATCCTGTAGTTTTTAATTTATTAATCACATATTGAACTGACGAATGTGTTCTTTCGACAATACCTGCGATTTCGCGCAAACTCCTGCCTTTTGCCCAGAATTTTACCATTAATTCCTTAATATCTCTAGGAATGCCTTTGTGAGAATTTTTTTCCATTTTTTTAAAAGCACAGATCAATATCAACTGTCGCCAACAAAGTCTTAAAACGCAATGATCAAAAACCATAAAAATATCACAGAATTTGTTTGTCTTACAGTACTCTTATTTTATTTTGAAGGGTGTACGGAGAATTTTTTGGCGCTAGAAAAGGGAACCTGATAAGTTTCTGACGCGTTACTATCAGTGTCTTTATTATGTATATTGAATTTCCTTTAATCTGAGGTGTTTATACTGAAATCGATGACACGGGATCGAATCCCTACACAGCCATGTCATCGACCGTGTTTTCTCGGTGTTTCTCCTCAGCGGGGCTCTGACAAAGCCCCCTGAAAAGCCAAAGCCATGCTTCTCTCAATCACCCATGTTGTGTGTGATTTATTTTTTCACACAGGTGAAAGGGACCTACAGTTTTAATGCCTATTCCGAGTGGCGCGAATCGAGAAGCTTTTTCATGTCAACTTTACTACGGGAGGTTTGCCAGTACCCCGCCGAGGAGGAACGTCGCGGAATAAACATTCGATGGCGTTGCTGTTATCGGGAGATCCGAACTCGCTCATCGTGCGTCAGAGTCCAACACACTAACCACTGCGCCCCGGCGACCTCAGTGTACTTACTTATATTTAAAATGCAAATACAAAATGCCTGTTTTGTATTTTGCATTTAAACACCTTTTCAAAAAAGGCATTTTGTATTTTATTTGAAATACAAAACAACCAATGACAAAATTATGAACAAGAAAGGAAAAGTCATACTTACACACCACATCGTCACATTTTAAGTATGTTTATACAACGTCTACTTGGAAACCACTAGCATACCGCACAGAATTTCAGTTGAGCGACTACTAAGGGAGGTTTCCAGCTTTAAACTAAAATGGGAAACAGTATTCTCTATGCAGAAACTGATCGACCGCTCAGGAAGAGAGCCGAACGCACTCGCTTACGCTTGTGCAACCAGCTCAGTTCTGTGTTCCTTATTTGGTGGATGCAAATACATATGTAAGTAAAATGCAAGTAATGCATTATTTTTATATGTTCTATTTAACTAAGCGTTAACCAGTTAAATATCGTAATATAATTATTTCTAGTAATCTAACCTGAAATTCAACCGTTATCTCTCAGCGCTATTAGGTCAGATTATCGCATTTTTCATCTTATTCTTGCTCAATTTACGATTTTATAAATTGTTCATTAAGGGTACCTACAAAACATTTAAGTTTTTAATTTTTTTTTCACAGGCAAGAACATTCCGTTGATATTGAAACACTGACTAAAGGCGAGACGGCCAGCGCCAGCTTCTATCTCTGTCCCTGTTTAATCCAAGTTGACACACAGCCTCCGCGTGGCCTCCTCTGAATAGCTATGTATACTGGCACCCGCCAGGTAGTGAACAAATGTGTGTGGCGACCCGACCCCTTGTTCCTGGGGAAAGAGGAACCTGGCCCTCCGGGTTGGGGGTTGCGCTTAGGGTTAACATCCCTATTGCATAAAACCAAAGCTTATTCAGAGACAAGTAACAGCCCCGTATTCGTACGGATTACATGTTGACGACCCCCGCAAACGTCTAAAAGGAAACGAATTCCGGATCCGCACCTGGAACGTTAGGTCCCTCAACAGACCAGGTTCTAGGAGATTTCAAAGCGAAACTGCGTAAGGAAGCTAGCTTTGAACGGATCACTGGAAAACACAGCCTACTCAGCACCACGTCAGAAAACGGACTAGGGCTAGTGGACTTAATGCGGGACATTATCTGGTAGTAGCAAGTACACGATTCCCACACCTCAACATCCATAAGAGGACCTGGCGGTCTTTCAATCAATCGACAACCAACCAAATTGATCATATTGCGATCGACGGCAGACACTCCTCCAGCATCCTAGATGTCCGAACCTTCCGAGGAGTCAACATCGACTCGGATCATTACCTTGTTGCAGCCAAGGTACGGATGCGAATTTCTCCGAATCAACGGAGTCGAGTAAAAACACCAAAATTTAACGTCGGAAGGCTAAAATCGCAGGAGACCGCCAAGACCTTCGCCGATCAAGTCTCCCTCAAGCTCTTTCAAGTCCCGATGCAATCTGCAGAAACCATAGAACAGCAATGGAGTCGCTGTCAGAATGCCATTAGAGAGGCCGCCTCAGATGTACTCGGTTCCGAGCCACCACCGTCGAGAAACCCCTGGCTTAATGATGAGTGCAGACAGGTCCATAGAGACACAGAATGCATACATGGCCACATTGCATCGACGGACGAGAGCTGCCTGCGAGCTTTATGAACAGATACAGTACAAGAAGCGCGAGATCGAGGAGATGGAGAGATGTTACTGCAGGAACGACGTCCGAAAAATTTACCAGATAGTAAAACGAACATGCCAAGGCTATAAAGCCAGAGCAGAAGCCTGCAGGGATGAGCACGGGCAACTAGACTGTATAACGGCGATGATAGTCAAAATGCCGCCGTCAGGCAGAGCGAACCATTCACAATGGACGATGACGAAGGAGAATCCCGTCCACTCGACCTAGACGATGTTAAGATAGCGATATCGAAACTTAAAGCTGCTGGGGCAGACGGAGTCCCCGCGGAACTGTTTAAAGCAGCTGGCGATGAGCTGGTTAGGAACATGCACCAACTCTTTTGCAAGATATGGTCGGGAGGACGCATGCCCGATGAATGGAATCTCAGTATCGCTTGCCCAGTCCATAAAAAATGAGATCCCTATGACTGCGCCAATTACAAAGGGATAAGCCTCCTGAACATCGCGTACAAGATCCTCTCTGCCGTACTGTGTAAGTGCCTGAAACCGTTCGTGGACAATCTGATAGGTTCCTACCAGTGTGGTTACAGGCGAGGAATCTCGACGATAGACCAAATATTTACAATACGGCAGATCTTGGAGAAGACCCATGAATTCCAGGTCGACACGCACCATGTTTTTATCGACTTTAAAACCGCGTATGACAGTGTTTATAGAGACGAGCTATACAGAGCCATGTCATGTTTTAACATTCCCGCTAAACTCGTTAGACTGTGTGGAGAACTCTCGTTGCTCCATTATGGTCAGAGGTGTACTAACCGACCCCTTTGATGGTAAAAAAGGTTTTAGACAGGGTGACGCACTGTAATGTGATTTCTTTAACATTATTCTTGAAAAGATCGTGTGGGACTCTGCGGCCAATACAAGAGGAACGATCTATTCCACGTCCACACAATCGCTTGCCTAAGCAGATGACATTGACGTTATTGGACGGACAAACGAGACATCAATGAGCCGTTCGCAAGCATTGAAGCAGAAGCGGATGAAGTGGGTCTAAGGGTAAATGGGGACAAGACGAAATATATGCTGTCATCAAAGAAAGACGCGCATTACCGACTTCTTGGTCCCCTTCGGCAGCCATATTTTTGAAATAGTCAAGACTTCGTCTACCTTGGCTCGATAGTGACAAGCCGCAACGACACCAGCGCTGAGATAAAACGCAGAATAACTCTTGTCAACCTGCTGCTTCTTCGAGCTGAAGAGGCAATTGAGTAGTAGAGCCCTCTCTCGAAAAATTAAGGTATCCCTCTACAAAACCTTAATCATCCCGGTCCTCCTCTACGGTGCTGAGGCTTGGATATTATCAAAAGCAGATGAAGAGGCTCTTGGGCGTTTCGGGAGGAAAATTCTGCGTGCAATCTTTGGTCCCGTTTGTGTAAACGGAGAGTGGAGGAGGAGATTCAACCAAGAACTGTACGGGCTGTACGGCGACATGGGCCGAGTTAGACGTCTTCGGATCCAACATCTAAGATGGCTGGGCCATGTAAGCTTAAAGACATCAAAGTTGATTTTGAAAACGCGCATCTACATATCTTCAGCTTGCAGTAGGTGTTCGAAATCACTGAAGGGAAGTTTGAATGCTACAACAAACTTTTTGAACCATTTAAAAGTAAGTAAAACTAATGTTTAATAGTTTAATAACTCTTATAAAACAAAATTAATTTTGATTTAAAAATACTCTAACCGCAGATAATTTATGCTTCAAACAATAACCTATGAATTATACTTTTGCAGAGAAAAGGATATGCTCATCTATTAGCAGAGTATGAGAAATTGAAAACTTAATTTACGAACAGGAAGAGAGTATGCCGGTGAAGGTGGTGCTGGTGAGCGGTCAGTTTCATCTACACAAAATATTTGAAGAATCAACACTTGCGGCTATCTTACCCAAGTCAGTTAACTTCGACAGGTTAGTTGTGAATTTTTTAGTGGATATCATGTCACCTATATCAACTGTAGAAAGTGAATTCTTAAAACCTCTTATTGAAGGTGCACAGAAACTAACTGTTCCACCAAAAATCATGTGCAGCTAAATATGCTATAAAAGAATAGCAGAATACACTGAATATGTAGAATATTCAAAAGAAGTTTTGAAAAATGTCGATTTTATATACACTCAAGCCGATAAATGGTCATCGTCTAAGAGAAGCTGTCTGGGTGTAACGGCTCATTGGATTAGTTGTGATACATTTGATCGAAAAAGCGCAACTTTGGCTTGCAAGGAGGTTTTAGTTATGACAAAGTAGCTGAGCTGATTGTGAAAATTCATTATGAATTTGATTTAAAGCTGAAAAATCGCAAAGACTGTTATCGTCAACGGAACAAATATGGTCAAAGTTTTCAAAATATATGAAAAGGATTCAGATATACATAGGAACAAGTGAAAGAGATTCAGAAATTAAAAACCAATTTCTTAATGAATACGTAAGCTGTTTGAAGCCTATTGCTGATGGCATCAGAAGTTTAGAAGGCAACAAAGATACTTACTACGGATGTCTTATGCCACAACTAATGAGGAGGAAAAGAATTCTAAGCAGTTTGAAAATGGGTAACCTTAAATATTGTGGTGTATTGATAGAAGTTATTAAAGAAAGTCTTAATAGGCGTTTGAAAGATTTTATTAATTGCAGGTACCAAAAGCAAAACATGCCATAATAGCATCCATGTCCTATCCATTTTTCAAAATGAAATGGGTGCTAAAAGCCAAAATATTCTAAAGAAATGTTTGTTTCAGAAATGAGAAAAATACAAGATTAAAAGAGCTCCTGTATCCTAATCAGCCATTGATAAGGACAATACTTTAGAATGCTTGAACAAATATCTAAGTGTAAAGAAAACTCTTCCTTAAATATAATACTTGCCTACCAAGTTCTGCTCCTGTTAAACGACTACTTTCGTTTGGTGGAATCATTATGAGGCCACATAGACGAAACATTAAAGATGAATTCTTTGAACAAATACCGGTACTAGGATCAGTGAAATAAGGTATTTTATTTGAAAACCCTATTCTAAAATGACATACATACGTATTTTGTATTTAAATACATTTATGAAAACCATTTTGTATTTTTATTTGAATTGAAAAAAAAATCAGGCATTTGCATTTTGAATTTAAATAAATAAAGTATTTGCGATATCTCTGATCATAAGTCTATGGAACAGCTGCTGAGAACTACAACGAACGTAAAAATTCGGTCGGTTTCTCTCCAATCCTATCTAGGAAAACCAGCCCTGGAGAGTTGTGGACGAATATATACGCCCCAAACCACTGCACTCCATTCAGGTTGCGTGATAAACATTATAAAAGTATAAACTCTTGTACCAGCGCGAACTATAAAAAAAAGAAAGAATTTGTATCAGGACATCAATGGCTTGGCACTGATGGGATGCAACAAAATTCCCTTTCTGTCGGCCTATTTTAATCACTCTTTCTTGATTGCTTTAATCAACCGATCGAGTTGTGCATAGTAGAAGACCGAGTTTACCATTTCACCAGCTTGTAGTAGCTCAAATGAACTATCCTCTCCAATCGCACCAAACACTCAACATCGCCTTGCCTGCCGTCAATCCATGATATGAAGTCCTTTATGGAAGGACACCAAGGACAGCAGCATTTCACTGAATGAAATTCGGTCAATCAAATTTCTTTGCGTTAATTCTTGTGACATCTTTTGCTATCTACTGACAGCTTGAGGCTCGTTCCTGCTCCATCTGCTGCAAAATATCATCAACTTTTTCAGTGATTGGCCGACCAGAGTGAGTTGATTTTTCCCGCCGAAATTTCCAGAACAGTAAACTACTCTTGGGTTCGGGGTCCATTCAAAGGGCTCTCACTGTACACTGTACAAACTTTTCAGTATGTTTTTATAGTAAAAAAGCATCACAGAGTGTATTTTTAAAGATATTTCACTCATTTTCAAGTGAATCCATTTTTGCTCAAACGACTAGCTACAAAATTGTGTACGTACACATAGTAAACGTTGTCTGAAATGACGGAATCGAGTATATTTGGCACAACAGGTGAAGGAGGAGGTGGAGTAATATTTTGTATCGTGTTACAGTTTTTATTTAAACTTTGGTATCCAGGTAAAATTTTTCATATAATACTTATGCGACGAGGGTATATCCTTCTCTTGTTGGTGCTGTGTTAATAAATCGAAACCCTTACGGACTTTCATGAGTTTCCTATTAGCTATTCAGTTTTCCTTTTTCTCCCACCTGAGTAGCAGGTAAGATTGAGGTCAACTTATAAGCGGAACACACCCTTCAATCGACAAACAGTTAAGCATTTTTATCTTTGTTAGTGATATTCGTGTAGATGGTTTATCATTTGTATAATCGAAAGTTTGTCCTTTATACATATAATAGAACGAAAGGGTGAATAGAACATGAGGGACCGTTTACGCAAAGTACCACATCGGAGAGATCAATCGATTTATCAAGTTGGAATTGATAGCTTTAAAGATTAACAATAGAGAAATAGTCCTCGTAATATTATAAACTGAGTATTTCTGGCTCTTCCTGAATGTTTAAGTTTCAATGTAAGATTTTCAGAGAAAAAATCGAAGTCCTTATATCCAAGTCGCATAACGTCATTGGACCAGAACAGCATTTAATCAACCACAAACAATCGATTGTGTTTGGTTAAGTCTGTATCCTATCGCCATCGCTACTCTCGTCCCTGGTGCACATATATGGTGCGATTTGCATAAATATGTCATTTATTAAACACGGAATACCATTATCGGTCCAAAATTAATTGCAAAACGTGATTTAAATTCGCAATTAAAACGCGCCTAATAACTTTGTTGGCATCATTCCATAAAGTGGTTGCGATTCTATGATTTTGGGAAAGGATAGACTGCAAATGAGATTTCCATAGTTAGTGGCAGCTCCTGGTAATCAGTACGTAGATACAATTTCACCCTATTATTCCACCAATCTAATTCATACTGTTTATTTAGAAGCTAAAGAGTCTACAAATAAATTATCTGTATATTATCACGGATTCCTTGCTTTTAGTCAACGTCAACAACTCCAAAGATATATTATTGAATTTGGCCAGTGACGAATGTTATTTGTATTTTCATTTCTTAATTGACCAGAACACTTAGAAAAGACAATATCAATTTAGAGTCGCTTGTTACACTATGTACAATAGGATTTACCGAGAATTTGTTTGAACGGGGTTTTCATTTAATAATTTAGTATACGCATAGCAGCGATGGCAATTTTCTAACATCTAACATTAAGCATTTAAAGGCAAAGTATACTACTGTGTCCAAAAAGTAAGGTGTAGTTGCATTGTTTTCAAATCTCTTTATTACTTACTTACTTAGGTGGCGCTACAATCCGTGGTGAACCTGAGCCTCAACCAACAAGCGTCTCCAGCTGGCACGGTCTTTGGCCAGCTGTTTCCAGTGCCGGACACCCAGTTGGTTAAGGTCCCCATCCACTTGCGTGCGCCGTCCTCTGCCGCGCCTTCCTTCCGGGGTGGATTCGAAGACTCTTCGGGTCGGAGCTGTATTTTTCATGCGTACTACATGGCCTAGCGACCTTAGACGCTGTATCCGTAGATGTCGTACCAGGCCGATGTTGGTGTACAACGAGTACAGTTCTTCATTAAATCTTCTCCTCCATACGCCGTTTGAACAAACGGGACCGTAGATAGTGCGCAGAATTTTCCTCTCGAAACGACCGCTTTTGTTAAGGTCCAAGCCTCTGCGCCGTAAAGGAGGCTTTCAAGATGCTCAATTGCATCTTGAGCCCAAGGCAACATCGGTTGGCAAGAGCGATTCCGCGTTTTATTTGAGCGCTGGTGTTGTTGTCGCCGGTCATCAGTGAGCCAGGGTAGACTAATTCCTTGACCACTTCACACTTATATCCGCCCATGGTGACGTTCTGGCCAATATGCCGGTGATGACCGTCTCTTTTAGATGAAAGCAGGTATTTGGTTTTACCCTCATTAAACTTGAGACCCATCTTAGAACCTTCTACCTCAATGCTTACAAAGGCCTCATTGACGTCTCGCTGTGTCCGACCAATCACGTCAATGTCGTTGGCTTACGCAAGCAATTGCGTCGACTTGAAATAAATCGTACCTCTTGTGTTGGCCAGTGACTCTTGTACGATGTTGAAAAAGTTGCATGACAGCGTCTCGGTATGCTCATTACCGACCTTACTGGAGCAGCGAGAATTCTCCATTGTCATCCTGCACAGTCGGATGAGTTTGGCAGGGATGCTTAAACTGGACATGGCTTTGTATAACTCATCTCTATACACGCTGTCATACGCAGCCTTGAAATCGACGAAGAGGTGGTGAGGGTCGATTTTGTATTCCTGGTATTCCTGGTCTTCTCCAAGATTTGCCATAGCGTAAATATTTGGTCTATTGTGGATTTACCTGGGCTGAAACCACACTGATAAGAGTCGATCATTTTATCCAAAAACGGTTTCAGGAGTTCACATAATACGCGAATAATAAGAGAAGATGTTATATGCGAAGTTAAGGAGACTTATTCCCCTATAGTTGGCGCAGTGCTGAGATTCCATTCGTCGGGCAAGCTTTCCTCCGACCATACCTTGCAAATAAGATGGTGCATGCACCTTACCAGTTCACCTCCAGCCGCCTTAAGAAGCTCGGCAGACAGGCCGTCTGCGCCCGCGGCTTTATTAGACTTAAGTCTCGATATCGCTATTTTTACTTCATCTAGGCCGGGTGGACGGAATTCTCTTACATCGTCGTCCATTACGAACGGATCGTTTTGCCTGACAGCGGTATCTTTGTCTGTCATCGCCGTTTCACAGTCTGCAGAAGTAGCCTTTCCAAATCCTCAGCATCGGCTGTGATTCTACTACCAGTTCTCCATTTTCATCCCTGCAGACAGCCGCTCTGGCTTTGTGGCCATGGCGTGTTCGTTTTACCGTACTGTAAAACTTCCGGGCGTTATTCCTGCGGAAGCATCTCTCCATCTCCTCGATCTCACGCTTTCCGTGTTCTCTCTTCTTTCTTCTGAGAAGCGTGTGTTCCTCTCTTCTCTTCTGCTCATAGATTTTGCGAGCAGCTCTCGTCCGTCGTTGCAGCATGGCTTTATATGCCTCTTGTTCGGTGCCAATTTCGTGTGGTTTGGTTAAAGAAAGATTCTTTATATTTGGCGGTATCACAGAAAGCCGGATTCAGGGTATAATGGGGGACACTCCTAGAGAAACGTGTGTTGCAGGAGAAATGATGTAGGAGCGGCGTGCAGCTGGCTATTTCATCAGAGCATTTATTATGGAAGTAACGATAAAACAGGGAAAGGCAGAAAAAAATCCTGCGATGTTTCAGGGAGTCTAATGTTTTGGTAATACTAGAGTTACCTATCAGTTTTATCGCGCGATTTTTTATTATACTATCTAGTAGGTGCAATGAGCTTTTGGAACTATCGGACCAGATATGAGCGTTAAGCTCTCATTAGGGCCTTATAGAATAAAGTCAGGTCTAAGAGAGGGAAATATTTCTTGCTTCTGTATAAGAAGCCTAGGCACTTTGCGGCATTCTTGGCGACAATGAATATGTGGTTGTTCCAATTATGAGCAACGCATATACCCATGGAAAGCTTTTCAGTTCGTTCATAGATAATGGCTGCGGGTTAGTTATATGATTCAACGACAGGAGACAACATTGTGTTTTGAATGCATTCAATTCCACACTATTGTTTTTACCCCATTGGATGAGGCTGTCTATATCGGAATTTAATGAGCTTAACATACGCAGCCGCTCACTATCTACAGCCGTAGTGCAGGATTGTAAAGTAGTGAACGATTATGAGAAGCTCAAGGTACTGTCGTCAGCGAAGGATTGGATTGGTTTGAAAGTGGCAGACATGAGATAATTTATATAAAAAGGAAAAGAGTGTTGGAGATAAGACCGAGCACTGGGGAACACCAGCAATTAAGAAATAGATGTCAGACTTGAGTCCGTCCAAAACAACTTGAATCAAATGATTCGAAAAGTAGCTTCTAATCCACTGAAGAAGAGACTTATTGATCCCGAAAGCACGCATTTTCGACAAAAGAGCTTCATGCCAAACCCTGTCAAATGCTTTCGCAATATCCAGTGCAACTATTTTGCTTTCACCTACTTGGTGAAGCGAGCGAATCCACAGTGGGAACGCTGCCAAGGCCATCGCTCAATGGAGACTGAACCATCAAAACAAGTTGAAATAAGTTTAGTTTTATAAAAGTGACGAAACAATAGGCATGAAGAAGCAGTTGAAGGGTTCAAATCATATTACATATTTCACATTGTTAACAGAAACAGTATCTCATCTATGTTGCCCATTTTTTATGCACACTATTCGAAGTGTTGGAAAAACGATCATCAGAATATTAAAAAGTTTTTTTATGCCCCATTATAAATCCCATGGAGTAGTGCTATTACTTCTATGACGCGTACATCTATTAATCCTTTGAGTAATACGTTAAATTGGTTGACCACAACTATTTCATGATACTACTAAATATCTGTAATAGTACACAGATGGCTCTGGTCCTTCATGGGCTGTAACGCCATCAAAGAAGAAGTACACAGTAATAACATATGATCCAAAAACCACAAACCAAAAAACAACAAAAAATAGACAAAATTGAAATACCACTAATCGGAATTCATTGCAAAGCAAAATGCTTATTTTAATGGCACTCATGTGAAAAGTGTAAGCCGAGTATCCATTCTCAACCACTGAACGTGGCTGCAGTACAAATAGATATTTCCACCCACCGATACTGTATTTTGGTACCACACAGGGGAACTCCGAAAGCAATTAAAAAAGTGCCCAAACTGTCTACACACTTTGATCGATAGTCGAGCAAAAACTGACAGTTATGCAAACCAATGAAATGAATACGGGGAGTTAGCATGCTCAGTCATCATTGATGAATACGGGGAGTTAGCATGCTCAATCATCACCATCATCTTCCATTCATGCATCCCACAGTTACGATGTTGTCTGCCAGGTTTATTATCACCATCATGAAAACAACCTTAAGCACTAAAACGAATACATACATTTTACTTTTAATGAAGGTTTTTTCTGTGGCTTTTCCTTCAAATCATTATATGTCTTACAATTGTATTCATTCTTATGTTCTTTTTTAATATCTGTACGAATTTTGTAGTAGTAAGGTTATTCAAACCATATCTCTGTAATATACATATATGTATGTAACATCTTACTGTGAACTGTACAAGTTTCTGCCACAATAAATATCCAATATAATACATACATTTTCTATTGCCGGCTTCCTAATACGCTTTTGATAAAGTTCTGCTTCTGCGCCATATAGCAGGACCGGGAAGATAAGGATCTTGTATAGATTCAACTTCGTCGTTCGGGAGAGGGCTCTACTACTTAAATGATTTCTGAGCCCAAACAAACAGCGATTGGCAAGAGTGATTAAAGATTTTGATTTCGGAACTGATGTCGATGCTCCGTGTCACTGCGAAGCCAAGGTAGACGAAGTCCTTAACTACCTCAAACAGATATCAATACAAAAGTTCTTTGATGACTTTGCCCTCATTTACCGTCAAACCAATTTTCACCTCAATATTCGTAAACGCCTCATTGATATCTCGCTGTGTTCTTTCCATGATGCCAATATCATCGCCTCGCTTATGCGAGGAGTTGTTAGGATTTGAAATAAATTGTACATCTTGTGTTGGCCAGTGATTTATACACAAATATTTCTAATACGATGTTGAAGAAATCACACGACATAGGCATCGCCTTGCCTATATCCTTTTTTGTCATCAAAAACCGTCGGTCAGATCTTCACCGATTCGGATGGAGCAGCGAACATTCTCCAAAGTCATTCTGCGTAGCCTGACGAGTTTAGCAGGGATGCCAAAGGTAGACATGGCGTTGTATAGCACGTCTTTAACTAAGCTGTCGTACGCTGCTTTGAAGTCGACAAACAGTTGGTGAATGTCGATTTGAAATTTATTGGTTTTTTCCAGGATCTGCGTAGTGTGAATGGTGTCGATGATTGATTTCCCTGGCCTGAAGCCACACTGTTAAGGACCCATCGGTTTATTCAAAAAAGGCTTCTGGCGTTCAAACAAAACGGCAGAGAAGATTTTGTAGATGATATTAAGGAGACTTATTCTTCTGTAATTGGCGCAGTCAAAGAGGTCTCCTTTCTTGTGGATGGGGCAAACGTGGCTGAGGCTCCATTCCTCGGGCATGCTTTCCTTTGACCATATCTTACACATGAGCTGGTGCATGCTCCTCACCAACTCATCTCCAGCTGCTTTGAAGTGCTCAAAGGCAGTCCATCTGCACCAGCAGCTTTATCCGATTTGAGGTTTGATATGGCGATCTTAACTTCGTCGAGATCAGGGGGACGGAATTTTCGGTGGTCTCCGTCGTTAAAAAAATGGTCATTCTAGCTGGTCTGCTGAAGTAGTTTTTACATATTCTCAGCATCGACTGCGATTCTACTACCAGCTGTAGAAACGTATGCTCCTGCTTTCTTTTTAACTCGTAGAACTCATAAACCGCTCTTGTTCTTCTATGCAGCGAGGCTTTATATGCCTCCTGCTTCGCTGTGTGAATCCTCCTGCACTCGTCATCAAACCAGGTGTTTCTTCGTGGTGGAGCCTTGAAACCCAAAACTTCTGACGCAGTGCTTTTCAGAGCTTGTGTGCAAAGGTTCCACTGTTGTTCTATTGACTGCGTTGAGGTGTATGAGAAAGCTTAAGGGAGATGCGATCGGTCAAAAGTACGAGCGGTCTCTGGCGATAGTACGTTTCCGACGTCATAACTTTGTATTCTTGCTCTAATCCGCGGCGTTCGTAATGTTCGTAGGCGCATATTGCTACTACAAGATAGTGGTCCGAGTCGATGTTAGCTCCTCGGAAATTTCGAATATCAAGTATAGTGGAAGAGTGCCTTACGTTGATCGCGATGTGATCAATCTGGATAGTGATCTGGCGACCGCCAGGTGCCTTTGTATATCACATGTCGAAAGCTTAAAACTATGTAGTTGCCTTAGTCCGCCTAAAAACAACAAATCCGCATCCGAACCATCTTTGTCCTCTCCGTAAGCAGTCGCCGTAGTAGACGTCGCTGTTTTTCATCCGTTAAGTAAGCTTTAGTGCGGTCTAGGGCGTCCGCAAATTTTTCGGCTGCACGTGGTCTGTTAAGGGAGTTATGTATGTAAAATTCCACGTTCAGAGAAGAAGATCGTTGTCCTTTTTTCGTTTCTTGCAAGGGCGTAAACATTAATCCGGTCCATTTTATCCCAGGCTTGTGACTGTTTCTGAGCAATTGTGGGGTATTCCGACATTAATTTTGTTTTATGACGCAGGATTTTCGCCATTCGGCCTTTTCCGTCAGTCATTTCCATGGCCAGCAAATTTCCAGATGGTAGCACGAGGAGGTGGAAGTGAGACCTGACTAACAGAGCTTCAAGGTGTTCGGCTGCAGAGGCTCTTACTCGCTTTTTTAGCGAACCAGCACCCGTCGGCAAATGCTACTCCCATGCTACACCATCCTCGGGCAGGATAAAAATTAATGTTTGCATAGAAGATGTGAATTGGAAATACATATTTTAGAAAAATATTTACCTGGTGCCGTCCTATTTCTAATAAACATTGTTTAGTAAATATTAAACTAAGTATTCAGCTAAGTTTAATAAATGTTTTTTGTTTTCACATATTGGATTGTATGTATTGTAAGAATTATTTATTTGATTAGATTTCCAACTTAAAGAGGGATAATTTAGAGACTCTTATTAATAATAGAAAATTCCTTCCTTACATAATCCTAGACCCTTCTCAAGCAAAAACACCCGATCACGCTTTCGCTCATCTCTATCCCTGCATTACAGACATCAAGCCAGCAACAAAAAATGCATACGTGTACAAAACATCTGAAAATATTTGCACAGTTCCCAACAAAGCCAATTTATCAATTCGTTCCTTAATACCACTCTCTGCTGGACACTGATATGTGCTACAATGTTGTCGGCCAATAGCCAAATGTGGAAGCTATGCGAGAGATGTGCTTGACCAGATAATACGTCCCTTTGAAACCAGAAAATCGTTGGCATCGGATTTCCAAATACCCTTCGTTCCATCTCTGCCGTACAGCCCTAAGGTTTTGTCACTTGTCCATTGTGCGGCAAAGGCTCTGTTTCGTTTCGAACTAAGCCTAATCCACCCGAAATGAACGTTTTAAAGCGAGAAAATGTTTCTACAATTTCCTCGTGCTGCTTCATATCGTATCGCCACATGTTGAGGTCAACGAGAGGTTATATCACTGTATAACACTGTGTGAAGGGTGTCACCTTCTGATCGGATCACATTCATCGCAATCAGTCTTCGTTATTAGATTGTCAATAAAAAAATCAGAAGAAAAGAAAAACTAAACGAAATGATTTTAATATGAAATCTTGACTCTGCGGTAGCGGTACTGGTCATACAGATTTCGTCTCAAATTCACACAATTTAATTCCCTGAATATACATATAATCCTGTTCCTGCGCTAGAACAAAAGAGTCGAGAATTTGAACTCTACATGCTAGTTTAATCGTGGCGCTCATCACTTTAGTTATCTGGGGGCACGGCAGTGCCCCTGCCAAGTCGAGCAAAAAAGCGGCACGGCCGTACCATCCTTTTCTCGTAACATAATAGGCCATTTTCGACCCCCTATAACTTCGTTGTGGATAGAACTAGAAGTCTGAATTTTCAGTAACCAAGCAAGCATTGCATAGACACGGCATATTTCAAATTTCATTCAATTTGAACCAGTAGTTTAAGAATTACAACTAGTCAAAGTTTCTTAATTTTGTCACTCACTGAATGACTCACTGACTGACTGACCGATCATCAAAAGTCTAAGGCACTTCTAGCAGACGTACATAGAAGCTTCAAATTTGGAACACAACTAGTGTTAAGTGTATAAACCAAGGAAAAACTTAAATATTTTGCAATTTCGGTTCAGTTTTCTAGATACACCAATTTTAAATTTTCTAGATACACCAACTGCATAAATAATCCCATAAACGTATATACATACATCAGTGAATGAATCTGTTTGCCTGGATACATATACATAAACAATGGAATAATAAGGGTAGGTAGGCTTACTGTATTCGGTATCGGCGAGTATATACATGCATATGTATGTATTTACGCATCAGAAAGATTTGGTTTTACTTCAAGCATATAACCCATCTATACGTTGTGTGATTTGTTCACTAATACACTTGCACGTGCATTGCATGAATTTGAACAGTGTATATCTGGCATAGGCATTGGTTCATTTTCATCCATTTTAAATTCATTTTATTTTCAAAAATCTTATAACTATCTTACATGCTAGACAAAATGAGTAAAACTAGCTTACATTATAACTAACATTGATGTCCTACTGACCCTAAGCGGGCACTCTAAAACAGACAATATACGTATACTTAATCTATGTCTTTCGACAACTTAATATCTACAGTAAATTAATTACTTTATTTATTTATTAAGCCAAGAAAATTGTTACAAAAAACTTAGCGTACTAACAGGTTTTGAAGGGTATATATAAAACTTAAATCTAACTAAAACTAGCTAATTCTAACTTAATCTATCTTAACTGAAATGCATATACAAAAATTATATACATTATATATAACATGTATATATATCTTTTTTTATTTATTATTTAATTTTACGATTTTTTTTTTTTTTTATGTTTTATTTAAAATTTGCCTAACACTTAACCACTTATAATCTACCTTAGCCTACCCTAACCTACCCTAGCCTACCCTGCCCTATCGGAGTCCGCCAATGGCGTTCGGCGAACCTGCCTTGAAGAGGCTATATTAAAAGATTCCATGACGGAGTCCGTTAACCACCAAAAGCGTTGATGCTGTCGGACAACGTCTTCTCTATCTCGGCGAGAAACCGTTCTACTGAACCTGAGGCGCTCGGGCTCACAGAGCACGACGTCAGGTTCGTAAAGGAGCCGCCGTTCCACAGAATTACGGGCCACATGGAAGATAAGCGGTACCGCCAATCTATCCTGGATCAGCCCACAATTATCGAAGTAAAGAAATGCTTCCGGAGGCACAAAGCCATTCAGACGCACTTTTTCATAATACATAAAATTGTGGTAGTAAGCCCCAGAGATCAGGTTATTGGTCGAAGTCATTGCCCTTGCAACGTGACCTCGAATCAGTTTAATCAGAAAGTTATCTATCCGTAAAATCCTTGCCCTGTCGTATAGGACCCCGTGGGGATAGAACTTTCTGTACTCAGACTCTGGTGTTCTGTGTAATCCAAGACAAGTCCTCAGACATTGTCTCTCAAACACCCGAATCCTTCCCATTAAGCTTGCGCTCACATTAAACCAGACGGGACATCCATAGGCAATCATAGGCCTGATTAAGGCCATGTAGCAGGTTACCTTCACCCTAGAATCAAGTTGGCTGCAGTGAAACAGCCATCTTGTCAGGGCGAAAGCGCCCCGGGCTCTTTCCAGAGCAGCATCTACATTTTTGTTAAAATACAGATACTGATCCAGCCAGATCCCGAGGTATCTGACTACACTTTTACTCGCCAGTGGACGCCCGTCCGGTCCGATGATTGCGAATTTTCGCCAATGTTTTCTAGTGTCCCTAGACAGAGGCGTTGATTTTCAACTTCCAGTCATCACAGAACTGCTGAATTTTATCGAAGTCACGTTGCAATAAAGTGCCAATGACCTCGATCGTTGGACCTGATCTGTACGCAACCAAGTCATCTGCATTCGCTATTGAATGGTGAAGAGAAACTATCAGATCACTGATATAAATGCTGAAAAGGATCGGCGAATTTACCGTACCCTGTTGCAATCCGTTTTTAATTTCAAATGTTTGAGCAGAAGTTACGTTGGCAATTTTCACAACGAACTTTCTACTCGTTAACATATCATGAATTATATATAGCAATGGTTTACTTATGCCCAACCGTTTGAGCTTGTAGTAGAGTCCTTCTAACCATACGGTGTCGAAGGCCTTCTCCAAGTCAACCAGGCAGGCACCCGTGCATTGGTTCTTGCACTTATTCCATTGGATATCCGAGACGAGTTTCGACGCGGCATGTATGGTATCATGCCCCGCCCTGAAACCGAATTGGTTATCCGGAATGATATTTTTGTCCTCAGCCCATTTGGACAGGGCTCTGTGGATTACCTTCTCGAAGACCTTGCTGATACTCGGAAGGAGACTTATCGACCGGAGATTTGCCGGATTAGAGGAGTCTTTGCCCCTCTTAGGGATTGGCTGGACCACCGCCGTTTTCCAATGCACCGGATAATATGCATTATTCAGTGCATTGTTGAACAGGATGGTGTACCTCTCTATAGCCCATGGTGGAAGATGCCTGAGCACAACATTGGATATACCATCAGTGCCCGCGGATTTTTTATTTTTTAATGACATGAAGATCAACTGGAGATCCTCCGTCGAAATGAACAGTGTTTCAGCACCTTCATTGGCGATGGCATTGCTTGCCGTAGAGTCGTCATTGAACCTGGTGAAACCATGGTTCTCGATTCGCCAATGTTCTATATCATTTCGAAGGTAGAAGTGGTGAAGCAGGGCTCTATTTTCCAGGTCGTGGTTCGGGCGAATGCTTTCATTCACCTTATACACATCCTGGAAGACAGCCCCCACTGTCGCCACTTTCTCCTGAGGATCCTCAATCAAAAAAAAGTCGTCATCTAGGACGGCGCCCTCTGGATCGATGTTGACTGTACGTAGTAAACGTTCGTTATCTGACGTTCTCGGAAGCTTTAGATCCCGAATGTCATTCTGATCTTTTCTCCGGAATATTTTATTTATCTGCGGGAACATATTCGCGCTGTTGGATTTTACAGCGCGAATTTTGTTGCTCCAGTGCAGACTTATGGCTATTTTATAATTCTCTTTAATTAACTGTCGGAGATTTTTAATCAGTGACTTCAGGGTCCTGACCTCCGAGTTTTGTCTGTCGGTAAACCGCCTGTACAAGAGTTTAAGTCTTGACAGGAGTCCACTTTTCTGTGTGTGAAGTGCGTCTATGGTCGCGTTTCGGTACACGTCCGTGGTATCGTAATGCCGTTGGCGTGGTATCGTTCTGTCCATCGTTTGTTTGATAGTTTCGTCCATATGTTTTAGGTGCCTATCAATTTCGTCATTTGATAGGTTCCTATTATTCGGTGGGGATGAGGCACTCGAAGTGAGTGCTCTCGTCAGGCAGTTGGCAAAGCGTGGCCAGCGTGCCCTACTATAATCGTAGGGGTACGTGTGGACATACTCTGCCATTTCTGCGAATTCGTCCGGTATTTTAATTACGGCACTAAGTCCGCAGTGATCACTGTCATACTCAACGGTACGTAAACAGTTAGTAGACCATTCGTTAGTGTCTGCCAGTCTCAGTCGTGAGTCAAGCAACATTAGATCCAGATAGGCGCCGCTTCTAGGAAACGACGGACTTTCCGTTGCGAGTAACTTGAGTTTATACTCAATATTATGCAGGGCCCACCAATGGCTTAGTAGGCTCCCTCTAGTGTTGGGTATATTATTGCTCCAATCACTATGTTTGGCATTTAAATCTCCGGCCAAAACATAAAAGTTTTCTGCCGAGTCTAGGCGCAGAAATCGAAAAAGTATTTCGAGCTCTGCAATGAAGATATTGGGCTGAGGTGCTTCAGGTGCATAGGCCGATACTATGTATATCCTCCTTCCGTTCCGAAGGGGGATACACACAACACATGCCTCTAGCACCTGAAATCTCCGCACTTCACTGCTATATATAATTTTATATTTAATACTATTTTTAATGAAGATCGCGACACCTCCGCCTTGAGTGGCATTGGGTCGGTCTCTTCGTATTATATTGTAGGAATTGTGCCGGATTTTGTGCCTCTGGTTTAGCTTAGTTTCGCTAGCCAGAAACACATCAGAGCTTTCTTCCTGCAACAGGTTAAAAAGAACGGTGCGTCGCTCGATCCTAATCAGTGAATTTACATTCACAGCCAGGATCTTCAGGAAACTCTCTACTGGCGTATCCATTAGGACTCGAGTAGAGCCTGTCCACTCGTTCCGTCTTCTTAATGATCTGCTGCTAGATCTGGCCGATCTGCCCTTGAATGGCGAGCAGAATTGGTAGCAGTTCCGCCTCGGCCCCCGGTGCCTTAGGAACGGGCACTGGGGCTTTGGCAGCAGCCTTTGGTATTTGTGCCGCTTTTCCCTGACCTGCCGCCATTTGGGCGTAGGTCAATTGGGGTGTGACGGCTGAAGAATGAATACTCCTCGCGGGAGGTATCTTCTCGACGTTCTGTCGAGCTTCTCTTATTTGCTTAATGTACTGGAATTTAGGACAGCCCCGATAATTTGCAGGGTGCCCGTTGTTCTCACATAGTGCGCATAAAAGTTGATCTCTTTCGAGACCTGTGCCCCGGTCGCACTCGTCGTACCTGTGGTCCTGTGCGCACTTGACGCATCGATGCTGCATTTCACAGTTCGACGCGGCGTGCCCGAACCTCTGGCAGCGGATACATTGTATCATGTTTCCGCCCCTATCTAATTTCTCCCATCGCACTCTCTGGGTGTCTAAGACTTTTATTTTCTTTAGACACTCCAGACGGCTGTCGGGTGTCAACTGGACCAAGAAGAAGTGCAGTTGCCGCTTCTCCCGTTTGGCCGCAACTGTGGTAAACGGCTTAGCCCCCACGAACTTGAGGTCATCGCTCTCGAACTTTTTGAGCTCAGAGAGCAATTCCTCGGGGTCTGTGATCGACTCCAGGCCTTTGAGGAGCGTTGTCTGCAACCTCTCGGCTTTCGGAGTAAACGTATAGTACTCCGTCGTGGAATCTTTTAATAAAGAACGCATTTTCTTATATATTTCCAGTGTCTTACACTGGAAAACATAGCGTCCTCCGATACAATCTAAAATGTAATTTTGCTCACCTATCTGGCTTTTGCACAAATCCACTGTCTGTCTGACAGCTAGAGTATGTGCATAGATGGGCGGCACCTTCTCCTTCTTCTTGGAGCGGCGGCTTCGCTTCCTCTTCTGTTTTTGTTGTTGTTGTTGCTGCTGCTGTTCTTGCTGCTGCATTTGTTGTTGTTGCTGCTGGCTCGTTGGCTGCGGCTGTTGCTGACGTATTTTCTGCTGCTGGGGCTGCTGTTGTTGCTGCTCGCGCTGCAGTTGTTGTTGTTGCTGCTTTATTGGCTGCGGTTGTTGTTTTTTTAGCTTCTGCTGCTGGGGCTGCTGTTGCTGCTCCCGCTGCGATTGTTGTTGTTGCTGCTGCTTCTTCAGCTGCGGCTGTTTTGGTAGTTGTTTTTGCTGCTGGGGCTGTTGTTGCTGCTCCCGCTGCGATTGTTGTTGGTGCAGCTTACGTTGCTTTTCAGCCTCCTTTTCCTGCCGGATTTCGGACAGCTTGTCCCTCACGGCTTGCAGTTTCTCCTGGAGGATTTTCTCCTCGACCTGGAGCTCGTCTTCTTTTTTTTCTTCCTCCGTCTCCGAAGTATATAGGAGAGCGAAAGAATTATTTTCCCCGGTGTAGCGACCCTCTCTACCTTCGGAGAGGTAGACAAAGTCCGCCTCCTCGGGGACATTTAATTGTTGTTGTTGTTGTTGTTCAAGGGCTGCTCTCGATGTCGATGGCGCCCCTTCCCTCGCCTCGGCCCGCAGCTTCTCTGCCGAAGTGGAAAGGGAGTGGCGCTTCACCAAGTTAGGAGTAGGGTTCAGCTTTCTCCTTCGCTTGATGACAGCGCTTGGCGTTGCGAAGTCGGATGATTTCACGGAATCATCCGACTCAGATGCCGTACGATATACGGGTTTCTGCCCGTCGCCTGACATTTCCTCTGTTACTTCCAATTATCTTAGAAGTAACAGAAGGAAAAAAAAGCGTAATGATATGTTCCCCGACCGGGAATTGATCCGCCGACCGTTGTTATCACGACCGTGCACTTTACCTTCGTGCTACTGACGAACTTAAAAACGATTCGCCAAACCACGCAGTTAAGCTTACTGAACACTATTATACACTGCACTAAGTCGAAACACGTCTGAAATCGCACTAAAAAATCTAATTTATTATAATATGTATTACTTATGAGATATATTGTGTTTTCATGCGATGGCCAGGTCAATCTATTTACTTAAAACATAAAAGATTTTGATATTGGTATGGTCACTATAAGATGTTGTTAGGTTAGCTAATTACGTAATCAATCAATGCAGAAGGTCCCTTAAGTAGGGACTGAATAAATTAACTGACTTGGTAATACATTGATCTTACAACTTTTTACGGTAGAAGATCTGAGTTGCGGGACTTGGTTTTTTTACAAGTTATGTTTTTCATGGCATTGTACTTACTCAAAGAGTGTTGCTGGTGCTATTGGATTTGGAGAGAAAGGATACCATAGCTTGCTGTTGTGCTGAAATGGGATACACAAATGTGTGTGTGATTACATGCACACAGCGTCAAAGTGAGTGTACAGTCATCTGGTGAAAGCTCATCCTCAAAAATAAAATACACCGGCAGGAGCTATAATCGACGTGGGCACATCAAATTAAAGATCTCAATCCATACTCCAAAACACATTATAATTTATTTAACATTACGGTAAACATAAAGTAGTGAGCACACACTTATTTCAAAAAAGGCTTAAATTATTTGAAAAAACAAAATCTAGTACTTCGTATGGTTTTCTTTGGACTTTATGACTGCTTTCAGTTTTCGAGGCATGAATTCAAGAAATTTTTCTGTAACCCTCTCTGGAATTTGAGTCCATTCTCTTACTAGCGCTTCCCGTAGTGACTGTGCTGATGTTATTGGGTGTTTCCTTATCTGCCTGTCAAAACGTTCCCACAGATGTCCAATGGGATTTAGATCCGGTAATTGGGGAGCGTCCACGCCCCCAAGGGGACTTAATTTTCATCGCCTTTGCCCATATTGGTGCCGCGTACATAATTATTGACTGCGCCACTCTTGACAAAACTATTCTTATTTGCTGCCTGGGCCCTCCGATATTTGTCAATATTCTGGCTAAGGCAGCACACACCTGCGCTGCTTTATCGCACTTTATTTCAAGGTGTTCCTTGTAGCTGAGCCTAGCATCAATCATCACACCTAAGTATCTGATAAACGGCTTCGACGTTATATTTTGATCGCCTGCCCTGATGGTGTTTGTTTCCCTTTTCTTGCAGCTGCTTACTAGTACTGCTTCTGTTTTGTGATCGGCGAGCTCTAACCCGACTGTTGACATCCAGCGTCTCACTTTTCTGATACATTCGTTCCCTATGTGCTCTATTTCTTCCGGGTGTTTCGCTGCTACGACGATTGCAATATCATCAGCGAAGCCTATGATTTTTGCCTCATTGGTAATTTCTAGCCTCGGAACTCCTTCATATACAAGGTTCCACAGAATAGGACCTAGCACCGATCCTTGTGGTACTCCGCCAGATATGTGGTACTGCACTACCCCGTCGTCGGTATCGTAGAAAAGACACCGATTCTCGAAATGGCTTTCCACCATCTGGCATCATCCTGGCACCATCTTTTCTCTAAGTGAGTGTACAATTCGTCCCCAGTTTGCAGAGTTGAACGCATTTCTGACGTCCAGTGTTATTACGGCTCCGTATTTCTTTGCGCCTCCTGCCCATCTCTTGCCCTGAATAGCTTCTTCCAGAACTGTGCTTGCCTGAATCCGTACTGTTCATCTGAAAGCCCCCCGGCTTCATTTATTGCCACCTCGAGTCTGTTGGCTATCATTTTCTCCAGTATCTTGCCCATTGTATCTAATAGGCAAATCAGACGGTATGACGATGGCTCATCTGGTTATTTTTTCCCTTTAGGCAGCAGCACCAAGCGTTGTTTCTTCTATTGGTCTGGAAAGATCTCTTCGATTAGGCACCTATTGTACATTTCTAGGAATGGTCCCGTGTTTGTTTTAATGGCTAGTTTAAGGGCCTTATTTGGGATGCCATCCAGCCCAGGTGAGCTAATGTCCTCGAAATGTTTGCACACCTTTAGGAGTTCGGTTTGTTGTGATAGTTGTGACTTCCTGTTCATCCTGTTCCTACGCTGCATCGTTCTTTGCGGTGGAAATAGTCCCGACACTATTTTTCACATTAGGAGAGGGCATGAGGGCGAGGGGACCCTGGTGGTGCCTTTGAGTTTTGCCATGACAGTCCTGTAAGCGGTACCCCAAGGATTTACGTCTGCTTGCTCGCAGAGCTCCTTAAATTTGTTGTTTTTGCTTCTCCTAATGGCCAATATCAGATCCCTATGTCTATCGCTGTATTGCGCCTGTAGGTTCTGATGAGAGGGCAAACCTCTGGATCGCTGATACAGTCTTCTCGCTCTATGACACTTGCTGCGTAGCTCTGCTATCTCCTGTTTCCACCAGAATACTGGTGGCCGGCGGTTTGAGGACGTTTCCCGGAGCATGGACGCATCGCAAGCCTTCATTACTTGCTTAGTAATATCAGCGGCCATAGCATTTGCTGTCCCTGACCTTATTGTAGACTCTCTAAAGGTGAGGGTAAAAGAGTCTTCATCTAGTGTTTCTATTTTCCAACCCTTCTGTTGTGCCTTCTTTAGCGAGGCACCCTGGTTGGCTCTCCTAGGCTGTATTTCAAAAAGGATAGCCAGGTGGTCACTGTACTGATTGCTTACTCTCCAATTTGCGCCTCTCGTTTTTACAAGAATTTTCTGGAGGTCTTTTTCGTTTTTCTCCCCAGGGCGCTTCTGGTCACTTTGTTGCACATCCGCAGGTGTTTTCTTCGTGACGGCCTCCGCGTATGACAGTGTCGAGGGTTTTTCTTTGCTTGGAGATCTAGTCCTTTTCCACTTGGGCTCTGGCAATTGTTTCCACGGTGAAGGAGAAGGGGCTGGTACTCCCATTTCCGATGACTGACTGATTTGGATAGCTTTAGATGCTCTGTTCCTTACCATGATGTCCTTTTTTAAGCCTACAATAGAGTAATAGTGCCTGTGTATAGCACCAGTCAGCCTCCTAATTTCATGAAGGACGTTGGTTTTCCCTTTGATGAATTCCATCAATGCATTTATATTCCTTCCTAGCGATTGCATTGCTTCACGATTTTCCCTTTCATCGCTGGTTTCTCTTGGCCTTCCATTCGAATTGATAGCAGGCGTCAGACTAGCCGTTGGAGCTTCTGCGAGGTGGAGGTCCGATTGCGTTTGTGGGGATGTCTGTTGTTGAGTTATTGGTACAGACGACATCCCGGCGTCCTTACTTTCTTTAACCATCGTACCCTCCGTTTGTTTTAATGGAGGAGATCGCATCAGCATAGAGCTTCTCTTGAATGGATTCTCCTCAGTACCACTTTCGGTTCCTGAGTTTTGTATCCTTTTTAGGGTTCCGTACCCAAAGGTAAAACGGAACCCTATTACTAAGACTTCGCTGTCCGTCCGTCCGTCTGTCACCAGGCTTTATCTCTTGAACCGTGATAGCTAGACAGTTGAAATGTTCACAGATGATGTATTTCTGCTGCCGCTACCACGACAAACACTAAAAACGGAACAATATGAATATTTAAGGGGGGCTCCTATACAACAGACATGATTTTCATCCAATAAATCCCCTTGGTCACATACTGAACTAAGGTTAGTCGACAATATCCCACAACCAGTAGCAAACTTCCCAGTTTTGATCCCGTTTGAGTCTTTGATGAATTAATCGTAGCTGCAAACCTTTTCCCCATATTTCCCATTATTCTTATTCACCTTTTCATATCGTTGCTGTCAAGTAAAATAGTTGATTTGAATTCAATGGACACTTTGATGATCAACTATATCTCATCATGAAGATAGTACATACATAGTCTCTTTCATATTTATATATACAGATGGTAGGGAACCATCTTGAGGGCGCCGTGGCGCAGTGGTTAGTGTGTTGGACTCTGACGCACGATGAGCGAGTTCGAATCCCGATAACACCAACGCCATCGAATGTCTATTCCGGGGCGTCCCTCCTCGGCGGGGTACTGGCAAGACCCTCCGTAGTATAACTTGCCTGGAAAAAGCTTCTCGACTCACGCCGTTCGGAATCGGCATTAAACTGTAGGTCCCTTTCACCTGTGGGAAAAATAAATCACACACACCATGGGTGATTGAAGAGAAGCTTGGCTCTGGTCCTTCATGGGCTGTAACGCCACCAAAAGAAAGAAAAAGAAAGAAAGATGGTACGGAACCCTTCGTGCACGAGTCCGACTCGCACTCGGCCGGTTTTTTTTTTGTTCTGTTTTATTTGAATCTATTTTTATTTTTGTTTGAATCATGTTTTAATCCCACGAGTATGTGGGAAAGGAAAGTCCGCCACCCACAGGGGTGTCTGTAATGTGGTAAGGCTACGCTACAACCAGAGGGCGCCAGGTATCTGGAGGGCTCCGTTAGCGATGCTGTATGGGTTTTTTGTTCCCAGCACCATTCAGGCCTCGGTACGGGTCGCATAACGCCTTGCCTTGGGGACAGGATACTTATTTACGGGCGGCATCTACTCGCCCTGTCACCAAAAATTTCACTGTGCTTTTGTGTTTTTTCCATCTCGCCCTCCATTTTTGGTCGCTTTTGGTCGGGGACTGCTTATTGGTTATTCGCAGCCAACCTACATATCTATAGGTCGTCCAGCTATCCGCCACCGTGCTGACCTCCCTGGTAGCCTAAGCTCGGCCTCGATTTCCAAGCTGCATATGACAGCGTGTATAGAGATGAGCTATAAAAGCCATGTCTAGTTTTAACATCCCTGCCAAACTCGTCCGACTGTGCAGGATGAAAATGGAGAATTTTCGCTGCTCCATTAAGGTCGGTAATGAGACCTTTGATGTTAAAGAAGGATTTAGGCAAGGTAAGGCAACTTTTTCAACATCGTGCTTGAAAAGATCATGTAAGAGTCACTGGCCAACACAAGAGGTACGACTTATTTCAAGTCTACGCAATTGCTTGCGTACACATTACGACATTGACGGGATTGGACGGACACAGCGAGACGTCAATGAGGCCTTTGCAAGCATTGAGGTAGAAGGTTCTAAGATGGGTCTCAAGGTTAATGAGGGTAAAACCAGATATCTGCTTTCATCTAAAAGAGACGGACAACACCGAAGTATTAGCCAGAACGTCACCATGGGCGGATATAACTTTGAAGTGGTCAAGGAATTCGTCTACCTTGGCTCACTGATGACCAGCGATAACAACACCAGCGCTGAGATAAAACGCAGAATCACTCGTGCCAACCGCTGTTTCTTTGGGCTTAAGAGGCAATTGAGAAGTAGAGCCATCTCTCGGAGAACAAAGGTGACACTATATAAGACCTTGATCATCCCAGTCCTCCTTTACGGCGCAGAGGCATGGACCTTAACAAAAGCGGATGAAGATGCCCTTGGTCGTTTCGAGAGGAAAATTCTGCGCACTATCTCCGGTCTATGGAAGAGAAGATTAAACGAAGGACTGTACGGGTTGTACAGCGACATCGGCCTGCGACGCCTGCGGATACTGCGTCTAATGTGGCTAGGCCATGTAGAGCGCATGGAAAATACAGCTCCGACCCGCAGAGTCTTCGAATCCACCCCGAGAGGAAGGCGCCGCAGAGGAAGACCGCATTTAAGGTGGCGCGCACAGGTGGAAGGGGACCACAACCAACTGGGCGTGCGGCACTGGAAGCGGCTGGCCACAGATCGTGCCAGCTGGAGACGCTTGTTGGTTGAGGCCCAGGTTCCTCACGGACTGTAGCGCCACCTAAGTAAGTAAGTAGTATGCAAAATCCATCGTCAGATCGCGGCGGCACGGAAATAGTACTCTTCCCAAAGGAAAACCAAGTAAATGCCAAAAAACAAAAGAAAACAAAAATAGTAATTTTCAATTTTCTCAAAAACTAGAAGACATAAGACCATCCGGCTTTTTGTGTTCAATTCAGAATTGACATAGGCAATGGCCGCAATTCAATTTAAAACTCCATTTTAACATATTGAGATAGATTGTCCTTAATTTTTTTCATACTTTTTATCAAAATTTAGAGTTTGCATGCGAATTTTTCAAAAACTGTTAACACAAGTAATTTAGTTTAAATTTTGTATTGTATGTATATATGTTGGCGTTACAGTCCATGAAGAACCTGAGCCGAGCTTCTCTCAATCACCCAAGTTGTGTGTGATTTCATTTTCACATAGGTGAAAGGGGCCTACAGTTTTATTGCCGGTTCCGAACGGCGAATTTCGCGAAGCTTTTCATGAAAATTTTACTACAGGGGGTTTTGTCAGAACCCCGCTGAGGAGAAACACCGTGTAAAACACGTTCGATGACATGGCTGTGTCGGGATTCGATTCCGAGTCATCGGCATCAGAGGCCAACACACTACCCACTGCGCCACGGTGCTCAGTGAACAGATTTATAGCTTTCAAATTTGGTACAGTGCTTCATTGCATATGTTGCCCATTGTTTTCTAGTATTTTTTTTTCATTTTAAGTAATTTTTTTTAATTGCCCCTACCTACTAAACGGGGCGAGATAGACCCCCTCCCATAGTAAATAAATTCTTGTTTTTGAGCCCTCTACAAAAAACCGTTACCAATTTTTGGCGCCAAAGTTATCGTGCTCGTGCCCAGTTCTGTATTTCTACTTCTCCATACTTTCCTATTTTTCTTTGATCCAAATATTTCGAATTAACATTCGTCACTGAATAAAATATTTTGCCAAAAAGAGTCATTGAAGTTTCTGTATATTTTTTGGGCATTTTTCAATCTTTTTTTTTTATATTACCTTTTGATATTGATAGTTTTTCTGGCCATTCTGCTTATATTATTCCTTAAAATTTTATAGGATTTCTTCTCACCTGACTGTACGCTCACTTTTGGCGCTGACTGTATGTACGTAATAATAGGAAGTCGTGGTGAGAGGGTTCCTTTAGTTGCTTATTTTATTCACTGCCTAAGTCCTACCCCACTTATTGAAGCATTTAATTAGTAGTAGTTAATAGTTTTTGGAACTATGCTCCGGAGTAATGTTGTTGCCTTCAATGAGTTAATTCGCCTTTGAACTGGAGGAATTATTAATCATTTGGAACATATCAATCATTTGCCAATTACTTTATCTTGATCAACATGATTGTTGGTTAGATGGAGTAGATGGCATTGGAGAGAACTGATTTCGCCGGTCGATGGAAGTGAGACCATTGTTAATTGAGTTGTCATAAGGTCGACAAATCCATACATACCTATGTATTTTGTACATTGTCGCGTTTGATTGTTTGGCATTAAAGAAGGTGGCATATAAGGTCTGTACCAAAGTAATTTTTTCAAAATGAGAAAATAGATTTACTCTAGAGAAGTGCTTGAGACTGGAGATAACTCTTTGCTAGTTCAGGCAATAATGAAGAGTAGTTAATGGTGACAATATATCCAAAATATTCCAGAGAACTACCTAACATCAAAACCTGTGACCTGAAGTCTGGTTAATGGATTAAGCATAAGTAACCAATTAACGAAATGAGAATTTTTTTCTTGGGCGTTAGTGACATTAAATTACTCGCTGTGCCACCACATCGAATTGAATAGAATAGCGAATACTTTGCAGTTGCAGATCGATGTATGTATGCTGCATAGCTGTATGCAGTGTAAACAGAAAATTAAACCGGACAACAAAGTTATCTGCTGCGTAGTTCAAGAGCATAATCAAATTGATTCTCTCAGTTGGCATGGACAGCTACAAATATTCGATGGAGACAACCAACCAACTAACCGATTGTATTACCGCAAAGACAACAAAGTATTCCATATGCCTTAATAGAACGTTTGCGTTTGGATATATACTTCGAATAAAATACAATTACTTTCCCACAAGCTATTCAAATTGAAGGAGATAGGAAACCAAGAGAGAGAAAGAGATTTGCTTCTATGAAAAGAATGTGTTTGGCGGTCTGTGTACACGAATAGTGCACACCTTACACTGGACTTTATGACTAGACCACAAGCAGGACAATACCCATCCGACTTGGGTATGAATATAACCGATACTAAAAATCAAGTGAAAAAGTCAGATGAAATGGACTTAGAAAATGGGAATGGAATTCAGGGGACAAAAATGAAATAGCTAATTTATTTTTCCTTATCATTGGCCCAAAATGGTGTTGTGCTACGTACCTCAGCTTGTTTTTATCTTCTTAGGTGTGGCGTTTTCAGTGCTGAGGATTCTTACAGAAACCAAAATGATATGGACTTGACAGCTACAACATACGATTTTTGAAAAAAACAAAAACGCAATATAATATGACAATGTTACTTTCTCTCAAATGTCGCTATGAAGAGAACCTATTGGTTTTCTGATATAACTTCTACGCCTCTTACTGGATTTTGATAATACTTGAAAGGAAGATGAAAACATTCAAGCAACACCCCTTCGTGGTCATGTTGGCTTTCTATCTGTAAATTAATGGTACCCCCGAATAGCGTTTCGCAGAAGAACTTCACCTTTTATCTTCACTTTAACTTGCACGCTTTTTAGGAAAGATATGGAAACGGTATACATATGTGTATAGGGTAACGAACAAAAACATAAACAGAGAACAGAAAATAGCTGAAATTCGGACTTTTACAAATCCATTTCTAAATGTTTGCTACAATGAACAACCGCACACTTTAAAGGATTTCTTGCGGTCTTTTTGGGTTGAAGAATTAAAGGTTTTACTTCTCGCAGTGACTTTGGTGGAAGAATATGGAAATCGATTTAGACCTTCGCGGGGACTAAAAATACTCATACTCAACATGCTCGAAAACAAAAAAAAAAACCGGAGGACTGATTCGCTTTGATTTGAATACTTCTCATAATGCAACTAAAGTATGATTAGTGGGGACGAATGACTAAATTTGAAAATGCACGTGGGTTTACAACCATACCACCCACAACCACATTTGGTTGTTTAATTTAGCTCAGAGATAATATTAATCATGCGATTTTATCTTTAGTTTGTATACCTACGCGCTTTGCCTATAATTTGTATTCCCAGAAATACCTTGGATACATACATTTTCAGTGGCCCGCATGTTCCACTAAAAGAGTCGCGGGGGTAATGCGCTCACGCGGGATCTCCAGGACACTCGATCCTCCGCCATCGAATCTAACTCATCAGGAGCTATGCCTAAGCGCAACCAGACGAGTTTTTGGACTTGGTCCAACCACCTCATCCTGGGTCTACCAAGCGTTCTCCTGCCTGATGGTACTGCACCCAAGGCACGCTTCGAAAGTCGTGATGATGGCGACATTCTTCTCACGTGACCAAACCATCGAAGCATAGCCCTTTCCTTTCGGAGAAGCAGCTGTAAAAGAAAAAACGTCGATTCTTCCATTTCCTCCTCAGGCTACATTATATATACAATATTCTTCCCGAATTATTAAGTAAAAACGTACTTTGGCTATATTCATACTATTCATTATCACTATCAGTACCATTAGTCTTACTCAAGCCAACCAAAAGTAAAACTCCTTAAGAGTTGGTTACGTGATGAGGTCATTACATCTCCTCGAAGTGTGCTTATCATTGTACACTTGTTTGATTTGCAGCAAGTGCACACTTTCACAATAGCTAGCACGTCATTTTGGAAACATGTGTTTTTGTGAGTAATAAATGAACTAAATTGTGCTTCTGGTATTTTTATTGAATACTCCTCGGACTATTCATAACTATCTCTTACATATATCGATTTTCTCTTCCGTAAAGACACCCATTCGATATTAAACACCGAAATTCTTTTCACAGTGTGAAACAATACTCGTAATTCGTACATGTATACATATAACAATACCGAACTTTTTCTTTGACATTTTCATAAGGTTCGGATTATCCAAGCAACCAGTACAAATATTTGGCGATATATATTGTTAATATCGCCTTTCACAAACAATTAACTTCTCGATACATTCGGCGGAGTCGGAGTACGTAAGTCCACCACCCTGTAATAGATATTTAATTAATTCTCATCTAACATACGTACATTTTTTGTCTTGATACAGACCAATGCTGCTCCAATGGTCTGACAATATTAGGTTTATACAAAATCGAATCTATATCCAATACAAATATTTGCCAACAATTGATTAGGGTCGTATTTGCGAATGGACTCAGTATGGTCCTACCAAGGCAAAGGACCAGAATAAACGAGCCAGGCACATTTATTAAATTACTTCTTCTTAGAGAGCAAATATTTACGGATCATGACGTAACGAAACGAGGCAGATGCTTGGGTAGCATCGTACTTGTTTCCTTCAAGCTTATCACCACCCAAAATGTGGTTCACACAGGAGTTCCCTGCTAACAGGGTAATGGAGTCATTGCTTATGTCGAGCCTGATCAAACAGACGATTAACAACTTATTCACGGGTATTTAAATCCTTCGTAAATATAATATTTTAACAACCCCAACTGCGTGACATTTATCTTATTTTCACTACTCTTGTAGAATTCATAGCTCTGAATTCAAAAGCCACAAATCTTACTTACTTACTTAGGTGACGCTGCAATCCGGTGTGAACCTGGGCCTTAACCAACAAATTTCTCCAGCTGGCACGGTCTTATGCCAGCTGTTTCCAACGACGCACTTCCAGTTGGTTAATGCCTGAATCACAACACTGCGTTAGTGCTAGCTGAGACATCCAACCCAAGCAATTCAATGGGGTAGTCTTAAATACTGCTTTTGCGTTGGCGAGCTTACGTTCATTGAAAAATGAGAGGAAATAAGAAAAAATGAGAGGAAATAAGAAAAAATGAGAGGAAATAAGAAAAAATGGGAGCGAGAGAAAACGTAAACTCACGTAACCAAAGCAGACAAAAGTCAAACACGTCGAAAATTTCTGTGCGTTTGAACAACTGTTGCTGTGTATTGATGTGTATACTGTATCTGTGTATTTTGTGGTTTGTGTTGTGTGCGTTTACTTTGACATGGAGCAGCCGAAAAAAATGAATTGTCATTTTCAAAACATGCGTCGAGGCATTTCTCGTAATACGTAAAGTGCCTCGCACCAACGCAGTGTTGTGAATCAGGCATAAGGTTCCCTTCCACCTGTGTGGGCCACGTTAGAATCGGTCGTCCTCTGCTACGTTGGACTCGAAGACACTTCGGGCTGGAGTCGTGTTTTTCATTCACCCTACATGGCCAAGCCATCTTAGATGTTGGATCCGCAGACGTCGTACCTAGCCCATGTCGCTGTACAGCGCGTATAGTTCGCCGTTGTATCTTCTCCTCCACTCCCCGCTTATAAAAACCGGACCAAAGATTGAACGCAGAACTTTCCTCCCGAAACGACCAAGGGCTTCTTCTTCCGCTTTCGTTAAAGTCCAGGACTCTGCGCCTTAGAGGAGGACCGGGATGATTAAGGTTTTGTACAGCGCAACTTTAGTCTTTCGAGAGAGTGTTCTACTTCTCAATTGCCTCTTGAGCCCAAAGCAACATCGGTTGGCAAGAGCGATTCCGCGTTTTATTTGAGCGCTGGTGTTGTTGTCGCTGGTCATCAGTGAGCCAAGGTACACGAATTCCTTGACCACTTCAAAGTTATATCCGCCCATGGTGACATTCTGGCCAATACGTCGGTGTTGTCCGTCTCTTTTGGATGGAAGCAGATATTTGGTTTTACCCTCATTAACCTTGAGACCTATCTAGAGTCGCTTCTACCTCAATGCTTACAAATGCGGCCCTGATATCTGCAAGAAATCCGCAGCATTCCTCTTGTCCTTAAGAAGAATTGTCTGTAGAAGACTTATGGGAGTCATTACGGGCCATAATAGTTTTGCTAAGCATCTCTGCTTGCTAGGCATCAGTGGGACGCCTACTTGTGCGGCACGAAAAGGATGACACGGCAGAGCATATTCTCTGCGACTATCCTGCCTTTGCTCGCGCACAGTGGCTCACCCTTGGGGCCGACGTGGTATGTGCCGAATCTCTTAGCTCTACATCACTGGAGATTCTTGTCATTTGTCTTCAGAAAACGGGGAAGACATACCAGTATTTACGTCTAGGTGCTCCAACATATAGCAGAAGACTCACTAAAAAAAAACAACGTCACTCAAAAATCAAGGACTTGTTGACTGTTTTCTTCGAGTATGGCGGGGTTGTGCATTTTGAATTCCTTCCGCCAGGTTAACCTGTCAAGAAAGAATAAATTTTAATGTTGTGC
The DNA here is from genome assembly GCA_951905685.1 of Eumerus sabulonum. Classification (NCBI taxonomy): domain Eukaryota; kingdom Metazoa; phylum Arthropoda; class Insecta; order Diptera; family Syrphidae; genus Eumerus; species Eumerus sabulonum. The sequence goes on along the minus strand of OX645061.1, from coordinate 95,451,767 downwards.
GTCGTTTGGGTAAGGCTATCCACCTAAAGAGGCCGAAGAGACAACACTTAGGTTGTGCATCACCCACACTTACTTGCCCCTACCTCCTAAACGGGGCGAGATAGAAACCACCCGCATAGTAAAAAATGCTTGTTTTTGACGCTTCTGCAGAAAAACCGTTATCAATTTTTGGCGTCAAAGTTATCGCACTCTCCCCATCTGTTGGCATGAGTGCATTCCAACAGGGGGCGATTACTTTAAAGGCAATAAAATTGTTCTGGAAGAAAACATAAAGATTTTTCAAAAAAAGGCCATGCCAACATACACTATTATATGTGTGAGGCTTGGGAATCATTTTACAAGTTAACTATTGCAAGTCCACTGTGACACTATTATATGTGTGAGTCTTGGTAATCATTTTACAAGTTAACTATTACAAGTCCACTGTGACATCTTTTGTGAAACAAACATTGAGTATTTGTATATAAGACGAGAGTTAGAGCGGCTCTCATATAACAAAGCCATTTTTTAGAATTTGGAGTATCAACGAAAAGTGCTTAAAATATGCACTTAGGTTTTATACTTACATTCTGATCACATTTTAGCAAAAGGTACTAAAAATGGGTAAGAATAAGAGCTCCAACCCATGCGAGAGAAAAAAAAATGATTTTTGAAAAACATAAAACCATAGTATGTGTATATAAGTGGTCGAGACTTTTGGGTCTTAAAAAATAAGACTTTTAATTCTAATAAGCTGCGGAAAACCATAATTATTGAAGATTGACAGCTAACTCGTTTAAAGTGAACTTTTTTTTTTAAAACGTCTCAATTAAGAGCCGAAATGGAGGTTCATTATGGCGTAAAACTTTCTCCTCTTTCTTCAGAAGACAATTGAAGGACAATAATCTGGTTCAGAGGCTTGCGATGCGTAAGCCAAATGAACCATAGAAAACAACCCAGGCCGTTGAACGTCTGGAGCAATAAAATTCAAAGCTATTTGAAAATTTTGGAAGACCGTACAATGGATCAAAAATTCGCCATACAGTAATCATTTTTCATGTTTATTAAAATTTCTGTCGACCAAAAATAATTGCACTATAAACTCTTATAGAGTCCTTCAATAAGTGCTTCATATCTTTAAATTTAAATAAACTAAAGTATGTGTGAGATGTCGTCGAAATGTTCCATTCGCCATTATGTGCGGAGCATAACATCGTTCCATGACTCTGGTGAATAAATCAGGCTGAATTTGACCTACTGCATGGGTTACGCGTGCTTTGAAGGGCGCTGTGATTTGTGGCTTATTCGCGTATACATACCTGTGATACAAAAAGGATAAGTGGATAAAAAAACGTTCTCGGTGGCCAGTTCATATCACTTCCACGTGAGATGACCATGCCCCCGAATCACTCGTGCAGTATTTCCAATGTCTTGTCAAAATCGCATGTTGTTGTTGTCAATATCATCCAATTCGGGCCAAAAGAAGTTAGTTTAGTTTTAGTTTAGTTTATTTTACTTTTTTAAGAAAACATTATAATACATGAACGATACATAACTGTGAAAATACATAAATTGAAAAAGTATCTGCAGTCTATAGTTTATAGAAACTAGAAGCGAAAGCAGATTTAGGTACAGTAAATTTTAAAGAGCAAACAAAAGAATATGAATACATGCGCGGGGTCATTACAAAATTTAACAAAGAGAAAAGCTAGACCATCACACGAAACAAGTCTTTATAATCTAAATCTAGAAGCCATGATTTCACTTTTTTGAGGAATATGGATTCATTTCGAATACACCTTGTATGCAAAGGTAATCTATTAAAAAGCCTTGGGGCAGTGGTCGTATAAAAATTTGAAGAGATTTGCAAATGGTGATGAGGTACATTCACGAGATGTTGTTCATTGACTCTAAGTTGGTAACTAGATGAGCTTCTGCTTAGCAAATAGCCTGATCTTGCAAAAAAAAAAATTAAAACTTTATAACAATATAGGTGTTTTATTGGTAAAATGTTCAGGTCCCGAAATAGGAGTAAGCTTGGTGACCATCGATTTTTGTTGCAAATGAGACGAAGCACACGTTTTTGCGATACAAGAAGAGGAACTATTTTGTTATAGTGAGTACCACCTCACGAAGCTATACCATATTCCAATTTAGAATGCACTAGGCTATAATAAATACATTTAAGGAGTTTCAATGAACAAAAAGATTTTAAAAAATAAAATTGCCTTGTGGCAGCCATAAGGTAATTTTTAAGTGCATTCGAGTGGACGGACCAACTCATTTTCCAGTCCAGCTGAACACCCAGGTATTTAAAGTCAAAAACATTTTCAACATAAAAGCATTTGTCAGAGCATGTTTGTTGTTCGAAAAATGTCTGCGAGACAACTTCTGATTTACAAATAATAGCACTGTGCTTAAATCTATCAAAGCTAGCACCATGAAAATAAAAGGACCCACAGCTTACTTCATTGCCACTATGACTAAAAAACATAATTTTAGTCTTGTCACTTATGACTAATTTGTGCATTTTAAACTAGTGACTAAGAACTTCGAGATCATGATTTATGTCGGCGGAAAGATTGAGAGCAGAATCACTAGAAAAAGCGCATGCCATATCGTCTGCAAAGGCAGTGACTTTGCTGCGATAATTTTGGAGAAAAAGGGAATTTGTATAAATTAGAAAAAGTATGGGGCCAAGAACCGAGCCTTGGGGGACGCCTATTGAAATAATCCTCTCTGAACTTACTTCCCCATTCATTTTTACTTTTTGCACTCTATTGGATAAATATGATCGAAACCAATTGTGTATACTTCCTCTAAACCCACATTTATAGAGTTTGTCTAAAAGTATCTCGTGATCGACTGTGTCGAAGGCTTTTGTTATGTCGACAAAAATCGCTGCAGTTAGGTTCCTCTAATTGAAGCTGTTGGTAATTATCGACACCAAACAGTGACTTTTTCGGGACGCATTGTTGGATCTTATGTGAAACGGAATCGTCCCAAATTTGACAATATATTTGTTGACGTGCCCATTCATCCAGAAATGGCCCTTTTCGATTAAAATAAGTGCCAGAGCTAAGATGCCACAGACAGACAAACTAATAACACCCCTCTTTTTGCTTCGAGGGTTAAAAATTAAAAAAATATGAAAATGGTGCATTCATTTTTCTCAGATGGAGGTTATTGTAAAGGGGCCACATTTAAAGGTCACCAGAATCCAAATCCAAGGTTTTGTATTTGTGTGTGTATGTATGTATGTGCACATGTGCATGTCGATCATCTCGAGAACCATTCAACGCGTATTTAGGTGACTTAGAACTGATGAAGTTTTCAGTGAAATAAAATAACTAAAATGAAGGCAAAAAAAAAATATGAAATTAAATCAGTTACAGCTTATCTCTGATTCCAACAATATTGATTATTGCATTCAAGTGCAACCAAATAGAATTCAGACCATTATGCGACAGTACAATGACACCGTCCTCCAATGCATCTTCCTTCGGGCGGTCATCGCCAAAACAAATATTAAAATCGCGATTCCTTTGGTATTTTGGAGTGGACGCTTTTATCAACTTTCTTCGTTTCGTCTATAACCCACCTAAAACTCCACACTGACTACCCTACCGAAAGGTTTCTCGTGGTATACAAAAGCTTATTGACTATGGAACCAATTTCGTTGGTGATTATACTGAGCCCAATAAGTTGCCTACTTTTGCCTTTAATGAATTGGAGTACTTCCTAGTGGTGGATTTGCTAGCTATCAACCGGACAAGATGTGTGGTCGACCCTCCCGTTTCTAATAGGAAACTGCAACGAAATCAATTAAATTTGATATTAAGAGTATCACAAGCGATAGAGTTGGTAATATACAAAAATGCACAACCAATTTGATACTTTTTCGATGATTATATTGACTTGGAATACCCACCCCTGGACATTTTATTGCTGAAGAAGCAATAGTACAATTCTATGATCAAATCTGGTGTTACAGGGTGCTTTGCCACCCAGCACATCATGCCCTTTTGGGTGAAAATTTGACACGTTTGCGCCTTGTAGCGTGATTTTAAAAATAAGTACACTTTGCTAACAATGCTTCAAAAATATATTTTGCATATACACAAGTCTTAAGTTTGTAGTTTTTGAGCTAACGCGATCATTTTGTTAAACTTATTCTCAGCAGAGAACACACTTTCACGCTCACTGATCAAATATGATAAATGTTGGTATTGGTTTAGTTTGCTAACTACTTGGTCACAGTCACCTTGCACTTTTGATATTAAAAACTAAAAATTCAATGCAACTTCCGTGAAATCTCAATTAAGTTTCACATCTTTAACCCTAGAAGGGTAACCTTCGTCGATTCGACGAACATGAGTTTTATTTTTTTAGTTTTCTCCTTAGTCCTCTCACTGATAGGATCCTCTTTTCGTGTAACCCTAGCCATTTCTAAGTGCTTTTAGTGTGGACGTACGGTAGTGAACCTGCTTGGGTAAGTGCATTTTTTATTGAAAAACGGCACAAATGTTCGTCGAAACGACGAAGGTTACCTTTTATGTAACTTTCAGTGCACGATCAGATTTTTAATAAGCAAGTTAACGCCATGACTAGTGACGGCCAGGTTGGCTGTCGCGGTCGCCTTCCGGATCGCCGTTTATGTGCGTTGATAATGTGATAATGCAAGAAACACAATGTGCAGTATCATTGTGTTTCTTGCAAGGGCATCATAAAATGGCGAAGGTCGGGGCGAGCTGGCTTACTATGCGAAACGAGCAGTAGAGTTAGGCCAGGCGCAAATTGAGACACGTATAGTGCGTGTGAGGTGGCGCAGCATGACGCATTTTTTTTGTAAACTACAGAATTCAATAGAACGGCGCAAATTGGTAAACACGTGTGACGTGCCGCGACCCGCGCTAGCCGACCGACGCGCGGCGCCGTAGTCAAGACACAGTTTCACGTGCCATTCTCTCGCGTGTGGTTCTTGGTTTTGGAGAAATGGCAGAAGAAAAATGAATAGAGACAGTTAGGGTTCATAAAGAACTATATGATAGCCAACTATAAGAAGACAAAATTCACTCTTAAGGTACCCTTACACGATCAATCGAATGACATCAATTCTTTACGTGGCTTGTGAAAATGCGTCTGTGTGCGTCACACACATTCGTTGGTGATCGAATGACAAAAATCAAAACACTTTTGATATTGCATGACCATTATCATGCTGATTGATGTGTGTAAGGGTTGGATTGACCAAATAAGCTTATTGTGTGTCGTGCAGGTGTGGTGTCGCGAGCGTGGAATGTGATGTCTGTCGGGAGCGGAAAATTTAAATTGAAGGAGGATGAAGAATGGGAGATGCAGATACTTTTAATTTACTTCAAAGATGTTCATGATTGAACTGATTCCTTGTTTTTAACCACTGTTTCATCCAAATTCTCTTCCTTTTTTGCCATTTTATTCTTTTTCTTCTTTGCACAAAGTGCCAGAACAACGTACGCAATACAGTCGCCCGAATCAGTCATCGCACGTCCGTAGACGACCGAAATTCACAAAATTTCACTAGAAATTTGCTTTAATCGATTGAGCCGTGTAAGGGATAGAGTCAATCCACATAGACACGATGCACGATGTCGACTGATTGATCGTGTAAGGGCCACTTTATGCGTTCGGTCTGCGAGTACCTGCGTCTCAATTTGTCGATCACCACGCAACGCGTTTGGCACGTACGCGTCATGGCACTCGTGTCATGTCACCTCACACGCGCTATACGTGTCTCAATTTGCGCCTGGCCTTAGGACTATTCTTTAGCAGTTAAGTTCATTCGCATTTGGAATGGCACCGAAATAAAGCGAAGACATTTCCGTAAATATAATAGAGAGAAAACTCGTAGTACCATGGATGAAGAAACGGTTAGAAGCACCAATTTTACCCACTAATATTAGATCTTGTATTGAAAAAAATATCCTCGAAAACAAAGAACCGTTAAGGGAGCACAATGTTAGTGTAACAAAAATAAAAACAAGAAAAATTTGCAAACATTGTCCGTACACACAAGGACGCATGACTAAGTCAACGTGCAATAAATGTGATGTAAGCAAATGTGGAGAGCATAAAGTTGAACTCTGCAGTACCTAAATGCTCGAAATAATTTTGTTTATTTTTTACTTTTATTATGTTTTGTTATACCAACAATTATCTTTTAAGTTCCTACTTTTTTTTTATTTAAAAAAAATATATCTATAATAATAAAAAACAAAAAAGCACAAGCCATCTCAAAAATGCAAGCTCATGTGAAGAGCATAAAGTTGACCTCTGCAACAAATGGCCAAATACTTTATTTTCGTTTTTTATTTTTAATGTGTTCTGTTAACTAGTGAATAAACTTTTGAGTTTCCACTTCTTTTTACAAAAAAACAAAAACGCATTTTTATTTAAAATTAAAAAGACAAGTGATCTCAAAAACAATGGCTCAAAAGACTATTTCGCAAATAAAAACTCAAGAATTAAAAATTTACTTCACAAGAATAACTTAATAACTTTTCTTTAAAAACGAAGTTAAATATCACTTCGTCGAATCAACGAATGGTTACCTGTAACGTACTAAAAAATAAGGTTACCTTTCTAGGGTTAACCAAGTTTATCATCTTAACAGGTATAACTGCCACTAAGCCAACAAGCGACTAAAACTATTTCGAATTTAATTTGATGACCATTTCATGAATTATGTCCTTTCCTAGTGCTCTAACCAATTATTTATTAGAAGTACGTGTATTTTACCCACTGGCTATGGGGGAGGCAAGCCTCGCAATTAATTTGAATTAAATTGTCCACAGCCCTTACGCTAGGTTATGCCTGCCCATTTCGGCAGCTTCGACCACCACCACTTCTATGTCTGAATTTTAAATGATAAGTATAACATATCGCTATTTAATTATTAGGGGTTAAATTGAGTGACAACGAAAACGCTATGTCAAATGACTTCATGCATTAAATATGTTGATATGTCCACTAACATGCATGCATTTGGTGCGACCTTATTTATATATGAGTAGTTTATGATAAAGAGCCATGGCGAAGTGGGTAATATTTTGGATTCTGACAATCCCGGCAACAGTCATGTTATTGAACTTGTTGTTCTCAGTGCTTTTCTTCAGCGAGGTTCTGACAAAACACTCTATGTATAGTATAATTGTCAAGAAAAGCTTCTTGAAATTCGCCGTTCGAAATCGGCTACAAATTTGATGACCCTTTTACCAGCGGTATTTCTTCGAGGCTTGGGGTTGTCTCTGAATCATTGTTATTTTGCGTGGTGAGGGAGTTAGCCCCACGCATTACACCCACAGGCCCCTTTTTTACCCTCGGGCGGAGGTTTCGGGTGTATCAGTGTCGAAGACCTCGCTGAGGTTGTGAGCGCTGCCGGTGGCTCTAAGATGTAGGGCTTATTCGCCGCCGTCTCCTTCCCAGGATCCCGACCAGGCCTTGGAGATCTCCTTTTGGACCTGGGCATTGAAATATGTTCGAGCAGGTCCAAAAGGGGTGTTGTCCACGTGGCTCCCACTACCTGGAGTTAAGATTTAAGTCTCCCTCTCATTTGCAGCCCCAACGACTTCTCATGATGATCAACCCTATTTTCGGTCGAAGGTGATACGATCCCAAGTTTCACCACGTGGAGGTAAGAGTAGGAATTCGTTACACTGCAGCTGTTGTGAATCAGAAGTGATCAAACATACTGATGAAGGCATAACACTCAGAGTATATGGTTACTTTAAATTCATACTCTGTGTGTGCAATCCTAATATAGCATCATAAGTGCATTGAAAAGTTGCTGAGAACTACAACCAACATGAAAATTTGGTCGGTTCCTCTCGAATCCTATCTACGACAACCACCCCTGGAGAGTAGTGAACGAACATTTACGACCCAAACTACTGTAATTCGTTGAGGTTGTGTGATAAACGTTATAAGAGTTGAACCTGCGCCAACTATAAAAAAACGAGGGGGTAGGTGCAAGCGCCTGTGTCCGCATGAATTGCTTGTCGACGCTTTTAGAAACATTTTATCTATCTATTGGAATCGGTATCAAGAAGAAGTCACTATTCTGAAAAGTCTTTTTCAAAGGAAAGGTTCTGCCTTAAATAAACATAAGTATGTACATAAATCACCCAACAGTACACAACCAAGGATTTGGGTCATTCTTGATTGGACGCATATCAACCAACCTGTTTTCATCACGTTATCGCTCGGTTAAACTGGATGGGGGTCGAGCAATTGACACCAACATTTAGGTCAGCCTGGTTAAGGTAATATAAAATGATCTATGAAAAAAAGGAATAATGCCATCCATGATATGAAGATAAGGATTGAGCATAAATACAAACTAATGACCATAAGGAGTAGAAATCGGTAATGTAGGAGCTTAGTATGTACAGGAGGAACTACATATGTGATAGCAAATACTCGTACGTTGTGTACGATATTCGAAAAAAAGTGAATTGTCAACGCATGACGGATTATTACAAATAAGTAACGGTATACAACTGAAGGTAGATCTCCTCATGCCTGTTTCATAATGCTAATATACGGCGACGCGACAGCGCAACTACTAACGCCGTAGCTGTCAAATCCATATTCATTCAATGGAATTATATGGAGGAAGCCACATAGGCACGTATGTAGTCGTGTCGCAGCGCTGTAATTTCGAAAATTTAAAAAACTGTCGCAACTACACGGCGTTGTGCCATTTCGAATTCGACATTGGAGGAATACGTTTGATAACTTGGTCTAACCCACCACCTTCTTCTGACTTTTGTTTTCGCTTTTAACTTTTTATAGGCCAAAGGAGCCGCACATGTTAGCAACAATGTTTTTTTCAAATTATTTTGATCCATTTGTGAACTAAATTCAGTTTCAATCTTCGAATTTTTTACTGATGCCAACTTCACTCTATAGAATTCACCTCCAACTTCACTCACAGAAGTAACCGCGCTGTCAAAAAAACGTCGATGAAAGTAGCTCCATTGTGTATTGACTGAACGACTTTACAACCACAGCAAACGGCAGCGTTTGTAGTTGCGCTGTCGCGTCGCCGTGTAGTACCATTGTGAAACAGGCATCAGTAACCTTAAAATCAATAAACATCTCAGGTCACATATAGGTCACTTAATGTACATTGCATTAAATTGGAAGTCATTCGATTATCTAACTCCATGTAGTCAACAATGTCCTTTTGCATAGATTAACTAAACCATCTAGTCTAATCGCCGCCGTGACCAATCCCTAAACAACTTGTTTCGTTTACTCCTACCAACCTCACAAATCGCAGGCCAATTACTTCCACCAAAGCAGCACTTCAACTGCGAAAAACCCTTAGGTTGAATGATGTACGCTGCAATATAATTAATTCATTTCTTGCTATAGTTAATTGTACACAAACCCGAGTATTATAAAAGAGCATGCACTGTCAGCACGAAACCATCGTTAACTATAAAGTGTGCTACTGGGTATTAGATATTGATAAGCTATAATTGGAGCAATTGTAGATGCAAGCAGTTTGCAGGTGCATCGGTGAAGCATGCCAATGAAGCTAGATAGCAAAGATGCCCCAGATTATTTGTAACCCTGTTTTGATTTCCATCTGTATCCAATCCACGTCAGTAAAACTCAGGGAGGACTTCACTATTCAACAACGAGGTCAGCAGAAATAAATCCACGCTGTTATATGGAAGATAAAAGTAAGAGTGGAACAACAAAGACGGAGTCGCTAAGAATTCACGACTGAGGAAAAAAGGATTAATCAAATTTTAAATCTTCTTTCAAAGGATGACGGTGAATGCATGGATGCGAAAATACCAGGGTGCTAGAAACTGTTCAACCATAAAAAAAATAAATTTATAAATTTAAATAAAATTTAAATAACATCCAAATTCACTTGCGGGCATTTGTTTTAGGGGTGAACATTCTTCCCATTAACACACATATTTTAGGGTTGGCTTGTTGCCATAACCTCCTAACTTTCGTGGTTGTAACAATCATTAAACATTAGCTGTCTGAGTTGATTATATTCGTTTCTATATTTAACCGCCTCTTATCTACTGGTTGGGGCATTTCGAAAGTTTGGGGGAAAATGCTGATAATATTAGAAATATATCATAGATATAAATTTGGAAAGTTATTGTAGCTACATGATTGGAGGATTCTTCTCTTAGTTTTATAAATATTAGGACTGGAGGAAAAAGAAAGGAGAAGAAAAACTTAGAAAAAATACGATGAATGATGAATATGTTGAAATCCTGAATAAGAATGTTGAGAATTTTGTATGTAATCGCGCTATTTCTTCTTCTTCTTAACGGATGCTAAAGTTCGGAGTGAACCTGGGCCTCAACCCACATGCCCCTCCGTCTAGCACGATCTTTTGCTAGCCTTTTCCGTACACCCAGGTGACTGAGGTCCACTTCCACCTGTGTGCGCCATCTTAAGTGCGGCCGTCCTCTGCTTCTTCGTCCCTCGGGGTTGGATTCAAAGACTCTCCGGGCTGGAGCGGTGGTGTCCATTCCCAGCCATCTTAGGCGTTGAATCCGTAGACGCATAACTAGGCTCATGTCGCTATACAGCCCGTATAGTTCGTGGTTGAATCTTATCCTCCATCCTCCGTTTGCGTTTATAGGTCCGAAAATAACGCGCGAAATTTATCTCTCGAACCGACCAAGGGACTCCTCACTCGCTTTTGATAGTGTCCATGCTTTTGTACCGTACAACAGGACCGGGATGAAAAGGGCCTTATATAGAGTCAACTTTGTCGTTCGGGAGAGGGCTCTATTACTCAATTGCCTCTTGAGCCCAAAGAAACAGCGACTGGCAAGAGTGATTCTGCGTTTGATTTCGGAACTGATTTCGTTGTTCCAGGTCACTGCTGAGCCATGGTAGACGAAGTTCTTAACTACCTCGAACTTACATATGCCAATACAAACTTTCTGGCCAAGACGTCGATCCTTTTTTGCTGACAGCATATATTTAGTTTTGACCTCGTTTATTACCAAACCAACTTTCGACGCCTCCACCTCAATACTCGCAAACGCCTCATTGATATCTCGCTGTGATCTACCTGTTATATAAATATCATCGGCGTATGTAAGGAGTTGCGAGGATTTGAAATAAATTGTGCCTCTTGTATTGGCCAGTGATTTTTGCACAATCATTTCTAATATGATGTTGAAGAAATGACACGACAGCGCATCGCCCTGCCTAAATCCTTTTTTGACATCAAAACTATTGATAAGGTGTTCACCGATTCGGATGGAGCAGCGAGCATTCTCCAAAGTCATCCTGCATAGTCTGATGAGTTTAGCAGGTATGGCAAAGTTAGACATAGCGTTGTATAGCTCGTCTCTAATTATGCTGTCGTATGCGGCTTTGAAGTCGACAAATAGGTGGTGAGTGTCGACTTGGAATTCATTGGTTCTTTCCAGGATCTGCCGTAGTGTGGAAATTTGGTCGATGGTGGACTTCCCTGACCTGAATCCGCACAAAAGGCTTCAGGTGCTCACACAAAACGGCAGAGAAGATTTTGTAGGCGATGTTAAGGAGGGTCTCCTTTCTTGTGGATCGGGCATACGATGCTGAGACTCCATTCCTCGGGCATGCTTTCCTCTGACCATATCTTACAGATGAGCTGGTACAGGCTCCTAGCCAGGTCATCCCGAGCTGCCTTGAAGAGCTCAGCAGACAGTCCGTGTGCGCCAGCAGATTTATTCAACTTAAGTATCGATATGGCAATCCTAACTTCGTCAAGGTCAGGGGGATAGAATTTTCTGCGGTCTCCGTCGATTACAAATGGATTATTCTGCCTGACAGCGGAATATTGACTAACATCGCCGTTATACACACTGCAGAAGTGATTTTTCCATATTCTCAGCATCGACTGCGATTCTACTACTAGGAGTCCGTTCTCATCCCTGTAGGCTCCCGTTCTTACCTTATAACCTTGGCATGTTCGCTTTATCTGTTGATAAAACTTTCGAACGTCACGCCTGCAGTCACACCTCTCCAAATCCTAATCGAGCGCTTCTCGTGCTCTTTCTTCTTTCTTCTGAGAAGCCTTGGCTTCTCCTTTCTTTTTAACGCGTAGAGCTCACGAGCTGCTGTTGTTCTTTTATGCAGCGAGGCCTTATGTGCATCCTGCTTCGGTGTGTGAATCCTCCTGCACTCGTCATCGAACCAGGTGTTTCTTCGTGGTGGAGCTTTGAAACCCGAAACTTCGGATGCAGAGCTTTTCAGGGCTTGTTTGCAAAGGCTCCACTGCTGTTCTATTGATAGCGTGGAGGATTGAGGTGTATTGGAGAGCTTAGGGGAGACCCGATCCGTAAAAGCACGCGCGGTTTCTGGCGATAGTAGCTTTCCGACGTCATAACTTTGTATTTTTACTCTACTCCGCTGCGTTCGTGATATCCGTAAGCGCATCTTGGCTACTACAAGATAGTCGATGTTAGGCCCTCGGAAAGTTCGAACATCAAGAATAGAGGAGGAGTGTCTGACGTCGATCGCGATGTTATCAATCTGATTGGTAGTCGATTGATCAACAGACCGCCAGGTGCCTTTGCGTATATCGAGGTGCGGGAAGCGCGTACTGGCTAGAAGGAGATTTCGCTCCGTAGCAAGATCACGCTATCAATAGAACAGCAGTGGATCCTTTGCATACAGGCCCTGAAAAGCTCTGCATCTGAAGTTTTGGGTTTCAAGGCTCCACCAGTACACCTGCAGAGTGACGACACAAAAGAATAAGAGCAGCTCGTGAGCACTACGAGTTAAAAAGAAGGGAGGAGCTTCTTAGAAGAATGAAGAAAGAGCACGAGAAGCGCGCGATTGGTGATGAACATGCCAAGGTTATAAAGCCAGAACGGAAGCCTGCGGGGTTGAGAAGGGAAACCTAGTAGTAGAATCGCAGTCGATGCTGAGAATATGGAAAAACCATTTCTGCAAACTGTATAACGGCGATGTTAGTCAATATACCGCTGTTAGGCAGAATGATCCATTTCTAATCGACGAAAACCGGAGAGAACTCCGTCCCCCTCTTCAACATCATATTGGAAATTATTGTGCAAAAATCCCTGGCCAATACAAGAGGCACAATCTATTTCAAATCCTCGCAACTCCTTGCATACGCCGACGACATTGACATAATAGGTAAATCACAGCGAGATGTCAATAAAGCGTTAGCGAGTATTGAGTTCGAGGCGGCCAAAATTGGTCTGGCGGTAAACGAGGGCAAAATTAAATATATGATGTCATCAAAAAAGGACGGTCACCACCGACTTCTTAGCCAGAACGTTTGTATTGGCAGATATAAGTTCGAAGTAATTAAGGACTTCGTCTACCTTGACTCCGCAGTGACCTGGAACAACGACATCAGTTCCGAAATCAAACGCAGAATCACTCTTGCCAATCGTTTTTTTCCTTGGGCTCAGGAGGCAATTGAGTAATAGAGGCCTCTCCCGAACGACAAAGTTGACTCTATATAAGGCCCTTTTCATCCCGGTCCTGTTGTACGGCGCAGAAGCCTGGACACTATCAAAAGCGGATGAGAAGGCCCTTGGTCGGTTCGAGAGAAAGATTTTGCGCGTGATTTTCGGGCCTATAAACGCAGACGGGGAATGGAGGAAAAGATTCAACCACGAACTTTACGGGCTGTACAGCGACATGAGCCTTGTCAGGCGTCTACGGATTCAACGCCTAAGATGGCTGGGCCATGTAGAGCGAATGGACACCACAGCTCCAACCCGGAGAGTCTTTGAATCCAACCCCGAGGGACGAAGAAGCAGGGGGTTGGAAGGGGACCTCAGCCAACTGGGTGTGCGGCAATGGAAAAGGCTAGCAAAAGATCGTGCTAGATGGAGGGGCATGTTGGTTGAGCCCCAGGTTCACCCGAACTTTAGCGCCCGTTAAGAAGAAGAAGTATCATCGCGACCACACTTACCCCGCCTACATTCCTCGACTGCGGTTGACTGCTGTTTTTTCTACCCTTTTTTTTCTTAACTTCCCCATTCTTAACTTCCCCATTGAGTACGGCCCTTTTATATTTATCATTCCGCAATTTTCCTGACTCAGTTGCCATTGAATTAATATGAGCGGAAATATATAAAATGTGATTTAGCGAAAGACTTAGATTTGGGTCTGACAGTAATCCAGATAACAACAAAGGCATATAAACTCGTCTACACCTTTCACGATGAAATCAAAATAGCTTTTTATCAACACCCTCACAAACAGCCATGCCTGACGCCAACTTCACTAGACAACCCACTCATCAATAATGCCACAATCACCGTTGTCAGTTTGCCAACCTTATCCTCAAACTCAGAGCGCCCGTTTGGTCATTAATTAATAACTTAGATTGATGCTCCGCCCCCGATAGCAATTAAGAGTGTCATCACCTTTATTTTTAATACTGCAAACATGTACCACACCTTATCGAACCCATTTTACCAGGTTTGGAGGCGTTATATCAGTGCAGTATGCGAACCACCTTTAATAGCGTAGTCGACCCATGCTTGGACGGAGCATTATTCGGGTATTACAAAGTGAAAACCAAGCAAGGAAAAGAAGGAGTATTTATTTACCTTTAACGCTATTTGGCTGCTCAAGTGAATGGGGTTCCCCGACCTCATATATTTAAATTCAACAATATGTTTGTGTACGATGTTTGTTCCTAACAATTTAATGGGCTTATGAATACGTGCATTTTGCTTAGCAGTATTCTAAGGGTTCAAGTTACGTTATAGATAAGCGATGATACAGCAAGCCGAAATTTTGGGTTTGTGGTACAATTCTCTTTCTTTTTTTTCTTTTTTTTTTTGCTAATACAAATATAAACGGCATACCTTAGCTCTCTAGTAGCCCAGTATGCCTGCACTTTTTGTCAATTTTGTAGGAAACAGTTTTGAATTTTGCAGTAGCTTGAATTTTCTACTGAAAAAAATCAAAGACACACATTTTTCGAATTTGATTAAACCAAATGTATACTTCAGTCATTAAGTCAGTTTCAATATTATCTAGCCTTCAACAAGGATAAAGAACCTTAATGGAAGGCGAACTATGCCATAAATAGGGCTGCATGGAATCGAGGAGCTAGCAGCCAATACCACATTGGTTAAAGTTAGGCTGGCCAAACATCCGCCGCCCTGGCATCCGTCAGGTAGGGAACCAATGTGTGCAGCGACCCGACCCTCGACCCCTTGTTCCTGGAGAAAAAGGAACCTGGCCTCCAAGTTGGAAATTGTGCTTAGTGGTAATATCCCTATCACGGAAAAAATAAATAGTTGATAAGCAACGACAAGCCTCGGATATCAATGCAAACGACTAAACGATTTGCGAGTCTGCACCTGGAATATGTGGTCCCTTAACAGACCGGATGCAGGCAATCAGTTGGAGCAACGCCGGCGATGGGATGGTTAAGGCAAAAGACGGATGGAAAACTTTCGCCGGGAAGACTGCGACAAAACGTCTTAAGCTTTCGTCATGTAAGCGAACACCTCATTACAATCTGCTGTTGTTGTTGGCGTGGCGTTACAGCCCATGAAGGACCAGAGCCAAAATCACCCATGTTGTGTGTGATTTCATTTTCCCATAGGTGAAAGGAACCTACAGTTTTATTGCCGGTTCCGAACGGCAAATTTCGAGAAGCTTTTCATGACAATTTTACTACAGGGGGTTTTGTCAGAACCCCGCTGAGGAGAAACACCGTGAAAACACGTTCGATGACATTGCTGTTGTCGGGATTCGATCCCGTGTCATCGGCGACAGAGGCCAACACACTACCCACTGCGCCATGGTGCTCTCATTACAATCTGCATTAAAGCTAAATTCGGGAACATTAGCTTAATATGCGTTCACGACCCAACCGTAGAAAAGGATGATCAACTCAAGCAGATCTTCTACGATCTCCTAGACGGAACCTGTCCTCAATATCCGACCTGCGACATAAAAATAGTACGGGGAGATTTTAATGCGAAACCGGTCAAAGAGGATATATTTGAGTCGATCACTGGGAAATAGAGCATACACAACACCACGTCCGAAAACGAACATCGGCTACTCTACTTCCTGGCTGGCCATAATCTCTTTCTAGCTAGCACACGATTCCCGCATCTCAACATCCGCAAAGGAACCTGACGATCAGTTGACCACCAACCAGGTTGATCCCAATTCGATCGACGACAGACATTCCTTCAGCATCCTAGATATGAAAACCTAAGGAGCCAACATTGACTCGGATCACTACCTTGTTGTAGTCGAGGAGTCGAGCTGGAGAACGAAATTTTGAAGTCAGAAAGCTACAATAGCAGGATATCGCTAGGATCTTTGGCAATAGAGTTTCCCTTAACCTCATGCAATTTCCGGCACCGACACAATCCGCAGAACTACTGTCTCTGATATTTTGGATTTCAAGGCACCGCCAGATAGAAACCTCTGGTTTGGAGAGTAGTGCAGGCAAGCCCATATAGCAGAGCAAATCGCCTACAAAGCCATGCTACATAAACGGACGAGTGCCACTAGTGAACACTAAGAGGAGAGAGGAACGCACGCTTTTAAGGAAGAAAAAAAGAGAGCATAAAAAGCGTGAGATAGCAGAGATGAAGAAATGCTAACCCAGGAATGACGCTCGCAAGTTTTACGAAAAAGGAAAACGAACACACCAGAGCTATAAAGCCGGAGTAGAAGTATGTTGGGATGAAGACGGACAACTAGTAGTAGAGTCACAGTCAATGCTGAGGATATGGAAGGAACACTTCTGAAGACTGTTTAAGGGCGATGAAAAATCTAATACCGCTGTCAGGCAGGATGAAGCATTCGCAACGGACGAATTTGCAAGAGAATTCTGTTTTAATCAGCCGAGATATTTAAAGCGGCTGGAAATGAAGTGGTTGGAGAGCATGGGCTCGGTAATGTAGGGTAAAGCTGTGGTTTGCTCTCAACTTGGTGACGGCGACGATCCCGATTTTAATACACGGGTCAAGTTGACACACAGCCTCCTCGCGGCGCCCCCTGGATATCCTCTACAACAACCGTTGAGAGGTGAACAAATGTATGCAGCGATCGCCCTAGGCAAAAGGGCACTAGAGTACCCCGACCAGACTGTTCGATTTGTCCCAGCAACTTGGGTTAAAACTCCTCACTCCAAAAGCTAAAGTCATGCTTTACAAAACGTTTATACGGCCAGTCTTGCTGTACGGAGCCGAAAGCTACACTATAAGCAGGACGGCGGAGCTGATTTTGTGTAATTTCGAAAGGACACAAAATATCTGGAAACAGCTTGACCGTCAATGGATGGATTGCTGGCCTGATAAGTAAGTAAGTAAGGATATAAGTTGGTAAGTCGCATGCACCAGCTCAGCAGTAAAATAAGGTCGGAGGAAAGCTTGCCCAGTCCGCAATAAATATAGAAGGGAATAAGTTTCCTCAACATTGCATGTAAGATCTTCTCTGCCGAACTATGTGAACGCCTGAAACCCTTCGTGGATAATCTGATAGGATTTTGTCAGTGTGGCTTCAGGCCAGGTAAATCCAGAATAGACCAAATATTCAAACTGCGGCAGATCTTGAAGGAGTCCCAAGAATACGAAATCGAAACGCATCACCTTTTCGTCGATCTCAAAGTGACGTATGATAAGTGTGCATAGAGACGAGCTATACGGAGCCATGTTTAGTGGTAACATTCCTGCCAAACTCACTCGTCAGATTGTGCATGATGACAATGGAGAATTCTTGCTGCTCCATTAAGTTCGGTAGCGAATTAACCTTTGATGTTAAAAAGGGATTTAGACAAGTTGACGCGGTGTCATGTAATTTTTGCAACATCGTACTTGGAAAAATCATACGAGACTCACTGTCCAACAAAAGAGGTACTATCTATTTCAAGTCTGCGCAACTGCTTGGGTATGTGTACGCATTGACGTAATTGGACGAACCCAGCGGGATGCCAAGAAGCAGCTAAAATGGTTTTCGCTTTACAAAACCTTAATTATCCCGCTCCTTCTCTATGGAGCGGAGGCCTAAACTTTAACGAAAGTGGATGAGGAAGCCTTTTGTCGTTTCGAGAGGCCACTTTTTCTAGCTTTACGTATACTTTCAATGCAACATCTTTATATTTTTAAGGTACTTAAGATCTTTTTCCTTCGAAGCGGATATAGTGCGACTCTAAGAAGTTCAGATATATATAACCTTAGAATTAACAATATGACTATCTCGACTGTGGCGATTTCTAAAAAATCTCGCTGTTTCAAATTCTACACGGCGGCAGCTCCTAGGTTTTTTAACAAGTTACCAATTGAAATTAGGCAAATAAGTCAACCCAATCTATTTCTTAAGGAATTAAAGAAATTTCTTTTTAGTATGGATAGCTCTACAGTCAAAACCTTTCTCAGTTAAAAAAATAAAATAATCTTCACATTAATATTACAGTTGCTACTTTTCACCCTTATTTATGTATGTATTTAAATCTCCTAACTTGTTCACTCTTTACTTAAATACTATTAAAATAATTTGCTAATTTCTGTAAAATAATCATTCCACTTATATATTTTTTTTTTATCTTTTGAATTTACCCCACATCTCATCTCATTAAACACATATTGAGTTATAATATTAAATAGAAGGATCATTCGCCTCTAGTCCCTTATGGGCTACAGAGTGATGCCACTTTCCTTTTCTTGAATAATGTAACTATGTCTATTCTATTTTCAAATACCATGTACTATTTTATGTATTCAAGTAAATGAATTTAAATAAAAAAAAAAAAAAAAAAAAGAAAAAAAAAAAAAAAAAATTCGGCGTTCAAACTATGGCCCCGTTTGTATAAACGGAGAATGGAGGAGAGTACACAACGACGGACTTTACGGGCTGTATAGCGACATCGACCTAGTACGACGTCTTCGGATCCACCGTCTAAGATGTTTAGGCCATAAAGAGCGAATGGATAACATAGCTCCGGCCTGAAGACTCTTCGAGTTCAACCCATGGGGACGACGCAGCAGAGTACGACCGATTCTAAGGCAGTGCATAAGGGTGGGAGGGCCCTTAAACAACTGGGAGTGCTTCGCTGGCGACAGCTGGCAAAAGATGGTGCCATCTGAAGAAACTTGTTGCTTGAGGCCCATGTTTACACCGGACTCTAGCGCCACCTAAAAAAAAGAAGGCCAGGAGAAGTTGGAAGAAAATACATATACGGGCGTCTGTATGGACCCAATAATTTTGTTTAATTCGTTAACATCCCTTTCTCTGGTCTGACGCGTAAACGTGGCGAAGGAGACTGTAGAAATGACCAATTATTCTCTGCTATTTCCGTCACTACTTCGTTTTCGGTTCTTTTTTTTTTCTTTTTGCAAAATGTATGTATGTAGGTATGTATGGGTACGATGAACTCCTTTTAAGTTTCCAAAAAGACTTTTGTCCTCCACAATAAACCTATAGAGCTGTCAATTGACTTGCAGACTTCTAGAAAATATTTATATCTCTTTAGATAACTTTATCTATTTAGCTGTGCCTTAACCAATTCCGAAATCTTCATTATCTGTGAATTCATTTCACTAACCGGCGTTTGCTTTTTCTATTCCTCGAATACACGTACGCACACATACATATCTGAACAGGAAGCGATGGGTAAAATGAATTTCCGGATTCCAAGTAAAGAGACGGTGGATAGGTTGAATTATTCATGAGGTTGTCTAGAAACCTCTCGTTTGGAAAATGCTCGATTTTTACGTCGTTATGTAAACAGAAAACTGAATTGAAATTGAATTGCTGAAACTAATGGATCGGAACAATAATGTGATCAATATTGAACACCGAAAATAACAAATACACTTGTGGGGTGTCACTGTAATGTAATCCTGGCAGATTTCTACGCACCACATCTGCACATGTACGAATTTATTGTTTTATTTAAGAATATCTTTATTATTTCATTCCATTCTTTCCGCCGGCATCTGAATCAATCAATTCCATCACTGACATAACGCTACATTACCATGGTGATTTTATTGTCATACGAACGCGATGTCAGGAGATCAGCCGAAACTT
The DNA here is from genome assembly GCA_951905685.1 of Eumerus sabulonum. Taxonomy (NCBI): domain Eukaryota; kingdom Metazoa; phylum Arthropoda; class Insecta; order Diptera; family Syrphidae; genus Eumerus; species Eumerus sabulonum. The sequence continues at coordinate 95,431,718 of OX645061.1, read as the reverse complement.
GGGAACGTTACATTTTTCCTTACATTTCCCTGTGGACATGACGAGAATGAAAAAGGAGACAATCCGAGGAAGAACCTCAGCTCGCGAAGTTTCTGACATCTGTTCAGCCGTGTTATTTATACATTTATAACGTATGTACTTTTTGTTTTCCACTTGCCTACCCATGTAAGATCTGTCGTTGGATCATGTGGTGCAGATTGTTTCATTCATCTTTCGCCCGACAGGAGAAAGTATTCCCGGAAGTCACTTCCCTACGCGCTACGTGTTATGCCGTGAATTCTGTGCCGCCCATCTAGTGGGTAAAAAATTATCTGATTATTTTTCCTTTTGTCCAATCGAGGCACACACATCATATTTTCATATCCTCATCTCGTGTCCTAATCTTGTATTGTACATTGTAAACTTTTTTCTCTAGAGGTGGTGGTGGTGGTTGTGTGAGGTGGGGAATTAAATTTAGCAGGACGATGACCATTTCATACTCGTTTTCAAAGACCTGCTGAGACATATTAAGCACATCCAAACTGCTCTCTTGCTTTAATAAACAAAATCTAATATCGCATCCTTTCAAGTTCACATAAACTTGAGCAAGCACTACTCTATTTGGATTGGAGGCCTTCATCGTAAGTTTGAGACTGGGTGACAATGAATGGAACACATGATCTATAGGCTATAAATGGTAGACAAGGGGGAGTCATTTAGTACTTGCCGTATTTGTAATAGTTCCGTTATCTGTCAGGACTGGGACGTTGACGTGTTGGGTCTTGTAGTCAGTTACAATGAAATATTTGATCATCTGCCAATGGAGGCGTATTTTATTCGGTGTTTCGAATACTTAATAAAAAATATTATGTTCCTCACCTGCATCGACAAATTCACAAAACATGTATCTATTCACACTCTCGTCGACAGGAATTCTTTAACAATTGTAGACATTCCAAAGCAAAGATTCTTAGTTTTAAAAAGGCCGCAAAAGATTATTTCTTTGATTTTGAAATCCGGATATTCCTGTCGAAGGCATCTCGTGATTTCGATAATAGTGGAGTGAACTCGTTCGATTGCTCCGTTCACTTCACTTTTCTGTGGTGGTGCCAAGTAGACTGTTACTCCGAGACCTTCGATGTAATTTAAAACAATAGGGCTTATGAAACTGCTTTCATTATCCATTACTAGCATTTTAGGGACAGTAAAATAATGGAATATTTTTATTATTTTGTCTCGAATATGCGGTACAGATTTATTCTTTATATGAAAAAATTTCGTAAATTTGGAAAACTTGTCTACACAAGTTATACATTTTTCTCTTTGGATTTCAATTATATCCAAATGCAAGATTTCGGTTGGATAGGAGGGTATCGGTGTAGGTTGGAGTTCAGGTTTTTGCGGGTGGCGGTCGTATTTGTTAGTGCAACAAACCTCACATGAATTTACAATTCTTTTGACAAGTTTCGTCATTTGAGGGAAAAAATACTTTTCCAGTATTTGATCTTTATTTTCCTTAAAATTCCTGTGGGCTTGTCGATGTTCCTTCTGGATTATTTCAAATTCATTTTCGTCGTTAGCAATGTCGGTTACTAATCTCTGGGTTATTCTTATCCTGTATCGACTGAAGGTTGTTTTGTAGATTTCCTGCAGAATCGGAATATATTTTTCGGGTATTTTGATGCCATTTAGAATATTGGGGTTGAGTTCCTCTTTTAGAATTGTTGTTAGATTATTAACGTCAAAGTTGGGTAACCTGATGCAATGTCTGTGGTATTTCGGATGAGGTTCTTCGTAGCAATTAATTTCTTTTCCCTCAGAAAAAACAAGCTGGTTTTTAAAGACATTTAGAGGAGCCTCACAATGTGGACTGAGATCGCTACTGTCTTCTTCGGCGCTATGTTGTGTTCCAGATGACGTTAGAACATTAAGTTCAGGCGGTAGTCGAGAAAGAGCGTCAGCAACCAGATTCGTTTTGCCTGGCTTGTAAACTAAAGTGTAGTTAAATTCCTCAATTTTCGCTTTCCACCTTTTGAGTTTCGCGTTGTTGTTTCGATCGCTCAAGGCGAAAGTAAGAGGTTGATGGTCCGTAAGGATCTTAATGCACTTAGCATCGTATAGGTATGTTCTAAGTTTGTCTAAGGACCAAACTATTGCCAGCATTTCTTTTTCTATAGTGGAATAGTTTTCTTCGGTTTTCGTTAGGGATCTTGATATGAATGTCACGGGTTTGTCTCTACCGATTTCACCCTGTGATAGGACGGCTCCAATTGCGAAATTAGAGGCGTCTGTTGTGAGGATGAATGGTCGATTGAAATCGGGAAAAATTAGGATATCCGAAGACATCAGCATCTCTTTAAGGTCTTGGAATGCTTTCAAAGCTTTTGCATCCAGATGGATTTCCGTTCTCTTGGATTGGTTTGCTTTTATTTGGGCAAGTGAGCTTCTGGTTAGGTTCGTTAGTGGCTTCGCTATTTTTGCGAAGTCTCTAATAAACTTCCTATAGTATGAAGCAAGGCATATAAAGCTTTTTAAATCTTTTAGATTGCGTGGTGGTGGAATTCTTTGTATTGCGGCGATCTTTTTGGGGTCAGCACGGATGCCTGTTTGAGTTATTATGTACCCTAAAAAGTCGACTTCAGTCTTAAGGAACTTGGACTTCTCAAGGTTCACCCCAAGGTTAGCGCGTTCTAAAAGCGAAAGAACTTCATCAAGATTTTGTATGTGCTCTTCTTTGATTTTTCCATAGACGATTATATCGTCTATAAAGACGTAGCACATTTTTCCTATAAGGGGACTTATTACGTCATTGATCATCCGTTGAAAGATGGCTGGTGCGTTTTTCAACCCAAACGGTAATCGAGTGAATTCAAATTTACCATTAGATGTTGAAAACGCTAATTTGGGAATGTCGCCTTCCCTCATCTCAATTTGGTGGAAACCGGATGTTAGATCTAGTGTGGTGAAGTATTTGCTTTCTCCCAAGCTTGCTAGTGTGTTAGTTATGTCTGGTATAGGGTAAGCATCAGGGACTGTAACCGCGTTTAGCCGCTTAAAATCGATTACTAGCCTGTATTGCCTTTCACCTGCTGCATTGGGTTTTTTCGGTACAATCCACAGCGGTGAATTGTAGAGACTCTTTGATGGTCTGATTACTCCGTCCGCAAGCAACTTCCCTATTTGTTTTTCAACTTCATTTCTAGGGTTTGCAGGGTATGGGTTCGATTTCGTATAGATTGGTTCAAAGGACGTTGTTCTAATTTCTGTGCAGACGTTGGTGTCTACGGTGCCACTATCAGAAATCGGTCCAAATAATATTTCATGTTTAGCCAGAACTTCCCTTATCTCAGTATCAGAATTGATTTGGATATTGTTTACTTGTTTGGATTTTTTCTCTTTGAGCTTAATTTTAATAATGGGTCTGATATGGAGAATATTTTATTTTTCTATCAATGACTGCTTCGGGCTTCTTTAGGGTATCATCCCCTATGATGCCGTCGAATGTCATTAGTCCTGGTAACACAAAGAAATCAATAATAGAGCTATTGCCTATGCTTTTAAAAAATGGCCCGGAAATTTTTAGGGTTAATTCTATCTGTTCTGCTGCAGATTGTACTTTAAATGGGGATCTGACTGGCTTACTATTGTGGATTATTTTGTTAGAAACGAAATTTTTATTGGCCCCTGTATCAATTAAGAATTTTAGAGTTTTGCCATCTCGAGAGGCTTCCGTCATAAAATTTAGCTCATCTGATACTTCTTCGAAATTTCCTTCGTAGTCCTGGTTCTGATAAGACTCAAAGTATTTTTCGTTTAGGTGTTCTTCTGTATTTTCCTCGAAAGTATCTATTGCGTTGGTCGCAAAGAGTCGTTGTGGCTTTCGTGGCAGACTCTCGGAGTCATTAGATCTTCGATTTGGAACCTTATCAGTGGGCCTGTTCATATAATTGACAAGGCGAGTTTGTATTGATGGGTCAACTTCCATTGGTTGAGGAGGTTTTGGGTTTGTTGGTCTGGGGGGTGGTGGGGTGTTAAATGAAGGCTTTGGATTACGGGGCAGATTATAAATTTGGTTTCTTCGATAAGCTGGAATCTGTTTTTGTGGCTGTACCACATTCGAACGATTTGATTTATTGGCGCAGTTATAGAATTCTGCACATCTCTTCGGTGTATAGACACATTCCTAAAATGTAGGTTTTGGAATTCTAAGCAGGATGTGTAAGCTTCAGGAAGCGTTAGGGGCCTTTGGATAATCAGCATTTTATATATATCTCCATTGAGATCTCTAATAAAGATATCCAATGCTCTATTTCTGTAGTTACCAGTTTCCTGGGAATAGTCTTCAGTTTTTATTTTGTTGATAAGCAGGGATAGTTGGTGGTTGACCTTTGCATAGAATTCGTCAACCGTTAGATTTAGTTGGGTCATAGAATTAAGTTCGTACTCTAAAGTACGAATATCACGTTTATCCGCATAGTGCAAAGATAAACATTTTTTTATTGCACACCAATCGTTGTCAAATAGATTGTACGAAATGAGGGCGGCGTCGGCCGGACCTCTTATTTTTTGACGTATGTGCTGAATAATAGCCCTATAAATAGGCTTTTGTCTCACAATATCGTAGTCGCTTAAAATGGATTCCACACTGTGAATCCATGAAACGTACTGCGGAGGGTTGCCATCGAACACCTGTAGATCTCTGACGCAGTCAGGTAATTTCCTGATCTCCTCGAGATCTTTCTCAGTTCTGGGGGTTACGACTGCCTGTGGGGCTGTTGAGGGAGGACTAACTCTACTCTCGATTTGTTGAATTCTGTTATTCAGCAGTTTAATTTGTTCAATCTGTGCGTTAAACGCACCAGTGAGTTGTTTAATGGCTTCTTGCATTTGCCCCATTGTATTGGGGAGTGATGGGTTTTGGGTACAATAATAAAGTTAGTAAGTTCACAAGGTTTAAAAAAAGGTACCTGTTTTTTCTTTACAAATTTACTTGGTTTTTCTTAAATATTTAGCACAAAATAAAATATTTGGCTTACAATAGCATTCATTCACTTGGTTTCCTTTTTAAAATGTTAAATAGAAAATAAAATATTTCGCTTAAAATAGGATTAACAGTATTCTGTCGGGAGGTCCGTGTTGTCCTTTTTAGCACGTTGAATTGCCAACTTGGGCACGGATTGCGCCACTGTTGAATGTTGAATTTGGTCCAGTTGATTGTGTGTGTTTCCCTTTTGACCGTGTTCTTATGTGAACGATTAGTTTGCGGTTTCGGTGAGTGTTTATGACGCGTTTTTATATATTGTCTACGCACTTTACACACCGTTCTTCCACGTCTTTTGTGATATGATCGCACAACTTTATACTGTCGCTTTTCAGTTTTTTGGAAGCGTGTTCTTATGGAACGCTTTTTTCGATGCACATTTACACACTTTTTACTGTATGCACTTGTGATGTCACTGACTTTAGGCGACGTGTCTGATTCGTAAGGGATGTGCGGATCAAGCTTTACGTGTGGTTGAACTTTTTCGCGAGGGTTTTAATCGGATTTATAATGGTCGGACTTTTTCACGAAGAGTTAACCGGACTTATAATGCTCGCACTTTTAAGCTAATATGTTTTGGTTTTTACCCTTTAAATGGGTTATTTACCGACTTCGATTAATCTTTTAACAGGGTTTTAATTGCTCGGGCGCCAGTTACGTGCTCGCGCACGCTACAAAAATATAATCAATCTATCTAACATATATTTTTCAATTCCATAAAGACGATATTGTTTCTTTGCCATCTCTTGTATATATTTCTTCAGTAGTCTGAACATTTTTTCGGATCGAAAGCATTTTTTTGTGTTCCGACCTTAACTGCACTCTTGCCTGTCAGTCTTTCAAGGACATTATCACGATTCACGACACCTACTCGCTACGATATGCGATGCTACGATGCAGTTTTAACGATTATTACTCATAATCATTCCGGAAAAGGATTCGACGATGCATTCAGAAACGATGCCGAGTACGTAATCGCATCGTTTATTGTTATACTCGGCGATTATTACTCCGAGTACTTTTTACGTACTCGCGCATTGCTCTAATAGGTACCTAGATATAATTGTGTTCAAAGGTTACTTGTAAAATGGTCAATCAACGGAATGAAAAAGCAAGAATGGGACATGTCTTATAGAAGTTGTACCCAGATCCCGCGAAGTGTTAGGTAGACTAAATTGCCCGAAATTGCCATAAAAAAAAGAACACTTATAATCATAATCATAACCGTGGTCGACTGAGGTAGCTTGCCCGCGCCGCGGCTTCCGGGCCATCACAGAAAGAAGGCCACTTTCTTCCAAGCAGCCTTTGGGTCTTACTGTGATATCGCAGGTATATACACAAACGTTTTATTTATCTTACGCAAATGGTATCAGTCAGCAAGGATATAAATATTTAAATAATCTTTATATAAATCTAATTCTATAGAAAAATAATGAGTTAAGTAATTTATTAGTTTAAAAAAAAACTTAGTTCAAGATAATTCTCTCTTAAGCTTGGTGTTGTAATTTTTTGACCATGCACTATGTTGTGAAGCACAGGTGGAGAGGAAAAATCATATTCATCTGCAGTGACAGCCAAGCTGCACTCAAAGCCGTACGCAATCCCCTAACTAGCTCCAAATTAGTGCTTGAACACATGTCTTTGTACAGAAGTGCTTGACTAAATTCACCAACTCTCTGATGATCTGATCTGAGATCTCTAATGAACTCGCTAGCATGGGTTCAGAGGAGAGCTTCTCAGGACCTGAACCTGCTATAGGTCTACCTGCGTCCATGGCAAATTCCTACATTAACGATTGGGTGTTTAATACACACAACAGTAGATGTAAGGGTTGTCCAGGTTGCGTGTGCCCTGATGTCTGCAAAAAAATCGGCAGCATTCCTCCTGTTCTTAAGGAGAATCGACTGCAGAAGGCTTGTAGGCGCCATTACGTGCTTGGTGAGATGCCTATCTGTGCTGCATGTTGCGTGGAGGATGACACTGCAGAGCATTTTCTCTGTGACTGTCCCGCCTCTGCTCGCGCACGGTGGTGCATCCTAGGGGCCGACATGGTGCGTGCCGAATCTCTTAGCTCTACATCACTGAAGCTCCTCTTCACCTTTCTCCGGAAAACCGGAAAATGGGGAAAATACAATAATGTGAGGTGTTTGCCTGGAGTACAATGCACCAGTGTTTGCGTCTGAGTGCTCCAAAAGATAGCAAAAGCCTTCAACAGGAGCTGCGAGGTTGCTGCGAGGACACAGCGATATCTTAAGCAACGAAAGGGCTGACACACTCGCCAGACAAGGACCAACGCAACAAGCATGGCACGCAAGGGAATACCTCTCGCAACCATTAGACATTAGACTCTTAAATCTCCCCAGGGCTGAGACGAACCTGAGATGGGCCTGCCTAATCACCAGGCAGATCTGGCCTCGGCTCCATAGTCAACGGACTAGGAGAATTATCTCCCTAAAAATAACTGACATCCACAAAATCATTGGTGTCATCACCGGTCACTGTCTCATCAGCAGTCATGCGCAAAAACTGGGGCAAGTTCCTAATGATTTCTACTGAAGCTGCCTAGAAGAAGAGGTGGTCGAATCCATTCACCACCTACTCTGCCACTGTCCGGCCTTTTGCGCAATCAGGAAACGCTACCTGTGATTCTACTTCCTAAACGATCTGACAAATGTTCGGCCAAGGAATGAGAAGCAAAAGAAACGGGATTGGAAGTAAACCTTAGAGTTTCAGACTCGTACAATACAATAAAAACTACTTGGCAGATTATCGTTACAAGTAGAACATGAAGTGTTGTCTTTTTTATTTTGCGAGCTGACCTCTTTTGGAAGCTTTTTAAACCTATGGGATATTATATGTGTTAACAGACAAAGTCGCAAAAATGGATTCATAACTATGATTCAGAAAAAAACGTTTGTTCATACTAAAATCCAAATGCATCACTTTCGATACAAAAGTCGATCTATAGTTAAAGCTCTCGATTTACTTTAACAAAATCAGTAGATGCTTTTAGGCCTACATAAAATTCCTTCAACGCTACGCAAGCGAAAATATTTTTTTTTTTAACTAGATTACAGAGTGGATAACCCCATACTCTACGGACCCTGTCCTACAACTCTCAACGTATTGAAACCCCAAACCGTCTTTTTGGTCAATTGCTTTTCAACTTCTAAATGCCACTTGCTATAAACAACCCAATCCATTCATCCATGAATCGACTTGATTCAATACCAGCCATATCGTCAGATATCTCTCCATTTCATTCAATTTAAATGCACAATTATTTTCGACGTATTCAGTCGCTCAAAAAATGTCAGCTACATATGTAGGTATGTATGTACATGTAAATCGAATAAAAGCTACAAAAATGCTAAACAAAATCCACATCCTTGAAAAAGTTTCAATGGTCGTCGACAAATAGCTCTATACAACGAATGAAATACGATTTACGAACATTACATATTGGTATGCCGCATTGGAAATTCGTTTATTGGGCAGGAATTTAAGTATTTTGGGTTCATTTGGGAGGAAGCGAAATGTATTTGACGTACCTCATACTTTCGTAAGAATAGATTTTCTAATAGGGGAGGAGTGAGAGGTTTCTAATGTGCTGAGAGATTTATAGCAAGCTTTAAAGATGAATGTGAATTATTTGAGGTGCGTTTGAATAGGAATTAAATTACCATTAAATCACTATCTACATATGTTACTATTGGCATGGTAGCGTTAAGATGTCAATTCTATTTACATAAGTATATAGGAGTATAATTTCTTTCATGTTGGTATGCATGTATGTATGTTGGCGTTACAGTCCATGAAGGACCAAAGCCGAGCATCTCTCAATCACCCACGTTGTGTGAGATTTTATTTTCTCATAGGTGAAGGGGATCTACAGTTTATTGCCTGTTCCGAACGGCGAGATTAGAGAAGCCTTTCTTGATAATTATACTACAGGACGTTTTGTCAGTACCCGGCTGAGCAGAAGCACCGTGAAAACACGTTCGATGACATAGCTGTTGTCGGGATTCGATCCCGTGTCATCGGCGTCAGAGGCCAACACACTACCTACTGCGCCACGGCGATCTCATGTTGGTACATTATATACTAGCGGTAAACGACGCCGAAAAGCCTCGGCAGAAATACGATTATTTCACCGGAGCCCAAAAGCGACGAATCGCCGCTTTAGTCCGGGATAGAGCCCGAAGAGGCGAGACAAAGAGAAAGAGCAAGATACGCTCTCGTGCTTGTGGAAAGGGAAGCTCACAAAAACACCGATGCATCAAATCCCAAACGCAACCGATCCAACGACAACTCCATTGTGGAGAATATCCGCAAGAAGAGTCGTCCACACACAGAAGCACCTAACAGCTCATGTCTTGGTAAAGGAAATGGTCGCCTTGGGCGCGCTTGCGAAGGTAAAACAAAACCCACTAAGGGAAATAGTGGAGGTGCACGAGAGCGTACGGATGCACCCGAGCCATCCTACCGGGATGCCATTGCTCGGTGCAAAGTTGCTATCATGCACTCGCAACACCCGCAAGAGACCCTAACAGACGAACAGATAAAATGAGTGAGGAAGAGCCTGCTAGTGGAAATGGACAAGGCGGATAAAGAATGTCCTGCCCTCAGATTCGAGACCACCTCAGCCAGAAATGGATGGGTATCCATCACCTGTCATGTCATAGAAATAAAAAATTGGCTCATGTCATCGATAGAGAAGATCAAGCCATGGAAAACGCTGATTTGTGTGCAACTCAGGGTAATGACATTCCCAAGTTATACACCTGCGTAACATTCGTCCCCGAAGCCGATGACCTTACCAAGGACACCTTTCTTATGCGGATAATGAGGCAGAATGCGAACATAAGCACTAAAGAATGGAGAGTCCTCAGGATTGCCAAGGAAAAAAGCGATGGGGACCAAGTAACCTTTGCCATTGATGAGGCTTCTAAAGACGCCATTGTAAAGCAAAGGTTTGAACTGTTCCTCAACTTCTCCCAGATCCTAATCGGGATCAAGGGAGTTCCCAAGCAGGCAAAGGTAACTGCGTACAACAAAACCAAGGACAGGGAACAAGGCCATCTGAAGTGCGATGCCCAAAGTATACTGGCCATGCCCAAGAAAGGGAGTGAGGAACGCGGCGCGCAGAAGCCAAACCAGAGAGTAACAACCATTGCATCTGGCGTTAGTGCACCAGCCATAGAGACAACGAAAGCACCCCAAACGTCAAGGCTGCCTGAAGAAACAACTCGGGCAACCAAGACTTTAGGGGTCGGCCCTATGGTTGGCTCAACCATACTGGCAGCCCTGCCAGTACCTCACTGAATCCATCATGCCGGGATTAAGGTGTATCCAAGTAAATCTACGGCATGCAAAGGCCGCGTCCGCGGTAGCAGTCGACTTCGCGTCGCCCATAAGAACTCGGCCTTTCGCAGACCACAACATGGTCAATTTTGAGTCGCACACGAGTCCCACATCTCTAAACCTGGCGGTCAGCTGATCAATTATTTGTTAATCAAATCGATCATATAGCGCTTTACGACAGACACTCCTCCAGCATCTTGGATGTCCGAACTTTTCGAGGAGCCAATGTGGACTCGGATCATTACCTTGTTGCAGTCAAGATACGTATGCAAATATCGCGAATACTGCGGAGTTGAGTAGGACAATCAAAATTTTAAGTCAGAAACCTGCAATCGCAAGAGACCGCCAGAAACTTTGGCGATCGTGTCTCCCTCCAGCTCTCTCCGGTCGACACGCAACACTTTTTCGTCGACCTTAAGACTGCATAGGACAGTGTTTATAGCCATGTTAGGTTTTGACATCCCTGCTAAGCTCGGCAGGCTGTGCAAGATGATAATGGGGAATTCTCGCTCCATTAAGGTCAGTAAGGAGTTCAGCGAGACCTTTGATATCAAAAAAGGATTCAGACAGGGCGACGCACTGTCGTCTGATTTTTCCAACATTCTTGAAAAGAACGTGCGGGATTCACTGGCCAATACAAGAGGCACGATCTTCTTCAAGTCTGCACAATTGCTCGCATTCGCTGATGACATTGACGTAATTGGGAAAACTCAGCAAGACCTCAATGAAGCTTCTGTGAGCAGTGAAGCAGAAGGGGCTAGGTTAAGTTATTGCGGTCGGCATAAGCCACACGTAGGCTGAAGTCGGCCCATTGAGCTATTTTTTGATCGGCTAGCTCACTTAGATTATCATTGCAGGGCGCGCCGAGGTAGATACTCCTGCGATTCGCAAAAGAGGGGCATGAGCAGAAGAGGTGATGTATTGATTCCTCTTCCTCCTCGTCCATGCAGCCGCGACAGAAGTCGTTGGAGGGTAGTCCTAGTCTGGCGGCGCGTTTCCCAATGATGCAGTGACCTGTAATGACACCCACCAGAGTACTTAAGGTTGCCCTTTTGGTTGCCACTAGGTCTCTGGTTCGTCCTACGTTTAATTTAGGCCAGAGTTGCTTGATGATAAAGTCGATATTACTCATTCCATTCCATCGCCTCAATGGTTTGGAGTTTTATCATGTGCTTTACCGTACTTATTGGTGTTTCTAGGTACCCGAGAAAAGGTAGGCTGAGTGTGCTAGACCCTGACTTTGCGAGTTCGTCAGCCGCGCAGTTTCCTGGAATATCCCTATGCCCGGGAACCCACAATACTTTAATGTTGAACTGCTCAGCCCTCTCATCTAGAGATAGGCGACAGTTAAGAGATGTCTTTGATTTGTGGGTTACCGCTGCCAGGGATTTTATCGCAGATTAGCGGTCCGTGCAAATGATATTATCCTTGGCGGATATTACATTGATCCTGAGCCATGCAAGGGCCTCTGTTATCGCTGTTATTTCAGCCAGCCGCAGTAATACACACCGCAGTAATTTGGGCGTTTAAAGGATAGGCTTAGGTTAAGCTCCTTGGAGAAGGATCCACTGCCTACACCCGACTTCATCTTGGAGCCACCGATGGCTCCAGATCGAGTCTTTTGGTATGACTTTCCCTTCAGCCCATTCCTCCCTGGATGGAAAAACAACTTCGAAGTTCCTAGTGAACACGTTCTTCGGGATGATATAGTCTGTGTCCATGGGTACTTAGAAGTGTTTTAGAATGGTTGTGTGGCCTTTTTGTGATGTGGACCATTTTATTATGCTCCTCATCCTCAGGGCCGCGCAGGCAGCAATTTGTTTGTTGAAAAGGTTCAGTGGTGAAGGGTGTAACAGAATGTTTGGGCCTCCGTGGGGATTGATCTGATGGCTCCGCTTATGTATAAGCTTGCCGATCTTTGTACTTTCCCCAGAAGGTCTCGATTGACTGCCTTGTCTAGGGCAGTCCACCAGACTACGACGCCATACAGGAGGATGGGCCTTATGACCGCCGTGTAGAGCCAGTGCATAATGCTTAGTTGGAGACCCCACTTCTTGCCCACCACTATTTTGCAGCTGTAGAGGGCAACAATTGTTTTCTTGACGCGGTCAAGAATGTTAGGTTTCCAATTCAACGCCTCTTGTCAAGGACTAGGCCTAGATATTTGGCCTGCCTTTGATTATTAGTTGGGTTCCACCCAACCATGGTGGGTTGAGGGGCGGAATTTTATATTTGTTAGTAAACAGTACTAAATCGGTCTTCTTAGGGTTCACCCCAAGTCCACAGTACTGCGTTCAGGTTTCTACTGCATGTAATGCACTCTGCATAAGGTTGCATAGAGTGCTGGGAAATATTCCTGTGGCGGCAATAGCAATGTCATCTGCATAAGCGGCCACAGCGTATTCTTCCTGTTCAAGCAACAGCAGTAGCTCGTTGACCACCACGTTTCACAGGAGAGGGGAGAGTACTCCACCCTGTGGTGTACCTCTGCTAACCATTCTAGTTGAGACGGCTCCAGCGAAGTTGGCTTTGACAACTCTTTGTGTTAGCAGTTGTCGTAGCAGTTCTATCACTGATCCCGTAACACCCAGATCAGTCAACGCTTTGGTGACGGCCCATGGTTCAACATTGTTAAAGGCACCCTCAATGTCGGGAAAGGCGACTAGAGTATATTCCCTACGTTCCAGTGACCTTTCTATTTTGCCGACCAGTGAGTGGAGTGCTGTTTCCACCGATTTGCCTTTGTTGTAGACATGTTGATTATCTGACAGCCTTCCTGAGAGGCAGCTTTAACGAATACGTGCGTCTTTTTTTTTTTTTTTTTTACCTTTTTTTGGTTACCCTCCACTTGCTAGGGATGTATGATAGAGAGAGATAGGGGATATAGGGGAGGATGATATCTGCTACCTGCTAGAGCTCAGCTGGTATGATACCATCCAGTCCTGGGGACTTGCAGGCTTCAAAGCTTTTTATGGCCCATAGGACATTGTGTTGGTGACCAGGTTGGGAGCACGCTCGAGGGAGTATGTCATCGGCTGGATAACCTGAGGGGGTGTCACAGTTGCCGGAAAGTGTGCTTTTAAAAGAAGTTCAAGAGCTTCTGTTCTGGAGGTCGTCCAGGAACCATCATTTCGCATCAGGTGGCTTGGGTTGTACGGGGCCGAGACCAGAATTTTCCTTATTCTTGAGGCTTCGGAGACCGTATTAATTTTGTCGCAGTAGCTCTTCCAGGATTGTCTTTTGGCCCTTTTGGTCGCTGCTTTGAAAGATTTAAGTGCTTCTTTGTAGAGATCCCAATCCTCTTGCAAGCGGGTACATTCGGCTTTGTTGAAGAGCTTTCTGCTCTCTTTCCTAAGGGGCACTATCTCTTTATTCCACCAGGGGAGCTTAGGTTTGCCTCTGGGGGTGCTAACCGCGCAAGATTTAGACAGTGCTCTGTTTAGGGTTTCAGTCAGCCCATTCACTAAGCTGTCTAATTCCGCAGGGTTATGCGGGTAGGTAGGGTATTTTGTCCCTAGGTGGGGTTCAATATAGGTTCTATATATTTGCCAGTAAGTTTTCCTGTAGTTCCTGAAGGGAGCTGGGGCACTGACGTGTCTAACTTTGCTGAATTGTATATAGCGATGGTCAGAGAAGGAGTGCTCTTTTAGAACTTTCCATTCCCTGACTTTGTCGACAACGTTTTGCAATGCAAAGGTTACATCCACAACCTCCTGTCTGTTTTTTGTGATGAAAGTTGGCTCACAGCCGTTATTACAAACGGTGAGGTTAGTATGTAATAAATAATTAAACATAGACTCACCCCGCTCGTTTATGTTGCTGCTGCCCCAAATCGTGTGCTGTGCGTTGGCATCACACCCTATAACTAGTCCGGCATTAGTTTGCTCCGCATCCTTTACCGGATTCAACAAGTTGGCCGGAGGGGGCCGACTTGGGTGGTCATGGGCTAAATATGCCGAGGCAATCCAGATCTTGGTGGAACTGCCCTCGACACTAATAGCCGTGATGTCCTGGTCACTGTAGGATGGGAGTAAGAGGGTTTTTGTGTGCGATGTAGTTAGGATACAAGCTCTCGGCTTACCTGCATCGCGCACGTAGGTGAGCTTTTTTTCTGATGTTCCGAGTCCACGTACCATGTTGTTCACTATCCATGGCTCCTGGATCAGAACGTCTTCTCCGCTTTTGGTGAGGCGGAGCATTAAGGCGGCCGAGGCCGCAATGGAGTGGTGGAGTTTAATTTGGAGAATCCGCAGCATGATGGCCGCAGAAGGGGCTAATTTGGGTCCGAAAGTAAACGAGGGGAAAACCAAATATATGCTGTAGTCAAAAACAGATGCACAACACAGACGTCTTGGCCAGAACGTCACTATTGGCAGCTATAACTTTGATATATTCAATGATCCTGTCTACCTTGGTTTACTGGTAACCAGCGGCAGCGACACCAGGGCTGAGATTAGATGCATCTCCTGCATCTCTTGCCAACCGGCTCAAGAGGCAATTGAGTACCAGAGCCCTCTCTCGAAAAACTAAGGTGGTTGTCTATAAAACCTTAATCATCCCGACCCTCCTCTACGGTGCAGAGGGTTAGACCTTGCCTTGGTCTCTTGGTCGTTTCGAGAGGAAAATTCTTGGTACAATCTTCGGTCCTGTTTGTGTTGAAGGAGAGTGGAGGAGAAGAGTCAACCACGAACTGTACGGGCTGTAGTGTTCAGCGACATCGGCCCAGTACGACGTCTACGGGTCCAACGTCTTAGATGGATAGGCCATGTAGAGCAAATGGACAGTACAGCTCCGGCCCGAAGAGTCTTTGACTCCAACCTGGAACGACGACGTTGCAGAGGACTCCCGATGGTGGCCGTGGTGCAAAGGTTAACATCACCGACCGTCGAGCAGAAGGTCTGTAGTTCAAAGCCGTTCCATAGCTAAGAAAAAACAATTCCCGTACAGAAAAAATTATGATTATGCAACACAGCTGTTGTGGATGAGAAGTGATCGAACATACTGATGAAGGCGTAACACTCACAGAATATGGTCAGTTCAAACTCATACTCTATGTGCAATTCTAAAATAACACAATAAGTGCATGGAAAAGTTACTGAGAACTACAACCAACATCAAAATCCGGTCTGTTCTTCTCGAATCCTATCTAGGACAATCACTCTTGGAGAGAAGTGAACAAACGTCTACGACCCAAACCACTGCAATCCGTTCAGGTTGTGTGAAAAACATCATAAGAGTAAAAGTCGTCAACCTGCGCGAACTATTAAAAAAAAAAACAAAAACGGCTGCATCTAGGTGGCGCTCACAGGAGGAAGGACCTTAACCAACTGGGCGTGTGACATTGGAAACAGCTAGCATAAGTTCGTGCTAGCTGGAAAGGCTTGTTGGTTGAGGCCCATTTCACCCTGAACTGTAGCGCCACCTAAGTACCGCCTGCACCCCAATTTTCACCGAAAAATCATCAGAGACGAGGCCCACTTCTGTATGAATGGGTACGTTCACAAACAAAATTGTCAAATTTGGACAAAAACAATCCACATGAGATTCAAGAACATACAGTTCTTCCCGAAGAAGTCACCGTTTGTTGGGGTTTTGTGCTGGCGGAGTCGTCGGTCTATATTTCTTTGAGAACGACCAATGACTTTGAGAATGATAATTACTTTCTTTTGGTCTGAATTGGATGATATTGATGCCAACATGTGGTTTCAATAGAGCGGCTACGTACCACACAGCTCACGACGCATTGAAAACTCTGCACGAGCGATTTGAGAGCATGGTCATCTCATGTGGTGGTGTTATGAACTGGCCACTGAGAACGTGCAATTTGGCCCCGTTAATCTTTTTCTTGTGGGATTTTATGAAGCCGCAGGTCTATGTGAATAAGCCACAAACCACAGCGGCCCTCAAAGCCAACATAACCCATGCCAACAGCCAACTTCAGTCTGATTTATGTACGAGTCAGGGAAAAGTTGACATTTTTAGATGCGCGCTACTCAGAAAAGCTGCTGCAGACGTGTGAACGATATTATATTCTCGCAAAGGCGTTGCTTTATTTAAATTTAAAAGTAGGAAGCGCTTAACGAGAGACCCTGTATGTATATGTATATGGTGCTACACCTCAGGAAAACCTGAGCCTAGCTTCTCTCAATCACCCATGTTGTCTGTGATTATATTTTCCCATAGGTGAAAGGTACCTAAGCTTATTGCCGATTCTGAACGGCGAATTTCGGGAAGCTTTTTCATGACAATTATACTACAGTGGACTTTGTCAGTTCTCCGCTGAAGAGAAGCACCGTGAAAAATATGTACATACGGTAACAGGACTATTGTCAGAATTCGATCCCATGCCATCAGTGTCAGAGGCTAACACACTATCGACTGCGCCATTGTGCTCCCACCGTAATTAATTAATGCAATGTTTAAATCAGGTCTAACATATGTAAGAAGGGATGCTGTTTGTTAAAAGACTTTGCAAAAAAACAATCTCTTCAATTAATTATATATCATATTACGAGCTATCAGCTGCGGGAAGAACAAACTCGAACAGTGCGAAACGTTTTTGTCATTAGTAGGTATGATAATTCATAAAAACTCTTTACTATGCCATTTATTGCAGGACTTGATACCACAGCGCACATTTTCTAACTCGTAACATATTTGCAGAGTCCAAATCCTTATTTCACAGGACTTATTTTCCTGGGCTCTATATCCGATAAACTTATAAAACCTTAAAGTAATAACGGATAAGGGTTATTTTGAACACCTATCCTCAACTCTTAACTAATCGAGAAAATATGGTTGGGGCTGCAGTTTTCTCCAGCAGTTTATTTTCCTTATGCTTTTCCAGCCATGTGGAGAGCCCAGTTTTTGTTATTTGAGGTTAATTACGATGCGTACATTTTCACTTGATTTAGAGGATTGTCATAAGAAATTTAGGGTACCTTCATTAACTAAGTAAGGGCAGGATAAGCTGTATTTCAAAAAAAATGAACACGACATCCCAGATCTGCATTTGCTTCACCAAAATCTATCTGAGCACGAAGTACAAACAATAAAAGTATAGGAGAATCAAGACGTATGGTTAAAGCTTGGTTTAATTTCAATCTATATTTCTAATATGCAACAGGTAGAGAGTGAAATGCTATAATTCCAAGAGCAATCATTTCTAATTTCCATGTTTCCGGAGTTTGTTCATATGAATAGTATTAGCAAATCTACAATTGCGACCTGTTTGTTTCGTTTTGGTCTGACGGTAAATTTAGAAAACCGAATATGGAAAACGGCTTTATCTGAATTTGTTATAAAAGTAACCTAATGATTCATCTTTCAGTCACCGTACGACATTATTTAAGTCATACTACCTAGGGGCAATTAATTTAGTCCTAATAAACGAACGACCCTTCGAAATATACTCAAATGCCACAAATGATAACGATTAAGGCCACGTTCTCCACCCATTGAGGTTATATCTCCGGTGTGCTATTAACGATCTCGTGTCAATTTACCATACATATGGCCTCAAACCATAATAACAAAGGAGTTCAAATGGGGGGCCACAGTAAGTGCACGAAGAACGAGGAATGCTTTCTCATATTTCAATCAAAATAATAAGTGGAAATATCGGATATCTACTCGCTCTTTCCGATTGCAATTCAACTAAAACTACGACGATATTGAATGTACTTCGGTTAAGATTTTATTACTCATTTGGTGTGATTGAGCGTTGATCATGCAATATCCAACACGAAAAGGGCACTACTGTGCATTATCACGTTCATATTGGGTTCTCGTGCGGATATGTATTTGATAATACGAGATGTATTGTAACAAATTGAAAAGGTAATTACATGCGTGCACGTGTCTATATGTACACGTATGTTTTAAAGAGATAAACAACGTCTCGCGCGTTGAATGTCATAATAGGCCGGGCACATTGAAACAAGAGTGACGAAGGGCAGATAATTTTAAAGTGCAATTCGTAATTAAAACCATTGGCTTAGGCTTAGTGAAATATTTCAAAATTGTTATAAGATGTCTACAAAGCTAACGAAGTCGTAAATTGTCTTAAAACTTTATTATGAAGTTGTTTGGGTAGGTAAGATTGTAGTGGCTAGCACACCCCACACGTAGGCCGAAGTCGATCCATTGCGATACCACATGGATCATGTTAGCTAGATCCACTACCTGACAACCAATCAGTGCTTATGATGAAGCGAAGGAGTGGACTTATTTTTATATCTGCTAGATCACTTAAGTTATCATAGAAGTGCGCACGGAGGTAGATCCTCCTGCGATTCGCCAAAGAAGGGCATGAGCAAAGGAGGTGGTGAATCGACTTCTCTTGCTCCTCATCCATGTAGCCGCGGCAGAAGTCATTGGAAGGTAGCCCTAGTTTGCCGGCATGTTTTCCAATGGTACAGTGGCCTGTAATGATACCCACTAAAGTGCTTAAGTTTCCCGTCCTAAGTTTAGCTTAGGTCAGATTTGTTTGGTGATAAAGCCTATGTTACTTTCGTTCCATTGGAGATTGGTAGCCTCTATGGTTCGAAGTTTTATCATGTGCTTTAAACTGAGTGTGCTTCACCCTAACCTTAGGAGTTCGTCCGCCACGCAGTTTCCTGGAATATCCCTATGCCCAGGAACCCACAGTATTTTTATGTTGAACTGTTTAGCTATCTCATCTAGAAGTAGGCGACAGTTAAGTGATGTCTTTGATTTGTGGGTAACCTCAGCCAGGGATTCTATCGCCGATTGGCTACCCGTGAAGATGATATTACCCTTAGCGGATATTATGCTGATCCTAAGCCATGCAAGGGCTTCCGTTATCGCTGTTTTTTACTGCTTGGTACACACCGCAGTGATTTGGAAGTCTAAAGTTGAGGTTATGCTCCTTGGAGAAGACTCCACTATCTGCAACCGTCTCCATCTTGGAGCCATTGCCATAGAGGGAAATCGAGTCTTTCGGTACGGCTTTCCCTTCGGTCCATTCCTCCGGGGGTGGAAAGATAACTTCAAAGTTCTTAGTGAACACGTTCTGCGGGATGATGTTCGCGTTCATGGGTACTTCGAAGTGGTTAAGAATGCTAGTATGGCCTTTGTACGATGTTGGCCATTTTCCTATGCCCCTTATCCGTAGGGCCCCGCAGGCAGCAACTTGTTTGCTGAAGAGGTCCAATGGTGGGAAATGTAGAAGAATGTTTAGAGCCTCCGTTAGGGGCGATCCGGTCGTAACACTTATCTACATACTCGTCGATCTTTGTACTTTCCCCAGAAGGTTTCAATATACTGTCCTCTTCCCCAAACTATGATGCCATACAGGAGGATGGGCCTTATGACTGCAGTATAGAGCCAGTGCATAATGCTTGCTTGGAGAGCCCACCTTATGCCCACTACTTTCTTGCAGCTGTAGAGGGCAGTGGTTGCTTCCTTGACCCGATCAAGACTGTTGGGTGTCCAATTCAGCCTCCTACCAATGACATGGCCAAGGTATTTAGCCTGGTATTTCATTGTTAGTGGGGTTCACCCAGCCTCAGTTGGTTGAAGGGCGTAATTGTATATTTATTTGTAAACAGTACTAGGTACGTCTTCCTGCGGTTCACCCTAAGTCCACAGTACTGTCCAGGTTACTACTGTATGTAATGCTCCCTGCACTAGATCACTTAGAGTGCTGGGAGGTTCATCCGCATAGGTAAAGAAGTCTTCAGTAGATGATGTTTTTGAATACATTTTCGTTGAAGCTGTTCTTAGGGGTGGTAAAATGTTAATTGGGTGCATCTATGTGCCTCCTATGTGGCTAGTTTAACTCTTGCCTCTAGTGTTATAGTGAGGTTAACCCCGTTTTATACTGACGTGATGATGTGGGGGAATTTTAATATTAGCGTATTAGAAAATAGTAACCGACAATTTAAAGAATATATGGAACCATTTGACCTGTCCCTCGCCAAGACTACGCAACCCACACACCATAAGCCTGACTGTTCCCCAACTTTATTTGACATTTGTTTAACTTCCGATAAAAATCTCATACTGCTTTAAGACCAACTTTCTGCACCTACCAAATTCAGGTAGGCATTTCATGACCTATATATACCCCCTGTCAAAGACAACAATGTGCAGTTTTACAGCTTTAAAGATATTAATGTAGGAGCTTTGTTTAATAACCACCAATGCATAGACTGGTCACCATTGTACGTTATAAATGATGTTAACGACCAAGTAAGATTCATTAGTAAACATATCTCTAGTTTGCTTAAAGTATTAAAAAAAGAAAAACCTGTCTTCCTTGGATAACTCATGAAATCTCGAGACTTACTTTATTTGCGGTAGAAGAGATATAAATGTTCACTTTTGAATAACTGTAATTCGAGCTCCAGTTTTTGAAAAAATATTCGCCAGATTGGTATTCGCTCAAAGAAAAGATTAATAACTGATGTAAGAACTAAACTCCAACTTCGTACTACGTCCAGTAAATACGAATACATCATATGTGACACCTACACCGGCCCCCTCTACATCCTTGTGCAATCAATCTAACTTTTGCTCTTTCTGTGGTGTCGACGAAATCTCCGTTGGCACGAGTATCCTAAATGTAAAATCAAAGGCTATAGGACCAGATGGCATTCCTCCGGACTTCGTAAAAATACTTCTTCCGCTCGCGCTCCATCATATCACTCACATGTTCAACACTATTCTTACTATTCTATTCTTACTATTCCTGATAGCGGGAAAATTGCAAGAGTCATATCACTACCCAAAGCATCTTTATCCCGAAATGTTGATTATCATCCTATCGCGCTATTTTCATTCGTAGGTGAAGTTTTTGAATGCATTGCAAGTCAACAAATTAAAAAACACCTTAATCGATCGAAACCAATTACAGAACTCCCATCGAGTTTTCGTTTTAAGCAGAACTGCACTACCGCTCTACTTAAAGTGTCGGCGACATTCGTGCCGGTTTGGATGGTGATGTGGTGGGAATAATGGTATTTTTGGATGTTTCAAAGGCCTTTGTTTGTGTTCACCATTACATACTTCTTTTTTAATAGTAGTTCGGAGTTTCGTTTCCAAAGTTCCTCTTGTAAACTCATTACATCGTATATCTCGAATCGTTCGCAATATGTGCCTTTCAATGGTATTTGTTCTACGTGTCTATCAGCCCTCTCAGGCATTCCACAAGGCTCTGTCCTAGGTCCCCTCCTATCTTCTTGTTTTATCAACGATATATCAGCATGTTTTTCATACTGTTCTTCTTCTTTGGTGGCGTTACAGCTCATGAAGGACCAGAGCCAAGCTTCTCCCATGTTGTGTGTGATTTATTATTCACACACGTGAAAGGGACCTACATTTTAATGCCGATTCCGAACGGCGTGAGTCGAGAAGTTTTTTTAGGCAAGTTTACTACGGGGGGTTTTGCCAGTACCCCGCCGAGGAGGAACGTTGCGAAATAAACATTAGATGGCGTTGATGCTATCGGGATCCAAACTGGCTCATCGTGCGCCAGGGTCCAACACACTAACCACTGCGCCACGGCGCCCTCATACTATTATTCCCACATTTATGCCGATGACATCCAAATGTATTCTATGTTTCCAAGCCAACAATGTTCTCAAGCAGGAAATAGCTTAACTATCTGTGGTCTAATACGTGGTCTAAACTTAATAGACTAGGCCTTAACCCGTCAAAAACAAAAGCTTTGATCATCGCCAGACTTACATTACCGCCACTTCTCCTATTGAAGTATGTTAAGCATTACAAAAACCTGGGTATCTTTTTTACATCGAATCTCAGTTGGAAGTTGCACATAAATAATGTTGTTTCTATAATCTACTGTTGCGCAAGGTACATACACGGTATCAGTAGATATGACCACATTTCCGAATACACAAGCCAGATAACAGATTGTTCTCTAAAGGAATTACTGAAATATCGCGGCAAGTTATTATTACACAAAATTATAACAACAAAAGTACCAGGGTTACCAGGGTTTTCGAAAAATTCGTTTCGCAAGAGGTCATCGAACGTCACAAACTATCATCATTGACTATCACGTTCCAAAGGAGAGGGGAAAGTACTCCACTTTGTGGCGTAACTCTAGTTGAAACATCACCAGCGAAGTTGGCTTTGACGACTGTTTGTCGTTTTCGGTTCAAAGTGAACAGAAGGTGAGCTTTCTTTGGGCTGACTCGGACTCAAAACGTTGTTCGCAGTTTTGGACCACTTTCTGACATTTTAGAGAGACGAAATTTTTTACGCTATTAGTTGACCATATAAACCGGATCATGACGAAGCCGGAATTTTGAATTTCGATTTAGTTTAATTTTAAAAAATTAAAAGCCAAATTAAATCTAGAACAAAATTCAAATATTCGAAAAAAAAAATTTGCGCGCACAATTATTTAAGTTTGAACAAAAATTCAATTTTTGATGCTTTTCGCCCCCAAGTCACGTCATTTTTCCTAAAGAATTTTGCATTATTGAATACGGCCATATTCATCATCAAAACTGAATATATGTACGCGAAGCAAAACTACTGATGAAACAGAAAATAACAAGAAATAGGTATAAAAAAAGAAAATAACGAAAAAACAACAATAAGTTCATATATCAACTGAAGTCTACAAAAGTCTACAAACAGTTTGAGACAATATGCCACTTCCTCCTAAACGATCCCGGAACTTAGCACGATCGACATGAGACGCAGCCAGAATGAGGAACGTTCGCCAAACCTTTATCGGTAACCCTCCTCGAAACTCAAACATAGAAACAACACATTTTGGATACACTGAATTCATCAGAACATTCACCCAGAATCTCGACAAGCACGTGTTCAGAGATTCAGACCTTGCGATAACTGCTTACGGCTACAACTCAGCCACCATAAAGTCATTTGCCATTACTGCACTAAGTCAAGTACACTGCTCAAAACAATATGGATCCAGGAGATGTTCCAGGGGTTATGAAGACATTGTCAGTCGTTAAGCAGATGTTGGTAGCACGGCTTCAACCCGTCCTCAGCGTCTATCAGCTCCGCAGCCAAGGTATCAATGGTCAATTCCGTTACAAAAGAAACGTGCTGAACGTCGAGCAAGATCTCCAAGCGATTGCAAACGAGTTGCCTAGAGTTTCTAATACAGTCAACATCTTGCTGGCTAGGAAGCAGGGAGCCCAAGGTTACAAAGGCTTTAGGGTCAGTCGACGATATTCTGGTGTTTCTAAAGCAACAGAATCGCCTCTATGCTGACTTGGAAAATCAATATGTCCGCCTTGGCGGCACTACCAGAAGACGGAAGCGTTCAAAATCAACTTAAACATGTCGACGGAAGTGTTGCCAACGACTCAATGCCCGATGTTGCTGAAGACAGTGACGATGTGGTTTACTAATGCGCTTCCTGTGTCAAATGGTATGACACAAACCGAGGTTGTTCGTGATGTGATCGATTGGCCCGCAGCTTCAGCAAATCCGGTCAACGAATTCACGACTATGCACCGTCAAAGCTTTCTTTCATCTGTTCCCTTCTGGCTGTGTATTATCATCTGACCTCAATGATAATACACGTTCTAGAGACAATCAACCCACATTTCAGGAATGGGCTCGGTATTTGATGAGTTACCATGACAAGAGATTTGCGCAAGACCCGAGGTTTCCATTCTTCTGCCTCAACACGATGCAATGCCACGACGCAATAAGCAAAGGCCTAATCTACGCCCCGGAGTATATATAACAACAAGCCAGAGAGAATCCGGCGCTGATGAACCGTCTTCCCTACTTTACTTCAAATATCAGAGGCACAAAGTCTTACTGCTATCAGAAGCGTTTAAAACGTGAAAATATGGTCAGCCAACTTGGTGTTCCAACATTTTTCTTGACGTTAAGCGCGGCAGATCTCTGGTGGCCATGCCTAACGAAACATTTTGGATACTATCCAACTGGGAAGTCTGAAGCTCAAGTTGCAGACAGTTAGTTTGGCAAGAGAGTGGAACTGTTTGTGGAAGTATTGTAGAAGAAGTATCCGATCATACACTATTAGTACCGTTTCGAGTATCAACATAGAGGAAGCCCACATGTTCATGGCTGTATTTTGGCTGTCTGGAGCTCCTGACCTTAGAACTTTGAGTCAATGAATATTGAAGAGCAAACACAGACATCTCCATTATCGTTGAGGTGAACCAAAGTCTGAAAATATCAAACAGACGCTGAGGGCCCTTCTAGAAGGTAGTATCGGTACTGAGTCAAGACAAAGAACTGTGACGAAGTTCCTCATGAAGGTTATTGGCAGCAGAGATATATGTATCTGGGTGTGAAGTGTCCAGGCTTTTACTTGCAGAACCTTTGATGAAAGCCACTCGTCAGTTTGTCAAGCTGTACATCTCCACGCAGGAAAGTGTTTTGATAGAGAGACGGAGCATGAAAGATGATGAAAAAGGCAGTTCTGATGCTCCGCGAATAATTCAAGTATATGCGTACAGAAATACGCTGCCCGAAAATACACTGTTGCTGCTGGAAAACCAAGTTTTCAATCGGTGAACCTTCCTTCTACGTCAAGAGCCGCTGCACGCCCAGCGATGACAGTTCCCGTTTACAAGACTCATCTTGCTAGAAAAGAAAGAGTTTTTCAAGTCATTCCTAAAGTCGTGAAAGGTAAATCCCGTGAAACCGACGAAATCTACTACAAGCCACAACTGGTACTTCACACTCCATGGAGAGTCGATATGACAACTTTGCTGACGCACACAACATGGGAAGAGTCATTGATACGGCAATGGCTTCCTACGAAATACCAGAAATAGAGGCACCAGCAAGCTGCTTTACATTAAACATTGAGCAACAAGCCGTGATAAGCTTCATCACAAGAGCGACAAACGGAGGAACGACGGACAAAATGGCAATTGTCATGGGAGCTGCTGGAACCAGCAAGTCGTAAGTCATCAACGAAGTTGTTAAAAGTTTCGGCATGGAGCACGTCCAGCTAATGGCCCCGACCGGCGTGGCTGCAACAATATTGGTGGCCAAAATCTGCATTCCGGGCTGCATATTGCCACATCAGCCAGAGTTACGCCCCTAACCCAAAGAGGGTTAAAGGAGCATTTCAGTAATATCAAGGTGATATTGATAGACGAATTCAGCATGATTGGGTTGCGTATGCTAGGCAAGATAGATGGCCGGCTTAGAGAAGCTAACCCTGAGAAGCAGCACGAATGTTGTGGAGGTTTTGTTGTTATATTCTTTGGCGACTTCAATCAGCTACAGCCAGTTTTGGAATACCCTCTGTATGGCGTACCTAAAATCGAATGAGTTTTCCCTGCGAGGCAAAGCAGCTTATTTGCACATACGGAAGACGTTTACTCTCAAGCAGATCATGTGACAGACTGGCGATGACAGAAATAATTTCGAGAAGCACTTCATGCTCTATCCCTAGGCGAGAACAACCTCTCGCACTATGAATTCTGGTCCCAACGCTTTGTCGACAATAATCCAGGATCGATCCGAGATTTCAAGGACGCGACACGATTGATGGCGACCAACAGAAGCATTAAAGCTTATAACAAGACCGCCTTACTATCGCTTGGATGCCCAGTGACTCAAATAAATGCCTCAGACAATAATGCAACAGCCGCTCTAGCGTCAGATGACGAAGCTCAAGGACTGAGCGCAGAACTGTTACCCTGCGTTGGCGCTAAAGTGATGTTACGCCAGAACCTGTGGACCTCTTGCGGACTGTACAATGGCTCGATGGGCACAGTCATTGACATTATTTACGGTCCGACCGAAAACAGAGTCGAGAACTCCATACCAAGCGAAGCTCCTATCTGCATCATGGTCAAGTTTGAAACTTACACGGGACCGACTTTCGCTTCAGGCGCTATTCCTATAACGCAGGTCGTCATTCATCGCCGTTAAACAGTCAACAGAGCTGTTCCTTCCATATTCTCAGCATCGACTTCATCCCTACAGACTTCCGCTCTGACTTTATAGCCCTAGCATGTTCGTTTTAATTTTTCGTAAAACCTGCGAGCGTTATTCTTGTGATAGCGTCTCTCCATCTCCTCGATCTTACGCTTCTCATGCTCTGTTTTGTTCTTCCTCAAAAGCATGTGTTCGGGCTTGCTCGCATTGCTTATTATTAACAGTGGCCTCTAGGTGGCGGTGGTTTGAAACCCAGAACATCAGAAGCAGCATTTCTGATGGCGTGCTGGCATTGCTCCCACTGTTTTTTTTGTAGATTATTCCGGTGTCATGCGATTGTAGCTTTCCGACGTCAAACTTTCGTTGTCCAACTCAACCGCGTGGCATCTTTGATA
The DNA here is from genome assembly GCA_951905685.1 of Eumerus sabulonum. NCBI lineage: Eukaryota > Metazoa > Arthropoda > Insecta > Diptera > Syrphidae > Eumerus > Eumerus sabulonum. The sequence continues at coordinate 95,405,036 of OX645061.1, read as the reverse complement.
TCTTCCTTCGTACGTTGGCCGCAACAAGGTAGTGATCCGAGTCGATGTTGACTCCTCGGAAGGTTCGTACGTTTATGATGCTGGAGAAATGTCTGGCGTCGATCGCAACGTAAGGCGATCCGCATCCGAGGCTTGGGATTGCTTCGCAACAATTCATTTTGTTCCGTGATAGAGATGTTACCCCTAAGAACAAGCCCAGGAACAACGGTGTCGGATCGGAACTTGGCGGATGCCATGCAGCTATGCAGGAGAGGCCTCGTGGAGGCTGTGTGTCACATTGAATTGAGCAGGGACAGAGATCGAGGGTGGCGTTTGCTATGTTAAAAGCGATCAGCGTCTTTGCTCTGTTTGCACGTTTATAAAACGTGAACATACGTATGTTCGGTATTTATTCTAGCAACAATAACAAAAAACGCACTTGATAACTAGGGAAAACTAAATGACTTATGGAAAATTTTCCGAAATCATCTGCTGAAGTAAAAGAGTTCATTTTTCCTGGCACGTTTGGTGTGAAAAAGTCTGACAACTTCAGCATCCAACCATAAAAGGCATCAAATATGTACTACGATCGTTTGAGACTCAATCTATAAGAACAATAGGAACAATTTTAAATTTTATAAATAATTTGGGTGCACTATAGCAAAGATAAAAATATGTGCGCCGACGTCAAATCTGAGAGCCTGCTTCCACTTATCTGTTGTGTATACCTTGTTTTTAGGGTTCTGTACCCAAAGGGTAACACGGGACCCTATTACTAAGACTTCGCTGTCCGTCCGTCTCATGAACCGTGATAGTTAGACAGTTCGAATTTTCAAAGATGATGTATTTCTGTAGCGGCTATAATGACAAATACTAAAACAGAATGAAATGAATATTTAAGGCGAGCTCCCATACAACAGACATGATTTTCATCCAAAAAATCCCCTTGGTCACATAGTGCCCTAAGGTTAGACGACAATATCCCACAACCAGTAGCAAACTTCCCAGCTTTGATCCCTTTTACGTCTTTGATGTATTAATCCTAGCTGCAACCCTTTTTTCTGTAATTACGAACAACCAATAATAAATACCCCTTACATTTTGATGATCCCTATTATGTCACTGCTAAGTTAATCCTTGCTGCAAACCCTTTCGTACAATTGCTATTCCCCTCCTTTCCATCCTGATAGGTTAAGATATCAAATGTTGCAACAAATTCAATTGTTGTGAAATTGACTATCGATCATATCCCACAACCAATAAAACACTTCCAAGCATTGATCCCTATTGTGTCCTTGATATATCAATCCTAGCTGCAAACCTTTTTCCCATAATTACTGTTATTCACTTTTTCACTTACTTACTGTCAAATAAGATAATTGATTTGAATTCAATGGACACTTTGATGTTCAACTATCTCATCATGGAGATTTTTGGTCATCAAAGTAATATTCCTATAACCTGCCTGCAACCAAGATCTGTCATCATGCAAAAAATCATTTCAAACGGATTAGCCGTTTTAATGTGATCACTGATGAGGAAACATACAGCGTTTCATATTTTTATATACAGATGGTACGGAACCCGTCGTGCGCGAGTCCGACTCGCACTTGGCCGGTTTTTTTTTTCTTTTTTACTTGTATTTGTAAGTATGTAACAAGTATGTAACTTTTCCCATTTCAGGAAGGTACGGAAAAATGAACAATGAATTTTTGTTGTGATTAATATGTCCGAAATGTATATGAATGTTGATGCATTTCACGTGTAATAACTGACATAGCATAATGGTCGATTCTAACAGTGAGCTAAAATCAAAGACTAATTAAAACAATATAAACCTCAGATTGTTCCAGATACGATTATAAGTAGATCTCTCATTAACGAGCAAGGATATGCCGAACACAACGTGGAAAGGATTTGGCGTTCCTCTAATGAGCACGTCAGTCTGTTGGCTCGGCGATGGTCAATCTCGTGTTCATTAGTAGCATGGAAAAATGCGCTTATGGTTTTAATTACGTATTGAAGTTGTCCATTATTTGCCAATAATTATCAACATTTACATGTGTCGGCTGCCGGTTATTTTTGAATAAAGCTTTTTATAAAATTTGTATTGTGAATTCAAAAACGAATACATAAGTGCATGGCTCAGTAGGAGGTTAAGTATTTCTGCTATTGCATACGTACAGTAAACACTCTTTTGTAACATGTACACATGCAATAAATGCGACATATGTACATATATCACACAAGCTCGTAAAACACATTAACATTGTGTATCTAATTTGAAACCATGATGTTCACCCCAATCTAACTCAAGAAATTTTGGGGCAGGTATGCATGACACGGAAGTACTCATACATTTCAATTTTCGGCCGGGTGGCGTTGAAATCATTTGTTGCCTCTCTAATTGTACAGCAGCGCACATGGGAATTATGCCATAATTTATGCTGAGTAATTCTTTCGACAGGTGCGTTTTTGGGAAGACATATTTCAACAACACGATGAATTAAAGTATTGGGTTAGGGGAATCGTGTCGCGAATGTTGTTGCCATTTACGAAATTGGCCAGAAAATGTAAATTATGTGCTTCGAGAAATTACGAATGCTTTGGGAATGTATGTTAAATGTTAGCTACATGAACAAGGTTATACCCAATTTATTGGAATTTAAGATTGTTGTTGTTAAGAACATGCGACTATTTGTAAATTTCCAGGCTGCAAGTGATGGTTTCGGGACATAAGTTTATTTCAAATATGCTTTTCAAAGACTATGTTAAAGTTTTGCGAAAAAAACAGCGATAACAAATAGTTCGAAATTCTTGTATGAGTGTTTGAGCGAAATAGTGGTGAAAATTCCCTTGATATGAAGTGACTGATCCTTCTGCTAACACTTTATTACCTTTTTAGGGTTCCGTACCCAAAGGTAAAACGGAACCCTATTACTAAGACTTCGCTGTCCGTCTGTCCGTCCGTCCGTCCGTCTGTCACCAGGATGTATCTCGTGAACCGTGATAGTTAGACAGTTGAAATTTTGTATAACAGATGATGTATTTCTGTTGCCGCTACCACGACAAATACTAAAAACAGAACAAAATTAATATTTGAGGGGGGCTCCCATACAACAGACATGATTTTCATCCTAAAAATCCCCTTGGTCACATACTGAACTAAGGTTAGTCGACAATATATTTGTGTCTTTGATGAATTAATCCTAGCTGCAAACCTTTTCCCCATATTTATTGTTATTCACCTTTTCACATCGTTGCTGTCAAGTAAGATAATTGATTTGAATTCAATGGTGATTATCAAAGTAATATCAATATGCCGATAACCTGCCTGCAACCAAGATCTGTCATCATACAAAAAATGTGATTTAATGTGATGACTGATGAGGTAACATACATACACAATCTCCTTCATATTTATATGTATATACAGATGGTACGGAACCCTTCGTGCGCGAGTCCGACTCGCACTTGGCCGGTTTTTTGACGTGATAACGTCTTATAAATCGATGAACACCGACCGCACGTACGAAAAAGTATGACTCATTGTCACATTCCGCCTGAGCGAAACAAACTATAAAGAGACATCTATTTAAAAGAACATATATAGGTATACTGAATTGATTGTCACTGCAGTCACTGCTGGCGGTGCGGGCTAAGTCCTTGAACAGAGTAATCGCGACGTGGGTGTTCGAATCCTAGGATTGGAGTTTCATTTTCTTTCTGGGTAGTGAATTCTTTTTGACGTGATAACGTATTATAAATCGATGAACACTGGCTGCCCGTACAAAAAAGTATGACTCACTGTCACGCTCCGCCTGAGCTGAGCGTGCAAGCGAGAGCGCGAAACAAGCGATCCAGATCATACACACATACGCATGTATGTTCTGTTCTTAGACGACAAATACGATTCTGAAGAATTCGTGTGAAAAAGTCTGGAGTTTGTATGTTGGATATACATACTTACATATATACATACATATGTACATATGCATGTGCCCATTTTCAAATCGAAAAAAATTCTCACAGCCAATTACTAATGAACGCGTGCGTTTAATAATTGCTCGTTGGGTAGCACACACTCACGAGCAGCTCATGAGTGCTTGCGTTTCCTTACCAAATCACAACACTGTCTGTCGGCTGTCGTCCGAATACCGTAATCAACCAGCGTCGGGTGCGGTTAGTACTTAGATGGTGGACCGCTTGGGAACACCGCGTGTTGTTAATTTTTCATCAATGTTTTCTAATGACGTCATCACGTAAAATAATCGTCCGTAAACCGAATTTACAGACAACTAACATTTTTTACACACCTTGTCTCTACAACTGTAAGATATTTGTCCACTAAATGGCTTGACTACTTTAACTCTGGATTACTGACTGATCACTGATACTGAACACTGAATGAAGACTGAATACTGAATGCCGCCGGTTCGGGTCGGAAGTTTCCCTTCAGAAGCCTCTAGAATATTCTGGTATTGACATTCGGCAGTATGCCGCTGAAGGTTGCCATGCGAAATTCGAACGTAACCGCCGGTGCGCGACCGCAACACTGCCCTCCTTCTAAACTTGTTCGTCCTCGAACAAACGATTTGATCCTTCTCCGCAGTATGGCGCTAACCTCTCCAAGTGCTCAATCTTATACTTCGGCTATCTGTTTCCCGTCTGCTGTATTCGATATACCACAACGTTTAGTTTCTTCATGACCTCATATGGCCCGTCCCAGGCTGATTGCTATTCGGGGCACAAGCCTTTTTTTCGTTGTGGGATTGTACAGGAATACCAATTGTCCTGGCTCGAATCCAGAAGTTTTCGCCTTAAGTCAAATCTCGCCTTCATTTTATCACTCACCAAGTTCAGGCGACCCCAGATGAACTGATGGATAAAGTTCATCTGCTCCTTCTTTTCAGTTACAAAGTCCACCCCACCGTTAGTTGTCGGTAGTACCACGCCAAACGTCAGATCCGATGGAAGTCGGAGATTAGTTCCAAAAATGGCTTCAGCTGGTGCTATCGCTGCATATTTCCTTGAATTTTCCTAAGTACTCCCTTTGCCTTCGCGCACTGTTTTCACCTGTGAATGAAATTTATGACCGACTTACAGCATCCTACCCAGTACAAATATCTCCTAATCTTTTCTACATCTTGGTAACACCAAGATGGCCCTCGTTTGTCCGTTGAAGTATTCTCGGATGACCTCGTCGATTTGTCCCTTTAGAATTACCAGCAGATCGTTTATAGTGTCCCCGTTCACACTTTCCCAACTGCGGTAGAGGCAATGGTTCTTCAGCTTCAAACTCTGCCATTGAGCTCAGTAAGCTTTTACGATTGGGCTTTCGCTGGATATTTGATGCCACGTTGGTCGAAATTCTCGTGCTTGGTGATCGATGATGGCTGCTAGGTCTGCACCTTCTCGCTGCTTCTTTCCGACCTTCTCGGCAGTCCAGGAATCTTCTGGTAGCACATCGAAACGCCGGATGTCGGTGACCTGTTCCTTGGTTTTCGCACGTGAACAATGTTAACATTCAATGTCGCAAGGTCTCCTCGACAAGGCATCCACGTTTCCATGGCTGCTTCCCTCCTGTTGTACGACACTGAGATCATAACTCTGGATTCTCTCTATTCACCTAGCAAGTTGGCCTTGCGGGTTTCTGAACTGCAGCAGCCACCTCAACGATGCGTCCTAAGATTAAAATCTTGGCTAAAGAGAGATTTGTGGTAAAGCTCCCTCCTAGTTACATAGTAGTTCCTCTCCGGCTTGGGTAGGATCCTACTGCAATAAGCGATGACCCGTCCTCGCCCGTCAATCATTTGAGAGAGTACTCCTCCGATTCCATGTCCGCTCGCGCCGGTGTTCAAAACAAACTTTTCTCTCTGGACAGTATGTGCAACAATCTGCGCGCTGCAGAGGAATCCCTACGGCTTCTCCCACTTGAACGGCCGATTCTTTTTGGAGAGCTCGTGCAAACTGCTGGTAACAAAGTCCCTGGAATGACCTTAACTCATGCTCATTCCTCGGCCGTGACCATACCTTAACCGCTGAGATTTTGTCTTCATCTGTATGGACTCCCTCTGAAGTCGCCCTATGTCCAAAATACTTTACCTCATTTTGGAAGAGCGAACATTTCTTCGGGCTCAATTTAAGTCCGGCTGCCTGAATACGTTCAAGGACCTCTTCAAGCTTCTTAAGGTGATCTACGAAATCATTGCCCATGACAATTATGCCATTCAGATAGACAAGTCCTCTTCAGCGAAATCTTGTTAGTACCCGGTTCATGAGTCTTTCAAAGGTGATTGGCGCATTCCAAAAACCGAAGGGCATCACAGGGAATTACCACAACTCTCCCCCGTCGATGAACGCGGTTTTTTCCTTATCTTGCTGATCAAGCTCTATTTGCCAGTAGAGAAACCCTTTGCACCAGATACTGTGTTCAAGGTATGGTCGATTCTCGGTAAAGAATAGTCTTTCTTCGTGACGTCGTTCAGCTTTCTATAGAACACGCAGAATTGAATACTTCCATCCCACTTCTGACACCAAATGTCAAGAAATTTATTAGAAGTTCAGAATAGGGTTCGATCACTGGATTGCGATAAACTACAACTGTTTACTTATTTATTCAATATATTCATTGTTCTACCTCAAATCAATTATCTGGGCACTTCACCTTTATTACAAAGTTTTATAACACTTAACACTTTAACGCTTACACACACCTTGTTTTACACTCTTTGTCTCTATTGGATAATTGTCCACTAGATGGCTTGATTACTTTCACGCTGGATTACCGACTGATCAATGATATATACTGAACACTGAATGAATACTGCATACTGAATGCCGCCGAGGGCGGGTTTTCCCGCTTATATAGCCCTCGGTCTATTTTCTCGAATGTTTGCCGCCAGACGTTCCCCTCCAGAAGTCTCTAGAATGCTCTGGCATTGACACTCAGCAGTATGCCACCGAAAATTACCAAGCCACCAAGCTGTAACAGAGCATTCCAAACTTTGACAGCGAAATACGAACATAGCCGTCGGTTCGTGTCCGCAAACTATTGTTACGGAGACACGAGCCGATGGTTATGTTCGAATTTCTCCTCGTGGTACCATCTGGAGATATCCTGTTTAAATTACAGACGGGGAAGGGCGAATGGCGAGCCTCCTGCGCCAAAAAATGGGATTAATCGGTTGGGCTACAGCCTAGTAAGCCGCGACCGTGAAAAAAACACAAACTCCGAAACCACCACAAGCCTCGAATAAAACGGACCGGATTAATGTTGACAACCCTTGCAAAAAGCGAAAAAAGGACAATGACCTTCGGCCCTGTACGTGGAATGTTAGATCCCTAAACGGTCACGTACAGTCGAACAGCTTGCGGGTGCCCTAGACCGCTATAAAGCCGACATACATAACCGCCATCCAGGAAATGCGATGGAATGGACCGGGTATTAAGTGGATGAAAAAATGCGACTGCTATAGGGAGAGAGGTCAAAGATTGTTCGGATGCGGATCTGCTGCTCGAAGTGGACCAAGGCAAAAAGTCCTAAGCCTTCGGCATGTGAGCGAACGCCTCATAACGATCAAGGCCACATTTATTTAACATCTTTCTGAACTGCGTCCACGCCCCCACGGAAGACAAGGATGTCTCCCCCAAAAGATGAGTTCTACCATCTCCTATACAGAATGTATGCCCAATGTCCCAGCTATGTCATCAAAATTGTACTAGGAGACTTCAATGCTAAGGTGGGAAAGGAAAGAATGTTTGGACGAGTCATCGGCAAAAACATAGCCTACATGACACCAGTTCCGATAACGGACACAGGCTGACTGATCATGCTACGGGGCGAAATCTCCTTCCAGCCAGTACGCGCTTCCCGCACCTCGATATACACAAAGGCGGTCGCCAGATCAATCAATCACTAACCAGATTAATCGACGTCAGGCACTACTCCATTATTCTTGATGTTCGAACTTTCCGAGGAGCTAACATCGACCCGGACCACTATCTTGCAGTAGCCAAGATGCGCCTACGGACATCACGAACGCAGCGGAGTAGAGTAAGACTACACAGTTATGACGTCGGAAATCTCCTATTGCCAGAAACCTCTACGTCCACGATATCAATAGAACAGCAGTGCAGGAGGATTCAGACAGCGAAGCAGAACAAGAGCAGCTCGTGAGCTCTACGAGCTATAAAGAAGGGAGGAGCATAAGTTTCTCAGAAGAAATAATAAAGAGAACGAGAAGCACGCGATTGAAAATTTGAAGAGGTCTTGCTGCAGGCATGACGTTCGAAAGTTTTATCAACAGACAAAAGCAAACATGCCAAGGTTATAAAGCCAGAACGGAAGCCTGCATAGATGAGAACGGATACCTGGTAATAGAATCGCAGTCGATGCTGAGAATATAGAAAAACCACTTCTGCAGACTGATCCATTTCTAATCGACGAAGACCGCAGAGAATTCAGTCCCCCTGACCTCGACGAAGTTAAGATTGCCATATCGAAGCTCAAGTCGAATAAAGCTGCTGGCGCAGACGGACTGTCTGCTGAGCTCATCTGTAAGATATGGTCAGAAGAAAGCATGCCCGAGGAATGGAGTCTCAGCATCGTATGCCCGATCCACAAGAAAGGGGACCCCTCTGATTGCGCCAACTATAGAGGAATAAGTCTCCTTAACATCGCCTACAAAATCTTCTCTGCCATTTTGTGTGAACGCCTGAATCCTTTTGTAAAAAAGCTGATAGGTCCTTATCAGTGCGGATTCATACGACATACGACAGCGTAATTAGAGACGAGCTATACAACGCTATGTCTACCTTTGACATACCTGCTAAACTCGACAGACTATGCCGTGATGACCTTGGAGAATGCTCGCTGCTCCATCCGAATCGGGATTTAGGCAGAGCGATGCGCTGTCGTGTGATTTCTTCAACATCATAGTAGAAATGATTGTGCAAAAATCACTGGCCAATACAACAGGCACAATCTATGTATTTCAAATTCTCGCAACTCCATGCACAAGCCGACGACATTGACATGATAGGTAGATCACAGCGAGATGTCAATGAGGCGTTTGCGAGTATTGAGATGAAGGCGGCGAAAATTGGTTTGGCAATAAACGAGGGTAAAACCAAATATATGCTGTCATCAAAAGAGGATCGACGTCTTGGCCAGGACGTTCGTATTGGCAGATATAAGTTCGAGGTAGTTATGGGATTCGTCTACCTTGGCTCCTCAGTGACCTGGAACAACGACATCAGTTCCGAAATCAAACGCAGGATCGCTCCTGCCAATCGCTGATTCTTTAGGCTCAGGAGGCAACTGAGTAATAGAGCTCTCTCCCGAACGACAAAGTTGACTCTATATAAGACCCTTATCATCCCGGTCCTGTTGCATGGCGCAGAAGCATGGACACTATCAAAAGCGGATGAGGAGGCCCTTGGTCAGTTGGAGAAGAAGATTTTGCGCGTGATTTTCGGACCTATAAAACCGGGACGGTGGATGGAGGAAAAGATTCAATCACGAACTTTCCGGGCTTTACAGCGACATGAGTCTAGTCAGGCGTCGACGGATTCAACGCCTAAGATGGCTAGGCCATGTAGAGCGAATAGACACCACAGCTCCAGCCCGGAGAGCCTTTGAATCCAACCCCGAGGGACGAAGAAACAGAGGACGGCCGCAGTTGAGATGGCGCACACAGGTGGAAGGGTACCTCAGCCAACTAGTTTGCAGCAATCGAAAAGGATAGCAAAAGATCGTGCTAGTTGAAGGAGTATGTTGGTTGAGGGTCAGGTTCAACCCGAACTGTAGCGCCCGTTAAGAAGAAGAATTTCAGTTTACATTCGTAACCCATAATTTTTAGGGTTCCGTACCCAAAAGTAAAACGGAACCCTATTACTAGGACTTCGCTGTCCGTCCGTCCGTCTGTCACCAGGCTGTATCTCATGAACCGTGATAGCTAGACAGTTGAAATTTTCACAGATGATGTATTCCTGATGCCGCAATGATGACAAATACTAAAAATAGAATGAAGTTAAGTTTAGCACTTGTGGTATAAACACCAGTTTTAAGTGCAATTTATAAATACTAAGGGTATTTCTATTTAAATTGGGAGTCGCGCGAGAACGCAACGAATAATTAGTCAAGGCTGATGTTTTTGATATTGACACATGAAGTTGTTCAAGAGGCGGTTTGCGGGTTTTTATGATACATTTTAATTAATGTTCAACATCTGATTTGGATAGTAGCCATATTCTTAGATTCAAGTCTGCACAACGCATACCCTGATGACATTGACGTGATTGGGAGAACGCAGCGAGACGCCGACAACTTGACCAGAACGCCACTATTGGCAACTATAAATTTGATGTAGTCAAGGATTTCGTCTCCAATGGCGCTCTGGTAGCAAGGGGAAACGACACCAGTGCATAGATTAGACGTAGAATAACTCTTGCCTAACGCTGTTTCTTCGGGCTACCAAGAGGCAATTGAGTAGTAGAACCCTCTCTCAGAAAACTAAGGTGACCCTCTATAAAACCATATTCATCCCGGTCTTCCTCTACAGCGCAGAGGCTGGGACCTTACCAAAAATGGATGAAGAGACCCTTGGCTCTCCTTCAGTTCCGTTTGTGTTGACGGAGAGTGGAGGCACAAACTGTAAGGGCTGTACAGTCACATCGGCCTAGTCTACGGATTCAACATCTATGATAGCTAAGCCATAGAGAGCGAATGGACAGCACAGTTTCGGTACGAAAGGTCTTCAACTTCAACCCGGAAGGACGACATTGCAGAGGATGGCCGCATGCAAAGTGACACACACAGGTGGAAAGGGACCTTAACCAACAGGGCGTTCGACACTAGAAACAGCTGGCAAAAGATCGTGCTAGCTGGAAATGCTTGTTGGTTGAGGCCCAGGTTCATCCTGAACTATAACGCCACGTAAGTAATTAAGCAGAAAGTAGCTCACCTTTTACATGTGGCCAGAGTTTTTGGATTACTGGAAAGCCTAATTGCTTCAGAGTTCTGTCTAATTACTTTTTTCTAGACCGGGCATATGTATGTATGTATGTTGGCGTTACAGTCCATGAAGGATCCGAGCCGAGCTTCTCTTAATCACCCATGTTGTGTGTGATTTCATTTTCCCATCGGTGAAAGGGACCTACAGTTTATTGCCGGTTCCGAACGGCGAATTTCGAAAAGCTTTTCATGACAATTTTACTACAGGGGGTTTTGTCAGAACCCCGCTGAGGAGAAACACCGTGAAAAACACGTTCGATGACATGGCTGTGTCGGGATTCGATCCCGTGTCATCGGCGTCAGAGGCCAACACACTAGAGCTGTAAAAGTAACTTCAAATTGAATACCCGTATGTATACGTTACTTTTGTTTTGAATACTCGTTACAAAAATGTCGTTACTCGTTACTTTCATAGATGCACAAAAAACAGTACAATGAAGAACAAGTCCGGTAGCGATGACGAGACGATACTACACACCATTTGACGCAAAACACATTGTATTGCTATCAGTATTCAAAACAGATACCCACATCAAACAGTATAAGTCAGAATAAGTCAGGTGAGGCAGTTTGAATGATACGTACCGATCGACGACGATATACCAGATACCATTATACCCAAAATACCCAAAGTACATGAATGGTTAGCGTATCGATAATGATACTTCGTTACTCAGTAACGAATACATACGATTATACGATTTGCTACAGCACTATTCGTTATACTCAAATACAGAAGTAACGAAATCGTGCTAGTAACGACATTTATTTGGGAGTAACGTTTCGTTACTTGGTACAAATTAAGGTACCCGTTACTCAGTAACGAATACATACGATTTGCTACAGCACTACAACACACTACCCACTGCGCCACGGTGCTCTCCGAGGCATATATTACATCAAATTCACGGACTTATAGTGCCACCTAGGTTCATGTTCCTTTAAGCGGCATATTAAAAAGTTATTTTCAATTTTCTGTGCCAAGCGCATATACATAACTACATTTCCATACACTTTTTTGACCCTGGAACAAGCAACGTAGGCCAACCCGGTACTAAATTCACTTCTACTTCACTTAATATTTCTTCTCCAATACTTCCACAAAAAGTTCCACTCTCTTACCAAAGTAACTGTCTGCAGCTGAGAGCAATGATTGAATGCAACCTGAGCTTCAGCCTTCCCAGTTGGATCGTATCTAAAATGTTTCGTTAGGCATGGCCACCAGAGATCTGCCGCGCTTAACGTCAAGAAAAATGTTGGAACATCAAGTTGGCTGACCATACTTTCAAGTTCTAAACGCTTCGGTAAGACATTGTGCTACTGATATTTGAAGCAAAGTAGAGAAAACGGTTCATCTGCGCCGGATTCTCTCTGGCTTGTTGTTCTAGATACTCCGGGGATCCATTGAAATTTGTCATGTTGGCGTAGATTAAACCTTTGCTGATTGCGTCGTGGCGTTGCATCGTGTTGGGGCACATTAATGGAAGCCTCAGGTCTTGCGCAAACCTCTTGTCATGGTAACTCATCTAATACCGAGCCAATTACTGAATAGTGGGTTGATTTTCTCTAGAACGTGTATTATCATTGAAGTCAGAAGCACCAGAAAGCAACAGATGAGGAAAAGTTTTTGACGATGTATCCAGCAATCGTGAATTCGTTGACCGGATTTGTTGAAGCTGCGGGCCTATCGATTACATTACGAACAACCTCGGTTTGTCTCATACCACTTGACACGGGGAGCGCATTAATAACCACATCGTCACTGTCTTCAGCAACATCGGGCATTGAGTCGTTGGCAACACTTCCGTCGACATGTCTAAGTTGATCTGGTAGTACCGCCAAGGCGAACATATTGATTTGCAAGTCAGCATAGAAGCGGTTCTGTTGCTATAGAAACACCAGAACATCGCGAACCACCTGTCGTCTGACCTTCAAGCCTTTGTAACCTTGGGCTCCCTGCTTCCTAACCAGCAAGATGTTGACTGTATTAGGAACTCTGGGCAACTCGTTTGCAATCGGTTGTAGATCTTGCTCGACGTTCAGCATGTTTCCTTTGTAACGGAATTGACACATTGACTGCGGAGCTGATAGACGCTGAGAATGGATTGAATCAGTGCTACCAACATCTACTCGACGACTGGATATGTCTTCATGACCTCTGGAGCATCTCCTGGATCCATATTGTTTTGAGCAGTGTACTTGGCAGGGTTTTTAGTGCAGTAATGGCAGATGACTTCATGGTGGCTGAGTTGTAGCTATGAGCAGTTGTCGCAGAGTCTGAACACGTACTTGTCGAGATTCTGGGTGAATGTTCTGGTAAATTTAGTGTCTCCGAAATGTGTTGATTATATGTTTGAGTTTCGAAGAGGGTTGTCGATAATGGTTTGGCGAACGTTCCTCATTCTGGCTGCGTTCCTGGTCGATCGTTTAGGAGGAAGTGGCATATTGTTTACAACTCTTTTTTTGTAGACTTCAGTTGATATATGAGATTTATTGTTGTTTTTTGTCATTTTCTTTTTTTGTACCTACATATTTCTGTTATTATCTGTTTTTATCAGTAGTTCTGCTTCACGTATATCTGGTTTTGATTATGAATATGGCCGTATTCAGTCATGCGTGCAATTTTTTTTCCGATTATTTAAATTTTTTTCTAGATTTAATTTGGTTTTTAATTTTTAACAATTAAAGTAAATCGAAATTCGAAAATCCGGCATGACCCGGCTTATATGGTCAACTAATAGTGTAAAAAATTTCATCTGTCTAAAATGTTAGGAAGTGGTCCAAAAACGTGAACAACATTTTGAGTCCGAGTCAGCACAAAGAAAGCTCACCTTCGGTTCGCTTTGATAATAGGAGAATTTTCCGCATCCACCGTCCGCTGCATTCAAACTGATATATATTTTTTTATTATCGGCTTTCTTACTACCTTCCGAAAACCCAGAGTAAGTAGTTGTAAGCGCAAGGAATCTGGCCCCCAAGCAAGGGGTGGGAATATACTTCTGTTGCACCATTTTCAATAAACAAACGTGACCGAGTACCCAATTAACCACTAGCAATTTAGATTTTGTTTCCTTTCTGGTAATTGCTTTACAAAATGGTGTCCAAAACAAAATTTGGTTAATTTATGACCCGAATCATGACACATGTGATTTTTTTCTAAGAGAACAGAAGGGTTATCTCCCATCACATAGGACTCAAACAACGAAAATGTATGTGGGATTAATGAAGTAATATCTTATTAATGTCAGTGAAAACAATTGTAAGCTAAAAATCGATAAGAATGCTAAATTAAGGCTTTAAAGGAAAAGAGGAAAATGGGCCAAGCCCCATTGACATCTGAAAAATGTCTGACATTCTCAGACACTGTCTATATGCACTAGACAGTAAAAATAATTGAATAGAAACAGAAAGGTGGACTGCCTTCAACCCTTGCTCCCCTTGATGAATTTGGAATTCTCACGAGCATAGTAACACAAAAAAAAAAAAGACAGAAAGAAACAAAGCAAAAAGATTCAAAAATAATCACATTACCTGACAGTTTCATTTCACTATCCGAGTTGGATCTCTCTAACATTTCGTCAACTCCCCCACTTTAATATGATCCCAAGCTCCTGGTAAAGTATTTTACTAAATTGACAGCAATTTAGTTGGGTACTCCTAAGAGAACGAAGTGTTCTTAAGAACACTACACTGTCACCCTGACGGTAAACGAGGTAGGGTTGATTATAAAGAAATGTTGTCTTTAAGACATCGCCCTTGTTGCCCTTTCTCGTATCTATGTACATACATGTCCCCATATTTGTGTCTGAGATATGTATTAATGTCGTCACCAAACACGCAACCACTAGTCCTTTTCCCAGTTTAAGTGTACGTAATGAAGACGTTGTATGTTCATAGAAAATGTAAGGGGACTTTTCAAGTTTGGATAATGTACATACATACATACATATTTATACGTACATGCATGCATACACAGAAGTTTGTCGCTCACAAGGACTACTTGCATTTGAGTGGGGTGAATGTCTTGCCATTAGAATTTAAAGGACAAATAAAAGTAAATACGAGAGGAAAGACGACGAAGGGAACAATTGAGCGAGCAGAATACGGAAGTGGGAAAATACCCTGAAGTTTAAGGGTGTGGTGTAATTATGCTCTTCAATATCCCATTATGGTCTATTGCGGTAATAAAGTCATTAGGATCGTGTTTAGTTCAAATATACATATGTATATGTACATATGTATGTATACAGGGCCCGCGGCAATGAGAGAAAGGGGATTCATTTCATTCTGGAAATTTGCTGTAACGCTACAATAAGTCGGGATAGCTCTAAGTAGTAGTTAAAAATCGAGCCGTAAGATTTTATTGAGCTTGTAAGGTAACTTTCTTTTCCTTTAACGGGCGCTACTGTTCGGGGTGAACCTGGCCCTCAACCAACATGCCATTGTCGCATGTTGGCTAAGGTCCCCTTCCACCTGAGTACGACATCTTAGATGCGGCCCTCCTCTGTTTCTCCGTCCCTCGAGATTGGACTCAAAGACTCTCTGGGCTAGAGTTGCGGTCTTCATTCGCTTCACATGGCATAGCCGTCCTAGGCGTTGAATCTGTAGATGCCTGACTAGACTCATCTTACTGTACAGCCCGTTAAGCTCGTATTTGAATCTTTCCCTCCATCTTCCGTCTGCGTTTGTTGAGCCGAAAATCACACGCAAAATCTTTCTCTCGAAACGGCCAAGAACTTCCTCATCCGCTCGTCTATCTGAGTTGTACAGAAGGACCGGGGTGGTATAGTGTCATTTTGGTCGTCCGGGCGAGGGCTCTATTACTCAATAGTCTCCCGAACCCAAAGAAACAGCGATTGGCAAGAATGATTCTGCGTTTGATTTCGGAACTGATATCGTTGTTTCAGGTCACTACAGAGCTAAGGTAGACGAAGTCCTCAACTACCTCAAATTTATGTATATGCCAGTATATACTTTTTGGCCAAGACGTCGGTCCTTTTCCTTTTGTGATGACAGCATATACTTAGTGTTGCCCTCAGTTACCCCCAAACCAATTTTCGCCGCCTCCGCCTCAATATCTTAAACGCTTCATTGGTATCTCGCTGTGTCCTCTTCTGATTATGTCAACGTCATCCGCGTACGCGAGGAGCTGTGGGCTCCTGTGTGTTGGCCAGTGACTTTTGCACAATAATTACTAGTACGATGTTGAAGAAATCCCACGACACCGCGCGCCCTGCCTAGATCTTTTTTGACATCGAAACTAATTGCCAGATCGTCATGGAGCAGCCAGAACACCCCAAAGTCATCCTGCATAGTCTGACGAGTTTAGCAGGGATGTCAAAAGTAGATATGGCATTGTACAGCTTATCTCTAATTAAGCTGTCGTATGCGGCTTTGAAACCGACAAATAGGTGATGACTGTCAACATGAAATTGACTGTTTTTTCCAGGATCTACCGTGATGTGAAGACTTGGTCGATGGTGGACTTCTCTGGCCTGAAGCCACGCTGATAAGGAACCATCAACTTATTTACAAAAGGCTTCAGACGTTCACAGAAAACGGCAGAGAAAATTTTGCAGGCGATGTTAAGGAGACTTATTTCTCTGTAGTTGCCACAGTCGTAGTTGTGAGCACCATGGCGCAGTGGGTAGTATGTTGGCCTCTGACGCCGATGACACGGGATCGAATCCCGACACAGCCATGTCATCGAACATGTTTTTCACGATGTTTCACCTCAGCGGGGTTCTGACAAAACCCCCTGTAGTAAAACTGTCATGAAAAGCTTCTCAGAACTCGCCGATCGGAACCGGCCATAAACTGTAGGTCCCTTTCACCTATGGGAAAATGAAATCACACACAACATGGGTGATTGAGAGAAGGCCGGCTCAGGTCCTTCATGGACCGTAACACCAAGATACATACATACAGTAGGCACAGTCAAGAGGGTCTCCTTTCTTGTGGACCGAGAAAACGATGCTGAGACATTTACAGATGAGCTGGTGAAGGCTCTTATCTAGGACATCTCCAGCTAGATTAATGAGCTCAGCAGACAGTTCGCCTAAGCCAGCAGCTTTATTTAACTTGAGTTTCGATATGCAGATCTTGCCTTCGTCAAGGACAAGCAGATGGAATTCTCTGCAATCTTCGTCATTAGGTTAGGTTAGGTCATTGTGGTCGGCATAAGCCACACATAGGCCGAAGTCGGCCCATTGTGATACCACATGGATCGTGTTACCCAGATCCGCTACCAGAGAACCAACCGGTGCTTCTGGTGAAGCGATGGAGTTGAGCTATTTTATGGTCTGCTAGCTCACTTAAATTATCATAGAAGGGCGCGCGAGGTAGATCCTCCTGCGATTCGCAAAAGAGGGGCATGAGCAAAGGAGGTGATGTATTGATTCCTCCTTCTACTCGTCCATGCAGCCGCGACAGAAGTCGTTAGAGGGTATAATGACACCCACCAGAGTACTTAAGGCTGCCCTTTTGGTTGCCATTAGGTCCCTGGTTCGTCCTAGGTTTAATTTAGGCCAGAGTTGTTTGGTGATAAGGCCGATATTACTCTCATTCCATTGGAGGTTGGTCGCCTTAGTGGTTTGGAGTTTGATCATATGCTTTACCGTACTTATTGGTGTTTCTAGGTACCCAAGGGTAGGTAGGCTAGACCCTAACTTTGCGAGTTCGTCGGCCGCGCAGTTTCCTGTAATATCCCTATGCCCGGGAAACCACAATACTTTAATGTTGAACTGCTCAGTCATCTCATCTAGAGATAGGCGACAGTTAAGAGATGTGTTTGATTTGTGGGTTACCGCTGCCAAGGATTTTATCGCAGATTGGCTATCCGTGCAAATGATAATATCCTTGGCGGATATTACATGGACCCTGAGCCATGCAAGAGCCTCTTTTATCGCTGTTATTTCAGCCTGATACACACTGCAGTAATTTGGGAGTCTGAAGGATAGGCTGAGGTTAAGCTCCTTGGAGAAGACTCCACTGCCTACACCCGACTCCATCTTAGAGCCATCGGTATACAGGGAGATCGAGTCCTTTGGTATGACTTTCCCTTCAGCCCATTCCTCCCTGGATGGAAAAACAACTTCGAAGTTCCTAGTGAACACGTTCTGTGGGATGATATAGTCTGTGTCCATGGGTACTTTGAAGTGTTTTAGAATGGTTGTGTGGCTTTTTTGTGATGTGGACCATTTTATTGTGCTCCTCATAGTCAGGGCCGCGCAAGCAGCAATTTGTTTGTTGAAAAGGTTTAGTTGTGGAGGGTGTAACAGAATGTCTGGGCCTGCGTGGGGATTGATCTGATGGCTCCGCTTATGTATAAGCTTGCCGATCTTTGTACTTTCCCAGAAGGTCACGATTGACTGCCTTGTCCAGAGCAGTCCACCAGACTACGAGGAGGATGGGCCTTATGACCGCCGTGTAGAGCCAGTGCATAATGCTTAGTTGGAGATCCCACTTCTTGCCCACCACTTTCTTGCAGCTGTAGAGGGCAACAATTGTTTTCTTGACGCGGTCAAGAATGTTAGGTTTCCAATTCAGCGCCTCTTGTCAAGGACTAGGCCTAGATATTTGGCCTGCTCTTTGACCACGGTGGGTTGAGGGGCGGAATTTTGTATTTGTTAGTAAACAGTACTAGATCGGTCTTCCTAGGGTTCACCCCAAGTCCACAGTACTGCGTCCAGGTTTCTACTGTATGTAATGCACTCTGCATAAGGTCTCATAGAGTGCTGGGAAATTTTCCTGTGGCGACAATAGCAATGTCATCTGCATAGGCGGCCACAGCGTACCCGTCCTGTTCAAGCAACAGCAGTAGCTCGTTAACCGCCACGTTCCACAGGAGAGGGGAGAGTTCTCCACCCTGTGGTGTACCTCTGCTAACCATTTTGGTTGAGACGGCACCAGCGAAGTTGGCTTTGACAACTCCTTGTGTTAGCAGTTGTCGTATCAGTTCTATCACTGATCCCGGAACACCCAGATCAGTCAGCGCTTTGGTGACGGCCCATGGTTCAACATTGTTAAAGGCACCCCCAATGTCGAGAAAGGCGACTAGAGTATATTCCTTACGTTCCAGTGACCTTTCTATTTTGCTGACCAGTGAATGGAGGGCTGTTTCCACCGATTTGCCTTTGTTGTAGGCATGTTGATTATCCGACAGCCTTCCTGAGAGGCAACTGTAGCGAATGTGTGCGCCTAGAATCTTCTCTAGAGTTTTTAATAGAAAAGAAGTAAGACTAATAGGCCTCAAGTCATTTGCATACGTATGGGAGCTTTTGCCTGCCTTGGGTATGAACATGACTTTGGTTACCTTCCACTTGCTAGGGATGTATGATAGGGAGAGGCAACTCTTGTATATGACTACAAGCCAGGGGAGGATGATATCTACTACCTGCTGAAGCTCAGCGGGTATGATACCATCCGGTCCCGGGGACTTGTAGGGTTCAAAGCTTTTTATGGCCCATAGGACAATGTTTTTGGTGACCAGGTTGGGAGCATGTTCGAGGGGGATGTCGTCGGCTGGGTGACCTGAGAAGGTGTCACAGCCGAGTCACTACTGCCCGGAAAGTGTGCATTTAGAAGAAGTTCCAGGGCTTCCGTTCTGGAGGTCCATCATTTCGCATCAGGTGGCTTGGGTTGTACGGGGCCGAGGCCAAAATCTTCCTGATTCTTGAGGCTTCGGAGACCGTATTCATTTTGTCACAGTAGCTCCTCCAGGATTGTCTTTTGTCGTCATTAAGAAATGGATCTTCTACCTGACAGCTGTATATTGACCAACATCACCTACAGTCTGCAAAAAGGTTTTTCCTATTCTCAGCATCGACTGGGTGTCCGTTCAGGCTTCCGTTCATTTCAGGCTTCCGTTCTGTCTTTATAACTTTGGCATGTTCGCCTTGTCTGTTGTTAAAACAAACGTCATGCCTGCAGGGGTGTTACTGCAGGCGTTTGACTTAGATCACGATTTTTTTTTCATAGATTGACGTGAAGTAGTCTCGTTTAATTTGGTTGTGGCTCTCCAGAGAGGGTAGTGTTTAGAGGAAATCGGAGTCAAATTTTCTGAATAGTTACTAAGGTGTTTATTCGTATAATTTTCGACGAGTTCCTTGAGTACTTTCTCGAATGTTTTGTTTGTGTCTAATTTTTATTAGTATATACATATTGGGGAGTATGAGATCTACGTCGATGTTTGTATTTTTTTTTTCTTCGCCCAATACCTCATCCATCTCAAATCCACACGATATCTATCTAATATGCTTGTTTCCGAGGGTAAGATATCCAATTAAAGGAGTTAAGACCTTTTCTCCTTTTTCTTCTTCTTGTTCTTATATGAAGCCATTCGCGGCACTAGCACATGCGAGTTGTCGGGCTCCATATCAAATTACCTCTTAAGCGGTTTACCGACTAACCCATGCCAAGAGAGCTAACAAAAAGTCCTTTCAGCTACTCGTTTCCATCACACGTGTCTTTCTGTTTAAGGATAGTAGAAAAACGACTTTCGCGAAACCATACAATTGAAGAAAATAAAAATTCGTACAGCCTACTATTCAATAATGCAATATTACTAAGCATCGCGTGCAGACGCAACACTAAAGGATAGAAACTTTTCTCGTATGATTGATGATCAGACCTGACAGGCTGGTGGTATTGAGTTGGGTGTTCACAAAGGCACAGACAGGGAAAAAAATCAAAATCAAAATCCAAATCCAAATCGTTTCAATATTTCATTCATTCGAGTTGAAAATAATTTCTGCAAGTACTTAAAAAAGGTAAGCCGTAATCCTCATTCTAACCAATACATCCAATGAGGCTTACGTTTAGAATGACGACTCGTATTTGCCCTTGTGTGTATCTTTGCGCTGTTATTTACTTGAACGTATACACTTATCTGGCCACCCTCTCACCGGTGGATCAATAGAGGACGTCTGACGTAATTCGACATGGACTTGTCGGTTGGTTCGATGATTGAGATAAATGGTGTTGGAGCATAACAAGTGATTGAAATACCGTTCCGACCCAAGTGCGGAAATTGAAAATATAACAATAGAAAACATAGATAACCCTAATCTGTTTGGTCAGATGGCACGAGGTCACAAGGGAATTAAAGGCTTTGTGATGACGGAAATTGAAAATATAACAATAGAAAACATAGATAACCCTAATCTGTTTGGTCAGATGGCACGAGGTCACAAGGGAATTAAAGGCTTTGTGATGACTATAAATACCAGCGCATACTTCTTTGGGTTACTTTCCTTGCTTGTTGAAAAATCTCAAGCCGATGTTAATGTGCCCTTTAACCCTTATTCTGCACTTAAAAAAAGAAAAAAAAACTCACGTTGTATTTGTGGGTCAAATTTGCCCAATACATTTTTATTTGTATGTATGTATGTATGTTGGCGTTACAGTCCATGAAGGACCTAAGCCGAGCTTCTTTCAATCACCCATGTTGTGTGTGATTTCATTTTCCCATAGGTGAAAGGGACCTACAAGTTTTTGCCGGCTCCGAACGGCGAATTTCGAGCAGCTTTTCATGACAATTTAACTACAGGGGGCTTGTCAGAACCCCGCTGAGGAGAAACACCGTGAAAACACGTTCGATGATATGGCTGTGTCGGGATTCGATCCCGTGTCATCGGCGCCAGAGGCCAACACACTACCCACTGCGCCATTTTTATTTAGGAGTCGCAATTTTTACAAGTATTTTTTTTTTTCGGAATCCATTTTACCAATAAATTTTGAACATTTTGTACATTTTGTTGAATATTTTGTGCTGTTGGATTTATTCGGGTACAAATAGCAACGGGATCTCTTCAATGTTGATACTGTAGCTTGTTCTGAATTTTATCGTGCTTTCAGATCTTTAGCGACCGATCTTCCCCGACCAATGTTGGGAAAGGAAGTTCGACGAGAGATTTCCCCTTGAATCAAAGATTCTCCCGATTCCTGCAAAAAAATTCTCCGTCTGAAATGTTTTCCTTTGTTCCAGTTTGGAAAAGTCGATATGTATATAACGAATGCATTGTAGGCTGATATATCTAATATGTTATAAAATAACAGCTGTGGCCATCGGCTTGTTCTACGCTCACATGTGTAAATGCATATAAGTTGATCAAGAGTATCTACCCCTGATTTTGTCGAATTATAATATTTTATTTTTTCTGACTTTTTTGCATCGTCATTAGGATGACTAGGCGGTTTTTTTAGGCACGTATGCAACGAGAGTTGTATTATTTTCATTGTCGAAAAAGAAATGAGAAAATTGCTCGGTTTTTTTTTTACATCCAAAATTTGTGGCGCAAAGATCTTTTATTTTTTCGGTCTGTTCAAACTAAGGTAAGTTTTCTTCTTAGTAATTCTATCCCTAATTCCTGAGATGTAAAAAAATTGTCGCATGTAATGTTTCTACCTTTCAAGTCTTTTATGAGGTCTAGAACTACACGATAGCCTTGATTTCGTTCTGGACGACAATTTCTATCCTTACCGGCATAAACCTGCAAAGACCAGGCAATGCTCGTTTTACTGTCGCACAGAGGCCACACTTTTATTCCATACTGTCCTGGCTTAGATGGAATGTATTGCTTGAATGGACACCTCCCACGATATGTCACTTATTGTTCATCCACAGTAACGTTCTCGCCCGGGTTGTATGTTTTTCGTATAGTTTCGGCAAGTTTATCTCGAGCTTGTCGTTCGTTTCTGTCGCATTTCTTATCGAAACGTATGACTCGAGATATATTTTGAAACTTTCTCAAGCTCATAGTAGCTTTGAAAATTGGTCGCCCTTTGCTGTCATTCCACCAACTTTCTAAAGCCTTTCCATGGGACCGAAAAACTCCGGCCAGCAAAAGTAGCCCTATATATGCCTCGATGGATATTGCATGAACCCTTATTCATGTGTCTCTAAATACACTCTCTCCTAAAAACAAATATGCACATATATCTATATTGAGATAAAAAAAACATATACAAAAAAAAAAACATTTCCTACCTTCAATGTTGGTCATCTTCACAGTAATATGATATCAGGTGGTAACAACAAACGGAAAGCAGATTTATGCCGGATATTCTGGATATAGCATACGCGGTCGGTCCTGGGGAAGTGTTCAAGTGTTCAAGTTTTAAAGGTCTTTTCTCTTCTTCGTATGAATAACAATTGTGTTTAATTTTTATTTCTATCGTTTTATATAGGATTTTGTGTTTTATTGTTTGCCTAGTAGACACAAAGGATGGCAAAGGGCTAATAAAGGTCTCGTAGGGGTAGCATCTATCCGACGAATGCTGGCCTGCTAAAAAGCGAGAACAGCCACCGCAGTCGAACATCTTGCGGCACTGTTAGTAAGTCCTATCCCCACCTCCTCGTTGTGCCATCTGGAGATTTCCTATAGAAATTGCAAACGGGGAAGGGCGAATGGCAAGCCTCCTGTGCCAAAAAAACAGGATTAGTCGGTTGGGCTAGGGCCCAACCGTAAAAAAAAATGACAAACTCCGACACAACCACAAGCCTCGGATATAACGGACCGAATTAATGTTGACGACCCTTGCAAAAAACGAAAAAAGGACAATGATCTTCGGCTTTGTACGTGGAATGTTAGGTCCCTAAACAGGCCACGTGCAGCCGAACAATTCGCGGTGGCCCTAGACCGCTATAAAGCGGACATAACCGCCATCCAGGAAATGGGATGGGATGGACCGGGTATAAAGCGGATGAAAAACTGCGATATATACTACGGCGACTGCTATAGAGAGAGAGGGCAACGGTTGTTTGGATGCGGATTTGTTGTTCGAGGTGGACTAAGGCAAAAAGTCCTAAGCTTTCGGCATGTGAGCGAACGCCTCATAACAATCCGTATCAAGGCAAAATTTTTTAACATCAGCCTGATCTGCGTCCACGCCCCCACGGAAGACAAGGGTGACTCAGCCAAAGATGAATTCTACGACCTCCTAGACAGAACGAATGACCAATGCCCCAGCTGTGACATCAAAATTGTACTAGGAGAATTCAATGCTAAGCTGGGTAAGGAAAGCATTTTTGAACGAGTCATCGGCAAACATAGCCTACACGACACCACATCCGACAACGGACACAGGCTGAATGATCTTCCTACGGGGCGAATCTCCTTCTAACCAGTACGCGCTTCCCGCACCTCGATATGCACAAAGGCACCTGGCGGTCTTTTGATCAATCGACTACCAACCAGATTGAACACATCGCGGTCGACGTCATACACTATTCTTGAGGTCCGAACTTTCCGAGGGGCTAACATCGACTCGGACCACTATCTTGTAGTAGCGCTTATGGATATCACGAACGCAGCGGAGTAGAGTAAGAATAAAATTTATGACGTCGGAAAGCTACTATCGCCAGAAACCGCTCGTGCATTTACCGGCCGCGTCTCCCTTAAGCTCTCCAATACACCTCAATCCTCCACGCTATCAATAAAACAGCAGTGGAGCCTTTGCAAACAAGCCCTTAAAAGTTCTGCATCCGAAGTCTTGGGTTCCAAGGCTCCACCACGAAGAAACACCTGGTTCGATGACGAGCGCAGGTGGATTCACACAGCGAAGCAGGATGCATACATATAAGGCCTCGCTGCATAAAAGAACAAGAGCAGCTCGTGAGCTCTACGAGTTAGAAAGAAGCGAGGAGCATAAGCTTCTCAGAAGAAAGAAGAAAGAGCACGAGAAGCTCGCGATTGAGGATTTGGAGAGGTATTACTGCGGCGTGACGTTCGAAAGTTTTATCAACAGATAAAGCGAACATGCCAAGGTTACAAAGCCAGAACGGGAAGCCTGCAGGGATGAGAACGGACACCTAGGAGTAGAATCGCAGTCAATGATGAAAATATGGAAAAAGCACTTCTGCAGACTGTATAACGGCGATGTTAGTCAATATACCGCTGTCATGCAGAATGATCTATTTCTAATCGACGAAGACCGCAGAGAATTCTGTCCCCTCGACGAAACTAAGATTGTCATATCGAAGCTTAAGTCGAATAAAGCTGCTGGCGCAGACGGACTGTCTTCTGAGCTCTTCAAGGCAGCTGGGGATGACCTGATTAGGAGCATGCACCAGCTCATCTGTAAGATATGGTCAGAGGAAAGCCTGCCCGAGGAATTGAGTCTCAGCATCGTATGCCCGATCCACAAGAAAGGAGGAATAAGTCTCCTTAACATCGCCTACAAAATATTCTCTGCCGTTTTGTGTGAACGCCTGAAGCCTTTTGTAAATAAGCCGAAAGGTCCTTATCAGTGCGGATTCAGGCCGGGGAAGTCCACCATCGACCAACTCTTTACACTACGGCACTCACCACCTATTTGTCGACTTCAAAGCCCCATACGACAGCGTAATTAGAGACGAGCTATACTACGCTATGTCTACCTGTGACATACCTGTTAAACTGATCAGACTATGCAGGGTGACTTTGGAGAATGCTCGCTGCTCCATCAGAATCGGTGAACACCTTACCGAAAATGTTTGCGAGTATTGAGATGGAGGTGGCGAAAATTGGGTTGGCGGTAAACGAGGGCAAAACTAAATATATGCTGTCATCAAGAAAGGACGCTCACCACCGACGTCTTGGCTAGAACGTTTGCATTGGCAGATTTAAGTTCGTGGTAGTTCGGGACTTCGTTTACCTTGGCTCCGCAGTGACCTGGAACAACGACACCAGTTGCGAAATCAAACGCAGAATCACTCTTGCCAATCGCTCTTTCTTTGGGCTCAGGAGACAATTGAGTAATAGAGCCCTCTCCCAAACGTCAAAGTTGACTCTATATAAGACCCTTATCATGCGGGTCCTGTTGTACGGCGCAGAAGCATGGACACTATCAAAAGCGGATGAGAAGGCCCTTGGTCGGTTCGAGAGAAAGATTTTGCGCGTGATTTTCGGGCCTATAAAAGCAGACGGAGGATTGAGGAAAAGATTCAACCACGAACTTTACGGGCTGTACAGTGACATGCGTCTAGTTAGGCGTCTATGGATTCAACGTCTAAGATGGCTGGGCCATGTAGAGCGAATGGACACCACAGCTCCAGCGGGGACAGTCTTTGAATCCAACCCCGAGGAACGAAGAAGCAGAGGACGGCCGCACTTAAGATGGCGCACACAGGTCTAAAGGGACCACAGCCAACTGGGTGTGCGGCAATGGAAAAGGCTAGCGAAAGAGCGTGCTAGTTGGAGGAACATGTTGGTTGAGGCCCAGGTTCACCCCGAACTGTAGCACCCATTAAGAAGAAGAAGAACTATATTTCTAGTAGGATTAAACATAAGCAATAAAATGGGCGTAAAAGTTGGTCCCATAAATTGGGATGATATTAGTGGCGGCGTTCACGTGGATTTCGTTACGCAACAACCAGTTACTGGATACCAGAGAGATCCACCCTATACTTTACTTTCACTGGTGCGTTCATCAGTTTTTTTTTTTTTTTTTTTTTGTTAAGGATATCTCAAGAACTTATGATAGTATCGAGTCGGGAGGAATATTATTTAATCGGACGCGTTATTCATTTGTTTTTAAACGAAGGGCACCAAAGGTTTGGGAAAAAGTTGGTAAACTCTTCAATTTTATATTAAAAAACTATCAAACTATTAAAAAATGTGGTGTTTTCGCCTCACAATTTTCAATTATCACATTGATGCGTGATACATTTTTTCGACGTATTGTTACTTATTTAAGACCTGATTTTTCAAAACATGAAAACCGCTTATGTGAACGGCTTTATAACTTCACGGTATCAAAATCATCACGAGAGTCAAAGGCGCTTCTCAGAAAAGCTATTTTGCCTTCATTCAACTCATCACCCTGTAAAAATCGTCATAAGTCTAAAGTAACCTCAGTATCCACAATGTGGAAGATCAGCATATAGAGATTATCCAGCAGTATAGAGTGTATCCAAAAGTGTTGAGTAAGAGGGAGTCGGGACATTAAAGTAGTAACAGTGTTAGCTGCAAAAAATGTAATCTCAGTAAATTGAAAGTATGTTTGAATAGAGGTTGACATGGGATCAGCAACGTTCATAATGACTGAGAAATTATATATTTCCAACTTTTTAAAAGGGGATTTAACTAAGTGTGTTTGCAGGTCAAAGCAGGTAGAAATCAAGAGACATGGAGTAGAGTATATGAGACTTGCAAGCGAAAGTAATTAACCCATCTATGGGTTTACTAGTTATCTTAGTTACTGTATGCCTGTCATCAACGCTTGTATCAAAGGGGATGGAATTTGAGCTTTCTGTATTAGAGCACCCATAATCTGCTGTCTGGGTAGTACTCAACATGACAAACCACCAATTCTACAGTAAGCCATCAAATACGAAATATGTGACTTAATCGAACAATATTATTGAAAAGAGGGACCAACTGACTAAGATATGTTTCAATTATAGCATTCCCAATTCACACTGCGTATGTATAGGAGAATATAGAGTTACATAAATCACAGGGTTACACCGTTTTTCCAAGGCAGCGGTAAACAATGAATTACCGGTCATGTCAACATATTCATTCAAGTTGCTCCTATTTGTATCTGTGCGACATTTTTCAATTTTCCTTTGAAAAAAAAGTTTGTTTTCTGAATCGACTTTTATTTTGTCATTATTTATCATCTTGTGTCGGAAAAGGGTTGTAGAATAGAATTGATGAGAAGGAAGTGTCTTCGTTTTTTTTTTTTGAAACTGACAAGATTGGCTAAAGGGAATAAAAAATACTCCTTTAGCACAACTTCAAAAGTAATTAATTAATTCGGGAAAAGAAAAAGTATTCTGAAGGGTCAGGCAGTTACCTACAACTGTGTATAAAACAAAGGCACACAAAAACGGAAAATACACAGAAAAAGCACATTTAAGCCACAAAAGGTCAACATGCAACTTGTATAGAATCCCTTAAATTACTTTGTTTTTCAGCTGCTGCATACACGTACCATGCAAGTTCTACTGACTAGTGGACTTGAGTAAATCAGGTTTTAAAGCAAATTACTCCTTAAAACACTAAGGACACTAACCCTTATCCTGTATTCATGGGTCAAAATTGCCCAAACACACCTTTCATATGAGTTATTTCGCTTATTTGTGAATATATTTATCTGAAATTTTTTGACTTTTATTTTTTTAAGCAAATGTATAGAGCTATGAAAAAAAAATTCTAACATTTGTTAATTTATATGATCTTATAATTTTTTTTTTTCAAAAAACGTACGTTGTATTTGTGGGTCAAAATTGCCCAATATATTTTTTCCAACAAACGTTGACTGGAGTACCCTGTTTTCTTCGACATGTAATATTATTTACATATGTTAGGTATATATGTATGTATATATACTTACTCCTGTCGACCCACTCGATCACAACATTTTTTTTCTACAAACGTAATGGTAAGATTTGCACAGCAGAAAAGCTGAACGTGTGTCACATCATAGTAAGGAAGTGTTCTTCGCGTGAGTTACGATCCCTTTCACAAATAGACACAGGATTATCACTCCGCAGACCATTACATATCATATTGTAATATGATTGCACAGACGATACAATGAACCAATAAGTTAGCGCCTAGCTCACATCCGGTCGTTGTATTTACTTCTTCTTAGTGGGCGCTACAGTTCGGGGTGAACCTGGGCCTCAATCAACATGCCCCTCCATCTAGCACAATCTTTCGCTAGCCTTTTCAATTGCCGCACACCCAGTTGGCTGAGGTCCCCTTCCACCTGTGTGCGCCATCTTAAGTGCGGCCGTCCTCTGCTTCTTCGTCCCTC
The DNA here is from genome assembly GCA_951905685.1 of Eumerus sabulonum. Lineage (NCBI taxonomy): Eukaryota > Metazoa > Arthropoda > Insecta > Diptera > Syrphidae > Eumerus > Eumerus sabulonum. The sequence continues at coordinate 95,376,292 of OX645061.1, read as the reverse complement.
GGGATTGGATTCAAAGACTCTCCGGGTTGGAGCTGTGGTGTCCATTCGCTCTACATGGCCCAGCCATCTTAGGCGTTGAATCCGTAGACGCCTGACTAGGCTCATGTCGCTGTACAGCCCATAAAGTTCGTGGTTGAATCTTCTCCTCCATCCCCCGTCTGCGTTTATAGGCCCAAAAATCACGCGCAAAATCTTTCTCTCGAACCGACCAAGGGCCTCCTCATCCGCTTTTGATAGTGTCCATACTTCTGCGCCGTTCAACAGGACCGGGATGATAAGTGTCTTATATAGAGTCAACTTTGTCGTTCGGGAGGGGGCTCTATTACTCAGTTGCCTCTTGAGCCCAAAGAAACAGCGATTGGCAAGAGTGATTCTGCGTTTGATTTCGGAACTGATGTCATTGTTCCAGGTCACTGCGGAGCCAAGGTAGACGAATCCCTTAACTACCTCGAACTTATATCTACCTATACAAACGTTCTAGCCAAGACGTCGGTGGTGAGCGTCCTTTTTTGATGACATTTATATTTGGTTTTGCCCTCGTTTACCGTCAAACCAATTTTCGCCACCTCCATCTCAATACTCGCAAACGCCTCATTGACATCTCGCTGTGATCTACCTATTATGTCAATATCCTCGGCATATGCAAGGAGTTGCGAGGATTTGAAATAGATTGTGCCTCTTGTATTGGCCAGTGATTTTTGCACAATCATTTCCATAATGATGTTGAAGAAATCACACCACAGCGCATCGCCGTGCCTAAATCCTTTCTTGACATCAAAACCATCGGAAAGGTGTTCACCGATTCGGATGGAGCAGCGAGCATTCTCCAAAGTCGTCTTGCATAGTCTGACGAGTTTAGCAGGTATGTCAAAGGTAGACATAGCGTTGTATAGCTCGTCTCTAATTACGCTGTCGTATGCGGCTTTGAAGTCGACAAATAGGTGGTAAGTGTCGACTCGAAATTCATTGGTTTTTTCCAGGATCTGCCGTAGTGTGAAGATTTGGTCGATGGTGGACTTCCCTGGCCTGAATCCGCACTGATAAGGACCTATCAGCTTATTTACAAAAGGCTTTAGGCGTTCACACAAAACGGCAGAGAAGATTTTGTAGGCGATGTTAAGGAGACTTATTCCTCTATAGTTGGCGCAATCAGAGGGGTCTCCCTTCTTGTGGATCGGGCATACGATGCTGAGACTCCATTCCTCGGGCATGCTTTCCTCTAACCATATCTTACGGATAAGCTGCTGCACGCTCCCAACCAGGTCATCCCCAGCTGCCTTGAAGAGCTCAGCAAACAGTCCATCTGCGCCAGCAGCTTTATTCGACTTGAGCTTCGATATGGCAATCTTAACTTCGTCGAGGTCAGGGGGACAGAATTCTCTGCGGTCTTTGTCGATTAGAAATGGATCATTCTGCATGACAGCGGTATATTGACTAACATCGCCGTTATACAGTCTGCAGAAGTGCTTTTTCCATATTCTCCGTTCTGGTTTTGTAACCTTGGCATGTTCGCTTTATCTGTTGATAAAACTTTCGAACGTCACGCCTGCAGTAACACCTCTCCAAATCCTCAATCGCGAGCTGCTCGTGCTCTTTCTCCTTTCTTCTGAGAAGCTTATGCTCCTCCCTTCTTATTAACTCGTAGAGCTCACGAGCTGCTCTTGTTCTTTTATGCAGCGAGGCCTTATGTGCATCCTGCTTCGCTGTGTGAATCCTCCTGCGCTCGTCATCGAACCAGGTGTTTCTTCGTGGTGGAGCCTTGAAACCCAAGACTTCGGATGCAGAAGGCTTGAGTTTAAGGGCTTGTTTGCAAGGGCTCCACTGCTGTTTTATTGATAGCGTGGAGGATTGATGTGTATGCACGACCGGTTTCTGGCGATAGTAGCTTTCCGACGTCATAACTTTGTATTCTAACTCTACTCCGCTGCGTTCGTGATATCCGTAAGCGCTACTACAAGATAGTGGTCCGAGTCGATGTTAGCCCCTTGGAAAGTTCGGACATCAAGAATAGTGTGTGACGTCGACCGCGATGTGTTCAATCTGGTTGGTAGTCGATTGATCAGAAGACCGCCAGGTGTCTTTGTGCATATCGAGGCGCGGAAAGCGCGTACTGGCCAGAAGGAGACTCTCCCCTTAGGAAGATCAATCAGCCTGTGTCCGTTATCGAAAGTGGTGTCGTGTAGGCTATGTTTGCCGATGACTCGTTCAAAAATGCTTTCCTTACCCAGCTTAGCATTGAAGTCTCCTAGTACAATTTTGATGTCATAGCTGGGATATTGGGCATACGTTCTGTCTAGGAGATCGTAGAACTCATCTTTGGCGAAGTCGTCCTTGTCTTCCGTGGGGGCGTGGACTCAGATCAGGCTGATGTTAAAAAATTTTGCCTTGATACGGATTGTTATGAGGCGTTCGCTCACAAGCCGAAAGCTTAGGACTTTTTGCCTTAGTCCATCTCGAACAGCAAATCCGCATCCGAACAATCGTTGTCCTCTCTCCGTAGTAAATGTCGCAGGTTTTCATCCGCTTTATACTCGGTCCATTCCATCGCATTTCCTGGATGGTGGTTATGTCCGCTTTATAGCGGTCTAGGGCGTCCGCGAATTGTTCGGCTGCACGTGGCCTGTTTAGGGACCTAACACTCCACGTATAAAGCCGAAGATCATTGTCCTTTTTTCGTTTTTTGCAAGGGTCGTCAACATTAATTCGGTCCGTTATATCCGAGGCTTGTGGTTGTGTCGGAGTTTGTCGTTTTTTTTACGGTTGGGCCCTAGCCCAACCGACTAATCCTGTTTTTTGGCACAGGGGCTCGCCATTCGCCCTTCCCCGTCTGCAATTTCTATAGGAAATCTCCAGATGGCACAACGAGGAGGTGGGGGTAGGACTTACTAACAGTGCCGCAAGATGTTCGACTGCGGTGGCTCTTCTCGCTTTTTAGCAGGCCAGCATCCGTCGGATAGATGCTACCCCTAATGCAGGATATTTTGTCAGCCCTGGCTCTGGGTATACACTATAGGGCATTCAATCGCCCTATATGTATATCGCAGCAATGTTTTTTGCCTTTCCCTGTTTTATCGACACTTCCAGAGAAATTGTTTTAAATGTATAGCCAGTTGCATTCTGCCTCTTGGACAATTTTCCCGCAGCACACATCCTTCTAGGTACGCTTACCAATATACCCTGAAGTTCACTTTCGATCGTACGATCAAATATCAGGAATCTTTCTTTAACCCCACACAGATATGGAATTCCTTGCCGAATTTGATCTTCCCCCATTGATTTAAGATCAATGTCTATCATTATCTTCCCTATTCTTCTTCCTTTTTACCTTCGGTCCGCACTGTGTCGTTGACTTTAAAAGGTTGGGATCCCGATAAAACTAGAAAAAGGAGAACCTGGAGTAAACGCTTTATATAAAAGAAAGATACTGCTACATGAGTAACGAGGTTGACTGTGTTCTTCCCGAGAAGAAAACAATTATGGTTGTTTTTAGGGTTCCGTACACAAAGGTTAAAACGGGACCCTATTACTAAGGCTTCGCTGTCCGTCCGCCCGTTCGTCTGTCACCAGGCTGTATTCACGAACAGTGATAGGTCTAACCACTATGTCATATTAGCTAAATTCCCATACTCACTCCACTCAGTTAAAGAAAAAGCTCCTAAAAGAATAATATGAGAATATAAGAAAGCTAGTTGGTGCGGCCTTAACAACTCCTTTCGGAGCTTTAACTGGTCGTTGTTCTTCCTCGACAACGACGTGGACTGATATGATTGATATGATTACTAATATTATCAACACTGGCATAAGCAATTTTATCCTGTACAGGGTAAAAAGTATAAAGCCAGTGGATAATGCGTGGTTTGACTGGAGCTGCAAAGAGGTTATCAGGTTGAGAGAGATAAGTTTTCGGAATTATAATGCACTAAGGAAAACCGAAAAAGATGTATACAAGCCAGAAATTACTGTAACTCCCACATTCGACTAACCAAATTTTTACGTAACACAGAACTGAGGTGTTAAATCCTACAATGTCCTAGGGGTAGCAGAAGTTTTTGGTCTTTCGTTAAAAACATCAAAAAGTCCGTATCGTCGTCTATACCCACGTTCATTCACAATGACATTCCAGCTGTCAAACCCTTGGACAAGGCTAATCTGCTTGCTGCCCACTTTGTAGCGAACTCGCAGCTCCCGAAATCATTCTTGTCACCGCCTGTTCTGGAGTACGTTATTTCCACCATGGGACAAATTCATTTCCGTACTCGTGCAGTTGCAAGGGTTCTTATAGAACTTGACACACACAAATCCGCTGGTCCAGATGGTATTCCCCCAATAATTTTGAAGAGGTGTTCTACGCTACGCTGGCGAAGCCACTGCGTAAACTTTTTCACCGTTCCTACTCTTCTGGGCTCTACCCGAGTTTGATGGAAAACAGCATTTGTCCAGCCCATTCCCAAAAAAAGGCGAATCTTCGTCCCTTCTTTCCAAGGTCATGGAAACGCTGATAAATCGTCAGCTAATGAAATATCTCGAGTCGCAGAAACTCCTCAATGACCGGCAGTATGGTTTCCGCAACAACTGATCCACTGGTGATTTGAATGAATGTCTCACCGAGAAGTGGAATCGTTCGCTCCACTAGGCGGGTGAGAGCAAAGTAGTTGCACTTGATATTTTGAAAGCATTTGACAGAGTTTGGCACGAAGCTCTTTTGTCGGAAATGCGTGCATTCGGGATCGACTACTCTCTTCTTCTATGGATTAAAAACTACCTTTCGAATAGTTTTGTTGGACTCCCATACAACAGACATGATGACAGACAGGCGATTCATCCAAAAAATCGCCTTGGTCACATACTGACCTAAGGTTAGTCGGCAATACCCCACAAACAGTAGCAAACTTCCCAGCTTTGATCCCGTATACATATGCCTCTGATGTTTTAATCCTGGCTGCAACTCTTTTTTCTATTATTACGCACAACCAATAATAAACACCCTTTAAACTTTGATGGTCCCTATTGTGTCACTGCTAAGTTAATACTTGCTGCAAACCCTTTCGTAAAATTGCTATTCCCCTCCTTTTCCATCCTGATAGGTTAAGATATCAAATGTTGGAACAAACTCAATTGTTGTGAAATTAACTTTCAATCATATCCCACAACCAATAAAACACTTCCAAGCATTGATCATTATTGTGTCCTTGATATATTAATCCTAGCTGCAAACCTTTTCCCCATAATTATTGTTTTTCACCTACTTGCTGTCAAGTGATTTGAATTCAATGGACACTTTACTGATCAACTATCTCATCATGGGGATTTTTGATCATCAAAGTAATATGCCTATAACCTGCCTGCAACCAAGATCTGTTATCATGCAATAAATCATTTCAAACAGTCTACCCGTTTTAATGTGATCACTGATGAGGTAACATACAACGCCTCTTTCATATTTTTATATACAGATTGTACGAAACCCTTCGTGCGCGGGTCCGACTCGCACTTGACCGTTTTTTTATGTTAGCAACGCACTGCAACTAACTCCCTTGATCAAAATACGAGCAAACATTTTCATACACGTCCATAAAAATATGTTTGGTTTTATTCTAATACCTACACCACGTCTGAAGGACTTGAGAAAGAAATACACGAGAATTCATAAAAATAATTCGGTAACTACAATTTGGACTAGTTTTGACCTATTATGGAGCAATCGAATGTTGCACTGTAGAGCCACCATGTCACTTTTTTATTCGTTCAAATATTTCACTGCAGGGGCTCGTAGCCATTCATTTGTTATGGGCGGAAACCTTACCTTGCTGCCCCGAAGATGCTGCCAATGATATTTTATAAATATAGATTCTACCTCTGACTGCCTAGTTTTTAACAATTGCAAGCTGTTATTTTTTAATTTTTACCCAATTCACGAGACAAAGATATATTTTCGACTTATACTTATGTCAATAACCAGGAATGGCTGAGAACCAAACCTCTTCGAAAAATACGTTTTATCATATTATTGAAAAAACACGATGATATTATTGTGTGGAAAAAATAAGGCGCACTGAACTTAAATATTATCCAAATGTAATCTAGACGCTTACAGAATCATTCCATAATTTGAAAACGAAAAGCGAGATTCTCACTACTTGATAGAATTTTATTTCTATACACAAATTATGTAGAAGCATATCATCAAAATATCTTCTTTCATCATCATGCATCGACAGTAGAACAAATAGCCTCTCTGGTAGACTCTTCAGCCCTGACAGGTTCAAATGGGCAATTGGTTCATTCAAACCCTACAAGGCTCCAGGCAAAGACGGTGCCTTTCCTGCGATCTTACAGAAAGGCTTGAATACAATTCTACCACCACTGATCGTTCTTTTTAGGTCTTGCTTCAACCTGGGTTACATACCCCAAGTTTGGAGTGAGGTCAATCCTGGAAAATCAGATACCTCTGCATCCCAACTAGTATGCATATTGCAAGGAACGATCTACCGAGAATGCACTAAACCACTTGGTGACGCGCATTGAAAAGAGTTTTACACAAAAGGAGATCGCAATCTGCGCCTTCCTCGATATAGAGGGAGCCTTTGATAATACTGGCTATGATTCGATCACCATTGCACTATCCAGCAGGGCTGTGGATCATCCCACTAATCACTGGATTAGAGCGATGCTTAATAGCCGTATTATATCAGCCACATGTGGAGATGACTCAATGACGCCGGATTTTCAGAAGAAGTAAAGTATCTAGGTATTGATCTAGACCGTATACTCAACTGGAACTCCAATATGAGAATTAAACTCATGAAAGCGACTAAGGCCATGTGAGCCTGTAGACGCACCTACGGTAAAACCTGGGGACTTAAACCTAAAGTAGTCCACTGGCTATACACCGCGATAGGAAGACCTATCGTCAACTACGGGTCCACCGTATGGTGGACAAAAGTTGAGCAAAAAACTACAATTGTTAAGCTTCAACGCCTTCAGAGACTAGCATGTCTCGGCACCACAGGCGCTATGCCAACCTGCCCCACGGCAGCCCAAGAAGTACTCATTGGACTCACTCCACTGCACTTTTTTATCAGAAAGGTGGCATTACGCAGTGCAATCAGAATTCTCTGCTCGGGAACAAATATGCCATGAAGACCCGCAGGCCACATGTCCATATTACAACAACTTCCCGAGCTGGATATGATTACTACGGTCTAGGACGCATTGCTACACACTTTCACCTTTGAAAAGAGATTTGAGATACTGATCCCAAATTGCTCAGTATGGGAAAACAGTGATCCCCTGCCAAATATCAAAGGCCTTAGGTGGTACACGGATGGCACCAAGATGACTTCCGGCGCTGGCGCCGGCATAATTGGACCAAAACGCAAGATCTCGAAGGCCCTGGGAATAAGTCCCAGCATCTTCCCATCAGAGCTGCATGCCACCCTAAAGTGCGTCAATCTAAATCTCGAGACTGGCATTAGATTTGTAGATTTAGATTAGATTTTTTATTGAATGTAATAAATAACAAAATGCTACCAGACAATTAAATCTTTTAAGAAGCATAAACTATTTAAATTACAACTTGTGGATGTGTAGTTAATCGACTATAACTTTCAATGAACAAATCATAGGTCTAAACTATAATAGAGTATGAACTAAGATATAAAATAAAAATATAAACATAATAGCAATTTTTAAGTTGTGATACTGTTATCGGAGAGGTGGATAAAAAGTTTTCTTTGGAATTCGGCAAACGAGTTTATTGTCTGCAATTCGTGTGGAAGAGCGTTCCACAGACGAATTGCAGATACGAAGAAGGATTGTTCTCCAATGCAATGGATGAATCGAGGTAATATTAGTTGGAGGCCGCGTGCTGAATGCGCAAATGTTAACATGTCATGTAAGTAATCAGGACCATATGATGAATAATTTTGTATAATTTGAGAATATTACGAAACTTCAGAAATACATTCTAACTCAGACCGAGAACACCAGTTGCTAAATGAGACACACTACATTGTATTGTAGATAAATCGGATACAGTCATTAAAAGCGACATTTAATCTCCTCCTGCTTTCAAAGTCAAGATATGGATACACCGAACCGTTATAGGTAAAAAATGGCATTAATAAGCACTTAGATAGTTGTATTCATGGATTTTTTTAAATAGTGACTAAAATGTCGCAGGCATCGCAGACCAGTGTACATTTTTTTAATTGTGTATACTGTTGCGCTGCAGCAACTTAAAGAGGAGTTGACATAGTAGCCAAGATATTTCACGGACTTCTCAATGGGAATCATTTTACCATTCACTACTATCGGAGGAAAGTCTTGTAAATCGGTAATCCTGTCTGAGCAAATAAGGCTTGTTGATTTGGGATTGAGCTTAAGTTTATTAAGTGCTGACCATTTCCCAATACTACTAAGATCCTCATTTACTCTTGCTATGCAGTCATCACTTAGACCGATGGGCCGAGTAATGTAAATTAAAACATCATCAGCATACACGTGAAGTTTGCAATTTTGAATCACTTGCGGAAGATCATTGTTGTAAAGAGAAAATAAAAGAGGACCCAATACAAATCCCTGTGGAACGCTAATATTGACAGTAAACGGATCAGACATTCCAATTTCCGTGATAACCGTTTGGATACGATTACACAGATACGTTTGTAGTAACCTTAAGGAAGGTGGAGAAAAATTGAATTTATGTTCTAATTTCGATATCAGTATGGAATGGTCAATACAGTCAAATGCCTTTGAGAAATCAAGCAGTACTAAGACCCCTATCTCACTCGAATCTAGCGATGACCTAAGGTCGCTTGTCACCTTCATGACCGCTGATTCACAGCTATGTTTTGCTCGGAAACCAGACTGCCAGCGCGACAGTAAATTTTTCGCATTAAGATATTGCTGTATTTGATTAGCAAGTATTTTTTCAAAGGCCTTAGCTAAAAAACAAAGCATGCTAATTGGCCTGTAATCCGAGGGACTTTGAGGGCAATTTTTTTTCGGTATCGAAATAATGTTTGCAGATTTCCATTGATCAGGAAATTGGCAACTACAAATGCAAAATTTAAAAATATGCGTTAAGTGGGGAAGCAGATGAGAGAGAAGTAGCTTCAAAAATTTTGGACTGATGCCATCGGAACCCGTGGCATTTGACTTAACCGACATTTTTGCTTCAGTAACATCGTATTCTGTGATACACTCAAAGGTGAAACCATTAGATATGTCAGGGACAGAGGTATTGCTAATTGGCACAACATAAGACGGACTGTCTGAATGAGGCTTAAAGAAGCTGTTTACTACATTTGGACACAAAGGACAATTTTTAGACATATTATTTTCTGTTACACCCAGATTTGTCAGATTTCTCCACAATTCTTTAGGGTTCATTTTGGAGTCAAGTTGGCTGTTTAGGTACGAACGTTTGGAGTTCTTAATGAGTGAGTTGACTCTATTTCGAGCCACACAGTACTGTCTTTTATTGAGTAATGTCGGATTCTTCTTGAAGCGCTTAAAAAATAATTCTCTTTCTTGTATGAGAATTTTAATTTCATTTGAGTACCAGGGGCAATTTTTGCATTTGATTTGTTTCGACTTAATCGGCTTAATTTTTAAATGACCTAAAACGAATAGTATTATCACAGTTATCTTTGTTAACATTACATTTTAGAGAGCAAAACAATACGTCATGAATAAATTCGCTAGTAGGTGTCAGTTGGTCAACATATAAAATGTTAGGTACTGTGCTAGTTAAAAACAGGTCTATTAGTGAAGGGTTAGTAGGGGATTTGTGGAGGGCATGGGCTCGGACATACAGGGTAAAGTTGTTGATTGCTCTCAACCTGGCGAGATGCCAGCAACGATCCCTGTTTAAATGCCCGGGTCTAGTTGACATACGGCCTCCTCGCGGCGCCCTCTGGATAGCCTCTTCAACAACCGTTGGGAGGTGAACAAACGTATGCAGCGAAGAAAGCCCCGACCAGAATGGCGGTTGTGCGGCGGGCTAACAATCCGCCCACGTAAAAAAAACCCAAAGTTATGAATGAGCAAGATGCCTCGGATATACGGACGGATACTCGACGACGACAACGCACGAAAAAGGAACACGATTTGCGAGTATGCTCCTGGAATGTCAGAACCCTGTACACTCCCGGAGCTGCTCATAAACTAGAAGGAATCCTCACGCAGTACAAGGCGGATATTACTGCGGTCCAGGAAATACGCTGGATAGGAAACGGTATGATTAGGAAGAAAAATTGCGACATTTATTACAGCTGTCACTAATAGTTGCACTTACTGGGATGCGGATTCGTCGTGGGAAAGCGGTTAAGGTCGAAGGTCATCGACTTTAAACCTATAAGTGATCGCCTGGCTGTGATCCGCATCAGAGGCAGATTTTATAACATCAGCCTTATATGTGCACACGCCCCTACCGACGAGGCTGAAGACCCTATCAAGGAGGACTTCTATGACCTCCTGGACAACGCCTACGGAGCTTGTCCGGAGTACGATGTAAAAATCGTGCTCGGGGACTTCAACGCCAAAATCGGAAAGGAAAACACCCTTGGCGGAGTGATCGGAAAGCACAGCCTCCACGATACAACAACAGATAACGGCTTCCGACTCGCTGACTTTGCGACAGCTCGTAATGCGGTGATAAGTAGCACAAGATTCCCTCGCAAGCGAATCCACACAGCAACCTGGCGATCTCCGGACGGTCGAACCGCCAACCAAATCGACCATGTGCTCATTGACGCAAGGCACGCGTCAAACATCCTGGATGTGCGAACATTCAGAGGGGCAAATGTCGACTCTGACCACTTCCTCGTAGCAGCAAGATTCAGAGCTCGACAATGTCAGAAAGCTGCACCAGCCCATCAGGAGGAGGTTCGACATTGGGCGCCTGAGCACACCGGAGGTTGCCAGAGTCTACAGGGAGCAGCTGAGCGAAAGACTCTACGGTATGCCTACGTCGAACACAAATGCCAATAATATGTGGCTGCATTGCCGCTCAGCCATTCAGGAAGTAGCCGAAACCACCTTAGGATACCTACCACCCCCGACAAGAAACCCGTGGTATCATGGCGAGTGTGAGCAGAAAAAGGCAGCAACCGACTAGGCGTACCAAAAGGCGCTGCAGAGGAAAACCAGGGCAGCGCGAGAAGAGTACCGAGCCAGAAGAAGGGAGGAGAAGAAACTACTGCGACAAAAGAAAAGAATCTTCGCAGCCTCCCAGCTCAAGGATATCGAGGAGTCTAGGGATAGACATAAAATACGAGCCTTTTACAAGAAAGCCAAAGGCCTTGCAGGAGGCTTCAAAAAGGGCACCCTGGCTCTTCGAAACTGCGAGGGTAATCTTGTCACCGACCCGCAGGGAATAGTGGATGTATTTAAGCAGCACTTCCAGCAGCTGCTTAACGAGCATGATCAAGAGAGAGTGGTAGGGACTGCGGAAATCCCAACTCCAGCCGCTGAAGTAGTCCTCCCACCCAGCATAGAAGAAGTCGGCACAGCTATTCAGAAGCTGAAGAACAACAAGGCCGCAGGCTCAGATGGCTTGCCATCAGAGCTCTTCAAGGCTGGCGGCGATGCTCTGGTAGGGAGCATGCACCAGATCATCTGCAGAATTTGGGAAGATGAGAGCATGCCCGACGACTGGAATACCAGCTCTATATGCCCTATCCACAAAAAAGGCGATCCTACCTCTTGTAAGAACTATAGAGGTATATCCCTGCTCAATGTCGCATACAAGATCCTGTCCAGCGTATTGTGTGAACGTCTAAAACCATTTTGCACCGCACTAATCGGCAGCTACCAGTGCGGCTACCGGCCCGGCAAATCAACTATAGACCAAATTTTCACACTTCGACAAATCCTGGAAAAGACCAACGAGTTTCAAATCGATACACACCATCTTTTCATCGATTTCAAAGCCGCATACGACAGCATTCATCGTGAAGCACTGTTTGGGGCGATGGCCGAATTCGGGATCCCGGTAAAACTGATCCAGTTGTGTCGCGCCACGCTAAAAAACACGCGATGCACCGTGCAACTCGGTTCTAGGACCTCGGAACCATTCGAAACATGCACCGGATTTCGGCAAGGAGATGCGCTGTCATGTGACTTCTTCAACCTGGTGCTGGAGCAGATAGTGCGACGGGCAGGCGTCAATAGGGAAGGCACTATCTTTTACAAGTCCATCCAGCTGCTAGGATACGCGGATGATATCGACATCATCGCGTGTTCTCGCCGTGGCATCGTGGAAGCATTCACGGCGATTGAAGAACAGGCGAAACGAATTGGCCTTAAGATCAATGAGGACAAAACGAAATACATGCTGTCAAGCAAAAACCAATCCGTCGCTCACCACCTGGGACAAAACATAACAATTGACAGCTACAATTTCGAGGTAGTTAAGGAGTTTGTCTACCTCGGGGCAAACGTAAATTCCACAAATGACACCACAGTGGAGCTCCGGCGTAGAATCGCCCTTGGCAACCGCTGCTACTTCGGCTTGTCCAAACAACTGGGGTCAAAACTCCTCACTCGAAAGACCAAAGTCATGCTTTACAAAACGCTCATTCTGCCAGTCTTGCTGTACGGAGCCGAAAGCTGGACGATAAGCAGGACAGCGGAGCTGATTTTGGGTTCTTTCGAAAGAAAAATTCTGCGCCGGATATTTGGTCCTGTCTGTGAGGAAGGTGAATGGAGAAGAAGACACAACCGCGAACTCTACGAGCTGTACCAAGATGTGGATGTAGTCCGGAAAGCAAGGACCCGTCGACTACACTGGCTCGGCCACATCGAGCGCATGGACATCAACGCTCCAGCTAAGAGGGTCTTCGACTCCGAGCCTCCTGGTTCGAGAAGAAGAGGAAGACCTAACCTCCGGTATAAAGACCAAGTAATCGCGGATGTAAGACATCTTGGTCTTGACAACTGGAAGCAGCGTGCCCGGGACCGTCAAGGATGGAAGGCAGCTATAGCTCAGGCTCAGATCCTCCATGGATCGCAGGCCTGATAAGTAAGTAAGTAGTAGGGGATTTGTAGCACGTGGGGTATTGAGTATTTACTAGCGAAAGTCCTACTTTATAACAGAAATATTGAAAAAGACTATATGTGTTATTGCACTTGAAGTAATTAACATTAAAATCACCACCAACCAGGATCTTACCATATTTCGAACTAAATCCCATGAGTATGTCTTCGAGTTCAGCTAAATTGTTTTCGTTGAATTTGTTAGGGGGGGAATAGACAACCACTAGAAGTATTCTATCAGCACCGTTGTAAATTTCCACACAGAGAAACTGTATTAAAGATTTATATGACGAATAGACACATTTAGCTTTAAGATTACTGCGAATATACATGCATACGCCACCACCAATTCTATCACTACGGTCATTTCTGAAGAGAGTGAAACCAGGTAGTTTTACGCTTTGTGACGACCTACTACATGATAGCCATGTTTCAGAGACCATGAGCACGTCAACTTTTGAGCCACTAAAAATCTGGTAAACAATAGCATATTTTGATGAAATACTTCCAGGATTAATATGGCAGACATTGAGGCCTCGCTTCACTCCACACATTGCGTTAAGAACAGCCCTTATACCGTCAGGGTGTTTTCGATTCATAATAATAAGATTCAAACGCGAACATGCCGAAAACTTGAAACGTAATCTGAGACAGTATCACAACATACAGAGAACAGGGGGATGAATTAAAAGCATATGTAATTAAAATTGAGTGCATAGCTAAGCTAAATTAAATGTTAAGCAATTCTGTAAAGATTACAACAAGCAAAAAAGTTTCTTTTTTTTGTTGTTTAACTGTGTTTAAAATAAAAGGAACAAGTTGGCAACACTAGAAAGGGGACATTTTTGTTAAAAGCAAATAACAAATACATAGAAATACCTAATTAATAACAACAAACATGTATGTACATAGAACAATTAGAAGAGTACAAATTCTATAAAGTAACAGAGTGATGATCAACTAAAATGATGGTTCTCGTACATCAGCAACAACCTCTTCAGCTACGACGTCTTCAGAAGAAATGTCAGTGGATGTTAACTTACAGAGCCGATCGAGGGAGAATGCGTTACAAATGGGCAGAGGTTTCTGTGTGGGTGTTTGTGTTACGAAGACTCTCCCATTTCTTGTGAACACAGAATGGATGCATTTTCTTTTCCGGAGCGCACATGCCCTCCGGTATAGATCATGATTGTGTTTTGTAAGGCTTTCATACACTCGCACAAATTTGGTACTGTCAAATCCAAGGTTATTGAGAATGACAAGTTTGGAGTTTTGTTTATAGTACGCAGTTGTTGCTTTCAGAATGCTGATTTTAAGTTGTTCGAGTGCGAGTTTTATGATGATTGAACTATTTCCAGAATTCCGCGCCGTCTTTGTACGAAAGATGTAGATTGGTTTTATCCCACTTACGTTAATCAATTTGCAGTACCTTTCGAAGATATCATTTAAGTCTTCTGACTTGGTAAATGGTACGCCATGAAGAACCAAGTCACTTGCAATACTTTTACGGGCAAGAGCATCGAGTTGAAGTTTAAGCTGATTATTTTCATTGTTTAGCGTTTGTGCTTTTACCACTAAAAATTCATTTTCCAGCACACCAACTCGACATAGTTGACTTTCAAAAGCTTCAAGCCTATTTTTACACGTAAACACAGAGTGATTCATGGAACTATGTCTTTCGTTCATTTCTTTTTCTAATGACTTAGTTTTAGTCACCAAGTCTAGGGGGGTAACCATCAGCATACTCTCTGATAGCCAAACAGCGCTTAAAGCGCTGGGTTCGTACAGTACAAACTCAAAAGCCGTCAAGGAATGCCATGACGCCCTACAAGACCTTGCCAAAAGAAACAATGTTCAACTTTGGTGGGTGCCAGGACATAAGGGTATCAAGGGCAATGAAATGGCCGACCAACTTGCCAGGAAAGGTTCCAGCGACAAATATATAGGTCCGGAACCTTTCTGCGGCATTCCCGGGTCTAGGATAAATTACTTCTTAGACAGGTGGGAAAAATTGCAACACCTGTCCTTTTGGAACAGCGTCAATCTCCATCAATCTAAACGACTTATACGACCCCTGAACAAACACCCTATTGACATACTCAAACTCAGTAGGGTGGATATCAGAAGACTAGTCAGCCATCTAACGGGATACTGCAGTCTGAAATATCATTTAAACACAATTAGCCTCTCGCCTGAAACTGAGTGTCGGTTCTGTCTTGAGGACAAGGAGACGGCAGAAAACATAATGTGTGAGTGTGCTGCTCTCTGCCATCTTAGGAAGCGTATCCTTTTCAGTGAAGTTATGACTCCTGAGGGGATCACCCTGGCTCCTACGAGAAGCATTCTCAACTTCATTATAGAAGTGGAGAGGCTACTCGGCTAATCGGATAGCAGGCACAATAGATCTGCAAAGGTCGCAGTGCGGTATTGCTAATGGTAGCACTAGCCCCATATATAAAAAAAAAAAAAATCATCATCATTAATTTATTCCTCTTCAGGTACTTATTATTATATTCGATGCGAGAAGCAATGAATTATAAAATCATTACTGAGGACACTTTGTGCTAATATGGTTCTAACATCGGCTGTTAAGTCAGCAAACAACCTGCTTTGGGACACATCTTTTACGGAAAATTAAAATTTACTACAACGTAGGGGTTAGTGCTCACTGTATGACATCTACGTCTATGACTAGAAAAAAAAAATGAAAAGGCAAAGTATTTGGGTAGAGGAAAAAAGAAAAGTAAAAAGGTACCACTGCACTGCTGTTAGCCATAAAACTCGTACAATCAACTCAGCAATAAATTGTCTGCACCCACCTAACTATCTAAATACCACCCGCCAACACAACCTCTATTCTCGTATACAGGGTACGCGAGCGTGTGTCACTTGTGTCCTAAGTCCCTTGCCAGCGTCTGCATTTGTACTGCACAGAGATCGTAAATACATACAGTCCTCTGAATGGTTTGTCATTAAACTGAAATTACGATTTTACACCGAAACTCCCCTTGACTGCTGAGACCAGTTCTGTTGTAGTAGGTGATAATAAATTTCCACTTTTCCACCTGAGAAAAGCGAACAACTGGATAATCAAGTCCTCTAAGTGGGAAAAAGAGAAAGGACGATGCATTCGACTAATCACTAATTGTTTCTGGAAACACTGAGCGGAAATAACGTAAAACTCTTAATAAAAACTTAACGAAGAAAAGCGCAGTTTTCTCTTTTTGACGAAAGAAATCCAGGATAAGTAGTAATTTTTGAAAATTGACGCTACCCGTGCTAGACAAATAAACATAGAAGCAACACGTGCAACATTCAATGTCTACCCAAATAGAATATCACGTTTTCCAAATTGGTACAACCTAGCACATGCGCCTTGTTTGCTTCCAAGGGAACATTTTTAAGAAAAGCTCATTTCCCTTTTGGAAGTCTTGCTTGACGAAAAGTTCAATGGAATTGTGCCGCTATCGGGGTTCGGGTAGTCGTCGTGATACTTTGGCCGTATAGTAAGTCAATCACTTAATGCCACGATTTTTTCAAACGATTTCTCAGGGCATTGTAGTCGTAAGAAATGTCGTCTAATAAATCGTTATAGTCGGTGTGATGAGTGGTATTAAAAGAAACCAATTATTGGTCCCAACTAGCATCCTTATCTCATTTACTGCATGATTGCTTGCTTCTGTTGCACATTTATCTTATTTGATGTATTAGTTCTAGAGTGTATTGAAATAACTGCAGATTAGAGTGTCGGTTTGATATCAATGTTCTCAAATTCGCAGAGCAAAAAGAACAAATTAAGTTCTTCAAATTATCTGCATCGGACTCCTAAAGTTTGATAATTAGCCTTCCAAAATAAAAAAAGGAGGCCTATAGAAAAAAATGTTGGTTGTCTGTAAAGTCGATTTACGGACGATTATTTTACGTGATGACGTCATTAGGTTCTCAAGCGGTCCACCATCTAAGCACTAACCGCACCCGACGCTGGTTGATTATGGTATTCGGACGACAGCCGACAGACAGTGTTGTGGTTTGGTAAGGAAACGCAAACACTCATGAGCTGCTCGTGAGTGTGCGCTACCCAACGAGCAATTATTAAACGCACGCGTTCATGAGTAATTGGCTGTGAGAAATTTTTTCGATTTGAAAATGGGCACATGCATATGTACATATGTATGTATATATGTATGTATATCCAACATACAAACTCCAGACTTTTTCACACGAATTCTTCAGAATCGTATTTGTCGTCTATGGACAGAATTAGGGTGTGTGCATGTATGTGTGTATCACCTGGATCGCTTGTTTCGCGCTCTCGCTTGCACGCTCAGCTCAGGCGGAACGTGACATTGAGTCATACTTTTTTGTACGTGCAGCCAATGTTCATCGATTTATAATACGTTATCACGTCAAAAAGAATTCACTACCCAAAAAGAAAATGAAACTCCAATCCTAGGATTCGAACACCCGCGTCGAGATTACTCTGTTCAACGACTTAGGCCGCACCGCCAGCAGCGACTTCAGCGACCAGTATACCTATATATGTTCTTTTAACCCTTTATTGCATGATTTTTTTTTTGCAATGAATTAAATATTTTTGCATTGAATAAGCTTACAGATGATCAGAATCATACATTTTGAGAAAATTGTTCTACCGGTTTTCCTAGAAAAGAGGATTTAAGCCATGTTGCATATCTGCAACACTATGCATTAACGACATACAAACATGTACTATGTGTAAGTAAAAGTGTAGGAAAAAAAAACGCAGTTGCCTTTCGCAATTCAATTAACAATCGAAAGTTGATTTCAATATATTATTTAACAAAAAACAAAACAAAACAATAAACAGAAGACTAGACTTTATAATAATATGAATTAAAAGAAAATCAAAATTCAAGTTGTTTGAGAAAAAGTAAAAACACTGAAATGCTTATATGTGGAAAGCTCTAAAACAATTTTTGGTCTTATTGAAACATAAGGCAGCGCAACATTTTTCGCATTTGACGTAGGTGAATCCGGCACAGTCTGGAAACTTACATCGTAATCGCTTTTCCATATATACAGGCCAATGGGATATTTCATCCTTTCTTACATCACTGGATGGTACGTTAGATTGTGGATACCTTCTTTTTCGATCTTCAAGTGAAACCGACGGCGAGTTTGTTGGTCTTCCTCTAGTCTTCTGGATAGCTACGCCAGATCTACACAGGGACTGTGCAAGGCTTAAACGAAAATCGCACAGACTTAATGGCGGTTCATTGTGAAGTAAGCAGACTTTTTTTGTAAAAAATCCACGAATTTACAACTGTAATGTCGACTAAATGGTAAAATATTTTTATGTACCACCTTTTAGATCGGAGCTTTATTCGGTAGCGACCAATCAAACTGTCTGTCAAATCGACACCACCCATATGTTTATTATATTTGTTTACGATGTCCGGACAGGGTATTTCCACTTGCCGTTTCTTTGATTTATCAAACCGCTTAACAGTCGTAATTGGGCGGGAGCCAACAAAAGTTGATAATAAATTAACAGGCTTATTGTCTTTCCAACAAAGTTTACAAACATCAATGCTGTCAATTTGTGTGAAAAATTCGAAAGACTTTCCACGCGGTTCATTCTTCAGGTCATTTTCAGTGGGTAATTTATTATTGACAAGCCTGTTTCGGCGAACAGTTCCCACGGAGTATATTCCTTTTTTTGCTAGTTCGACAACCAGCGGAAGTGTTGTATAAAAGTTGTCGAAGTACAATTTGTGACCAACATTTTCTTTCACAGATCTGGTCAATCTCATAACCACGTTAGCACAAGTTCCCAGGCAAGGCTCGGTTGACAATATTTTATCTGCTTCTTCTTTTCCCGTGTAGATCTCAAAATTGTAAGAAAATCCTGAAACTCCACTCAACACAAACAAATTAAATCCCCATTTGTGCGGCTTGGCAGGCATATACTGCTTCATGTAGCTACGTACCTTTGTGGAACATATCTGTTCATCTAACGACAAGCATTCCTCGTGCGGAATTGATGAAAATTTTTGTGTAAGGTGGTTTAAGAGTGGTCTTATTTTATGAAGCCTGTCGTGATTTGGGTGATGACGTGGAAGCATGTTGCTATTTGGGCTAAAATGCAAGAATCTACGAATCTTTTCAAATTCGTTAACTGACATCGCGTTCATGATGGTTTCATTTCCGGTAACAGGACTCCAATAGCGGCGAACATTTGGCACTTGTACTACTGATGTGAGAATACATATTCCTAAAAACTTTTTTACATGAACTGTTGTCAGTGCCACTGCGTGGTTTGGATCTTTTTCTGTTGAATACAGCATTGATTCAGATACTATACTTTTAATAAGTTCATCTGTGAAAAGTAATTGAAAGTGCCTAGGGGTGTAGATAGCTCTTGAATACAAATCGGTAAAGAACTGTTGCCAGTAAACATTTTCTCATTTTCATCGAATTGGAAATCGATTTGTTTCCACAAAACTCTATTATATTTCGTGTTTAATTCAGCTTTTTCATATTAGTTGTCGAAGATGACGATAGAGCTGGATGAGATAAGTAACAGTCTGCAATTGGTACTTCCAAATTTTCAACCAAACTGTCGACGTCGTTGCAATCTTCTTCATCAACACCGTGGCATTGAGTTTTAGCCACCAAATCGTTGTCATTGAGCAACTCGTCACAAAGGCCATTTTCCTCAAAATCGTCTTCAGAATCCACCCACTGATCTAATATTTTTTCAATATCTGTATCCAATAACAGTTTATTCATACTAAAAAACAAAGGAAATCAAGTTGTAAATGATGTTGCGAAAATCTATGCCTTGAGTGCATGACGTTGCATATATGCATCATGTCTAAAATATCAAATAAATCCACATTTCCATTCAAAGTCGCTGTTTTATTTGATATGTGCGTACATTTTAAACTATAATGAACATAAAAAAAAAATACTTACGTGCTAGAAATACGGTATTTATTTAATTAATTGTTCGGATTCACGGACAAGCGCACACCACGACTCACTTCAACAGTTCGATCAACAAAACATGGCAAAAATCGCTCCCGAATAAT
Organism: Eumerus sabulonum; assembly: GCA_951905685.1. NCBI lineage: Eukaryota > Metazoa > Arthropoda > Insecta > Diptera > Syrphidae > Eumerus > Eumerus sabulonum. Next base: position 95,356,178 of record OX645061.1, on the reverse strand, counting down.
TCCAAGAAGCACGTGTATATAATATACTCTTAACGAAATCCAAAAAGAACAGATAGCGGTAAATTCAGGGAGAATTTCGCAGTAAGACGTTCGTTACAAACATTTAAATAGTATGATGCATATCTGCTATGCAATAAAGGGTTAAATAGATGTCTCTCTATAGTTTGTTTCGCTCAGGCGGAACGTGACAATGAGTCATACTTTTTCGTACGTGCGGTCGGTGTTCATCGATTTATAAGACGTTATCACGTCAAAAAGTAAACATAATTCTACAAAGTGCTTGGTAAACTATAAGGATAATTTCAAACAAGAATTTTGTTTCGTTCCTCTTTGCAAGGTCCAAAAAAGGTAATGTATTCCCTCATATGAACAAGTTTAAAAGTAGATTATCTACCACAGTTATCATTTGAGACTTTGATTACAAATTCTAAATTGATTTTTTTTTTTTTTTTTTTTTTTTTTTTATAATTTGCGCGCACGCAAGGTCTAACAACCTTATTATGTCGGCGACACAGTGCGGGCAGAAGGTAGAAAGGAAGAGGAATAGATGCCAATGGACATTGATCTTAAATGCTTGCATGTTGCATTGAGGGGGGAAAACTGAATCCGGCAGGGAGTTCCAGATTCGTGTGGTTCGGTTTATGAAAGATTCTCTATATTTGACAGTACGTCCGAAAGCGGGCTTCAGAGTATATTGGTGAGCATTCCTAGAGAGACGTGTATTGCAGGAGAAATGTTGAAGGGGCGGAATGCAACTGGCTATTTCATCAGAGCATTTTTGGTGGTAGTATCGAGTTGATAATATCCTTTTTTCTATGCTGCTTCATGAATCCATAAGCAGTGGTATGTTTTTTCATGGAAATGTATCACAGTTTGCGAGTTCGGCAAATTTACATATATGGGTTATGGTTGTGTATGAAGAATGGTGAAAATCTTCAGAGACACTATGAGGACCGACAGCGTGTACTCATAGTAGTGTCAGATTCCTACTCACTGAAAACACTTCCCTTCAAGCGTATTTTATTTTTAGTATTAGACTACAAGTGAACTTTTGAACTCATCCAGTAGAATAGAGGGGAATAGAAAAAAAAAAAAAAAAAAACGATACATAAGTTAAAATGTGGCAGGTCACCTTCCAGCGATGGTTCCTGCAGAGCTCGTGAGTTTACAAGAGTAATTATTTATTTATTATCGCCCTGAAGCGAACGGTTTGGTTCTTTGTAGACGACGTAATAAACTATCTTCATCTAAAATTGGAAGTACAGCGTTATTAGCGTGTTCCTCTAGTCATCGTTTGTGTCTCCTTCCTTCCTTATCAGGCCTGCGATCCATGGAGGATCTGAGCCTGAGCTATAGCTGCCTTCCATCCTTGACGGTCCCGGGCACGCTGCTTCCAGTTGTCAAGACCAAGATGTCTTACATCCGCGATTACTTGGTCTTTATACCGGAGGTTCGGTCTTCCTCTTCTTCTCGAACCAGGAGGCTCGGAGTCGAAGACCCTCTTAGCTGGAGCGTTGATGTCCATGCGCTCGATGTGGCCGAGCCAGTGTAGTCGACGGGTCCTTGCTTTCCGGACTACATCCACATCTTGGTACAGCTCGTAGAGTTCGCGGTTGTGTCTTCTTCTCCATTCACCTTCCTCACAGACAGGACCAAATATCCGGCGCAGAATTTTTCTTTCGAAAGAACCCAAAATCAGCTCCGCTGTCCTGCTTATCGTCCAGCTTTCGGCTCCGTACAGCAAGACTGGCAGAATGAGCGTTTTGTAAAGCATGACTTTGGTCTTTCGAGTGAGGAGTTTTGACCCCAGTTGTTTGGACAAGCCGAAGTAGCAGCGGTTGCCAAGGGCGATTCTACGCCGGATCTCCACTGTGGTGTCATTTGTGGAATTTACGTTTGCCCCGAGGTAGACAAACTCCTTAACTACCTCGAAATTGTAGCTGTCAATTGTTATGTTTTGTCCCAGGTGGTGAGCGACGGATTGGTTTTTGCTTGACAGCATGTATTTCGTTTTGTCCTCATTGATCTTAAAGCCAATTCGTTTCGCCTGTTCTTCAATCGCCGTGAATGCTTCCACAATGCCACGGCGAGAACACGCGATGATGTCGATATCATCCGCGTATCCTAGCAGCTGGATGGACTTGTAAAAGATAGTGCCTTCCCTGTTGACGCCTGCCCGTCGCACTATCTGCTCCAGCACCAGGTTGAAGAAGTCACATGACAGCGCATCTCCTTGCCGAAATCCGGTGCATGTTTCGAATGGTTCCGAGGTCCTAGAACCGAGTTGCACGGTGCATCGCGTGTTTTTTAGCGTGGCGCGACACAACTGGATCAGTTTTACCGGGATCCCGAATTCGGCCATCGCCCCAAACAGTGCTTCACGATGAATGCTGTCGTATGCGGCTTTGAAATCGATGAAAAGATGGTGTGTATCGATTTGAAACTCGTTGGTCTTTTCCAGGATTTGTCGAAGTGTGAAAATTTGGTCTATAGTTGATTTGCCGGGCCGGAAGCCGCACTGGTAGCTGCCGATTAGTGCGGTGCAAAATGGTTTTAGACGTTCACACAATACGCTGGACAGGATCTTGTATGCGACATTGAGCAGGGATATACCTCTATAGTTCTTACAAGAGGTAGGATCGCCTTTTTTGTGGATGGGGCATATAGAGTTGGTATTCCAGTCGTCGGGCATGCTCTCATCTTCCCAAATTCTGCAGATGATCTGGCGCATGCTCCCTACCAGAACATCGCCGCCAGCCTTGAAGAGCTCTGATGGCAAGCCATCTGAGCCTGCGGCCTTGTTGTTCTTCAGCTTCTGAATAGCTGTGCCGACTTCTTCTATGCTGGGTGGGAGGACTACTTCAGCGGCTGGAGTTGGGATTTCCTCAGTCCCTACCACTCTCTCTTGGTCATGCTCGTTAAGCAGCTGCTGGAAGTGCTGCTTAAATACATCCACTATTCCCTGCGGGTCGGTGACAAGATTACCCTCGCAGTTTCGAAGAGCCAGGGTGCCCTTTTTGAAGCCTCCTGCGAGGCCTTTGGCTTTCTTGTAAAAGGCTCGTATTTTATGTCTATCCCTAGACTCCTCGATATCCTTGAGCTGGGAGGCTGCGAAGATTCTTTTCTTTTGTCGCAGTAGTTTCTTCTCCTCCCTTCTTCTGGCTCGGTACTCTTCTCGCGCTGCCATGGTTTTCCTCTGCAGCGCCTTTTGGTACGCCTCGTCGGTTGCTGCCTTTTTCTGCTCACACTCGCCATAATACCACGGGTTTCTTGTCGGGGGTGGTAGATATCCTAAGGTGGTTTCGGCTACTTCCTGAATGGCTGAGCGGCAATGCAGCCACATATATTGGCATTTGTGTTCGACGTAGGCATACCGTAGAGTCTTTTGCTCAGCTGCTCCCTGTAGACTCTGGCAACCTCCGGTGTGCTCAGGCGCCCAATGTCGAACCTCCTCCTGATGGGCTGGTGCAGCTTTCTGACATTGGACAGTCGAGCTCTGAATCTTGCTGCTACGAGCAAGTGGTCAGAGTCGACATTTGCCCCTCTGAATGTTCGCACATCCAGGATGTTTGACGCGTGCCTTGCGTCAATGAGCACATGGTCGATTTGGTTGGCGGTTCGACCGTCCGGAGATCGCCAGGTTGCTGTGTGGATTCGCTTGCGAGGGAATCTTGTGCTACTTATCACCGCATTACGAGCTGTCGCAAAGTCAGCGAGTCGGAAGCCGTTATCTGTTGTTGTATCGTGGAGGCTGTGCTTTCCGATCACTCCGCCAAGGGTGTTTTCCTTTCCGATTTTGGCGTTGAAGTCCCCGAGCACGATTTTTACATCGTACTCCGGACAAGCTCCTTAGGCGTTGTCCAGGAGGTCATAGAAGTCCTCCTTGATAGGGTCTTCAGCCTCGTCGGTAGGGGCGTGTGCACATATAAGGCTGATGTTATAAAATCTGCCTCTGATGCGGATCACAGCCAGGCGATCACTTATAGGTTTAAAGTCGATGACCTTCGACCTTAACCGCTTTCCCACGACGAATCTGCATCCCAGTAAGTGCAACCTTTTGTGACAGCTGTAATAAATGTCGCAATTTTTCTTCCTAATCATACCGTTTCCTATCCAGCGTATTTCCTGGACCTCAGTAATATCCGCCTTGTACTGCGTGAGGATTCCTTCTAGTTTATGAGCAGCTCCGGGAGTGTACAGGGTTCTGACATTCCAGGAGCATACTCGCAAATCGTGTTCCTTTTTCGTGCGTTGTCGTCGTCGAGTATCCGTCCGTATATCCGAGGCATCTTGCTCATTCATAACTTTGGGTTTTTTTACGTGGGCGGATTGTTAGCCCGCCGCACAACCGCCATTCTGGTCGGGGTTTTCTTCGCTGCATACGTTTGTTCACCTCCCAACGGTTGTTGAAGAGGCTATCCAGAGGGCGCCGCGAGGAGGCCGTATGTCAACTTGACCCGGGCATTTAAACAGGGATCGTTGCTGGCATCTCGCCAGGTTGAGAGCAATCAACAACTTTACCCTGTATGTCCGAGCCCATGCCCTCCATCGTTTGTGTCTACGAGCAAAATTTCTAGCTGCGTTGGCGATTGTTGAGATTCCTAGATCTCTATGGATATCCTCATTTCGCAGATACTACGGCGCATTGACAATTGCCCGTAATATTTTTTTTTGAAAAGTCTGCAGGATCTCAGCATTACTCTTTTTGGTACAACCCCATAGTTGTATACCATAACTCCATATAGGTTTTAGCAGTTTGTTATAAATACTGAGCTTGGAATACTTTCCTAATAGCCAGTACAATTCCCGATACCTATGTTCGAGTTTCGCATCGAGTGTCATTTCGCGATGCTTCGCCTCGTTTGCGGACGGAACTTGCGCAGCGTTTATGAAAACTGGTAAGTTTTTTTATTTTTCTGTAGGTAAAGTCAACGTGAACAGATTTGGTTTCAGTGAGCGCGATCCGCCAAACCTTTGTCCAATTATTTACACGATCTGCAGCAAACTGTAGTTTGACATTTGTTTCTTCAACCGTTTTACCTGTTGCCAGGATGGCAGTGTCATCACAGACATAGTGCCTTCTGTCTGTGGTATATCACGAGTAAAAAGTAAGTATAATAGCGGGCCTAAAACACTACCCTGCAGTACACCGGCCGTTATCGCCTTCAGCTCGGAATATTCATTTCCGTGTTTAACACGGAAGAGTCTGTGTGATAGGTAGGATCTTAGAATATTATATAGCTGGATAGGAAACGGTATGATTAGGAAGAAAAATTGCGACATTTATTACAGCTGTCACAAAAGGTTGCACTTACTGGGATGCGGATTTGTCGTGGGAAAGCGGTTAACGTCGAAGGTCATCGACTTTAAACCTATAAGTGATCGCCTGGCTGTGATCCGCATCAGAGGCAGATTTTATAACATCAGCCTTATATGTGCACACGCCCCTACCGACGAGGCTGAAGACCCTATCAAGGAGGACTTCTATGACCTCCTGGACAACGCCTACGGAGCTTGTCCGGAGTACGATGTAAAAATCGTGCTTGGGGACTTCAACGCCAAAATCGGTAAGGAGAACACCCTTGGCGGGATGATCGGAAAGCACAGCCTCCACGATACATCAACAGATAACGGATTCCGACTCACGGACTTTGCGACAGCTCATAATGCGGTGATAAGTGACACAAGATTCCCTCATAAGCGAATCCACATAGCAACCTAGTGATCTCCGGACGGTCGAACCGCCAACCAAATCGACAATGTGCTCATTGACGCAAGGCACTGGTCAAACATCCTGGATGTGCGAACATTCAGAGGGGCAAATGTCGACTCTGACCACTTCCTCGTAGCAGCTAGATTCAGAGCTCGACTGTCCAATGTCAGAAAGCTGCACCAGCCCATCAGGAGGAGGTTCGACATTGGGCGCCTGAGCACACCGGAGGTTGCCAGAGTCCACAGGGAGCAGCTGAGCGAAAGACTCTACGGTATGCATACGTCGAACACAAATGCCAATAATATGTGGCTGCATTGCCGCTCAGCCCCCGACAAGAAACCCGTGGTATGATGGCGAGTGTGAGCAGAAAAAGGCAGCAACCGACGAGGCGTACCAAAAGGCGCTGCAGAGGAAAACTAGGGCAGCACAAGAAGAGTACCGAGCCAGAAGAAGGGAGGAGAAAAAACTACTGCGACAAAAGAAAATAATCTTCGACGCCTCCCAGCTCAAGGATATCGAGTAGTCTAGGGATAAACATAAAATACGAGCCTTTTACAAGAAAGCCAAAGGCATTGCAGGAGGCTTCAAAAAGAGCACCCTGGCTCTTCGAAACTGCGAGGGTAATCTTTCCACCGACCCGCAGGGAATAGTGGATGTATTTAAGCAGCACTTCCAGCAGCTGCTTAACGAACATGACCAAGAGAGAGTGGTAGGGACCGAGGAAATCCTAACTCCAGCCGCTGAAGTAGTCCTCCCATCCAGCATCGAAGAAGTTGGCGCAGCTATTCAGAAGCTGAAGAATAACAAGGCCGCAGGCTCAGATGGCTTGCCATCAGAGTTCTTCAAGGCTGGCGGCGATGTTCTGGTAGGGAGCATGCACCAGGTCATCTGCAGAATTTGGGAAGATGAAAGCATGTCCGACGACTGGAATACCAGCTCTATATGCCCCATCCACAAAAAAGGCGATCCTACCTCTTGCAAGAACTATAGAGGTATATCCCTGCTCAATGTCACATACAAGATCCTGTCCAGCGTATTGTGTGAACGTCTAAAACCATTTTGCACCGCACTAATCGGCAGCTACCAGTGCGGCTTCCGGCCCAGCAAATCAACTATAGACCAAATTTTCACACTTCGACAAATCCTGGAAAGGACCAACAAGTTTCGAATGGATACACACCATCTTTCATCGATTTCAAGGCCGCATACGACAGCATTCATCGTGAAGAACTGTTTGGGGTGATGGCAAAATTCGGGATCCCGGTAAAACTGATCCAGTTGTGTCGCGCCACGCTAAAAAACACGCGATGCACCGTGCAACTCGGTTCTAAGACCTCGGAACCATTCGAAACATGCACCGGATTTCGGCAAGGAGATGCGCTGTCGTGTGACTTCTTCAACCTGATGCTGGAGCAGATAGTGCGACGGGCAGGCGTCAACAGGGAAGGCACTGTCTTTTACAAGTCCATCCAGCTGCTAGGATACGCGGATGATATCGACATCATCGCGTGTTATCGCCGTGGCATTGTGGAAGCATTCACGGCGATTGAAGAACAGGCGAAACGAGTTGGTCTTAAGATCAATGAGGACAAAACGAAATACATGCTGTCAAGCAAAAACCAATCCGTCGCTCATCACTTGGGACAAAATATAACAATTGACAGCTAAAATTTCGAGGTAGTTAAGGAGTTTGTCTACCTCGGGGCAAACGTAAATTCCACGAATGACACCACAGTGGAGATCCGGCATAGAATCGCCCTTGGCAACCGCTGCTACTTCGGCTTGTCCAAACAACTGGGGTCAAAACTCCTCACTCGAAAGACCAAAGTCATGCTTTACGAAACGCTCATTCTGCCAGTCTTGCTGTACGGAGCCGAAAGCTGGACGATCAGGACAGCGGAGCTGATTTTGGGTTCTTTCGAAAGAAAAATTCTGAGCCGGATATTTGGTCCTGTCTGTGAGGAAGGTGAATGGAGAAGAAGACACAACCGCGAACTCTACGAGCTGTACCAGGATGTGGATGTAGTCCGGAAGGCAAGGATCCGACTTCACTGGCTCGGCCACATCGAGCGCATGGACATCAACGCTCCAGCTAAGAGGGTCTTCGACTCCGAGCCTCCTGGTTCGAGAAGAAGAGGAAGACCGAACCTCCGGTATAAAGACCAAGTAATCGCGGATGTAAGACATCTTGGTCTTGACAACTGGAAGCAGCGTGCCCGGGATCGTCAAGGATGGAAGGCAGCTATAGCTCAGGCTCAGATCCTCCATGGATCGCAGGCCTGATAAGTAAGTAAGTCTAGATAACCGGCGAAAGTGTCTTTAACGATTTTAAGTTCCGAGAGCGTGGCTGCTGGTAGTCGGTAGTCTGTTTCTGTATTCGAGCGATTGTCGTTACCCTGGACCGGTTGGCCCTGGATGAGTTTAAAAGTATCCTCTAGGTAACCGGCGAAGGTGTCTGATTTTTCCTTATCTTCCTTAGCCAATTCGCCTCGACCTTTTTTTATTGGTGGTGCCTGGATTTGCGGCTTTTTAGCACTTTTTACAGCTCTCCATAGAGAGTAATTTGATTCTTTCTCTGAAGTCAAGTTTTCTAGAAAAATGCCGATACATTCATGCTTGTAGGTAGTTTGCACTGATTCCCTTCGTGATAAAGAATTCAATTAAATCAGGAGTTTTTGCGACATCTGACGGCCGGTACGTCGGTTTTCCCGTTGAATGAAACTCGCAGCCATTTTCCATACCAGCTTGGTAGAGTGCTTTACCTTTTTGCGAGTTATATCGTGAGTCCCAAAAGGTGTGTTTAGCATTCAAGTCACCACCAATAATAAGATAACAAAATCATAAAAAGCAATATATTTCAGTTATGGTATACCACCCGTTTCCTTTGTTCGCTTTTCCTGTTTTGCTTATGTTTGGAGTTGTCGAAATGCCACTAGTTGGAGTTTACTACGTGTGTACCGAAGGGTAAAATATTATTCTTCTTGCATATTACACCCCGGTTTTCCATAAAATTACCCGGGTGTTAAGGGCTAAATGACAAGAAATACGAAGAGATGGGAATGAAAAGTTCATAGTGGGGTTTTTTTTATACTTTTTATGTTAATGTTAATGTGAGTATAATTCGAATTTAGTTTTATAAACGCATTTTGTGAGAAAGAGATATTTCATGATAACTAGACAGAAGAAGATCGCGTCGCACCTGGGACGCTAATGTAATTTAATCTTGGCTTCTGCAGCCATCTTAGGGGTTGGATCCGAAGACGTCGTACTAGGCCGATGTTACTGCACAACATCGTTGTATCTTCTCCTCCACTCTCCGTTTATACAAACGGGACCATATATTAAAAGCATCGAAACGACCAAGGGCCTCCTCAGACTTTCGTTAAAGTCCAGGCCTCTGTGCCAAAGAGGAAGACAGGGATGATTAAAGTTTCGTACAGCGCAACTTTGGTCATTCGAGAGAAGGCCCTACTTCTCAATTGCCTCTTGAGCCCAAAGAAGCAGCGGTTGGCAAGAGTAATTCTGTATCATTGGCGTCCCGCTGTGTTCGTCCAATTACGTCAATGTCATCGGCGAACGCAAGCAGTTGTGCAATCGTGAAATAGATCGTACCTCGTGGGTTGGCCAGTGAGTCCCGTATGATCTTCTCAAACTCGATATTGAAAAAAATACATGGCAGAGCGTTACCTTGTCCAAATACTTTTTTAACCTCAAAGGTCTCGTTTAATTCGGTACTGAACTTAATTGAGCAGCGAAATTCTCCATTATCATCCTGCATAATCTGACGAGCTGACGGAGACATCTCTCCGTCTACATAGCTCGTCTCTATGCACACTGTCATATGCGGCTTTGAAATCGACTTGCGGCTTGGGTCTTCTCCAAGATTTGCCGCAGTGTGAATATTTGATCTATTTTGGATTTACCTGCCCTGAAATCTGTACATAGTTGTAACGTCAAATAAAATTAGTCCCACAACGATATCGTCATCCGTTCGTGAGATATTATTAACGAAAAGAGGACCCACAAGGACTCAACAAATCACGAATCGTCAAGATGTGTCTATGGTTTTCGCTCGCAAAATCCTGTTATAGCTTTTACTTGGAACTTAATATACTGTAGTATTATATACTGCCTGCCATCTATACATATGTATGTGTTTTTCCTTCACTCTTCCTTTTTTCTTAGATGCCGCGTTGAATGCCTTCTTTCGGGATTGGATTTGACCATTTGGAGAGAAGCTGTAGTATCTATTTTCTCTTCATAACTACTTTGCCTACGGTGGGGGGCAGGTACCTTTACCTCTTACTTACTTTACTTTGATGGCGCTACAGTTCGGGGTGAACCAGGGAATCAACCAACAAGCATCTTCAACCGGCCCGATTTTCGGCCAGCCGCATCCAGTGCCGCACGCCTAGTTGGTTGAGGTCCCCTTCCACCTGTGCGCGCCACCTTAAATGCGGTCGTCCTCTGCTGCGTCGTCCCTCGGGGTTGGAGTCGAAGACTCTTCGGGCCGGAGCGTTGATGTCCATTCGCTCTACATGGCCTAGCCATCTTAGACGTTGGATACGAAGACGTCTAACCAGGCCGATGTCGCTGTACAGCCCGTACAGTTCTTGGTTGAATTTCCTCCTCCATTCTCCGTTTACACAAACGGGACCAAAGATTGCACGCAGAATTTTCCTCTAGAAACGTCCAAGAGCCTCTTCATCCGCTTTTGACAACGTCCAAGCCTCAGCGCCGTAGAGGAGGACCGGGATGATTAAGGTTTTGTAGAGGGAAACCTTAGTTTTTCGAGAGAGGGCTCTACTACTCAATTGCCTCTTGAGCGATTGGCAAGAGTTATTCTGCGTTTTATCTCAGCGCTGGTGTCGTTGCTGCTTGTCACTACCGCGCCAAGGTAGACGAAGTCCTTGACTACTTCAAAAATATAGCTGCCGAAGGTGACGTTCTGACCAAGACGTCGGTTTTGTGCGTCTTTCTTGGATGACAGCATATATTTGGTCCTGTCCCCACTTACCCTTAGACCCACTTTAGCCACTTCTGCTTCAATGCTTGTGAACGCCTCATTGACGTCTCGCTTTGTCCGTCCAATAACGTCAATGTCATCTGCGTAGGCAAGCAATTGTGTGGACTTGAAGTAGATCGTACCTCTTGTATTGGCCGCAGAGTCCGGCACGATCTTTTCAAGAATAATGTTGAAGAAATCACATGACAGTGCGTCACCCTGTCTAAAACCTTTTTTAACATCAAAGGGGTGGGTTAGTTCACCTCCGACCTTAATGGAGCAGCGAGAGTTCTCCATAGTCATCCTGCATAAGCTGACGAGTTTGGCAGGAATGTTAAAACATGACATAGCTCTGTATAGCTCGTCTCTATAAACACTGCCATACGCGGCTTTAAAGTCGACAAAAAGATGGTGCGTGTCGACCTGGAATTCATGGGTCTTCTCCAAGATCTGCCGTAGTGTAAATATTTGGTCTATCGTGGATTTTCCTGGCCTGAAACCACACTGGTAGGAACCTATCAGATTGTCCACGAACGGTTTCAGGTACTTACACAGTACGGCAGAGAGGATCTTGTACGCGATGTTCAGGAGGCTTATCCCTCTGTAATTGGCGCAGTCATAGGGGTCTCCTTTCTTATGGACCGGGCAAACGATACTGAGATTCCATTCATCGGGCGTGCGTTCTTCCGACCATATCTTGCAGATGAGTTGGTGCATGTTCCTAACCAGCTCATCGCCAGCTGCTTTAAACAGCTCCGCGGAGAGTCCGTCTGCTCCAGCAGCTTTATATGACTTAAGTTTCGATATCGCTATCTTAACATTGTCTAGGTCGGGTGGACGGTATTCTCCTTCGTCTTCGTCCATTGTGAATGGTTCGCTCTGCCTGACGGCGGCATTTTGACTACCATCGCCGTTATACAGTCGGCAGAAGTGGTCCTTCCACAATCTCAGCATCGACTGTGACACCTTTACCTCTAATTTTCATTAATACAAACAAGGCCAATAAGTGAACGCTGGCTTATAGCAATCGCAGTTTTCTCTTAACTTTAAGAAGGTCAAAGTCCCCGACTATATAGGAGAACCGCTATAATCAGAGCCTTGTATAAGGCCGCCTTATTTATCTGAAAGGTGACATTGCTTTATCACCTGGAGGGTGTAGCTGTCAATGGTGATAATCGGATCACATCGTCGGATTGAGCGGTCTTCCTAAATGGCAGCATATATTATTGTCTTCATTTAAAACCAGTCCGCTCTCGGTTTTCGCAAGCAGTTGTGTCTTATTTCCCCCACGAATTCCAGATGATCTTTTTCCAGAACAAAAGTAAATACAGAACCGAACTTGGCCGAGAGTCAAAAGATCTACATACATCATCATACTATACAACCTTTGTGATAAGGATGCCAAAACTAGACATAGTTATTTTTGGCCCATCTCACCTTACTCGGAAAGTGGACTATTAGATGATACACATGTATGTATCGATATGATACATACATCGATAAAGTCTAAATTGGTTTCAAAGGTTCTAAGCATTTGCAAAATATATTAGAGAGGGTCTCATAGGTGATATTTAGGAGATTAATTATTTTATAGCTTATCCAGTCAAAGAGGTTACAAGAGCCTAGCCCATATACGCACATGTACACTACACTTAACGTAGAAGCAATAACTTGAAATCATTGCCAATCCTACTTACGGTAATTTGAAAAGTGTATAAAGTGCAATAAGATCTTGGTTTGCAATACAATCATTTTATGATCCCATTTGCTCATCCTGTAATAGAAGAATCTGTCATTGGCCACGATATAAATGTTCGCTATTAGTGAAAAGAGAGAATATTTTAAAGGTTAGGTAACACCTTTAAGAAAAAGTTTTATGAGTGCATGTTTTCTGGCCTAATAAATTCTACTTGGTAACCTTATGGATGTCTACTAGCCACATGAAATATTGATACGTTCCTTTTTCTACAATAGATATCTCCCTAAGAAGGCAATTTACCCAAACGGAGACGTACATATGTAGTTTCTCACAGTGCAGATGATAGCGGTTCTACATTTCATGATTTTATAGGACCATCAAATGTCTTGTTCAACTTTTGAAAATGGGTCCTAAAATTGACCAAACAACGCTTAGTCGCGTTCCACAGTATTGCAAAATATCCCCCTTTGATGCAAACATAAATCTCATTAACTATTCAACGACATACTATCAAGGACATTACTGAACAAAGGGATGCTGAAATGGAAAAAAATGAATTGATTGTAAATACAATATAATTCCTCGACGAACAGTAAAAGTCAATTGGACAACAAGGACGTGGAAAACAATGAAAGTTCAGGGCCACTACAGTTGATGTTTCTACACTCCTCTTAGATCAACAATTATTTTGGCATTGAAGCCTTTGAGATTGGTATATAGTCTTATTTCACTGTGTTCGTTATTCCGTTAATTGTTATCCTAATATTCCTCTATAAAGGCAAGGGTAGGTTGAGTTGAGACAAAATCTTGAAATGTAAATAATGAAATTCATGCGCTCGAAGGGAATATGGATGGAATTCAACACGTTTTACCTGAAACGGTGGCTTAATGGAATGGTAGTATGACGGTAGATTCATCTCATTGACACATCCAACACCATGATATTAAAGAAGAGCGAGAGACAGAAATAAGAACAAGAGAAGCTGTCTTCTTTTTTGGGGGACTCAGTGGCATGCAAATTTTGTAATTTTCCCTTCAAATTAATTCTAATAAAGTACATCTGATACAGAAGCTGAGCAGTTTGTGTCTGATGGTAAGGTCGTCCTTTTCACTGACCTCATCGCCGCCGACACAGGTACGTGTGCTCCTTAGCTATCCTTTATCTGGTATAAGGGAATGATACATGGACCCATTGAATGGAGAGGCCAAAAGAATGATGTGTTTGAGCAGAAGAATTGTACAATACATTTGTGGTTGTGTACTAATCCTCATTGGCGTAGCAATTATATGTATGTGAAGAGGGTGTAAGACGAGGCACATACATACATACAAGGACGAGAACAGAAATCACGAAAGGTTAACAAAAAAAAAAAAAAGAAGACGTCGAGCTCAAGAAGAATAAAAAGAAGGACGACGACGATAAGGAAATTAATTTGAAAACGTATGTAAATTGTTGAATTCTTTTCTATTCCTTTGTTTATAGGTATTAATTTATTTATTTCGATGAACAATGCGAACAAGCCCATGAGGCAAAACAAGAGGCATACAAAGCCATGCTGCAACGACGGACGAGAGCTGCTCGCGAAATCTATGAGCAGAAGAGAAGAGAGGAACACACGCTTTTCAGAAAAAAAAGAGAGAGCACGGAAAGCATGAGATCAAAGAGATGGAGAGATGCTTCCGCAGGAATGACGACCGTAAAGTTTACAATAAGGTAAAACGAACATGCCATGGCTATAAGGCCAGAGCGGCGGCCTGCAGGGATGAAAATGGAGAACTGGTATAGAGTCACAGTCGATGCTGAGGATTTGGAAAAACCACTTCTGCAGACTGTATAACGGCGATGATAGACACAATACCGCTGTCAGGCAGAATGAGCTATTTGTAATGGACGACGATGTAGGAGAATTCCATCCAGCCGACCTAGACGAAATCAAAACAGAGATATCAAGACTTAAGTCTAATAAAGCCGCAGGCGCAGACGGGCTGTGTGTGTGTTTATTTTTCATACTTTGGAGGTGAGTTGTAATTGCACTTTTTAATAGGATGGTTAGGTGCGGAAACTGTCAGGAAGATATCGTCAGCGACAGTGATTGTGTAAAGTGCACTTCCTGCGCAAGGAAGCTGCATTTTGGCTGCACAACCATCTCCGCCAGAACATTTAGGGGGATGTCCAATGATCAAAAAAATCCTGGAGATGTCAGTACTGCCGTTCTCGTGCCGCAGCACCAAGTGACCAAGTCTCCGGCGACGAAATATCCACAGACCCAGAAACACCACTAATCTTCTCGGGGAAGATGTCAAGAGGGACATCGCTGATATAAAGATGACCTTGAAAGAGTACCTGTGGTCAGTAGAGTTTCTGTCTAAAGGATACGACGACATGAAGGAGACAATAAAGAAAAACAACGAACTTCTAAATGTACTGACGGGACAGATCAACGATTTAAAAACACAATGCGAACACAAAGACACAATAATACAAACAATGCAAAACCAAATTAACAGAATGGAACAAGAGTTAATAAAACACAATGTTGAAATCACAAATATACCGCATACAAAAGACAAAAATTTGCTGGAAGTGTTAAAGGAAGTGGGAAAAGCGGTTGGTACCGAAATAAATAACACCGATATAGATACCGTTTACTGCATCAACACAAAACAAAGAACAAAGACACCGAAAATTGTGGTATCACTTACGAACTCGAGGTGTAAAGCAAATCTTTTACACTGCGTCAAGGTGAATGGACCACTGAAAAATGAAAATATTAAAAACAAACTGATTATGCACAACATCAGCGAAAGCCAAAAAACGGAAATACTTACCAGTAGAATCTACGTGAATCCCCAATTAACGCCAGCAAACCGAGCACTTCTGTGGCAAACCAAAACAAAAGCCAGAGCTGCGGGATGGCAGTTTGTCTGGATGAGAGTCGGACGAATATTAACTCGTAAGGGTGAAGGTACACCTGTACTACGAATTGCTGATGCTGAAGACGTAAACAAAATCGTCTAAGCATTAATCTCTTTGACACTTATTGCATAAAAAACAACAACCAATATGAATTTCAACAACGATGGAAATGAAAATGAGTGTGTCCAAATGTCAACTATAGATTACAGATTGTACAAAACGTTTAATGATATCAATATAAATGATGTGAGTCATCTAGAATTTTTATGTGTGTATCTAAACATTAGGTCTCTGAGGAAGAATTGGGATTTACTGGTATGCAGTATTGATAAAATAATGAAGTATATTAAAGTCATCATATTAGTAGAAACAAACATATCTAACGAAGAAAACTGTCTCTATCAACTTAGTGGCTTTAACGCGGAATTTTAAAATAGGCAGAATCGACGTGGTAGTGGGATTGCATTATATGTAAGAAAGGAAATAAAATATATAAGAAATGATTATTGCTCAAAACATTACGAAAACGTACATATTAAAACCAAGTTGTACGGGAAAGAATTTTCTCTCTTA
Organism: Eumerus sabulonum; assembly: GCA_951905685.1. NCBI lineage: Eukaryota > Metazoa > Arthropoda > Insecta > Diptera > Syrphidae > Eumerus > Eumerus sabulonum. The sequence goes on along the minus strand of OX645061.1, from coordinate 95,340,271 downwards.
GGAATATATCGACCACCAAATCACAACGAACACCTTTTCATACAAGAATTCGAAACACATATTGATTCTGTCTACAAAAAACATAGTATTATAGTTATGGGAGACATGAACATAGATGTGCAGAATAATGAAAATACATACGCTAGAAGGTATAGCGGAATGATCAATTGGAAGGGTTTACAAAATGTTGCATTATCGAATACTAGAGTCGATTTAAACAGAGGATTGAATACCATAATTGATCATTGTCTGGTTAGAACCGATCGCAATAAGATTCATGCATCAACAGTGGAATCAAACACATACATATATCAGACCATTATGCCATTATGTATGGAATACCAAAGGACACAAGAACCCAAAATAAAATTACTCAAAAAACAATCCTAAGTGAAAATAGAAATCGGGAACATATGTCGACAATTGACTGGGGTATTTTGGACAATGCGACAAGCGTCGATGATCTTTATGGAAAGATAGTAGAAATTTTCAATGACGTCTATAAAAAGTCCTTCGTAAATATTCAAATTAAAGCCAGAAAAAGGGAAAATCCATGGATAAATGCAGAGACTTTAGCTCTCTGTAAAGAAAGAGATAAAATTTACAACAAATGGAAAAACAATATACGGTGCTTACATGTTGAACAGGAGTACAAAATTTTTAGAAATTACGCCAACAAGCGAATAAAAGAGATAAAAATATCTTATTATATGTATAAATTTATAAACTACCGAAAGGATCCCAAGAATACCTGGAGGCTCATAAACAGCATTCTAGGAAGGACCTCTTATAATATAGATGAAGTAGTAACCAGGAATTTCACCTCAGGCTTAAGTATAGACGTTATACAAAACAAATTCGCCACACAGTTTACTAAAGAAATCAAATCTGTTATACACAGATGGGACATAAAAACCTTTGGTGCCATAGAATCAACCACTTGTCAATCAATGTTCCTTGGAAGCGTAGCGGAAGACGAAATAAGCAGTATATTAAGCAGGATGAATACCAATAAATCACCTGGAGTGGACAACGTCCGAGTCAAAGACCTGAAAAAATACTTAAGTATGTTAACATCACCAATAACTCAGCTGGTGAACAAGTCACTCGAACAAAATCAATTCCCAAGAAAGATCAAAATTGCAATCGTTCGGCCTATATACAAATCGGCGAAGAAAGATGATGTTGCTAACTATCGCCCCATTTCCATCCTACCCGCGTTAGATAAGGTAATAGAAGAAGTAATGGCGAAGAGACTACAAAACTACCTTTCCAAGTATAATATAATCAATAAAAGTCAGTACGGGTTCATGAGAAACAGGAATGTAAACCAATTGCTCAGGGAATTTGCAAACATTATAAAGGCCAACCTGAACACAAATCATCACTCGCTAGTGATTTTTATTGATTTCAAAAAGGCGTTTGACACACTTTGTCATAGCAGAATTATATTAATGCTTGAAAAGATTGGTATTCGAGGTCACATATTGGACTGGTTTGCCAGTTATCTATGCGACACAAGCTTCCAGGTCAAAATATCCAACAGCTTCAGTAACCTTACAAACGCTGAGACGGGAGTTCCACAAGGCTCGATCTTAGGACCTCTCCTCTTTGTTATGTATGTAAATGATATGCTGTCAGTGTTGCGAGATAGTACTGGACTCCAGTATAATGATGATACTGCTATAATTGTGAACGACAAAAACTTAAACATAGCCACTCAGAGAACGCAATCTGAAATCGACAACATTGCACGTTGGTGCCATGATAGTGGACTTATCATTAATGCAAAGAAAACGAAGTTAATGCATATTCGGCCGAGCCACGTAATAAGAACACCAATCAACATTCGGTTGCACAGTTTCGAATGTCTGCACAAAAACAGTTTTAACCAAAACCATTCAAACTGTACAGATGATTGCGTGAACCGTACAGATACTGTGAACGTCTATCGATACCTTGGTGTGGAAGTAGATTCGTACTTCAAGTGGGACTACCACATAAAGTATCTCTGCACGCGGCTGCGACAGTCTACATATGCTCTTTATCATCTGAGCAACTTCACGTCTTTCACAGTTCTTAAGCAAGTTTACTTCTCCTTGGTGGGGCAATACTGCAGTACGGCATACTGGCATGGGCTAATACGGCACGATACAGGGTACAGGAACTGCAAAGGGCACAGAATAGGATATTTAAAATTCTTCTACGGGCAAAATATGGCAACAGGTATGTACATTCTATTGATCCAAGTGCAGTCTTAAACTTATTAAATGTACAAAAACTTTTTGTCTTTAACATGGCTATGGACTCATACACCGATGTTCGGTTTAAACATCCAACTGACCACAACATCAATACGAGACAAAGGACGGACGGTGTGCTCAAGATACCATGGACCCACAACTCGTATGGAAGACAGCAGCTTGCTTATGTGGTTCCCGTAGTCTTCAATCAACTGCCAAGGCGTTTATGGAATATACAATCAATTCAGACCAGGAAACGGAAATTAAAACAGCACATCTTATGTAATCCAATAAATGTACATTAGACTCACCCATTCACAAAAAAAAAAAAAAAAAAAAAAACACCCACTGCACGGAAATAGTAGGATCAACTTAATATGTATAATGAAGCCCTTAGGGCTTCGCAGATCTCCTTCAAACATTGCCTACACTGTTCTCTTTATATTATATAATATTGTTACTTCTGTATTAAGCAAATCATGTAAGGTGGACCTATATCTCACATGGACTCTCTCCTACCGCTTCAAGGTTTATCCAGCATTGAAGAGATAACTCCATGGGGATATAATAAGCCGACATACACCTATAAAATATCTCTGTAACTAAACAATAGAGGCAATAAATAAAATACAAATACAAATTTGGCTGGACTGGATGGGACTGGAATGGCCGGAACTGGTGAGACGGGGCTGGTCTAATCTGGACTGGATGGGACTGGACTGGGTGGGACTGGACTGGACGGAACCGGACTGGACAAGACTGGGCTGGGCGGGGCTGGCCTGGTCTGGACTGGACGGTACTGGACTGGAAGGGACTGAACTGGACGGGGCTGCCCTGGACTGGACTGGGTGGGACTGGACGGGACTGAACTGGACCGGACTGAGCTGGACGGGACTGGACTGGACTGGACGGGGCTGTCCTGGACGGAATTAGACTGAACAATATGGGCTGGACGGGGCTGGCCTGGACTGGACTGGACGGGATTGGGCTGGACGGAACTCTACTGGACGGGACTGGACTGGACGGGGCTGGACTGGACGGGGCTGGCCTGGACTGGACTGGGTGGGACTGGACGGGACTGAACAGGACCGGACGGAGCTGGACGGGACTGGATTGGACTGGACGGGGCTGGCCTGGACGGAATTAGACTGAACAAGATGGGCTGGACGGGGCTGGCCTGGACTGGACTGGACGGGATTGGGCTGGACGGAACTGTACTGGACGGGACTGGACTGGACGGGGCTGGACTGGACGGGCTGTTCTGTACCGGACTGAATGGGACTGGACTGGGTGGGACTGGACTGGACTGAACTCCGGGGCTGGCCTGGACCGGAGTGTATGGGATTGGATTGGGTGGGAATGGACTGGACGGAACTGGACTGGACAGGACTGGGCTGGACGGGGCTGGCCTTGACTGGACTGAACGGGATTGGGCTGAACGAGGCAGGTCTGGACCGGACTGAATGGGACTGGACAGCGTGGAACTGGACTGGACGGGACGGGGCTTGTCTGGACCGGACTGGATGGGACTGGACCGGACGGAACTGGATTGGACAAGACTGGGCTGGACGGGGCTAGCCTGGACTGGAATGAACGGGACTGGACTGGACGGGACTGGACTGGACGGGACTGGATGGGCTGGTCTGGATGGGACTGGACTGGACGGAACTGGACTGGACGGGACTGGAATGGACGGGACTGGACTGGACGGGGCTGGTCTGGACGAGACTGGACTGGACGGGACTATTCTGGATCGGACCGGACGGGACTGGACTGAACGGGACTGGTCTGGACTACGGCTAGTACAAATTTGAAAAAAGAACTCAACTCAAATACGGTTTCTGGTAGAACGCTGGGGACAACTAGATATGGTACAACCATTGATGCAATGTTTTCACGATTCGTAACTCACGTAACTTCTGATGTTCATAAATCGTATTTCAGTTTTCACAAACCTTTTGTCACAATATTTAACAAAGATGTTACTGTTTCCGAAATAAATGATGTATTGTAAGAAATATGTTTTTGTGTATCATAATTTAAGTAATATATTTTAGCAAATTAATATGAATAAACATATCAATATAAAAAATAATGTGCTTTCTTCGAATATGATATGAATATATTTTCAGATAATCATTTTTAAGAAGGAAACTCCAGTTACGCGTCGGAGCTGACACGCAACATTTTTTTATTGTTGCATGTATGATCGATTCTTCTTCTTCTTAACTGGCGCTACAGTTCGGGGTGAACCTGGGCCTCCACTAACATGCCCCTCCAAATAGCACGATCTTTTGCTAGGAGAAGGCTCTATTACTCAATTGCCTCCTGAGCCCAAAGAAACAGCGATTCGGAAGAGTGATTCTGCGTTTGATTTCGGAACTGATGTCGTTGTTCCAGGTCACTGCGGAGCCCAAGATAGACGAACTCCCTAACTACCTCGAACTTATATCAGCCAATACAAACGTTCTGGCCAAGACGTCGGTGGTGAGCGTCCTTTTTTGATGACAGCATGTATTTAGTTTTGCCCTCGTTTACCGCCAAACCAATTTTCGCCGCCTCCATCTCCATACTCGCAAACGCCTCATTGACATCTCGCCGTGGTCTACCTATTATGTCAATATTGTCGGCGTATGCAAGGAGCTGCGAGGATTTGAAATAGATTGTGCCTCTTGTATTGGCTAGTGATTTATGCACAATCATTTCTAATATGATGTTCAAGTAATCACACGACAGCGCATCGCCCTGTCTAAATACTTTTTTCACATCCAAACTATCGGCAAGGTGTTCACCGATTCGGATTGAGCAGCGAGCATTCTCCAAAGTCACCCTGCATAGTCTGATCAGTTTAGCAGGTATGTCAAAGATAGCGTTGTATAGCTCGTCTCTAATTACGCTGTCGTATGCGGCTTTGAAGTCGACAATTAGGTGGTAAGCGTCGACTTGGAATGCATTGGTTTTTCCCAGGATCTGCCGTAGTGTGAAGATTTGGTCAATGGTGGACTATCCCGGCCTATATCCGCACTGATAAGGAGCTTTCAGCTTAATTACAAAAGGCTTCAGGCGGTCACCCAAAACGGCAGAGAAGATTTTGTAGGCGATGTCAAGGAGGCTTATTCCTCAGATCATATCTTACAGATGACCTGGTGCATGCTCCCAACCAGGTCATCCACAGCTGCCTTTAAGAGCTCAGCACACAGTCCGTCTGCACCAGCAGCTTTATTCGACTTGAGCTTCGATATGGCAATCCCAACTTCATCGAGGCCAGGGGGATATAATTATCTGCGGTCTCCGTCGATTAGAAATGGATCATTCTGCCTGACAGCGCCGTTATACAGTCAGCAGAAGTGGCTATCCATATTCTTAACATCGACTGCGAATCTACTAGTAGGTGTCCGTAACCATCCCTGCAGGCTTCCGTTCTGGCTTTATAATCTTGGAATATTCGCTTTATCTGTTGATAAAACTTTCGAACGTCACGCCTGCAGTAACACCTCTCTAAATCCTCAATCGCGCGCTTCTCGTGCTCTTTCTTCTTTCTTCTGAGAAGCTTATGCTCCTCCCTTCTTTTTAACTCGTAGTGCTCACGAGCTGCTCTTGTTATTTTATGCAGCAAGACCTTATATGCATCCTGCTTCGCTGTGTGAATCCTCCTGCCCTCGTCATCGAACCAGGTGTTTATTCGTGGTGGAGCCTTGAAACCCAAACCTTCCGATGCAGAGCTTTTCAGGGCTTGTTTGCAAAAGCTCCACTGCTGTTCTATTGATAGTGTGGAGGATTGAGGTGTATTGGAGAGCTTAAGGGAGACGCGATCGGTAAAAGCACGAGCAGTTTCTGGCGCTTGTAGTTTTCCGACGTCATAATTTTGTATTCTTACTCTACTCTCCTGCGTTCGTGACATCCGTAAGCGCATCTTGGCTACTAAAAGATAGTGGTCCGAGTCGATGTTAGCCCCTCGGAAAGTTCGGACATCAAGAATAGTGGAGGAGTGTCTGACGTGTCGATCGCGATGTGATCAATCTGGTTGGTAGTCGATTGATCAAAAGACCGTCAAGTGCCTTTGTGTTTTCAAGGTGCGGGAAGCGCGTACAGGCTAGAAGGAAATTTCGCCCCGTAGCGAGATCAATCAGCCTGTGTCCGTTATCGGATGTGGTGTCGTGTAGGCTATGTTTGCCGATGATTCGTTCAAAGATGCTTTCCTTACCCAGCTTAGCATTGAAGTCTCCTAGTACAATTTTGATGTCATAGCTCGGACATTGGGCATACCTTCTGTCTAGGAGATCGTATAACTCATCTTTGGTGGAGTCGTCCTTGTCCTCCGTGGGGGAATGGACGCAGATCAGGCCGAAGCTAAAAAATTTAGCCGTGATACGGATTGTTATGAGGCGTTCGCTCAAAAGCCGAGAGCTTAAGACATTTTGCCTTAGTCCACCTCGAGCAGCAAATCCGCATGCGAACAATCGTTGGCCTCTCTCCCTATAGCAGTCGCCGTAATAAATGTCGCAGTTTTTCATCCGCTTAATACCCGGTCCATTCCATCGCATTTCCTTGATGGCAGTTATGTCCGCTGTACAGCGGTCTTGGGCGTCCGCAAGTTGTTCGGCTGCACGTGGCTTGCTTAGGGAACTAACATTCCACATACAGAGTCGAAGATCATTGTCCTTTTTTCGTTTTTTGCAAGGGTCGTCAACATTATTCCGGTCCGGTATATCCGAGGCTTGTGGTTGTTTCGGAGTTTGGGGTTTTTTTACGGTTACTAAAAAGTGTTGATTTTCCCGTGCCTTACTTAATAAATAATTCAATATGTTCCCAACTGATTTTAGACTAAAACTCAATTCACTAAATTATACAAACTTGTAACATTTTATTCCAGGGTCTCGCAGTCATATGTTAGGGGGTAGTGTAAAAATAACGGACGCTCGGTAGTTAAGGGTTAACTATTTGGGTATCCTGCGGAATACTCTTTCATCCAAATCAAAACAGATGTCTCTAATAATGCCCCAAGCCCACTGCATATGTACATCTCTTTGCATGACATTTAATTTACATCTCCCCTGTTCTGCTCAACAGGGTGGCTGTGGTGCAGTGGTTAACATCATCGACCGCCGAGCGGAAGGTCTATAGTTCAAATTCGCTTCGTAGCCAAGAAAAAGTAATTCCTATACGGACAAAAAGTATGTAACGTATGTAACGCAGAATGACTACGGACTATAACCAACCTGGAATTGGTCGGCTCTCGTCCTATCTAGCTGAGAGTAGTGAACCAACATCAACGAAACGACCCAAACCACTGCACTCCGTCCAGGTTGTTTGTCTAAAACACATCATAAGAGAATATCAAAAAAAAAAAAAAAAAAAAAACTCTGGAACCTGCGCGAGTCTCTAAAACAGAAAAAAAAACCATCTCCCCTGTCCTTGCTGAACTAATGTCCCACATCATTCCCAAATATGGTTTCTGTTTACTCCTATCATTTCTTACACTGTTTCCCTCCTTTAACTAAAGTATCCATGTGTTTGTACAGCGTAGATGTAATCAACAGCAAAAAAACGATTTCCAATTATTACACTGAACCGTAGTAGGACGCCTGCATACTAGCCCATTTGGGGGGAAATGTGAGATTTTCCAAACCGTACCCGTTGTGTACATAGTCGAGTGTCCATGGCAATGACGGACAGTGTCTGGTATTTAACTAAACTGTTGATTGTCTGCTCTAGAAGTATGTACATGAGGGCGGGTAGTTATTCTTCTCCCCACATTCAATGAGTGGTTTGGTTTAATGAGCATTTTATCTTCTTGACTTTGTTATTGATAGATACAGAAGAAATTTAGGCATATGGCTGGACTTTTAAGCATCTGAAAAGATGCCAAGAGTTTTCGCGAACATTTTCCATAGAAAACTGAACGATTCAGGATCAGGTAAAAATTTCGTTGGCATACACTACTTTTCCTATGTAATTTTGTGTTCACGTTTGCTATTATGAAAGTATATATACTAACAGATACCAATTAAGGACTAAGTCAGCTCTAACATTTTTGAGAACTTTCCATTCCTAAGTAATAATTATGCGAAGTTCGTCAGCGAACTGAATCGAATTTCACACCGCTCTGTATCCATAATGAAATGGTCTTACCTTAGTTGCTTTGAAACCACGACTTCTTGGGGGTTTTTAATGAGGAATGGAAAAAATTGAATTAAAGGAAGAGGAAGAGGTTAACTCAAAAAAAAAATAATAAAAACACGCTCCATTCTTACTTAACGAACGTATTTTTCACCCCAGTGCGTTCGCAAATATTGCATTCAACTTCTTCATAATATCTCTTCAATTGTAGCTATGGCTCTGCGATGTTTATACTTGGCAGCAGTGTTATCGACAGGGTCGGGAATATTGCTACCCCTTTCAGACATTTTTACAAAGTTATTTCAAATAAGTCAATTTATTCCCGATCATATGAGTATTTCACGGATATTTTCTTGTCCCTATAAAGTAGTTCAACATCATTGTCGTGCAGATTAACAGGGGCAATATCAACTTTTCCTCACACCTATATCTAAAAATTACATCATAATCCACAGTTGAACGGTTTTTCACCCATGCAAGTTCATCACCTGCAGTGCTCTGTTCACGGCACAGAAAAAGATGAATGCACTTACTTTGCCTAGGCCAGGTGCTCATTAAATTTGAAATAATGGTACATTCTTCGAACCTGACAAAAGACGTTATTCGCAAATTCTCAGTCATTTTCAAACGCTTAATAGCTAATCTCCTTAGCTATTAGTTCAGTTAATAAATTTATACTTAGGCAGCGTGCATCGACGGACAAAAACAGAAACAACCATACATCAATAGAATAGAACAAAATTCTCTCGAGAAATCAGGTGAGTTCATCTCTCTTCAGACGAGACATGGCTTTTAGAGCACACCCTCTGATAAATATATCAGAGGGCAGCGCCCGGCGTGCTGGGGAAGGCCCCCGTGCAGCTGAGACAAACCGTTCTTTGGAGTTTGGTGAAAGAGGCCACGACGTGCTTGCGTTTTGTCTGTTCCACTAGACAACCGATGCATATGAGATTATAGATCTTATCATTGCTGTGTAGATCCAGAAGACCTTTGCCGGTGATAAACCCCATGTTTCGCCAAAAGCTCCTTTGCATTGCCAGAAAGCCGACAACGCTTTGGTGGTTTTTGACTCAACATGCTTTGACCAAAGAAGCTTGCTGAAGGTTAGTATCCTAGATACTACAGCTGCGTCATGTTAGTATTTTTCCTCCTTCTCGTAAAGAGAATGACATCGGTCTTAAGAGGATTGACTGACAGCTCATTTCTAGTACACCAATCATCGATCACATTTAGCGCCGCCTGTGCTTTGAGACGGACAGTCGCTAAACATGAGCCGACAGAAAGAATGGCGACATCATCCGCATGGGCCTGGGCATAGATTCCAGAGCAGCGTCTCCACTTACAGTGCAATTGAAGTGTTTCACTTCACTTTTTCTACTTTTTAACATTTTCACTACGCCACTACGAAAAATTCCAAGACACTACGATTTAAGAAAAGAATATCATATCAAAAAATGTTTAGCTCTACATGGTCCAGTCATCTTAGACGTTGGATTCGTAGACGCCTAACTAGGCCGATGACGCTGTCCAGCCCGTACAGTTGAATCTGCTCCTCCACTCTCCGTTTGTACAAACGGGACCAAATATTGCACGCAGAATTTTTCTCTCGAAATGTTCAAGCGCCTCTTCGTCCGCTTTTGATAACATCCAAGCCTCAGCGTCATAGAGGAGGACCGGGATGAATAAGGTTTTGTATAGGGATACCTTAGTTTTTCGAGAGAGGGCTCTACTACTCAGTTGCCTCTTGAGCTCAAAGAAGCAGCGGTTGGCAAGAGTTGTTCTGCGGTTTATTTCAGCGCTGGTGTGCTTGCTGCTTGTCACCATCGAGCCAAAGTAGACGAAGTCCTTGACAACTTCGTCGACGTCGATGTTGCGCGTCTTACTTTGATGACAGCATATATGTGGTCCTGTCCCCATTTACCCTTAGATGCCGCTTCTGCATCAATGCTTGCAAACGCCTCATTGACGTCTCGCTTTGTCCGTCCAATAACATCAATGTCATCTGCGTAGACAAGCAATTGTGTAGACTTGAAATAGATCGTACCTCTTGTATTGGCCGCAGAGTCCCGCACGATCTTTTCAAGTATGGTGTTAAAGAAATAACATGAGAGTGCGTCACCCTATCTAAACCATTTTTAACAGCGAATGGATCGGTTAGTTCACCTCCGACCTTAATGGAGCAGCGAGAATTTTCCATTGTCATCCTCCACAACCTGACGAAGTTGCCAGAAATGTACAAACATAACATGGCTATATATAGTTCGTCCCAAAGGACAGTACAGTGAATTTTCCTGGCCCGAAAAAACATCGATAGGAACTTATCTAATTATCAAATTGCTTGTTCACACAGCACGGCAGAAAATATCTTATACGCGATATTAACCATTCTTATGAACTGGGCAAACGATGCTGAAGTTCCATATCTTACAGATGAGCTGGTGCATACATGCTCCCAACCAACTCATCTCCCGCCGCTTTAAGTAGTTCCGCGGGAAATCCGTCCGCTCCAGCAGCTTCATAAGACTTAAGTTTCGATATCGCTATCTTAGCATCGTCTGGATCGGGATTCTCCTTCGTCTTCGTCCATTGTGAATGGTTCGCTCTGCCTGACGGCGGCATTTTGACTATAATCGCCGTTATACAGTCTGAAGAAGTGGTCCTTCCACAATCTCAGCATTGACTGTGACTCTGCTATTAGTTGTCCATGCTCATCCCTGCGTTTTACTTTTTGCTAGCACTTTCGAACATCGTTCCTGCAATAGCGTCTCTCCATCTCCTCGATCTCGCGCTCCTCGTTCTCCTTTCTTCTCTTTCAGAAACGCATGCTCCTCCCTCCTTTTCTGTTCATAGATCCATGTGTGTGTAGCCATGTATGCATTCTTTTTCTCTACATGGGCCTATCTGCATTCGTTATCAAACCAGGGGTTTCTCAAAGGTGGTGGCTTGAAACCGTGTACATCTGAGGCGGCCTCTATGATTTGTGCAGATTTCATCGGGACTTGAAAGAGCTTGAGGGAGACTTGATCGGCGACGCTTTCCGACGTTAAATCTTGGTGTTCTTACTCGACTCCGAGAAATTCGCATCCGTACCTTGCCTGCAACAAGGTAATGATCAGAGCCGATGTTGGCTTCTCGAAAGGTTCGGACATCTAGGATGCTGGAGGAGTGTCTGCATTCGATCGCAATATGATCAATTTGATTGACTGTCGATTGATCGAAAGACCGCCAGGTCCCCTTATGGATGTTGAGGCGTGGGAATCGTGTACTTGCTACTACGAGATTATGTTCCGCCATAAGGTCCACTAGCCTTAGTCCGTTTTCTGACGTGGTGTTGTGTAGGCTGTGCTTTTCTATGACTCTTTCAAAGTTAGCTTCCTTACCCAGCTTCGCATTGAAATCTCCTAGAACGATTTTGGAGCGTGGACACATATTCGGCTTATGTTGTCGAGATTGGCCTTAATGCGGATAGTTATAAGGCGTTCGATTACATACAGAAAGCCTCGAATAGCTATGTTTATGTTAACAACATAAAGACTAAATTAAGAATCAATTTAAATGTAAAAGCAGTAAACAACCTACTTATCTCTAAAGTTTTACTTTTCAAAAATAAAAGGACTTTTGACTCACCATCAAAATCAATATCTTTTGTAAACCAATACCGACGCAGCAAGTATTGTAAATCAAATGCCACAAAAACTGTAATACATAAATGTCCGTTATAAAAATAAATTTTGAAAAGAAATATTTTCGCATATCACTTCAATTTACTGTAAAACATTACGATTTTCGGAGCTTTTCACTACAATTTCAATAAAATTAAGTGGGGACGCTGGTTTCGCCTTACACCCCCTTCACATACATACATACATATGTATGTATGAATGAATTTCGCTGATGCCGATGCAGGATGCGTAAATACATACATTATGTATGTACTCGCCTATACGAATGCTTTTAAGCTGCTCGATGTCGAACACACAGGTACTCGTTTCACTGGTCGGACGAGTGATCGTAGTCGTGCAGTGCCTATCTACACCTATTATTCCATTCTTTATACATATACAGGCAAACTGATTCATTCACTGCAAATGTGTACGTTTGTAATCCTATCTATGCATTTATATGGGTTTACAAAGTTATTTTTGCAGTCGGTGTATCTAAAAAACTTAACCGAAATTGCAAAATATTTTAAGTTTTCCCTGATTTATACACTTAACACTAGTTGTGCTCCAAATTTGAAGCTTCTATGTCTGCTAGAAGTGCCTTAGAGTTTTGATGATCGGTCAGTCAGTCAGTCAGTGAGTGACAAGATTAATAAACTTTGACCATTTATAATCCTTAAGCTACTGGTTCAAATTGAATGAAATTTGAAATGTACCGTGTCTATGCAATGCTTGCTTGGTTACTAAAAATTCAGGCTTCTAGTTTTATCCACAATGAAGTTATAGGGGGTCGAAAATGGCCTGTTGTGGTTCGAGAAAAGGATGGTACGGCCGTGCCGCTATTTTGCTCGACTTGGCAGGGGCACTGCCACGATCCCAGATATCTCTATCCAATTCTCGCGAATTTACGTTCGCTTTCAGTTCCAATTTAGTCACATTCAATCGTCGTTGTGTGCGGCTAATTGGAATGAATTTGGGTTGTTCGTGACATGCTTTTGTTCAATTTCTTCTTATTTAAATTAGCACTGGCATCAAATAGATTTATGACAGCAATCAATGCAGTCGAGGTCGCTCAGTTAAAGCTTAGAAAGTAGAAAAATACGTACTGCTGAGAAGTGAATGGTCTTTACTCACTGGCCTCGTTTTCCCTATCGTCCCACTCTGACCAAAAATTCTCTTCAGGAAAATGGGACAAGCTTAATAAAGCGCGCGCTCCTATACAATGTAGACGAACTTTGTGATTAAGTAAGGTGTAGCTTAGTTTACATAAACTTCTTCTTTTTTCTTCTTTTGGTGGCGTTACAGCCCATGAAGGACCAGAGCCAAGCTTCTCTTTAATCACCCATGGTGTGTGTGATTTATTTTTCCCACAGGTGAAAGGTAGTTTACATAAACTACGAGTAAATAAATCATCTTCAGTCGGTGTTTCAATTATGTAGAACAGTTTGCTCTGATAGGCGACACACATATGTATGTCGATATGCTCTTCATGTGTTTTCGCACCTTCGGAATCTGTTGTCCTTTGTAACATGAAGGACATGACCAACTTTCCTTGTTCACGTAATTCACAGAAATGGATGTGGTCGAGAGCAAGCAGTTACACATTCACTTTACCCTGGTCTTTATCGATTTTTTGAAGACTGTTTGTTATGATTGAACTGTCTGCGTGGACATGTTTTATTTGCATATTTTAAATATGTTCAAAGCCTTTTTCATGGTGTGAATATACTGAGAGTCTGGTGTTAGTTATTAATTCTGTCACATTTCAAGGAAAGTTAAATGGAATCTTCTTTGGAGGGATTTGTAATACGTAGAAATGATACCAGAAAATGTTTTTTAGGGGTAAAATGTATGTATATTGGCGTTACAGTCTATGAAGGACCTGAGCCGAGCTTCTCTCAATCACCCATGTTGTGTGTGATTTCATTTTCCTATAGGTGAAAGGGACCTACAGTTTATTGCCGGTTCCGAACGGCTAATTTTGAGACGCTTTTCATGACAATTTTACTACAGGGGGTTTTGTCAGAACCCCGCTGAGGAGAAACACCGTGAAAAACCCGTTTGATGACATGGCTGTGTCGAGATTCGATCCCGTGTCATCGGCGTCAGAGGCCAACACACTACCCACTGCGCCACGGTGCTCTCAAAGGGGTCAAACACTTTACTTAAATAGGTGGCGCTACAGTCCGGTGTGAACCTGGGGCTCAACCAACAAACTTCTCCAGCTGGCACGACCTTTTGCCAGCTGTTTCCAGCGACGAACTCCCAGTTGGCTTAAGTCCCCTTCCACCTGTGTGAGCCACTTTAGATTCGGTCGACATTTGCTGCGTCGTCCCTCGGGGTTGAACTCTTAGACTCTTCGGGCAGGAACCTGGTTATATATTCTAAATGGCCTAGCCAGCTTAGATGTTGGCTCCGTAGACGTCGTACTGGGCCAATGTCGCTATACAGCCCGTATAGTTCATCGTTGTATCTTAATAATAACATAGACGTGTCTATCAGTGCGCTGAGATCTAAAGTCAAGGCCTTGGACAAACATCTAGAAGCAATCGACGTCTCCTTGAATAGACCGCAAAGTGAGCCCAATTTCCCCCCCCTCACGACTCTTAAGACTGATATTAAGTCTATTCTCGACTCGTGGTTTAGTGCTCTGTGTGCTGACCTCAAAAAATCGATCGACTCCCACGTGCCTTCTATCAACGACTGCCTGAAATCCCTCCGATCCGACCTGGAGATCCATTTCCAAAACTCTAGTAATGACTTCCGCTTCATGGAGCTAACACGCAAGCTTGATGATCTTCGTAATGATGTCGCAGCTAATCGCATATTATTAAGCGATTTAGGTGAAGAATTGAAGTTCATGCCAATTAGATCCAACGGCACCCCTCAGCCACAGCCGTACGATACATCGATCATGGATGAATTGAATGAAACCACACGGACCCCCCCACCTTTGCTCCAAGCCCCTGCCCTATCAAGGACTCTATTGGCAGCGTCACCACCTCTGGAAATGATAACACCTCAACCAGCTCAGCTGCCTACCATTCAACGTTTTGGTACCTCTTGGACTCAATCTGAGTGGAACAACAGGCTCCAAAAAATTTGCGACAACAACTCCGCCCAACTCACCATCGATGGAACTCCCGAAAACGCTGATGCTGCTTGGTTAACCTACCGTTTTAATAAAAAGTATAATATAAGTATAAGTAATTGTAAGAAAATACCCAATAAGCCTAACTCCTTCCAATTTGATATTCCCCTCAAATACAAATGGCTTTTCCTCACCCCCTCTGGTAAAACTTTACATTTCCATAAGATCTTTCCTAAAATAAATGCCAAAGCACCAAAAAAGCAAGCTTCCATACGTCCAAAACCTAACAATTTTCAACCCAAGGTCAGCGAGCATCCCAAATTTCCACCTAATTCAGACCAAAATTGGAGTTTTAAAACCAACCTCTTTCCAAATTTTACACATCCATCGATCTCTCATCTATCTAGCAAAATTCAGCCAAAACCCCAACGTCAACGCGTTTCATTTAAATCGAATCCAACAACTACCAACATCCCTCCTTCCAAATCACCTGTCCCGAATTCATTTCCAAATTTTGACCTCACGTCAGGAGCCAAGTATCCTAACTTCCGTAGCTCTCATATCCTCAACCCCTCCCAACCATCCCCCTCCAATATCACCACACAAAATCCCAACCTTTCGCCCGACTCTTCATCACCACCCACAGCAACAATTCCTGCCCCACTCACCCATTCTTCAGTCGCGACTCAATCTTTCGTTGATCCCCTTATGCCTCCTACAGTTAAACTTACTCAGCTTACTACTGACCCTATTCAAAATCGCTACGCTCTCTCTCGACTAAGAGATCGGAAGATATATGAGAACATTCGTCTCTTTTTGGCTTACCTTCATGATAAATCCGACTCGGTTTGCTATGAAGGTAATACAAACACAAGCGTCATGGTTTCCATTAAACAGGAAGGTCTCCCTACGGACTACGCTAGCCTCAAGAGCCTCTTCATCAAATACAACGAATTCCTTAATATCCCGCCCCAAAAAGTGTCAAATGATCTTGATACCTATCGCCAATACATTCACTCTAAACGAATATCACACCTTCAACGTAGTAGAGCTGATCACGATAAGTTTTTTCGTCCCTAAATCTCTCCCCCTTCCAGCAATACCATCACTCCGTCAAAATCTTCCTCTTACCATCTATTATCAGAACGTAAGAGGTCTCCGCTCAAAAACCCAAACTGTCTTCCAACAATCACATGCTCTACCCTTTGAAATCTTTGCTCTGACCGAAACGAACCTGATCCCCGGCATAAATAACTCCGAACTGTTCCCATCAAATTTCAATGTTTATCGAGATGACGAACTCGGCCGACCCATTGAGGGTTGCCCCTGTCGGGGTGTCCTTCTAGCCGTCCTTAATTCAATTGACTCCTCCCTTATTGCAGTATCATCCTCCCCACATCTCGACTTTATTACAATCAAGATTGTGCTACCCCAGAAGACCCTTTACATCACTTGTTTCTACATCTTGCCCTCACAACCCATAGAATCTTATCAACTCGCCATCAACACGATTGACCAAATAACTGATTTAAGAGATCCTCAGGATGAAATCCTTCTCCTCGGTGATTTCAACCTTCCTCATCTTAAATGGTCTCAATCAGACGAAGAATCGTTTTATATTGCCACCAACCCCACTACGACCAAAGAATGTCTCTTCTTGGATCGCCTAGCAGATTCAAACCTTAGCCAAGTTAGTGGCATCTCAAACTACATGGGTAGACAACTAGACCTCATATTCACAACCGATCCCTTCAATTCTTCCGTCTCTCGTTGTCCACTTTCCCTTTCTACCATCGATAACTTCCATCCTCCCCTTCTTCTTTCCTTTTTTCATAATTCTTCATCACAGAATACTCCCCCTACAGTTCTGCCTTCTCACGATTTCCACAAAGCGAAATTTCACCAAATTAACGAATACCTTAAAAAAGCGCTTTTCAATTTTGATAATCTAACTTTAAATGATGCTGTATCCATATTCTACAGGGAAATATTTAATTCGATCTCTCTTTACGTCCCATTTTCCCAACGCACAACTTTGTCCTCCTCCCCACCATGGTATAATCGCAGACTCCGATCCCTAAGAAACAAAAGAAATAAACAGTGGTCAATATTCCTTCGTACCCAATCCCCTAAAGACTTCTCTAATTACATGGGTAGCTATCTCCATTTTACGGCCCTTCACAACTCTCTCTATCAACGCTATATAGCCGAAACACAAGCCAATCTTATAAGCGATCCAAAGTCCTTCTTTAAGTTTGTTAACTACAAAAGAAAATCTGATGGGTACCCCACCTCTCTTTCCTTCAATGATCAAACCTCAAATGACCCTAACATTATCGCCAATTTTTTTGCCACCTATTTCAAACAATCTTTCGCCGACGATTCCTTTGTTCCGGATCCCGCTTACTTCGATTATTTACCGAATTTCTCCTTTGGACCTTTTCTTTTCTTTTCTTTTCTTTTCTTCCTCGTCGACCCCTGTGTCATCGAAAACAAATTAAATCAACTTAAAGATGAATTCACTCCTGGACCTGACGGTCTCCCTGCTATATTCCTAAAAAAATGCTCCTCAACCCTCTCTTCCCCTCTCTCGAAAATCTTCACTTTATCCCTATGTTTGGGCGAATTCCCCCAGTTATGGAAAACCTCATATATAACCCCTATACACAAAAAAGGGCCGAAGAACGATATCAACAATTATCGTCCCATTGCCAAACTGTCACATATACCCAAACTCTTCGAGAGCATTTTGCATGAAATCTTAAGTTTTCGCTGCAAGTCTTTAATCTCCCCTAGACAACACGGTTTCCTCAAATGCAGATCTACAACCACAAATCTTGTTGAATTTGTGTCCTTTACCCTCTCGGCCTTAGAGAATGGCAATGAAGTCGACGTTATTTCTACCGATTTCAGTAAAGCTTTCGATAAAATTTCCCACAGCCTAATACTCTTCAAACTGTCTTCCCTTGGTTTCGATCCCATTTCCGTGAAGTGGATATCTTCTTACTTGAACAATCGCTATTATAGTGTTCGCTTCAGGTCTGCCTTTTCTTAACCTTTTCCAGCTTCCTCCGGTGTCCCCCAAGGTAGCCACTTAGGTCCACTTCTTTTCGTTCTTACCATTAACGATATTGAAATGGTGATCAAACATTCCCATGTCTCACTATATGCCGATGATACCAAGTTCTTCAGGAGTATTTCCTCCAGTCATGACCCTTCCCTAATCCAATTAGATCTCAATAGTTTTTCCACCTGGTGTTCCAAAAACTGCTTGGAACTCAACATTCCCAAATGCCAATCCATTACTTTTTCACGTAAACGAATCAAACCCCCTCCCCGTCTCTACTTTCTAAATAATCAACCCATAGCCACCGTTCAGGCCATCCGAGATCTTGGCATATTATGTGACCAGGAGTTAAATTTTCGGACACATATCGACGAGATAATCCTTAAAGCTAATTCAGCACTCGGCTTCGTAAAGCGATGGTCTAAAGAATTCTCCAACCCCTACGTTACCCGATCTCTCTACACAACCTTTGTCCGGCCCCTTCTTGAATACGCCTCTCAAGTATGGTCACCTTACCAACAAACCCACATTTCTAGAATTGAGAGCATCCAACGCCGATTCCTACGTTTTGCACTTCGAGGTCTCCCCTGGAATAATCCTTTGCTCCTACCACCCTATCAAGATCGTCTTAAATTAATCAACATGAACACGTTGGAGGAAAGAAGAACTGTATCTGACATTCTCTTCATCCATCGACTCCTTTCAGGTACCATTGATTGCGCGACCCTCTATGACTCTGTCTCTATCAACACTAACCCCCGCAATGTACGTAATCCCCGTCTCTTCTACCTAGCCACCCCCCGCACCGCCTATGGCTCCAATGAACCCATTTCTCGTATGCTGGGAAGTGTTAACTCAAATCCTTACTTCGACTTCAACCTCAGCACTCAATGCTTAAAAACTCGTCTTATTAATCATGCCCCCCTCCCCCACCATCATTAGCTTCTAAGTTATATTAAGTTAGAATAAGTTAGATTAAGTTGGCTTGAATTAAGCCCAATAAATGGGGGTGTTCGCCCCCACGAAAATTCCCCTCCCCTCCAATTCCCCTTATACAAACACGACCATAGATTAAACGCGTTTCTTTCGAAACGACCAAGGGCCGCTTCATCCACTTTCGTTAAAATCCAGGTCTCTGCGCCATAGAGGAGGACCGGGATGATGAAGGTTTTGTACAGCGCAAATTTGGTCTTTCGAAAGAGTGCTCTACTTCTCAATTACCTCTTTAGCCCCGCTTCTGCTTCAATGCTTTCGAACGCATCATTGACGTCCCGATGTGTTCGTCCAATTACGCGTACGCGAGCAGTTGTGTAGACTTGAAATAGGTCGTACCTCTTGTGTTGGCCAGTGAGTCTCGTATGATATTTTCAAGCACGATGTTGAATAAATTACATGACAGTGCGTCAAATTGTCTGAATCCTGTTTTAACATCAAAGATCCTGGGTAATTCGCTACCGAACTTATTGGAGCAGCGTGAGTTCTCCATTGTCATTCTGCACAATCTGACGAGTTTGGCAGGGATGTTAAAACTAGATATGGTGCTGTATAGTTCGTCTCTATCCGCATTGTCGTACGCGGCCTTGAAATCGACGAAAATGGGGTTGCGTGTCAATTTGGTATTCTTGGGTCATCTCCAAGATCTGCCGCAGTGTGAATAATTGGTCTATTGTGGATTTACCACAAAGGGTTTCAGTCGTTCACGCAATATGGCAGAGAAGATCTTGCATGCTATGTTAGGGAGACTTGTTCCTCTGTATTTAACGCAGTTGAAGGGTTTTCCTTTCTTGTGGACTGGGCAAACGATGCTGAGATTGCATTCGTCGGGCATGCTTTCGTCGGTCCATATCTTACAGATGACCACGTGCTAGCGCCCTACCAACACATCTTCTGCTGCTTTAAATAGCTCGATAGGGAGGCTGTCTGCTCCCGCGCTTTTAATATACTTTAGCTTTGAAATTACCAGCTTGATTTCGGGGGGACAAAATTCTCTTGCATCTTCCTCCATTGCGAATGGATCATTCTGCCTGACAGCGGTATTAGATCTTCCATCGCCGTTAAACAGTCTACAGAAGTATTCCTTCCATATGTTCAGCCTCGATTTTGACTCTACTACTAGTTGTCCGTTTTCATCCCTACAAGCTTCCGCTCTAGCTTAATTGCTTAGAAGACTTCTCTAGTAAAAAATGTCAAAAAACAAATACAAATAATATCATACCATGCCACTAAGAGCTGAGCGGTGATCAAGGGAAAATGTTTTATTGGAAAAACAATTACCAAAATTAAAGACTAAACCCGCTCGCTTAATAACCCTTATTTCTCTTGCTCTTTATGTCAAGTCTCCCTATTCCTTCTGTGAACGTCAATTATCAAATTCTGTGAGAATGATAATTCCTGGCTTGTACACCTCTCTAAACACTAGCCATGTTGTCACACCTCACATGATCCCTGCCAGTCTTTTTCCAAGTATGTCTTTTATTTGCTTTTATTTTTCCATTCTTAGTTATTTTCATTCATTTTCATTTCATATTTGCAATCTAGGTTACAGCCATTACTAGCGCAAGCACTTTAAAGCCATATCACTTTATACATTTACTTTGCTGATTCAATTGTCGCCACGATTTCACTACCTACACCGTTTAAATGAATTAATTAAACGCGATTCTGGGCGCTGCATATAAAGTGTTTTATTTGTTTTGCTGTTTATTACATGTTTGAAAAATCATCAAGATTGGTGGGGGGAAAGTTCTCTTGATTTCGCGCCCCAGGTAATTTTACCCAGTTACGCTGGAATTGCTGATGATTTAAGTTAATTACTTGTAAATATTCTATAAGTCAATGTTGTTAAACGGGCGGATAATATTCGGTCGCAGCTTCTTTCTGTAGCCAACATGTTCCCCCAAATATCTATCACCACTTGAATATTGGGCCTAGAAATATTAAAAATCAATAACACACGAACTCTTGTAAAACATGTTTATGTATACGCTGAACTCTGTTAGCCAATTCTCTTTCCTTTATATCTTTAGGACGAGGCCATTGACAGGATTTGTTTTGCAACTCATCCGATAACAATAAAACTAGTATGCAAGTCGGAACAGCAAAATATTCGTATCACTATGGCGAAAATGGGTAGCCAACAAGATCAATATTGTTTGACATGAGCAACTCTCAAAATCGAATAATCCAGTAATTATTAGTGGGAGACTCAAGATGTAGGCGAATAGACTTCTTGAGCGTAGGAAAACTAATAAAATCATCACCAGATCTACAGAACCAGCATATAAGGTGAGATTTTCTTTTATATTTTTAGAGAGTCAGTATGATTCAATAGTATTGGATAGATGAACATCTTTCTGCACATTTTCGTCCTGTGCAATTTTAGTTTATACTAGATAACCTTCCGTTAAAAAAAAAAATACTTGAGGGCACTGCTGCACAATGGACATGCCGCAGCACATAAGAGAAGTACAGTGCTTCTTGCATGCAAGTCGTCTGGAAATACAGTATTAACGATTTTCCGACATAACTAGGATGTATTTTCGAGGCTGGCACATATTTCGGATAGTTTCACTTAAATCTTTGGAAATGTCGATCGACAATTTAGTAAATATTTGGGATAAGCAATGAAACTTTATGGACATCCAGTTCACCCCATTTGGTAGAGTGCAACATACTTTCCATTTCGCAATATCATTTCTATTAATAAGGAATGTGAAATGGATGTGCAGATTTTATCACTTCATTTCCTGTTTCCGTTCGTGGAGAAGATAACTTGTGATAGATGGTCGATTACAAAGAAGGAAACTCTTTGTTAGGAGATGATGTCACTGGCTTGAAATGAAAATTGCTTTTCAAACATTCCAACTCAAATTTTAATATTTTATTCATACGGAGAGTATATACGAGATACAAGTGCTCGTGAAAGAAAACTATTTTCCAATTACTATATTTTATTTATCTTTAACTGGAAAAGGTCACAGTGATAAAACAGCTTTTGGGGAATACGTTATGAGTAGTTGTATATAAGAGTTAAATCAGGGAGGCGTTTATATGTATAAATAAACAATTTTTGTGATAAGAATAATTTGGGTAATTATCCAATATGAATGTTACCAAGAAACGTTCAAGATATGTGCGCCTGTCCTTTACTTACAACTAAATCACAATTTTACAAAAGCTAATATAAATGAGTAGGAATAGGGGCTCCAGGCAGGGGACCTATACAAAACTTGAAACGTTAGTCCAGGTGGTCGACATTTCAGCGTTTTCACAAGGTAGATATTAGAATGCCACCGAAAAAGTAGGACTTATTGACCTTTTGCGTAATAGACCGCACGAAACCACAATTGCTGAAGATAGACAGGCGCGTACATATGTATAAGTATATCGGATTCTCTTTCAATACCACCACAGTTAGATTTTGACTTGAGTATGAAAAATACTGCACAAAGGTTACAATTATCAAAGGAACATTTCCCTAAGGACATTTTTGGAAGTTGTTCGTCAGGAGTCACGAGTCGGAATTAAATGTGTTTGTAAGTGACTGGAGACAATATATAAGGCCATATACATAAAATGCTTCTTTCAATTGCCCAAAAAAATTTAAAAAATTACGTGTGAGATATAAGAGGACATACGTAACAATAATTTAAATGAAGGGTTCGGTGAAAATGTGCCGATGTGCTCTTAAGACTGTGACCCCAGGGGCATAGTACCTGGAAACCTGGCTTCGACTTCAACTGAATACGTGACACCCAAGCACAACCTAAAGAAAGACGGCCAAGTCCATTTCCCATCCAGAACGGTATGTGCACTTTACGAACCATCAGGTAGCTCGAGATTGCGCAGTCGGCTTGGGTATCTTTGCAGCGGAACTGAATATCTCCAAATCATTTTGACTCCCGGACTCCGCTAGTATGTTCCAAGCGGAAGTACTATCGATTAAGTAGGTTCGGAAGATATTCACCCATTACCCCATTTCTAAGAGAGATGTTGCCATTTGTATTGACAGCCAATCAGCCATCAAAGCTCTCAAATCACACATCATATCATGCAAACTAGTCACACAATGTATAGACGAAATCACTTGTGTAGACGGTTACTTCAACATCACTCTTTTCTGAGTTCCTGGCCAACATACCAAGGCATAAGACATTTCAAATAAAACGTTTTTCAACAGTTAATTTCAAGGGCGATCTCCAGATGGAGCAGTCTAGGTCGCTGTGTAATATCAAGGAAAATACAGCCTCCCTGCAACACAAAAATTACTCACGACCTAACAAACAGAACTCGACATGAGACTGGCAGAATTGTTTCTATCAGTACTGGCCATTGACCCGTCGGGACTCACGTTGCCAAGTTGGGCATCCTATTTACCACACACTGCCCAAGTTCCAAAAACCCTTAACCATTTCCTATTCAAATGCGCAGGTCTAGCACACACTTGGCAAAGCCGAAGTCTGCAACACCTGGGCCACTTTAGTGGTGTCAACAAAACCGCACATACGCGTTAATTGGGCCTTGGTCTCTCTAAAACCAGGCGGCGACTACTACCTATCTTGACATACAGAAATTCATTAGCCCAGATGGTATTGACCCAGCCGTTCTAAAGAGTGCGAACTTTTCCACCTTTCCTACTCTATAAGACTCTTTCGTCCTTACCTATTTCCAAACATGCAGTTATGGCTAAGACTTTCGGGAAAATGTTCCTTTTTGATGTAAACTTCTAAAAAAATGGATCTTTCTGCAGCACTGGTAAAATGTTTGCTTTTTTATTTTAATAGATAAACAGGTTTCTTGGCGACAGAAGTCTTCCTCTTCTTCTTCTTCTTCTTTATTTAGGACTTAATCCTGTTCCTTAACAACATATATATTTGTGTGTATGGTGATACGAGTATAACAAGAGGCTGAAACTAATGGACGATTAGCGTTGCTCATTGTCGGTCGGTCGAGCCTGATGTCCAGCATTCGTGCGATCTTTTCGGTGGGCGCCCTCGCGGCCGTGGGTAGTTTATTGTGCCCCCTAATGCCATTTTGGAGGGAGCCGTGGCGCAGTGGTCAGTGTGTTCGACTCTGATCCCGATAACACCAACGCCTCCTCGGCGGGGTACTGGCGAAACCTCCCGTAGTATACTTGCCTTGAGAAAGCTTCTCGACTCACGTCGTTCGGAATCGGCAATAAACTGTAGGTCCATTTCACCTGTGTGAAAAAATAAATCACAACATGGGTGATTGAGAGAAGCTTGGCTCTGGTCCTTCATGGGCTGAAACGCCAACATACATATATACAATGCCATTTTGGCCAAGCTGTCTTGAGGCATTCTTTGAACGTGGTCTCTCCACATCCTTCTTCTTCTGTTGGGTTGTGCTGGTGTCTACGCGAGTTTCTGCTGCATATGCTAATATTGGCTAAAATTTTGCTTTCGATATTCATGTACCTATTTCGCCATAAAGCATTTCTTAGGCAGCCTGAGATAGTAGCGGCTTTGTTGGCTTGTGTTTTTACATCCTTTTTCATAACTCTGCTGCTTGTTATATAGGAGCCTGGATAGGTGAATTCTAGGACTTGCTCGATTGGTTTATTTTTTACTGCCAATTTGCATCTTCTTATTTTTTTTGATATAACTGATGACTTAGTTTTATCGATTAACATCTCCATATTGTAGGAGATTGCTACTTTTTAAAACTTATATAGTAGTCTTTACAAAATGTCTTCCGTCTCAGCAATGAGTACCGCGTCATTTGGATAGCATACCATTTTAAATTCGCCGGTTTTTTTTTAGAGACTCGCGCAGGTTCAAGAGTATATTCTCTTATGATGTGTTGACACACACAACCTGAACGGAGTACAGTGGTTGGGGTCGTTGATGTTCGTTCACTACTCTCAGGGGTGGTTGTCCTAGACCTAGATAGGACGAGAGCCGACCAAATTCCGCGTTGGTTATAGTCCGTAGTAATTCGTTCAAGCACTTTTAGTATTGCATACGCAGAGGATGAATTTCGTTTGACCATATACTGTGAGTGTTATGCCTGCAGCAGTACGTCTGGTCACTTTCCATTCTCAACAGCGTTGCATACTTTTTGGCGGTATAGAAACTACTTTTTCTTGGCTATGAAGCGAATTTGAACCATAAACCTTCCGCTCGGCGGTCGATGATGTTAACCACTGCACCACGGCCACGGCCACATGCGATAGCCAGGAGCAGCCTCTTTGATTATAGCTTCCATGACAATGTTGAAGAGTGTCGGGCTCAGACTGTCCCCTTGTCGGATTCCTGAACTAATGGGAATTATATTGGCCCTCTTAGCGTTAGCACTAATTGAAGTTCTGTTGTTAGTGTTCAGCGCCTTAATGATAGCTTGTACGTTAGAGGGAATGTCCTTCGTCTTCAAAAGTATGATGACGTCGTGTAGTCGAACACGATCAAAAGCTTGTGCTTACATGTACGCAGGTTTGTTGAATTCTAATGCTTTTTTACATATTTGTCGTACAATATATATGGCGTCGATTGTTGATCTGTTTTTTCGGAAGCCTTGCTGTTTTTCGCACATGCCGCTTTTGGTGATTTCGGAGGCCGGAAGTGACAGAAGTTCTAGAAGAAAAAACAGAGCAAATGGCCTTAGCTCTCAATGTAGACCATTCTCTCAAACTGTATTTCATAGAGAATTGTGAAAAGCGGATTATAATACCTTCAAATATTCCATTATTTGTTTACTCCTTCCTCACTTTCAAGTTCGTTGTAAAGAATATGACAACGCACATTAATTTCACGCTTCATGGTCAGATTAAGTAGTCTTAATTAATTTCCGACGGCGGGCGGCTACATAGTATGAGGCACTCTGATCTATGTAGATCTATCATGCCTAGCAGCTACATAGTTAGTAACAATTACATGAACTCAGCTCATATCAACAAATGGGAAGAAAAATATGCCAAAATAGCTAACATGTACACGGGATTCCAAGCAAATTAACATAGTATTCTGAAATCAAATAAAACGACAGGCAGAGGCACTCCTTCCACTCACATCATGATATTAAGCCAAAGCTAAAGAACATGAAGATCGGTGGAATGGATACATAAGGAGAAGGATAGTTCGTTACACGTCTCAAGCCAAGAAACGGAATTGTATTGTTGACTTTATTCCCTGGACGGCTATCAATCGGCTATCGATCCTAATTAAAATTAGTATAGGGGTAGTGAGGATACGAAACTTGTGTTGCCTATTAAGATGCCCCACGAATTATGATAAGCTCAATGTTGGTGATGACTTTCCAGATGAAACTCACTGGCACGATATTTAGGGGTTAGGTGGGTTTCAGAGGTTTAAAAAAAGGGCATTTTTACTATTTTTTTTTTTAATATGTACAATCATATATTTTATTTAAACAATCCAGCACATCAAAGACACATATTAGAACAGTATTTTGTGAAATTTTTATCTAAAAATTCGGAAAACACAGCCGTTGGTACCTCGTCTTCCTTGACGTCTCAAAAAAAAAGAAATGCTCTTGCCGTGGACAGCATAACTCATTATTGGTTCATCTAAAACCCAAAGGAAAAAACATTTCGTTAGTAATGGATAAATCTCGTTATTGGACGAAGGAAAAAATTGAAATTAATATTTCAATTTTTGGCAGACTTTGAACAAAAAAAAAAAAAAAAACACATGTTTTGGTCAAATGTTCGCCATGTATCGGCTCGAAAATATTAGCTGTAATAAAAAAAAAAAAGCAATCCTTCGTTCAATAACTTGATAATGTCATTTCAATTATGTGTGCATAATTTTAATAAAGTCGCTTTATAACTTTTCGAGAAATCGTGTCCACCGACTTAAAACATTGAGTTTTGAGATAAACGCGCTTCAAGTTTTAAATTGAAATAACATGCAAAAAAATTTTTTTTTAACTTACATAGACACATCGATTCCGGCACCATAAAGCAAAGTACCTGCTGCTGCGGCAATATCCAGGGCAACTAAATAGAGTTGCCCTTGAATTGTAAAGGAAAGTGGGAAAGGCCGGGCAACAATAGCCATGCAGCTGCTTCCGTATACTTGCGAAGCGCTGGCGCTGCAATGACGTGGCCTGATGGGCGGAACTTCCGGAACTTGGAATTTTACTCGGATCGATTTGAAATTTTAGGAGAATATTTTAAACATATTGTACTATGGAATAAGACAAAAACAAAAAAAAATCGATTTTTTGAAATTTTCAAGCCCACCTATAACCCCTTAGCTGCGTACAGTAGGAAGATAGAGGTAGTGTCGTTTGCCATGTGATTATATCCGCACAATTGACTAACCCCATACCTTCATTCAACTATTAGCCTTGCTGAGCGGATCGTAAGTTTATTAGTTTATCAGGAGTTTGTGATGCATTGCTTGTTTACTAAAATATGAGAAAACTTATAAGCTTATATCAACACTTTTTAACGAACGATGAGCGATGATTTTTCGTATCCGTTTAATATCTGGAGAAAGGACAGGTCGTACGTACGTGACTTCAATGGGGCAATGTTTTCATCAGATTAAAGTATCATGTATTGTGTTATAGCTTCCCGTCCTTGCACGGATATCTACAGTTTTTTCTTATGCTTTATTTTTTATCACATTTTTATGTACAAGAAATCCACGTACTCCTATCCTCTGTTGACGATGGGTATTCTTTTTTTGTTTTTCTTCAGATATCTTCCTCATTCATTTTGCGATGTCGTTGTAAAGAACATTGTATTTACTATCATGTTTCGCATGATAACAAACTTTTAATATCGAATCTGCTTTCCTCCTTGGTGTTGTATCTCTTTTTTTAAGAAATTCGTTTATCCTGATGATATTGCTATAAATTTTGTAATTTTTTTTTTTGCGAAGGTTGGTGAAAATCTTCAAAGGCAATCGAATCCTCTAGTGCTCCTAGTTGTGTGAGATTTGACTCACCACCCTTCGAGTTCATTTTTTTTTTTTTTTGTTACTACAACTAAGTGAATTGACTTGTCTAGCAGTCATCCGTTCTCTTGGTAATCACATTTAACAGGCAGCTTTCCAGTGAGTGTTCCTGCAATACGCAAAGTGCGTGCGGTTTAGGTTCGTCGCGCTAAATCAAGTGGTTTTGTCCTTTGGAGATAGCGCAACAGTCTTCGTTCCGCTACTATTTCAAGAACCGCATTAATGTTGATAGGACCGTCCGACTGGACGGCTTATTCTCGACATTTTCAATGTTTAAATTACGATAAATATCGTCGTTTCGAATGTACCACTGCCACCACCATCAAGAATAACTCTTCTTGGTACAACCCCAGTGTTGTATACCGTAAGCGCTTTAAGCACTTGCTTATGGAGAAGTAGCTTGTTTTCAGTATTAAGTTGGTAATGTCTTCTTAGTATCCAGTACATTTCCCTATAGCTCCTAACATTTTTTTGACATGTGCTTTCCACTTGAGTTTCGCCTCGAGAGTATTGCCTAGGTATCTTGCCCCGTTTGCGAATGGGATCCGAACTTCATTTACAAGGAGAGGTAGTATACTTAATTTCCTATAAATAACATGTACGTGGACAGATTTGGTTTCATGCACTGCGATCCACTAAATGTTGGTCCAGCCGCTTTTACGGTTCAAGGCATTGAACCGTTGATTCTTCGACTGATTTTCCTGTGGCCAACATTTCAGTATCATCGGCGATCATGGCCATCATAGTGCCATCCGTTTTGGTATGGTATACAACATATTAGCTTGTGCTTTTTCGACCACATAATAGAATTTTTGCTTCTGAAACCAAACTGATGGTCCGGCAAAAGACAATCGGCTTTGAGCGATTGATATAATTTTTTCGAAGACTTTTGAAATTATCAACAACAACAATATTGGGTGGTAAGATTTTTTATTCGTATGTGGCCTTCTGGGCCTTGGAGTCTTAATAACTTCGGCGGCCTTCCATTGGCTCAGCACATGCTTTAACCAAAGCGCTGCGTTAACAATATATAAAACGATGGAAAAACCGTCATCGCTTCTATTTGAAATAGGTGGGAAGTGCATGCTCAGTTCCTGGATCCCTTGCCAGTATTCTTAACAACCAGATAAAGGGAAAACGGCTTCAACTCTCCTTCTCTCTGCAAGCTCGTATCAAATCATTTGAAACTCATTCCCAAGTAACCTAGATACATACCTGGATTTCTAGTTGAAACATGGTAGAAATGAATTTGCTGGCGGATTGTGGAAGGCAGGATCGACTCTTACTCATGCTCAATAAATCAATCAAGTGATGCTACGGATGTTGTAACGACGGTGAAAACTTTTCACTGCTGCTGACGATAATGACAACGATGACGATGATGATGATGAATAGCATTGATAAAAAGCCATAGTGAAGAAACATTTCGGTTTACTTAATTGAGTTGTTCCGTTGCTTCCCTTCGGTGCTCATAAATTCATTTCGAATTCAGATTTGTATTTGAATACCTGCTTTATATATGTACGTTGCAAGTGATTTCTTATATATCAGTATATAGTATACTGATATATAGTATCAGTATACAGTATATAGTGAATAGTCTCAATCTGTCTGGTAATAAAGGATAGAATCTTCTATTTCATATATAAATAATTATTTCAATGAGAACAATGTAACTCAGCCGGTACGGAAAAAGCTTAGGATAATGGAGACGAATCTAGTCCTTTAAAAAATATCGATCAGAGACACTCTGTATGGATGTATGTATGTTGGCGTTACAGCCCATGAAGGACCAGAGCCGAGCTTCTCACAATCACCCATGTTGTGTGCGATCTAATTTTCCCATAGGTGAAAGGGACCTACAATTTATTGCCGGTTCCGAACGGCGAATTTCGAGAAGCTTTTCATGGCAATTTTACGACAGGGGATTTGTCAGAACCCCGCTGAGGAGAAACACCGTGAAAACACGTTCGATGAAATGGCTGTGTCGGGATTCGATCCCGTGTCATCGGCGTCAGAGGCAAACACACTACCCACTGCGCCACGGTGCTCTCAGATGAAGAATGTTATATTAACATGGTGTCACACTTTGTGCTAAAGTGCTGAACTTTAGACGGCTCTTTTGCCTCGTAAGGAGTGCCTTACTAATAGCATACCTTCTAACCCAGGTTAATCCATGTGTACGGTGGTGGTAGAGTAGTGAGAACAAGACGCAGTTTTCCCGCAGAAACTTTCTTTCCCATAACCGGTGTTTGATCATATCAGATACATACCTTGTGTTTTAATTTTTTCATTACAATAGTACGTTCCAGAAACAAAAAGCATCGATACCGTTGGACAATGTCTTCTCAATTTGGCTTGAAACCGTTCTAATGAACTTAAGGTGGCCGGGGCTTACAAAGCACGACTTCAGACTCGTACAGGGGTCGCCGTTCAACGGAGATGAAACGGC
Source organism: Eumerus sabulonum (assembly GCA_951905685.1). Lineage (NCBI taxonomy): Eukaryota > Metazoa > Arthropoda > Insecta > Diptera > Syrphidae > Eumerus > Eumerus sabulonum. The sequence continues at coordinate 95,309,692 of OX645061.1, read as the reverse complement.
GAGCTATCCATGCCTTGTTCCAGTCCATTTTTCATGTCAAATGATTGAATTGAATTCACATTGGCAATTTCCGCAATGAACTTTCTACCCGTCAACGTATTAAGGGCGACATACAGCAAGGGTTTATTTTTGCTTGCATGCCCGAGCTTGAAATAAAGTCTTTCTAACAATGTGGTACATTGGCCCTTGCATTTATTCCATTGGATATCCGAAACGAGTTGCAAGGTGGCATGTATGTATATTCTCAAACACATCTCTGAAAAATGATTGTCCCTCTTAGGGAACGGCTGCACCACCGCCGTTGTTCAATACGCATTATTAAGTGCATTGCTAAATAGGATTATGTACCCTTCTATAGCCGTTAACAGAAAGTGCCTGAGAACATAATTAAGTGACTCAAAAGTAGTTCAGAGCCCTCGCCAAAGAACACACAAATGGAAGCAGATGGCATCTATGTACACGAAACATCACAAACTTTAACCAGCATGCATACCCTTCACTCTCTCCAATACACCTCCACAGATAACGGCAATCAGAAGACTGGATGACTGCACGAACAATATGTGATAAGAGAAGGTCTATGCTTTCTTTTTTTTCTTCACATGGGGCTAGTGCTACTCTTAGCAATATGGCACCGCGACCTTTGCAGATCTATTGTGCCTGCTAGCCGATTAGCCGAGTAGCCTCTCAACCTCTGTAATGAAGTTGAGAATGCTTCTCGTAGGAGCCAGGGTGATCCCCTCAGGAGTCACAACTTCACTGAGAAGGATGCGCTTCCTAAGATGGCAGAGTGCAGCACACTCACACAGTATGTGTTCTGCCGTCTCATCGTCCTCTAGACAGAGCCGACACTCAGTTTCAAACGAGAGACTAATTTTATTTAGATGATATCTCAGACTGCAGTGTCCCGTTAGGTAGCTGACCAGTCTTCTGATATCCCCTCTATTGAGCTTAAGTATGTCAACAGGGTGTTTGTTCAGGGGTCGTATAAGTCGTTTAGATTGACGGAGTCCCCGAACACTGTTCCAGAAGGACAGGTGTTGCGAATTTTCCCACTTGTCTAAGAGGTGATTTATCTTAGACCCGGGAATGCCGCAGAAAGGTTCCGGACCTATGTATTTGTCGCTGGAACCTTTTCTGGCAAGTCGGTCGGCGATTTCATTGCCCTTAATACCTTTAGGTCCTGGCACCCACTAAAGTTTAACATTGTTTCTTTTGGCGAGCTCTTGCAGGGCGTCATGGCATTCCTTGACGGTTTTCGAGTTCGTGCTGTACGAACCCAGTGCTTTAAGCGCTGCTTGGCTATCAGAGAGTATGTTGATAGTTACTCCTCTGATGCCGGTCTCGAGATTTAGGTTGACGCATGTTAGGATGGCGTGCAGTTCAGCTTGGAAGACGCTGGGGCTTACTCCCAGGGCCTTCGAGATCTTACGTTTTGGTCTAAAGATGCCGGCGCCAACGCCAGAAGCCATCTTGGATCCATCCGTGTACCACCTAAGGCCTTTGACATTCAGCAGGGGATCACTGTTTTCCCATGCTGAGCGATTTGGGATCAGCACCTCAAATCTCTTGTCAAAGGTGAAGGTGTGTGGCAATGCGTCCGAGACCGTAGTAATCATATCCAGCTCGGGAAAGTGTTGCAATATGGACATGTGGCCTGCGAGTCTACATGGTATATTTGCTTCCGAGCAGAGGATTCTGACTGCACTGCGTAATGCCACCTTTTTGATAAAAAGGTGCAGTGGAACGAGTCCAATGAGTGCTTCTTGTGCTGCCGTAGGGCAGGACGGCATAGCGCCTGTGATGCCGAGACACGCTAGTCTCTGAAGGCGTTGAAGCTTAATAATAGTAGTTTTTTGTTCAACTTTTGTCCACCATACGGTGGACCCGTAGGTAACGATAGGCCTTACTATCGCGGTATATAACCAGTGGACCACCTTAGGCTTAAGCCCCCAGGTTTTACCGTAGGTGCGTCGGCAGGCCCACATGGCCTTAGTCGCTTTCATGAGTTTATTTTTCATGTTGGAGTTCCAGTTGAGTTTGCGGTCTAGGTCAATACCTAGATATTTTACCTCCTCTGAAAATCCTATGTGTGTTCCATTTAGAAGGATTGAGCAGGGTTGTACCTTTCTCCTCCTTGTAAATGGGACTAAGATTGTCTTATTTGGGTTAATAGATAACCCCTCGCTGCCACACCAGTCAGAGATGAATTGGAGCGCAAGTTGCATGCGCTCACAGGCAGTGACCTCGCACTTGCCCGTAACAATGACTACTAGGTCATCAGCATATCCGATGACCTCGTAGCCCAGAGTGGTCAGCTTGCGTAATAGGTCGTCGATGACTATCGACCAAAGCAGTGGTGAGAGGACTCCCCCTTGTGGGCATCCTCTGACCGCCGATACTGTCACTGAGACCTCTCCGCATGTGGCTGATAAGATCCGGCTATTTAGCATCGCCCTAATCCAGTGATTAGCTACCCTGGCACCCGCCAGGTAGTGAACCAATGTGTGCAGCGACCCAACCCTTGTTCCTGGGGAAAGAGGAACCTGGCCCTCCAGGTTGGGGGTTGTGCTTAGGGGTAACATCCCTATCACGTAAAAACCCACTTGTTCCGAAACGACAACAAGCCTCGGATACGGACGGATACAAAGCTGACGACCCCTGCAAACGACTAACGGACTTGAGAGTCTGCACCTGGAATGTGAGGTCCCTTAACAGACCGGGTGCAGGCGATCAATTGGAGCAAACCCTCAACTGCTATAAAGCAGATATAACCGCACTCCAGGAGGTGCGATGGGATGGACCAGGCAAAAAACGGATGAAAAACTGCGACATCTACTACGGGAACTGCTACAAGGAGAACAAACAGCGCCTATTCGGGTGCGGATTCGTTATTAGAGGAAGACTCCGACAAAAAGTCTTAAGCTTCCGAGATGTAAGCGAACGCCTCATAACAATCCGCATCAAAGCTAAATTTGGAAACATTAGCTTAATATGCGCTCACGCCCCAACGGAAGAAAAGGACGATCGACTCAAAGAAGAATTCTACGATCTCCTAGACAGAACATATGCCCAATGTCCCAGCTACGATACAAAAATAGTCCTAGGAGATTTTAATGCAAAACTGGGCAAGGAGGACATATTTGAGTCGATCATAGGAAAGCATAGCCTCCATAACACCACATCCGACAACGGATTAAGGCTAATCGATTTCCTAGCGGGGCGTAACCTCCTTGTAGCAAGCACGCGATTCCCCCATCTCAACATCCACAAGGGTACCTGGCGGTCTTGTGATCAATCGACCACCAACCAGATTGATCATATTGCGATCGACGCCAGACACTCCTCCTGTATTCTCGACGTACGAACCTTCCGAGGGGCCAACATCGACTCGGACCACTACCTTGTTGTAGCCAAGGTACGAATGAGGATATCAAGAATGCTTAGGAGTCGAGTAGGACAACGTAAGTTTGACGTTGGAAAGCTACAATCGCAAGAGACTGCCAGAATCTTTGCCGATCGTGTCTCCTCAAAACTCTCTCAAAATCCGCCCAGAGCAGCACAAACAATTGAGCAGGAATGGGCTCATTGCCAGAGCGCCGTCAGAGATGCTGCCTCAGAGGTGCTGGGTTTCAAACAGCCACCACCTAGAAACCCCTGGTTCGATGAACAATGCGAACAAGCCCATGCAGCAAAACAAGAGGCATATAAGGTCGTGCTGCAACGACGGACGAGAGCTGCTCGCGAGATCTATGAGCAGAAGAGAAGAGAGGAACACACGCTTTTCAGAAGAAAGAAGAGAGAGCACGGAAGGCGTGAGATCGAGGAGATGGAGAGATGCTTCCGCAGGAATGACGCCCGTAAATTTTACAACAAGGTAAAACGAACATGCCATGGCTACAAAGCCAGAGTGGCGGCCTGCAGGGATGAAAATGGAGAACTGGTAGTAGAGTCGCAGTCGATGCTGAGGATTTGGAAAGACCACTTCTGCAGACTGTATAACGGCGATGATAGACAAGATACCGCTGTCAGGCAGAACGAGCCATTCGCAATGGACCACGAAGTAACAGAATTCGGTCCACCCGACCTAGACGAAGTCAAAATAGCGATATCAAGACTTAAGTCTAACAAAGCCGCTGGCGCAGACGGCCTGTCTGCTGAGCTTTTTAAGGCGGCTGGAGATGAGCTGGTAAGGTGCATGCACCATCTCATCTGCAAGGTATGGTCGGAGGAAAGCATGCCCGACGAATGGAATCTCAGCATCGTTTGCCCGGTCCATAAGAAAGGAGACCCCTATAACTGCGCCAACTATAGGGGAATAAGTCTCCTTAACATCGCATATAAGATCTTCTCTGCCGTATTGTGTGAACGCCTGAAACCGTTTGTGGATAACCTGATCGGCTCTTATCAGTGTGGTTTCAGGCCAGGTAAATCCACAATAGACCAAATATTTACGCTACGGCAGATCTTGGAGAAGACCCAGGAATACCAAATCGACACTCACCACCTCTTCGTCGATTTCAAGGCCGCGTATGACAGCGTATATAGAGACGAGCTGTACAAAGCCATGTCTAGTTTTAACATCCCTGTCAAACTCGTCCGACTGTGCAGGATGACAATGGAGAATTCTCGCTGCTCCATTAAGGTCGGTAATGAGCATACCGAGACCTTTGATGTTAAAAAAGGATTTAGGCAGGGCGACGCGCTGTCGTGCAACTTTTTCAACATCGTGCTTGAAAAGATTGTGCAAGAGTCACTGGCCAACACAAGAGGTACGATCTATTTCAAGTCTACGCAATTGCTTGCGTACGCCGACGATATTGACGTAATTGGACGAAAACAGCAAGACGTCAATGAGGCTTTTGTGAGCATTGAGGTAGAAGCGGCTAAGATGGGTCTCAAGGTTAATGAGGGTAAAACCAAATATCTGCTCTCATCTAAAAGAGACGGACAACACCGACGTATTGGCCAGAACGTCACCATGGGCGGATATAACTTTGAAGTGGTCAAGGAATTCGTCTACCTTGGCTCACTGATTACCAGCGACAACAACACCAGCGCTGAGATAAAACGCAGAATCACTCTTGCCAACCGCTGTTTCTTTGGGCTCAAGAGGCAATTGAGAAGTAGAGCCCTCTCTCGGAAAACCAAGGTGACACTATATAAGACCTTGATCATCCCAGTCCTCCTTTACGGCGCAGAGGCTTGGACCTTAACAAAAGCGGATGAAGATGCCCTTGGTCGTTTCGAGAGGAAAATTCTGCGCACTATCTACGGTCCCGTTTGTTCAAACGGTGTATGGAGGAGAAGATATAACGAAGAACTGTACGGGTTGTACAGCGACATCGGCCTGGTACGACGTCTACGGATACAGCGTCTAAGGTGGCTAGGCCATGTAGAGCGCATGGAAGATACAGCTCCGACCCGAAAAGTCTTCGAATCCACTCCGGAAGGAAGGCGCGGCAGAGGACGGCCGCCTCAGCGGTGGTGCACGCAGGTGGAAAGGGACCTCAACCAACTGGGCGTGCGGCACTGGAAACAGCTGGCCAAAGACCGTGCCGGCTGGAGACGCTTGTTGGTTGAGGCCCAGGTTCACCACGGACTGTAGCGCCACCTAAGTAGTAAGTAAGTAATCCAGTGATTAGTGGGATGGTCCACACCCCTGCAGGATAATGCAGTGGTGATCGAATCATAGCCAGTATTATCAAAGGCCCCCTCTATATCGAGGAAGGCGCAGATTGCGATCTCCTTTTGTGTGAAACTATTTTCAATGCACGTCACCAAGTGGTGTAGTGCGTTTTCGGTAGATCGCTCTTTGCGATATGCATACTGGTTGGGGTGCAGAGGTGTCTGGTTTTCCAGGATACCTCTAATGTGGAGCTCTATCAGTATCTCCATTGTTTTTAGAAAGAACGAAATCAAACTGATAGGGCGATAGGATTTAGGTTGCTCGCTTGGTTTCCCAATCTTGGGGATGAAGACAAGATTGACCTCTCTCCAAGTCCGGGGTATGTATCCCAGGTTGAAGCAAGACCTAAATAGAACTATCAGTGATGGTAGAATTGTATTCAAGCCTTTCTGTAGGATCGCAGGAAAGACATCGTCTTTGCCTGGAGCCTTGTGGGGTTTGAATGAGCTAATTGCCCATTTAACTCTGTCAGGGCTGAATAGTCTTCCAGAGAGGCTATTTGTTCTACTGTCGATGTTTTCTGTGACGTTAATCTGATCGTCAGAGGACATCGAGTAGGGAGTAGAACCAGGGAAGTGCACCTCGAGCAAGGTCTCCAGGGTTTCCCTGCGGTTGACGGTGAAGGTGCCGTCTGATTTGCGAAGCAGCCCGAGCCCATTTGTGTGCTCTCGAGAGAGTGTTTTCTGGAGTCGGGCTGCAGTTGGAAGCGAGTCTATATTCTCGCAATGCTTCTCATGGATTTCCTCAGTTCGAGGTTGTACTTAGGTAGAGCAGATCTATAATCAGTCCAACTATTGTACCGTTTTGCTCTATTAAACAGCGATCTCACCTGCTTCCTTAGGGACTCAAGCTGACTGTTCCACCAGGGCACACAACGTTTTTTTGTAGTTGACCTGGGTGTACAGCTGTCTCTAAAGGATGAGATGAGTGCTGTATTGAGCTGGTAGGCCGCTTCGTCGATATCGTCTGTTGATTTAATCGACTTAGGGAGCATGTCCTCTTTAGCGGCGAGTTGGGCTTGGAACCGAGCCCAATTTGTTCGTTTGGGCTGCTATCCGGGCTCAACCTCAGTTGCCTCACTAGAGATGTTGAATCTGATATGCTGATGATCAGATAGTGAGGCTTCATTGGAGACATGCCAGTCCCCAATCACATTTGAGATAAACTGGCTAGAGATAGTGAGGTCAAGCACCTCTTTTCTAACCGCGTTTATAAATGTGGGTTTGTTGCCTCTATTGGCAACGGTGAGGTTGTTACCTATAATAAATTCAAAAAGTGACTCACCTCGTTTGTTGGTATTGCTACTGCCCCATTCCATATGGTGCGCGTTGGCGTCGCATCCAATTACCAGGTGGTGTTTCTTCTGGTTGCAATACCTAACCAGATCCTGGACTTCTGTAGGAGGAATTCGTTGACCGTCTCCAGGAAAGTAAGCGGAGGCGCATACAACCTCCCTTACTCCTCCATCGGTGGGGACTTCCACAATGACGGCTGCCAGGTCCCTTGTGATGAATTCTGGAATGGGGAGAAAATTTAGGTTAGTGCCGATCACACATGCGGCCCTAGGAGAAAAATCTCCTGTGGCGTAAATTAATTTACGCGACCTGTTTTGCAGGCCCATAATGTTACCTTTATGGACCCATGGTTCTTGGATTAGCCCAATGCTGATCCTGTCGCGGTACAGTCGTAGGCTAAAGGTGTCCGAGGCACCTTTGGCATGGTACAGGTTGCCCTGCAGCACACGCAGTCCATCCATTATTTGCGACGGTAGGCCAGATCCTTCGTTCTGTAAGGCTTGTTGTTGCCTCGCCTGAAGTTTCCGGCCCAATGGGAGTGATCCTCTGCTCTACGTCCCATCGAAGATTCCCCTTGTTTCGTTGGGGGATGTTTCTTTCCCTTGTTTGGGCGACCTTTAGTGGTCGTCGGCTCAGACGTGGCAGCGGGTTTTGGTTCGTCACATCTGGGCGTGTCTACTATAGCAATAGGTGCAACCACCATATTGCTGGCTGTAGGTTTTCCTACTACAGTAGCAGGTGCAACCATCATACTGCTGGTTGTAGGTTTTCCTATTGCGGCAGTAGGTGCATCCACCATACTGCTGTTTGTAGGTTTTCCTACAGCGATTGGTGCTACATCCAAGGATGTTTTCGCCTGGCTTTTGACAATCATCTTGACGATTTCAAATCTGTAGGCCACTTGGCACTTAAGTTCTATCAGTCGAGCCAAGGATTTGTCACTGACTGCTAGAACTAAGTGCAGGAGGTTTTTCTCCTTGTTTGACGTGCTTTGCATGACTCTCCAGTTCTTTGCATGTAAGTCGTCATTATGCGAGTCCAGCGTCGCCAACACCTTCGTGATGGGTAGGCCGGCGCTTTGTGGGAAGTAGCCCCCTACGATATGCGGTTTCGGGAAAGCTTCTTCTTCCACAAGCATAATATCAAGTCCACTTTTGTCCTTGATGGCCGTAAAATTGGTTTTCATCCAATCGGCCGTAGCTGGGTTGTCACACACAAAGTATAACCACCCTGACTTGTAGGTCGATCCCCTAAAGCGATGTTTGGGTGCTTTACCCGACAGCTCGGTGGAGGTGTCGACTATTGCCTCCTGAACGGCTGCCATCTGCGCTGTAGTGAGGGGGTTCGTTCCCAAGTCCTTAGGGACGATGCCGAGTCGGATCCTCCCAGCTACACTACTGTAGCTCTTTTTATCGACCTGATGTTTGCCGATTTTGCTGCGTTTAGCAGCCTGGTTTGGTGGAGTAGTGTCTGCGGAACGAACACGTTTCAGTTCCGGACCCTTACTCGCAGGGGTTGATTTTGCAAAAACTAGGGCTTCATCTCTAGTTTTGCCCTGCATCATAGCAGTTTTAAATCGTCGCTGCTACGACGAAGCCACCAAGTGGTACAGGCTTTTCCTCTATGTTCCTGATGGTTTCGTTCCTACTTACACTTGGGAGTTCATCCGAGAGCATACTCACAGAATCTCCGCCAAGTGTGGTATCGGAATCGGAGAGTGAAGACATATCTTCAGCTTTCCGTTCGGCTGCAATGCCAGCACAAGATGTCGGCATCACTTCCCAATTTTTAGCCGCTGAGGACTCACAAGCCCTAGCAGGCGATGAAATTTGAGAGTCATCATTCTCTTCAAAGATATTTAAATTTTTAATTGTTCCCACGAGAACACGGGAAAGAACGGTCACCTGCAGCGGAGCCCGAGACACTGCAGGAAGGCTGTATTGAAATCGGAGGTCGCCCGTAATCCGAAGTTCGCATACTAGTAGCTAAGCACCCTCTTAGCCATGCATCCGTCGGCGTATGCTGTTCCACCTTGGAGTTAGGGGAGTAGGGGAGTGATGGGTACAGAGGAAGGGGAGAGGTAGGAAGGGGTCCGTAACTGCTTCTTAGCTTCGGGTTCCTCTAGAGATTAACTCTCGAGAGTCATTACCTGTACTGAGCCTCCGTACCACGACAAGGTGAGCAGTTGTCACGGAAGGAAGGTCTATGTTAATCAACATATTCAGAACCAGAACACGCATGGTGATACATATATACCGACAAGCTGGAAAGAAGTAACGGTAAAGTTCATTCCCAACGCGATAAGCCTTACCTCTCTCTTCCTAAAAACTATGGATAGGCATTTAAGGGACGGTCCTCAGAAAATATCACCACTTCACAGTAACCAGTATGCCTACCAGCCTGAGAATTCAACACGCATACTTTTCAGGGTGCCTTCGGCAACACCGATTACGCCCAAACGCTTCCTTAGCACAGGCGTATATTCAACATACATATGTACATATGTATGATTAGTAATAAAAAAAAATAAACACTTCACTAGGCAATAATAACATCAGTGTAAAAGCTACGAAGGCTGCCCTCAAGGTGGGGTTCTCTCACCCTTTCTCTGGTCCACCGTTGCCAATGAACCGATAACCATACTCAGCAGCAATGGCTTCTATGTCCAAGGATATGCCGACGACATAGTTATCCCAATAAGGGCAGATTCGAAGACACAATCTCGGATCTCCCCAAAAGGACACTCAACCTTGTAGCGAATTGCTGCATAAAGGTTGGACTTAATGTCAACCCCGAAAAATGCAGGGTAGTCGCCTTCACCAAAAAAAAAAAAAAAAACAGGCATAAGCTCACCAAACCCACTCGCTTCGGTGAAGCGATAGAGTTCTCAAAAGAAGTAAAATATCTTAGGGTAACACTGGATGAAAAGCTCACTTGGAACTCTCATATTACGAAGATCACTGAGAAAGCCACGATCTCTTTATGGACCAGCAAAAGTCTCACTGGCAAAAACTAGAACTAATCCCAAAATATCCCGCTGGCTATATACAGCCATCACCGGACATACGCTGCGCCCGTCTGGTAAATATCAGTATAGGCCGACCTCAACAAACTGCAAGGACTAGCTTGTATTGTCTTCCCAGATAAAATTTCGGCCAAAACTATAAGGTCATAGTCCCCTCTCCACACACCTGGGAACAGGATGGACCCTCCTTCGCGAATCTTACGTGTGGTACGCAGACGGCTCCAAAACGAATGAAAGCATTGAGGCTGGAGTATACGGACACAGGATGGACAGGTATAACTCCGTATTTCAAGCAGAGATACGAGCAGGAACATATCAAACAAAAATATTAATGTATATTCTCTCTGACAGTGAGGATGCTCTTCTGGCCTTTAAGAGCTACGAAGACACCTCCAAATTGGTACGGGACTGCTTACAACTATTACATCATCTAGCCAATACGAACAGAGGTCACCTCATTTGTAAACCTGGGCACAGCGGCCATACAGGTAACCAAAAAAGCAGACTTACTAGCAAGAAAAGGCTCCGCCTTACCGTTTATGATGCCACGACCTTTCTGCGGCATATTTATTAGCACCACCAAATGCTGCATAAACAGATGGTTAAGGAAAACGGCCAACCACTACTGGTCACAAACAGAAGGTAGCAGACAAGCCAAGTCGTTCCTACCAATCACTTCCCTCATAAGAACAAAACAACTCTTCATGCTTACTAGGAATCAGATTCACAGAGTCACAGGCTTCCTTCCTGGACACTGCCCAGTCAATAAAGATCTCAATACCATGGGCAGGGCATTACACAAGATGATACCTGCAGAATGTGTAATGAGGACCAAGAAACAGCAAAGCACATACTGTGCTACTGTAACTGCCTTGGCAGTACACGCCCTCGTCACTTAGGCAAGTATTATCTTCAAGCAGAAGATATTGCTACTAGCTCAGTCAGCATACCATTTTAATTCAAAGGCGGAGTAAAACCAAGATCCAGAAACGATTAAGCTAAATAGTAAGAAGGAAGTACTAGAGTTTTCGATTGCCAATAAGTGGCTCCTGAAATAGCGACAAATCAGACATTGGTTTTTTTTTTTTTTTTTTATAGTTACAGTCGCACTCAAAGCTAAGACCTTATAACGTTTTGAACGTTGAGTGAAGGTAACAGGGAGAGGGAGAGTTTCGCGCAAGTTTACATACAACCTGAACGGAGTGCAGATGTTTTGGGTCGTAGATGTTCGTTCACTACTCTCAGGGGTGTTTTTTTCCTAGATAGGACGAGAGCCGACCAAATTTCGCGTTGGTTATAATTCACAGTAATTCGTTCATGCACTTTTGGTTTTAATATTACATACTTGAAATCGTAGAAATTGTATTATAGTAACACACGTTTTTTTATTTATGGTATGATAAATGGTTTGAGAGCGTCGTTGCGCAGTGGGCCTCTGACGCCGATGACACGGGATCGAATCCCGACAACAGTCATGTCATCGAACGTGTTTTTCACAGTGCTTCTCCTCAGCATGAAAAACTTCTCGAAATTCGCCGTTCGGATCCGGCAAAAAACTATATGTCCCTTTCACCTATGGGAAAATAAAATCACACACAACATGGGTGATTGAGAGAAGCTCGGCTTTGGTCTTTTATGGACTGATGAGAAATATGAAGGTGCAAGAACTACTTGGTGGAAGGCTGCTATTTTTCATAATGGAAAAGACCAGGAGCAACTGGCATGTACATTATATATAAATATACTTTGACTGCGTAGAAGGAAATAAAAAAGTGCTTAATAGGGCAATTATAAATTTCCTACCGATCCTACGTAGTTAAGTCATAATTATTCTTAACATGCGTAGACTCGAAAACGTGACCGCTATTCGTTACATGTCCCCAGGAAAGAATGACAATAAATCATTCAAATTATTAAGTTTCCAAATCAATTTCTAAGAAAAAAACTTCCCATTAAATATTCAAAAACCAGTGGTTGTTCCCACAAATAGGCGGGCATATACAATCAGTTTGTTCGCTAGTACTAAAAGCCTCATCGCTACCGACAGAAAAGCCTATAGGAAGGTATAGGTATTAATTATTAAACAAGACAAAAACAAAAGTGACGAAAATCGAATGTTGATATGGGTAGCATTCAACCGCCCTCATATCCCTCGCCCACTTGAATTTCCGATGGTACATCCTGGGGCTTGCTGGGACATAAAAACATTGCGACAGACTTTATTTGGACCTCAGTGAAAACAATCTATCTTTATTCGAACAATAGCAAAGGTCCGTCTTCTTATGTTACCTTTTCATGTACTTATGGGAAGTCGTCAACCTTCATGTCTAATAAGGCAGCTGTCAGAATCAGGCTTTTGTTTTTTTTATAGTCACACGCGTACTCAACTCTAAGGCCTTATAACCTTAGACGTTGTATGGAGAGGAGGTGCCTATTGACATTGGTCTTAAATGTCTGCATATTGTATTGAGGAGGGAAGACCGAACGGATTAGCGCAATCCACATTCGTGTAGTTCGGTTGAAGAAAAATCATCTATATTTGACGGTACGACCGAAAACGGACTTCAAGCTGAGCATTCCGGGAGAGTCGTGTATCGCGGGAGAAATTTTGAAGGGGCGGAATGCAACTGGCTATTTCATCAGAGCATTTATGATGAAAGTAACGATAAAACAATGAAAGGCAGGAGACATTCCTATGATGACCCAGCGAGTGTAATGAGTTTGTGATTCTGGAATCACGTATGAGTTTTATTGCGCGATTTTGCATTATGTCCAGTAAGTGCAGTGAGGTCTTAGATGCACCAGACCCGACATGAGCGTTGAACTCCAACTTAGGACGAATGAACGCCTTATAGATTGTGGCCAGATTGGTGGGTGTGAAGAATTTCTTGCATCTGTATAGGAAACATAGGCATTTCGCGGCATTCTTAGCGACACTAAATATGTGGTCGTTCCAATAAAGGTTGTCACTGATGCACATACCCAAGATAGAAAGCTTGTCGTTTTCAGAGATACAAGTGCCATTCATGGTAATGGCATTGGATCAGTGTTACGCTTTAACGACAGAAGACAGCATTGTGTTCTGCACGCATTAAATTCCACTCTATTGTGCTGTCAATATCGGAATTTAATGAGCTTAACATACGCTGCCGCCCACTATTTACAGCCAAAGTGCAGGGTCGTAAAGAAGTTAACTAATATATCAGCGAAGGAGTTAATTGGATTAGAAGTAACAGACAAGAGATCATTTAAAAAAATGAGAAAGAGTGTCGGAGACAAAACGGAGCCCTGGGGAACACCAGCATATACGTCAGACTTGAATCCGTCCAACACAACTTGAATTGAAGGATTCGGAACGTAGCTTCTAACCCATAGAAGAAGATAGTCGACGATCCCGAATGCACGCATTTTCGACAAAACAGCTTCATGCCAAACTCTGTCAAATTCTTTCGAAGAATTGCACTAAGAACGCTTTCAACTGTATGGGTACGGAAATAAATTTGTCCAATGGTGTAACTAACGTACTCCAGAACAGGTGGTGACAAAAATGATTTGGGGAGGTGCGAGTTTGCTGCGAAGTGGGCAGCAATCAGGTAGGCTTTGTCTAAGCGTTTGACAGCTGAAATGTCATTGTGAATGAGCGCGGGTATAGACAACGAGACGGAGTTCTTGATGTTTTTAACAAAAACCAAAAACATCTGCTACCTTTGGGACATTGTAGGATCTTACACCTCAGTTCTTGGTGGTGTAAAAATTTGGCTCGTCGAATGTGGGAGTTGCAGTCATTTCTGGCTTGTATATCTCTTTTTCGGAGTTCCTCAGAGGCGTTTGCCTTATAATTCCGAAAGCTTATCTCTCTTAACCTGATAACCTCTTTGCAGCTCCAAGCCAAACCACGCATCATCCTCCGGCTTTAGACTCTTTACCCTGTTATGGATAAAATTGCTTATGCCAGAGTTGATAGTGTTTGTAATCATATCAGCATTGCGACAAGCGACGACTCGTGGACTGGTAGAAATATTTCAATTATAAGTCGAACGAATAAACGAACTGAATGAAGCATGTACATACGTATGTAGTTATTATTTTTATTCTACCCGTTCTTGTACAAGGTGTGGCAATTAATTATTATCGACCTTCACAATAGCCCATCTCTAACCCTACACAGCGATTCGAAGCACCCTTGAAAATCTTCTATGGTTACAGCCTTTTTGACTTTTTCTAAACCGCCATGATGGGACTTTATCTTGAGAAAAAATGTTGCAGGTAACAATATAAGGACTATAGGGTGGATACGGGAACAATGGAGCTCTTTTTTCTGCCAACAACTCTTGTGCAATCAACGACTATTTGGCCGACACATAGTCATGGTGCAAAATGAAGCCCTTCTGACGAGTTCGGCTCACACACAGAAAATGCATTTTCGCAGCGTCTTCAAGACGCCAATATAAAATTGTTCAGTCACTGTCAGGAATTCACATATTCATGATGAATGATGACGTTGATATCTGCTTCTCAGTTGGCTCACGAGCCCAAAAATTCAGCGGTTGGTAAGATTTCGGCAATGATGTCATTGCTGCATGTTACCGCGGAGCCTAGGTAGATGAAGTCCTTGACTACCTGGCAATACGTGCGCCCTGGCCAAAACGCCGGTGCTTTGTGTCTTTTTTCGACGATAGCATATGTTTTGTCTTGCCCTCATTTACCTCCAGCCCTATTTTAGCTACTTCCGTCTCAATGCTCCTAAAGGCCTCAATGATATCTCGCTGTCATTGTCCTATTATGTATGTCAATGTCACCGGCATTTGCGAGCAGTTGTACGGACCTGAAAAAATGGTGCCCCTCGTATTGACCAGTGAGTTTTGCACGAAGCTTTCAAGGCTTATATCTCTGTATATGGCACAGACAAAGGGGTCTCCTTTCCTGCGGATCGCGCAAACGACGCTAAGATTCCATTCATCGGGCATGCGTTCCCCTGACCATATCTTACAGATGAGCTGGTGCATATTCCCAACCAGGTCATCTCCAGCTGCCTTAAAGAGCGCGGCAGGAAGTCGGTCTGCTCCAGCAGCTCTGTTGGACTTAAGGTCAGAAAAACCATTCGTAACTTCGTCCAGTTCAGGGGGATGAAATTCTCTGCTACCATCGTCTTTTGTGAATAGGTCATTCTGCCTGACAGCGGGATCTGTTTCGTCATACAGTCTGCAGAAGTAGTCTTTCCAGATTCTTAATACCGGCTGTGAATCCACTTCGAGGTTTCCGTTTTCGTCCCTGCAGGCTTCCGTTCTGGCCTTATATCCCTGGCATATTTGTTTTATTTATTGATAAAACCCCCGAACGTCATTCCTGCGACAGCATCTCTCCATCTCTACGATCGCGAGCTTCTCATGCTTTCTTTTTTTTTTTTTTGTTTTAAGAAGCTTCTTTCTGCCTCTGCTCATTATACTCACGAGCAGCTCTCGTCCGTCTGTGTAGCGCCTCTTGCCCGCATGTTCCCTCCTACAGTCATCGTTAAGCCATGGGTTTCTTGTTGGTGTCGTTTTGCAACCTAGTACCTCAAAAACAGCACACTCTAAGGCTTTTTGTACGGTCTTGTCAGGTGTCGGAGGATTTTCCGAGAGCTTGAGGGAGACGCGATTGGCATAGGCTCTTGCGGTTCTTGCGATTGTAGCATTGCGACGTTGTATGCCGATAGTCTTGCTCGATTTTTCTTGGCCAGACATATTCGTAGTCGTAACTTGGTTGCCACAAGATAGTGTACGAATCGATGTTGGCTTCTCTAAAAGTTCGTACATCCAGAATATTGGATGCGTGCCTGATAGCAATGTGGTCAATTTGGTTGACGGTTGATTGATCCGAAGATCGCCAAGTCCCTTTGTGGATGTTCAGACATGGAAAACGCGTGATAGCAACTAGAACATTTCGCCCCCTTGCTAAGTCCATCAGCTTAAATCCATTTTCGGATGTGGTGTTGTGTAGGCTGTGCTTGCCAATGACCCTATCAAAAGCGACTTCCTTGCCCAGTTTCACGTTAAAGTCTCCCAGTACGACTTTAACATCGTAACTGTAACATTGGGCATAGTTCCTATCTAGGATGTCGTAGAAGTCGTCTTTTGTAGCGTCATCCTTGTCTTCGGGAGGGGTGTGAGCGCAAATCAGGCTGATGTTTGCGAATTTTGCCTTGATACGGATTGTTATGAGGCGTTCGCTTACATGCCGGAAGCTCAGTATTTGTAATAACAAATACGCATCCGAATAAGTGTTTCCTTCTTTCCCTGTATCAGTCGTCGTAATAGATATCACAGTTTCTCATCCGCTTTTTGCCCGGTCCATCCCATCGCACTTCCTGGATTGCGGTAATATTTGCCTTATTTGCACGTGGTCTGTTGAGGGACCTCACATTTCACGAATATCATTTTTTCTTTTACTTTTGTTGCTTCCCGGTTCGTCAGCGGTTAATCCGTCGTGTTGATTTCTTTCCAGGTATCGCTTGCGGGGCCATAGCCTAACCGACACTTATCCTGTTTTATGACGCAGGAGACTCGCTATTCGCCCTTTTCCGTTCATGATTTGAAATAGAAATCCCCAGGTGAAAATAGGACTTACTGACAGAGCTGCTAGATGTTCGGGTGCAGTGGCTTCTGCTCGCTATTTTACGGCCAGCGCATGTCTGATACGCTGCCCCTACAAGGCTTTTGTTAGTCGTTTACCACTGAAGTACCAACAATCATCGCTCGATAATTACCGAGTGAAAGAAAGTGTATTTAGCCAGAAGTTTGCAATAAATTTTACTTTCACGGAAAAATGAAAAGCACATTGCTATCGCTTGTAAAGTTATATTCCAAATTAGGTAGGAACTCCTGAAAGCAGAGTGCAGCTCTATTCAAAATCGGAGGACACTCCGCACGTTACTCTTAAGGGGATTCCATGTGGCAGCATCTGGGCTAAAATATCGCACTTATGTATTATAAGACCAGGAATTAGACTTTGACCTAAATATGTACATGCTGTGCAATTCGGTAGCCATGAAATGCTACATATAAAACGAAGTACGTCTGCGATTTTTGCTGATATTTTTTTCTAATTTAAACACCATTTTGCTTATTTTTTTTTTAATGGTAAAAGTGTCCTTAAATAGGATACTCGCAAACATGAAAATAATAACTTTTTATGTATTTTAATGAGATTTACATGATGACAAAATACAGCGTTAATGTGGTTTTGATGAGCTCTTCGTGGTTTATGGTTTTTGGCGTTATACCTATTATGAAAAGTAGATAACGAACCGTCAGTAGAATTATCGACTGATTTTCAATATCGTCCGGCTGCTATTATGTTAAATTTGGTGAACCACTTCACCGAATGGATTGGATTAATCGACTGGATTAACAAGTTGTTCGTGGGTCATATAGAACTTTGATCTATATGGGTATTTGTTTTTAACTTCACAATTTATAGTTGCATGGATTTAAATGATATAAAATGAAGGCTAATTCTATGAGCTGCGATATTTTAAATCAAAACTGCATTTGAAGAGGTTACGTTTTTTGCATAACTCCATATACAAGTACTTTCAAAACTATGTGCTTCTTTGAAGAGTATTTTTTATAATATCTCTTGCGATGTTGGTGGGTATGGCTGTTTGAACTGTATTCTTTTTACATACTACTCTCTTTCCTTAAAAGCTTAACCCCCATAAATCAGCTTAACCCTCATAAATCGGCGACGTTCACAATTAAAATAATGCTTGCGAAAAAGGAAACGGTATAAATAAAGGAGAAAGCAATTCTGACTCTCTTTGCCACTTCTATTATATTCGTATCTCACAAATTTAAGTAAAAATGTTGCTTTCGAAAATTAATATTTTTGTTTTTTTTCCTCTTGCATGCAATACGTAATTTTAGGTGAACCGTATTCATCATTAAGTCATGATATACTGTTTAAGGCCGATATGGAATACAAATTGAGAACTCTGCAGCCTGAACAAAATGGTTTTGACTTATCACAGATAAGGAACAACATTCATTCTGATACATTTGTTAATGCAAACTTGGGTTTACGATTACTAGCTGCATCAAAATGTTACCATTTTCCTGGTATCTGAAGAAGAGTGAGAGTGTCTACTCTTCTCTAACCCTTCACAACAACCATTACAAAAGGGTAAGATATTAGAGATGCAAACATGTAGCATTTTAAGCTAAAGACTGAATTTGCTTTCATTTAGATTGAAGTCACACCTGATTGTGGATATAACCTACATTTCTCTTTAAGTGCCCTCCAAAAAAGATACATGCAATTACGGGCACGAAATATGTATTTATGAATTGTTATGATGAATAAAGAAATTTGAAAAGAAAACGTATTTTTTATTGAGATTATGGAATAATGAACTACTTCTAGCTATCTATGTATGTACATAAAAGAGGACTTCATAAACACATCAGTATAGCAGATAAAGGTAAGTTAACACAATCGACCAAGGTCAGCGGCATTAATGCGATGTGTCATCATTTTATTGTGGTCCTTGCTACTTCGCGCGTTCGTATCTGCTCGATTTGATTCAAGTTGATTCAAGTGCAAGTGATGCATGCGTTGTGAGCAGCCTGGGAAAATCATTTTAGCAAATACCCGGGGGAAAGCCTACGCTGCACTATCGGCTGCATAAAGCAGGGTAGCGAATAAGTTAGTTCTAATTGAGTAGCTTCAGAATACCTTATTACTTACTTACTTTTTTAGGTGGCGCTACAGTCCGTGATGAACCTGGCCCTCAACCAACAATCGTCTCCAGCTGGCACGGTCTTTGGCCAGCTGTTTCCAGCGCCGCACGCCTAGTTGGTTAAGGTCCCCTTCCACCTGCGTGTGCCACCGTTGATGCGGCCGTCCTCTGCCGCGCCTTCTTTCCGGGGTGGATAAGAAGACCCTTCGGGTCGGAGCTGTATTTTCCATGCGCTTTACATGGCCTAGCCACCTTAGACGCTGTATCCGTAGACGTCGTACCAGGCCGATGTTGCTGTACAACCCGTACAGTTCTTCGTTATATCTTCTCCTCCATACACCGTTTGAACAAAGGGGACCGTAGGTAGTGCGCAGAATTTTCCTCTCGAAACGCCCAAGGGCATCGTCATCCACTCTGCGCCGTAAAGGAGGACTGGGATGATCAAGGTCTTATGTAGTGTCACCTTGGTTTTCCGAGAGAGGGTTCTACTTCTCAATTGCCTCTTTAGCCCAAAGAAACAGCAGTTGACAAAAGTGATTCTGCGTTTAATCTCAGCGCTGGTGTTGTTGTGGCCGGTCATCAGTGAGCCAAGGTAGACGAATTCCTTTGACCGCATCAAAGTTATATCCGCCCATGGTGACATTCTGGCCAATAAGTCGGTGTTACCCGTCTCTTTTAGATGAAAGCAGACATTTGGTTTTACCCTCATTAACCTTGAGACCCATCTTAGCCCATCATTGACGTCTCGCTGTGTCCGTCCAATCACGTCAATGTTTCGGCGTACGCAAGCAATTGCGTAGACTTGACATAAATCGTACCTCCTGTGTTGGCCAGTGAATCTAGCACGATCTTTTCGTTGCATGAGAGCGCGTCACCTTTCTTAAATCCTTTTTTAACATCAAAGGTCTCGGTTTGCTCATTACCGACATTAATGGAGCACCGAGAATTCTCCATTGTCATTCTGCACATTCGGACGAGCTTGGCAGGGATTTTAAAACTAGACATGTTGATTTAATATTCCTGGGTCTTCTCCACGATCTGTCGTTGCGTAAACATTTGGTCTATTGTGGATTTACATGGCCTGAAACCACACTGATAAGAGCCGATCGGGTTATCCACAAACGGTTTCAGGCGTTAACACAATACGGCAGAGAAGATCTTATATGCGATGTTATAGAGACTTATTCCCCTATAGTTGGGGCAGTTATAGGGGTCTCCTTTCTTATGGACCTGGCCATTGATGCTGAGATTCCATTCGCCGGGCATGCTTTCCTCCGGCCATACCTCCAGCCGCCTTGGGAAGCTCAGCAGACAGGCCATCTTCGCCCGCGGCTGTATTAGACTTAAGTCTTGATTTCGCCTGTTCCTGGGAAAAGAGGAACCTGGCCCTCCAGGCTGGGGGTTGTGCTTATCACGTAAAAACCTTCTTGTTCATAAGCAACCACAAGCCTCGGATACGGACGGATATAAAGTATATGCAACTAGAAGGCAGAAAAAAGTAGAATAACGAATTTAGTCGATTGTGAAAAAGATTACAGTAAAACACGACTGCATCACAACTCGTTTTTTTTCCAGAAGAATCAAGGAAGCGAGAAACAGGAAAAAATCTATATCGCAGGGCCCCCTCCCAGTTCATCTGACATCCAATGTCCGTCCCAACAGCGCTGCAGTGGTCGAAAGAATGGTGCCGAATTGCAATTACTAATCCGAAGATTCTGCCCAGTGGAACCGCCAGGTTCGAAAGAATCCACTGAACGATATAACTATCGGATCTTCTTCTTCTTTGGTGGTGTTACAGCCCATGAAGGACCAGAGCCAAGCTTCTCTCAATCACCCATGTTGTGTGTGATTTATTTTTCACATAGGTGAAAGGGACCTACAGTTTAATGCCGATTCCGAACGGCGTGAGTCGAGAAGCTTTTTCATGGCAAGTTTACTACGGGGGTTTTGCCAGTACCCCGCCGAGGAGGAACGTCGTGAAATAAACATTCGATGGCGTTGGTGTTATCGGGATCCGAACTCGCTCATCGTGCGCCAGAGTCCAACACACTAACCACTGCGCAATGGCGCCATCGGATCGCTCGCCTAAATACTCCATGCGCTGTCTTCACTGTTGCGTTGCGAATAAGTCCATCACTGCTCGGGTGGACTTCTGTAACTCGGCCCAAGCGCCACTGAGTCCGAAGTAGATTCTCATGTCTTATCAACAATAGGTCCCCAATTTCTACGTCCTCTTTACGTTGCTGCCATTTACTTCGAGTCTGTAGTGTACACAAGTATTTACCGCTCTCAAAATTGCTGATGAATTTGCTGAAACCACTGCCATAGCTTGAGTCAGTTATGGAGAACCTCTGTGAGACTTGGCTCAGGATCAGCGATGATGGAACCTCCAATTAGGAAATGTCCTGGTGTCAGCGCGAAGTTATCTTCCGGATTATCTTTCAGAAGCACAATCGGGCGCGAGTTAAGGAATGCTTCGATGCACGCCGTTAAGGTCTGTAGTTAGCTGTACCATACATAGGGTTTAGGATTCCACAAGACGTACCAGGTGACGCTTCGCTGAGGGGCAGGAAAGTCAATATTAGTCTCCTACAGGCACTATGTTTTCTTTCAACTGTACAAGACTGGTTGAATACCTCGTTAAAGCTACTGAAAACACAATTCGCGCAAATAGTGAACCTTTTGGTTGTCATGAAGCAACCATATATCTTTTGGTGCAACTTTACGCTTGTGTAAATTTTATAAATATAAGAGCTCAAGCCATCCAATTGATGCATTTGTTTCATCAAAAATCAGCGAGATGCATTTTCATTTGAATGGGACGGTGATTGAGCAAAACTGCCATATTTGAGTTGCTATTGCATTAGTATGCCAACCTAGCACAATTCTTAATTCTAACTTAACTAACTAACATTCTTAATTAGTCTAACTTAACTGACTAACAAGAACGGGAGAGGGGGGTGCGATTAGGGAACTATGGTTGGGAGAAGGGGAGGCTACCGAGAAGACTAAGTTTTAGGCATGGAGTGCTGAGATTGAAATCGAAGTTATTGTTCGAATTAACACTTCCCAGCATACGGGAAATGGGTTCATTGGAGCCGTATGAGGTGCGGGGGGTGGATAGATAGAAGAGACGAGGATTGCGAGTATTACGAGGGTTAGGGCTAAGGGATATAGAGTTGTACAGGCTGGCGCAGTCAATGGTA
The DNA here is from genome assembly GCA_951905685.1 of Eumerus sabulonum. Classification (NCBI taxonomy): domain Eukaryota; kingdom Metazoa; phylum Arthropoda; class Insecta; order Diptera; family Syrphidae; genus Eumerus; species Eumerus sabulonum. The sequence goes on along the minus strand of OX645061.1, from coordinate 95,287,761 downwards.
CCTGTTAGGAGTTTACGAATGAAGAGGATGTCAGCTACCCTTCTTCTTTCCTCCAACGTACTCAGATTTATTAGTTCGAGTCGGTCTTGATAGGGCGGTAAGAACAGAGGATTTTGCCAGTGCAGACCCCGAAGAGCGAAGCGTAGGAATCGATGCTGGATGCTCTCGATTCTAGAAATGTGGGTTTGTTGAAAAGGGGCCACACTTGAGATGCGTATTCAAGAAGGGGGCGAACGAAGGTAGTATAGAAGGGTCGAGTCACGTAGGGATTGGAGAATTCTTTAGACCAGCGCTTTACGAAACCGAGTGCAGAATTTGCTTTAAGAATTATATCGTCGATATGTGCGCGGAAATTGAGCTCTTGGTCACATAGTATGCCAAGATCGCGGATAACCTGAACGGTAGAAATGGGTTGGTTATGGAGAAAGTAGAGACCAGGAAAGGTGTCCAGTCCTTTACGTTTACGTGAGAAGGTGATAGATTGGCATTTGGAAATGTTAAGCTCCAAGCAATTTTTGGAACACCAGCTTTGTAAAAGTTTTATCCTTTTTCTCAGCTTAAATTTTCCTCACAGTTAAAACAATTTGTAGTTGTTTCGTAAAAAAAAAAATATTTTGTTTTAAAACTATTCAGAAGAAAAATCCTAAGATCTTTCCTTCCAAGTGTTTTCGTCTGGCTCCCTCGTGATCCATGATACCACCAGACGTGGTAAGCACAACATAGCCAAACTGACGTGAGGCTAACAAGTTGTTGGTCCACTTCTCGATATCATTGATTGGAACATCGAAGCGCGGCGAAATGACGCCGCACTTGTTCAACCTGCCAGTTAGATTGACGACAATCTTGCCGGATCTGTGGTCGTCAACAATTTCGAATTCACCGATGTATCCATGTTTCATCGTGACGGTGAGGAATTTGACGATGACTTTCGAGCATTGAGATCGGATTGAATAAGGGCAGAGTCTTGTAGCGAGGAAAGATGAGAGTGAGAGATGGGAATGTTTGATGATTATCTCAATGTCGTTTATGGTAAGAATGAAAAGAAGTGAACCTAGGTGGCTACCTAGGGGAACGCCGAAAGAGTCTAAGAAAGGGTTAGAAAAGGCAGTTCTAAAGCGAACACTAGTAACGGTTTTTTAAATATGGAGATATCCACTTCAGTGCAGTGGGTTCAAAGCCTAGGGAAGAGTATTAGATTGTGAGATATTTTGTCGAAGGCTTTACTGAAGTCAGTTGTAATGATGTCGACTTCGTTCCCATTCTCTAATGCTGAGAGGGTGAAGGACACGAATTCGACAAGGTTTGTGTTTGTAGACCTGGATTTCAGGAATCCATGTTGATTTGAGGAGATTAGGGATTTGCAACGGAAACTTAAAGTGTCATACAAGATGCTTTCGAAAAGTTTGGGTATAAGTGAGAGTTTTGCGATGGGGCGGTAGTTGTTAACATCACTCTTTGGAACTTTTTTGTGAATAGGAGTTATGAAAGCGGTTCTCCATATCTGGGAAAATTCTCCAAGGGACAGGGATGAGTTGAATAATTTTGAGAGCGGGACGGAGAGAATGAAGGAACATTATTTTAATAATATAGCGGGAACACCATCGGGTCCAGGAGTGAACTCATCATTAAGTTGATTCAGTTTAATTTCAATGATATGGGGTTCAACAGAACTTGGAAGAAATGGGCTAAGGGAAAAATTTGGTAGGTAGTCGAAATAGGAAGTGTCCAGCACAAAGGAGTCAGCGGCGAAAGATTGTTTGAAAGGGTTGGCAAAAAAGTTGGCGATAGTGTTGGGATCATTCGAGGTTTTGCCATTGAAAGAGAGTGAGGTTCGGTAGCAATCAGATTTCCTTTTGTAGTTGACAAATTGAAAGAAGGATTTAGGATTGTTGATAAGATTGGCTTGTGTTTTGATCAAGTGGTGTTCGTAGAGAGAGTTATGAAGCTCGGTAAATTGTAGATAAATACCAATATAGTTGGAAAAGTCATAGGGGGACTGAGTACGAAGGAAGATAGCCAACAGTTTGTTTCTTTTGTTTCTTACCAAGGAGGAGAAGATAAGTGATTGGATCGAGAAATGGGAACGTAGAGAGAAATAGCATTAAATATTTATCTATAGAATAAGGATAAGGCGTCATTTATTGTAAGTCCGTCAAAATTGAAGGATGCGCTATTGAGATATTCATTGACTAGGTTGAAACTAGGGCACTCCAAGGCTGAAGTGTGTAATCGATCTCATTAAAGTCGTGACCACTTCCAATCTGGGCATGTCTAACGAAGAACGGCTGCCGCCCCCTATGAAGAACATATGTATATCGCAGTAGCTTTGATAGTTCCGTAATACGATTCGTAGATTGAATTAAAAGACACCATTGCAGTAGCTTGGGCGTATACTCATGCATATTTACCAGGTATGCAATAACACGAATACCTGACGTTTGATTCCTGTAATTATAGTGGCAGTGAGAAAGCGACGAAAAGCACCCGCTTACTGAGCACTGGAATTATTATTCACAAGAGATGAAAGGGAGTCAATTAACTACGAAGTTTTATGGTAAACCGTGGAGTTCGACTCCCGTGTTATTCTGTTTGCAACGAAACGCTTACCGAGTAAGGAGTTCTTCTACTCAAACCTTTATAATGAGGATAAACGATTGCCACCTTTGCAAATTAACATTTAAATCAGGGCCTGTTACCAACGAAGACAATGTTTTATTAATATGAAGTAGCGCATTCCGTCTCATGTCATATGGTCTGAGTTTCACAAAATGGTTAAGTGAATACTACGTTTACGGCGTGTTGTAATATTTACCGCTAACCCTTTGATTTGGTTCGTGACTATATGAGTCTACCCATTACGAACTTTGCCTGCGTGCACCTTAGGACAATAAGTGTTATTTCAAATTCGTAGTATTTAGTTTACCACCTAGATTGGGCGTGAGCTACTTGCTGATTTTATTTTTATTTATTGAGACAAGAAGGATAACTACAAAAGCAACTGAGGCTACTATTCGGATGAAGTGATATTCACAACTAATCAAAAAGTTGACTTAATCTTTTCTCCGATTTGACTGATATCAACATGCCCTCTTCATTCCTCATCATCAACAGATTTTTGGGGACATCAACACTTACCTATTTAAGCGTGTAGACGACCGTTGCAAGTGAAGTTGGTAAAAACCGTAGTTCTGGTTAATATCCGGAAATAGTTAAAAAATCCTCTGCAACCAAAGAGTAGAGCATGGACCCCCTTCTCAGCCTCCAATATGCACGTTCTGTTTAAGACGTCGGTGGTAAATGTCCTTTTTCGATGACAGCAGATATTTAGTCTTGCCTACTTAACTGCCAAACCAATTTTCGCCGCCTCCGTCTCAATACTCGCAAACGCCTCATTGACATCTCGCTGTGATCTACCTATTATGTCAATATCGTCGGCGTATGCAAGGAGTTCCGAGGATTTGAAATAGATTGTGCCTCTGGTATTGGCCAGTGAATTTGCACAATCATTTCTAATATGATGTTCAAGAAATCACACGACAGCGCATCGCCCTGTCTTAATCCTTTTTTGACTTCGAAGCTATCGGCCTTGAAGTCGACGAATAGACGGTGATTGTCGACCTGAAATTCATTGGTTTTCTCCAGGATCTGCCGTAGTGTGAAGATTTAATTGATGGTGGACTTCCCTGGCCTGAAGCCACACTGATAAGGACCTATCAGTTTATTTACGAATCGCTTCAGGCGTTGACACAAAACGGAAGCGAAGATCTTGTACGCGACATTAAGGAAACTTATTCCTCTGTAGTTGGCGCAGTTGAAGGGGTCTCCTTTTTTGTGGATCGGGCAAACAATGCTGAGACTCCATTCCTTGGGCGTCTGCGATATTCGTCATTGAGAAATGGTTCATTCTGCCTGACGGCGGTATGTTGGCTGTCATCGCCTTTATACAGTCTGCAGAAGTGGTTTTTCCAAATTCTTAGCATCGATTGCGATTCTACTATTAGGTGTCCGTTCTCATCCTTACAGGCCTCCGTTCGGTCTTTATAGCCTTGGGACATTTATTTCATCTGTTGATAAAATCTCCGAACGTCGTGCCTGCAGTAGCATCTTTCAAAGTTTTCAATCGCCCGCTTCTTGTGCTGCTTCTCTTCTTTCTTGAGAAGCTTGTGTTCCTCCCTTCATTTAGGCTCGTAGAGCTCAGGAGCCGCTCTTGTTTTTTTGTGTAGTAAGACTTTGTATGCCTCCTGCTCTTCTGCATGTATCCTTCTACACTCGTCATCGAACCAGGTGTTTCGTCGTGGTGGAGCTTTAAGGCCCAACACTTCCGTTACTGTGCTCTTCAGGGCTTGTTTGTACTGGCTCCATTGCTGCTCTACTGACTGAGTAGAGGATTGATGTGTATCGGAGAGCTTGAGGGAGACGCAGTTGGCAAAGGCACTGGCGATCTCCGGCGATAGTAGCTTTCCGACTTCATAGCTTAGTGTTCTATCTCTACTCCGCGGTGTTCGTGTTATCCGTTGACGTATTTTGGCTACTACAAGATAGTGGTCTGAGTCGATGTTCACTCCTCGAAAAGTACGAAATTAAGAGTAGTGGAGGAGTGTCTGACGTCGATCGCGTTATGATCAATCTGGTTGGTGGTCGATTGATCAAAAGACCGCCAGGTGCTTTTGTGTATATCGAGGTGCGGAAAGCATGTGCTAGCTAAAACAAGATTTCTCCCCGTGGCGAAGTCGATCAGCCTGTGTCCGTTATCAGATGTGTTGTTACGTAGGCTGTGTTTGCTGATGACTCGTTCAAAGATGTTTTCTTTATCCAACTAAGCGTTAAAATCGGTATCATAGCTGGGGCATTTGGAGTATGTTCTGTCTAGGAGATCATAGAAATCATCTTTGATGGAGTCATCCTTGTCTTCTGTGGGAGCATGGACACATATGAGAGATATAGTAGGGAGCCCAAGCGGGGATTTCGCGCGTTACTCGAGCGCGTCAGAAAATCATATGGGGTGAAACCTTGCATCCTGTAATGTACCCCTACCAATTATGAACCCTTAATATAGGGGAGTGCGTTGAGGGCAGCCCGTCAGATTAGTAAAAAAAAATCGATCCTCGGAAAAACTCGAGCGCGTCAGATTAAGAAGATGTAAGTTAAGTACATCCTGAAAAGTGTATATTTCAATAATCTGACAATTTGAGCGTGGCATAAGGAAACGGGGGAGTCGCAAAGTTGTAAAAAAAACACGTCACTTCGAAATACTCGAGCGCGATTAATTTTTTTTTTTATTTTGAAGGGAATTCTATCACGATTACGAAAAACATATAATCTGACGGTTTTCATGGGGCGATATAGCTAAAAACATCGATAAAGCATGAGCGTACAGATGCTGATATCTATGTATTGCCCACTCCACGCCTCTCGTTCCTTCTCACTCTTTCCCAGTGTTTCACATGCAAAGTTTTTTAAATTGTCAGATTAACAATACTCCTCTACATAATTGTCAGATTATCATTTATGGTGACTCTGACATCGAGTTGAACCAACAGTAGAAAAATCTGACGCGCTCGAGTATTTCAAGTTAACGATTTTTTTTAACATTTTCAAAAATCAGTCATGAGTGTAGGCCACGTTCATATCGTCAGTAATTTAAACCGAACACTGTTTTGAGTTCACTAAACGTCCCCTTTCAATATCTGACACGCTCGAATAACTTTTTTTTGTTTTGTTTTTTTACCGCTCTTCTCAGCCGCCCACCGCTATCTAATCGTCAGATTAATATCTAACGGTAATAAGAATGACGAAGCGAGTATACTGTATTAATATCTGACGCGCTCGAGTATTTCCATTTGACTGTTTTTTTTTACATTTTTAAAAAAATTTACACGCTCCTTTCCCCACTAAAATGGAAAACTTGGCATATAATTTTATAATTTTTGGTTTGAGAACCTAATCTTCACAACCCAATAGGTCCCCATAACGCTCTAGTAACTGCAAATTTAGCATCCCGGGCTCCCCTACTAATAGAAACAGAGCTATTGATGAAAGCCAATATGCGATGGTGTCACTTAGATATATGCACAACTGCGAGATCGACTTAGCGCGTGTATAATAAGAAAAGGACAGAATATCACTTTTAGCCCTACAAGTTCACAGGACAGCCTCAAGGCTACAATGAGTTTAATTCCCAATGGTGGTATACATGGAAATAGTGAGTAATATTATACTATGAAAATAGTGAGCAAAGGGAAGTACATACCACTTAAGCGAGATAAATACCAAAAGCAGAAAGAGCCTAACAACTGCTGAAGACTATAGACCAATCAGTCTCTCTTCCTTTCTTCTTAAGACGCTGGGGAGACCTGTACATTTGCGAAACCCTACAAAAAAATATGCTTTCGACACTACACGATGCTTATTGTAGATCAGCTCTACACACTAAACACACTCTACACAATCGAAACAATTGAGAAAGCATTGCACTGGGCATTGCATGCTATCTTACCATGCAGCTCGAATAGGCCTGCCCTACAATGACTTTTGCAGAAGCTGCAGGGACGAAGAGGAAATTGAATCCATTCTTCACTTGCTGTGCGAATGCCCGGCGCTAGCCCAAAAAGGGACGTATTCTTAGGAAGACACTTCCTTTCTGGACTAGATGAGGTAAGTAACACTGGACTGAACAGAATACTAGGATTCTTATCCTCGTCTGGATGGTTCAGCTCAACGGAATATGTCTAGCTCTCAACGGGTTTCAAAATGAATTGTGCGCAATGGACTCCACGTAGTCTAGGTGAGCCTTGACTTTTCGTCAGTAGCGCACACAATTACCTTACCTAACCTAATCTAACAGTAAATTTCCTTGACACCATAACAGTGTCAAGAATGCGTGGATAAATTTCGACAGTCCAATAACTCGATTTAAGACAGACCCACCAAAAACACAAGTGGCAATTAAAATATCTCTATAAAAAGAACCTAAGAAATAACAGTATCATAGATACATATGTATATAATATCAGGACCTCTTATAAAGGATACTCTTCCGTCGGTACCTTTTTGGTGCAAAAACTTAACGTCCGCAAGGACCATTGGCTTACACATGAGAGAGAATTCAGAATTGGGGAAAACCAACGAGAAGAGAAATCAGATAAAATATTCATTTTTCATATAGAGAGCAATTTAAGCGATGTTGGAAGTTAGAAATGATTTTAGTGGTCGTGGGTAAATGGATCTGAGCTAAAAATGAGGAGAGCGAAATCACGAAATGTCGCTTTGATGTTAGATTTTAGAAAACAATACTTACGGGGGCACTATTTTAATTGATTTCAAATAGCATTCTTAAAGGCAATGTGACTTAGTGAGAAGAATTTTACATGCAGCTGAGTGAAAACAGATAAGACCGTCTGCGCCATTACGTCACGTTTACTCATCATAGCATTAGATTCGCTAATAGATTGAAACTTGATGCATGTAATATTACAATGCCAACAACTAGAAGAGCAGGCTCTCAATACGAAATGAAGCAGAAATAAGCTAAAGTGCTGAAACAAAGTTATTTTTGGAAATGACTTTAAGAACAATAACGAATTAATTAGAGACACCCTCCAAGCCAAAATATAAAAGATCCAATACAATAGACCGACTGACATAATTTATCTGAACCATCCTCGTTCATGAAAGGAATCCAACAATATAATTGAGGAAAATGTGAAGCACTGAGAGAAAGTGGATGAGTCTTTTGAAGCCCGAGAGGACTGATGTAAAGAAGTAATCAATTAAACCGGCCATTGAGTATTTCTATCAACTCGCCGTGATGACTAGAAATCGCTCTACTAACAAAAGGCCGAAAATTGTATGAAAGGTACTTTCAGGTAACTTAGTGGCAAGACTCATGTACGTACACATATATTAAGGTTATAAGAATTATTTTCATTAAGCTAACGATTTTAACGAATGCGAAAGAAAGAGCACCACGAAACTAAAGAAATAGACACAGATATTCGCTTGAGTGGCATTCTTAAGTTTTACCAAAGAAAAAGGAACATATTAAGGCTATGAAGTCAGAGAATGCGAATGCAGAATTCGTCAGGGACAGTCAGTGCTGAAAGCATTCAAATACCACTTTAATGAGCTGTCCCAGACGACGACAAGCGGGAACAAGCACCGTTGAGATCAGACATAGGAGAATGTTTGCAAATCACTTAATTCATAACCCATGAGGTAAGTGAGACCAGTATTAAAGCGTATCCAACCCGATTTTTCTCTATGATACAGATATAGAGACGCTATCAAATGGAGGTCACTGTGCTGTAATTAGAATTGTTTATCATAACATTAAGTTGAGAAGAAAATCCAACCTCATAATGCATGTGCAGTGGGCGCATATAAATCCTCGAATTTCAATTCCAAAAGACGATGCCGATGCCCTATAAGTATTAGGATTGTTGTTGGTTGAGAGGATTGGGTGCATTTTTCATAATTTCATGAACATCTGGCCATCAGAAAAATTTGTTCGCTTTGGATACTGCATAATCACAATTGTATAAAAAAAAGCTCGTGTCGACCGGTGCAAAAGAAAGTAGAAAAATTCAATAGCAGTACTTAAGAAGATCTCTTTAATATACGGAGATTGCGCAACAAGAAAGACCAAGATAGAAAAAAATTATAAATACGTATGGATGAGAAATGGCATCATATTTTTGCGCAAGAAGGAAGGCGATGCTGCTCTTAAGGTGAGGTGTTTTGATGACTTAATCAAATTTCAATACATGTCTACTTATATAAACGTAAAACAAAACAAAAAAAGAAATATGAATCAAAACTACTCACCTGACGCAAAAATGGATGCCCTTTCTTACCTTCCCACTTTGCTTATCCATCAGAATATTCGTAGTATAAGAAGAAATTTTGATTTATTCTTGGCGCATTTAAACGTATACAATTGTAGTGCAATGTTTATTGTCCTTACCAAAATCTTGGTGTTTGACTATGAACTATCTAACTATACTATCTAACGTATCTAACTTCCTGGATACGAACATTTTTTTAATTGTAATAACTCATATAACGCCGGTGGTATCGTCGTGTATGTTAAAAAAGATATTTAATGTGGTTGCGTAGTTACAAAAATTAGTTTGTCGAGCGCGGATATCTTAAAAAAAACGTGTCGCATATATAATGACAATTTTACGATCTTGTGTGTATACCGACTACATCATAATAATCCATGTATTAATGTTTTCTTAGACCAATTAAACAACTTAATTAAAGATGTAAAGACAAAAAATTTATTGATGGCAGGGGACATAAATATTGATATTTTAAAAAATAACAACGATACATATAACTACCTGATCTTAATGTCTTCCTTTGGCTTATAATCCCTAATTATAGAACCGACAAGAATAACTGATAGAACGCAAACATGTATTGACCATATTTTCTGTAGAGTAGATTCGAGGACACCACATAAATTATTTGCTGAAGTATCCGACCATAAAATCTCTGACCATTGTATGACAAATTTATATATAGAAACCAGTAAGACAAGCGATTCAAATAAATACATACCTTTAAAAACTAAAAATAAAATAATATATAAGAAATTAATAGAGTGCCTAAAGTACGAGTTTTGGGAGCCTGTCTATTCAGAAAGTGATCCCTCAGTAGCTTATGATATGTTTATAAAAATATTCCAAAACCATATAGAGAGCTGCACTATCAAGCAAATTACAGGGAAGTTGCTTTTAAAACGTCTTAGGCCGTGGATCAATATAAATTTGCTTAAAAAAATAAACATCAAAAATAAACTACGAAAAAATTGTAAACGACATCCGGGAAATCAATCACTAGTAAAGCGATATCATAAAATAAGTGAAGAGCTGAAAAAAGAGGTTAAATTATGTCGCGACACTTACTTTGCAACTAAGCTCCATAAATACCAAGGAAACGTAAAAAATGAATGGAAAAAGCTCAATAACATCTTAAACAGAAGCAGGGAAAAAAACGAAATTTTTAAAATTCAAGTCGATGACAGGTTGATATCAGACCCAACGGATATTGCTAATAACTTTAACTTGTACTTTACTTCTATTGCAACTAAATCCAAACTATATCTTGCCCATTACAGTTGCAGTTGTAATATGTTCCCTGATTTAGTTGAAGATGCTTCGATTAGTAATAGCTTTGTTTTTGATCCCTTTACACCAGCCGATATCTATAAAAGTATTATGTCATTAGGTAATAAGAATTCTTGTACTTCCGATGGAATAACCAGTTATCTCTTGAAACGTTTTTCCTTCTTTCCACTGATGTATTAAGTGACTTGTCCAATTTAAGTGTGTATTGTGGTACCGTGGCGCAGTGGGTAGTGTATTGGCCTCTGACGCCGATGACACGGGATCGAATCCCGACACAGCCATGTCATCGAACGTGTTTTTCACGGTGTTTCTCCTAAGCGGGGCTCTGACAAAACCCCCTGTAGTAAAATTGTCATGAAGAGCTTCTCGAAATTCGCCGTTCGGAACCGGCAATAAACTGTAGGTCCCTTTCACCTATGGGAAAATGGATTCACACACAACATGGGTGATTGAGAGAAGCTCGGCTCAGGTCCTTCATGGACTGTAACGCCAATATACATACATACATTGTGGTACATTTCCTTCGTCACTGAAAAATGCTGAAGTCATTCCATTATTTAAAAAACCGGCCAAGTGCGAGTCAGACTCGCGCACGAAGGGTTCCGTACCATCTGTATATATAAATATGAAAGAGACTATGTACATATGTTACCTCATCAGTCATCACATTAAATCACATTTTTTGTATGATGACAGATCTTGGTTGCAGGCAGGTTATCGGCATATTACTTTGATAATCAAAAATCTTCATGATGAGATACATATGTACATATGCATAGTTGATCATCAAAGAGTCCATTGAATTCAAATCAATTATCTTACTTGACAGCAACGATGTGAAAAGGTGTATAACAATAATGGGAAATATGGGAAAAAGGTTTGCAGCTAGGATTAATTCATCAAAGACAAGAGAAATCAAAACTGGGAAGTTTGCTACTGGTTGTGGGATATTGTCGACTAACCTTAGTTCAGTATTTGACCAAGGGGATTTTTTGGATGAAAATCATGTCTGTTGTATGGAAGCCCCCCTTAAATGTTCATTTTGTTCTGTTTTTAGTATTTGTCGTGGTAGCGGCAACAGAAATACATCATCTGTGAAAATATCAACTGTCTAACTATCACGGTTCATGAGATACAGCCTGGTGACAGACGGACGGACAGCGAAGTCTTGGTAATAGGGCTCCGTTTTACCTTTGGGTACGGAACCCTAAAAAGGTAATAGAAACTCGATATCTCAATATAGGCCCATCTCTGTACTCCCCACGTTTTCGAAACTATTTGAGAAACTAATTAAAGTTCGTCTAATATCATTCTTAAACAAAAATCAATTCCTATGTAATAACCAGTTCGGATTTCGTGAAGGTAGATCTACTGAGGATGCAATTCTTAAAGTGTGTAGTGATATTTATGATAGTTTTCATAGCAATCACCCTAACTTAGTACTCTTTATAGATATGACGAAAGCTTTTGATATGGTCAATCACGATATTCTCCTGAGCAAATTGTATACAAGTGGATTTAGAGGTGTGATCCATAAATGGTTTTCGTCTTATTTATCAAACAGAACACAACGAGTAAAGCTTAGCGGTGTTGTTAGTTATCGGTTGCAAATGAAAACCGGTGTACCGCAAGGTTCGGTTTTGGGATCATTGCTGTTTTTGATTTATACCAATTCACTGTTCTACCAAAATCTCAGCAGTCATATCGAAGCCTTTGCTGATGATATAGCATAATGCAGGTATTTTCGATTCGGTAGTCAAGTTACATTGGGACTTAAATATACTACGACAATGGTTCGCCAAACACGAATTACTCGTAAGCAACAAAACTAGACTTATGATATGCAGTCTAAAAACATCTTATCCTCTTGACTGTGATGCTATCTTTCATTCCAGCGCTTGTACAAAACTATCAATATCTATTCATACCTGTGGGGATAACAATTTGCACGAGAACGTAGCTTGCAGTTCAGACTAGTTTAAAATAGAAGGGGTTGAAAGTTACAAGTATCTAGGTGTATGTATGTTGACGTTACAGTCCATGAAGGACCTGAGCCGAACTTCTCTCAATCACCCATGTTGTGTGTGATTTCATTTTCCCATAGGTGAATGGGACCTACACTTTATTGCCGGTTCCGAACGGCGAATTTCGAGAAGCTTTTCATGACAATTTTACTACAGGGGGTTTTGTCAGAACCCCGCTAGGTGTAGTAATAGATAAAAATATGACTTGGAAGGCTCACGTGGAAGGTTTAAAACAATATATGATTTCTGTAAGTCGTTACATTTATCTTCTAAGAGAACACTGTTCAAAAAAGATTTTACCAATGTTTTATTAAGGCATTGTGCACTCTAAACTTCAACACGGTATCGCAAGCTGGGGCGGCACTTACAATAGTACAACGGAAGTCCTATGTACAGCTCAAAAACAGATAGTTTAGTTTATAGTTTATAGTTTATTTTATTTTACTTTTTTTTTAAAGAAATACAAAAATAAATCAATTACACTTAAAAATACACTAAATAATAGTATGCAAATTTTTAAAAATAAAGTATCTGCGATCTGTAGTTCATAAGAAACTAGGATTGAAAGAAGTTTAAAATACAATGTAAGTTAACAACCAATATACAAGATTTAATAATGAAGGGGGTCACTACAATATGAAACAAAATATGTATTTATTTTAAGAGAAAAAAAAAAAATTATTCTTATTAGTAAGAATAATTAGTAAACAAAATCGCTTAGCTCATATCTGGCCTTTGTTCTTAGCCCTAGGTATTCCTCCTTTACAACACCTTTACATTTTAAAAGTTCTCAAAGTCTTTTATGTGCGTAGCGGATACTGTAATATGCTAAGAAGTTCAATTACATACGGTCTAAGAACAAACGTAACGACTAAATCTAATATCCCTTTCACTAAAAAAAAAACTCGTTGTTTTCGTTTTTTCACGACGACAGCACCGAGGCTTTTTAATAAGTTACCAATCCAAATAAGACAGATAGTGCAACCCAATTTATTTCTCAAAAAATTAAAAAAAATTTCTATTTAGTATGGATAAACCTTTGTTTCTATTAATACGTAATTTGCACATTCTTTCTTAAGATGCTACTTTCATTTTTGTATTCTCGTCACGTCTTGATGGTTAAAAAAAAAATTGTACAACTTTGTTTTTCGCTTATTTACCCCACTTAAATCTTTGTAACATTAAATTAAAGGATCATTCGTATCTAGTTAAACTTAAACTAAAGAATGATGACTATTCCTTTCCTAAATGTAAAAACGTTGTATCCTCTGTATTTTTGTATCTATGAGGAAAGGGAAATAAATAAAAAAAAAAAACAAAACATCGTGAGAGATGACGAAACATGCACTATGTATATGATAACGAAACTTAAAAATAATCGACTGTACGCATTGTAAACATCTTGATGAGTATAAATCACACATTTTCGAAGTACCACAACCGGAGTAGGACAAGCGCTTCTAAAAATCATTTCGAAAAACAGTAAGCCATGTTCGATTACAAATTTACCTTTGTCTGGTTCAAAATTCAAGTATCAGCTCCCGTATTAGGAATATTACTCACTTCTTCATTGAAGCGCCTGGAATTTTACTATCCCTCTTTGTAATGCTTCAGCATGTTCACTACATCCCACCATATTACCCTGACCCTCTTTAGACCGATGTCGTTCTTTTCACCCGAAGGAGGAGAGATACTGACAGGACTCAGTCGGCACTAAAAAGCACTCCCATCCCGGTATCCAAGGAAGCTATGTATCTGGGAGTCATCTTAGAGGGCATGGGCTCGGACATACAGGGTAAAGTTGTTGATCGCTCTCAACCTGGCAAGATGCCAGCAATGATCCCTGTATAAATGCACGGGTCAAGCTGACATACGGCCCCCTCGCGGCGCCCTCTGGATAGCCTCTTCATCAACCGTTGGGAGGTGAACTAACGTATGCAGCGACAAAACCCCACCAGAATGGCGGTTGTGCGGCGGACTAACAATCCGCCCACGTAGAAAAAAACAAAGTTATGAATGAGCAAGATGCCTCGGACACACGGACGGATACTCGACGACGACGAACACGCACGAAAAAGGAACGCGATTTGCGAGTATGCTCCTGGAATGTCAGAACTCTGTACACTCCCGGAGCTGCTCATAAACTAGAAGGAATCCTCACGCAGTACAAGGCGGATATTACTGCGGTCAAGGAAATACGCTGGATAGGAAACGGTATGATGAGGAAGAAAAATTGCGACATATATTACAGCTGTCACAAAAAATTGCATTTACTGGGATGCGGATTTGTCGTGGGAAAGCAGTTAAGGTCGAAGGTCATCGACTTTAAACCTATAAGTGATCGCCTGGCTGTGATCCGCATCAGAGGCAGATTTTATAACATCAGCCTTATATGTGCACACGACCCTACCGACGAGGCTGAAGACCCTATCAAGGAGGACTTCTATGACCTCCTGGACAACGCCTTCGGAGCTTGTCCGGAGTACGATGTAAAAATCGTGCTTGGGGACTTCAACGCCAAAATCGGTAAGGAGAACACCCTTGGCGGGATGATCGGAAAGCACAGCCTCCACGATACATCAACAGATAACGGCTTCCGACTCACGGACTTTGCGACAGCTCATAATGCGGTGATAAGTGACACAAGATTCCCTCATAAGCGAATCCACATAGCAACCTAGCGATCTCCGGACGGTCGAACCGCCAACCAAATCGACAATGTGCTCATTGACGCAAGGCACTGGTCAAACATCCTAGATGTGCGAACATTCAGAGGGGCAAATGTCGACTCTGACCATTTCCTCGTAGCAGCAAGATTCAGAGCTCGACTGTCCAATGTCAGAAAGCTGCACCAGCCCATCAGGAGGAGGTTTGACATTGGGCGCCTGAACACACCGGAGGTTATCAGAGGCTACAAGAAGTAGGTGAGCGAAAGACTCTACGGTATGCCTACGTCGAGCACAAATGCCAATAACATGTGGTTGCATTGCCGCTCAGCTATTCAGGAAGTAGCCGAAACCACCTTAGGGTATATACCACCTCCGACAAGAAACCCATGGTATGATGGCGAATGTGAGCAGAAAAAGGCAGCAACCGACGAGGCGTACCAAAAGGCGCTGCAGAGGAAAACCAGGGCAGCGCAAGAAGAGTACCGAGCCAGAAGAAGGGAGAAGAAAAAGAATTCTGCGACAAAAGAAAAGAATCTTCGCAGCCTCCCAGCTCAAGGATATCGAGGAGTCTGGGGATAAACACCCACCCAGCATAGGAGAGGTCGGCTCAGCTATTCAGAAGCTGAAGAATAACAAGGCCGCAGGCTCAGATGGCTTGCCATCAGGGCTCTTCAAGGCTATGTTGGTGGCTATGTTCTGGTAGGGACCATGGCCCAGATCATCTGCAGAATTTGGGAAGACGAAAGCATGCCCGACGACTGGAATACCAGCTCTATATGCCCCATCCACAAAAAAGGCGATCCTACCTCTTGCAAGAACTATAGAGGTATATCCCTGCTCAATGTCGCATACAAGATCCTGTCCAGCGTATTGTGTGAACGTCTAAAGCCATTTTGCACCACACTAATCGGCAGCTACCAGTTCGGCTTCCGGCCCTGCAAATCGACTATAGACCAAATTTTCACACTTCGACAAATCCTGGAAAAGACCAACGAGTTTCGAATCGATACACACCATCTTTTCATCGATTTCAAAGCCGCATACGACTGCATTCATCCTGAAGGACTGTTTGGTGCGATGGCCGAATTCGGGATCCCGGGAAAACTGATCCAGTTGTGTCGCGCCACGCTAAAAAATACGCGATGCACCGTGCACCTCGGTTCCAGGACTTCGGAACCGTTTGAAACATGCACCGGATTTCGGCAAGGAGATGCGCTGTCATATGACATCTTCAAACTGGTGCTGGAGCAGATAGTGCGACGGGCAGGCGTCAACAGAGAATGCACTATCTTCTACAAGTCCGTCCAGCTGCTAGGATACGCGGATGATATCGATATCATCGCGTGTTCTCGCCGTGGCATTGTGGAAGCATTCGCGGCGATTGAAGAACAGGCGAAACGAGTTGGTCTTATGGTCAATGAGGACAAGACGAAGTACATGCTGTCAAGCAAAAAACAATCCGTCGCTCACCACCTGGGACAAAATATAACAATTGACAGCTAAAATTTCGAGGTAGTTAAGGAGTTTGTTTACCTCGGGGCAAACGTAAATTCCACAAATGACACCACAGTGGAGATCCGGCATAGAATCGCCCTTGGCAACCGCTTCTACTTCGGCTTGGCCAAACAACTGGGGTCCTCCCTCGAAAGACCAAAGTCATGCTTTACAAAACGCTCATACTGCCAGTATTGCTGTACGGAGCCGAATGTTGGACGATAAGCAGGACAGTAGAGCTGATTTTGGGTTCTTTTGAAAGAAAAATTCTGCGCCGGATATTTGGTCCTGTCTGTGAGGAGGGTGAATGAAGAAGAAGACACAACCGCGAACTCTACGAGCTGTACAAAGATGTGGATGTAGTCCGGAAGGCAAAGATCCGTCGACATGAGCGCATGGACATCAACGCTCCAGCTAAGAGGGTCTTCGACTCCGAGCCTCCTGGTTCGAGAAGTAAATTAAGACCGAACCTCCGGTATAAAGACCAAGTAATCGCGGATGTAAGACATCTTGGTCTTGATAACGGGAAGCAGCGTGCCCGGGACCGTCAAGGATGGAAGGCAGCTATAGCTCAGGCTCAGATCCTGATAAGTAAGTAAGTTCCTTTATATCTCCCCATAAATTCTCCATGACGCTTACGTTGTTGGTAGTGAACCAATTCTTAACGCACTTGCTGGTATGATTCGG
The DNA here is from genome assembly GCA_951905685.1 of Eumerus sabulonum. Taxonomy (NCBI): domain Eukaryota; kingdom Metazoa; phylum Arthropoda; class Insecta; order Diptera; family Syrphidae; genus Eumerus; species Eumerus sabulonum. The sequence continues at coordinate 95,270,754 of OX645061.1, read as the reverse complement.
ATCATTATCCTGCATAAAAACCCATTGAAGTGCATATCCTCCTCAGCTTAAGGTATCTTTACCGAATCCAATATGTGGACATATCACTTTGCATCCATGTCGCCTTTCATGCGATAAATTGTGTCAGGACCATAAAAGGAAAAACAAGCCCAAATTATTATTTTTGCTCCGCCGTGCTTCACTGTTGTTATAGTGAATTTTGGATCACTAGCTGCATTAACAGGCTTTTCTCACATATTGTCGGCGACCACTGCTACCAAACAGCACAATTTTTGATTCGTCCGACCCCAAAATATTACGCCATTTGCTGGCCGGCCAATGCAGGTGATCCGAAGTAAATTTGACATGTTCTTCCACACATCTCTGGTTCAAGAACGGCTTTTTTTCTTAGGCACCTGTGAATTGTTGAGGTGGCAACTTCCAACTGGAGATCTTGTTTTATTTTCGTCAAAGTGGTTATTTAGAAACCAATAACATTTCTAATAATCACCCTAGAACTAGCAGCGCACTTAATCCAGAACATATGGAGACAGATAACTCCACGTATTAAATATTTTTAAACGACAGTTCCATAACAGTGAAAACACTAACAACTATATTCATCTTAACTAGGTACGAAATCACAACAAGGGACAAGTGCCTGAAAAAAATACCTTACCAAAGCGCACAAGATGTATGTATGTGTATGTATGCTGGCGTTACAGTCCATGAAGGACCTGACCCGAGCTTCTCTTAATCACCCATGTTGTGTGTGATTTCATTTTCCCATAGGTGAAAGGGACCTACAGTTTACTGCCGGTTCCGAACGGCAAATTTCGAGAAACTTTTCATGACAATTTTACTACAGGAGGTTTTGTCAGAACCCCGCTGAGGAGAAACACCGTGAAAATCACGTTGGATGACATGGCTGTGTCGGGATTCGATCCCGTGTCATCGGCGTCAGATGCCAACACACTGCCCACTGCGCCCCGGTGCTCTCAACGCGCACAAGATACATATGTAATATTCAACCACCTATGAAAAATCAGCTCTTTTTAGGCGAGCCCTTGGATTACACTTTGTGTTTCGACGAAGCGCAAGAAGGGAAAACATTGAACATTTTAATAGATATCGGTGCTACAAGTTATTACTGTAGACCGAATACTTTATTAGAAAAGACGAGACTATTAAAAGTGGCTAGAAAACGAATATGAAGAAATAATGCTTACTTCCTTTTAAGACCAGCAGATTTTTTGGGCCTGAGTTAATACAGCCTGCCATCCTTGGTGGTCCCGAGCACACTGCTTCCAGTCGAAAAGACCAAGTTGTTTTATGGTCGCGATCACTGGTTAAACCAGGAGGCTCAGATTCGATGACCCTCTCAGCTGGAGCATTGGTCCATGCGCTCGATGTGGCCGAGCCATTATAGTCGGCGGATTTTTGCCTTTCGGACTATATTCATATCTTTGTACAACTCATAGAGTTCGCGGTTATGTCTGTTTCTTCATTCGCCTTCCGCGCAGACAGAACCGAATATCCGTCACAGAATTCTTCTTTCGAAGGAGCCAAGGATTAGCTCTGCTGTCCTCCTTATCGTCCAGTTTTCGGCTAAATACAGCAGGACAGGCAGGATAAGAGTCTTGTAGAGCATAGCCTTGGTTCTTCGGAACAGGAGTTGTGACTTTAGCTGTTTTGACAAGGTCAAGGTTTGTGTTTGCTCCGAGGTATGTACATATGTATGTGAACTCCTTGATCACCTCGAAATTATAGCTGCCGACAGTTGTGCTTTGTCCTAGGTCTTCTCATTGCAGACGAGCTTGTTTTATTTGATCTTCAATCGCCGTGAAAAATTCCAAAGTGGAACGCTGGGAACTTGCGACAATACCAATATCGTCTGAGTAGCCCAGCAACTGAAACGATTTGTGAAAGGTAGTGCCTTCCGTGTTGACATTGGCCCACCGCACTATTTGTTTCAACACGAGATCAAAGAAGTGGCATGACAGGCTCGGAGGATCTAAAGCCGAACTGCACAGTGCATCGAGTGTTTGTTAGCGTGGCTCGACACACCCGGATCAGTTTTCTCGGGATCCCGAATTCGGCCATCGCGCTAAATAAGACTTTGCGATGAACGCTGTCATATGCGGCCATAAAATCGATAAAGAGGTGGTGGATATCGATTTGAAGCTGCTAGTCCTCTCCAGGATTTATCGTAGCGCGGAGATTAGGGCCTGGGCATGTAGAGCAAAGTTGGTGATCGCACTCAACGAACAATGGATGGCTATACCATTTTTTTTTTCCACTATTACGAATCTGAAAAATTGTGTAGAAACCTGATATTCTATAAGGTAGAAAATTTTGAATCAGACTTATTCATAAGGCCTGTCATAAGGGCCTATCATAAGGGTAGCAATCATAATACTCGATTTCGAAAAAGATATCCTAATATACAAGAAAAGCTTGAAAAAATATATGTATATCTCTGACGATCAGGCTGAAACCGAATGCGAATTCAAAAATCAGATTATAAGAAATAATCATTGAAACCCAGAAGGCAAAACTGCACCAAACAATTGAAAAATATCTCAAAATTGAACAAGCAAAATAGAATATTATAAAAAAAAAAGAAATTGAACATTCAAATATTATTTTTTTCTTTATTTTTGATGGCGCTACAGTTCGAGGTGAACCAGGGCCTCAACCAACAAGCCTCTCCAGCTGGCCCGATCTTTGGCCAGCCGCTTCCAGTGCCGCACGCCCCGTTGGTTGAGGTCCCCTCTCCACCTGTGCGCGCCACCTTAAATGCGGTCGTCCTCTGCTGCGTCGTCCCTCGGGGTGGAGTCGAAGACTCTTCGGGCCGGAACGTTGATGTTCATTCGCTCTATATGGATCCGAAGACGTCTAACCAGGCCGATGGTTGCTGTACAGCCCGTACAGTTCTTGGTTGGACCTCTTCCTTCACTCTCCGTTTACACCAACGGGACCAAAGATGGCACGCACAATTTTCCTCTCGAAACGCCCAAGAGCCTCTTTATCCGCTTTTGATAACGTCCAAGCCTCAGCGTCGTAATGGAGGACCGAGATTATTAAGATTATGTAGAGGGATACCTTAGTTTTTCGAGAGAGGGCTCTACTACTCAATTGCCTCTTGAGCCCGAAGAAGCAGCGGTTGGCAAGAGTTATTCTGCGTTTTATCTCAGCGCTGGTGTCGTTGCTGCTTGTCACTATTGAGCCAAGGTATACGAAGTCCTTGACTACTTCAAAAATATAGCTGCCAAAGGTGAAGTTCTGACCAAGACGTCGGTCTTCGGTCGTCGCATCTTTCTTGGATGACAGCATACATTTGGTCTTGTCCCCATTTACCGTTAGACCCCCTTTAGCCGCTTCTGCTTCAATGCTTGCGAACGCCACATTGACGTCTCGCTTTGTCCGTCCAATAACGTCAATGTTATCGGCGTAGGCAAGCAATTGTGTAGACTTGAAGTAGATCGTACCTCTTGTATTGGCCGCAGAGTCCCGCACGATCTTTTCAAGTATGATATTAAAGAAATCACATGACTGTGCGTCACCCTGCCTAAAACCTTTCTTAACATCAAAGGGGTCGGTTAGTTCACCTACGACCTTAACGGAGCAGCGAGAGTTCTCCATAGTCGTCCTGCCCAGTCTGACGAGTTTTGCAGGAATGATAAAACATGGCATGGCTCTGTATAGCTCGTCTTTATAAACACTGTCATACGCGGCTTAAAGTTGACGAATTCATAGGTCTTCTCCAAGATCTGCCGTAGTGTAAATACTAATACAAAGTCATTATTTAGAATGGATGTAAGGCAGAAATCACAACTAATACTAAGACTCCTATATGGGGCAAACATCGGTAAATTGCTTCGTCAATAAAGAATTAGAAAGAATGTTGAAAGAGGGAATTCTCCAAACGAATAATTCATCAATTTGGGTTTTACCTAAAAAGGGTACAAATGTCGATGGAACGCCTAAACTAAGAAACGTGTTTGATTATAAAAAAACCAAATAAGAAGAGGGGGAGAGAAGGGAGCGAACAAAGCGCGAGATCGAGGAGATGGAGAGATGTTACTGCAGGAACGACGTTCGAAAATTTTACCAGAAAGTGAAACGAACATGCCAAGGCTATAAAGCCAGAGCAGAAGCCTGCAGGGATGAGCACGGACAACTAGTAGTGGAGTCACAGTCGATGCTGAGATTGTGGAAGGACCACTTCTGCAGATTGTATAACGGCGATGATAGTCAAAATGCCGCCGTCCGGCAGAGCGAACCATTCACAACGGACGAAGACGAAGGAGAATCCCGTCCACCCGACCTAGACGATGTTAAGATAGCGATATCGAAACTTAGGTCTTATAAAGCTGCTGGAGCAGACGGACTCCCCGCGGAGCTGTTTAAAGCAGCTGGCGATGAGCTGGTTAGGAACATGCACCAACTTATCTGCAAGATATGGTCGGAAGAACGCATGCCCGATGAATGGAATCTCAGTATCGTTTGCCCGGTCCATAAGAATGGAGACCCCTATGACTGCGCCAACTACAGAGGGATAAGCCTCCTGATCATCGCGTACAAGATCCTATCTGCCGTACTGTGTAAGTACCTGAAACCGTTCGTGGACAATCTGATAGGTTCCTACCAGTGTGGTTTCAGGCCAGGAGAATCCACGATAGACCAAATATTTACACTACGGCAGATCTTGGAGAAGACCCATGAATTCCAGGTCAACACGCATCATCTTTTCGTCGACTTCAAAGCCGCGTATGACAGTGTTTATAGAGACGAGCTATACAGAGCCATGTCATATTTTAACATTCCTGCCAAACTCGTCAGACTATGCAGGATGACTATGGAGAACTCTCGCTGCTCCATTAAGGTCGGAGGTGAACTAACTGACCCCTTTGATGTTAAAAAAGGTTTTAGACAGGGTGACGCACTGTCATGTGATTTCTTCAACATTATTCTTGAAAAGATCGTGCGGGACTCTGCGGCCAATACAAGCGGTACGATCTACTTCAAGTCCACACAATTGCTTGCCTACGCAGATGACATTGACGTTATTGGACGAACAAAGCGAGACGTCAATGAGGCGTTCACAGGCATTGAAGCAGAAGCGGCGAAAGTGGGTCTAAGGGTAAATGGGGACAAGACCAAATATATGCTGTCGTCCAAGAAAGACGCACAACACCGACGTCTTGGTTAGAACGTCACCTTCGGCAGCTATATTTTTGAAGTAGTCAAGGACTTCATATACCTTGGCTCGGTAGTGACAAGCAGCAACGACACCAGCGCTGAGATAAAACGCAGAATAACTCTTGCCAATCGCTGCTTCTTCGGGCTCAAGAGGCAATTGAGTAGTAGAGCCCTCCCTCGAAAAACTAAGGTTTCCCTCTACAAAACCTTAATCACCCCGGTCCTCCTCTACGGTGCTGAGGCCTGGACGTTTTCAAAAGCGGATGACGAGGCTCTTGGACGTTTCGAGAGCAAAATTCTGCGTGCAATCTTTGGTCCCGTTTGTATAAACGGAGAATGGAGGAGGAGATTCAACCAAGAACTGTACGAGCTCGTACAGCTGTACAGCGACATCGGCCTGGTTAGACGTCTTCGGATCCAACGCTGTACAGCTATACAGCGACATCGGCCTGGTTAGACGTGTTCGGATCCAACGTCTAAGATGGCTAGGCCATGTAGAGCGAATGGACATCAACGCTCCGGCCCGAAGAGTCATCGACTCCGACCCCGAGGGACGACGCAGCAGAGGACGACCGCATTTAAGTTGGCGCGCACAGGTGGAAGGGGACCTCAACCAACTGGGCGTGCGGCACTGGAAGCGGCTGGCCGAAGATCGGGCCGGCTGGAGAGGCTTGTTGGTTGAGGCCTTTGTTCACCCCGAACTGTAGCGCCATCAAGGTAAGTAAGTTTAATTTTTCCCACTGGAAACTTAGTCGTGTGGGCCTTGCGGCCCCTAGGTGGTCGCACCTAGACCAGATTTTTGTTTTTTATAATAGGTATGCGCTGATTCATGGTTTTATAACCTTATCATGTCGGCGACACAATACGGCCAGAAGGTAGAAAGAAAGGAGGATAGAGGAGATACCGATGGACATTGATCTTAATTGCTTGCATGTTCTGCGAGTACTGAGGGGGGAAGACAAAATCTGGCAGGGAGTTCCAGATTGGCGTGCTTTGGTTTAAGAAAGCTTCTCTATATTTGACGGTACATCCGAAAGTGGGCTTCATAGTTTATTCGTGAGCATTCCTAAGGGCGGAATGCAACTGTATATTTCATTAGAGCATTTTTTTGAAAGTAACAATACAACAGGGATAATTAGCAAACATTGCTGCGATGTTCCAGTACGTCTAATACTTTGGTAGTGCTGGAGTCACCTATCAGTTTTATCGCGCGTTTTTTGTATTCTATCTAGTGGGTGCAATGAAGCGTTAAACTCTAATTAAGAGCCAATGAACGCATTTTGCGGCATTCTTGGCAACACTGAATCCCATGCAATGATGCTGATGATATCGGAATTTAATGAGTTTAACATACGCTGCCGCTCACTATTTCAAGCCGAAGTGCAGGGTCGTAAAGAAGTGAAGAATATAAAAAGCAGTACCCTCATCGTCAGCGAATGAGTGAATTGGATTAGAGGTAACAGACAAGAGATAAAAATGGGTCCGACGGTAATCGAGGGCAAAACCAAATATATGCTCTCATCAAAGAACACATGCACAACACCGACGTGTTGGTCATAATGTCACTACTGGCAGTTATGACTTTGATATAGTCAAGGATTTCGTCTTCCTTGGCTCATTGGTAACAAGGGGAAATGATATCGGTGCTGAGTTAGGCGTAGAATAACTCCTGCTAACCGCTGTTTCTTCGGGCTCACGAGGCAATTAAGTAGTAGAGCCCTTTCCCGGAAAACTAAGATGACTCTCTATAAAACCTTATTTGTCCTGGTCCTCCTCTACGGCGCAGAGGCTTGGACCTTATCAAAAATGGATGAAGAGGCCCTTGGTCGTTTCTGCGTACAATCTGCGGTCCCGCTGGTGTTGACGAAGAGTGGAGGAGAAGATTCAATCACGACATTACGGGCTGTGCAGCGACATCGACGTCTATGGAATCAACGTTTAAGATGGCTAGGCCATGTAGAGCGAAAAGACAGCACGGCTCTGGCCCGAAGAATCTTCATCTCTAACCCGTAAGAACGACGTTGCAAACACAGGTGGTAAGGGACCTTACCAAACTGGGCGTGCGACACTGGAAACAGTTAGCAAAATATCGTGCTTGCTGGAAAGGCTTGTTGGTTGAAGCCCAGGTTCATCCCGAACTGTAGCGCCACTTAGGTAAGTAAGTATGATCTGTTACGGAAAACGGACTGTAGGTCATTGGCGAGTTTGGGTGTTGTCTGCCCAGAATGTCGAAGCCGCCGAGAATTGTGCACATTGAAATCGCCCGCTAAAACGATTTCAGTGCGAGAGAACACGCAAACAATTCTTTGGATGGAATCAGACAGTGCATAGAATGCATCAAATAATGCATTCGTTTCTATGCTGGGGCTTCTATAACAGAGAACAGTAGGGAACGGAGTGCTTGCGGAGGATAAATGGCTATATTGTGATAGAATTTGGTAAGCGATGTCAGTACGGGAGTAAACGGCGAAACCGCGATGGAGTACGAATAATGGCACTGAAGTATATCCAGGAAGACTGAAATCCGAGGGATCGGATTTTTCATCGACCTGGGTTTCACAAAATGCCAAAACAGTCGGTTTATGAGTAAAGCGTGGACATAGGTAGGTACGTTGCAAAGAAGTTCTTCCGTAACCCACGATTGTAGCAGAGCTGCACACAGAAATCCCTCATCAGTACAAGTTACAAAACTCGAACATGCGGAATGATAGAGAATTTACAGAGACATTCGAATGGGTGGACATTAAACGATGATAGACAGCATATTTGGGAGAAGAAATATTACTTCAACCAAATTCTAGAACATTTAATTTGATAACCTCGTTAGAGATTAATTCAACAATTAAATCTTAGGACAAACAACCTATTGAAACCATACTGCAGAAAACCGCAACTCAACGTCTTCCTAGCGTCTTCGTCGGTTTGAGGGCAGGGATTTTAGCTTCTCTTTAACGAAAGCAGCAAATACAACAGACCACATAACATCAAAAAAACCCTACTTTCTGAAGTACAAATTCAGATGAACATAATACCACTTTCCCTCTCCTCCAATTTAGTTTCAAAACCCTTTGAGCACCACGCCCTCACGGTTGACTTCCGTCTGTGAATGAAGTATAGGAGCTTGGCAGATAAAAGGAAATGGATATGGTTGGAGGATTTTTGGTGGTAACGTAAAATTCCATGAATTACATGTAGATGGAACGAACTAGCTTAGGGATTAAGCTACGAGTACTCTCAATATCCAACCAATTTGGGGCAGTTCCTTCTGCTTGTTCGCTCCTCTTTATTCTGGCATTGTAGCAGAATTTCATATAACTGATTTGTGAGGGGCAGCGTCCGACTGCTCCATAAGACTGCAGAAACCTAAAAAAAGAGATTTGTGGTGGAAATTAATGGAAAAATATACAATTCATGAGATAAAGTTTGGCGTGCGACGTAATTTGCTTGGCGTAAGAGTATGATATATAGCGCTGCATACATATACCGGACATAAATTGAAAACTGTTTTGTTTATCCCTGAAAAAATTTGAATAAGATTGAAACATGCTCTGGAGGTAAGCTGCTTGAATTTGGGTTCCTAGTCCAAAAAAGGTGGGCAAGACTTGTAGGGATTACTTTGTTTTTATTGACGTGGCTGCTTTCTGTGACTGTGGTGTCAATGCAAACGATGTCTCTAATTATGCACTTTCCGCTTATTTACCTTCCACAGATTCAGATGGCTTGCAATCAGAGCTCTTCAAGGGTGGCGGCGATGTTCTGGTAGGGAGCATGCACCAGATCATCTGCAGAATTTGGGAAGATGAAAGCATGCCCGACGACTGGAATACCAGCTCTGTTTGCCCCATCCACAAAAAAGGCGATCCTACCTCTTGCAAGAACTATAGAGGTATATCCCTGCTCAATGTCACATACAAGATCCAGTCCAGCGTACTGTGTGAACGTCTAAAGCCATTTTGCACCGCACTAATCGGCAGGCTACCAGTGCGACTTCTGGCCCAGACCAAATTTTCTTACTTCGACCAATCCTGGAAAAGACCAACGAGTTTCATCGATTTCAAAGCCGCATACAACCGAATGCGTTTCGGCAATGGCCGAATTCGGGATACCGGGAAAACTGATCCAGTTGTGTCGCGCCACCCTAAAAAATCCGCGATGCACCGATCAACTAGCTTCTAGGACTTCGGAACCGTTTGAGGCATGCACCGAATTTCACTAAGGAGATGCGCTGTCAGGTGACTTCTTCAACCTGATGCTGAAGCAGATAGTGCGACGGGCAGGCGTCAACAGGAAAGGCACTATCTTCTACAAGTCCATCCAGCTGATAGGATATCGATATCATCGCGTGTTCTCGCCGTGGTATTGTGGAAGCATTCACGGCGCTTGAAGAACAGGCGAAACGAGTTGGTCTTAAAGTCAATGAGAGCAAGACATGCACTCAAGCAAAAACCAATCCGTCACTCAGCACCTGGGACAAAATATAACAATTGACAGCTAAAATTTCAAGGTAGTTAAGGAGTTTGTCTTGTTTGTTCCACAAATGACAGCACAGTGGAGATCCGGCATAGAATCGCCCTTGACAACCGCTGCTACTTCGGCTTTTCCAAACGACTGGGGTCAAGACTCCTCACTCGAAAGACCAACGTCATGCTTTACAAAACGCTCATACTGCTCGTCTTGCTGTACGGAGCCGAAAGCTGGACGATAAGCAGGACAGCGGAGCTGATTTTGGGTTCTTTCGAAAGAAAAATTCTGCGCAGAATATTTTTTGGTCCTGTCTGTGAGGACCTGAACAACGATGTGGATGTAGTCCGGAAGGCTAAAATCCGTCGACTACACTACACAGCTATAAGGGTCTTCAACTCCGAGCCTCCTGGTTCGAGAAGAAGAGGAAGACCGAACCTCCGGTATAAAGACCAAGTAATCGCGGATGTAAGACATCTTAGTCTTAATAACTGGAAGCAGCGTGCCCGGAACCGTCATGAAAGTCACAATGTCGCACGACATCTATCTATCTATTTCCCAACCGAATGTCACTAATCTTCCGACTACAAATCAAACGGATTAGTCTATTGAGAAGATACCTGTCTTGAGTAATAAATCGCATACTGGTGAAAAGTTCGAGAAAAGAAATGTAATACATTCACACTCAACGAAGCATAAGACATAGAAAAAGAAATCACCTGAACCTTCGGCACCACTGTTAACCACGCTAGATTTGATTCCACGTTGTTGAATTATAATTTCAAATGGTTTCATTTATTCAGGATCCGGCTTCCATGAGTGTACCTAAATAATACCCCTGCGAAAACGCCTGGTTCGCAGAAGGTGCCGTATGATAATCTTCTTTACAGGATGATTTCTAATTGAATTCATTTGACGCTACAGCTCATGCCTTATATTTACATGCATGGAAAAGAGCAAAAGCTCACAAGAGCTGGAAAAAAAGGATAACTGAATGTCATCATTGTGAATAATCATGCTAATTCTCTCGGTCTACAACGCTGTTTTGCTTCGGATAATAGAGAACTACAGCTTCAGGTATTACAGAATACATGACATGAACACATATGTAAGCGTGGAAGCAATGCGTTATTTTTGTCGGGAAGGGTTTTGTAATGGATTATGTAAATACTAAGCTCGACATTAGCAAAACGGACTGATTTGTTTAACTTTTGTTGTAATATGTACGTCATCAACGAGTAAGCAAATCGGGCGCAGACTTTGAATGAGTATTTATATTTATGTAAGCTGTGACTGCTTTTTAGTACGCAAACATAAGCACTAACGGATGCGTTAAAAGATAGATAAATCGCTTAGTGTGACAGTGGATAGAAATTAGATAAACATGAGCTATAGAAGGTATTATTTGAATTACAAGGAGGCGAAATGATAAATGCCGGTATGATATGTATCGAATTGAGAACTAAATGTCAATATTTTATCGAAATCTAAGTAAAAGCAAATTTGATCTATTGAAGGTATTTTCGAATGTCCTCAGATCTGATGCCGCTTCCTATTCTTTGATTGTACAACACGATAAGATCGCATGACCGTCATTGTAAAGGGCAAAAGTTTACTCGGATATTGAATATCTTCACATATGTATAGTCATATAGTTTTTATTTCCCGGAATAGTGAAGATAGTCGATGGGCACCGACAACTGTGAAGAAAACAATCAACTTGGAACCGGAACACAACAAACTGATGCACACTGGAAAAGAGAAGATACTTGTCAAACTTAATTACACTTGGACAAACAGTCGACTGTTTTGTCTTCAAAAATGTGGTCTAGGTGCGACCCGCAAGGCCCACACGACGAACTTCCCAATGGAAAAATGTCTATGTCGATGAACTTCGAAATACTGTTTTCAAGTAATCAACATTTTTACACATACGGAAAGGTTTAATGAAGCTCAATCCCGAACACCAATGGCCTACATATAAACACTTGCTTCTACAATTACTACAATATTTGATGAACAGTGAAATTTTCGTCTTCAAGTTATCAAGAAACCATCAATTCGGAGACATCTCATCAATACCATTCATCAACTAAGAATGCTGAATAAATGATTCGGTAATTATGTATTTGGAAAAAGGCGCCAATCACAGATTTTGATGAAATTCGAATATGTTAAAATAGGCCTTGTCCTGACAAATTTGATATATACAGGTATATATTTTAGGTCGGACTTTCCTACTTTCACAGACTTTTGAATTTCCCATACAAAATACGGATTTGGCTTGTCTTAGTTCAATCACAGTTTTCCTGTAACTATGAAACAAGTTTAAAATAATCAAATTTGTCATGTTTTTAACTCCTATCAGTATGCGGTTTTCAATGATTTAGAAGATGCATATAGCTAGCATGAAATTGCTAGAAACACTCACTTTACGGAAAATTGTGCAACACAGCTGCTGTGAATGGGAGGTGATCAAGAATACTGATGAAGACGTAATACTCGTAGTATATGCTTACTTCAAACTCATACTATGTATGTGTGTGCAATTCTAATATAACACCATAATGGCATGAAGCATTTGCCGAGAACTATAAACAACGTGAGAATTTAGTCGAGTTCCTCTCGGCTGGAGAACATCGTAATAAACAAAAAAAAAAAAAAAAGAAAAGTAAGAAAGAGACAATTTCCTGATATATGTAGCTGACCCCACTCCACATTACAGGGACTATGAGATCACCCAACAACCTAGTTTCCGGGGCTTATAATCGGAGAAACATTGACGTGATTGGACGGACACAGCGAGGCGTTGGCCCGAACGTCACCATGGGCGGATATAACTTTGGAGTGGTCAAGGAATTCGTCTACCTTGGCTCACTGATGACCAGCGACAATAACACCAGCCCTGAGAGAAAACGCAGAATCACTCTTGCCAACCGTTGTTTCTTTGGGCTCAAGAGGCAATTGAGAAGTAAAGCCCTCTCTCGGAAAACCAAGGTGACGCTATATAACACCTTAATCATCCCAGTCCTCCTTTACGGCGCAGAGGCTTGGACCTTAACAAAAGCGGATGATGATGTCCTTGGACGTTTCGAGAGGAAAATTCTGCGTACTATCTACGGTCATGTTTGTTCAAACGGTGTATGGAGGAGAATGATATAACGAAGAACTGTACGGGCTATACAGCGACATCGGCCTGGTACGACGTCTACGGATACAGCAGCGTCTAAGGTGGCTAGGCCATGTAGAGCGAATGGAAAATACAGCTCCGACCCGAGGAGTCTTCGAATCCACCCCGGAAGGAAGGCGCGGCAGAGGACGGCCGCATCAACGGTGGCGCATGCAGGTGGAAGGGGACCTTAACCAACTGGGCGTGCGGCGCTGGAAACAGCTGGCCAAAGACCGTGCCAGCTGGAGACGCTTATTGGTTGAGGCCCAGGTTCACCACGGATTGTTGTGCCACCTAAGTAAGTGGTAAGTAAGTAAGTAAGGTGAAGTGCTGAGGTTCCAGATATCTGGATCTAATGTTGCTTGACTCACGACTGAGACTGGTTGATACGAACGAATGGTCTACGAAATGTTTACGTGCGGTTGAGTATGACAGGGAACACTGCGGACTTAGTGCCGTATTTAAAATACCGGACGAATTCGCAGAAATGGCAGAGTATGTCCACACGTACTCCTACGATTATAGTAGGGCACGTTGGCTACGCTTTGCCAACTGCCTGACGAGAACACTCACTTCGAGTGCCACATCCCCACCGAATGATAGGAACCTATCAAATGACGGAATTGATAGGTACCTAAAATAAATGGACGAAATAATCGAACAAACGATGGATAGAACGATACCACGCCAACGGCATTAGGATACCACAGACGTGTACCAAAATGCGACCATAGACGCACTTCACAGACTGAAAAGTAGACTGCTGTCAAGACTCAAACGGACAAAACTCGGAGGTCAGGACCCTGAAGACACTGATTAAAAATCTCCGACAAAAAAACTGTAAAATAGCCATAAGCCAAAAGCGCGAATAAGTTCCCGCAGATAAATAAAATATTTCGGAGAAAAGATCAGAATGACATTCAGGATCTAAAGGGCTAACCATAATAAGCTGAAGTGAGCATATGCAAGCAGAGGGGAATGTCTTTTTACATGCAAAGCATAATCATCACACTCACAGTATATGGTCAACTGAAATTCATCCTCCGGGTATGCAATATTAAAAGAACTCGAACGAATTATTACGGACTATAACCAAAGCGTGGTTGGCTCTCGTCCTATCAAGGACAACCACCCCTGAGAGTAGTGAATGAACATCAACGACCCAAACCACTGCACTCCGTTCAGGCTTTGTGTGTAACAACACATCATAAGAGAATATAAAAACTCTTGAACCTGCGCGAGTCTCTAAAAAAAAAAAAAAAAAAATTGTAGATGGAACCATGCACCAGGACCAGTACATTCAGGTTCTAAGAACCAAAATGTTACCACAAACTACGGAATGGTTCCCAAACGGCAATTTTATGTTTATGCACAAAGCCAAAAATTGAATGGAATGGCCAGGGAGCTCTCGAGACCTGAATCCCATAGAAAATCTTTGGGAGCTTATGAAGAGAGAAATGGGGAAGGAAAACATCACTAATAAAAAACAACTGCTTAAAATGCATCCAAAGTGTGCCACAAAGGGTTAAGGCTGTTATATACGCCAGAGGTGGTGTAACAAAATATTAATTTTGTTATAAACTCTCCGTTCAGAAGCGAAAAGCAACTGTTTTTTTTTTTTAGTTTATAAATATCTCTTTATAACTAAAAAAATAAAGACGAAAACATTAAAAACAAAAATAATACATGTGTTTACATTTCATATTAATGAATTACGCCGTGGCGCAGTGGTTAGTGTGTTGGACTCTGGCGCACGATGAGCGAGTTCGAATCCCGATAACACCAACGCCATCGAATGTTTATTTCGCGACGTTCTTCCTCGGCGGGGTACTGGCAAAACCCCCCGTAGTAAACTTGCCATGAAAAAGCTTCTCGACTCACGCCGTTCGGAATCGGCATTATACTGTAGGTCCCTTTCACCCGTGTGAAAAATAAATCACACACAACATGGGTGATTGAGAGAAGCTTGGCTCTGGTCCTTCATGGGCTGTAACGCCATCAAAGAGGATGAGAGTGCCCGCTTGGGGTCAGTAATACACGTAATATAGTTTTGATATAAACTAGTCTTATTCATTTTGTCTAGCGCGTAAGCTAGTTATGAGTTTTTTTTTTTTTTGAAAATAAATTGAATTAAAAAGAAAGAAAGGATGTATCAGTTTTCGTCTGATCACCGCAATCAAGCAGCGTCGGGGCGCGGTTAGTACTAAGATGGAGGACCGCTTGGGAACTCCGCGTGTTGTTAATTTTTTTGCCTGTTTTTTTTTTTGGTCCTTTAATTTCTAACAAAAAACGGCTCTACCGATTTTGCTGAAACTTACTCAGTTCTAAGTTGCGCAATTACGCGTGGAAAGAACCTAATCTTATGTCAATATCGTTTTTGTTCCTCGAGGTAGCGGAATTTCCGGTACGCACATGCGCCATACATACAAACGCACATACGCACACACACATACATACACACACGTCTATAAAACCTTGCATTTGGATTCTGGTGACCTTGAAGCAAGGAGATATGTCAAAATTTGGAATTCACAAAACCGGCTTCATTACAATATAACTTCCCACTGGGAAGTTAATAATTAAAAGAAAAAGTAGAAAAGGCAATTTATAGAAAAAATAGGAAAAGAAAAAAGTGAAAAATTAAAATTAGAAAACAGAAATAATAATACTATTAGTAACGATAATAGTTTGGGTTACACGGCAACACTTCCACACTCCACGGCTCTTCGTCGAGGCAGCGGCAACACTTGGAAGCGAGAGGCTATCGGGTCGTTCGATTAAGCGGCTTTCTCCACCAGCTAAGAACTTAACATAAACTGATCCAGGTTTCGTGTAAAAATTGACCAGCTGTTTCTTTCGCTTCATACGAACGGCTTGCTGTAGGAGGGAACGATTACGTTTTGTTAAACTCTCATGTAGGTGGTCGCTAGCATTGGAATGAACACCCACATCACTTAGAAAAAATTGCGTGTGTTGTTTGCAGTGAAGAGCTGCTGACCGAAGTACAGCGTTCCTCTCCTGTGTATTGTTGCACTTTGTGATGATTGGAGAGGATGCCGGTGTGTCATTGTTGTGGCGTGCGCGGAATATACTCCGGAGAACTGTGGTTTTGCACTGGATGGTGTGGCAGAGGTGGTTAAAGATGTACATAGGGTTCTCATCGGGGAGTTCGGGGACACCAAATAACACAGCGTCAGTAGCAACTCTCTAACTTTTAAGAACATCGATCCGCAGATGAAGTGCGTGGAGCTCTTCTTTGATCTTTGGCGCATTGATGGTTGGTACATGCGTTCCTACTACACGGATACGATTGTTGATGTTATTGATCATGCTTCGAAGCTCCTTTGCTTGCCTTCTTGGACATGGCTTCTATGCTATCTATGCGACCGATGGTGCCGGTAACAGCAGTTTTCAGCTGGTCAAGTTGTGTTGACCAATTTTTTTTTCATCTGCCGGATCTCAGAGAGCAAGTCTGTACGGATTTTTGACAACTCCACAAGAATTCTCTTCACTAGAGTTTCAGTGAGCTTAAGAAAGCGGTCATCAAGGGTTTTGGGGTCACAATAGAGATCGGTGACTTATTCAGACGGAGAAGGGTGGGTACGTGTGGGTGTAGAGAGAGCGACACTCTTCAGCTTGAATGTTTTGGATCGTGTGCTTGACATGATGTGAATGGGGATGTGATGTACCAGTATGTGCGAGCAAAAAGGCGGCAAAAATCCTTTCGCGGTTTTAAGTTTTCTTTTTGTTAAATAAAATAATCGCACGATTAACGCACCGAAAAAAAAACGGACTTGGTTTATATTTTCATTTCGTTTTCATTTTTATTTATATTTATACCAATCCCCTGGCTCTGACGGCACTTCTGACAGATTTCACCTACAAACGCTTTGCGGCCTAATGGCTTCTTGACTATGTCATTCTGCCTTGTTGCGACCATTTTGCCACACCTTGACTCTACACATCTACGTCTTGAGACTATCATTGTGTTTGTCAAAAGCGTCGTTTTTAAACGAGAGAATAACACGCATAGTATCGGTGTGTATTACAAAAGCAACAACCAACGCCTGCCGGGATCAACGGGCAGACGAAAGATCGGTATCTCCTTCATTATCCCTGACCACGATTAGAGCGCGACTTTAGCAGACTTTCTGCCGTTTTCTTATCATAGAAGGGCCATGCTGATCTTGCCGTTGCACATATGTATACATATCTAATTGATACCATCGTTTATTGGCTTTCATTATTGTACTGTGTACTGAGCGGCACTTTAGCCTCAGTTGTGATCTGCGTGGAGTTTGTGCCTAATACTAATCTAGCTAGTTTGTCCGCCTTCGATCCAAGACTGATGAGTGGCCATGAGGACTCCTTGCCCAGAGATCGGATTATTGCATTCTTAGCGCAGTCCTGACTGCGGTGCTTTCACAGTACATGCCTAAGGGTGGAAGGTTCAGCATTGTTTCAAGACCCGCCGTTGGTGTAGATTCATTTTAGTCACTATCCTAACTAACAGAAATCACTACGTGCGATATCGGATGCATAGGCATTGTTTTTTATTTGACCCTTTTCTTGACGCCATCCTATTATTTAATTAAGAGACCCTTAGTACGAGGACCGGAGGAAGACAGCTGAAGTGACCTCGAATTTTTGTTATACGATGTACATGCACATATAATATCATTTGACGACAGCCGACAGACGAAATAAGCATTTCCCCTGAAGGAAACAATAATCACAAAATTTTCCATATGGTACTGCCTCTCTGATTCTCATAAAGGTCTCGGAAATAAGTAATGTAATATAAGTACTATTTTATAAAAAGAAAATCTGATTTCATGTCACTTTTAATTAGCATGATACAGTTTTCTTTAATATCTTCAAATTACAATGCTTGACTGTGTCGTCAGGATGTTTTCCCTCAATTTCCTGTTAATCATTTAGGCATTCACAAACACTCCAACCAGCCTATTGACTAACCGAACATGCTATCATGGACATTTAACCAGAATTTGTAATTACATCATGGGTGATGATGAGACGCTCAAACATTGAGAATAAGTGCCTCCAGCCCAGTAATTTAGTGGTATGTACCTACATATGGGGAAATTGTGTCCGGACTAGGTTTACCTATTTAATTTGACTTGGTAATGTAATACCTGCATTGTCGTGCCTAACTATTTCATTAATTGAATTTAAGGGTTATTTGATGGCTATGGAAATTCTAGGAAACAACAGGATGTGTCGGATATATGTATGTATGTGCATATGTTGGTAATGGGAATACATTAACATTGAGACACAGTGAAGGTCAGACTGTAGGCTATTTTCTATAGCATACGTAATACATATGTATGCCTCTCGTATGTACGTGATTTTAATTTTTTCCATATTTGTGTCCTCACCAATCGAAATACCTTTCATTCGGATGACGGTTCTCAATCCGCCATTTCCCGAAATATGTACATACATATGTATGTACCTACCTGTGCTTTGCGGATCATGAAACTGAGAAGATGAAAAAAGAAAATTGGACCAAACAGGAGGAAGCAAGGGAATGCGAACGTCATTTCGAAAATCACCGGATATTTATCTCGATAGGGATTTGTTGGCGATGTCGATCCGGTTATGTGTTAATCTTGTTGTTGTTGTCTTACTGCGACTTCTTAATTGTTACGCCCCGGCCTGACTACTATTATAGTTACTGTTCCTGTTGCTTTTGTTGGTAGTTTTGGTTCCCGACCTTTGTTACTGCTGTCACTGTGTCCCTGTTATTCCTTTAATCCTAGTGGAGCACCCCAGCTTTTTATTGGTCCTAATTTTGTATGAAAGTAAAGTGAGCCTCTGCCCCTACGGTTTTTGCTCTTTTTTTGCATTCTGAAAAATTGAACGTCTGATTCTCAATCTCTATTTTTGACACCGCATATAGCACGATTAGGTACCTATTGGAATCTTGATTTGAGCCAAACGTGCGGTTTTCATGGTTTGTGCTCTGCACGCTCTCAAAATTTTTCACACACACACTCACGTAACCATATTTGGATCGAGACCAGGTCTTTATTTTTATTGAACAAAACCTCTTACCGAAAATTGGCAAGGGGGCGGAATGCAACTGGCTATACTTTCAGAGCATTATATGTGCAAGTATCGATAGATCAGGGAATGAATAGAAACATTGCAGCGATGTTCTAGTGAGACTAATGACTGGAATGTAGGATTTTCTGTTGCTGTTAACGCGCTACTTTGAATTCTTCTAGAACGTGCAATAAGGGGTGGCCGTGGTGCAGTGGTTAACGTCATCGACCGCCGAGCGGAAGGCCTATAGTTCAAATTCGCTTCATAGCAGCGAAAAAAAAAGTGATTCCTATACGGACAAAAAGTATGCAACGCAGTTGTGAATGGAAAGTGACCAGACGTACTGCTGCAGGCATAACACTCACATTATATGGTCAACTGAAATTCATCTTCTGCGTATGCAATACTAAAGTGCTTGAACGAATTACTTACTTACTTATTTACTTATCAGGCCAGCGATCCATGGAGGATCTAAGCCTGAGCTATAGCTGCCTTCCATCCTTGACGGTCCCGGGCACGCTGCTTCCAGTTGTCAAGACCAAGATGTCTTACATCCGCGATTACTTGGTCTTTATACCGGAGGTTCGGTCTTCCTCTTCTTTTCGAACCAGGAGGCTCGGAGTCGAAGACCCTCTTAGCTGGAGCGTTGATGTCCATGCGCTCAATGTGGCCGAGCCAATGTAGTCGACGGATCCTTGCCTTCCGGACTACATCCACATCTTGGTACAGCTCGTAGAGTTCGCGGTTGTGTCTTCTTCTCCATTCACCTTCCTCACAGACCTTATCGTCCAGCTTTTGGCTCCGTACAGCAAGACTGGCAGAATGAGCGTTTTGTAAGGCATGACTTTGGTCTTTCGAGTGAGGAGTTTCGACCCAAGTTGTTTGGACAAGCCGAAGTAGCAACGGTTTTCAAGGGCGATTCTATGCCGGATCTCCACTGTGGTGTCATTTGTGGAATTTACGTTTGCCCCGAGGTAGACAAACTCCTTAACTAACTCGAAATTGTAGCTGTCAATTGTTATATTTTGTCCCAGGTGGTGAGCGACGGATTGGTTTTTGCTTGACAGCACGTATTTCGTTTTATCCTCATTGATCTTAAGACCAATTCGTTTCGCCTGTTCTTCAATCGCCGTGAATGCTTTCACAATGCCACGGCGAGAACACGCGATGATGTCGATATCATCCGCGTATCCTAGCAGCTTGATGGACTTGTAAAAGATAGACCCTTCCCTGTTGACGGCTGCCCGTCGCATTATCTGCTCCAGCACCAGGTTGAAGAAGTCACATGACAGCGCATCTCCATGCCGAAATCCGGTGCATGTTTCGAATGGTTCCGAGGTCCTAGAACCAAGTTGCACGGTGCATCGCGTGTTTTTTAGCGTGGCGCGACACAACTGGATCAGTTTTACCGGGATCCCGAATTCGGTCATCCCCCCAAACAGTTCTTCAAGATGAATGCTGTCGTAGGCGGCTTTGAAATCGATGAAAAGATGGTGTGTGTCCATTCGAAACTCGTTGGTCTTTTCCAGGATTTGTCGAGGTGTGAAAATTTGGTCTATAGTTGATTTGCCGGGCCGGCAGCCGCACTGGTAGCTGCCGATTAGTGCCGTGCAAAATGGTTTTAGACGTTCACACAATACGCTGGACAGGATCTTGTACGCGACATTGAGCAGGGATATACCTCTATAGTTCTTGCAAGAGGTAGGATCGCCTTTTTTGTGGATGGGGCATATAGAGCTGGTATTCCAGTCGTCGGGCATGCTTTCGTCTTCCCAAATTCTACAGATGATCTGGTGCATGCTCCCTACCAGAACATCGCCGCCAGCCTTGAAGAGCTCTGATGGCAAGCCATCTGAGCCTGCGGCCTTGTTGTTCTTCAGCTCCTGAATAGCTGTGCCGACTTCTTCGGTGCTGGGTGGGAGGACTACTTCAGTGGCTGGAGTTGGGATTTCCTTGGTCCCTACCACTCCCTGTCATGCTCGTTAAGCAGCTGCTGGAAGTGCTGCTTAAATACGTCCACTATTCCCTGCGGGTCGGTGACATGAGTACCCTCGTAGTTTCGAAGAGTCAGGGTGCCCTTTTTGAAGCCTCCTGCAAGGCCTTTGACTTTCTTGTAAAAGGCTCGTGTTTTATGTTTATCCCTAGACTCCTCGATATCCTTGAGCTGGGAGGCTGCGAAGATTCTTTTCTTTTGTCGCAGTCGTTTTTTCTCGTCCCTTCTTCTGGCTCGGTACTCTTCTTGCGCTGCCTTGGTTTTCCTCTGCAGCGCCTTTTGGTACGCCTCGTCGGTTGCTGCCTTTTTCTGCTCACACTCGCCATCATACCACGGGTTTCTTGTCGGGGAAATTGTAGGTATCCTAAGGTGGTTTCGGCTACTTCCTGAATGGCCGAGCGGCAATGCAGCCACATATTATTGGCATTTGTGTTCGACGTAGGCCTACCGTAGAGTCTTTCGCTCAGCTGCTGAACGAATTACTACGGACTAAAACCAACGTGGAATTTGGTCGGCTCTCGTTCTTTCTAGGATAACCACCCCTGAGAGTTAACGAACATCAACGACCCAAAACACCGCACTCCGTTCAGGTTGTGTGTATATAACACATTATAAGAGAATAAAGAGAATATAAGCTCTTGAACCTGCGCGAGTTTCAAAAAAAAAAATTTGGTCGATTTAATCAGAAAACTGTTTAGCCGCAAAATCCTTACCTTACCACGTTGGTATAAATTTTCGTGCACTCGGAATCTGGCGTTGTGTGTAATCCGATACAAATCATGATATATTACCTCTCAAAAACCTGAACCTTTCCCATATAGCTGCCACTCCTATTAAACTAAATGGGGCATCCAAAGGCAACCATGGGCCTGAGTATGTATGTATGTATGTTGGCGTTCCAGTCCATGAAGAACCTGAGCCGAGCTTCTCCCAATCACCCATGTTGTGTGTGATTTCATTTTCCAATAGGTAAAAAGGACCTACAGTTTATTGCCGGCTCCGAACGGCGAATTTCGAGAAGCTTTTCATTACAATTTTACTACAGGGGGTTTTGTCAGAACCCCGCTGAGGAGAAACACCGTGAAAAACACGTTCGATGACATTGCTGTATCGAGATTCGATCCCGTGTCATCCGCGTCAGAGGCCAACACACTACCCACTGCGCCACGGTGGGCCTGAGTAGGGCCGCATATTAAATTACCTTCACTCTGAGTCAAGCTGGCTACAACAAAACAGATTTTTCGTAGGACCGAAATCATCCGAAAGCTTTTTCTTGATCAGCATGTACATTTTCACAAAAGTGTAGACTCTGCCCTGAACAAAAATCAAGGTATTCGACAACATTACTTTTTTGCCAGCCCATCTGGCTCAAGACTGAGAACCTCAGCCAATATTTTCCAATATCCCAAAAGTCCATAGACGAGGCGATCTGAATAAAATAAATAGTCTCTGAATTCTGGAAGTTCATTTTCAACTCCCAGTGAACTCCCAGTACTGCTGATTTTTATCGAAGTCTTGCGAACAACGTTGGATATTCCGTCAGTACCCCCGGTTCGCCAATGCTCAATCCCATGATAGAAGTGTTATGCTGGCTGTGGTTCGGGTAAATGTTATCATGTACATTGTACTTTTCTTCTCAGACAATTCCCGGTGTCAATACTTCCACTTCAGGATGCTGACCTTACGTAATGAAAGTTCACCGCCCGACGTTCTCGAAAGCTACGGATTCTAAACGTCATTCTAATATTTTCTTCGAAATATTTTATAAATTAGCGGGAACATACTCTCGCTGTCTTATTCTACTGCATGCATTTTGTCGTTTCTTAGCATACTTACGATATTTATTTTCCTTAATCCACTATTGCAGGTTTATAATCAGTGATTTCTGTATTCCGACCTGCGAGTCATGTCTGCTGTTAAACAGACTGTACAATGGTCTAAATCTTGACAAAGGTCCACCTTTAAGTGGCCCTTACACGATCAATCAGTCGACACCATGCATCGTGTCTATGTGGATTGACTCTATCCCTTAAACGGCTCAATCGATTAAAGCAAATGTCTAGTGAAATTTAGTGAATTACGGACGTGGAGTGATTCGGACGACTGTATTGCGTACGTTGATCTGGCACTTCGTGTAAAGAAGAACAAGAACAGAATGGCAAAACAGAAGATAATTTGGATGAAACAGTGGTTAAAAAAAAGGGATCAGTTCACTCATGAAAATCTTTTAAGTGAATTAAAAATATCTGCATCTCCCGTTCTTCATCCTCCTTCAATTTAAATTTTCCGCTCCCCACAGACATCACATTTCACGCTCGCGACACCACACCTGCACGACACACAATAAACTCATTTGATCAATCCAACCCTTACACATATCAATCAGCATGATAATGGTCATGCAATATCAAAAATGTTTTGATTTTTGTCAATCGGTCACCAACAAATGTGTGCGACGCACACAGACGCATTTTCACAGACACACGTAAATATTTGATGTCATTCGATTGATCGTGTAAGGGTACCTTTAAGTCTGTGAAGTTCATGTAATGTCGCGTTTCGGTACACATTTGCACGGAATTGTTTTCATGGAAAAGGGTTGTCAGTTCCACACAACGCAAACTCTTTTCGTTTAATAAATTTAGAGAATAGGTAAACTTCAAATTTTATTTAAATTTTTTCTGAAGAGTTCACACACATTTTTTTGTTCTAGCGAATTAAGACTGAACTCTCATTGCATATGTATATAGAAGATACCTAATGGGGGAATGGAATCTCTAAAACCGGAAATACCACTACCTCGAAATAATTGAAAATTCACGGGGGGATACACACATATCTCATATTCTGCTTAGTAATCAAATGAAACTGCTTAAAATACTCCTCACCGTGTCCGTGTGACCGTACAGATGTTTACGAGTGTACTTTGGCTAGACAGCTTTATTGCATCCTGTTTTCCATATTGTTTACTACCTCCGAATTTCTTCCATTGTCTATGGTCAATCGGTATACTCGTACGTATTCCTAGCGCATGCCCGGTAGTATAGCGGGCTACTTGTGAACATAATTCAAATACCAAATATTTTCGTTCTTACGAGAAAGGATTTCCGCTTATAACTTTACTTTCCTTGCTTTCTCTTGGTTTTACTTCCCTTAATTTATTTTTTATGGTATGTGTAAATAATCACTTTCACTTTACGGTTAGTGTAAAACCAACGGTATCCTACTATATACATATTATAGATCTTCCTTCTTACCATGAAAGTAATATACTTAGATACTTACTTACTTATCAGGCCAGCGATCCATGGAGGACCTGAGCCTGAGCTATAGCTGCCTTCCATCCTTGACGGTCCCGGGCAAGCTGCTTCCAGTTATCATGACCAAGATGTCTTACATCCGCGATTACTTGGTCTTAATACCGGAGGTTCGGTCTTCCTCTTCTTCTCGAACCAGGAGGCTTGGCGTCGAAGACCCTCTTAGCTGGAGCGTTGATGTCCATGCGCTTGATGTGGCCGAGCCAGTGTAGTCGACCGATCTTTGCCTCCCGCACTACATCCACATCTTTGTACAGCTCGTAGAGTTTGCGGTTGTGTCTACTCCTCCACTCACCTTCCTCACAGACAGGACCAAATATCCGGCGCGGAATTTTTCGCCCGAAAGGACCCAAAATCAGCTTCACTGTCCTGCTTATCCTCCAACTTTCGGCCCCGTACAGCAATACTGGCAGTATGAGCGTTTTGTAAAGCATGACTTTCGTCTTTCGAGGGAGGACCCCAGTTGTTTGGCCAAGCCGAAGTAGAAGCGGTTGCCAAGGGCGATTCTATGCCGGATCTCCACTGTGGTGTCATTTGTGGAATTTACGTTTGCCCCGAGGTAAACAAACTCCTTAACTACCTCGAAATTTTAGCTGTCAATTGTTATATTTTGTCCCAGGTGGTGAGCGACGGATTGGTTTTTGCTTGACAGCATGTACTTCGTCTTGTCCTCATTGACCTTAAGACCAACTCGTTTCGCCTCTTCTTCAATCGCCGTGAATGCTTCCACAATGCCACGGCGAGAACACGCGATGATATCGATATCATCCGCATATCCTAGCAGCTGGAAGGACTTGTAGAAGTAGTGCCTTCCCTGTTGACGCCCGCCAGTCGCACTATCTGCTCCAGCACCAGGTTGAAGAAGTCACATGACAGAGCATCTCCTTGCCGAAATCCGGTGCATGTTTCAAACGGTTCCGAAGTCCTAGAAGCCAGTTGCACAGTGCATCGCGTATTTTTTAGCGTGGCGCGACACAGCTGGATCAGTTTCCCCGGTAATCCGAATTCGGCCATCGCGCCAAACAGTTCTTCACGATGAATGCTGTCGTATGCGGCCTCGAAATCGATTAAAAAAAAGATGGTGTGTATCGATTCGAAACTCGTTGGCCCTTTCCAGGATTTTTCGAAGTGTGAACATTTGGTCTATAGTCCATTTGCCGGGCCGGAAGCCGCACTGGTAGCCGCCGATAAGTGCGGTGCAAAATGGCTTTAGACGTACACACAGTACGCTGGACAGGTTCTTGTATGCGACATTGAGCAGGGATATACCTATAATTTTTGCAAGAGGTAGGTTCGCCTTTTTTGTGGATGGGGCAAATAGAGCTGGTATTCCAGTCGTCGGGCATGCTTCCATCTTCCCAAATTCTGCAGATGATCTAGTGCATATTCCCTACTAGAACATCAACGGCGGCCTTGAAGAGCTCTGATAGCAAGCCATCTGAGCCTGCGGCCTTGTTGTTCTTCAGCTTCTGAATAGCTGTGCCGACTTCTTCGATGCTGGGTGGGAGTACACTTCAACTGGATGGAACGAGACAACGAAAAGAGCGAGCGCAACGACACGAGAGACGCCACATAGAATCGACTCTTACAGCTAACTGTGCAGTGCAGCAGCATCGTGCACTGGGTTTTATCCAACGTGCTTGGCAACAGGCTGTTTACCGAAGTTTGGGTTTTGCATTCAGTGCATACATATATTCTGAGGGCAGCCTACCAAGCAGGTTCGCTGGTATGATGATATGCTGCTCCCGCTCCTATCGTCGAATGATTTGTTATACATATATGTAGGTGTTGTAATGGAGAGCATATCACTCCTCCCGTCGTTGTATGGACAAAACGTTTCGAAGTGACGTGAACGTCCATGGAGTATTGTAGGCATATTGATGTGTATATGTATGTGTACTGTGGCGTATGCGAACTCTTTTCGTTGCACTAAGTAAATTATTTATTATCTAATTTTGTTTTTAATTTTTTTGCTTATACTGCATTAGGCTGTGTACAATATCTAATTAAATAAGTAAGAATAGATATAGAATTTATACTAACTACTTGCTATGATTATTATATAACTAGCTTATCTGCTATTAATTTAAGTCTATTTAATAAGTCTCATTCTTCACATTTTAATGTTTCTTAATATAAAAGCAATTTTTAAAAACAATAGGAAAATAGGAAATATCAAATGGTTAAGGATAAAGGCTTTAATTTATGTTCTTTTTTTTTCTGTTATGTTTTGAGTAGTCTCGCCCGGTTAGTTTTCTGTCGAATATAATACTTTTGATTGTAGTCTGGTGCTTGTAAGGTCTTTTTATGATATGTCTGTCTCGTTTAAGGCCGTTTTTGTCTCTAAAATAAGTGTTGCCCTTTTCTTTTACTTCTTTAATTATATACCTTGATAAGTGTTTAACATTATGGAAAAGTACGTTTTTTACTAGTTCTCTATGTTGAGTACGGTCAGTATTCACAGTGCACCGGCATCCAGGTGCCAGCCGCACGACATTGAATTAGACACCTAACTCATTTGCCTGACATTGAACTGAGTTCAACCCGAAAGCGGATGTAACGTAACACCGTTCTTTTTCCTTTATTCTTTGTTTCACTAAATATATTGATTATTGCACATTAATCAGTTTGCACCACAAGTAATAATAAAATTGTACATATTGCAGAATAGACAAATTTACATTTCCGTTGTATGTAATATTTAGTAGAGTAAGCTAATTTGATTAAGATTTCCATGTATAAATACTAGCTAATAAATATTGAACTGGCCTGATATAATTCAACAGCTAAACAAAGACGTGTCATTAGTTTCTGCTGCGAATTTGTCACAAATTTGGTTTTCTAGTGTTGTACTGGAAATACCGCCGATAGTCACGGTACCGAACCGTTGTCTATCAACTCCATATACATATACAGTAAAAGCACTGTATACACTCTATTCTTAAATTTATGGGTTTCTTTTCGTACCTCATTCATTTTACTGATTTTCTTTTCTTTAGCTTCGTGGATACGTTGCCTTAGTTTTTTCCAATCCGAATTATTTAGTGTCGAATACAGAAGATCGTACGGTTTGTACTTAGTGGTAGAGTGAATTGTGTCGTTAGAAAATTGAACTGCCTTAAAGACTAATATTTTCTCATTTGTGTCTTTATTTTCCTTACTAAGTCTGAGTAGCCTTATGTGCTCATTGAGTGTTAAGTGAAACCGTTCTATTACAGAATTACCTGTGTCTGTATTAGGGGATGTAAACTGGTATATTATGTTTTCTTTATTGAGGAAATCCTTAATAAATGCGGTATAAAACTCGTTATCAGCAATAATTTTCTTTGGTTTACCTAATACTAAAAATCTGTGATGTAGAACATCGACTATCGTTATAGAATTCCTGTCTGTTATAGGGTGGATATAGACGTGTTTAGTTAAATTGTCTCTGCACGTTAAAAACATGCAATTTTTGTTCAGGAACCATATGTCGATATGTACGATTTCATTTGGCTTGCAAGGAGTCTCTGAAATCATAAGGTTGGGTTTTACAGGGTTTCTGTCATATTTACACTTATTGCAAAATATGCAGTTATTGATAAATTTCTGAATTTCTAGTATAAGGTTTGGGTAATAGTAAATATCTTTTAATTCTAGGAAGGTTTCCTCGATTCCTCTATGGTTCTTGGCAATGTGGGTTTTTTCGATTAATTCCAATAACTTTTCCTTACAAGTCAGGTCTTGGAGAAAGTTGGCGCATTTTACAATTTTCATGCCCGGCGTATTCGAAAAATACTTTACTACCATATTCTGAAATTTCACAAAAAGTGCTTCGTCGTTGCAATATGGGCCAACGGTTCCTTTAATTGGAAAAATCGACTGGAGAAAGTTAAGAAAGTACTCTTCGTTGTAATCTACAATGGATATTATTGACCTGCGTTTCTTTTGATATAAAATTTTATTTGTATGACTCTTAATATTACCCTTTTTTAGAATTAATTGATATCTATAGATATTTACTGGAGTTTCTGTGATAAAAATATGGTCGGTCAGATTTTCGACCCCACTATGAAGTGTTGCTATATCAGATCTCACATCATCGTTATCTACACAATATGTCTCTAGTCGGCTTAGATTAACAATCATATTTCTCTTACATATTAACTTACATAAACTAACAAAGAGGTAATGCAGTACACTTCAACTGGATGGAACGAGACAACGAAAAGAGCGAGCGCAACGACACGAGAGACGCCACATAGAATCTGCTCTTACAGCTAACTGTGCAGTGCAGCAGCATCGTGCACTGGGTTTTACCCAACGTGCTTGGCAACAGGCTGTTTACCGAAGTTTGGGTTTTGCATTCAATGCATACATATATTCTGCGGGCAGCCTACCAAGCAGGTTCGCTGGTATGATGATATGCTGCTCACGCTCCTATCGTCGAATGATTTGTTATACATATATGTAGGTATGTAGGTATGTAGGTAGGTATTATAATGGAGAGCATATCACTCTGAGTGCCCTTTTTGAAGACTCCTGCAAGGCCTTGGGCTTTCTTGTAAAAGGCTCGTGTTTTATGTTTATCCCTAGACTCCTTGATATCCTTGAGCTGGGTAGCTGCGAAGATTCTTTTCTTTTGTCGCAGTAGTTTTTTCTCCTCCCTCCTTCTTGCGCTGCCCTGGCTTTCCACTGCTGCGCCTTTTGGTACGCCTCGTCAGTTGCTGCCTTTTTCTGCTCACACTCGCCATCATACCACGGGTTTCTTGTCGGGGGTGGTAGGTACCCTAAAGTAGTTTCGGCTACTTCCTGAATGGCTGAGCGGCAATGCAGCCACATATTATTGGCACTTGTGTACGACGTAGGCATACCGTAGAGTCTTTCGCTCAGCTGCTCCCTGTAGACTCTGGTAACCTCCGGTGTGCTCAGGCGCCCAATGTCGAACCTCCTCATGATGGGCTAGGGCAGCTTTCTGAAATTGGACAGTCGAGCTCTGAATCTTGCTGCTACGAGGAAATGGTCAGAGTCGAGATTTGCCCCTCTGAATGTTCGCACATCCAGGATGTTTGACCAGTGCCTTGCGTCAATGTCGATTTGGTTGGCGGTTCGGCCGTCCAGAGATCGCCAGGTTGCTGTGTGGATTCGCTTGCGAGGGAATCTTGTGCTACTTATCACCGCATTACGAGCTGTTGCAAAGTCAGGGAGTCGGAAGCCGTTATCTGTTGTTGTATCGTGGAGGCTGTGCTTTCCGATTACTCCGCCAAGGGTGTTCTCCTTACCGATTTTGGCGTTGAAGTCCCCGAGCACGATTTTTACATCGTACTCCGGAAAAGCTCCGTAGGTGTTGTCCAGGAGGTCATAGAAGTCCTCCTTGATAGGGTCTTCAGCCTCGTCGGTAGGGGCGTGTGCACATATAAGGCTGATGTTATAAAATCTGCCTCTGATGCGGATCACAGCCAGGCGATCACTTATACTATTAAAGTCGATGACCTTCGACCTTAACCGCTTTCCCACGACAAATCCGCATCCCAGTAAGTGCAACCTTTTGTGACAGCTGTAATAAATGTCGCAAGTTTTCTTCCTAATCATACCGTTTCCTATCCAGCGTATTTCCTGGACCGCAGTAATATCCGCCTTAGAACTGCGTGAGGATTCCTCTAGTTTATGAGCAGCTCCGGGAGTGTACAATGTTCTGACATTCCAGGAGCATACTTGCAAATCGTGTTCCCTTTTCGTGCCTTGTCGTCGTCGTCGAGTATCCGTCCGTGTGTCCGAGGCATCTTGCTCATTCATAACTTTGTTTTTTTCTACGTGGGCGGATTGTTAGCCCGCCGCACAACTGCCATTCTGGTGGGGTCTTGTCGCTGCATACGTTAGTTTACCTGCCAACGGTTGGCTATCCAGAGGGTGCCGCGAGGAGGCCGTATGTCAACTTGACAGGGATCGTTGCTGGCATCTCCCCAGGTTGAGTACGATCAACAGCTTTACCCTGTATGTCCGAGCCCATGCCATGAAGGTAATATAAAACCCATAATTAGCATTCGTAGCTAAGTTAATTTACTCAATATTTCATATTGGTTTCTTGGTATATGTATGTCTGAAGAAATCATTTTCCCTAAGTCTACTTCATTTACCCTTGGGGTGGCCGTGGTGCAGTGGTTAACATCATCGACCGCCGAGCGGAAGGTCTATAGCTCAAATTCGCTTCATAGCCAAGAAAAAGTAATTCCTATACGGACAAAAAGTATGCAATGCAGTTGTGAATGGAAAGTGACCAGACGTACTGCTGCAGGCATAACACTCGCAGTATATGGTCAACTGAAATTCATCCTCTGCGTATGCAATATTTAAAGTGCTTGAACGAATTACTAAGGACTATACCAACGTGGAATTTGATCGGCTCTCGCCCTATCTAGGACAACCACCCCTGAGAGTTTACGAACATCAACGACCCAAAACTACTGCACTCCATTCAGGTTGTGTGTATATAACTATATAACACATCATAAGAGAATATAAAAACCACTTCCTCAAACTATCATATTTTTTCCACTTTTTCATACATATTCCCTTACCTGAAAAAGAGCTTCATGAATTATATTTATTTGATGTCAGATTTGAAATGCACCAGAAGCATACGTACTGGCGCAATGAAAAGCTACTAGGGAATTTAAATTACCATTTAGATGAAAGACCTATTAAGAGACTGGAAAATGTGCCTGTCAAATGAACGCTCTGTACAAACAGCACTATGGATTTAGAAAGCAAACGTTTAAAAACAAAAAACCGCCGTTACAAGCAAATTGGTTTTAGAAAATCACGTGTCTGAATCATAAAGAAAATCATGTGTCTAAATCATAAAGATTTAGGTAGGTAGGGGGTAATTCGTAGCCTCCACGAAGGGTGTATACACAAGGAGCAAAGAAGCCCTTTGTATTGCCGCGAGGGGAGTCGACCTCCTATTCATGGAACGACATAGTGCTTCTTACGTAACTAAGAATATCGGTTATTCATATCTGCTGAAGGCCAGTCAGATAATTAGGAAAGTAGGTACTGCAGATATGTATGCACCTACTTTCTAATCTTATTATATGTAAAAGCCGGCCAAAGCCGTACCATCTGTATATAAAAATTTGAAAGAGACGTTGTATGTTACCTCATCAGTGATCACATTAAAACGGCTAATCCGTTTGAAATGATTTTTTTCTTGATGACAGATCTTGGTTCAAGGCAGGTTATAGGCGTACTACTTTTGATGATCAAAAATCTCCATGATGGGATAGTTGATCATCAAAGTGTCCACTGAATTCATATCAATTATCTTACTTGAGAGCAAGTAGGTAAAAATGTGAATAACAATAATTATGGGAAAAAGGTTTGCTGTAGGATTGTTACACTTTATTACACACGCAAGCCTTTAGCAAAAGCTTTTATTTTCACACTGGTTTATAGACCGGACACACTGTATACCGACTTGTCACGCTCTATTCACTTCCGTAAACTGAATGAAACTGAATGAATGCCGAGGGCGAGTGTTCGCGATAATATAGCTCTCGGTCCACCTTTTCGAATGTTCGCCGTCGGAAGTTCCCCTACGGAAATATGTAGAATGCTCTGACAATTAGCATTACGCCTTTGGCAGTTGACATCATTTCAACTACCGCTTCACCAGAGCATTCGAACTTCGACAGCCAAATGCGAACTTAACCGTCGGTTTGTGTCTCTGCAACAATATTGTTGCTCTGGTGAAGTGGAAATTTAAATGATCGAAACTTTCAACGGCGTATTGCCGAATGCCAGAGCATTCTAGAGATTTCCAAGGGGAACTTCCGACGGCGAACATTCGAGAAGGTGGACCGAGAGCTATATAAGCGCGAACGCTCGCCCTCGACATTCATTCAGTTTACGGAAGTGAATAGAGCGTGACAAGTCGGTATACAGTGTGTTCGGTCGATAAACCAGTGTGAAGATAAAAGCTTTTGCTAAAGGTTTGCGTGAGTAATAAAGTGTAACAATAAATAAAAGTGGTGAAGTACTCAGATAGTTGATCTGAGGAGAAATAAGAAAAGTGTGTGTTTTAATTTGAATAAAACGTAGACAATTGTAGTTTATCGCAATCCAGTGATACGAACCCTATCACAAGTGGGACTAAATCTCGTAACAATATCAATAGTATTTTGGTCTGATACTGTAATAGCCAATAACGTGCAGTTTTGGTTTCATTGAACTCCAAAGTTTGGGTGACACCCATTGACCCATTTCTGTCGCGGATGATGACCCTTGATTGATGATTCGAACGATCGGGGTCGAATCATAGTCAGTGACCACAAATGGTGGCTAAGCCGGGATTGACGGCCAGGAAGGTTTTGCTGTGTGTCCGGTCGGGTAGAATTGTTGAAGAACCAACTACTATGAGCTGCTTCTTTATATCAAAGTACTGTTCACGGTTAGACCCTCTGCATGAAGCAATCGCCCAAAAGCGGCCAGCTCTCTCCAATATGAGAAGAATTGTGTTCCGTTAGGACAAACACATCAATAGTAACTAAGGTTACTAACGTCAAAATGAAAAATTTCTTTGTATAAAACATACAATGGATTATGAATTTTCTATTTACTTTGCCATACTTTTCCTTAAAAATTAGCTGTCCTCAGTCTTGAAAACAGCCTACCTATTGGACATGATGATGTACTTGGAAATGAGAAAGAATAGTGATACCAATGCTTAGCTCTGTTATAGAATAGTGTAGAAATAGGTAAAATGGGCAAATGAAATTAGGACATTTGCGATTTATACGATTGAAAAGATTAAACCCAACAAAAGAGATTCCTCGTATATCGATTGTCACACAGGAGAGTGAGTGTGCCGGTAGTATCGGTTCTACAAGGGTTGTGGGATCTACATATTTTCGAATTTGTAGGGACTGGCATTGTTCAATTTCAAATCAAATTCTGCTGATAAACGTCCGTTTTAACAGCTTCATTATGGATTGATTCCCCTATTGAATAGATCGAGAGCAAACATGGCAACAAAATCACTAAGAAGGTCAATTATGTATGTCATACTATGATGAAAATCGCAATAAGACTTGAATTGGATCATTCCGACGTCATCAACTTGAGAGCAATACTTTATTACTATAGCAGCAAATACACTGAACAATGCTATGTAACAAACAAAAATCGTACTTCCTGCAGTATCAACTCGAAAGCGGAGAAAACCGACATTTCCCTTCGCCACTCCAATTCTGATATCCTTAGAGCTCCATGTCTCTGTGGTTGGCTTTTGGGTGCGAGTAGGGCATGAAGTTACGTTGGATGAAAAACGGATTTTTGGCGGAAATATGAAATTCAATGTGAAATGAAATGCACTCGCTTAGGGATTGGGATGTTCTGCAGTATCAAACCAATTTGTATTCTGCTATTGTAGCAGAATTTCATATTACTGACTTGTGGTGGGAATAGATAAATACAAAATTCATGGGAACGAAAGACCGGCCATAAGACTGGTGTGGGATACATATGATTGGCTTGGGGTTTTTATGCACAAGGTAGTAGGTGTAGTGCATATTCTCAATAGGAAAGCCTAATTATATTTTCTTTATTCTCGTGGAAGTCTGAAGGAAGGTGCAAGGGAGTTACGAGTAAGCTGCTTCAATTTGATTTCCATAATAAAATATGTAGTTTAGGATGGGATGTATCATTATTGTCATGAAGCGCGAGTTACTTCAGCGCCGAACATTACCCCATCAGTCAGAAACGCTTATGCGTTGCAAAATAATGGTTAAACGAACGAGCATTGACCTGTTTAAGGCAAGGTACTGTAAATAAAAACAGAAAATGCAAAGGTTGGCATTTCCAATGCAGTCAGTGGTTCAATGTTCGAACTTTGATAAAACACAAATAATAAAAGAATGCTGGTTGGAGATGGTAATAGAAAACGCCTCGTGGAGGTAGCATCTGCCGACGGATGCTGGCCCGACAAAAAGCGAGTAAGAGCCTCTGCAGCCGAACATCTTGCAGCTCTGCTAGTCAGATCCTACTTCCACCTCCTCCTGGTGCCATCTGGAAATTTCCTTACAAGGGAAATTACTGACGGAAGAGGCCGAATGGCGAGTATCCTGCGCCACCAAACAGGATTAGTGTCGGTTGGGCTATGGTCTAGCAAACCATAACCGTAAAACCACTGATTTCTCAGAAGAAAAAGCAGCCTCGGATAGAAAAACGGAACGGTCCTATGTTGACGACCCTATAATAAAACCACTACCACTACCTACCAAACAAGGACTTTCGGTTCTATATACCTCGGCTCCGCGGTGACTTAGAACAACGACACCAGTTTCGAAATCAAGCACAGATTCACTCCTGCCAATCGCTGCTTCTTTGAGCTCAAGAGGCAACTGAGAAGTAGAGCTCTCTCTCGTACGACCCAGTTGACCTTATATAAGACCTTAATTATCCAGGTCCTGTTCTACGGCGCTCAAACATGGACTTTATCTAAAGCGGATGAGGAAATCCTTGGTCGTTTCGAGAGAAACGTGCGAGTTTCGGTCCTATAAACACAGAGGGGGGTTGGAGGAGAAGATTCAATCACGAACTGTACGGATTGTACAGCGACATGAGTCTAGTCGGGCGTCTACGGATCTAACGCCTAAGATGGCTAGGCCATGTAGAGCGAATGGACACCACAGATCCAGCCCATAGAGGTGGAGCGCACAGGTGGAAATGGACCTCGACCAACTGGGCGTGCGGCATTGGAAAAGACTAGCGAAAGATCGTGCTAGGTGGAGAGGTATGTTGTGTGAGGCCCAGGTTCACCCCGAACTGTAGCGCCCGTTAACTAAGTACGTAAGATTGGAGAAAGGTTCTGTGGACGGCACGGTAAAGGCAATTAAACTCATAATAAAGTAACATTCTCAAGAGAAAAAAGAGCTCTGTGTATTACATATGTATGTACATAAGTAGTGTGTTGTGCGCATTTTGCGGCTTTAGTAATTGTCACATAGTTTAGTTATTCATAGTATTAGGCATTTAGTTTCCTCAGATGAAAGCTCGGAGGGTTTTCCTATTCCAAAAACACAATGGAGATATATCTTAACGACACAATCCATAGACATGCTACCATTTGCAAACTGAGTTGATATAAAACACAACGTGCTTACTGCAACCATTAGAAAGAGGTAGATAATTTAGACTGAATGTGCCCCGCAGGCGTAGATGAGGCTTTTAAAATTAAGTTGCTGCCAAAAGGCAGGAAACGACTGGTGCCTACGAAGTATACATACCCAGTGCCATCGCTCAAATTTACCCTAATTAAAGCGAATGAGTCATTAATTATCGAACTTTTCGGATATGCGCTACCCAGCAAAGCTGTAGTAGTTGTTTGTCACATACGTACAATGTCTTTGACAGTCGCTTCATATAAATTAGAATAATCCTCGATATCTCGCTCGTTATATGGGCCACATTTCGACACATGAGACAGCATATACTTGAAAACTACAATGAGCTTCTATTTGTTAACAGATTTTCCAATAAAATTTCAGGGATTTATTTAAAGGAATGAGACACCAAGGCAAGTGGAAAATGGAAATTGATGTCAAAACATAGAACCATGAGCTACCATATGGCGATTTGTTTCTCTGCCTTTTGCAAGTCTATGTTCCTACAACTCTAATATGAAATAATTATCAGCACATTTTTATTTTTATTTTTTTTGTAGTCGCATCCGCACTCAAGGCTAAGGCCTTATAACATTGTGCGAGCGAAGGTAACAGGAAAGGGAGAGTTTAGCCCAGGTTCAAGAGCTCAGGGGCGGTTGTCCTAGATAGGACGAGAGCCGACCGAATTTCGCGCTCGTTACAACTCTCAGCAATTGTTTCATGCACTTTTGATGTTAAATTGCATGTGCAAAGGATGAATTTGAAATGACCATATACTGTGAGTGTTATGCCTGCAGCAGTACGTTTGATCATTTCCCATTCACAACTGTGTTGCATAGTTTTTTCCGTAAAGGAATTGCTTATTCTTGTCTATGAAACGCCCTTGAACTATAAACTTTCGCTCGATGGTCGATGATGTTAACCACTGCACCACGGCCACCCGGCCAAGAAGGATAGAGGAGATGCCGATGGACATTGATCTTAAATGCTTGCATGTTGCATTGAGGGGGGAAAACCGAATCCGGCAGGGTGTTCCAGATTCGTGTGTATTGCGGGAGAAATGTTGAAGGGGCGGAATGCAACTGGCTATTTCATCAGAGCATTTTTGGTGGAAGTAACGATAAAACAGGGAGAGGCAGGTAACATTCCTGCGGTGTTCCAGTGAGTCTAATGTTTTGGTAATGCTGGAGTCATCTATCAGTCTTATCGCGCGTTTTTGTATTCTGTAAAGTAGGTGCAATGAGGTCTTGGAAGCACCGGACCAGACATGAGCGTTAAACTCTAATTTAGGGCGAATGAACGCCTTGTAGATTGTAGCCAAATCTAAGGGTGTGAAAAATTTCTTACATCTGTATAAGAAGCCTAGGGATTTCGCAGCATTCTTGGCGACACTGAATATGTGGTCGCTTCAATTAAGATTATGAGCAACACACATACCCAGGATGGAAAGCTTTTCGGTTTCCTAGATGCAAGCGCCATTCATGGATAATGGCTGTGGGTTAGTTATACGCTTTAACGACAAGAGACAGCATTGTGTTTTGGATGCATTCAATTTCACTCTATTGTTTTTACCCCATTGGATGATGCTGTCGATATTGGATTTTAATGAGCTCAACTATCTACAACCGAAGTGCAGGGTCGTACAGACAAGAGATCATTTACATAAATAAGAAAAAGTGTCGGAGACAAAACGGAGCCCTGGGGAACACCAGCATTTACAAAAAGAGTATCAGACTTGAATCCATCCAAAACAACTTGAATTGAACGATTCGAAAGGTAGCTTCTAATCCATTGAAGAAGAGACCCAACATTCCCAAAAGCACGCATTTTCGACAAAAGGGCTTCATGCCAAACCCTGTCAAATGCTTTCGAAATATCTAGTGCAACAATTTTGCTTTCACCTGCTTGGTGAAGCGAGTGATTCCACTTTTCAGCGAGATATGCCATCAAATCACCAGTGGATCTGTTGCTGATGAAACCGTATTGACGGTCACTGAGGAGTTTCCGTGATTCAAAATATTTCATAAACTGACGGTTAATCAGCGTTTCCATGACCTTGGAAAGAAGGGACGTTAGTGCAATGGGTCGGTAGTTGGAGGGAGAAGATAATTTGCCTTTTTTGGGTATAGGCTGGACAAATGCTGTTTTCCACCTACTCGGAAGGAGCCCAGAGGAGTAAGAAAGGTAAAAAAGCTTACGCAGTGGATTTGCTAGCGTAGAAGAACACCTCTTCAGAACTATTGGTATAATACCATCTAGACCAGCGGATTTGTGTATGTCCAGGTCCTTAGGAACCCTTACGACTGTAGTAAAGGCGGAGACAAAGTACAAGCTGGGAGCTGAAAGCTGGTTGCGAAATGGGCAGCAAGTAGGTTAGCTTTGTCTAAGGGGGTGACAGCTGGAATGTCATTGTGGATGAGCGTCAGTATAGACGACGTAGTTGAGATTTTTACGTTTTTTACGTGTTTTTACAAATGACCAGAAACTTTTGCTACCTTTGGGACACTGAAGGATTTTACGCCTTCATTTTTGGTCGGATTGGAATCTAACCCGTCGAATGTGGGTGTTTGCAGTCATTTCTGGCTCGTATGTACTTTTTTCGGTTTTCCTCAGAACTGTTTGCCTTGTAGGCCCGAAAACTTAGCTCCCTGAGCCTAATAGCCTCTTTGCAGCTCAAGTCGAACCACGTATTATATTTGGGCCTGGTGCTTTTAATCTTGTATGTATGTATGTTGCCGTTAGAGCCCATGAAGGACCAGAGCCAAGCTTCTTTCAATCACCCATGTTGTGTTTGATTAATTTTTTGACACAGGTGAAAGGGACCTGCAGTTTAATGCCGACTCCGAACGGCGTGAGTCGATAAGAACATTCTATGGCGTTGGTGTTATCGGGATCCGAACTCGCTCATCGTGCGGCAGAGTCCAACACACTAACCACTGCGCCACGGCGCTTTTAATCTTGCTGGGAATAAAATTTGCCATGCCGATTCGGATAATATCTGCGATAGTATCAGTTGCGGCGTCCACGTCGTTGTCGCGGAAGCACAACGACCAGTTAAAGATCCGAAAGATGTTGTTAAGGCCGCACCGGTTGGCTTTCTCGTACAGCCATAGTATTCTCTTGGGAGCTTTTTCTGTAACTGGATGGTGGGAGTTCGAGAACTTTGCTGATATCAGACAGTGGTCAGGCGAGCCTAGGGGGCGACAATACATCGATCGTGTATTTGTCAGGCTGAGAAGTAAGAAACAAGTCCAGTGTGTTGGCGGCATGACCAGCAACATCGGGCATACGTGATGGCTCGTTCACATGTTGAGTTCATTGATTTAACTCAGCAAAAATTTTAACATAACAACCTTCCTTTGGGTGTTGTCTGTCCAGAATGTCGAATCTATCACCTAATGTGATATGGCTATCACCTTCTCAAAATCAAACTTAGTCTACTTGAGGTTTTCAAGGAATCGATTGCCCTTTTGATAATATGCTGTTTTAGAACACTGAGCGATAAACAGGCGGTTTATTACCTGTTGGTAGATATGCAGGATCCCAACCCCACCCCACCGTGGACAACATTTCCTTCGCCTTTGTAGGTATACGTAGTTATGCTATTACATGCATCTGCATATTTCGTTATTTTTTTGCGTACACCTTTTAAATGACAACCAGCAATTGAGTGCAGGTTCCAGCTTAGATACCTTTCTTACTTTTCTCTCAGTGGGATACGTGTCAACGGAGCAGAAAAGTTCTATAGCACTCCCCGCAGACAACTCTCGAATTGTTTGGACATTTGTGTGTTAATTGAAAAAGGGATCAAAAAAGAAAAAAACTAAGAACCAAACTAGCAGGTTATGGCTGACTGTCGCTACGCGTGTGTTTTTTTTTTTTTTTTTTTACTAGAGCTTGTATTGGACCTGCGGTTATCTCCTGTGGTGCAGTTAATTAAAAGTTGCTCAGAGGTTGGTTTACGGGGGTGTCCCTTTCCCTTCCCTTGGAAGGAAGCAAAAACGGAGGAATTTTCCATAACCCAAACTGAATGTAGGGATTGTGCTTTAAGGCAGCATTCGAGTTGTGTTGCATTCAATACGGTGAACTTCATATGTGGGATCGATGTTTTGGTATAAATCTCTGACTCTTGTCTCTATGCATATGAGATTAATTTTGGGAATTTAGGGGAGTTTCTTTTTGAGAGTTTATTCCCCGAGGCAATTTCAGCGTCAGAATGTTTCCGTTCAGTTTTATCACCCATTGTGCTAGTACAATGTTAGGAGCAATCAGAAGAGTACTCTCATATGCTTTCAGTGATTGCATTGCCCGACCAGCAGTCCACCGTATGAGATAAGTCGCCAGAGGTGTGACTATTATATTTCGAACGTTGTTTCAATTTTGTAATGGATCCGTGGACGAACGGAAAAGAGATCCTTATGAAAGGGTAAAAGGCACAGAATGAAAACCCATTTCTGCAAATACTTAAAAAAAGATTTAAAAAGAATCTTACTAGAAATGAATTATTCATACCCAAACTTCTTCTTCTTCTTCTCAACGGGCGCTATAGTTCGGGGTGAACCTGAGCCTTAACCGACATGCCCTTCCAACAAGCACGATCTTTTGGTAGCCTTTTCCATTGCCGCACACCCAGTTGGCTGAAGTCCCCTTCCACCTGTCTGCGCCATCTTAATTGCGGCCGTCCTCTGCTTCTTCGTCCCTCGGGGTTTAATTCAAAGACTCTCCGGGCTGGAGCTGTGGTGTCCATTCGCTCTACATGGCCCGGCCATCCTAGGCGTAGACGCCTGACTAGACTCATGTCGCTGTGCAGCCCGTAAAGTTCGTGGTTAGATCTTTTCCTCCATCCCCCGTCTGCGCTTATAGAGCCGAAAATCACGCGCTAAATCTTTCTCTCGAACCGACCAAGGGCCTCCTCATCCGCTTTTGATAGTATTCATGCCTCTGGTATTTAAATAAACCAATCTATGTATATAATAATGATGTTTTGTTATTCATTTTTTAAATACAAAGCTATTTGGAGGGCGTTTTTTTGTACAAAAATGGATGCTGTGCCTTAAATTTTTTGGATGACGGAATATACTTTCATACTACAAAACTGCAGTTCGGGCTTCTTATAAAGTGATATTCTCAACGATATGATTTTCAATCAAATTCTCCAGTACAAACAGATTTCGATTCAGGCGCGGATAAATACTCAATGAAATCTTCGTTTTCAATCATGTTAATTCGAAATGTAGCAATGTCTACGACATTGCTTTGATACCCCTATTGGGAAACAGCGATTCGGAGTTTCAGGAACTTGTATGTGACAACAAATAATTCATTTATCCTGTCCAACAAATGTTCGTAATCAATTATGCAAATACTGGCATGAGTAAAACAAACAAGCAACATGGGATATACATATTTGTTCTGTTAATCATACCAAATTGTTTTTCCAACATAGTCAAGTTACGTGTGAGAACAGGGGTAAACACAATAAATGTATACTTGTAAAAGTCATGCAAATACGATCTAAAAAAAAGATTACTATAGTTTAGTTAGCGAACGCCTCATAACTATCCGCATCAAGACCAGTCTCGACAATATAAGTTTATTATGTGTCCACATCCCCACAGAGGAGAAAGATGACCGACATAAAGACGACCTCTGTGATCTCCAAAGCAGAACGTATGCGCAATGCCCCAGCTATGACACCAAAATCGTTCTAGGAGATTTCAGTGCGAGGCTGGGTAAGGAAGCTATCTTTGAACGGGTCATTGGAAAGCACAGCCTACACAACACCACGTCAGAAAATGGACTAAAGTTAGTGGACTTTATGGCGGGACATAATCTGGTAGAAGAAAGTACACGATTCCCACACCTCAACATCCATAAGGAGACCTGGCGGTCTTTCGATCAATCGACAACCAACCAAATTGATCATATTGCGATCGACGGCAGACAATCCTCCAGCATCCTAGATGTCTGAACCTTTCGAGGAGCCAACATCGACTCGGATCATTACCTTGTTGCAGCCAAGGTACGGATACGAATTTCTCGGAATCAACGGAGTCGAGTAAGAACAACAACATTTACCGTCGGAAAGCTGCAATCGCAGGAGACCGCCAGGAACTCGATCAAGTCTCCCTCAAGCTCTCCCAAGTCCCGATGCAATCTGCAGAAGCTATAGAACAGCAACGGAGTCGTTGGCAAAACGCCAGTAGAGAGGCCGCCTCAGACGTACTCAGTCTCGAGCCACCACCATCGAGAAACCCCTGGTTTGATGATGAATGCAGACAGGCCCATGTAGAGAAACAGAATGCATACATGGTCACATTGCATCGACGGACGAGGGCTGCCCGCGAGCTCTATGAACAGAAAAGGAGGGAGAAGCATGCGCTTCTGAGAAGGAAAAAGAAGGAGCACGAGAAACGCGAGATTGAGGAGATGGAGAGATGTTACGGCAGGAACGACAATCGAAAATGTTACCAGAAAGTAAAACGAACATGCCACGGCTATAAAGCCAGAGCAGAGGCCTGCAGGGATGAGCACGGACAACTAGTA
This sequence comes from Eumerus sabulonum, assembly GCA_951905685.1. Taxonomy (NCBI): domain Eukaryota; kingdom Metazoa; phylum Arthropoda; class Insecta; order Diptera; family Syrphidae; genus Eumerus; species Eumerus sabulonum. The sequence continues at coordinate 95,228,871 of OX645061.1, read as the reverse complement.
GTGGAGTCACAATCGATGCTGAGAGTGTGGAAGGACCACTTCTGCAGACTGTATAACGGCGATGAAAGTCAAAATGCCGCCGTCAGGCAGAGCGAATCATTCACAATGGTCGAAGACGAAGGAGATTCCCGTCCACCCGACGTAGACGATGTTAAGATAGAGATATTCGATATCGCTTAAGTCTTATAAAGCTGCTGGAGCAGACGGACTCTCTGCGGAACTGTTTAAAGTAGCTGGCGATGAGCTAGTCAGGAACATGCACCAACTCATCTGCAAGATATGGTCGGAAGAACGCATGCCCGATGAATGGAATCGCAGTTTCGTTGGCCCGGTCCATAAGAAAGGAGACGCCTATGATTGCGCCAATTACAGAGGGATAAGCCTCCTGAACATCGCGTACAAGATCCTCTCTGCCGTACTCTGTAAGTGCCTGAAGCCGTTCGTGGACAATCTGATAGGTTCCTACCAGTGTGGTTTCAGGCCAGGAAAATCCACAATAGACCAAATTTTTGCACTACCGCAGATCTTGGAGAAGACCCATGAATTCCAGGTCGACACGCACCATCTTTTCGTCGACTTTAAAGCCGCGTATGACAGTGTTTATAGAGACGAGCTATACAGAGCCATGTCATGTTTTAACATTCCCGGCAAACTCGTCAGACTGTACAGGATGACTATGGAGAACTCTCGCTGCTCCATTAGGGTCGGAGGTGAACTAACGGACCCCTTTGATGTCAAAAAAGTTTTCGACAGAGTGACGCACTGTCAGGTGATATCTTTAACATCATACTTGAAAAGATCGTGCGGGACTCTGCGGCCAATACAAGAGGTAGGATCTACTTCAAGTCCACACAATTGCTTGCCTACGCAGATGACATTGACGTTATTGGACCGACAAAGCGAGACGTCAATGAGGCGTTCACAAGCATTGAAGCAGAAGCGGCTATAGTGGGTCTAAGGGTAAATGGGGACAAGACCAAATTTATGCTGTCATCCAAGAAAGACGCGCAACACCGACTTCAGAACGTCACCTTCGGCAGCTATATTATATCTACCTTGACTCAATAGTGACAAGCAGCAACGACATCAGCGTTGAGATAAAACGCAGAATAACCCTTCCCAAACGCTGCTTCTTCGGGCTCAAGAGGCAATTGGGTAGTAGAGCCCTCTCTCGAGAAACCAAGGTATCCCTTTACAAAACTTTAATTATCCCGGTCCTCCACTACGGCGCTGAGGCTTGGACGTTATCAAAAGCGGATGAAGAAGCTCTGGGACGTTCCGAGCCGAAAATTCTGCGTGCAATCTTTGGTCCCGTTTGTGTAAACGGAGAATGGAGGAGGAGATTCAACCAAGAACTGTACGGGCTGTACAGCGACATCGGCCTGGTTAAACGTCTTCGGATCCAACGTCTAAGATGGCTGGACCATGTAGAGCGAATGGACATCAACGCTCCGGCCCGAAGAGTACTCGACTCCAACCCCGAGGAACGACGCAGCAGTGGACGACCGCATTTAAGGTGGCGCGCACAGGTGTAAAGGGACCTCAACCAACTGGGCGTGCGGCACTGGAAGCGGCTGGCCAAAGATCGAGCCGGCTGGAGAGGCTTGTTGGTTGAGGCCCTGGTTCACCTCAAACTGTAGGGCCATCAATGTAAGTAAGTATAGTTTAGTTAGACATCGAGCAGAGATTTAATATCCTAATTATTTGAAACCACAATGGTTTCTATAGGTAATCCCGGAAAGCAAGCTGAATTATTCGAACAGTAGTCCTAGCTATTAGATGGAGTTAGTATGGTGGAATATCATCCTTCTCTACCATAAGCAAATTTACGAAGGTTCTGAGCTATCATGAAGCAATAGTAGTAGTAGTAGTGCCGAATTTATAGCAATAATTTACAATATTCGTTTTCCCGTTAAAAACCTACATAGATATGGTAGTCATGTATACCTTACTGATGTGAAAATACAAAAGATGAATAAACAAAAGGGGAGTTTCGAAGGAAATGCTATGTAAAAACTATCGCTCGTATATCACAAAGCATTGAACTCTCAGGAAAAGCGATGAGTTCAACCGGGCAAGGGGCAGATGAAAAACTGTGACTACTGCAGAAAGAACAAGCAAACTGAAACCTAATATAAGCGGACGCGTCAAACAAATCGGAGGAAAGCTCTTTCATCTAAATATCTAAACATTCGCAAAGGATCTTAGCGGTTCCTGAAACCATTAACGAGCAAACCAGATGGATCGCTTTGTGACCTCAACTTGTTGTGGAAATAAGGTCGACTTACATAGATCATTAGTTTTCATAACCAGGGTACCATACTAACATTTAATGTCGACAAAGATCCTTAAAACTCTCGCTGCCCCGACAAATTCTGTAACCACAGTTTTAGAGAAGGCGGCAAGGTATCATATGATTTCTTTCACGCTACGCCTAAAGGAAGCTCACTAGACTATGCAAGAGGCATGATTTACTTTGAGATGCATATGCAGATGACATTATTAAGGTTGGGTGTAAACAACGAGCCATCAGCGAATCGTTCGGAGCATTGAAACACATATGTATATATATGCTGTGATCATTGACCGCATTGAGAGGAATGTCACGTACTCGTACCATAACTTCGGAATGGCAAAGGGCTTCACTAACCGCGTCTTCGCAATTGCGAAAAACCCGAAAATCCAAAGTGACTTTGTGATTGTTATGTCCGAATTTCGCGTTGACATGTCAAATTGCAACGTTGTCACTCCTTGACGCTTGTGTTTTTTATACGATGCCAAAACGTATGCTAAAATGAGGAGGCGATAGTTTAGCTGAAAACCCGCTGCACATCGGTTTTGAAAGCTCAATTTGGCAAACGTTACAAAAAATACAAAATCTAAAGCTCCGCAATCAGCCAGCTCATCGTACGTTTGTTGACTGGGCTCTGGAGTAAATGCAAACGGATCCAAATGTTGATCCAAAAACTATTTTCAGAGATGAAATACAGTTTTTTGTTGACGGGTTCATAAAAGGGTATAAAAAAAATTGACACATTTGAAGAGATACTTATGGCAGTATCAGGAATTTTTTTGTTTGGATTTTGGTCCGGCAACACCTTCATGATCACTGTATTTTTGGCTTCAATTTTGGCATTACATGGAGAACAAAGAATGAGTATAGCATCGTCGTTACATTGAACAAGGTCTTTCAAACCACTGTTGAGATACAGCCCCACTTGTACAACAATGTCTTAAAAATTTAATCTCTTGGACCAAGTTGCGTATATGAAGCGAGAGAGGCTCTCAATTATTTCTATTTAAAATATAAGACGTGCTTAACGAAAACCTCCTAATAAGACTTCTAACACCGCCTTTCTTCTTTAAGAAATTTATCAAAAAAGTTGAAAAGGTCAAAATGTTTTCAACCAGTGGCTTCCTTAAGGAAAATGAAAAATGATGAAGCATGATCTGCACGGGGTACCCAAAGATGTAATTTTAACTAATTGTTTACAAAACCAATGTCTAAAAGGGCAAAGGCGAATGGACCCTTGTTTGAGTTTTTCAGGAGCCGATGGATCAAGGGGCAACACATATAAAGTGGCATACAAACATGGGAAGAGACTCGAAAATGTATTAGAAATATGGCACTTAATATATTTAGATGGCGGTCATGCAATTGGCGAAGCTTAATATTAAGATCCAGGTTCACTCCGGCTTGTAGGAAAATGTAAGAAGAGGAAGGAGAAAAGTACATTTCTATTCCCATGGAGTGAGAACATTTTTGTCTTTCAATCTGAGGCAGTTTGTTGTTTACTCCACTAGATGTCAATCCCATGTAACCTTTACTACATTTTAATGAGCTTAAAAGGAAAAAGGACATATTGCCAACGAGCAAAATATTCGTTCCATTAAAATTATTCCTTCTTCACTACACCTACTGTGCACGTTTTAGTCGCAAGCGTTAATTGAATTTTTTCATGAAAATGATTCCCTCGTGAAAATACGAGATAATGTAAAGTTAGTTTCCAAGCCATCCCCGTTTCATGTTGTACTAGCATCTCTCTGTCTGTGTAATCATCAGACACAGGAAAAATTCATTAAATGTCGGACGTGGAAGCATGACTACGTCGTAAGAAGAAGCCAACTTCAAAATATTTACCGGCGAAAGGTTTATAATCGAGGTTACGATTCAACGACGAAATTATATTACACGCCGGAAGAACATGTTTATTGCAGAGGGACACGTTTAAATGTCCTTTTCCTTCTCGTATTTTTTTCAGTTAAAATTACTCCTGAAATTGGAATTTATTTCAAAATTATAAGCATAATCAATTCTGGGATAATTTCCTTTCATTTTAAAAGTAATCTTGATCAGGAATTTCCAAGTGGTGGACGTAAAAAGAAGGGCACATAACATCAGATACGTACTGAACGAATGCATGGGTTGTTCATATAAGGCGAGTAATTCAATTGAAAAAATTGCTAGATGATATGCTCATTTATTGCGTATGTGACATAAGAACTTTTAATAAACGCTTTCACTGTACATTAGAGCTATTTCTTTGAGAACAGATTAACATGGATTAGGAATTGATCTCTAGAATTAGTAAAGGACAGACAAAATGTCGTCATCTGGAATGCTTTCTTGTTTCAGCGGAAATAGGTTCGAATGATGGTAAATATTTACCAAAGCAAATTAACTTATAATGCAAAAGAACACTTCCTTAATTGATTTCCTATGGTGGTCTGAGCGAGGACAATAGGTCGACGCTGTAAACCAGGCCCGAGTGGGATCAAAGGATTACGCCACCCCCTTATCGATTTTGCCATGATAAGTACATGCGTTTTAGTGGAATATGTATGCACCTACCACCTACATACCTGATATAATTTAATTTAAACGAGGATTTAATAAGGATCAACCTTGTGGGGTTTCAGGTAATTTATGCGGATTAGCAAGTCGTACGTGTGGGAGTATGCGCGAACTTCTATAGAGGGATAATAACTTAATCCAGCAGCAAAAAGGACCTGCGAACGGTGACTGTTGTTTGCTATCACGACCACTGCTCTATGCAGGCCTTGTGGTGAATATCAAATACGGCGATATGAGCTGGAAATGTGTTTGGGGTTGTTTGCTAGTTAAGTGGATTATAGGGTAAATCTTTAACTACCGGTGACAAACGTGACCTTGACACATTTGCGGCAAATAATTTATCCTTCGGTAATTACAGTGCACATATGCACGTGACCTGAGTTGAAACAACAATATTTGCCCAACCTTACCTAATAATCAAGCCTAAGAAGTCTTAGTTAAATTTGGTGGTAACATCAACCATCTGAGTAGTCATAGGGCAGGTTTAATACCATTTTGTTCTATCGAACACATAACACTAACTGCTGACTGTCAGTTGGACTGACCAGGACTTAAACATTTTATTTTTTACAAGAACCAAGTTCAAACCATTCATTGGCGTGAAACTTTAAATCTTCTTTTAGAAAATGATAAAACTATGTACATATGTATTCCATATAATATCCCGAAAGTTGAATTATTTACAACATCCCTCCCGTGTAATTTGAGCGTTTAAGGATAAGAAGCCGATTACAACACGATTCGCCTATCAAGCAATTTTACAATTGAAAAACACGCACCACGGCGTTCAATAACATTCACCCCCCTCAGTAGCACTCACTGTAAAAAGTTCAAGGCAGAAATCAGGCAATAAATCCACTAGTGGCTGTAGGATGACTAGAGTGCGACTCACAATGGAAGGAGGTAGGTACATACTTGAAGGCATTTACTGTGGTTGTGAGGCGTCAGGCTAAGAAGTCGTTTGTCGGTACCCATAAGGGATGGAAAAGCCACAAGAACAGTATTGCGATGCGATAGGTTATACTTGTGAACCGTTGGGTTTCGCTTGACTGCATTCAAGTTGTCATGTTTCATTTTTGTGACTAATACATACATACATAAGTATGTACATATATGTATGCTTGGATTGGATACTTAGTTCGGTGGCTTTGTGTCGTAGTATTCATCTTCACGATTTGCAGTACAAGGCGGATATTACTGCGGTCCAGGAAAAACGCTGGATAGAAACGGTATGATGAGGAAGAAAAATTGCGACATTTATTACAGCTGTCATAAAAGATTGCACTTACTGGGATGCGGATTTGTCGTGGGAAAGCGGTTAAGGTTGAAGGTCATTGACTTTAAGCCCATAAGTGATCGCCTGGCTGTGATCCGCATCAGAGGCAGATTTTATAACATCAGCCTTATATGTGTACACGCCCCTACCGAAGAGGCTGAAGACTCTATCAAGGAGGACTTCTATGACCTCCTGGACAACGCCTACGGAGCTTGTCCGGAGTACGATGTAAAAATCGTGCTCGGGGACTTCAACGCCCAAATCGGTAAGGAGAACACCCATGGCGGAGGGATCGGAAAGCACAGCCTCCACGACACAACAAGAGATAACGGCTTCCGACTCAAGGACTTTGCGACAGCTCCTAATGCGGTGATAAGTAGCACAAGATTCCCGGCGATCTCCGGACGGTCGAACCGCCAACCAAATCGACCATGTGCTCATTGTGGCAAGACACTCGTCAAACATCCTGGATGTGCGAACATTCGACTCTGACCACTTCCTCGTAGCAACACCAGCCCACCAGGAAGAAGTTCGACGTTGGGAGCCTGAGAACACTGGAGGTTACCAGAGTCTACAGGGAGCAGCTGAGCGTAGGACCCTACGGTATGCCTACGTCGAACACAAATGCCAATAATATGTGGCTGCATTGCCGCTCAGCCATTCAGGAAGTAGCCGGAAACCATCTTAGGATACCTACCACCCCCGACAAGAAACCCGTGGTATGAGAGGCTGCAGAGGAAAACCAGGGCAGCGCAAAAAGAGTACCGAGCCAGAAGAGGAGAGGAGAAAAAACTACTGCGACAAAAGAAAAGAATCTTCGCAGCTTCCCAGCTCAAGGATATCGAGGAGTCTAGGGATAAGCATAAATCACAATCCTTTTACAAGAAAGCCAAAGACCTTGTAGGAGGCACCCAGGCACCCAGGCTCCTCGAAACTGCGAGAGTAATCTTGTCACCGACCCGCAGGGAATAGTGGATGTGTTTAAGCAGCATCTACAGCAGCTGCTTAGCGAGCATGACCAAGAGAGAGTGGTAGGGACCTAGGAAATCCCAACTCCAGCCGCTGAAGTAGTCCTCCCACCCAGCATCGAAGTAGTCGGCACAGCTATTCAGAAGCTGAAGAACAACAAGGCCGCAGCTCTTCAAATCTGGCGGCGATGTTCTAGTAGGGAGCATGCACCAGATCATATGTAGAACTTGGGGAGATGAAAGCATGCCCGACGACTATAATTCCAGCTCTATTTGCCCCATCCACAAAGAAGGCGATCCCACCTCTTGCAAGAACTATAGAGGTATGTCCCTGCTCAATGTCGCATACAAGATCCTGTCCAGCTTGGCTTGTTCGTTTTACTCTTTCGTAAAACTTCGAACGTCGTTCCTGCGATAACATCGCTTCATCTCCTCGATCACTCGCTTGTCATGCTCTTTCTTTTTCGTTCTGAAAGGTGCACCTGTCTAGGTTTCGTTCCTTTCTTCGCGTATACCGAGGATACTCAAGTATACTCACAAAATCTTTAGATATCCCATCGCACTCCAAATTGATATTTTTGATATCTTCAGCTGCGTTCATCTTTCTCCATACGTTTTGCTGTTTTCTGTCACTCCAAGTTAAATTAATTCTTATCAACGAATGTCGATTTTTCAGTGGCACGTTTTTTCTTTTTCTTTTTTTGCCAATGCTAGCCATTTCTGCCAAGAAGCATAGGAAAATAAGGCAAGATAATGCACTTTCTTACGAATAAGAGAGACTAATTTCAGTTATTTGTTTGGCTCAACGTCGGATAACTTGAAATCATTTTTATTCGTTTTGAAAAATTGTCTATTACAGATGCACAGTAATGTGTTATGGTTGCGGCTTAGACCCAGCTCGGCGACAGATAAATATATGTACATACATTCCCACATCACAGTTTACCTTTTTTTTTAAGAGCTATATACTTCTCACCATTGCCAATTAAGATTGACTTGTTTTCGTTGCTGAAAATGACGGTCTTTGAAATGTTTGGCTTATCTGTATATATAAAAATCGAATGTCTGTCTGCCTGTCTGTTTGTTCCGGGTAATCTTCGAAGCGGCTTAACCGATCGTCGGGAGTAACATAGGTTACTTTCTTTATAACAATGGAAATTGTTATTTATCTTACTTGACAGCAAGGAAAACGTGAATAACAGTAATTACAGGAAAAAGGTTTGCAGCTAGGATTAATATATCAAGGACACAATAGGGATCAAATCTCGGAGGTGGGTTATGTATGGTGGGATATTGTCGAAAGTTAGTTTGACTAAACTAAGTGAAAATTGACTACTTTTGCTTACAACCATTGAATTTGTTGCAACATTTGATATCTTAGCTTATAAAAAAAGAAAAGGGATAACAATTATACGAAACAGTTTGAAGCTAGGATTAACTTAGCAGTGCCACAATAGGGATCATCAAAGCTTAAAGGGTATTTATTATTGGTTGTTCGCAATTACAGAAAAAAGGGTTGCAGCTAGGACTTATACATCAAAGACACAATAGGGATCAAAGCTCGGAAGTTTGCTACTGGTTGTGGGATACTGTCGACTAACCTTACTTCAGTATGTGACCAAGGGAATTTTACAATGAAAACCTTGTCTGTTTTATGAGAGCCCCCCTGAAATTCCGTTTTTAGTATAGCGGCAACAGAAATACATCATCTGTGAAAATTTCAACTATCTAACTATCACGGTTCATGAGATACAGCCTGGTGACAGACGGACGGACGGACGGACAGCGAAGTCTTAGTAACAGTATCCGTTTTACCTTTGGGTACGGAACCCTAAAAAGGGTTGCAGCTAAGATTAATACAATAATGATCAAAGCTCGGGAGTGTTGGTTGTGGGATATTGTTGAACCTTAGTTTGAGGAAGCTTAGGTCAGTTAGAACATCTACGATTGTCGATGTGTATGCAAAAATTTATATTCACCTGCGAGACGCTGGCAATCAAAACGAAGATCTTAAACATTGAGAACGATTGGTAATTTTACCGTCATCTTTTAAGGGAGCACCTCGGTACATGCATGATCGTACGCAAGATGCATTCTGCTATGTATAAAATAAGGCCGGACTGATCTAGTTATGATATTTAACATTTTTAATGCCGGAGACTTTAGAGAAACGTTGTTTTGGTACAATTGGAGTGTTCGAGTCCCACTCCAAGGGACGACGGAGCAGAGTACGACCGAATCTAAGGTGGTGCACATAGGTGGAAGGGGCCCTCAACCAACTAGGGGTGCGTCGCTGGAAACAGCTAGTAAAAGACCGTGCCAGCTGGAGAAGTTTGTTGATTGAGGGCCAGGTTCACACCGGACTGCAGGGCCACCTATAAAAGTAAGAGAGCAAGTTTAGCAAGGTACACGAGCAGACGAAATTTTGCATGTTTGAAACGCTCAGTACTTTGGACACATATCGAAAAGCTTAATTAAGACAATATATGAGAGCACAGTCCGGTGGTCCAGAATTCTGTAAAAATGCTCTTAAATGTTGGCGAAGGAAAATATCCAGAAATCAATTCTAACTATGACACTGAAATTCCATTGAATCTCCATCGGGTGGTTGCAGATATTCAAACTCTTATAAAAAAACATTTATGACGATATTGAGAATCTCACCTCAAAAGAGGATTCGTAGTTAAGCGAGAGATCAATTTTAGCGCCAAGCAATGACCCAGTATTGCGCCGTCAGTTCGTCTATCGTCTAGTTTCCAAAAACGGTGTTTTCGACTGGCCACCGAGATTGCCCGATTTTACGCTACCGGACTTTTTCTTGTGGGGTTTTTTAAAGTCCAAAGTCTATGTCAACAAGCCATGGACTGTGTAAGAGCTCAAGGCCAATATCCGACACGAAATAGCCGCTATCGAGCCCGTAACACTTTGCAAATTGATGGAGGATCCTCAAAGACAAGGTCATTGCGCCAACCGGTATAAAGGCGACCATTTACGTGGTGTCATCTTCAAGAAGTGATCGAAACAAATTGTTCAAGGTCCAAAATAAAAGACCAATCACTTAACAGCAAAAAATGTATTTTTGTTTTTCGAGTTATTTACAAGACAAGTGTTAACACTTTAATTGGGCCACTCTGTACATACAAAGTTGAATAAAAAATTTGAGATTTAGCTTTTTGTCAATTTTTTATTTCATTGTATGTATTGTTCAGTTTCTGTCACTTAATATGAATGGTATATGACGTTATTATTATTCCTGCAAGACTTAATTTTGATAAGGTGATATTGGATGAATTGTTGATACATATCGGCAATAAAATGTTAACATTTTGCAAATAGTATGAAGATTTCCACCGACGAAAAAATCAAATGATATCACCAAAATGTAAAACAAATTTGTATGCAATAAAGCTACGACGGGGTGTACTGTCATATCTATAAGTTGATGCGCCTGAATTCAGTTATTATTTAGCTATAGGAATGATGGCTACAATTTCCATATTTTCCACTAAAATAAACTGCCCACTATACAGTCACTCTTTGTGTATGCATTGATTTTTTAAGAACTACATATATGAGGGTTTTCATTTTATTTAAACTAAGTATTTTCTATACGATTTCAGATGACATTTCGTGCATATGTATGTACATATGTATATGCGTATGCGACTGGAACACCGATTTCAAATCGGAGCACCAATTGGATAACTTTGTATGGATGTTTATGCAAAAAACACTATGGGCGTTTTCTATGGATCTAACCCTACCCGCTAAGTGCATTTGTCACAGCCATGAAAGAATTACTAATTCTTCGAATCGTTTAATATGATAAAGATCAAATTAAATACAACGATGTGAAAATGAAATCCGTGCCGTTACCAATTCTAGACAGTTTGGTTGCCACAAATTGGGAAAGGGTTCTTCGATTATGGTAAACGACTATTCTAAAGAATCACAAACATTGTAGAAATAATACACGCGGTGGCCAAAACGTAGGGAAAGTCACATGTCTAAGTCAGGGTGACAGTTGTAGCGTGTCGGCCTTTAACAAAGGCCCAGCGGAATCAAAGTTAAGCACCAACTCAAGTTAGGAGACCTTCGTGACATATTCGTCTGGGTTGATGGATTTCATTAAGTTAGGCCTTTGCATGGTGGCGGAAGTGATTAATATTAATTACGATATGAGAAACCAGTGGCGAGTACTTGTTTCTTGCATGTGTTTTATTGCCAATATCCTACATTCGCTTTGTTGACAGTTACTAATGGCTAAGTGACAAGTTCCCTAAGTAATTGCATTCAAAGTAGTAATTGTCGTATGTCGCACATGAGAAGGCCCAAGATGTTCTTTTTATGGTAAATGATTACCACTATATCCGACAGTACACTCCTTATTTTCAGTCAATTGTTTCCTATATACATAGTAGTGTTAACTATTTTATTCGTAATTTTTTGCCTGTCAAGTGAAGGCAAGCATTAATATAAGAACAGCCTTGGAAAACTAAGAAACATATAATTAATTACCACCTTCTCTTGTCAATCAGTTATCGTCAGTACTGCCTTTACTGAAGGTCTATTCATCAGACGTACCATAGTGACTATAAAGACATCGACTGTGAGCTTCACAACATTCGAACTGATTAAATTCAATTCCGTTAATAGCCATTAAGTTTGTCATCACCATTACTTTTATAATATAAGGCGACGAGCTATGTGTCACGCTCTCAATCCCATTTAAGCAAGACCGAAAGAATAAAAACGAAAATGTTTACGTCTATGGGCCAACAGCCCATTTGTACATTCGGCCGGATAGTAAACACTTTTTAAAACTGTCATCAATCCAAACCTCAGCTGTCCAGAGGTATGTAAACAGGTAAAGAAGAAGAATCTAATTAGATTTCCACGCGACCACTTCATTGGGAGCAATGCTTAAGAGCTGCCGAATAAAACAAAATTATATATGGCACGAAGGGTATCTGCATTTGAATACCATACAGACACCACCTTAATTACGTTTCCTAATTTTTTTTAAACATTACACTATCTTAGCGACTATCGACTTTATTTTTATTTTTTATTTTTTATTTTTTTTTTTGTTAACTAAAACGACAAATCCACCGACAACCAGGCATAGCCCAAAGATGTAAAGGTAACAAACTCCTATAAATGCTATTCAATTTCATTGGTTTACATCATAAATCCTTTTGGGTTAGAAGAAGTTGAGTAGAAAACGCACCAGACGAAGTCTTTGTTTTGTGGAGAGACTTCTAGAATAGATGACGTAAGTATCCTCACTTTACAGAAAACAGACAGCTCTTCCGAGCTATTATTACACTACACACATTGGTGTCCAACAGTCCAGTTCGGTATGTTGGCTCGAAAAATATTCCTTATTCAACAAATACTTCATTAACGCACTGTGTGAGCTAAAATACATTTCATTACCTTAGGAATACTTTTATAAATTCATATTCATATTTGTTGAGCATACAAACCAACAATCTTTACTGCAAGCGAGTAAAATTGCTTACTGAATTGCGTTGTATTCAATTCTCTCTATGTCGCCGGATTTCCGAACGCGTAAAATAAATTTAGCTTCTCCATGATGGCAGCACATTATTGTTCAATTTTAATCAAAACGTAAAAGTAGAGTGAAGCAGATGAAAGTTTTTGATTGAAATCTAATATAATCTTCAGAAAATCCTGTGTCATGATGGCATTAGTTCAAACCATCACTCGCTGGACAAGATGTTGGAGGACACTGCACCATTTCCACAGCAGCGTGTCGGTGGCAAAGATTAATTTAAATGGTAAGAACAAGCAGCGTAACCGAACAGAAAAGATTGCAAAGTTGAAAGGATATTTGCATATAAATTGGTTTGCTTGTGTTAGGAGCAAGTGCGGTAATTTGTACTCGTACAACGTGAAGGGATACATGTTGGGGTTTTATTTTTTCCATTAAAAAGGATTGTACAGAGATATGGTTTTAGGTGCTTACTTCTACAGAATATTCAAATTTTTAAATAATACATAACGGTAATGCACATGATAAAACTTCGAACCATAGAGGCTACCAACCTCCAATGGAACGAAGGTATCGTCGGCATTAGCACTAAGCAAATCTGACCTAAGCTATACTTATGACAAACCATTAACCTTGTGGCAACCAAACGGGAACTCTTAAGCACTTTATTGGCTGTCACTACGGGCCACTGTACCATTGGAAAATATGATGACAAGCTGGGGCCACCTTCCAGTGACTTCTGCCGCGGCTGCATGGATGAGAAGGCAAAGGAATTGATTCATCACCTCCTCTGCTCATGCCCTTCTTTTGCGAATCGCCGGAGGATCTACCTCGGCGCGCCCTTTTATGATAACTTAAGTGAGCTAGCAGCTAGCGGATCTAGGTACACAGTTGGCCGACTCTGGCCTAGATGTGGCGTATGCCAACCATTACAATCTGTAACAGAATTGCTTGGTTTTTGAAGGAAAAGCCACTAAGAACCTACATTTAAATAGTCGGCTTCGCCAAAAGGAAGACAGAAGTGATTTTACACTTGATTTAAAGTTTACCAATAATCAGACGGTCTGTCTGCTGAGCTTCTTAAGGCGGCTAGAGATGCGCTGGTAAGGTGCATGCACCATCTCATTTGCAAGGTATGGTCGGAGGAAAGCATGCCCGGCGAATGGAATCTCAGCATCGTTTGCCCGGTCCATAAGAAAGGAGACCCCTATAACTGCGCCAACTATAGGGGAATAAGTCTCCTAGGCAAGATGACGCGCTGTCATGCAACTTTTTCAACATCGTGCTTGAAAAGATCGTGCAAGAGTCACTGTCCAACACAAGAGGTACTATTTATTTCAGTACGCAATTGTTTGCGTACGCCGACGACATTGACGTGATTGGACGGACACAGCGAGGCGTTGGCCCGAACGTCACCATGGGCGGATATAACTTTGGAGTGGTCAAGGAATTCGTCTATCTTGGCTCACTGATGACCAGCGACAGTAACACCAGCGCTGAGATAAAACGCAGAATCACTCTTGCCAACCGCTGTTCCTTTGGGCTCAAAAGGCAATTGAGAAGTAGGGCCCTCTGTCGGAAAACCAAGGTGACACTATATAAGACCTTAGTCATCCCAGTCCTCCTTTACGGCGCAGAGGCTTGGACCTTAACAAAAGCGGATGAAGATGCCCTTTGTCGTTTCGAGAGGAAAATTCTGCGCACTATCTACGGTCCCGTTTGTTCAAACGGTGTATGGAGGAGAAGATATAACGAAGAACTGTACGGGCTGTACAGCGACATCGGTCTGGTACGACGTCTACGTCTATAGTGTAGCCACAATAAGTGGAAGGAGAATTATTAATCTGCCATTCATTTTTGCTATAACTTTTTGTATATGATGGCTGAATGTTAGGCGCTTGTAAATGTGTATTCCAATATACTTAGCGTTCGATTTTCATTCAACAGGAACACCGTTATTGCTTGGAAGGAAATAAGTTTTTCTTTTACGAGTGTAAAAGATAGCTTAAGTCTTAGAAGCATTCATTTTCATTTTCTAACCACTAACCAAGTATCGTCAGCAAAGAGGGCAACGTTACAATTTCATAAGTTGGGGAAATCGGAGATATAAATGTTAAAGAGGACAGGGCCGAGGATAGAACTCTGTGGGATGCCAGCAGTTACCAGCTGATTGTCCGAGAGGTTTTGACCGACGGACACAATAAAAATACGGAATGATAGGAAACATTCCAGCAACTTATGCAATAAACCATCATGCCAAACAGTATCGAACGGTTTGTCTATATCCAAAATGACCATGGCAGTACTTTTACCTTCTAAAAAAGTTGTTTTTAATATCGTTTGTGATATGATGCACTTGATGAATAGTGCTATGAAAAGTACTAAATCCAAGCTATTCTTGCAGTAAGATTAAATAATGATACAATTCTCTTCTTTATGGGGTGCAGTAGTAAGCATCTGTAGTTCAAGGTCTGTCCACAACCAAGAAATACAATTGCTCTACGGAAAAATTGTGCAACAGAGTTGTTGTGAATGGTAAGTGGTCGAAAAACAACCAAATTCAAACAATGTGTGTACAAATACAACACCATAATGACATGGAACATTTCTTTTTTTTTTTTCAAATTCATTTTTATTGACATACTTATAACTATCTTCGTGCTAGACAAAATGACTAAAACTAGCTTATATCATAACTACATTAGATGTCTTACTGACCCTCTGCGGGCACTCTAAAACAAACACTATCTATGTTCTTAACCTATGTCTTTCGACTACTTAATATCTACAGTGATTAATTACTTTTATTATTATATTTTGCCTAGAAAAATGCTTACAAAAAACTTTGCGTACTATCGGGTTTTTGGGGTATATGAAACTTGCGATCTAACTAGAACTAACTAATTCTAGCTTAATCTATCTTAACTAAAATGTATATACTAATCTTATATACTATACGTATATAACATGCATATACATCTTTTTTTGATTTTTAATTTTTTTTTTAGCAAAAAGCTTAAAAAACTACCTTATTCTACCCTACCCTTCCCTATACAAGTCCGCCATTGGTTACGGCGGTCTTTGCCTTGATGAGGCTTTTTTAAAGACTCCACCACGGAGCCCGCTCCAGCCACCAAAACCGCTGATGCTGTCGGACAACGTCTTCTCTATCTCGGATTGCATGGAACATTTGCCGAGAACTATGTACAACTGACGTTAATACCTAGAAGTTCCTCTAGGATCATCTACGACCAAAACCATCTGCACTCTGCCCAGATTGTGTGGCAAACATAATAAGAGTATGACTCCTAAACCTGCGCGAACTATAAAAAAAGAAATATATTTCTAGTTTGTATAGAATTGAGCAAACTAATAGGCCCATAGTTACAAGGAAAGTTAGTTGCTCTTACCTTAGATGTATTCCTATTAATAGCGAAATAGCCCCATCTAATGCAGTTATTTAAGAGATATTTCTATTTCTTATCCCTTATGGCATTTGTGGATAAAATTTGCCCAATATACTTTCTTTTTAGTAATTTGTTTGGTTTTCATAAATAAATTTTAAGCCTTTTGAGCATTTTGTTGAATATTTCGTGCTTTTAGAGCGACTTGGGTAAAAATAGCAACGGTATCTCTTTAATGTTGTCAGAGTAGTTTGTTCTGGATTTGTTTATCTTTGCAGATCTTAACCCGGAGGGTGCTGACGCAGTGTTGGACTCTGACACACGATGAGCGAGTTCCGATCCCAATAATACCATCGTCATCGAATGTTTATTTCGCGGCGTTCCTCCTCGGCGGGGTACTGGCAAAACCTCCCGTAGTATACTTGCCATGAAAAAGCTTCTCGACTCACGCCGTTCGGAATCGGCATTAAGCTGTAGGCCTTTTCTACTGTGTATAAAGTAGGTAGGTAGGTAGGTAGGACCGTAGCCTTCCCAGAAACTTAGGCCACGGAGGCCCGTCGTGCAGCTACGAGGGAGTTTAGCCCCCTATTCGTGGAACCACTTTGTGCTTCTTAAGAAATTAAGAAGATCAGAGATCCCTACTTGCTGAACTTCGGTCAGATCGTTAAGCAAGTAAGATCCCAGGTATCGTTTCCTGATTGTGCAAAATGCCGGGCAGGCGCAGCGAAGGTGATGAAGTATAAAATAAGTCACATACAATATGCGTGATTGAGAGAAGCTTGGTTCTGGTCCTTAATGGGCTGCAACGCCAACAAAGAAGAAGAAGGTCTTAACCGGGAGCACTGTGTGGAAGAGAATTTCGACGGGAGATTTCCACTCGAATGAAATCTTCCCCTAATTCTTCAAACACTTTGAACACTTTAACCTTTATTACACAAACAAACCTTTATTGAAAGCTTTTATTTTCCCACTGTTTTACCTATTGATCGCACCGACTTGTCACACGCTGTTCAATACCACAAACTGAATGCATGCCGAGGGCGAGTGTTCGCGCTTATATAGCTTTCGGTCCACCTTCTCGAATATTTGCCGTCGGAAGTTCCCCTTCGGAAATCTCTAGAACGCTCTGACAATTAGCATTACGCCGTTGACAGTTGACATCATTCCAATCTCCACTTCAAGAGAGCTTTCGAGCTTCGACAGCGGAATTCGAACTTAATCGTCGGTTTGTGTCTCCGCAACACTGCCCACCTCCTAAACTTGTTCGTCCTCGAACAAGCGTTTGGATCATTCTCCGTAATATGGCGCTAACCTCTCTAGGTGGACAATCTTATACTTCCCCGTCTGTTTCCCATCTGCTGTATACGGTATACCACGTCATTGAGTTTCTTGATGACCTTATATGGCCCGTCCCAGGCTGATTGCAATTTGGGGCACAAGCCTTTTATTCGTTGTGGGTTGTACAGCAATACCAATTGTCCTGTCTCGAATCCAGAAGAGTCGTATCTCGCCGTCATTTCAACACCGACCAAGTTCAGTCGCTCTCGGATGAACTGATGGATGGAGCTCAGCTGTTCCTTCTTTTTGGTTACGAAGTCCTCCCTGCCGCTAGTTGTCGGTAGTACCACGCTGAACTTCAAGTCCGATGGAAGTCGGAGATCAGTTCCAAAAATGGCTTCCGCTGGTGTTATTGCCTTTGAATTGTGCTGTGCCGTACGGTACGCCATTAAGAAAAAGGGAAGATGTTCATCTCAGTCCTTCTGATCTCCAACGACGACTTTTCTCAGGTATTCTTCCATCGTCCAGTTGAACCTTTCGACCATGCCATTAGATTGTGGGTGTAATGGTGTTGTCCGCGTCTTTCTGATACCTAGCATGTCGCAGAGTTCTTTGAACACCGACGACTCGAAGTTCCTTCCTTGGTCTGAATGCAGTTCCATTGTTACTCCATAACGCGCAACCTAGTTATTTACGAATGCATCCGAAACTGTTTTGGCTTCTTGGTTCGGGATGCAAAACACATCAGGCCATTTGCTGAAGTAATCGATCACCACCAGCGCGTATTTGTTTCCAGCGTTGCTCGTTGGGAATGGGCCTGCGATGTCCATGGCGATACGTTCGAACGGTGCTCCAACATTGTACTGCA
This sequence comes from Eumerus sabulonum, assembly GCA_951905685.1. Classification (NCBI taxonomy): domain Eukaryota; kingdom Metazoa; phylum Arthropoda; class Insecta; order Diptera; family Syrphidae; genus Eumerus; species Eumerus sabulonum. The sequence continues at coordinate 95,210,704 of OX645061.1, read as the reverse complement.
GCATATTTCCTCGAGTTTTCCTAACTGGACCCTTTGCCTTCGCACACTTTTCACACCAGCGAATGAAACGCGTAACCGACTCATGGCATCCTACCCAGTAGAAACGTCTCTTGATCTTTTCTACAGTCTTGTTAACACCAAGATGTCCCCCGCTTGGTCCCTCGTGGTATTCTCGGATGACCTCGTCGATTTGGAATTACCAGCAGATCGTTTACAATGTTCCCGTCCTCACTTTCCCAACTGCGGTAGAGGCAACCGTTCTTCAGCTCCAAACTCTGCCATTGAGCACAGTAAGCTTTCACGATTGGGCTTTCACTGGATATTTGCTGCCAAGTTGGTCGAAAACCTCTTTCTTGGTAGTCGATGATGACTGCCAGATCGGCATCTTCTCGCTTCTTCCTTCCGACCTTCTCGACAGTCCAGGAATCTTCTGGCAGCACATGGAAACGACGGATGTCGGTGACCTGTTCCTTGGTTTCGGCTCGCGAACAATGTTTGCATTCGACATCGCAAGGTCGCCTCGATAATGTATCCGCACTGTTCTAGAGATTTCCGAAGGGGAACTTCCGACGGCGAACGTTCGAGAAGGTGGACCGAGCGCTATATAAGCGCGAACACTCGCCCCGGGCAGACATTCAGTTTGTGGAATTGAACAGCGCGTGACAAGTCGGTGTGATCAAACAGTGTGAAAATAAAAGCTTTCGATAAAGGTTTGTTTGTGAAATAAAGTTTAAAGTGGATAGTAATGGATAATAAATAAAAGTGGTGAAGCTGCACAGATAATTGATCTGTGGTGAGACAAAGAAAAGTGTGTGTGTTTTAATTCGGATAAAAAGACAATTGTAGTTTATCGCAATCCAGTGGTGCGAACCCTATTCTGTGTGGGATTGAATATTTCGTAACAATATATTATTAACATATTAACATATTATTAAAAGTTTATTATAGTTCTGTTCATTTTCTAAAAAATAATAAGAACCAAGAAATTTCAAATAAAAATATTCACAAAAATGCGAAACAACCCATACAGAAAGTGTGATTGGGCAATTTTGACCCATATATACAGGATAAGGGTCAAGAGTGAAAGATTCCTAAGAGACAGATTTTTAATCCCATCGAAGCCAGACGATTTTCTAGTTTTTAAACCTTGTCTCGTAGAATGCCCCTGATTTCGCTGAGATGTATTGGATTAATGTCCTCTCACCACTGCTTTGGTCGATAATCATCGACGATCTACTACGCAAGCTAACCACTTGGGGCTACGAGATCCTCGGATATGCTGCTGACCTAGTAGTCATTGTTAAGGGCAAGTGCGAGATCACTGCCTCCAAGCGCATGCAGCTTGCGCTCCAACTTATCTCTGACTGGTGTAGTAGAGAGGGTTTATCTATTTACCCAAATAAGACAATCTTAGTCCCATTTACAAATGCTCAATCTTACTAAATGGCACACGCATAGGATTTTCAGAGGAAGTAAAGTATCTAGGTATTGACCTAGACCGTAGACTCAACTAGAACTCCAATTAGAGAAATAAACTCATGAAAGCGACTAAGGCCATGTGAGCCTGTCGACGCACCTACGGTAAAACCTGGGGACCTAAGGTAGTCCACTGGCTATACACCGCGGTAGGAAGACCTATCGGCACCTACGGGTCCACCGTGGGCAAAAGTTGAGCAAAAAACTACAATTGTTAAGCTTCAACGCCTTCAGAGACTACCGTGTCTCGGCATCACAGGCGCTATGCAACCTGCCCCACGGCAGCCCAAGAAGCACTCATTGGACTCAGTCCACGGCACCTTTTTATCATAAAGGTGGCAAGGTAGACCCGTAGGCCACATGTCCATATTATAACACCTTCCCGAGCTGGATATGATTACTACAGTCTCGGACGCATTGCCACACACCTTCACAAGAGATTTGAGGTACTGATCCCGAACCGCTCAGCATGGGAAAACAGTGATCCCCTGCTAAATGTCAAAGGCCTTAGGTGGTACACGGATGGCTCCAAGATGGCTTCCGGCGTTGGCGCCGGCATCTTTGGACCAAAACGCAAGATCTCGTGGGCCCTGGGGATAAGCCCCAGAATCTTCCAAGCAGAGCTGCATGCCATCCTAACATGCGTCAATCTGAATTTCGAGACTAGCTTAAAGCGCTGGGTTTGTACAGCACGAACTCAAAAACCCGTCGAGGAATGCCATGACGCCCTACAAGACCTCGCCAAAAGAAACAATGTTAAACTTTGGTGGGTGCCAGGACATAAAGGTATCAAGGGCAATGAAATTGCCGACCAACTTGTCAGGAAAGGTTCCAGCGACAAATATATAGGTCCGGAACCTTTCTGCGGCATGCCTGGGTCTAAGATAAATTACTTCTTAGACAAATGGGAAAAATTGCAACAGCGTTCAGGGACTTCGTCAATATAAACGACTTATACGACCCCTGAACAAGCACCCTATTGACATACTCAAACTCAATAGGGTGGATATCAGAAGACTAGTCAGCTGTCTTACGGGACACTGCGGTCTGAGATATCACGTAAACAAAATTAGCCTCTCGTCTGAAACTGAGTGTCGACTCTGTCTTGAGGATAAGGAGACGACAGAACACATACTGTGTGAGTGTGCTGCCATCTTAGGAAGCGTATCCTTCTCAGTGAAGTTATGACTCCTGAGGGGATCACCCTGTCTCCTACGAGAAGCATTCTCAACTTCATTATAGAAGTGGAGAGGCTACTCGGCTAATCGGCTAGCAGGCACAATAGATCTGCAAAGGTCGCAGTGCCGTATTGCTAATGGTAGCACTAGCCCCATATATATAAAAAAAAATTGGATTAATGTTTCCTATCAAGTGAGATTTAATAAAGTTTAGTGACTTTTTGAACAGAAGACTGTTAAACAGATGATAAAAAAAAGGTTCCTACCTTTGTCTAGATTTTTTAGTTACTCGTTTCACGACTGATTTATAAAATTTGCAGTAGCATATTTTACTAAAATATTCATTTTATTGTATTCATGTAGTTAGAAATCGTTTCTTGTACGTCTAGACCTGGACGTGCAAGTATTTCTTTCATCGCCTTCCGCCCATTCATTTGGTACATAGGTGGTGCCTGCAATTTAAACTTTTTAACGCCGTTTATAACTTTCCAAAGGGAGTGATTTGATTCCTTGTCAGCGGTATGTATGTATGTATGCATGTTGGCGTTACAGTCCATGAAGAGCCTGAGCCGTGCTACTTTCAATCACCCATGTTGTGTGTGATTTCATTTTCCCATAGGTGAAAGGGACCTACAGTTTATTGCCGGTTCCGAACGGCGAATTTCGAGAAGCTTTTCATGACAATTTTACTACAGGGGGTTTTGTCAGAGCCCCGCTAAGGAGAAACACCGTGAAAAACACGTTCGATGACATGGCTGTGTCGGGATTCGATCCCATGTCATCGGCGTCAGAGGCCAACACACTACCCACTGCGCCACGGTGCCAACACTTACCTTAACAGTTTAAGCCATTCATCAGCCTTCTGCTTCATCTACGTAGAAGCTGAGGTACAGACCAAAATCTGGCACGATTAGATTACATTTTTTTCATAAAATCGAAAACGAATGTTTTCGGTCGTTCTTCTGCTTTGGGGTGGTAGGCGCACAATGAAAGCAATTTCACTCAACGAACATTGTGTGTAGTTTCCTCCGTTAGATCGGAACCAGACACCAACGACCGAAATCTCACACTCAAAATAAATGGTCTTTATTATGCTCAATGATTCCGAAGGGATAAATCGACGAGGTCATCCGAGAATACCACGAGGGACCAAGTGGGGGTCACCTTGGTGTTAACAAGACTGTAGGGAAGATCAAGAGACGTTTCTACGGGGTAGGATGCCACGAGTCGGTCACAAATTTCATTCGCAGGTGTTAACAGTGTGCGAAGGCAGAGGGTCCAGTTAGGAAATCTCGAGGAAATATGCAGCAGTACAATGTTGGAGCACCGTTCGAACGTATCGCCATGGACATTCCCAACGAGCAACGCTGGACACAAATACGCGCTGGTGGTGATCGATTACTTCAGCAAGTGGCCTGAGGTGTTTTGCATCCTGAACAAGGAAGCCAAAACCATTTCAAATGCGTTCGTGAACAGCTGGGTTGCGCGTTATGGAGTTCCAATGGAGCTCTGCGACATGCTAGACACGGTAGGTATCAAAAAGACACGGACAACACCATTACACCCACAATCTGAGGGCATGGTCCAAAGGTTCAACCGGACGATGGAGGAATACTTGAGAAAAGTGGTCGTCGGAGATCAGAAGGACTGGGATGAACATCTTCCCCCTTTCTTAATGGCGTATTGTCCAGCATAGCACAATTCAACGGCAATAACACCAGCTAAAGCCTTTTTTGGAAATGATCTCCGACTTCCATCGGACTTGAAGTTCGGCGTGGTACTACCGACAACTAGTGGCAGGGAGGACTTCGTAACCGAAAAGAAGGAACAGCTGAACTTCATCCAGCTAATCCGGGAGCAACTGAACTTGGTCCGCGATAAAATGAAGGCGAGGTATGACTTAAGGGGTTTCTGTAGTCCAGCATGTTGATTTCCCAGATTAGTAAACAATCCTCTGAAGAGCATTTTGCCTCTCTGTGAAATACGTTTTGAACCCCAAAATGTATGTTTGGTGCTAAAGTCATCACCAATAAGAACATTTGTTCCAAGGTCATTAAATAGATTGAACAACTGGGCCGCCTGCAACGGACAGCGCGGTTGGCAATAAACTGAAGGTACATTGAAGGAATCATTTTTATTTTTAACGCGCACTGTGCTGATTTTTACCGTTTTAAGTTCTACTCTTAATCCCAGAGAGTGTGCGATAATATCTTTAATAGATAACGGTGATCCGCCTCGCGCTCTTCCCGATGGATGGTAAGCGTTGTAGGTATGATAGCCTCATAGCTTACCACGCGCTTGCGTTGTCAGATGGCTTTCAGAAACCAATCATATGTCAATATGTTTTTGTTTTGTAGGCATTTCTAAAAGGTTTAGCTTTTGTGGAAGCCCATTGGCGTTCCAGGCGAGTACTTATAGAAATTTCATATTGGCCGGGAACGAGGCCTATTTTCGAGAATTTTAATTTTTTTGGAAATAAGCTGTTTGTCTTGTTTTGATTTTCAAGCTCAGAAGAATAACAGACAAGATATTCCTTACTGAATCAGGCGGTGCGCTACTGATTGTACTTGTTGATGCCGCAATTGGGCAAACGTTTTTGTGCCTGGTTTTAAATTTATTGGCGTAGTTCTATTGCTCGGATTCGAGTCGCTACATATGTATTTGCTTGGTAGCTGTCGTCCGTTTTCGAGTCTTTTCGCGAGTACTCGTTTTTCTGTTCCGTCTTATTTATTTTGTATCGCCGCTTTTATAGCATCCTAGCTACTTCACAGCTACGGCAGTTTGCTTGACGTTTTCCCTTACAGTTTGCTCAAACTGCAGGGGACTGTTTTAAAGGAGACACTATATCTTAAGGTGTGATCTGGTACACTTAAAAAACCGCAGGTCTATTTGACAATATCCCTACGCGTGGTTAAATTCCTGGCAGCGTTTGCATTGACGAACTAACCTCGTTCTGCATTTCAGTTTTGTCAACAATACCCAATGTCTCATATACCTATCGTGGATTTTGTCCTTGTTCTCGTTTTTATCGAATGTCAGCGTAAAAACGGAGAGACCGCATTTCGTTTTAATTTCATCGTTATCGGCTTCCTTCTTTTCGCGCGTAAAGATATTAATGACATCGCAATTTCGTATATTCGATCATATCCTTGAATTCCGATGACATTTATCTGCGGTGGTTGGTGCGGCTTGGTTTCTCTGCTTGAAATGTGGAATTGGGTGAATTTAATATGGAATGTTCTATAACGGATCAGAAATCTTTGGGCTTGGAAAGTGCCCCCTGGAGGTATTAGGTTCGATCTCCCCAGATTGTCACCACAATCTTTTCTGAGCGAAGACCTATTTTTGGGGTTGTGTTTTTGATTTTTCTTCTGCCCCTTGCTTTGTCCAATTCTTTTACAGTGATTATATGGTTTAAAGGCTATCATTTTGATGCATTCAGCTTGACGCTGCATTTTCAGCGACGCAGTTTTGATATCACGCTCTGCCACATGCCGTTCGTGCGGCACCTATACATATGTCTTTTGTTACTTTTCCTATTAGATACAGGTGTCGACTTTGTGTAATTCGCGTACCATTTTTGTTTGGTCTTGTTCTACTAATGCTTTTAAAACTTTGCCCACAATTATCGTTTTCGGTTGACCATCATGTTTCTTTTCGAAGCTAAAATCTCCAGAACGGAACTTAGTAAGCCGACGTCGAATGTTGCGTTTCCTTAAAGACATTTTTAGTGTTTATCGCTGCCATAAATGCATGTCCTAGTGACTGTACATGCGGCGAACACTAATATGTACGTTTCTAACGTCAAATACACGCAACACTTTATCTTATGAAAAGCAAAATCGCCTTTTGTCTCAGATGACTACTCGAGAGTTCCTTATTGCAAACCGAGTGGAGTGAATATCATATAGTACAACCTAATAAGGTGACAGGTGGTTTGGATGCAGAATGCAATTTTCCTCTTCTCAAAGGAGATCAACTTTGGTTTTATGCATTATGCATGTCCATTACATTTTCTACACACTAACAACTTTAGACAACACCATTTTCCATTATGTCGTTTATATACGTTCGCAGACTGCAACGTCCGCTACTCTGGTAGGCTTTTTTTGTTTTGCTTTTCTGCAACAGCCTTGATCAGATTACACTCTGGATGACAGTCATTACAGAAAAATCACTATAATATGCACACTGTTTGGGAGTAAATTAAGAAGCAGAGCTAAAAAAAATCAATTCGATTCAAAAGATGTTGCAGTAACAGGTCTTGGCTTAAGATTTAAGTTTCAGAAGTTCGGTTATCTAATGATAATGATGCGGTTTTGTCGTGGGAAAGCGGTTAAGGTCGAAGGTCATCGACTTTAAGCCTATAAGTGATCGCCTGGCTGTGACCCGCATCAGAGACAGATTTTATAACATCAGCCTTATATGTGCACATCCTGGACAACGCCTACGGAGCTTGTCCGGAGTATGATATAAAAATCGTGCTCGGGGACTTCAACGCCAAAATCGGTAAAGAGAACAACCTTGGCGAAGTGATCGGAAAGCACAGCAACAGACAACGGCTTCCGACTCACGGACTTTGGGACAGCTCGTAATGCGGTGATAAGTGGCACAAGATTCCCTCGTAAGCGAATCCACACAGCAACCTGGCGATCTCCGGACGATCGAACCGCCAACCAAATCGACCATGTGCTCATTGACGCAAGGCCCTCGTCGAAAATCCTGGATGTGCGAACATTCGACACTGACCCTTTCCTCGTAGCAGCAAGTTTCAGAGCTCGACTGTCCAATGTCAGAAAGCTGAACCAGCCCATCAGGAGGAGGTTCGACATTGGGAGCGTGAGAACACCGGAGGTTACCAGAGTCTACAGGGAGCAGCTGAGCGAAAGACTCTACGGTATGCCTACGTCGAACACAAGTGCCAATAATATGTGGCTGCATTGCCGCTCAGCCATTCAGGAAGTAGCCGGAAACCACCTTTGGATACCTACCACCACCGACAAGAAACCCGTGGTATGATGGCGAGTGTGAGCAGAAAAAGGCAGCAACCGACGAGGCGTACCAAAAGGCGCTGCAGAGGAAAACCAGGGCAGCGCAAGAAGAGTACCGAGCCATAAGGAGGGAGGAGAAAAAACTACTGCGACAAAAGAAAAGAATCTTCGCAGCCTCCCAGCTCAAGGATATCGAGGAGTCTAGGGATAAACATAAAACACAAGCCTTTTACAAGAAAGCCAGAGGCCTTGCAGGAGGCTTCAAAAAGGGCACCCAGGCTCTGCGAAACTGCGAGGGTAATCTTGTCACCGACCCGCAGGGAATAGTGGATGTATTTAAGCAGCATTTCCAGCAGCTGCTTAACGAGCATGACCAAGAGAGAGTGGTAAGGACCGAGGAAATCCCAACTCCAGCCGCTGAAGTAGTCCTCCCACCCAGCATCGACAAATTCGGCACAGCTATTCAGATGGCTTGCCATCAGAGCTCTTCAGGCCTGCGGCGATGTTCTGATAGGGAGCATGGACCATACCATCTGCAGAATTTGGGAAGATGAAAGCATGCCCGACGACTGGAATACCAGCTCTATTTGCCCCATTCACAAAAAAGGCGATCCTACCTCTTGCAAGAACTATAGAGGTATATCCCTGCTCAATGTCGCATACAAGATGCTGTCCAGCGTACTGTGTGAACGTCTAAAGCCATTTTGCACCGCACCGGCAAATCGACTATAGACCAAATTTTCACACTTCGACAAATTCTGGAAAAGACCAGCGAGTTTCGAAATGATACACACCATCCTTTTATAGATATCAAAGCTGCATACGACAGCATTCATCGTGAAGGACTGTTTGGTGCGGTGGCCGAATTCGGGATCCCGGGAAAACTGATCCAGTTGTGTCGCGCCACGCCAAGAAATACGCTATGCACCGTGCAACTCGGTTCTACGATTTCGGAACCGTTTGAAACATGCACCTTATATCGACAAGGAGATGCGCTGTCATGTGACTTCTTCAACCTGCTGGAACAGATAGTGCGACGGGCAGGCGTCAACAGGGAAGGCACTATCTTCTACAAGTCCGTCCACCTGCTAGGATACGCGGATGATATCGACATCATCGCGTGTTCTCGCCGTGGCATTGTTGAAGCATTCACGGCGATTGAAGAACGGGCGTAACGTGTTAGTCTTAAGGTCTGGACGATAAGCACGACAGCGGAGCTGATTTTGGGTTCTTTTGAGAGAAAAATTCTGCGCCGGATATTTGGTCCTGTCGTTGAGGAAGGTGAATGGAGAAGAAGGCACAACCGCGAACTCTACGAGCTGTATAAAGATGTAGATGTAGTCCGAAAGGCAAAGATCCGTCGACTACACTGGCTCGGCCACATCGAGCACATGGACATCAACGCTGCAGCTAAGAGGGTCTTTGACTCCGAGCCTCCTGGTTCGAGAAGAAGAGGAAGACCGAACCTCCGGTATAAAGACCAAGTAATCGCGGATGTAAGACATCTTGGTCTTGATAACTGGAAGCAGCATGCCCGGGACCATCAAGGATGGATGGCAATTGTAGCTCAGGATCAGATCCTCCATGGATTGCTGGCCTGATAAGTAAGTAAGGACTGAAAATAGGTAAGTCAGTGAAATAAAACAATAAAAGTGAAAAGAAAGTTGCAAGTTTGACATTACAACATTGGTCAATAATGTTCAAATTTCACATAAGTATTTGACAACCAGAGCCAAGCTTCTCTCAATCACCCATGTTGTGTGTGATTTATTTTTCACACAGGTGAAAGGGGCCTACAGTTTAATGCCTATTCCGAACGGCGTGAGTCGAGAAGCTTTTTCATGGCAAGTTTACTACGGGGGGTTTTGCCAGTACCCCGCCGACACATTAACCACTGCGTCACGGCGCCCTTTTATTTATCGACGAATATTCCAAGTAATCGAAATGTCGAATTATTCTTTGACAACTGGTTCACCTCGGTCAGTCTTGTGATTGCTTTGAAGGTATCTTAGCTGTCGGAACAATTATAGCGAATCGGATAAAAAATTGTGAAATGAAAACTGAAAAGGAACTGCAGAAGAACGGCCAAGGATCAAGTTATTTCAAATTTGAAAATGCACACAATTTGATTGTTTGTCGGTGGTATGATAACAAGATTGTACAGCTTCTTTCAAACTATACAGGTAAGAACCCGATGAGTGAATGTAAGCGATGGTGTCGAAAAGAGAAAAAGTATCTCGATCCCTCGTCCAGGTATAGTTGAATGTTATAATAGACATATGGGAGGAGTTGACCTTGCAGACATGTTACTAGAGCTGTACAAGATCAACCACCGATCAAATAAATGGTTCATACACCATTATATGTCACTACTTGATTTTCAACTGGACATTGCCAATGAATTACTGAACGCAACGAATTCAACCATCATACCACGGAAAAGGGACCGCCAAAACTACAACTGGAAATGAAGAACGCTTTGCTATTGAACTCATTATCACCGGCTTAATCGTCATCAGCTCTATCATCACCAGCTCCATCATCACCAGCTCCATCATCACTAGCTCCATCATCACCAGCTCCATCATCCGAAGGTCTATCATCATCAGGAGGTCCATCATCATCTACAGGCTCTCGTGAAAGAGATTATTGTTCAGAACCTGAAAAAAGTAAGGTTTGACCAATGTAAGGTTTGGGTACAAAGGGACGATGCAGGATGTATCAAACTGGCTTTCCGCGCTCAAAGTGCAGCAAACGCAAAGTATATTTGTGTTGCAATCCGCAAAAAAATTGCTTTGTAGATTTACCACTCTTGCCCAATGTGGCCTATAGGCAACATTCTATATTTCCGGAACCATGATACATATATAGGACTTCGAAAATTATATCAGTTCATATTTACGTGTATTTTGACACAAATATATTGACAAAAAAATGTTTGCCCTGACTAACAAAATTCGGGCTTGAAAGGGTTAATGGTCAAATCAGGTTAATGGGTTAATGGTCAAATGGTTCATTTTGTCAAAATTATCGCATATGTTCCTTATGATTTTTTCGACCCCTCCTCAATTTGCTATACATAGAATATTTTTGCCTCCAATTGAGGATTTCTCTAATTAGTATTATGATTTTTAAACTGCGAAACGTAGTTGCCAACAACTTTGACTTTATGAGAACACTACCATTGCTTCCAACTCTAATGTTCCTCACTCGACCAAGCCAACAGTGGTATTATTTACATAAGGACTGAGTTTTCTACCCGTCTCTACAATGTCTTTAAGGCCTTAAACACCAAACACAATTCAAAGTTAAAGGTTATTTTTTTATTTATTGTATCTTCTGCTCTTTTTATATTATTTGTATGTGCTTAATGCTAAAAATATATCCGAATGAATATCTAGAACATGAGCATCTGTTATCTTTCAATGTTTGTCATATTTAATAGAATTGTCAATGATTTCAGTGATTCTTGATGGTGCAGTAAACAAACCCAAGTAACAAAGATTTGGCTTATAGTTTCCAGACGGTGCTAAGATCTCTCTAAAGCCTTTCCTAAATCCTTTTCCTTAGCAATCGTATTCTGAAACCATCATTAATCGTAGGGGATCGACCAATTTACTAAAAACCAAATCCTTTTATGTACACATCGGCCGAACAAAAAGGTTAAAGTGAAATTTATTGTTATCAGAACAGTGGGTCGTAGCGAATTGAATTATTCATGAAGCTACCTTAGAATTATAAACAAGACCGTCTCGATACTTAAAGAATATTCGCTTTCACAATGTCATGTAAATAGGACGCAAAATTGGGTCTCTGAATGTAATGGTCTGAAAAAAGTCTTTTGATAAGTATCTACTAAATGAAACAATCATTACTACAGACATTACCATTACATTTTTAATGTGATTTTGCAATTCCTCTTTCTCTGTCTTATTTATTGAATCTGTTTACCCATTGCACGAAGCCGTTTGTTTGGTTTTTCTATGCCACTCACAAGCTCATGTTGTATAACATTGGGTATTGGGTCAATTCAAATTACGTCGATAAGAGTACATAACTCATTGCCAAATCCTTTTTCTGAAGCACTGGCATATCAGCACATGACAAGATTGAAGAGGAGAGAATTGAAAGCAAATCGTGTTATCATATTGAAATATTTGTATAGTATTTTCCGTTTCCAGTAGCCAAATCATGTTGGAATTTTCGACACGTCATGTTTCCACATTTACTTCAAGTCTGCACATTGGCTTGCACACGCGGATGACATTGAGGTGAAAGAGAAAATGCAGCGAAACTTCAATGAAGCTAGACCAGAGAATCAGATGTTTTATAGAAATAAAACCCTAATCATCCCGTTCCTTCTCTATGGCGCAGAGACTTGGATCTTATGGAAAATAGATGAAGACGCTCTTGGTCGTTTCGAGAAGAAAATTGTGCGTACAATCTTTGGTCCCAATTGTTTTGAGGGTGAATGGAGGAGAAGATTCAAACAAGAATTCAAAGACCTGTACGGCGACATGTAGAGCAAATGGACAGGCCGTCTCCGAAGAGTCTCCGGCTCCAACGCTGAAGGACGACGTTGCAGAGGCCGGTCGCATCTTAGGTGGCGCACGCAGCAGGAAAGGGACCCCAGCGAACGGAGCGCGACGACACTGTAAATGGCTAGCAAAAAATTGTGCTGCCGCGGTTCACCTAAATAAGTAAGCATGAGGTGTGTCTTGATTTTCCGCACCTTTATTCTACGTCTCAGTGAAATCCACTAACGGATGTAAAAGTTTCATGAGAAAACATGGTTGTCGCTCTGCATGACGATTAAAAGACAGAAACAAAAAAAGGACAAATCCATGCTTCCCATGTGACATCCAAGCTGAAACCATCCAAAAATTAAAGATATGTCATCTTTTTTTTTTCACAAGGCATTATTTGCTCTAGTGGTATTCTCCAAAATGACATAAGTCAGTGAACTAAAAAGAAGCCAAAAAAGCTTCCAAATAATAATTCCGAAAGAATACAACATCAGCCTACAGACTTCCATGTCAAATGAGATGAAAAATTATAAGTTTTCCCGACCAATGATGATCGTGGTTAGATTACTCCTAGACTTTAATTCCTCACTACCTCAAAGGCCGACAATAATAGGTATTTGCAGAGAAGACAATTGCTACAATTTCGACATTTAATAGAACTGACTCCTCTGACTCATCACAAAAACAAAGTTATGAGTATACGTAAAAGTGTACCCATTCTTTCCGAAGTCATGCTTTTTATCAAGGCATCCAGGCTTCAAGGCATTGCATACCATGCGACAGAAAGTTAAAGAAAAGTTCCGTCGAAATGCTCTTGATTTCTTTTATGCTGTCTTGGATTGAAACAGAAATGAGATAAAATTTGCAAAGACGGAAAAATAAAATTGCGAATTGTTATTATGCAGAGATGCTCGAAAAGTTTTTAGAATGGAGGTATCGAGTCGGTGGAATCCTTTTCAAGCAGTTCAAATAAAACAACTCATTATGGACTGATTAATTATTATTGTGAAAGGGGAAAATGACGGCAAGCAGACGTGTGTAGTTCATTGAAGGATGCAACGTGACAGATACTATGGAATTGATCATCCCACAGCTTTGCGGAATATTTGTTAGTCTTAACATATTGAAATTCTCTTGCGTGACTACACACCTTGACATGGTGTGGTCAAATGGGCCGGATCAAGGTGTTATACGACCCGTGCCGAAGATCAGCCTGGATGGGGGCCCATTTCGAAAATATCCCAGTCGCAAACGGAGTATCCTGAGCACCAGGCGCACCCCCACCCCACTGTTATTCAAATAAAGACAATAACAAAAATGTGGTCTAGGTGCGATCCGTAAGGCCCACACGACTAACTCCCCGGTGGGAAAAATGGACCGATTATAATACCTTTTTGTTTTTCTTAGACGAATAATGGGTAATGTATCGGTTCTCGTCCGATTACCGCAATCAACCAGCATCGGGTGCGGTCAGTACTTAGATGGGGAATCGCTTGGAAACACCGCGTGTTCTTTGCATCAAGCCACCTATTTGCTTTCGCTCCATGTAACCCAGGGTAAGGAAACGCACACTCATATGCGCACATGAACAATCTATTTCTATAAACTGCTCACGTGCGTGTGCAATTTCGATTGCTGAAAGTTTCTAATTAAGACTTTATAGAAAACTAGCTGGACCCGTGCCCGCCCCCTCAAAATTCTTCGTCATTCATAAAAATCCATACATACGTACATACATATGTATGTAATATCAACGCGGCTAAAGAAACATTAAAGTATTTGCCTAAATCCATGAAATTGTCTATAAAAAATCTTACTGATTAATTGCATTTTATCATTTTCATTCCTCTTCTTCTTTGATGGCGTTAAAGCCCATGAAGGACCAGAGCCAAGCTTCTCCCAATCACCCATGTTGTGTGTGATTTATTTTTCGCACAGGTGAAAAGGACCTACAGTTTAATGCCGATTCCGAACGGCGTGAGTCGAGAAGCTTTTTCATGGCAAGTATACTACGGGGGGTTTTGCCAGTATCCCGCCGAGGAGGAACGCCGCGAAATAAACATTCGATGGCGTCGGTGTTATCGGGATCCGAACTCGCTCATCGTGCGTCGGACTCCAACACACTAACCACTGCGCCACGGCGGCCTCATTTTCATTACAATGGGTAATCTGGACTAACATTTACGTTTACATACATATTTACATCACCACTCATGATATAAACCTCAAATTGGTATACGCATGGGCATAGTTTTCTTTCGCTCCGATCCGAAACCAACAATGAAAAATGCTCTCAGCCGATTACTCATGAGCGCGTGGGTATAATAATTGCTCGTTGGGTAGTGCACACTTACGAGCAGCTCATGAGTTTGCGTTCCCTCCCCCAATCACAACACTGTACGAGCAATTTCATATGTATCGGTTGTCGTCCGATTACCGCAATCGGGTGCGGCCAGTACTTAGATGGAGGACCGCTTGGGAACATCGCGTGTTGTTCATTTTTTTGCCTATTTTCTAGTTATTTAATTTCTAACAGCTTCACCGATTTTGCTGAAAACTTATTCAGGCACAAGTTGCGTAATTACGCGTGGAATGAGCCCAATCTTATGTCAACACCATTTTTGGTTCTCGAGATAATCGAGCGGGAAATTCCCAAACGCACATACGCACATAGGTACTTGCACATATGTACATCCCTATAAAAACCTTGGATTTGGATTCTGGTGACTTTGAAACGTGGAGATATGGCAAAATTTGGAATTCGCAAAATCGGCCCCATTACAATAACTTCCCACCGGGAAGTTAATAAATAAATAAAGAACCTAATAAACAAAATTGAAACAACGTGCATATATTTAAATATAAGGTCAATGAGGAAAAATTGGGATGCGTTCTTAGAGAGTATAAGCGAAATAATTGAATTTATTAATATAATAGTTTTGAGTGAAATTAACATTAAGGAAGAAGAAAATTCATTTTACACGATACCGTTATAATACCGAATTTAACAACAGAGCAACAAAAAAAGGAGAGGGAATAGCAGTGTTTCTGAAAAGAGAATAGCATAGAAGAAAAGATTTGATGACTACATCTTACGAAAGTATTGCATTAAATATCATATCTTGCATAAAGGCATGCAAGGCCATCTTGCCTCAATATTATAGTTTCATTGAAGAATTTGGTACAAATATAGATAATTTCGAACGGAGCAAAGAGCCTGTTATACTGGGAGACATGAACCTAAACATACAAGATACTAACAGGGCAGCGGTGAACAGGTTCCTCGATACGATCCCCTCGAAAGGCCTTTTTTTTTTTTTTTTTTGTTGAAGGCTTCTGCTATCCGCTGGAGCACTCAGACGCAATCACTGGTCCATTGTACTCCAGACAGACACCTTACATTACTGTATTTTCTCCGTTTCCCGGAGAAAAATTTGAAGGAGCTTCAGTGACGTAGAGCTAAGGGATTCGGCACACACCACGTCGGTTCCAAGGCTCCAAGGGTGCGCCACCGTATGCGAGCAAAGGCGGGACAATAACAGAGGAAATGCTCTGCAGTATCATCCTCCTCTTCGCCACATGCAGCACAGGTAGGCCTCTCACTGATGCCGAGCACGTAGAGATGCTTGGCAAAAGTGTAATGGCCCGTGATAACTCCCACAAGCCCTCTGCAGTCGATTCTCCTTAAAGACAGGAGGAATGCTGCAGATTTGTTGCAGACATACGCGCTTAGTCATCCTGCAACCCGGACAATCCCTCCATCTACGGTTGTGTGTGTTAAATACACAATCGTTAATGTAGGAATTTACCGTGGACGCAGGTAGACCTAGAGCGGGTTCAGGTCCTGAGAAGCTCTCCTCTGAACCCATTCTAGCGAGTTCATCAGAGGTCTCATTTCCTGGGATCCCAGAGTGGCCTGGAACCCATACAAGCCTTAATGAATGTAGTCTGCCGACTCTGTTCAAGAAGGACTTGAGTTCAAGCACTAATTTGGAGCTAGTTAAGGGGTTACACACAGCTTTTAGTGCAGCTTGGCTGTCACTACATACGCATATGCTTTCCCCCTTCCACCTGTGCTTCACAACATAGTGCATGGCCATTAGGATTGCGTATATCTCTGATTGGAAGACAGACGCATATTTTCCTAAGGAGAAGTGCAGTCGGATGTTTTCGCGCTCAAAGAAGACCCCAGCACCGGACCCCCGCCCAGATCTGGAGCCATCCGTGAAAATACGAAGACTATCCTTTCCAGGTTCAGTATCCAGCCATAGCCAATCCTGACGCCATGGAAACTCGACTGTGAAATTACGACGCAATAGGATAACGGGCCTCAGTGCGTCAGAAGGCATGTCCATGAGACAGGGGTCGCAGGACAATTCTTGCGCAAGCACAACGCGCAAGCGTTATTCCTATGGGAGTTGTACCAAAAGCCATTTCTCATCAGACGAGACATGGCTTTCAGAGCACACCCACTGATAAATATATCAAGAGGTGGAAGGTTCATCATAACATCTAGAGCAGCGCCCGGCGTGCTGGGGAAAGCCCCCAGCTGAGTCATGTCAGTATTTTTCCTCCTTCTCGTAAAGAGAACGACATCGGTCTTAAGAGGATTGACTGACAGCCCATTTCTGGTACACCAATCATCGATCACATTTAGCGCCGCCTGTGCTTTGCGACGGGCAGTCGCCAAACATGAGCCGACAGAAAGAATGGCGACGTCATCCGCATAGGCCTGGGTGTAGATTCCAGAGGCATTGAGAGCATCAAGCAGGGAATCGACCACCATGCACCATAACAGCGGAGACAGGACGCCACCTTGAGGGCAGCCCCTGTTTACGCCAGATTTGACACACTGGTCGAGGCCTGCATCAGCGGTCAATGTCCTGTGCATGAGTATTGCTTTGATCCAAAGGACCAGTGCTTCATCCACGACATGATGTCTGGCAGCGTTACACATGCTGTCAAAAGTTGCGTTATCAAAAGCACCCTCAATGTCGATGAAAATGCCCAGCGCGTACTCTTACCTTTCGAGCGCGCATTCAATACGCCCAACTAGGTTCTGAAGCGCAGTCTCGCAAGATTTTCCGCGCTGGTAAGCATGTTGCATCTCCGAAAGAGGGTGCATTCCAAGGGCAACTTTTCGCGCGTGCAACTCTACCAGTGTCTCCATGCTTTTCAGCAGGAAGGATGTTAGACTAATTGGTCTGATGCTCTTGGCAAGTGAGTAGTCCTCTTTTCCTATTTTCGGAATGAAGACAACTTTCACTGTGCGCCAAGGAATGGGTATGTGAGCAAGTGCTAGACTAGCAGTGAAAATTCTTTTCAGACTAGGAAGCAGCTGCCTTATACCTTTTTGCAGCATAACAGGATATATCCCGTCGGTGCCCGGCGATTTGAAGACATCGAAGGATGCCACAGCAAATTCAATAGCTTCAGTCGTAACCACGCGCGACGCAACATACCAGCTACGCCGAGTTGTTTTCATCGTTTCAGTTGCAGTTTTCCTTGAAGGAGTGTGCAACGAGCCGCTGTCGATCTGATTTCCCGGGAAATGAGTCCCAAACAGTAAGCTAAGAGTTTCCGCTTTAGGCTCAGTAAAGGTACCATCAGATTTTCTGAGTGCGTCTAGCCTAGTCGGTTTTCCCCGTTTGAGGACTTTAACCAACTTGCTAGTCGCACTCAGAGACTTGATCTCTTCGCAGAAGGTCCTATAAGAATCGTTCCTCGATTTACGAATAAGTTTCTTATATTCTTTCTGCTTCGACCGATACTTGTTCCAGTCATCTTCCGAATTTGATCTGAGCGATCTATTCAGAAGAATTCTGGCTTCCCTGCGAAGACTTTGGAGCTCGGCATTCCACCAGGGGACCAATTTCCTGCAGGGAGGTTTGCTGACAGGACATGCGAGTTCAAAACAACTGGTGATGACGCGTTCTCTACCAATTGTTTCGTTCTAAGCTTAGGTACGGCCTGAGCGGATTTCTCAAGCTCCTCTCTAAACCGTACCCAGTCCGTCCTTCTCGGATTCCGTCTAGGTTGCAAGGAAGAAATCTCACAACCCAATCGGAATTCGATATATTTATGGTGCGACAGCGTAGCATCAGGCAAGACTCGCCAGTTTGTGATGTCCTTCACATATCTGTTGGATAGGGTCAGGTCATTCACCTCCTGTCGTCTTGTCGTAACAAACGTTGGTTGAGAGCCAACATTGTTGATGGTAAGGTCAGACGAGAGAATGAAGTCCAACAGACGGTCCCCCCTTGTGTTACACTTGCTGCTGCCCAAGCAGTGTTTTGGGCATTAGCATCGCAACACAAGATGAGACCAATCTTTTTGGCTTCACAGTACTCTACGAGTTCAGGGACTTCCTTCGGTGGTGGAGGTAGTAACGAATCGTAGGGAAAGTAGGCAGACGCAACGACGAAGTGTTCTATTGCTCCGTGCGTTTTGTAGCTTACTCGAGCAGCCACCAGATCTTGTCCACAAAAGTGCCCAAGTTTGGTTGCCGATAGTGAATTCGATATGATGAGGCCGACCCTAGGCCTTTCGGATCGCTCATCATAACGTAGCATCACGTATACCACCAAGGCCACATAGGCGTTTATTCCACACCTCCGGTTCCTGAATGGATACAATGTGATGATTTGTTCTACTACATGCAATTCTACTACTTAAAAGAGCAGTAGCGGCCTTGCCATGCTGTAGATTGATCTGGATAAAAGCTATCCTGACCTTTTCAGAGGAGGTGGCCGCCTCTTTATAAGAGAGCTGCTTCTCTCGACTCTTTACGGTCATTTGGATCTCCTTCTGGGAGGAAGGGGTTTTGTCGTGTGATGTGGCCGCCTCCGAGGAGTGGTTTTTGGCTATCTTCGCCTTCTGGCCTATGCTTTGATCCTTCTGGGTCGCCACATCTGCCATTTGACTCCGATTTCCCACGGCCCCACCGGAGAGGGAGGCATCGCACACTCTCTCCCTAGCGAGGCTATCCCCAGCGGCGGTCTTCCGTTTGCGGGAGCCTTTACCTTTTTCGGTTAAGGCACCTGCTCCCTTCGGACGACGGTTCGGGACAGCCTTACCAGTTCGAGGATTGCTAGGACCCGTAACGACTTCGCCTTCTGCGTTAGGAGTCTGCCTGTCAGCCCCATCACCTTTTTCGGCGGCAACGCTGGCCATAGCAGAAACTTGACAGCTTCCGGCTCCGTCATTACGGGAACTGATCACGCTCTTACTGGGTAGTTGAACCTTCCCAGTAAGAGGAAGAGAGTTGGAGGCGCATGCCAAAAGTGCAGACATGTTTATGCCTCCTTCAGCAGCCTTACCCAATCGCCGACGCTTTCCGCGCTGCGCACCTTTGAGAGACGGGTGGAGCTCAGGAAGGAGGGTCGGATCAATTTCGGTACGAGATACCTCCGTCGACCTAACCCTCTTAACTGGTTCCCCCAGAGGTTAAGCCTCGACCGTTGTGCCTTCGGCTTTGTCAGCCTCTTTGCACAATTTTCGGGCACGCCTCTTACCTCTACTTTTTGGGCACTTAGCAGTGCATTCAGCAGTACGTCCCAATTCAGGAGCGCGTTCCACCTTTGCGGCTTCCCGTGCCGCGCCATCATTGGTGTCGCCTCCGCTGGATGCACCGCTCATGCTCCAGGTGGTCAGAGAGTGAGCCGCTGGGGCCGGTGTCGTTCCGGGCTGCCGTAGGGTTAAAAATGAATGTTGGGGCCTCCAGAATCCTTGCCCCGGCCGCGATCAAAGAGGCCGCGGGTGGATTTCGGCTGCTGCGAGTACCACCTGGAGTACACAATTCCTTTGGTTTGTCCATTCATTTTTGGGTCTTCGAGTCTTAGTTCGAGGTCTACGACCTCTTAAGCCTCCCGCCACGACAAGGCGCCCGAAGAAGGGAGGTAAAGGCCTTACAAACACAATAAAAGCAAATACCCGTGTGGAAATAACAAAAGGCACACGGACACTTATCGACCATTGCCTTAATCGATCAAATAGCACCTCCATAATGTCTGCTGTAATACAATCATGTATATCTGGGGAGGGAGCGATCAAACAGAGCAAAGAAGTTGACTGCGCTTAACACGACAAACGCCAGCTTCGATATCTCTGTTCCTGTTCAATCCAAGTTGACACACATCCTCTGGGGGTTGTGCTTAGGGTAAACATCCCTATCACGTAAAAACCCACTTCTTCAGAAGCAACCTCAAGCCTCGGATACGGACGGATACAAAGCTGACGATCCTTGCAAACGACTAACGGACTTGAGAGTCTGCACCTGGAATGTGAGGTCCCTTACCAAACCGGGTGCAGGCGATCAATTAGAGCAAACCATTAACTGCTATAAAGCAGACATAGCCGCATTCCAAGAAGTGCGACCAGGCAATAAACGGATGAAAAACGGTGGCATCTACTACGGGACTTGCTACAAGGAGAACAAACAGCGCCGTTTCGGGTGCGGATTCTTTATTCGAGGAAGACTCCGGCAAAGAGTCTTAAGCTTCCGTAATGTAAGCGAACGCCTCATAACAATCCGCAACAAAGCTAAGTTTGGAAACATGAGCTGAATATGCGCTCACGCCCCAACGGAAGAAAATGACGATCGGCTCAAAGAAGAATTCTACGATCTTCTAGATAGAACCTATGCCCAATATCCCAGCTACGACACAAAAATAGCTCTAGAGATTTTAAAGCAAAACGGGGCAAAGAGGACATATTTGAGTCAATCATAATAAAGCATAGCCTCCACAACACCACTTCCGATAACGGACTTAGGCTAATCGACTTCCTAACGGAGCGTAACCTCCTTGTAGCAAGCACGCGATTCCATCTCAACATCCGCAATGGTACCTGGCGGTCTTTTGACCAATCGACCACCAACCAGATTGATCACATTACGATCGACGCCAGACAATCCCCCAGTATTCTCGACGTACGAACCTTTCGAGTGGCCAACATCGACTCGGACCACACCTTGTTGTAGCCAAGGTACGCATGAGGATATCAACAATGCTTAGGAGTCGAGTAGAACTACGTAAATTTGACGCCGGAAAGATACAATCGCAAGAGACTACCAGAATCTTTGCCCATCGTGTCTCCTCCAAGCCCTCTCATAATCCGCTCACAGCAGCACAAACAATACAGCAGGAATGGGCGTATTGCCAGAGCGCCGTCAGAGACGCTGCCTCAGAGGTGCTGGGTTTCAAACTGCCACCATCTAGAAACCCCTGGTTCGATGAACAATGCGAACGAGCCAATGAGGCAAAACAAGAGGCATATAAAGCCACGCTGCAACGTCGGACGAGAGCTGCTCGCGAAATCTATGAGCAGAAAAGAAGAGAGGAGCACACGCTTTTCAGAAGAAAGAAGAGAGAGCACGGAAAGCGTGAGATCGAGGAGATGGAGAGATGCTTCCGCAGGAATGATGCCCGTAAGTTCAACCATAAAGTAAAATGAACATGCCATGGCTACAAAGCCAGAGCGGCGGCCTGCACGGATGAAAATGGAGAACTGGTAGTAGGGTCACAGTCTCTGCTGAGGATTTGGAAAGACCGCTTCTGCAGGCTGTATAACGGCGATGATAGACAAAATACCGCTGTCAGGCAGAATGAGCCATTCGTAATGGACGACGGTGTAAAATTCCGTCCACCCGACCTAGACGAAATCAAAATAGCGATATCAAGACTTAAGTCTAATAAAGCCGCGGGCGCAGACTTCTGACTGAGCTTCAGAAGTCGGCTGGAGATGAGCCGGGATGGTGCATGCACCATCTCATTTGCAAGGTATGGTCGGAGGAAAGCATGCCTGACGAATGGAATCTCAGCATCGTGTGCCCGGTCCATAAGAAAGGAGACCCCTATAACTGCGCCAAATATAGGGGAATAAGTCTCCTTAACATCGCATATAAGGTCTTCTCTGTCGTATTGTGTGAACGCCTGAAACCGTTTGTGGATAACCTGATCGGCTGTTATCAGTGTGGTTTCAGGCCAGGTAAATCCACATTAGACCAAATATTTAGGCTGCGGCAGATGTTGGAGAGGACCCAGGAATACCAAGTCGACACTCACCACCTCTTCGTCGATTTCAAGGCTGCATATGACAGCGTGTATAGAGATGAGCTATACAAAGCCATGTCTAGATTTAACAACCTTGGCAAACGCGTACGACTGTGCAGGATGACAATGGGGAATTCTCGCTGCTCCATTAAGGTTGGTAATGAGCAAACCGAGACCTTTGATGTTAGAAAAGGATCTAGGCAAGGTGACGCGCTGTCATGCAACTTTTTCAACATCGTGCTTGAAAAGACCGTGCAAGAGTCACTGGCCAACACCAGAGGTACGATTTATTTCAAGTCTACGCAATTGCTTGCGTACGCTGACGACATTGACGTGATTGAACGGATACAGCGAGACGTCAATGAGGCCTTTGTAAGCATTGAGGTAGAAGCGGCTAAGATGGATCTCAAGGTTAATGAGGGTAAAACCAAATATGTGCTTTCATCTAAAAGAGACGGACAACACCAACGTATTGGCCAGAACGTCACCCTGGGTGGATATAACTTTGAAGTGATCAAGGAATTCGTCTACTTTGGCTCACTGTTGACCGGCGACTCAACACCAGTGCTGAGATAAGACGCAGAATCACTCTTGCCAACCGCTGTTTCTTTGGACTCAAGAGGCAATTGAGAAGTAGAGCCCTCTCTCGGAAAACCAGGGTGACACTATACATATAAGACCTTGGTCATCCCAGTCCTCCTTTATGGCGCACAGGCTTGGACCTTAACAAAAGCGGATAAGGATGCCCTTGGTCGTCTACGGTCCCGTTTGTTCAAACGACATCGGCCTGGTACAACGTCTACGGATACAGCGTCTAAGGTGGCTAGGCCATGTAGAGCGCATGGAAAATACAGCTCCGACCCGAAGAGTCTTCGAATCCACCCCGGAAGGAAGGCGCGGCAGAGAACGGCTGCATCAACGGTGGCGCATGCAGGTACTCTGCAGGAGCAAAAAAAACGGCCAAGTGCGAGTCGGACTCGCGCACGAAGGGTTCCGTACCATCTGTGTATATAAATATGATAGAGGCTATGTATGTAACCTCATCAGTCATAACATTAAATCACATTTTTTGTATGATGACAGAGCTTGGTTGCAGGCAGGTTATCGGCATATTACTTTGATAATCAAAAATCTTCATAATGAGGTATAGTTGATCATCAAAGTGTCCATTGAACTCAAATCAATTATCTTACTTGACAGCAACGATGTGAAAAGGTGAATAACAATATTGGGAAATATGGGAAAAAGGTTTGCAGCTAGGATTAATTCATCAAAGACACAAAAGAGATCAAAACTGGGAAGTCTGGTTCAGTATTTGACCAAGGGGATTTTTTGGATGAAAATCATGTCTGTTGTATGGGAGTCCCCCTTAAATATTCATTTTGTTCTGTTTTTAGTATTTGTCGTGGTAGCGGCAAGAAATACATCATCTGTGTAAATTTCACTTCGCTAACTATCACGGTTTATGAGATACAGCCTGGTGACAGACGGACGGACAGCGAAGTCTTAGTAATGGGGTTCCGTTTTACCTTTGGGTACGGAACCCTAAAATGAAATTTCAAACGCTTGTAGGTATAGAGATCTCCCTCTCTCAGGAAGTCGTTCTAGCTGTGAGGTGCCACTTATAGTTTTATCTAACATAATTGGTTTCATTCACTTTTTTTTACTCGTGTTAACCTTAGAGGATGTCGCTATCGGTACTTGATTGACAGCAGCCCCTAGTAAGCCCCGAGTATTAGAGAGGACCCTCCAGCAAACAAAATGAATGTACCTACCACCATCAAAAAAGAAAATATAATTCCATAATGACAATCTGATGCAAGCAATAAATTAAGCCTTTTCTCCCCAAATGCGAAGACGTCTTTTGTTTGAAAATCAGCAACTGTGTTTAATGACAACCGAAACTGGAATAAATGAATTGCAAGTGTATTGTAATTGTGTTGAATGCCACACTTGTGTACATATGTATGTATTTCTTCTATGACTCAGTTTGTGAGTGAAGTGGGTGTGGATAGTAGTAGTATCGGCGATCGTGGTTAAGTAAGTAATTTTACTGACTTGAAAGCTTGACGAAATTATAGAGTGCCAAAGGTTGTGGACAGGAAACGATGAACACGGATTGGTGAGTTAGATACCAGAAAAAGTGCACAAACCAATTTAAGGAAAACGACGTAGAAAACTTGTTCATTCATCCATCTTACTTCGCTTAGTGGCACATGTATGCATGACTACGTCCCAACTCTATTGTTCCCATAAATGTGTTTGAACAACCATACTTCACACTTCGTTGGTTACATCGGATTCCGAACGAGAAATTCCCTACCAAATGTGCCATTCCAACTCTGGCTTATCTATATATATAAAAGAGTTCCGTGACTGATTGACTGACAGACAACGCACCGGCCAAACCGCTGAACCTATAAGGCTGAAATTTTGACTGTGTATTCTTATAGTGACATAGATATCCGCTAAGAAAGGATTTTTCAAAATTCCACTCCTAAGTCAGGTATTATTTGATTCAATTATTTGAGTCAATTTTTGTTTCTTCTCTTTTGGGCTCTCTGTTCGTATTCGATGAATCATTACACGATTCAATAGGGAGCTCACCACAAAGTGACACTTAGCCCGCATTTTGTCTTTGTGTTTGTGGATTTTACGTTATGCTGAGAGACACCGCACAAACACTCGCAAAAAAAGAGAAAAAGAAAATGAGAAATATCAACCTACCCCGGACGCTTTTTTATTAGAAAGCAACAATAGCACTTTGCGTCGCATTAGTGAGATTCATAGGTCGTATGATGCCTTACAATATCCTTTGCTATTTTGTCGTGGTGAGGATGGATACTCCATTAATTTGCCACAACGCGATCCAACAAAAAATATTGCTCTGAAAAAAAACAATTTTTGCAGCGAGCTTCTACGCTTATCGCATAATGGTTAAGGAGGGAAATCATCTTATCTATTTTCGTTCCCTATTCAATCAATTTTTGGTTGACCAATACGCTAAGATAGAAACTGAAAGACTTAACTTCATTAGAAGTAATCAGTCGAAATTGCGCTCTGAAAATTATATTCATCTGAAAGATGCGGTAAATAGGCAAGACGCTAATCCTGAGAATCTCGGTCAAATGGTGGTGCTGCCATCGTCTTTTACAGGTGGGTATAGGTACATGCATGAACGTACTCAAGACGCGATGACATATGTACGATGCTATGGTCGCCCCGATCTTTTCATTACTTTTACCTGCAACCCTCGCTGGGACGACATTACAAGAAATTTGCTTTCCGGTCAAACTTCACATGATCGTCACGATTTAATTGCTAGGGTGTTCCATCTTAAAGTTAAAAAAATGATGAATCTGTTGACCAAAGGTAAGGTATTCGGTGAAGTAAGATGCTTCATGTACTCCGTTGAATGGCAGAAACGTGGTCTCCCACACATTCATATACTACTATGGCTTATTAATCGGATTTCTACAGACATTATTGATAAAGTTATTTGCGATAAAATACCTGATCCAGAGAAAGACCCTAAATTGTACGAAATAGTAAAATCTAACATGGTACATGGTC
This sequence comes from Eumerus sabulonum, assembly GCA_951905685.1. Classification (NCBI taxonomy): domain Eukaryota; kingdom Metazoa; phylum Arthropoda; class Insecta; order Diptera; family Syrphidae; genus Eumerus; species Eumerus sabulonum. The sequence goes on along the minus strand of OX645061.1, from coordinate 95,184,908 downwards.
CGTGTGGAGATTTCAATTACCAGTCACCTTGCATGAAAAATAACGAATGCAGTAAGAATTTTCCGAAACCATTTATTAGTGAAACTCAAACTAGCGACGAAGGCTATCCACAGTATAGACGGCGTTCCCCAGATGATGGCGGCTTTACCGTGAACGTAAAAGGAGTACGTATGGACAACCGTTGGATAGTTCCTTATAATCCAGTTCTTTCAAGAACTTTTAACGCACATATAAATGTTGAATATTGCAATTCGGTAAAATCGATAAAATACGTTTGTAAGTATGTAAATAAAGAGTCAGATCAGGCTACGTTCGCTCTCGAAAATAAAAAAGACGAATTAAAAATGTATGAAAGTGGAAGATATATAAGCAGCTCAGAAGCCGTGTGGCGGATTCTCGGATTCCCTATTCATGAACGTTTTCCCACAGTTTTTCATCTTGCGGTACATTTAGAAAATGGTCAAAGGGTATATTTTCACCAACAAAATCTCATCGACATAGTCAACAATCCATCGACAACTACACTTTTAGCTTTTTTTAAACTATGTCAAATAGATGACTTCGCAAAAACTATAATATATCCAGATGTACCTAAATATTATGTTTGGCACAAAAATTCTAAATTTGAAAGAAGAAAAAGGGGATGTGACGTTGACGGATGGCCAGGTGTCAAAAAAGACCACGCTTTAGGTAGAGTGTACACGGTGCATCCCAATAATACAGAGTGTTATTATCTCCGTATGTTGCTTTATGAAGTACGTGGCCCAACTTCTTTTGAAGCATTAAGAACGGTAAATAATGTGGTATATCCGACTTTTCAATCTGCTTGCAAGAGTTTAGGCTTGAAGACGATCAGCACTGGTATGCCACTCTGGAAGAGGCCGTACTTTGTAAATCACCATTTAGGATTCGCGAACTGTTTACAATAATGTTAGTGTTTTGTCAAGTATCAGATCCACTAAGCTTATGGGAGAAATTCAAAGAATATTTATCTGAGGATTTCAAACGACAAGTAGAAAGACAAATTAAAGATAATATTGAGCAGTTTTCTGATGAAGTGTACAATAAATGCTTATACGTTATTGAAGAAATTGTCTTGGCATTAGGTGGACGTGCCCTCAAAGAATATGGCTTGCCGCAGCCAAACAGACCACAAGATTTAGGCAATGTACAATACTTGAGGGAAACTATGACGTTGAAGCTCTGGACCGGTTTGTCATGGAAAATCAGAGTACATTAACCGCAGAACAAAAGATAGCGTATGATGAAATTATAACCAGTGTTGAGAAAAACAAGGGACGACTTTTCTTTCTAGACGCTCTGGCTGGCACTGGAAAAACCTACCTTATTAACTTGATCTTAGCAAAAGTAAGGAGTGGTCGTAGCATCGCCTTAGCTGTCGCGTCTTCCGGAATCGCTGCCACGCTTCTAGAGGGTGGTCGAACTGCGCATGCCGCTTTTAAGTTGCCACTTGACCTTACACGTGTAGAGACGCCTATATGCAGTATATCAAAATAAAGCAATCTGGCCGAGGTATTAAAAAATACTAAAATAATTGCCTGAGATGAAATTACAATGGCACACAAGAGAAGCGTTGAGGCTATCAATAGGTCTCTACAGGATATTCGTAGTAATAAGAACCTGATGGGTGGTGTGACAGTACTATTGGCAGGAGATTTTCGCCAAACATTACCTGTGGTACCTAAAGGAACCCGAGCTGATGAAATTAAAGCCTGTCTGAAAAAATCTGTTTTATGGCCGTCAGTAGAAATCCTCAAGCTTACCAAAAATATGAGAGTATATCTGAAAGATAATATATCAGCTGCTAAGTTTTCAGATATTTTAATGAAAATAGGGAATGGTGATTATCCATCAACAGATAACATGATTGTTGTCCCGGATGAGTTGTGTACATTCGTAACTACTTCTCAAGAACTGATAGATCGCATTTATCCAGGAATTGCTCAAATACAGGAGAAAAGTATCGAATGGTTTTGTGAGCGGGCAATTTTAACTCCAAAAAACGATCAAGCCGCGCTTATTAATGACATGTTACTGAAGTTCTTTGACGCGGAAGAAATGGTCTACAGGTCGATAGATACTGTGTGTAACGCAGATGAAGCTGTAAATTATCCGGTAGAATTTTTGAATTCGCTTAAACCACCGGGAATTCCATACCACAGACTTATTTTGCGGAAGGGCACACCGGTAATGCTACTTCGAAACCTACAGCCACCGAAACTGTGTAATGGTACTAGGTTTCAAGTCAAAGCAATGCATAAAAATTTAATCGAAGCTATTATTCTGACCGGATATGCTCGAGGAGATACAGTGTTAATTCCACGTATTCCTTTAATACCCAATGATCTTCCATTCGACTTCAAAAGACTACAGTTCCCCCTGAAAATATGCTTCGCCATGACGATTAATAAATCGCAGGGCCAAACTTTTAAATACGCTGGCATATATTTAAGGGAAGGTTGTTTTTCCCACGGACAGTTTTACGTAGCTTGCTCGCGTATAAGTTTGCCTAAGAACTTGGTGATGTTGGTGCCACCCAATAAAGAAACAAAAAATATAGTTTATAAGGAAATACTTTGAAAAGATCAAAATACGACCCTACTGGAGCTAGACCCTAACCAATGCCCGATACCGTGACCAATGTCTTGGACCCTAGCCAATGCCCCGCGAGCCAAGCCGCGGCTAAGGAAGCTATATATATATGCCAGAGTATTTTTTATTCACGATCTTTCGAGACGCAAGAAAATTTTTACTTCAATCAGATACGATTTGGAAGACAGTACAATAAGATCGGGAGTTAATTTGAACGGTTTCAGTTGAGCAAAAAAGAAAAAGGAAGTAAATGGTATTGATGTTGTGTTTTTTATTACACATAATTAAAATTATAATTATACCATGGAAATTTGACCTCTAAGTATGCAAACGCGGACGAAGTCGCGGGTAAAAGCTAGTACATACATAAATATGCATATACGCTCAGTTCCTACACTTCGGTAACGAAACTCGGTGATAGGCAATAAGGGATTCGTCAGAAGCACTGCTCAGGAATTTTCGTCCCGGAAAAGAATATCAACACAACAAGAGAAAAAAGGAATAGGAAATCATTTTTCTATAATGTCCTTAAATCTTGTGTGAAATGGTGTGGAAACTATCCAACACTATGATTTTGTTCTCTTCTAGTCCTATATACATTGGGCAGGACGTCACAGGGCATTACGAGTAGTGTAGTTATAATATAAGCTACTTTTGGTCATTTTGTCTAGAGCGTAAAATAGTTCTAAGGTGACAAAAATGAAATGAATTTAAAATGGTCTGTTAAGGGACCTAACGTTTCACGTATTCCATTAATCCGGTCCGTTTTTTCCGAGGCTTGTGGTTGCTTCTGAGCAATGGTGGGTTTTCCGGATACGGCTTGCTAGACCATAGCCCAACCGACATTAACCCTGTTTTGTGGCGCAGGATGCTCTTCTATAGCTCCCCAAACCATGATACTTCCGGCTCCATGTTTCATAGTTGACTGTATATTTTTTAGCTGCAATGATGTGTTTGGTTTTCGCCAAACAAATCTTCGACCGTCTGACCCAAGAACATTGAACTTGCTCTCGTCAACGAATATCACATTCTCCCAGAAATCACCTGTCTTCCAAACGTTCACATTTGCATAGTACAAACGCGTTTCAACGTTTGCTTTTAAAATATAAGGTCTTTTTCTTATCGTACGACCATTATATCCCTTTGAATGCAAGCATTTGCGAACAGTTTGTGGGTTAAGTGATATTCCATGACTTGCTTTTATTTCAGCTGCTATTTTCGGAGCACTTACCTTCGGATCCACCACCTGGGACCAAATATAATAATTGACAGCTACAATTTCGAGGTAGTTAAGGAGGTTGTCTACCTCGGGGCAGACGTAAATTCCACAAATGACACCACAGTGGAGATCCGGCATAGAATCGCCCTTGGCAACCGCTGCTACTTCGGCTTGTCCAAACAACTTGCTTTCAAAACTCCTCACTTGAAAGACCAAAGTCATGCTTTACAAAACGCTCATACTGCCAGTCTTGCTGTACAGAGCCGAAAGCTGGACGATAAGCAGGACAGTGGAGCTGATTTTGGGTTCTTTCGAAAGAAAAATTCTGCGCCGAATATTTGGTCCTGTCTGTGAGGAGGGTGAATGAAGAAGAAGACACAGCCGCGAACTCTACGAGCTGTACAAAGATGTGAATGTAGTCCGGAAGGTAAAGATCCATCGACTATACTGGCTCGGCCACGTCGAGCGCATGGACATCAACGCTCCAGCTAAGAGGGTCTTCGACTCCGAGCCTCCTGGTTCGAGAAGAAGAGGAAGACCGAACCTCCGGTATAAAGACCAAGTAATCGCGGATGTAAGACATCTTGGTCTTGATAACTGGAAGCAGCGTGCCCGGGACCGTCAAGGATGGAAGGCAGCTATAGCTCAGGCTCAGATCCTCCATGGATCGCTGGCCTGATAAGTAAGTAACGTGATCGAGAATACTTAGTTACAATTTGTGAAGATCTGTTCAGGTGTTTCAAGGTCATCAGCTCTTTTTGTTAGCTGCGGTAGGGCTCTTAGACGAATAATGGGTAATGTATCGGTTCTTGTCCGATCAATGCAATCAACCAGCATCGGACGCGGTCAGTAGTTAGGTTGTGGACCGCTTGGGAACACCGCGTGTTGTTGGCATCAAGCCACGTTTTTGCTGTCGCTCCGTGTAACCATAGCACTGTCCGAGCAATCTCATAAAATTCGATTCTCGTCCGATAACCGCATTCAACCAGGGTCGGGCGCGGTCAGTATTTAGATGGGGAACCACTTGGGAACACCGCGTGGTGTTAATTTTTTGCCTTATTTTTTAGTTATTTAATTTCTAACGAAAATCTGCTGGATCGGTTCTTCATCAGTTCTAAGTGACGTTATTGCGCATCGAATGAGCCCGGTCCCATATCAATATGATCTTTGGTTCTCACGATAATCGAGGCGAAGTTTGCGAACGCACATACGCACTTACGTAGATACACACACACAGACATATCTATAAAAACCTTGGACTTGGTTTCTGGTGACCTTGAGATATATCAAAATTTGGAATTCGTACAATTTCCAAAGGGGAATTAATAAAATAAAAGTATTGAAGAACTATCGAATTGTTGTTTGAATTTTAAACCCATCCTACATATGTATATGTGTGTATGTATGTCATATAATTTGTTGCCGTAGCACTTCTAACTTGGACATAAATAATATTGCTAGGAAGAAGTTCGTTCTTTTTTGACACTTCGCCCGCATTTAAGACAATCAGTCCTCAAAAATCAGTCAAAATCGTTATGCATAAGTATCCTTGAACCAAATATGCCAAAGTGAGTGTAGAGTATATGACACATCTCAATGCCCAACATTGCACACTATAAGGGCGGAGTATATTTAATAAAGCAGGCAAAAGTCACTTGTAGTACAGAGTCTCCTCCAAATGAACGAGTAAGTACAAGTAGTTTCTCACATCCACAAAGATATATAAGCAACCACTCTTGTGAAAAATCCCAAGAAGAATAACACCTCGATAGTCCCAATGTCTAATAAATAGATAAATTGAAAAATATCACGCAGGTAATTAATTAGAAAATTCTATTTGCTCACGATATATGTACATATACACAAATACCGGAACATGAATACAAGAACCCGGGTGAACGTTGAACTAACCAATTGTGAAGGGACGGCAAGTTTCCATAACGATATCGTCTTGTTAAGCTACAACCACTAATGAAGCCCGTGGAGCGATTTGTAAGCATATCGCGCTTCAGCCATCAAACAGCATAACAATAACGACGAAAATAGCTGCCGCAGCTATCCTGTTAACTTCCTGATTGCATCAGAGCAACCCCCATCCCTACTTTTAACATAAAAGTGGTGGCCTATAATAGGGTCGTGGTTCTGGCATTGCGTGTATTCAAGTTTTCATCATGCAAATATTTACCTGAGATTACAGGATGAAGGTGATGAACTACGACGGCATAACATGCATAATAATATTTCCAATACCTTTCCTTCTTTGCACTAGTCAGCTATACAATTTCCTTTACTCTGTGACGACGTTTATTAAATTCGAGTGCTGCTGCAGTTGAAATATTTGCCAGCGATGGCAAGTCTCGGCAAACGTTGCTCTTTGTGAAAAGCTTAGACTAACCCTTCGAGTAACGGGCATTTAATTGCGATTTTAAATACTATGACAAGAGGTTTCGTTTCAGTCATGCTATTTGACAACCTTGATCTGTGGCACGTTTGCCAAGTACTCAGGAGTTCTTTGCAAATCTAAATGCTTGAATACTTACCGATTTTTTCTCGTTGACTATGGCTAACTTCAACAATATCATGACATAGATGCAATAAAACCTAAGTGAAAAGAAGAAACATTTTTTTCACAGCACATGCAACAGTTCAGTAAGTCATTCAACTTATTTCCTCAGTGGTAGGTAGCTAACAGCTTGTATTTAATCTCAATTATCTTGGGGTATCAACTTATACACAGAAGGAAGGTGATGAACGGTGATGATCACTTGGAATACAAAATATTGCAATGATGAGTAGCTTCTGGGACTTACGTCTTTCCTACAACCACATTCGGCCGGCAAAGTTCCTTTCAAAGTAGTTATTCCTTGTTGGCAACTCACCACGAACACAACAGGAGTAATGGCTTGAAGGAATATCTGTTGCCTACCTGAATTCTCGAAAGGTATCCAGATTATAGACATGATAATAAAATCAATGAATCTGACAACCACAATCGTGATGATCACGTAAAGGCAGCAGGGATTCAGGATAACTTAAGGAGCTGTCTTCATTGCTACAATTAAGTGAAATCATCACAACGCCTAATCGACGACCTGATACCCTTCCTTCCATTCAATATTGCAAATTTTTTTTCAGAAATTAATTCGACTTAGTTTTAGTGTTACCTTAGTAATACCTTTTTAGGGTTCCGTACCCAAAGGTAAAACGGAACCCTATTACTAAGACTTCGCTGTCCGTCCGTCCGTCCGTCCGTCCGTCTGTCACCAGGCTGTATCTCATGAACCGTGATAGTTAGACAGTTGAAATTTTCACAGATGATGTATTTCTGTTGCCGCTACCACGACAAATACTAAAAACAGAACAAAATTAATTATACATATACATAATTACAAACAACCAATAATAAATTGTTTCGAAAGGTTTTCGTTGACATCTTTCGGTCAGTTCCCATTTGTGAACGGCTTGTAGTCATCCATTTTGGGAAACCGAACTCAGAGAGAGCGGATAGCCCGAGGGTACGATCAGCACTTGACACGCGAACGAGTGGAGTTCAGCCCGCAGAAGGTCAGAATTTTTTTCTTTTTTTTTGTGTTCCTAGTAGCATATGAGGGAAAGTGGGCAAAGAACTCGGAGAGAAATCTTCGGCGAAGTACTCGGAGAGTGATATTCGGGGAAGAACTCCGGTACGGTTTTAAGCAGTTCCCGGTACGCGGCCGTACCGTGTGTCCTATTGCCTACGTTGGTCGCGGATAACACGTTCGTTGTATAAGGTATTGAAATCAAGAATTTGCGTGTCGCGATTAGTGATGCGGGCTAAGTCGTTGGTCAGACGAGTTTCGGTACGACTGTTCGAATACTTAAGCTGCGGTTTATTCACTTTTTTGGACAGTGAATTCCTTTTTTTTTTTTTTTTTTACATATATTTTTTTTTATTTATTTCGACTTTTTTATTGACATACGGTATAGGGTAGTTTTAAGGAATAATTGTAAACCTAGATTAAGTTAGGTTAATGAAATTAAATTTGTGACATATTGAATTGGAAACGATTACGGTGTTTTTTTTTCTTTTGCGTGGGATATTTCGCGAGTCTCGTAGCAAATTCGCGATTCTTGCTGCGGGTAAGTCGGCGTGAGGGCAATCGCGTGGCGCCATTGCTCACGCCCAGTCCTCGCAGCTGGCCTAGCATCCCTTTCGCACGTCGTCGCGGCAGGTGGAGAGGAGCAAGTGAGCAAGAGGAGCAAGCGATCTTGCACACATACGAACCGATACGTACATAAGTGCATACGCATCACATACGTGCATACACTCACACATCTGTACGCTATGTATAAGTATACATGCATACATACATATGTACATTACGAAGTAGAGTTGGGTAGTTCCGGACATGTATAGTTCACGGAACTATGTCCTCTCTCGGACACATGTCCTCTCGTTCCGCAAATTGAACGAAATGAGTTCCATAGTTCCATTCAACCCTTATTCATCAATCAAATATGTACAAAACGAAAAAAAACATAAATGCAACGAACATGCTTCTCATACGGTATGAGTTATACCCCGTAGTTTTCAAGAAAGCCAAAAGTATGGAGATGTGGCGATAAAGCTCGAACAGTTGGTGTACACTGTACAGCACACTTGAACTGAAATGAAGAAAAGAAATGAAGGAATATAATGCCCGCACCGCATTTCGTGAACGAATGTCATACATGTGTATGTATGCATTCAGGTCCGGACATGGACATGGTTTGCTAGTTCCATATCGGTGCGATAATACATTTGGTTCCGGACATGGACATGTTTTTGCTAGTTCCATATCAGTGCGAGTATACATTTAGTATTTTAAAACGGGTAGAGATTGCAGTGCATACTGAGATGGAATAATTATCTTATAACCCCATTTAGATACTGTCTCAAATATATTGAATGGTCTTTCCAACAAAGTTGTTGGTCCAATGTAACACCTAAATATTTAAAACTGTCCACGTGTTCAATCAAGAAGCAATTTTCAAACATTCTTGATTGTTGAATACTATATCTTCAAGAACAAATCGATTACACAATGGTGCATGATAATATAAGGGAAGGTCTCTGAAAACTCTACCATTGATATTAAATATAATGTACTTCGTTTCGTTGCTAGTTATTAGTTTATGATAATTAAACCATCTCCTTAACATATCTAGGTCATAATTAACATCTGCAAAACTATCAATTAAGTTAGTGTTGGAGTGGAAAAGAGATGTTTCATCAGCAAAGGCAGTTATTTTGCCTTTAAAAGGTTGTAAGAATAACGAATTAACATAAATTAGAAAAAGGATTGGGCCCAATACTGCTCCTTGGGGAACACCCATATTTAAGGGTGTGAGAATAAAATGTCACTGATTACGTATTTCTGTTGCTGCTTTAACAACTAATACTTTAACAGAATATAATAAATACATGTATGATTGGGTTCCCATACAACAGACATGCTTTTTTTGCCGTTTTTATACATAATAGTACGGAACCCTTCGTGCGCGAGTCCGACTCGCACTTGGCCGGTTTTTTTTTTACTCCAAACTACCTCTATTCTGATTCTGCTCTTTTCATTTAAGAATGTTAAAATCCATCACTAAACCTATGTACTACAGTATGCACATGAATCACCTTTCTATCTCTATCTTTGTCCCCTGGAAGATTCTTGTTGTGATGGTGCTAATGGATCAAATGACCTCGTTTGGTCGGAATCAACAACGAAAAGACATCTCAGTGTTTGACGTCGAAGCCAAGGCAACATTGTGGAATAGACATTTGCTATTCTTCCGTTAGGACTTGTGATAATGTAACGTCGAATCCGCTCAGCTTTCCGTCTATTACTAATCACTACCTAATAATACAGTACAACTAGGATACTGCAAGAGTTAACGAGTGCAAATTGACATACAATGTACATTTCCTACTTAAACCTAATTTTCCCGCAGTTGTTAACTTCATGAGCCTTCAATAGTTTAGAACTTTTTCTTTCTTTTGGTGGCCCTTGAAGGACCAGAGCCAAGTATTAACCGATACCATGAAAGGATCTTTTTAAGGAAAATAAATTGAATAACTAAGCAGTCAACTCGGACATATGTCTGTCGTTGTTGTGCGCCGATGTTGAACTCAACAACCTCAAACGCCACACTCATATGCCCGAGCTACCATATTTCCGTTTCCTAGCACTACTCAGTACTAGTACTAAGGGGGTAGGTTGTACCTTTCTTTTCTCGGTTTACATTCGGCCATCCGACATTACACTGTCCTCAGTGTGTAGTTTATCCCTGTGTGTGCCGCATTATTCATATCTACTGTTAACGCTCCGAACCTATCTTCTTCACCGCGGAAGGAATCATTTCATCTTCTTCTCGAAGGTATTCTCAATATCCTACCTAAAGTCATCTTCACCACGGAAGGGATCGTTTCATCTTCTTCTCGAAGGTATTCTCAATATCCTACCTAAAGTCATCTTCACCACGGAAGGGATCGTTTCATCTTCTTCTCGAAGGTATTCTCAATATCCTCATGTTTCTCGAGTATTAGAACACTTACCGTTGACGTGTCATCAAAACTCAGCTGACGAACCATTACTTTCCATTTGCTGCATAAATTTGCGAGAAACACTGGAATCACTCACCCCCTTTTTTGTTTTTTTTTTTTTTTGTTTATTTCAATCACTTTAAGTTGTTAATACATATGTCAAGAAGATGAGGGAATTCCTGTTAATTTTTCCAGAATGGAATTTGGTAAAAATACCAAAATGTGCATTTCAATTACCCCAGTTTCTCTTTTTTTTTTTGGGTGACTCTTCTTCTGAAATCTCTTCAAAATTGGACAGGCTGAAATCTTGAAGCTTCCCCCAATGTTTCATGTGGTTGGCAGAATGAACAGCTTCGTATCGTTTCGAGGTGACACTGGTTACTGCCGTGTCTCTTACGATATACCGGTCGTTTGGGAGGGCTGTTTTTACTTCATAAGGTCCTTTATATCTGGGTAGTAGTTTTCGAGATTGCCCAGTGGCAGGATGCTCTGCTTGGAAAAGGACCAAATCTCCAACGGCATACGATTGTGGACTTTTGTGAACTTTGTTGAATTTGTCGGCTTGTTCATTTTGCAATTGCTGCGTCCTATGTAAAGACATATCGCGGATCTTGGAGAGGGGGATATTTTCTTCGTCGTCGTTGGAGTCATCTTCCTGCAGCGCGATATGGAGATGGTTTGTTAAGCTATTTCGGGGCTTAAAATCGAACATCAGCTCCTGAGGTGTACGGTTAGTGATTCGGTGTTTTAAAGAATTCAAGCTCCATTGGACAGCTGGCAAATGGTCTTGTCAATCCCTTCCGTATTTTCTTAAGGTCCTGGTCGCGATTGCTGTTCTTACCGTTCGGAAATACCTTTCTATTTGCCCATTTGCTCGTGGCGTTCGTACAGCATTTAGGATGTGTCGGATTCCGTTGTCTTCGCAGAAGTTTTTGAATGCCTTGGACGTGAATGCGGTTCCGCGATCGCTAACTATTTGTGTGGGGTGTCCAAAGAATTGCGTTAGCTCATCTAGTGTTTGTATGACAGCGTTAGAGGATGTATTTTTTACTATCGTAGAACTAGGAATTTTGTGAAGGCGTCGATTATTCCCAATATGTAAATGTTCCCCTTCGTGCTCTTGGGTAAGGGTCCTAAATAATCCATGTGAATGGTGTGGAACGGAATCGGATGTTTTTTGATGGGGTGAATGTAATACCTCGTCTCGTCCTTTGATTTTTTGTCATATAGGCACGGAATGCAACTATTCAAGTACTTCATAACTGTATGACGCATTCTAGGGAACCAATACAATTTACATATTTCTTCTAGAGTTCTTTCGAGGCGGCCGCAATGTCCCATATTATCATGCGAAGTTTTAATTACTCGCCAACGTACTCCTTGCGGAACTACAAATTGAAGACCATTAGAAGTCTTTTTGAAAACGCGTCCAAACTTAAATTCATAATTCTTTTCGATATCTTTTCTTTTAGGATTTTTAGTATCGGTGTTAGTGAGTAGTTCGAAGATCTCCTTCAGTTGGTTGTCTTGCAGTTGCATCACTGCAACCCAGTCGTCTTCCTGCATACCAATTATATTTATGCCTATACCAGCTTCTACTTCCAGGGATTTCCCTGTTGGATTTCGGCTGAATGCATCCGCGTGCAACATTTGAGCAGCCGGTCTATACTCTAAGTCGAAGTCAACGTCTTGTATCTTTAGCCACCACCTAGCTATCCTTGGAACTAGATCTCTTTTTTTTTCTGATAACTTGAGAGAGTTGCAATCCGTAAATATTGTAAGATTCTTACCTAGCAAATAATACCGGAATCGTTGTAAACTTTCTACAGGGCTTCCAGATCGAAGCTATGATATTTCTTCTCCAAGTTTGTCGTTGCTCGACTGAAGAATGACACTGCTTTTTTCTCGCCTTTTTCTTCAACTTGAATTACAACACCAGCAATGAATAAAAAAGAATGACCACTTTTATGAAACTTCTGCATCGGCATTGTATAGATCGCTACTTATACGCGAAAAAAGGGACACAACGTACATATACATATATCGACTTCTCTTTTTGAAGTTCAACGCATTTTCTTTGTATGTTACATCGACTATGTATTCATAGTTAGTCCGATATTACACGCCGCAACAGTAGCCAAGGCTCACATGAGTGTGAAAGAGATGGTCAGGGAAATAGAAATACATACATACATATACTAGCACAGTGATGCACTGGTAGTCTACTCTGTGCATCCCTTTGACATCTTCTTATCTCCTTTATCTTGCTTTGCGATGTTGGTTCACATGCATATCACATTTCTAAATGTGCATTTGCAAGAAAGCAGAGAATTACATACATATGTATGTATGTACGTAGTTGTTTTAAGTGAACGAATGATTTTAAGTGGACAAAGGAATTGACATGCGAGATCATGAGCAATTATGAGACGCATACATTTTCAATTTCACATCCAAACAAAAACATCCACCAAACGTCGACACTGAATGACGCTGATCAAGTGAAAATTAAATGTCAAACAGAAGCACAACACGGCGAAACAAAGAGATGCTCCATGTAATAACCCACATTTAGGAGTACAATTTCATCTGTAGTGGTTGTTTCCGCAGACAAGATCATGCACGTTTCCCCCAATCGTACATGACCACAATAATAATACATATGTATGTACCTTCATAATTTCATACTCTTGTTTTTTTTTTTTTGCAACTCACCAACGTATTATACGCAGCAGCACTTACAGCTTAAATTTCTAATTCATTTAATTCATCAAAACCACAATACACCACACTGAGAGGCACGGGCGATCCCACTTCTGAAGTTATTAACCGATACCATGAAAGGATCTTTTTAAGGAAAATAAATTGAATAACTAAGCAGTCAACTCGGACATATGTCTATCGTTGTTGCGCGCCGATGTTGAACTCAACAACCTCAAACGCCACACTCATATGCCCGAGCTACCATATTTCCGTTTCCTAGCACTACTCAGTACTAGTACTAAGGGGGTAGGTTGTACCTTTCTTTTCTCGGTTTACACAAGTTTCTCTCAATCACCCATGTTGTGTGTGATTTATTTTTCCCCATAGGTGAACTTATGCTCTCGAATAAAAGCCGTTTCTTTCTTCATTTCGATAATTGTGGGCTGATCCAGGATGGATTGACGGTACCGCTAATCTTCCATATGGCCCGTAATTACGTGGAGCGGCGATTTCTCTACGAGCCTGACGTCGTGCTCTGCGAGCCCGAGCGCCTCAGGTTCAGCAGATCAGTCTCAAATCGCGAGCGGAGAGACGTTGTTCGGCAACATCAATGCTTTTGGTGGCCGAAGATGACTCCGCGGGCGTCTTAGTTTAAGTAAGCCTCTTCAAGGCAACAATCGCCAACACCAGTGGCATACATAGGGTAGGGTAGGTTAGGGTAGACTAAGGCAGAATAAGTAAAGACAAACAAAAAAAAAAAAAACAAAAACAAATGCGTACATTTACATATGCATATATAAAAATATGTACATATATGTATATATAGATATGTATATAGGGTAGGCTAAGTTTAGTTAGTTCTAGTTAGAATAAGATAAAAAAACACGTCCGTATGCTAGGTTTTTTAAAAAATATTTTCTTAGCTTTCAGTAAATATTTTAACTTTAAGTACATATAAGCAATATATAAGTCGGAAGACATTTTTCAGAATAAAATATAGGTTATCTTAGAGTGTCCGCATGGGGCCAGTAAAGTATTTATAATGTAATGCAAGTTAATTAAGCTTGGTAGTTTAAGTAATTTTGTCTAGCGTAAGATAGTTGTAAGTTGTAATATTGATAAAAATGGTTTTTTAAATGACAATGGAGTAGTTGCATTGGCGAGAAGCGACCATTGCACCAACGATAATTGTATTGTAGTTAATAGGCCACGTAGAGAGCGCCGTGGCGCAGTGGGTAGTGTGTTGGCCTATGACGCCGATGACATGCTATCGTATCCCGACAACAGCAATGTCATCGAACTTATTTTACATGGTACTTCTCCTCAGTGAAGTACTGACAAAACCCCTGCAGTATAATTGTCAAGTACAATTGTCAAAGCTTTTCGAATTTCCCCATTCGGAACCGCCAATAAACTGTAGGTCCCTTTCACTTAAGAGAAAATAAAATCACATACAACATGGGCGATTGAGAGAAGATTGGCTTGGTCCTTCAGAGACTGTAACGCCAACATACAGTCTGTGTAGAATAGCCGCATTGCTACTTCCTGGCTTCCTGGCCGCATAAAAAAGTACCATTGCCGCCAAAGTAGTTGCCAGGAAAGGCAGCTGCGTGGCTGCAAATGCTAGTCCGTATTTTAGCCAAGGTAGTTCTTGGACGCCGATGACACGGGATCGAATCCCGACACAGCCATGCCATCGAACGTGTTTTTCACGGTGTTTCTCCTCAGTGGGGTTCTGACAAGACCCCCTGTAGTAAAATTGTCATGAAAAGCTTCTCGAAATTCGCCGTTCGGAACCGGCAATAAACTGTAGGTCCCTTTCACCTATGGGAAAAATGAAATCACACACAACATGGGTGATTGAGAGAAGCTCGGCTCAGGTTCTTCACGGACTGTAACGCAAACATACATACATACATACACACAGTTCTTGGCCGCGTAGAGTGACTGGCCAGGGTGACTGTTCCATTGCCCATTGCAAAGAAAAGCTACGTAGAAAGGCGGCCATATCAGACAAATTAGCTATGTGGCCGTGTAGAGTAGCCACATTGCCCACCATGTCAATAAAAGTTTGGCCGCATAGAACAGCCACATAGCCAGCCACGATAAGTGCTGGCCACGTAGAATAGCTGCACTGACAGCCGAAATGACTTCTTGTCCACGTAGAGTAGCCAACACCGCCCTCCGTAGTTGTTTTCGCGGCCGCAAATACTAATCGAAATGCCATCCCTGGTAGCTGGCCGGCCGCATAGAGTGGCTGCCTAGACAGGGATGGCTGCTACCTGATCGGGGTAGCTGCCTGGCCAATGGGAAGTACCACTTGCCCCCGCCTCACATGTACTTTAGTCGGCCCTCATCTATGTTCGATAGGGCCGAACAATAGATACGGTACCCTACAACATCACCCGATATTAGGCGAACGTGAACATACGATATATCAAACAGATCACACATATATCTCCCAATCCTTTATTTTTCTAAAAAAGTTCAGTTTGACATCAACCAGCAACCCGCGCGCTACAAACGTTGCAAGAACAGGAAATAAATGTCTTGCTGCTCTGGCATTACTTCTGGATTCCTTAAAAGGATTCATAACAAAATTAATGCTAGGAATAGGTAGTTATTTTACGAGCGTTTTACGTGTTTGCGGATCCTATATATAGATGTATGTGTAGATGTAAATTAAATTAATTAAATCCCTATTTGTAAGGACGCAAACTACTCCAAAGTTTCAGTATGTGAATTTCAAAATACCTTTGCATGATGCTCTTTTGCCGATAAGTACATGAATATCCCAGCAAATGGTCTACGTTGTTTGTTGACAATTATCTAATTTTTAAAGAACATAAATATCTTCAAAGTCCCACCAACCCACTGTATTCTAATGTATTTTCCAGCACGAGTGACCATATGAGATAAGTTGAGCTGTCGTACAAAACTTGGTAACACCACGAAAGTAACCGGTTTGCCCGCACGTTAATTGTGACAACTTAACAAGCGCTTCAGTCGTCACTTATACGCTCAGATAAGCATCGGTGGATGTTGCCTTTGCAATTACAACTTATGTGTAATCAAAGTAATGTATGCAGCACACTTTAGACATCGAGTTTTATGATACACTGAACGTACTTGCATAACTACAAATGCTTGTGTCAGTGTACATACATCGTGCCTAGAAATTGACTATTGTGTTTGGAGTTTGGAGCCTTTTGCGTCGGATTTGACTCTTCCATTTATAGGTACCATAATAACTGCTTCAACGATTTATGTCGTGGTGAATGCTATTTGGTTGTGGTATTCGTAGTTCATGAATAGTTAGATTTGTTTTCAAATTGGCAGGATTAGTTTTTAGTCATTTTTGCTCCTACAAATCGGAGTGCCATGTTTATTTTCCGTTTCGTTTTAATCCAGTCTGTCGCTATAGTACGTGTATGTATATGGCGTTACAGCTCCGGATAACTTAAACCTAGCTTCTCTCAATCCCCCATGTTGTATGTGGTTTTATTTTCCCATGGGTAAAAGGGGCCTACAGTTTATTACCCATTCCAAATGGCTAATTTCGAGAAGTATTTCATATCAATTATACTACACGAGAAGAACCGTGAAAAACACATTCGATAACATGGCTTTTTCATAGTAGACTGAGACTTGACTCACTGAGAACCCCAACCTTCGAGTTAATTATTTTTTGTGTTACTACAACTAAGTCAATTGACTTATCCGGCAGTATTCCGTTCTCGATGTAATCACATTTAGCAGGCAGCTTTCCAGTGAGAGTTCCTGCAATCCGTAAAGTGCATGCGGTGGCTTTGTCCTTTGAAGACGGGTTTCATTCCTCTATTATTTCACGAGACGCATTATTGATATGACCCTCCAGTCAATCTCTCTGTTTTCGGGTGAAAAGTTTAGCTTCATTTTCGACGTTTTCAATGATTAAATCACGATGAAATTCGTCGTTTCGTATACACCACGGCGCGTTAACAACGGCTCGCAATACTTTATTTAGAAACGTTTGTATAATAGAAGAATTATTCTTCTTGGTATAACCCCAGTAAGCCTAAATAGGTTTAAGCACTTGCTTGCATAAAAGCAGTTTGTTTTCAGTACTAGGTTGGGAATGTTTTGCTAGTAGCCATGTAGCTAGTACATCTCCCTGTAGTTCAATTCAAGCTCTTCACGTATTTTCTTTACATACGCCTTCCCCTTGAGTTTCGCATCGAGTGCAATGCTTAGGTGAATGTGTGAATGTGTTAGGCGAATGTGATCCGAACTTCATTTACAAAGAGAGGTAGTGCACTTAATTTTAGTAAAATTTACGTGGACAGATTTGGTTTCGTTTACTCTTTCCGGCGCTTAAATTTGCTAAGAAGATCGACCCATGCATCGTCAAAAACAAAAAAAAAATAGATTTTTAAAAAAGTACTCCAATTTATTGATATAGATAAAAAACTAAAAAGAAAGAACTATTTCTATTTTTTTACATGTATTTTCTTAAATATAGAATTTAAACAGGTGGGTTAAATTTTGAACCACTGCACCACAAGGGTCGGTTTTTTTTTTGTGGTGATCCTGGAAGCATGACTTATTTTTTCCCAAACACAGAGGAACTTTACAAACGGAACAAATCCAATTCGTCCTTACTTCGTTCTGAAGCGTACTGCAGATGGAACATCTTCGACGGGTTCCGGCTGATAAGCCGCCGAGAATGTACGAACTCCCAAGGGAACGAAAGGCTTACAAACTTTTTTTGCAATAATGGGTGATGAACTTTCCAATGGGCGTTTATATTCAACTAGATTTTTCGAAAATAAACTATTTACAACAGAGCGCCTGTCCATATGGACATGTCCAGGTGGACCATTTTATACAAGCAAAAGGAATTTAGGACTGTTGCATCTAGAAAGAAGAAAAATATCATGTTTTTATTTCAGTCAACAACTGCAGTTGGACACTGTACTTTTGATACTGTTCCATCCTTGTTCTTACGCGAAACTTCACTGGATTTTTCTTCGGAGTACATACCGCTTATCTTTCCATGTTATAGTGGTTAGATTTGTGTCCACACCAGTAAAATAGTTGTCAAAGTGCACCACATGGTTTTTGTGTTTCAAACCAGGCATCAAACTTCTTACAATTTTAGCTCCAAGATTGGTTCCTGCAGTTCCAAATGCTGACTTGCCGGTGTAAATATCAAACCCGTGACAATATCCCATTTTATCTGCGAGCATACGCACCTTGTACCCCCTCTTTGTCGGTTTCTTTGGCATATGTATATTGTTTCATATAACTCCGACTCTTGAGTTTGATCATAGACTCGTCTATGGCTACTTCACGAGTAGGATTTGCACATTTTATGAAATTTGTTGAGAGCATTTGGAGCATAGGTTTAATTTTGTAAAGTCGGTCGTAATTGGGAGCAACTCGTTTTGGCTCAAGACATCCATCATTTACATGTAAGTTGCCAAGCAACCAACTAAACCGAGCTTACTTCATACAGGAACTGATGTAGGAGTCGTGTAAATCTGGTGAAGAAGACCAATAATCTTTATAGCTACGGAGCTTCTTTATTCCCATAAGTAAGCTCAACCCAATGAATGTTTTCATTTCCCTCATACGTGTTTTGTCAAATCGTTTGCCTGTATTTATGTGCTTTTGCTCAGCGTATAAATTTGTTTGGAATGTCAAATGCTTAAAAAGTTTATCGTCAAGCAATAGCTGGAAAAGATCTATGGGTGTTGGACATTCTATACTTTTGACGAAATCAGTAGTCCCATACTCATGAGTAAACTGTGGTAAAATTTGCTCCTGACTATTCTGAATGACTTGAGTCCAGTTACGACTCACTTTTGGAGGATTAGCTCTTGGAATTCGTTGCTGGATTTCCGCAAGAGGAATATCGTCCTCCGAATCAAAAGGTAATACCAACTGAGATTTCTGACCCTCAGGACGTAAATTGGAACCTGACCTACATGAAGTCCCTGCAGAAATATCAGAGTCAGTTCCTTAAGGAAGTGAAGCAGCATCATCGTCTGTTCCCAGTTCTCTCATAAGTTCATCTAAACTCATACCAATCAATTTAAATTCTAGCTCCTTATTGTCCGACATAACCAAAATAAGTAAAAAAAATGGGAAAGTGAAAATAAGGCTTCTGTCCCAGTGCGTTTTAAAACGTATTACTTGTTTTTCTTCTATATTTACGCGTTTCTAGGAAATATTTATCCTATTTACTGTCAAATATATTATAAATACACTAAACACTTTACAGATTAAAAATTTTGTGAATAATTTTGCGAAAACACGACTTTATACGAGCACGAAATTTAAGAAATGAAATTCCAATGTCAACTTCACAGAAGCCCCGTTACTCACTTCAACGTAAGAACAAAATTAAAACGAAAAATTCTGCCCTCTCTCTGGCAAGTCACACTATGTTTTTTTTTATGCGGTACAAATTTTAAACCTTTTACCCAGTTGCAGAAAATATTTTCTAACATGGTTGAAAATGTGTCCCACCTAGCCGCAAGGGCAAGAAATATGTGGTTCAATGAGACGGAAAGGGTTAAGCGCGATCCGCCAAGTCTTTGTCCAGTCGCTTATACGATTCAGGGCATATCGCAATTCAGTCGTTGATTCTTCGACTGTTTTTCCTGTTGCCAGAATTGTAGTATCATCGGCGAAACACAGTGCCCTCCGTTTATGGTATATCTCTAGTAAACACCAGGTAAAGTAGCGGTGCTTCCCTGCTCAACGCCAGCCGTAACTGGTCTAAAATTTTAGTATTCGCTCCCGTGTTTAACACGAAAGGGTCTATTAGATAAGTAGTTTCCCAAAACGTCGATAGTTGTTCGGGCAAAACTTGTCTCAGTTTAGATCCCAAAGTTTCGTGCCACACTTTGTCAAAGGCTTGGGAGACGTCAAGAAATACATACGTACATACTAGCTTACGTTCGAGTACCCTTCGACCACATCTGTCATTCGATGCCCTAGGCTTAGAGTGGAATGCTTGCTTCTAAAACTAATCTGATAATCCGGCAAAAGACGCTTTTCATCGACGATCGGCTTTGATTGAGCGATTGATTATAATTCTTTCGAACACTTTCGAAATTATCGGCAACAATGCTGTAGGATTTTTTATCCGTCTATGGCTTTCTAGCTTTAGAACCATAATAACTTCGGCAACCATTGGCTCGGTACGTTTTCGTACCTCGGTCATTTCCAGACTATTGTTATTATCGGGTAGCGTTTGTCCTTTGAACGACTTGAAGGTTTCAGCTAGATATTCAGTAGAAACTTCAGCCTTCCCATCGCACTTCTGGCTGTGCAGTAATGTCTTCTTTATAGCAGTTTAGAGCGTTTTCGAACTGTTCGGCTGCACCCGGCCTGTTAAAGGACCTAACATTCCAGGTGCAAAGCCAGGAGTATTATTCCACGCTGCATGCTGAATTGCTTCAAGGAATCAAGCATTAACAGACAAGATATTCATTACTGAATCAGGCGATGTGCTACTGATTGTACTTATTGATGCAGAAATTGGGCAAACGTCTTTGTGCCTGGTTTTATTTTTATTGGTGTAGTTTTAGTGCTCGGATTCTTGTCGCTACCAATTTGCTTCGTAGTTTTCGTCCATTTTTAGGGTTCCGTACCCAAAGAGTACCCTAGGGGACCCTATTACTAAGACTTCGCTGTCCGTCCGTCCACCCATCCGTCTGGATCCGTCATGGCTGTATCTCATGAACCTTGATAGTTAGACAGTTGAAATGTTCACAGATGATGTATTTCTGTTGCCGCTATAGCAACAAATACTAAAAAAAGAATAAAATGAATATTTTAGGGGGGCTCCCATACATCAGACATGAATTTCATCCAAAAAATTCCCTTGGTCACATACTGACCTAAGGTTAGTCGACAATATCCCACAACCAGTAGCAAACTTCCCAGCTTTGATCCCTTTTTGGTCTTTGACGTATTAATCCTAGCTGCAACCCTTTTTTCTATAATTACGAACAACAATTGATTTATTTATCCTAGCTGCAAACCTTTTTCCCATAACACACTTCCAAGCTTTGATTCCTATTGTGTCCTTGATATATTAATCCTAGCTGCAAACCTTTTTCCCATAATTATTGTTATTCACTTTTTCACCTACTTGCTGTCAAGCAAGATAATTGATTTGAATTCAATGGACATTTTGATGATCAACTATCTCATCATAGAGATTTTTGATCATCAAAGTAATATGCTTATAACTTGCCTGCAACCAAGATCTGTCATCATGCAATAAATCATTTCAAACGGATTAGCCGTTTTAATGTGGCCACTGATGAGGTAACATACAACGTCTGTTTCATATTTTTATATACAGATGGTACGGAACCCATCGTGCGCGAGTCCGACTCGCACTTGGCCGGTTTTTTTTGGTCTTTTCGCGAGTACTCGCCTTATCAAATTTTTTTCCGGCCCCTATATTTTGACCAGCTGCTTTTGTAGCACTTCAACTGCTTCAGAGCCACGGTAGTTTGCTGGATGTTCCCTTTAAGTTGGCGCAAAATGCAGGGGACTGTTTTGAAAAATACACTCCTCCGTTAGGTGCGGTCCGGCGCACTTAACACAACGCGGTTCGTTTTGATAACATGCCTGTGTATGGTTGAATCCCTGGCAGTGTTTGTATTGAGGAACTAACCTCGTTCTTCTTCGCTGTGATTCAATTCTGACAAGAATACCTAATGTCTCATTAATCATGGATTTTTTCTTTGTCCTCGTGTCATCAGCGTCAGAAGCAAACACACTACCCACTGTGCGACGGTCCTCTGCTCTGTCGTTCGTGTTGCGATTCGAATTACTATAGCTGGCGTAAATATTTATGTCAACCTATGTACTGTATATCTGATGAGCTAAATATGGACTTCTTCTTCATCTTCTTCTTGGGTCTCAACCAACAAGCGACTCCAGCCAGCGCAATCCCTTGCCAGACGTATCCGGTGACGCACACCAAATTGATTAATGTACTTCTCCAATTAACGCAAACAGTGCCAACGTTCGCACACTTTTCCCTTGATAAAACCAAAAGCTTCCTCATTCGCGTCGATGCCTCTGCACCATAAAGCAGGAATGCTATAATCAGGGTATCAAAGTCAACTTGATTTTTCGTGCAACTGGTAGGAGTTATTCTCCGTTTAATTTCGGTACTCATAGTGTCCGTATTAGTTACTGCAGATCCGAGGTAGACGAAGTCCCTGACTACCTCGAACTTCTTGCTGCCCATTGTGACGCTCTGTTCGAGACGTCGATGTTGTGGGTCCTTTCTTGAAGACAGCGTATATATCGCTTTGCCCTTATTTACCGCCAGACCCATTTTAGCCCATTTAAATGCCTCATTGACGGCCCGCAGCGTTCTATCAATCACGTCAATAGCATCCTCGTAAACTAGCAGTTGAGCGGACGTTTGGAAAATCGTGCTCCTAGTGCTGACCTGTAAGTTTCGCAGAATCTTCTCAAATATGATGTTAAAATAGTCACATGATAGCCCATCGCCTTGCATAAATCCTTTTTTGACGTCGAAGGTGTCGTTAAGTTCGTTACCGAACTTGATGGAGCACAATCTGATGAGTATGATTTGGATGCCAAAACTAGACATCGCTCTGTATAGCTCGTCTCTAGGCAAGCTATCATATGGTGCTTAAAATCAACAAATAGGTGGTGAACTTTCTGGGCAGTTTCCAAGATCTGCCGCAGTGTGAAGATTTGGTCTATTGTGGACTTCCCTGGCCTGAAATCACACTGATGAACGGTTTTAGGCGTTTACACAAAACAGCAGAGAAAATTTTGTGTGCGATGTTAATGAAACTGATCCCTCTGTAATTGGCGCGGTCAAAAGGGTCTCCTTTCTGGTGTATCGGGCAAATTACACTGAGATACCCACTCGCCCGGTATCTTTACTCCGACCATATCTACTTTAAACAGTTCCGCTCCAGTCCGTTCGCTCCAATAGGCTTCGGTCCGAAATAGCTTTACATTTCTTGTAAAACTTCCCGACTTCATGCCTGCTGTAACACCTCTCCATCTCCACGGCTCCTCGCTTCTCATGCTCTTTTTCTTTCTGAGAAGACCGTTCTCTTCCCTCCTTGTCAGTTCGGTGACCCCAGGAACAGTTCTCACCTTTCGATGCAGATCTGGTAGGGGTCTTGTTTAGCTGCGTGAGCCTGCTTTGTATTCGTCGTCAAATTACAGGTATTTCCTGGGTGCTAGGGTCAAAAAACCCAACACATCAGTGGCAGCTTCTTTACGACATTTTTGACAATGCTTCCATTCTTTTTCTACTTCTTTCTCGCCTCCGTTGTTTTTTCGGTAAACCTGTTCTTACCTTGACGACGACGACCATGTTGGCCCCTCGGAGGGTTCCGACAGCGAGAGTACTGGAGAGCAATCTGGTTGTCGGTTGATTAACCAGGGAACGACAGGTACCTTTGTGGATATTGAGGCGAAGTCCTCGAGCCTAAGTCCATTACCGGACGTTTTATCGTGCATGCTGTGTTTTCCCATGACTCTAGCAAAGATTTGTTCTCTTCCCAGACGTGCATTAAAATCTTCTAGAGAAATCTTCGTGCATAGATGGAACATTGGTTATATGTTCTTATCCTTGTTGTTGTCATCCTTGTCCTCTGTCGGGGCGTGATCGCAAATCAGGCTAATGTTGCCGAAATCACCCTTGATGCCGATTGTTATGAAGAGCTCGCTTATGCTTATGACTAATAAGCGCTGCCTTCCCCCTGTGTGGCAATATTCGTAGTAAAGTTTGCAGTTTTTCATGGAAATATCTTTAAGCAGCTCTAAAAGGGGGTTGTATAGGTGGCTCCCATTAACCGGAGCTGTGGTGGATCTCATTGATCGATCGATTGATTAGCTCGTCCGCCGCCGTCCTGAAGAAGAGTTAAGCCCTGGGACCGAATAACTCTTACATTTTCACCACGGGGAGGTGAAAGTAAGAGTTCGTTGACAGAGGCTAGATGCAAACGCGTGTGCCCGCATAAATCGCTTGTCGACGCCTAGAAACCTCGTCCATTTTATCTGTTATTTCTATATATATCCATATTTCTTTGCATATCTTCATTCCACTCCCTATCTGCCAATTGTCGTTTACGCAATAATCTAACTTTCCTAACCTTCCCCTCTTCATTTCGCCACCAAGTCGATCAAAATCCCTTCTGTCTTTTGTGGAGTTCTTAGCATAGGATTTTGCTTATTTTATAATTTCTTTCAATTTCCTTTGTACAGGGAAAGTGCCTTTATTTGCCCTTTGTCACTGGTAATTGCATAGACAGTTTGGTCGCTTTTTCGGAAATGTATGTTTAGATTTCTTATGGCTTTATCCTTATTCTTCATTTTCTTTTATGATTGCAGTAGACATTAAAAGAATAAGGACAGAATAGAGCAAAAAGTTTAACTGGCTTCGTGAATTAAGAAAATACTTTAAACAAAGGTTGTGCCCTTACCCGATGGTTGAATTATTCACTGTTCTCCCTAGAGCTGGTACTGGAATAGGGAACGATAATTCCTTGGCTATAGGGTCAATATGGACTCACTAAATTTGCCGTGTCAACTGACACAACTCTATCGTTGGTTTGATACTGCTCCAGTCATGAATCATTGGACTGGAAAAAAAAAACGATCGCGCTATACCGTGGCCTGGTTAAGTGTCTACGGATACATCGCTTAAGATAACGAGGCCATGTAGAGCGTATGAAGAATATAGCCCCGGCCCGAAGAATTTACGAATCACAGCCATTGGAATAACCCTACAGAGGACGCCCTCGACTCAAACGACGCACACCAACTTGGTGTAGGCACGTGACTGGAAACTACTGGAAAGAGATCGTGCTGGCTGAAATCTCTTGTTGGTTTAGGCCCAAAAAAAAAAAACTGTTAAAAATGTCATATTTGCCGTACAAAAATGTCGCTTTCTCGTAATAGTATAAGGAAAGGCGGGTTTTGCCAGTACTCCATCGAGGTGGGACGCCGCCATAAACATTCGATGCCATTGGTGTTATCAGGATCTGAACTCGCTCATTGTGGGTCAGAGTCCAATAAACTAATCACTGCGCCACTACGCCCTTACCTTATTAAAAAATATAAAATTACTGCAATAGGCGTGGTCTCAAATAGTAAGGTACTGTCGTAAAAATGATCCATAATCCAAAGATATCCTTTTATTTGCGTAGGAAAGTAAACACTTTGTCTAAAATATTTGGAATGATCCAATTTAGGTCAAGTACGCATTGTTTTGTTCTCTAATTTGTTGTTATTTTAAGGAAAATTTCACTAACGCTTTCTCAAAAAAGTCCTCGTTCTTAACGGCAAAAACCCCCACCTGATTATCTACCTTGCCGTGGTGTGGGGGCTTATCACTAAAGGATAATCGACCCCGTCATTCCCTCTCACCAATCCAACTCACATTTTCCATCATTCCCACCACACTCCAACCCCACCCATCCACTCCATATCCCCTGGGCTGGACATAAGGTGTCAACCGAACCGTGCCGAGATGTCGACCAGACTGAGAGCCCAGTTCAAAAATAGCTCAGTCGTAAACGGTGTATCCGGATACCTGGCGCCCTCCGGATCAGCTAGCCTTACCCGGGTACTGCGGTTCTCTGCTCAGGTGGACATTTAATTCTCCGCATCTCGTGGGAATCCAATGAACAATACAATTAAAATAAACAATGAGTCCGGATCTCATAAAAAACCGGACGGGGACGAAATCCCCTCTACCTCTAAGGCAGAAGAAACTCCGGCAGGAGTTGTCAGAAGACAAATCCGACAACAGGAGGCAAAACCCATCGACCAAGGCCTACAGAGACCGAAAGGTGGCCTTGAGAATTATAAAACGATGGGGCCATTTAACTGATCTAACAGAGAAGGCTAAAGAGTCGGTCGCCTGGGCGACAGGATTCCTAGCCCAGGACAATGAAAAAGCCAAGAGGCCTAGATCGTCCCCCGAGGAACCAAACCGAGAGGCTAAAAAGACTAGGCTGGGAGCACCGGCCAAGCCATTGAAGCCCTTCGGCGAGGTTGCGAGGGAGTGCCTGACGGTCGCAATTATAGATGATAGCGACCCAGACGGCAAATTGACGGCAGAAAAATGGAAGAAGGTCGACCATGCATTATCGGCTAACTTCCTAAAAATTGCTAGGAAGAACCCTGGACCACCGCCCATCTGCGATGACGCTGGATGGTATCAAGGCAGGGTCAAACTATTAAGCTGTGCCGACGAAAGATGAGTTGATCTTTTGAAGGCTACAGTTACTGAAATAGGGGAAATTTGGGAGGGAGCTAGGCTCAAGGTCGTAACCAGGGAGCAAATCCCTTAACGACTACGAGCTAGATGTTGGGCCCCGCTGGCACCAGATAACCCCCTCGAAATTGTTGAGACTATCAACTACTGCAATCCCAATCTCCCAACAAGAGATTGGAGAATCGCTAAGCTGGAGGAACCAAAGGGCCAATCAAGACAGGCAATCATTGTATTGAACTGTGAAGCCCTGGAACCTCTGGCCCAATGCGACCACTATATTAGGTTTGGCTTCAAGAAAGTCAAACTTACTATATATAAAAAGGATGAGAATGTGCCACCATCCGGCAAAGAAAACACGACAATAACCGAGGTCGAAAACGAAAGGTCGAAGGAGCAGGAACCCCCAATCCCCTCAGGGAGCAAGGGCCCTGCGACGGTCGGAGCTGAAACCCCAGCAATATCCCTGGTGAATACAGACCAGGAATCATTGCTCGACTCCGGAAGCGAGGACTACTCTACTAGCTCGCCGATGGAAGACGATCTCCTGGATTCAGATCTGGAAGATCTGAACACCACCGTGGTGGAGTTTAATCGAATTAATAACAGCCATGATGCTGAGATTAATTCAGATTAACCTCCATCACTCCAAGGCGGCAACCGCGAATCTTCTTCTCAGGCTAGCTAAAGGAGAAGAAGACATAGCCTTAATCCAGGAACCTTGAGTACATGAACACAAGGTTCTTGGATTAAGAACTTCAGCCTACAACTTGTTCATATCACAAAAAGAAGGTAAGCCCCGTACTTGCATACTTGCTAAGAAGTCCCTAAACGTTTACCTTCTCCCAAATTACAGCTGCCCTGACACCACAGTGATTGCCATAGAATCACCAGGGCACAAACTCCGGATAGCCTCCACGTACATGGCGCAGGAAGAGTCCATTTCATCGGACGAAATTAAAAGACTGGTCAGTGACTCGTCGGGACACCAAGCTGGGCTCCTCATCGGTGCGGATGCGAATGCGCATCACACAATTTGGGGCAGCAGCGATATAAACGAAAGAGGTGAGTGTCTTATTGAATTCATTCTATTCTATAATCTTAACATTTGTAACAAGGGTCATACACCCACATTTATTACTAAAAACCGAAGGGAGGTACTAGACTTAACTCTAGCATCCCCCTCTCTCGCTAATAGAATAAGAGAATGGAAGGTCTCTGAAGAACATTCCTTCTCGGATCATCGATATCTGGTTTTCAACCTAGCTCTTGAGGTCCCAACCCCAATTGACTCATCCTGCAACCCAAGAAGAATTGATTGGGAGCGTTATAGAGCCTTCATTGGTAACTCTATAGTAAAGAGGACCCCTGATACCCCGCGGTCCACGTTAGATATAGACCAAATGGTCGACACTCTAACAGTTACTTTGGGCAACGCACGGGTCAACAGCTGCGCAACCCACAAATCAAGAAAGAACTCTTACCCTTCTTGGTGGAACGCAGAGCTAAGAAAGCTCCGCAGGGACTGTCGAAAACTCTTCAATAAAGCAAAGAGTACAAGTAACGACAGAGACTGGAGCCTGTATAAAGTTTCACTCAGAGTGTACAAACAAACCCTGAGGAAAGAACAAAGGCTGTCTTGGAAACTCTTCTGCAATAGCATGGAGAAAATTTCAGACGCCTACAGATTGAGAAAAATACTCTCGAAAGATCCACAATCTCCGAGCTGCCTCACAGCGAACGGAGATTGGACAACATCTGAGGAGGAAACCCTAAATCTTCTCCTCAATACGCACTTCCCGGGCTGCTATGAACAGCAAGACCCAGTACACTCGCGAGGAAATCACCTCTCCTCCGCGATAGAGGAAAAGTACGACCACATTATCTCTAGAGAGTAAATCATATGGGCGTTAAAAAGCTTCAAGCCCTACAAATCGCCAGGTCTGGATGAAATTTACCCTATCGAACTCACACAAACTATGGAATGGACTGTACCATGGCTAGAGATTATCTTTAAAGGATGCCTAGCTTGGAGTCACATTCCAGAAAAGTGGAGGTGCGCAAAGGTACGTTTCATCCCCAAAGCCGGCAAAAACTCCCACTCTTCTCCCAAGGATCTAAGGCCTATCTGTCTATCATCCTTTGTACTAAAAACTTTGGAAAGGCTGATAGACTTGCACATACGCCACAATTTGAATCCGTGCCTAATTTCCAAGGCACAGCATGCCTACTGTAAGGGTAGATCTATCGAAACAGCCTTGCACACACTGGTGAGGAAAATCGAAAGATCAATCCATCTAAAAGAATATACTCTAACAGCCTTCCTAGACATAGAGGGCGCTTTCAACAACGTCACTCCCAAAGCAATAATAGAAGGGCTAAAAAAGCTAAAGGTAGAGAGGACTCTGACAGAACTGATCAACGAGTTACTATTAACGCGCAGGATTCAGTCCAAATGGGGAAGCCAGGTAACCACCAGAGTGGTTACCATGGGAACCCCGCAAGGTGGGGTCCTCTCACCTCTTCTCTGGAATGTAGTCGTTAATGAACTACTAATTAAACTGGAGAAAAAAGGCCTGGACGTTATTGCCTACGCTGATGACGTTGCCATTTCAATCTCAGGTAAATACCTTTCCACACTGAATGACCGCATGCAAACGGCATTCTCAATTCTTTGCAATTGGGCGCATAGCAACGGGCTCAGGGTGAATCCCCAGAAAACGGAGCTCGTGCTATTCACCAAGAAGCACAAAATCCCGGAACATTGCCCTATTACTTTGCTTGGTACCAGATTAAACTATTCCTCCAATGCCAAATATCTTGGCATTATACTAGATAGGAAATTAACCTGGAAAAGCAACACAATCGAAAGAGCTAAAAAAGCAACTATAGCTCTTTACACATGCAAGAAAGCCATAGGGAAAAAATGGGGATTCAACCCCAATATTACCCTATGGCTCTACATCATGGTCGTCAGACCCATACTAATGTATGGAGTAACAGTCTGGTGGACAGCACTGGACAAGACAACATACCTCAAGCAATTCGAGAAGGTACAAAGGTTAGCGTGTATGTGCATTACCGGGGCCCTCAGGTCCACCCCAACGGCTGCGTTTAACATGATACTTGACCTTACACCTCTCGATATTTTCGGCAAGCAAATTGCTACACAAGCGGTCATTAGACTTAAAGCAAACTCAAACTGGTCGAGCTATATCACTGGTCACTCCTCCATCCTGAATAACAGGTCAATTATGGCAGAATACACAGACCTCACAGAACCCACCACAGTCTTGGAAAAAAACTTTACAACGACCTACCCGGATAGACAAAACTGGACTCGCCAGACTCAACCTCGCAGAAACTGCGTAGACTTCTACACTGACGGGTCTAAAACCAGAGACGGGGTGGGTAGTGGGGTATTCTGCAAGCAACTTAAGCTGAACAAAGCTCTAAAACTACCAAATCACTGAAGCGTTTTCCAGTCGGAACTGTTGGCTATAAAAGAGGTTTTGTCTTGGCTGAAGTGGAACGTGATATCCACCACGG
Source organism: Eumerus sabulonum (assembly GCA_951905685.1). Lineage (NCBI taxonomy): Eukaryota > Metazoa > Arthropoda > Insecta > Diptera > Syrphidae > Eumerus > Eumerus sabulonum. The sequence goes on along the minus strand of OX645061.1, from coordinate 95,154,983 downwards.
ATATCCGCATTCTCACGGATAGCCAAGCAGCCATAAAGTCGTTGGAGTCCTACGTGTACGCATCAAAAACTGGCCTCGACTATCGCCTATCTCTTAACGAGATGGCTGAACAGTTCAACATACAACTTATCTGGGTACCGGGACACAGCGACATTCCAGGAAACGAAAGAGCCGACAAACTCGCCAAACAAGGAACGACGCTACAATCAATCGTGGCTTGTGAGGGTATACCCTTTGCAACCATTAAACACAATCTTATAAATCTCGCCAGGACCGAGACGAACCGGAGATGGACTCAGGGACATACCTGCCTCATCACCAGGCAAATCTGGCCCTGGCTCAACAGTCAACGGACTAGGAGTATTATCTCCCTAAAAAGAACTGACATCCACATAGTCATTGGTGTCATCACTGGACACTGCCTTATTGGCAGTCACGCGCAAAAACTAGGTATAGCTCCGAAGGATTTTTGCAGGAGCTGTCAGGACGAGGAGGAGGTGGAGTCCATTTATCACCTTCTCTGTGCCTGCCCTGCATTCTGCACAATCAGGAAACGATACCTAGGATCTTACTTCCTTAACGATCTGACCGAAGTTCAGCAAGTGGGGATATCTGATCTTCTTAATTTCCTAAGAAGCACTAAATGGTTCCACGAATAGGGGGTAAAACCCCTTCGTAGCTTCACAACGGGCCTTCTTGGCCTATGTGTGTTCTTCTCAATTTTCTTTTGGGAAGGCTACGGTCCTACCTACCTACCTACCTAACGGCAAAAAAACTAGGAGTTTTTCTTAAGGCGGATTTTTTCAACTAAAACCGTTCAAGGTGATCGCTTGGTACCAAGTTCGTCACTTTCGACAAGCCACATACAATTGTCAAGCTTAGAGGTCCGAACTCAGGTCGTGACTTCTGGTTCACCGCGATAAGACCACGTCCGCTTTCTCCTCAGGTTTTCGTAAGTGATCCACTTCTTGCCACCAATCACCAATGGCTTCAAAAATGGCTCGATTTGATTGCAATTCAGCAGCCAGCTCGAGAAAACGTCGTCCGACAGCAACGACGCTTTTGGAGGCTGGTACGGACTCCGTCAGTGGAAAAAAACATAAAATTAAGAAGCTTAATATATGATATATTTTAAGTCAACATTCATACCTTAGTCTATAATACATTTTAGTTAGGATCAAGGTAGAATTAGTTAGTTTTAGATAGATTTATATAAGTTTTATTGAAAACGAATATGCCATCGTCCGCTGAGTTTTTTTCAATATTTTCTGAGCAATAAATGTAAACGAAATACAATGTTAAATGTTAAGTAGGCGAAAAACATAAGTTAGGTATATTGATACCCTTATGTTAGAGTGCTTGCACTCCTACACTTACAGCCTAGAACTCACACAATCGATCGGGAATGGTCCTAATAGAAACAGAGGCATGGACAGAATTGAACTTAGCTGTGACAGCCTTATTGCTACAATCCTGTCTGCCTTTCATAATGCTTGCTCAGGCCGATGTCGCTGTACAACCCGTACAGTTCTTCATTAAATCTTCTCCTCCATACACCGTTTGAACAAACGGGACCGTAGATAGTGCGCAGAATTTTCCTCTCGAAACGACCAAGGGCATCTTCTTCCACTTTCGTTAAGGTCCAAGCCTCTGCGCCGTAAAGGAGGACTGGTATGATCAAGGTCTATAGTGTCACTTTGGTTTTCCGAGAGGGGGCTCTATTCTTAATTGCCTCTTAAGCCCAAAGCAACAGCGGTTGGCAAGAGTGATTCTGCGATTTATCTCAGCGCTGGTGTTGTTGTCGCCGGTCATCAGTGTGCCAAGGTAGACGAATTCCTTGACCACTTCGAATTCACATCCGCCCATGGTGAAATTCTGGCCAATACGTCGGTGTTGACCGTCTCTTTTAGATGAAAGCATGTATTTGGTTTTTCCCTCATTAACCTTGAGACCCAGCCGGCCCGATCTTTGGCCAGCCGCTTCCAGTGCCGCACGCCCAGTTGGTTGAGGTCCCTTTCTACCTGTGCGCGCCACCTTAAATGCGGTTGTCCTCTGCTGCGTCGTCCCTCGGAGTTGGAGTCGAAGACTCTTCGGCCTGAGCGTTGATGTCCATTCGCTCTGCATGGATCCGAAGACATCGAACCAGTCGTATTCGCTGTACAGCCCATACAGTTCTTGGTTGAATCTCCTCCTCCACACTCCGTTTACACAAACGGGACCAAAGACTGCACGCAGAATTTTCCTCTCGAAACGCCCAAGAGTCTCTTCATCCGCTTTTGATAACGTCCAAGCCTCAGCGCCGTAGAGGAGGACCGGGATGATTAAGATTTTGAAGAGGGATACCTTAGTTTTCGAGAGAGGGCTCTACTACTCAATTGCAAGAGCTATTCTGAGTTTTATCTCAGCGCTGGTGTCATTGCTGCTTGTCACTATCGAGCCAACGTAAACGAAATCCTTGGCTACTTCAAAAATATAGCTGCCGAAGGTGACGTTCTGACCAAGACGTCGGTGTTGCGCGTCTTTCTTGGATGACAGCATATATTTGGTCTCGTCCCCATTTACCCTTAGATCGTACCTCTTGTATCGGCCGCAGAGTCCCGCACAATCTTTTCAAGAATAATGTTAAAGAAACCACATGACAGTGCGTCACCCTGTCTTAAACCCTGTTAATCATCAAAGGGGTCGGTTAGTCGCGCTTCTCGTGCTCCATCTTTTTTCTTCTTAGAAGCGCATGCTACTCCCTCCTTTTCTGTTCATAGAGTTCACCGGCAGCTCTCGTCCGTCGATGCAATGTGGCCATGTATGCATTCTGTTTCTCTACATGGGCCGGTCTGCACTCATCATCAAACCATGGGCTTCTCGACGGTGGTGGGTCGAAACCGAGTACATCTAAGGCGGCCTCTCTTATGGCGTTCTGACAACGACTCCATTGCTGTTCTCTGGTTTCTGCAGATTGCATCGGGACTTGAGAGAGCTTTCCGACGTTCAATTTTGGTGTTGTTACTCGACTCCGTTGATTCCGAGAAGTTCGCATCCGTACCTTGGCTGCAACAAGGTAATGTCCGAGTCGATGTTAGCTCCTCGAAAGGCTCGGACATCTAGGATGCTGGAAGAGGGTCTGCCGTCGATCGCAATAAGATAAATTTGATTGGTTGTCGATTGATCGAAAGACCACCAGGTCCCCTTATGGATGTTGAGGTGTAGGAATCTTGTACTTGCTACTACCAGAATATGGCCCGCCATAAAGTCTACTAGACTAAGTCCATTTTCTGACGTGTTGTTGTGCGTTCTCTATTTTCTCTGTAGCAGTTTCCGTAGTAGATATCACAGTTTTTCATCCACTTTTTGCCTGGCCCATCCCATCGCACTTCTTGGAGCGCGGTAATGTCTCCCTTATAGCAGTCCAATGAGTTGACCAGTTATCCTGCTGCACCTGGTCTGTTGAGGGACCTAACGTTCCAGGTGCAGATCCGAAATTCGTTTCCTTTTTGACGTTTGCGGGGGTCGTCAACATGTAGTCCGTCCGTATCCGAGGCTATTGGTTGTCGACATGGTTACCCTCTTTTTTAACAAGTACTTATGTATGTTCCCTTTAAATACATTTGATCGTATGATATACATATGTATGACGTATGTGAACCTGTTATGATATGAACCGCTCTCAAATCGAGCTATAGTCCCGCAACTAGAATGTGTTTTGGCATACATGGCGTTTATGTAAAGAGCACTTTTTATAAAGCCTTCAAACGATAAACATCGCGTCGTTTTTTCTTTTCGTGGTTTGATGTCGATTTGTTTTATTTTTTTATTCCCGATTTGCCGATTTGCTCCTTTAATTTCCCAAAATCTCTCAATCAACCATGTTCTGTGTAATTTTATTTTTCCATGAGTGAAAGGGACCTACAATTTATTGCCGATTCCGAACGGCGAATTTTGAGAAGTTTTTTCATGACAATTAAACTACAGGAGGTTTTTGCCATAACCCCGCTGAGCAGGAGCACGTTCGGAGGCATGGCTGTTGTCGGGATTCCATCCCATGTTATCGCAGTCAGAGGCTGGCACACAAAAACAAGATTCCAAGAGTCCTTGTGTTAATTTACCACATGAGGTATCAATGGTCATGTCGACAAAAAACAAAATCACAGAAATTTAAAATTCAGCACAAGATGCCATTCGTATGAACAAGCAAACAAGCAAACGAAGACAAGGGGAAGAAATGAGACAAATAAACGAACGTTACATGTATGTATGTATGTGTATGTATGCTGGCGTCACAATCCATGAAGGACCAAAGCCGAGCTTCTCTCAATCACCCATGCTGTGTGTGATTTCATTTTCCCATAGGTGAAAGAGACCGACAGTTTATTGCCGGCTCCGAACGGCGAATTTCAAGAAGCTTTTAATGACAATTTTACTACAGGGGGGTTTGTCAGAACCCTGCTGAGGAAACCACCGTGAAAACACGTTTGATGACATGGCTGTGTCGGGATTCGATCCCGTGTCATCGGCGTCAGAGGCGAACACAACACCCACTGCGCCACCGTACTCTCACGTTACATGTAGGTATCTGCGAATCTGAAATTAAAAATATGGATATGCCCTATTCCATCAGTACGTCACTGTGAGTATACCGTACTAGGAATTGTCTCAACAAACATATTAGCCTCTACCAGATCATCTCTTCATTTTTTTTTTCTATTCCATTTTCTAAATAATCGAACTTCAAGTTCGTCCAGAGGTAACTACCTATTTCCTGATTTCCGCACATTGCTGGTATCCTCCGCAAAGAAAATGTCTAACTACCCCCGGTCAAACATTTTTCAAAAAACCTTTTAGTAATCAAGGCCAAAGAACATACTGACTTTTATATGAAATTAATTACTGCCTGCTCCCCCCTCTTGTTCTGATTAGAAGTAAATTCGAACATTACTTGTAGCATCACCGCAGCTGTTGAATTACTTGTAATGTCATTTAAGAATACATATATCAAGATGAAAGCTTACTGATTAAGAATGCCGTGGAAGTCACACATGTACATATTACCCGTATCCGTGTGGGGTAGCGAAGTGATGTTTTAAGTTAATGCGAATAAAGAGAATGATCTCGCAGCTCACTATATTACCGTTGTTTCCTCAAGTTCGAACATCCAAAAGAAGGAAACCGTACTAAAGTTATGCAGATAGTAAATTAGTAAAAGTTGCTCTATTTCTTTATTTCGCGGCGCCTCATCTCGGCGGGGTACTTGCTAAACCCCCCGTAGTATACTTCCCGACTCGCGCCGTTTCGGAATCGACTTAAACACACACAATATTAGTGACCGAGAGAAGCTTGGCTGTGGGCCTCATGGCCTGTAACGATACCAAAGAGAAGAAACAAGAAACTATCGAGACCACGATGGATGCATTCCAATTGTGAACGCAGAACAGATTAATGTATATAAAAAGGCATAGGGACAGGGAAAAAGACTATTTGCATTTTATCCTAGATTTTTTGCACTAAACTAAAGCTGAATTATCACCTAACCTAACCTAACATATTACCCACTTTTCTGAAATGTTCGAAACACGTTTCTGCCGCTTCTCTCTGTCACATGGTGTACGCTCTGTACGCTGAGGTGGCTACCCGACTATGCGCGTCAAGGTACAATTAATGCTTAGGCGCCGTTTTCACGCCACAAAACTCGTGAAACCTAAAGGGTGTGAAGGGCGCTCTTCACTTAAATCCAGCCTGTGGAGTTAAGAAAACTGTTTCCGTTGACCAAGCTGAGGTTGACTGCCTCTGAGAGGTCGTCGAGGGAGTATTTGCCAAAGGCGCTGAACCTGTGACTTGAAAATAGTGCAGGGTTACCTCTGCGTGAGTGTTATGACAACCACGGCCGTAGGCCATACTGACTTGCACGATTCTAGCTTTATTAGAATGGTGTCTACTAAGGAGTTCGTTTGTTTTGTTTTTTTGAATGAGTGACATGCTTTTCTTTGATGAATCAAGTTGATTTGATCCACCTATATTGAAAAAGTGTTGCAGGATGTTACCTCTGAGAAGGTTCAGCGACAAGTCAACAGTTTCAGTAGGGGATTTTTTTTTTGCATTGAGCCACGCATTAATCATGCGAATACAGTATGTCCACTTGCAACATTTCTTTTGTTAAAGAAATGTCCCCATTGGCGACATTGTTGTAATTGATGTTGGTCACGACAAACTGAGTTGACTCCAAGTCTAACACTATAAAGATTACGAAAAGCAGTTAATTTTGAAACGCATTTTTTAAATACCTCTAAGCAGGTTGAATGTTTATGTCCAACCCGTACTAAATATCAATGGAGGAAATAAAACTTCCTTCTAAGCTATTCTGAGTCACGGCTTTTGTTTCATACACTGCCAAGCACCACTCCAATGAAATAAGTTACATTCTCGTATCTTGCTTAGCAGCAGTATAACAGCAATTTCATGGAACCATATGATTAAGGGCCGAATTGCCAAGCATTTATGAAAGTTCAGTTGGTTCGTGTTAAGCACATGTTTTTTTAATGACCAGCAGGAAACGTAGTGCGTAAAAAGCACACCTGCTTTTGCTATGCAATATGGAATCACAATCCTGCATATATAATCAGTATACGACTGCGATAAGCTGCTGGAGGTGTTGTGATCATTCGGATGTATGAATTACTGCCTTTGGCTCCTTGTAGCACTTAAGCCTTCATACATTCTAAGTGACCATTTCGTGCAAGACTATTTAGCACAACAGTTTGACTATTTCAGAAAAGAATATGAGGTTCGTTAAGAAGATTTTCTTAAAAAGTTAATATTCAGTAGGTTTGAGCAGGGTATTTAGTCCAAAATAAATATTAAGGCAGTTTTTATTCAAGTTTTTTCTGCCCTTTGCCTATTTTGAGAGGTAGTCCTCATAGTTTAAGTGGCTGAAATAAAATAAAATCAAGTCTTTTATATTCAAGTCCCAAAATAGACATCCTTTTACTATAACGGAAATGACATTAGAAACACTTCATATGTAGGTCACGAAGAAGATAGCAGTTCTTATATTAAACAACTGCAGAGTCAGAGGTGTGTCCTGTTTGTGAATTGACCTCATTCGTACCTGCTTCTCAGAAAGCAAGCAAAAGAAAATCTGGTGAGAGTCTATAAGTATACAGTTGGATTCAATAACAAACAAACTTTCGCCTTTCACGTAGAGATAGAGTTTTTATTTGGACGTAAAAGCGATATTTATTAAAATTCTGTGGCCGAAGGTATCGTAGATTGACCGCCACAGGATAATAGCTCTGATAACAGTCTCCCAATTTCGTAATGTTAACATCTCAATCAGACATTTGCAATCCAAGAGGTAGGTGTTCATTGAAAACACAAAAAAAGTTGCCCATCAGTGGTAATTGATTTCAATAATACTGATGTTATTGGTTTTCTTTTATGGATATCGAAAAGAAATTTTAACGTGCATGTTGAAGGAAATACTACACTTTCATCTTAGCCATAAAACCGAGAATTGATGTCCGCATTGTTTGTTCGGTCCATAGGAAATAAGACCCTTACAACTGCGCCAAATATAGGGGAATAACTCCCCTTAATATCGCTGATAAGATCTACTCTGCGGTACTGTGTGAACGCCTGAAACCATTCGTGGACCATTTGATAGGTAAAGGATTTCGTCTTCCTCGGCTTACTGGCAACAAGCGGCAATGACACCAGCGCTGAAATTAGACGCAGAATAACTCCTGACAACCGCTGTTTCTTTAGGCTCAAGAAGCAACCGAGAAGTAGAGCCCTCTCTCGAAAATCTAAGGTAACACTATAAAATCATATTTATCCCGGTCCGCCTCTACGGCGCAGAGGACCTTACCTAAAATGAATGACCAACCTGGTCGATACGAGGGAAAACTTTAACGTACTATTTTCGGTCCTGTTTTTGTCGCTTTACAGCGACATTGGCCTAGTACGACGTCTAAGAAACCAACGTCTAAGATGGCTAGGCCATATAGAGCTAGGCTGAGGGACGACGTTACAGAGAACGGCCAAATCTAAGGTAATGCACACGGGGGGAAAGGAATCTCAACCAACTGGGCATGCGACATTGGAACGTATTCATTTGGTATTCTGTTTGTTTTTGGACATATACTACTAGACAGAGAATTTATGGTCTCGGTACTATAGGATGTTTGAGTTGTTTGTTCTGGGATTAACAATTCCGCAACGACGTGTCGCCCTATGATGCAAACTTCGGATTGAAAGCATAATTGGACCGTGAATATTTGCAAATATAGCTAACCAGGTAGATGCAATCATTTGCGAGCGTATTGTAAGAAGTGAATATGCCAAAAAATCCAACAAACAGTCTTACTCTTACTTGAGTCATTTCTTGATTTCCGATTGTGATGATCAGAATAAACTGCCCAATGCAAGAGATGACTATGCGTAAAAATCCAAAGTTTGTTATTTATCGAAAATACTAGAAAACTATAAGATAGTTGACAGCCAACATCTACGTATTTCAAAGATTGCCTGAATACCAAACATAGTCCCAAACAACGTTTATCTTGCACAACGTCGGTGCTCGATTGAGTCATAGACTCTTCTCTCCATTTAAATAACTATTTGCTCGCTTTGATTTCGTTAGTGGGTGTGTGTGAGATTATATATATATATAACGTTTTGACCACTTCCACACTATTTGACGCTAGTTTGTGCCTACAAGTTAGACATTTCTAGAGCAGTATTGCATGTACACTCAAAAACAAAAATTTCAAGAAATTCATGTGTGCCAATGATTAAATGTAATATTCGTCCGTACTGATTCTGAAACTGGCCTATCCTCGTTTCGTGGAATCATTTTATGAAATGAATTTGCTTAAACACATATGTAGTTCGGGGTGAACCTGGGCCTCGGCTAATCGGCTAGCAGGCGCAATACATCGCAGTGGCGTATTGCATATATATACATAAAAAAAAAAGACAATAATTCTATAACTATTGCACATGATAGTCTAATATTTTATGGAGTTATATCATAGCTCCAAGCACACCAAACAACCTCATACAACCTCACAATGCACAAGATCTACTATTATACATTTGTCATAACTCGTTGCTATTACCTACAAGTCAGGTTCATCGACTTTTTGCCGAAAATTTATTAGTAAATTTCACTAGCGCTATTGTTATCCTTATCCCCGAAGAAACCAACTAGATAAAATAGTCCTGCTTTAAAGGTTTAACAATAGCATGTGAGAATACTTCGATCCAATAATCTACTTAGCTTTTATCCCATCTTCGCAAAGTAGAGCGCCAGTGCCAAATCATGTCCTTGGAAAACACTGAAAAAGCGAGGTAACTACCACCATTTAACTTTTGGTTCATCCATAATTCAATTACAACCATTCCATGCTGTTGCTAAAACCACGTTTTTTGCCAACAAACTAGGAGAATTTTGGTAATGATTTGTGAGGGCGTAAGGTCATTGTCGCTCTGACAAAAATCGAATGCTGCATATTTGGCAGCAAACGAAAGAGGAACAACTTTCTGTGGAACAATTAATTCAGCTAGGGCCGGTAATTGCTCACGAGTATTCCTACTTAAATGTATGTGAGATTGTGATGTGCTAAGCGACTTTATATTTACGAGTATCACTTGGCTTGTTTTAATTTTAAGGATTACGAGTTGCATGAAACCGAAAGTTATTCTGGTGTCCTTGGCGATGTTCGAAGGTCGGTGGTACTTAAATGCAGCTGCTATTTTGGCACTTTGGTAAATTTTTAATTAGGTTCTGTAATGGATATGCAGCTCAATATTACGAGTAAAAGCACAGACACCATCATATGTATGCCGTCTTTTTCCACATTTTGTCGTTTTTGTTTTGATATTACCAAATATTTGATAGGAATTATAAGCTTAGAGGTCTAAAACGTATTTAGCTGGGCGCAATTGCAATTTATTTTGAGTGCAAGTCTCATCTTTCTATCATTTCAGTTTTCTTCTCAGGGAAAGGCGAATGGCGAGCCTCCTGCGCCAAAAAAACAGGATTAGTCGGTTGGGCTACGGCCTAGTAAGCCGTAACCGTAAAAAAAACCACAAACCCGAAACAACCACAATGCATGTTGACGACCCTTGCAGAAAACGAAAAGAGGACAATGATCTTCGGCTTTGTACATGGAATGTTAGGTCCCTATACAGGCCACGTGCAGCCGAACAACTTGCGGGCACCCTAGACCGCTATAAAGCGGACATAAACGCCATCCAGGAAATGCGATGGAATGGATCGGACATAAAGCGGATGAAAAACTGCGATATTTACTACGGCGACTGCTATAGGGAGAGAGAGCAACGATTATTTGGATGCGGATTTGTTGTTCGATGTGGACTAAGGCAAAAAAGTCCTAAGCTTTCGGCATGTGAGCGAACGCCTCATAACAATCCATATCAAGGCTAAATTTTTTAACATCAGCCTGATCTGCGTCCACGCCCCCCGGAAGACAAGGATGACTCCGCCAAAGATGAGTTCTACGATCTCCTAGACAGAACGTATGCCCAATGTCCCAGCTATGACATCAAAATTGTACTAGGAGACTTCAATGATAAGCAAACATAGCCTACACGACACCACATCCGATACTGGACACAGGCTGATTAATCTTACCACGGGGCGAAATCTCCTTCTAGCCAGTATGCGCTTCCCGCACCTCGATATACACAAAGGCACCTGGCGGTCTCTTGATCAATCGACTACCAACCAGATTGATCACATCGCGATCGACGTCAGACACTCCTCCACTATTCTTGATGTCCGATCTTTCCGAGGGGCTAACATCGACTCGGACCACTATCTTGTAGTAGCCAAGATGTGCTTACAGATATCATGAACGCAGCGGAGTAGACTAAGAATACAAAGTTATGACGTCGGAAAGCTACTATCGCCAGAAACCGCTCGTGCTTTTACCGATCGCGTCTCCCTTAAGCTCTCCAATACACCTCAATCCTCCCCGCTATTAATAGAACAGCAGTGCAGCCTTTGCAAGCAAGCCCTGAAAAGCTCTGCATCCGAAGTTTTGGATTTCAAGGCTACATCACGAAGAAACACCTGGTTCGATGATGAGTACAGGAGGATTCACACAGCAGGATGCATGTAAGGCCTCGCTGCATAAAGGAACAAGAGCAGCTCGTGAGCGCTACGAGTTAAAAAGAAGGGAGGAGCATAAGTTTCTTAGAGGAAAGAGGAAAGAGAACGAGAAGCGCGCGATTGAGGATTTGGAAAGGTGCTACTCCAGGCGTGACGTTCGAAAGTTTTATCAACAGATAAAGCGAACATGCCAAGGTTATAAAGCCATAACGGAAGCCTGCAGAGATGAGAACGGACACCTAGTAGTAGAATCGCAGTCGATGCTGAGGATATGGAAAAACCACTTCTGCAGACTGTGTAACGGCGATGTTAGTCAATATACCGCTGTCAGGCAGAATTATCCATTTCTAATCGGCGAAGACCGCAGAGAATTCTGTCCCCCTGACCTCGACGAAGTTAAGATTGCCATATCGAAGCTTAAGTCGAATAAAGCTGCCGGCGCAGACGGACTGTCTGCTGAGCTCTTCAAGCAGCTGGGGATGACCTGGTCAGGAGCATGCACCAGCTTATCTGTAAGATATGCAGAGGAAAGATATGGTCAGCATCGGATGCCCGATCCAAAAGAAGGAGTCCCTCTGATTGCGCCAACTACAGAGAAATAAGTCTTCTTAACATCGCCTACAAAATCTTCTCTGCCGTTTTGTGTGAACGCCTGAAGCCATTTGTAAAAAAGCTGATAGGTCCTTATCAGTGCGGATTCAGGCCAGGGGAGTCCCCCACCGACCAAATCACACTACGGCAGATCCTGGAAAAAACCAATGAATTTCAAGACGAGACTCACCACCTATTTTTCGACTTCAAAGCCGCATACGACAGCGTAATTAGGGACGAGCTATACAACGCTATGTCTATCTTTGCCATAGCTGCTAAACTCATCAGACTATGCAGGATTACATTGGAGAATGCTCGCTGCTCCATCCGAATCGGTGAACACCTTACCGATAGTTTGAATGTCAAAAAAGGATTTAGGCAGGGCGATGCGCTGTCGTGTGATTTCTTCAACATCATATTGGAAACGATTGTGCAAAAATCACTGGCCAATACAAGAGGCACAATCTATTTCAAATCCTCGCAACTCCTTGCATACGCCGACGATATTGACATAATAGGTAGATCACAGCGAGATGTCAATGAGGCGTTTGCGAGTATTGAGTTCGAGGCGGCGTAAGTTGTTCTGGTGGTAACCGAGGGCAAAACTAAACATATGCTGTCATCAAAAGAGGACGCTTACCACCGACATCTTGGCCAGAACGTTTGTATTGGCAGATATAAGTTCGAGGTAGTTAAGGACAACGACATCAGTTCCGAAATCAAACGCAGAATCTTTCTTGCCAATCGCTGTTTCTTTGGGCTCAGGAGGCAATTGTGTAATAGAGCCCTTTCCCGAACGACAAAGTTTACTCTATATAAGACCCTTATCATCTCGATCCTGTTGTATGGCGCAGAAGCATGGAGACTATCAAAAGCGGATGAGGAGGCCCCTTTTTGATTCGAGAGAAAGATTTTGCGCGTGATTTTCGGGCCTATAAACGCAGACGGGGGTTGGAGGAGAAGATTCAACCACGAACTTTACGGGCTGTACAGCGACATGAGCCTTGGCAGACGTCTACGGATTCAACGCCTAAGTTGGCTGGGCCATGTAGAGCGAATGGACAAAACAGCTCCAGCCCAGAGAGTCTTCGAATCCAACCCCGAGGGACGAAGAAGCAGAGGACGGCCGCACTTAAGATGGCGCACACAGATGGAAGGGGACCTCAGCCAACTGGCTGTGCGGCAATGGAAAAGACTAGCAAAATATCGTGCTAGTTGGAGGGGCATGTTGGTTGAGGCCCAGGTTCACTCCGAACTGTAGCGCCCATTAAGAAGAAGAAAAATAACTTTTTTTATGCTCTAATATTCAAGAGAATTGTTTATAACAAAAAGGAAATTAAATTAAATATTTTCTGAAATATAGTGACGTGGACAATTCTATATTTTTTGTCAATAATATCAGCGCGTGACTTTTTCCCATAGGCTTAATATGGTGATCCTTGTGGTCAATTAATATATTTTCTGTCGACTTAATATCAAAATTCGGGCTTCGTAACGACACGCAGAGTTTTATTTAGTTTTTATACATACGTACATACATACATTTACAGTGGCCCGCATGTTCCACTAAAAGAGTCGCGGGGGTAATGCGGGCACGCGAGATCTCCAGGCCACTCGATCCTCCGTCATCGACTCTAACTCATCAAGAGCTATGCCCAAGCGCACCCAGGCGAGTATTGGTATTGCATCCAAAGCACGCTTCGGAAGTCGTGATGATGGCTAAATTCGCCTCACGTGACCAAACCATCGAAGCATAGCCCTTTTTGTTCGGAGAAGCAGCTGCTCAACATTGAGCTGCCCGCGCACTGTCGTGCTTCTCACCCTATCCCGGCGAGTAACTCCCACAATAGCACGAATAATTCTTACTTCGGCAGCTTGTATTCGCGACTTTATTCTTTCGGTCATTACCCAAGTTTCATGACCATAGATGAGAGTTGGAACAAATACTGAGTTAAAAACCTCTAACCTATCTTTGACACCAAAGCTCGGTCTTCCTGATTACAACTTTTCCAAGCTGTTTCAAAATTGGCCCAGCTTGGCCAATCCTGCAGGAAAGCTCAGTATTACTCCTCCCATCACTTGTGAAGAAGACCCCGAGACACTTAAACTTCTCCACCTGCTTCAATGGGACTCCACTAACATGTAGAGTGCATTGGACAGGTGTTCTGGAAATAACCATAACTTCGGATTTGTCCACGTTAACCTTCATTCTAGCATCAGCACATACGGTCACAAGTCTAATGAGTGCGCGCTGCACTCAAAATCTACAAAGCAGCTGTAGATCGGTTTGGCGTACTCCCAAGCCTTCACGAGTACCATTCTTAGAGTGAAAAGCTGGTCGGTTGTACTTCTGCCGTGATGAAACCCGCACTGTTCATCCCCTATCCTAGAGTCGACTTAAGCTCTAGAACGCGCCTCCAACACCTAAGCGTAGACTTTACCGGGGACACTTAAAAGAGATATGCCCCTGTAGTTGGAATACTCCTATTATCCCCCTTTTTGAAAAGAGAAACAATCGCCCCAAGTTTGCCAATCGCTAGGTGTTTCACCGCATTCCCGGGCCACCTTGATGACACGAGAGAGCCCTCCCTCTTTACTCATTGCCTTAAGCATTTCTGGCCGAACTTCATCCACACCGGCGGATTTGCCAACTTTTAGCGATTCAATCGCTAAAATGACTTCCTCCACCGTTGGACTATTCTCCGCCACACTCAAGAATATAGGTCCGTCCCTTTCAGTGCTCTGTTCGGGATTGAGCAGCTCCGAAAAGTGCTCGTCCGTCTGCGTAAGATGTCCATCTCATTGGAAAGCAACACACCATCCTAGATTTAACTCCTTCGATTATGTTGAATTTCCTTCCTCTGAGCCGGCGAATGGTTTGCCAGAACACCTTTTTCGCCATTCAACTTCTCGCCGAACTCGTTCCAGGACTGCTCGCACAGCAAATGCCCAAGTTCTTCGCGCCATAGTGTATCGGTCACGAGAAGCAGAGTCCCCCAAGAGAATCCAGTCTCTGCATGCCTGCTTCTTCACTCTGCTGGCTTCTTCAACTCACCACCAGCCGCCACACCAAGCCGCTTCTCTCCACAAACATCACGTGCAGAAGCAATGACAGCTGTTGAAAATAGTCGCCATTCTTCCTCTACATGTCGTTTTTATTCTATAGACTTAGCGATTTTGTTGCCGCTAGTTATATAAAGGGCGCCGTGGCGCAGAGGTTAGTGTGTTGGACTCTGGCGCACGATGAGCGAGTTCGGATCCCGATAACACCAACGCCATCGAATGTTTATATCGCGGCGTCCCTCCTCGGCGGGGTACTGGCAAAACCCCCTGTAGTATAACTTGCCTGGAAAAAGCTTCTTGCCTCAAGCCGTTCGGACATTGCCATTTTAGTCTCTGGAAAATTTACGCAGGTCCTCAGCGATAGACTAAGCTATGCACTGATGTTAGTGGGTAGCTGGGTCAAGGGGCGAGGCCTGGGAGTAAATCCGGCGAAAACAGAGGTAGTACTCTTTACAAGGAGAAGATCTGTACCAAGATACACCTACCCCCGTACGAATGGTATAGATCTGATCCCTGGACAATCTGCGAAATATCTGGGCACAATCCTGGACTCCAAACTTAGTTGGAGAGAAAATATTGAGGAAAGAATCAAAAAGGCCTATGTGGCACTATATTCGTGCAAGGTAGCCTTTGGAAAGACATGGGGCCTCAAACCGAGGTTAGTACATTGGTTATACACTGCGGTAGTAAGACCTATCCTAGTCTATGGCTCGGTTGTCTGGTGGAAAGCGCTTGAGAAAAAGTGTCATCTTCAGAGTGTGTCAAAGGTTCAAAGGGCGGGCTGTCTGGCGGTGACGGGATCTATGAAGTCCACACCAACGGCGGCCCTTGAAGTCATGCTGAGCCTCCCACCCCTGGACTTGTACTGCGAGAGCGTCGCAACCAGAACTGCGCTAAGATTACAGGAATTAGGTCTCTGGAAAAAGAGTCCTCATGGACATGCATCAGTCTTGGATCGATGGGCCGTCTCGAGATTCAGAACCGTAACGGACTATGTCACCCGACTTCCTTCCTGGGAGAGGAGATTCTCTATTAGAATTCCCTCCAGGGAGGAATGGACCGGTGACATGGTACGCACGGAAAGTGAACTGGCACTCTACACCGACGGATCCAAAATGGATGTTGGCACAGGTGCCGGAGTCTACTTTGAGTCTCGGGATAAGCATCGCTCCTACAGGCTCGATGATGGATGCAGTGTCTTCCAAGCTGAGGTCTTCGCTATCAAGCAAGCGGCGGACCTGATCAGCAAAGAGAATATCACAGGAAAAAGGATCAGCATCTATGTTGACAACCAGGCAGCCATTAAGGCTCTGCAGGCAGCATGGATAAGATCCAAACTCGTCAAAATCTGTAAGGAGAAGTTAGAAGAGATATCCAATGTAAATGAGGTGACCCTTTGCTGGGTACCTGGTCATATGAATATCTCCGGAAACGAGAGGGTGGACGAGTTGGCTAGGGTGGGATCAGGTGCTAATATTGCGCAGATCTCAGCTGATGCCAAAACACCACTCAGTGCGCTCTACAGGGAGATACAGACGGAGCTATTGGCGAAAGCCAATAAGCGATGGTGTCGCTTAGATACATGCGCAACGGCGAAATTGACCTGGCCCGTCTATGATAAGAAAAGAACGGAAAATTTGCTGAAGTTCAATCGTGGGAACATTCGACTGGCAGTCGGTGCCCTCACCGGGCATTGCATGCTATCTTATCATGCAGCTCGACTAGGCCAGCCCTACAATGACTTCTGTAGAAGCTGCAGGGACGAAGAGGAAATTGAGTCCGTTCGTCACCTGCTGTGCGAATGCCCGGCGCTAGCCCAAAAAAGGAATATTTTCCTGGGAAGATACTTCCTTTCGGGACTAGAAGAGGTAGGTAATATCGGGCTGAACAGAATACTAGGATTTTTATCCTCGTCTGGCTGGTTCAGCTCGACAGTAAATGTATAGGTATCAACGGGTTAAACAAAACAGGTGGGCACAATGGACTCAACGTAGTCTACGTGAGCCTTGACTTTACGTCAATAGGGCACCCATATACCTAACCTAACCTAAGCCGTTCGGAATCGGCATTAAACTGTAGGTCCCTTTCACCTGCGTGAAAAATAAATCACACACAACATGGGTGATTGAGAGAAGCTTGGCTCTGGTCCTTCATGGGCTGTAACGCCACCAAAGAAGAAGAAGTTATATAAATATATGGTTAAGTTATTGCAGAACGTATTGTCGACTCTTTTAATTTGTCGGAAATGTGCAACCGATCTCGTTCTAGACGATATATTTAATTGAATCCACGCTTCAAAGTACTCAACAAGCGAAATTATTTTCATGCTTTACAACTACAACGAAGATTCTCTGTACCAATTTAACATAACTCTAGTTCAGTCTTAGGTAGGTAGGTAGGTAGGGTCGTAGCCTTCCCATAATAGAGAAGAACGCACTTAGGCCAAGGAGGCCCGTTGTGCAGCTACGAGGGGGTTTTATCCCCCTATTCGTGGAACCATCTAGTGCTTCTTAAGAAGTTAAGAAGATTAAGTATCCCTACTTTCTGAACATCTGTCAGATCGTTAAGGAAGTAAGAGCCTAGAGGTAACGCTTCCTTATACTGCAAAAAGCTGGACAGGCGCATAGAAGGTGGTGAATGGATTCAACCTCCTCCTCGTCCTGACAGCTTCTGCAGAAGTCATTTGAAACTATACCTAGTCTTTGTGCGTGACTGCCAATGAGGCAGTGACTTGTGATGACACCGATGACTTTGTAGATGTCAGTTCTTTTTAGGGAGATTATACTCCTTGTGCGCTGACTGTCAAGCCGAGGCGAGATTTGCCTGGTGATGACGCAGGTGTGTCCCTGGGTCCATCTCAGGTTCGTCTCGGCCCTGGCGAGATTCGTCAGATTATGTTTAATGGTTGTAAGGGGTACTCCCTCACAAGCCACGATTGATTGTAGCGTCGTTCCTTGTTTGGCGAGTATGTCGGCTTTCTCATTACCTGTAATGCCGCTGTGTCCTGGTACCCAGATAAGCTGTATATTGAACTGTTCTGCCATCTCGTTGAGAGATCTGCGACAGTCGAGACTAGATTTGGACTCCAGCGACTTTAAGGCAGCTTGACTATCTGTAAGGATGCGAATATCTGTGGTGGATATTACGTTCCACTTCAGCCAAGATAAAGCCTCTTTTATTGCCGACAGTTCCGCCTGGAAAACGCTGCAGTGGTTTGGTAATTTTAGAGCTTTATATAGCTTGAGTTGTTTGCAGAAAACTCCACAGCCCACCCACAGTTCAGTCTTGGTAGGTCTGGAATTTTTCAACGCAACTATCCTGAATAAATTGACGCGCGCAAGTTACGATATCAATAGATTCTCACCTTACTCCACGGGAAAATGCAGATATGCCAAACAGCGTCGTCCGGAATGCTGTAGCATCCGACTCGGATGAGATAAGAGAATTTGATCTGCTGAAGCAAAAGTACGCTGTCAGCACATACCTGTCTGCTTAACCGTGAGAACACAGAGTGATTGTCTGTGGTGTCGTCACTCTATCCGACACACAATCTCAGAATAATCATAGGAATAAGTTTTACTTTGTAACGAGCAGCCGACCTGAAGAGTCGTAATAAATAAATTCGTAAATATTCTAAAGAGTGTTTAATTGAAATATAACTGGCGCAGTCAAACGGAATCTTTTCTAAAGAAAAGAGATATTAAGAAAATAGAGTGAAGAATAAAAGTGGAAAAAAAAGTGAAGAGTAGAGTGAAAAAAAAAGAACAAAGTGGAAAACTAAGTGTTTTGCAAAAGCAAAAGAAAACAAAGAACAAAAAAAAAAAAAAACGAACCACTCCCCGGCCACAAGTAATTGTGATAATACAGTGAAATGGAAGACATGACTAGATTATTGCGTGAATTGCAACAAATAGTTGTGCGGCAAGAGCAGCAACTAGTACAGTTTCAAGAGCAACTGCAACAGCAGCAGCAGCAATTTATACAGTGCCAAGGTCAACTGCAACAACAGCAACAGCAACTAATACAGTGCCAAGGTCAACTGCAACAGCAGCAACAGCAACTACCCCAGCAGCATCAGCAACCAGTTCCGCAGCCAACATGTTTAAAATTAAGTGCAGAAAGTGTTTTGAGTCAGTTTAGACAACTGAAATCATTTAATGGAAGTGGAGATTATTCCCTTTCGTGTTTTCTAAAGTCAATAGAAGTCACATCGAAATTGTGCAACAAAGACGAAGAGCTGCTTTACTACGGTCGTCAAATTATAATGAACGAGAAACTGCAGGGAGAGGCTGGAAAATGCATACGTCAACTTGGAGATGACCCCGACTGGAACACCATCACAACCAGGCTTAAGCAACATTTTCAACCGAACAAAAGTTATGCTGAATTATTTAATTATGGTCGATCAATTAAGGTTAGTAATTTACGAGAACTATTTGAAGAATTTAGAAAATTAAGTTATGAATTAAGTGAATTGTGGGAATTCGATAGTAGAAAACCAGAAATTTATAAACCACAAAATGTAGATAGGGACCTTATAGAAATACTAATCGAAAAAATAGACGGTAATATTAGGGCTCATATCGGTGAATCGGCAACTATGGTCGACATATATAATAAATATGCTAGACTTAGATTGTTAGATGATTTTAGGTGCATAGATTTTCAACATAGGAAGGCTAAACCTTTTAAGTCCCTAAATAAATATTTGTCACCAACTTTGCGCTTTCCCAATTCAAATGTAACCACTCCCACTCAAAATCAATATTCGACCCCCTTTATTTCAAAGCAAAACTCTAGGCAGGATCATTTGAAATATAATAAGTATAATGATGGACCCCGCAATTCAAGAATACGAGTAACAACACGGTAGAAATGATGTCGGTTGGCAACATTGAGCAGGCCCCCATAAATTTTCAAAAAGAGCCTCGGGAATTCCATTACCAATGATCTATTTAACTATAGGTAAAAATAAAATCAAGTGCCTTATAGATACGGGATCTAGCACAAGTATAATCCGACCCGATATTTTAAGTGAATATAAATACATTCCTCTAGAAATGGCAGAATTTTTTTCCACTATTTCGGGGATTGTAAAAGTGGGATGCAAATTAATTACCCCCATCCCAGTAGAATTTCATACTGTAGGAACTATGACGTGGAGAGTCATGAATTTATGTGGTAGAAATTATGATGCTATTTTGGGCTTAAATATATTAAATCCATTTAAGGCAATAGTTAATTTGAAGGAAGGACAGCTAGAAATAGGTAAACACATTTTAGTTTTTCGAGATACTCAAAACTCCAGCCCATACGATATTAGTGAAGTAGTAACCTTGGAAGCCAATGCAGGCAATGTTATTGATAAACTAAAGCTTGATCACTTGAATTCTGAAGAATTCGCTTCAATTACTAACCTGCTAAAAAATAACCAAGAACTGTTCTTTAGGGAAGGAGATAGACTATCATTTACACACGAAATTCAACATGAGATTGTTACCACTACGAACAGTCCAATTTATTCAAAAATATATCGTTATCCCCAAATACACGAAAAAGAAATTGAATACCAAATTTCCGAAATGCTTTCGCAAGGAATTATAACAGAGAGTAATTCTCCTTATAATTCACCTTTGTGGATAGTGCCAAAGAAAAGAGACCATTCAAACCGGGAAAAATGGCGCATAGTAATCGACTATCGTCGTTTGAATGATGTCACTATCAGCGACAAATTCCCTATTCCCAATATAGAAAATATATTGGATAAATTAGGGAAGGCCCAGTATTTTACTACGATTGACTTGGCGAAGGGTTTTCACCAAATTTTAGTAAAAGCAGCTGACAGGAGGAAAACGGCGTTTTCTACTCCTGATGGACATTTTGAATATGTCAGAATGCCATTTGGTTTAAAAAATGCTCCTACGACTTTCCAGAGACTGATGAACTCCGTCCTCAGAGACTACATTAATAAAATATGTGTAGTCTACCTTGATGACATATTGATATTCAGTACCTCTCTGGAAGAACATCTTTTAAGCATAAGAAAAATTTTCGATAAGCTACGGGAAGCGAAGCTAAAAATACAGGTAGACAAATGCAGTTTTCTCGTCAAGGAAACGGAATACTTAGGACATATTCTTACGCCTGAAGGTGTACGTCCCAATCCAAGTAAAATAGAGGTCATTCAGAATTTAAAACTCCCCAAGACGCCAAAACAAATTAAATCATTTTTGGGAGTTACGGGATACTACAGAAAATTCATAAGAAACTACGCAAGTATTGCTAAGCCTCTAACGAAATATTTAAAGAAAAATACTAAGGTTAATGCTAACGACCCTTGTTTTATAGCAGCCTTTGAAAAATTGAAGGAGCTTATTACTCATCATCCTATCTTAAGATATCCTAATTTCTCAAAACAATTTAAACTTATTACTGATGCAAGTGATTTTGCCATCGGAGCTGTTTTAACTCAAGATGGACATCCTATTTCATACGCATCCCGTACATTAAATAATCACGAATTAAACTACCCAACAATTGAGAAAGAACTACTAGCTGTAGTTTGGGGTGTATCATATTTTCGTCCTTATCTTTTTGGTCGAGAGTTCGAATTACAAACTGACCACCAGCCCATCAAATGGCTTTATGCAAAATATTCCGGGAAAGATATTAATCCCAGGTTGCAAAGATGGTTGATTCAATTAAGTGAATATAATATTAAAATAGGTTATATAAAGGGCAAAGAGAATAGAATTGCAGATTTCTTAAGCTGGATCAATGTAGAAAACAAAGAAATTAATACATTGGATAATCCGAACATTATAGAAAAAGCAAAAAATAATTTTCCATGCGGATCTGAGACCCAGAGTGCCTCCCATGGATCTGTGACCGTTCAAACTGCTCATTCACAAGAAGAAAATGTTGACGATCACATTTCCATTTTGGACACCATAGTTAATAGATTCCAGAATCAAATAATCTTCGTAGAAAGAAAGGGAAAAGAACACGAAGCTGTCTTTGGTCATAAAAGAATATACATTGATAGGAGAGATATGGAAAGTAACTGTATTTTTGATATAATAAGAAGGCATTTTAATGGTGGACGAGTAGCGATCTATACCGATCTGAGTGATCATGAGTATAATAAACTGCAACAAGAATTAAGAAAGTTGTTTCCCAATCGCTCTAGTTATAAGTTTATTAAATGTACCTTTTTCGCCTCTGATATAGAAGATGAGGGAAGGTTAAAAAAGCAAATAGCATTGTTTCATAAACATGAAACTGGCCACTCAGGTATTATTCCTACATACGAAGGAATGAAGAAAAAGGTATACCACCCCCAGTTAAAAACATTCATTTGGCAAATCATTAACAATTGTGATATATGTTCTTCTGCAAAGTACGATAGACGGCCAATAAAAAATAAGTTCTCTTTAAGCGAAACTCCATCCACAATAAATGAGATTGTTCACATTGATACTTATGTAAACAGTAAACAAAATTTCATACTCTTTATCGATACGTTTTCAAAATTTGCTACTTGCTTTCATCTAGAAGATAAGAATAGTCGTACGTTAGTCGAAAAATTAAAATTATTTATTTCCATTAAAGGAAAAGTTAAACGGTTCATCTTTGATAACGAGTTCAATTGCAATAATATCAGAGAATTTTGCGACAAAGAAAACATTGCATTTCACCTGACGAAACCGAATAGTCATACAGGAAATGCAGATGTAGAAAGACTGAATAATACTATTACAGAGAAGTTAAGAGCCCTGAACTTAGAAGATAAACAACCAATTAGAATACAAATATTAAATGCTATAATTCTATATAACAATTCATATCATAGTACAATTAAATGTAGTCCATCCGACGTAATTAATAATAAAGTGGATTTGAAACTAATAAAACAGAGAATAGAAGATAAAAAGGAGAAGATCATTAGTAACAGGAATAAATATAGGGAAAACTTTGTAGAAACTCGTACAACTGGTTTTATTAAAAATTATAAAGCTCTTCGGCATAAAAATGAACCTAAATTTAGAAAATTCAAATTAGAAAATGTTCATGAAAGTAACATAAAACGTCCTTTTAAATTTACAGGTGAACTTACTACTAATCAGCCTAATTGTAGCCATGCTACAATTAGTACAAGCAAGACTTACCATTGATAACATCGACGCAAAAATGGGCTTTGCTGAAATTAAAGTAGACGAAGTTCTAATAGCCAACAAGTTCGACACTATTTTACATATAATTCATCCTCAAGAGTTGTTTAACATTGTTCTAAAATTAGAACAAAACATTAAAAAGTTTAACCTTTCTAACGAGAATTCCCTGACAGAACAAACCCTTTCTCTGAAAAACCAAGTGATGACCTTGCTCCCACACAGAAATAAAAGAGGTATTTTGAATGTTGTTGGAAACGGTTTGAAATGGCTTTTTGGTACTTCTAACGAAAATGATAGGATTGAAATTGAGCAAGAATTAAGAGTGAGGGAGGAAAACAACCACAACACAATAAAAGCGATAAATCAACAAATAAAGATCAATAAAAACTTTAATGATTCTATTACCTTTCTTAAAGATATTATAGAGTCAGACAGAAATATTATTATAAAGAAACTTAAAGATATGCAAATGTTGGAGGCACAGTTGATCGAAAAAGAAATTTTTCTAGAACAGCAACTTAGGATTAATGCATTAAGAGAAAAAATAGGCCAAATTCAAGACAATATTATTTCAGTTAGATTAGGAATTATACATCCTAATATTTTCAGTAATGAAGAAATAAATGTTTATAAGCTAGATTTAGAAAAATTGAGCAACACAAGAATAGGCTTAGCTAGGTATATAAATGATGCAATAGTTTTTGTAATTAGAATTCCCACAGAGTTCACCAAAGCTGACAAAAAACTTATTGTTCCTCTTTCCAATCTAAATAATAAACAAATTGATCAAGATATTGAATATGTTATTCGCATGAACAATAAAACTTTAACTTTCCAAGATAATTTGAATTTACAAGAGTTACAATCAAGTAATAATTGTATATTTAAAATGAATTGTAAACTAATTGATAGTCCTGAAGAGGAAGTAATTACAATTGAAAATGACTTTCTCGTCCTGAACAATATTAAAAATAAGACATTCAAAAGCACTTGTGACGAAAGGAAACTTGTCCTTTCTGGTAACTATATTATAAGTTTTGCAAATTGTACACTTAGATTCTGTAATAGAGACTTTAGTAATAATGTATTTGAATTCGTAGAACGATTTGTCATACCATATAATGATAACGAAACCTTTCATGATGAATTGTTGTTAAATTTCGATGAAATTAAATTAAAGTATGAACAAAATATAAAGGAAATAAGCGAACTAAAATATCATAATATAGTTCAATACACTATAGGATTAAGCTCATTAATTATAATCACAGTTGTAATACTCCTAATTAAATGTTTAAAAATAAGAAAGATTCGGGAGAATCAAAAATCTAGGGAGGGAGGAGTTACGATATCAATAGATTCTCACCTTACTCCACGGGAAAATGCAGATATGCCAAACAGCGTCGTCCGGAATGCTGTAGCATCCGACTCGGATGAGATAAGAGAATTTGATCTGCTGAAGCAAAAGTACGCTGTCAGCACATACCTGTCTGCTTAACCGTGAGAACACAGAGTGATTGTCTGTGGTGTCGTCACTCTATCCGACACACAATCTCAGAATAATCATAGGAATAAGTTTTACTTTGTAACGAGCAGCCGACCTGAAGAGTCGTAATAAATAAATTCGTAAATATTCTAAAGAGTGTTTAATTGAAATATAACTCGCATACTAAAAGGATGGTACGGAAATTAAAAATACATTCTTTGAGTTTTTTCCTTCGCTCCTTTTAGTCAGAACTCAATTTTACGTAAAAAGATGATGAAGTTTGCTCAGAAGCAATATCACTCCGGCATGGAAATCTTCATCGCGAGGCCATGCTAAAAGTCCTTATGATATACGGCACGGTAGCCTGACAATTTATCTTTGCGGTAAATTAATACTTTTGAGAGCAAAATCAAAAATCAATTTGAGTTGGATAAGAAAGAATCCGGTCGATTTGGCTAATGGTTTATATTAGTAATGGAACAGGGCTGTAAATGTTGGTCTCTCTTTCATCGAAGGATTGGCTTACATTTCTATAGATTCAATGCAAGTTCCATTAAATATCATTCATATTTTATTGAATCCCTTTGCTGGTAGTTGGCAGTAGTATTCAGAGTAGCTCCCCGAGTCCCATGTGAACCGGATCACATGACACAGTGCAATTACACAATAATCCGTGGAGAATAAGGGATTTTTGAAGTTTAATGCAGGCGATGATTAATTTTGAATTCGCCATAAAAGGGTTGATAATAGATTAATCTGTCTCGTAAAAGGCTTTTTCTCCTCGATTTTTATTTCGCTTTTGTATTGTTTATAAAGTAGCGAAAGGGCAGTAAATAATTCAGTGCTGGTCTCTTGTGGAACTTTTTGAACTTTTGCTGTAAAACTGTTTTTTGATGGACAACATTATAAGTATTTGTTAAAATTCGAAATAATCCTTGTTTGGTCCCTTTGTGTGGAATACATTTACAAAAATAGAGATATAGATTACTCGTATAAAAAGGGTTTAAAAACGAGAGAAAAAATGTCAGAGTGGTAAAGTCTCTTATGAAATTTCTCTTCCATAGCAGACTGAAAATAACATTAAAATTCATTTTTTAATTCTCAGCCACATATTCAGAGCGGCAGCTGATCATATAAAATTAAATTGAAACATTAAGTCATAAAACGATTGGAACCCTTACAGTAATAAAAGGAACTTAATACCTCGTAATAAAGCATAGTTAGTTCAATCAAAATTCGATATAACCCTTTTCATTAATCTCAAGCTGTACCTAATTAAAACCATGAACAAAACTCAATTGCCCTCTTATCTTTAAGCGTCGTAGCTCACTTCAATTTTGTATTAAAAGGTTGAAGAGTAGATACTTGCTATTCTACTCTCATTTTAATATTGTAGTTTACCGCATACATACATATACATATGTTCGAGACCTTAATTGAATTAGTTTGAATTGATGTTTCCTTGCTTCTTCCTTCCCTCCCTTTCAGTTACTGGTGTAAAATTATTGTTAAGTATGGGACAAAAGTAACACACAACCTTGTCATTAAAAATGCTAACTTTTCTGTGACATTGAGGCAAAAGTAATGGGGTTATCAAAGGTCCTTAAGTAGAGAGCAAGCTTTACGAGGTCGTCTTAAAAAATTACAATTGGGAATGGCTATACTGTTTTTAGAAATATACATATATAAAGATCCTCATACTTTTATAAGCGTTTGAACTAAATTTCGAGGCACTCAAAAAAGCGGAAAAAAGAAAAAATACGAAATAAATAAATATAACCAAAACAGTGCAGTGTTAAGATTACACCACATCGCGTGATCGTCGGGCAGTCCACCCGCCTCCTTCCCTTTTCGGCGTGTGTTGGCACTCACACACCAAATTGGGTTGTGAGTGCGATTCTGTCGTTGAAGCAAAACTTACTACTCTAAGGGCATAATACCTACGGTAGTTAATTTTTCCATTGTCGACGACGAATCTTCACTTCACGGCTCTGCTTAGTTGGTGTTGCGTCCGAAATGTACATTTCTGCAACATTCGTGGGTTAAGAAAGAATTTCTTTGCCAGGAACAAATCGGCCTTTTTTGGCACTTTGTGAAACAGAGGTTGAGGAAAAGTCTGATCCTTCTGATTTTAGTCTTCCTGGATATAGCTTAGTGCCATTATTCGTTTTTCACCGCGGTCTCGCCATCTATGTTAGTAGTGATATTGCTTTCAAGCTGCTTCTGCAGTACAGCAAAACATCCACTTCGGGATTAAATTTTTTATGGCTTAAATTCACCCTTCGTAAGCACATAATTCACTACTGTTTTCTTTATAGAAGCCCAAACCTGGACAGAGACCTCAGGTTGGGCGCGTTTGATGCACTGTCCGACATCATCCAAAGAATTATTTCCCTGTTTCCTCGCACTGAAACGTTATAACGAGGGATTTAATTGTTCACAATTCTCGGTAGCTTCAACAATCTGGACAGACAACACCCGAGGGAAGGTATGTCGAAATCTTCGCTGAGTTGATCCAATTAACTCAGCTTGTGAATGAGCCATCCCGTATCGCAGATGTTGCCAGTCATACACCCTGGACTTGTTTCTTACATCTCAACCTGACACACTTTGGATGTATTATCTCCTCTAGGCTCGTCTGATCACTGTGTTGTATTAGCTGAATTTCCATAATCGCTCCACTCAGTTAAAGAAAAAGCTCCCAAAAGAATAATATTGGTTTATAAGAAAGCTAATTGGTGCGGCCTTAACAACTTCTTTCGGAGCTTTAACTGGTTTTGTGTCTTTGATGTATTAATCCTAGCTTCAACCCTGTTATCTATAATTACGAACAACCAATAGTAAATACCCGTTAAGCTTTGATGATCCCTATTGTGTCACTGCGAAGTTAATCCTTGCTGCAAACCCCTTCGTACAGTTGCTATTCCCCTCCTTTTCGATCCTGATAGGGATATCAAATGTTGCAACAAATTCAATTGCTGTGAAATTAACTTTCGATCATATCCCACAACCAATAAAACACTTCCAAGCACTGATCCCTATTGGGTCCTTGATATATTAATCCTAGCTGCAAACCTTTTTCCAATCATTTTCCCATAACACACTTCCAAGCTTTGATCCCTATTGTGTTCTTGATAATTATTGTTATTCACTTTTTCACCTACTTGCTGTCAAGTAAGATAATTGATTTGAATTCAATGGACATTTTGATGATCAACTATCTCATCATGGAGATTTTTGATCATCAAAGTAATATGCCTATGACCCGCCTGCAACCAAGATCTATCATAATGCAAAAAATCATTTCAATCGGATTAGCCGTTTTAATGTGATCACTGATGAGGTAACATACAACGCTTGGAACCCTTCGTGCGCGAGTCCAACTCGCACTTGGCCGTTTTTTTGTTTTTGTGCTGTGAGGCTTTGTCTGCCTCCTGCTTTTCTGCATGAATCTCGTCATCGAGACCAGGTGTTTCGTCGTGATGGAGCTTTTGAGGCCCAGCACTTCCGTTGCTGTGCTCTTAAGGGCTTGCTTGCTCCATTGTTGCTCTACTGACTGAGTGGAGGATTGAGATGTATCGGAGAACGTAAGGGAGACGCGGTTGGCAAAGGTACTGGCGATCTCCGGCGATAGAAGCTTTCCCACGTCATAGCTTGGTGTTCTTACTCTACTCCGCGGTGTTCGCGTTATCCGTTGACGTATCTTGGCTACTACAATATAGTGGTCTGAGTCGATGTTCGCTCCTCGGAAAGTACGACCATTAAGAATAGTGGAGGAGTGTCTGACGTCAATCGCGCTGTGATCAATCTGGTTGGTGACTGATTGATCTAGCGAACACCAGGTGCCTTATGTATATTGAGGTGGGGAAAGCGTGTGCTGGCTAATAGAAGATTTTGCCCCGTGGCGAGGTCGATTAGCCTGTGTCCGTTATCGGATGTGGTGTCATGTAGGCTGTGTTTGCCGATGACCCGTTCAAAGATGCTTTCTTTACCCAGCTTAGCGTTAAAATTTCCAAGCAACAACGTGACACGAGAATTATACATATATAGTAGATTATACAAAGCATTTAGCATGTTTGTGAAATTATTAAAGTTTACTTCCTGCACCTCAAATGGGCAACCCTTTATTTACTCAGTGGAGCATTTACACATTATACTTTACACCTTCACTCCAATCACCTTTCAACTAAATGAATATCAACTGACCACTAGATGAACCTGAAACTTCGATAAACCGTCTGATCGCTTATTTTATTCAAGAGTGTAGTAAGCGTAGTCTAAGGAGGACATTCCCTCAAGCAACCTCAATTGCATTCTTGAGAAAGATCAACTCGTCAGCTCTTACCAATACGCATATCTAGCAGGCTAGTAGGATACCAGAATAATATTTATAATTCTCATATTTGCCTTGTATATTTCAACTCGTTTCCTTAGACACGAACTGCCATACCTACAGTTTATTTCCGGTTCCAAACGGCGAAATTCAAGAAGCTTTTCTTGACAATTATACTACAGGGGTTTTGTCAGTACCTTGAGAAACACCGTGAAAAACACGTTCGATGATCTGGCTGTTGTCGGGATTCGATCCCGTGTCATCGGCGTCAGTGGCCATCTACCTACTGCGCCACGGCGCTCTCGTATCATTAATATACCAACATTAAAATTGGATAATTCTAAATTTCTTTCATTATTTCGTTTGCCCCCGTTATTTAGCGAGGTTGAAATTTAAATCAAGGACTAAAAACTAATGACGATCTGAAGGAAATCTATTACCGCCGCCAAGTGTCCATTTGTCTATCTACCTTCACCACCTATTGAATCACTGCTTGGAAGAGAACTTAATTCCCTTTTATTTCTAGGAAATCGTATTAGGCTCGGAAGGATAAAGCAAATAATCATTTTGTGTTCAAAACGAAATAAATGGAAGCACCCAGGAAATGAGTAAAATCCAAGTTACCAACAACCACTGAGATGACAAGATTCAAAGTGGAAAATTTGGGGAATGGATTTATCATCCTTGAAAATGAGCAAGGTCGATGAAAGCTAGTAAACCTTCAAATTTATTTTTGATTCACAAGAAAAGAAAATTACCAAATCCTGTTTAGACGAAATTAGAATGTTTAGATCTCTATGGAAATCTTAATAAACAAGTGGGGCGATATAGTAAAGGTTATTAAATGTACTATAAGTCTTGCTCCAGGGGCAACCTCAATACAGTCACTCACTTTAATATTCGGGCAAACACTATCGGAAATTATTTATGATATAGTTTACTTACTTACTTACTTACTTATGTGGGGCTTCAGTCCGTGGTGAACCTGGGCCTCAACCAGCAAGCGCCTTCAGCTGGCAAGGTCTTTGGCCAGCTGTTTCCAGTGCCGCACGCCCAGTTGGTTAAGGTCCCCTTCAACCTGCGTGCGCCACCGTTGATGCGGCCGTCCCTGCCGCGCCTTCCTCCCGGGGTGGATTTGAAGACTCTTCGGGTCGGAGCTGTATTTTCCATTCGCTTTATATGGCCTATCCACCTTAGACGCTGTATCCGTAGACGTCGTACCAGGCCGATGTCGCTGTACAACCCGTACAGTTCTTCGTTATATCTTCTCCTCCATACACCGTTTGAACAAACAGGACCGTAGATAGTGCGCAGAATTTTCCTCTCGAAACGACCAAGGGCATCTTCATCCGCTTTTGTTAAGGTCGAAGCCTCTGCGCCGTAAAGGAGGACTGGGATGATTAAGGTCTTATATAGTGTCACCTTGGTTTTCCGAGAGAGGGCTCTACTTCTCAATTGCTTCTTGAGCCCAAAGAAACAGCGGTTGGCAAGAGTGATTCTGCGTTTTATCTCAGCGCTGGTGTTGTTGTCGCTGGTCATCAGTGAGCCAAGGTAGACGAATTCCTTTGACCACTTCAAAGTTATATTCGCCCATGGTGACGTTCTGCCCAATACGTCGGTGTTGTCCGTCTCTTTTAAATGAAAGCAGATATTTGGTTTTACCCTCATTAACCATGAGAGACACATATCAGCCGCTTCTACCTCAACGCCTACAATGACCTCATTGACGTCTCGCTGTGTCCGTCCAATCACGTCAATATCGTCGGCGTACGCAAGCAATTGCGTAGACTTGAAATAAATCGTACGTCTTGTGTTGGCCAGTGACTCGTGCACGATATTTTCAAGCACGATGTTGAAAAAGTTGCATGACTGCGCGTCCCCTTGCCTAAATCCTTTTTTAACATCAAAGTTCTCGGTTTGCTCATTACCGACCTTAATGGAGCAGCGAGAACTTTCCACTGTCATCCTGCACAGTCGGACGAGTTTGGCAGGGATGGTAAAACTAGACATGGCCTTGTATAGCTTATCTCTATAGCCGCTGTCATATGCAGCCTTGAAATCGACGAAGAGGTGGTGAGTGTCGATTTGGTATTTCTGGGTCTTCTCCAAGATCTGCCGTAGCGTAAATATTTAGTCTATTATGGATTTACATGCCCTAAAAACACACTGATAAGAGCCGATCGGGTTATCCACAAAAGGTTTCAGGCGTTCAAACAATACGGCAGAAAAGATCTTATATGCGAGGTTAAGGATACTTATTCCCCTATAGTTGGCGCAGTTATAGGGGTCTCCTTTCTTATGGAACGGGCAAACGATGCTGAGATTCCATTCGTCGGGCATGCTTTCCTCCGACCATACCTTGCAAATGAGATGGTGCATGCACCTTACCAGCGCATCTCCAGCCGCCTTAAAAAGCTCAGCAGACAGGCCGATATCGCTATTTTGTCTTCGTCTGGGTCGGGTGGACTGAATTCTGTTACTTCGTCGTCCATTACGAATGGCTCGTTTTGCCTGATAGCGGTGTCTTGTCTATCAGCGCCGTTATACATTTAAAACTACCTACCCCTTTCGCCGACATACAGCCCCAAACCATAACCCAGGTGCCACCATTTCTGACTGTACCCAGCAGGCGTCTACGTATTCAACGCCTAAGATGGCTGGGCCATGTAGAGCGAATGGACACCACAGCTCCAGCCCGGAGAGTCTTTGAATCCAACCCCGAGGGACGAAGAAGCAGAGGACGGCCGCACTTAAGATGGCGCACACAGGTGGAAGGGGACCTCAGCCAACTGGGTGTTCGGCAATGGAAAGGGCTAGCGGAAGATCGTGCTAGAGGAGGGGCATGTTGGCTGAGGCCCAGGTTCACCCCGAACTGTAGCGCCCACTAAGAAGAAGATATGTTTAGTTTTGCCCTCGTTTGCCGCCAACTTTCGCTGCCTCGAACTCAATACTCGCAAACGCCTTATTGAGATCTCGCTGTGATCTACCTATTATGTCAATATCGTCGGCGAATGCAAGGAGTTGCGAGGATTTGAAATAGATTGTGTCTCTTGTATTGGCCAGTGATTTTTGAGCAATCATTTCCAATATGATGTTGAAGAAGTCACACAACAGCGCATCGCCCTGCCTAAATCCTTTTTTGACATCAAAACTATCGGTAAGGTGTTCACCGATTCGGATGGAGCAGCGAGCATTCTCCAAAGTCATCCTGCAAGGTCTGACGGGTTTGGCAGGTATGTCAAAGATATATAGCGTATAAAACGCTATATAGCGTTGTAAAGCTCGTCTCTAATTACGCTGTCATATGAGGGTTTGAAGTCGACAAATAGGTGGTGAGTGTCGGCTTGAAATTCATTGGTTTTTTCCAGGATCTGCCGTAGTGAAGATTTGGTCGATGGTGGGGTGGACTTCCTTGGCCTGAATCCGCACTGATAAGGACCTATCAGCCTATTTACAAAAGGCTTCAGGCGTTCACACAAAACGGCAGAGAAGATTTTGTAGGCGATTTAAGGAGACTTGTGGTTGGCGCAATCAGAGGGGTCTCCTTTCTTGTGGATCTGGCATACTATGCTGAGACTCCATTCCTCGGGCATGCTTTCCTCTAACCATATCCTACGGATGAGCTGGTGCATGCTCCCAACCAGGTCATCCCCAGCTGCCTTGAAGAGCTCAGCAGACAGTCCGTCTGCGTCAGCAGCTTTATTCGACTTAAGTTTCGATATGGCAATGTTAACTTCGTCGAGGTCAGGGGGACAGAATTCTCTGCGGTCTCCGTCTATTAGAATTGGATCATTCTGCCTGATAGCGGTATATTGACTAACATCGCCGTTATACAGTCTGCAGAAGTGATTTTCCATATTCTCAGCATCGACTGCGGTTCTACTACTAGGTGTCCGTTCTCATCCTTGCAGGCTTCCGTTCTGGCCTTATAACCTTGGCATGTTCGCTTTATCTGTTGATAAAACTTTCGAACGTCACGCCTGCAGTAACACCTCTCCAAATCCTCAATCGCGCACTTCTCGTGCTCTTTCTTTTTTCTTCCAAGAAGCTTACGCTCCTCCCTTCTTTTTAACTCGTAGAGCTCACGAGCTGCTCTTGTTCTTTTATGCAGCGAGGCCTTATATGCATCCTGCTTCGCTGTATGAATCCTCCTGCACTCGTCATCGAACCAGGTGTTTCTTCGTGGTGGAGCCTTGAAACCCAAAACTTCGGATGCAGAGTTTTTCAGGGCTCGTTTGCATCGGCTCCACTGCTGTTCTATTGATAGTGTGGAGGATTCAGGGTTATTGGAGAGCTTAAGGGAGACGCGATCGGTAAAAGCACGAGCGGTTTCTGGCGATAGTATCTTTCCGACGTCATAACTTTGTATTCTTACTCTACTCCGTTGCGTTCGTGATATCCGTAAGCGCGTCTTGGCTACTACAAGATAGTGGTCCGAGTTGATGTTAGCCCCTCGGAAAGTTCGAACATCAAGAATAATGGAGGAGTGTCTGACGTCGATCGCGATGTGATCAATCTGGTTGGTAGTCGATTGATCAAAAGACGGCCAGAAGCCTTTTTATATGTCGAGGTGCGGGAAGCGCGTACTGGCTAGAAGGAGAATGCGCCCCGTAGCAAGATCAATCAGCATGTGTCCGTTATCAGGGTTATCGTGTAGGCTATTTTTGCCGATGACTCCTTCAAAGATGCTTTCCTTACCCAGCTTAGCATTGAAGTCTCCTAGTACAATTTTGATGTCATAGCTGGGACATTGGGCATACGTTTTGTCTAGGAGATCGTAGAACTCATCTTAGGCGGAGTCATCCTTGTCTTCCGTGGGGGCGTGGACGCAGATCAGGCTGATGTTAAGAAATGTAGCCTTGATACGGATTGTTATGAGGCGTTCGCTCACATGCCGAAAGCTTAGGACTTATTGCCTTAGTCCACCTCGAACAACAAATCCGCATCCAAACAATCGTTGCCCTCTCTCCCTATAGCAGTCGCCGTAGTAAATATCGCAGTTTTTCATCCGCTTTATACCCGGTCTATTCCATCGCATTTCCTGGATGGCGGTGATGTCGGCCTTATGGCGGTCTAGGGCGTCCGCAAGTTGTTCGGCTACACGTGGCCTGTTTAGGGACCTAACATTCCACGTGCAAAGCCGAAGATCATTGTCCTCTTTTTGTTTTTTTGCAAGGGTCTTCAACATAAATCCGGTCCGTTATATCCGAGGCTTGTGGTTGTTTCGGAGTTTGTGTATCTTTTTATGGTTACGGCTTACTAGGCCGTAGCCCAACCGACTAATCCTGTTTTTTGGCGCAGGAGGCTCGCCATTCGCCCTTCCCCTTGTGCAATTTCCATAGGAAATCTCCAGATGGCACCACGAAGAGGTGGGGATAGGACTTACTAACAGTGCCGCAAGATGTTCGACTGCGGTGGCTCTTCTCGCTTTTTAGCAGGCCAGCATCCGTCGGATGGATGCTACCCCTACGAGGCCTTTGTTAGTCCTTTGCCATCATAAACTAAATATATGCTGTCATCAAAAAAGGACGCTCACCACCGACGTCTTGCCCAGAACGTTTGTATTGGCAGATATAATTTCGAGGTAGTTAAGGACTTCGTCTACCATGGTTCCACATGACCTGGAACAACGGCATCAGTTCCGAAATCAAACCCAGAATAACTCTTGCCAATCGCTGTTTCTTTGGGCTCAGGAAGCAACTGAGTAATAGAGCCCTCTCCCGAACGACAAAGTTGACTCTATATAAGCTCCTTATCATCCCGGTCCTGTTGTACGGCGCAGAAGCATGGACACTATCAAAAGCGGATGAGGAGGTCCTTGGTCGGTTCGAGAGAAAGATTTTGCGCGTGATTTTCGGACCTATAAACGCAGACGGATGATGGAGGAGAAGATTCAACCACGATCTTTACGGGCTGTACAGCGACATGAGCCTTGTCAAACGTCTACGGATTCAACGCCTAAGATGGCTGGGCCATGTAGAGCGAATAAATCCAACCCCGAGGGACAAAGAAGCAGAGGACGGCTGCACTTAAGATGGCGCACACAGGTGGAAGGGGACCTCAGCCAACTGGGTATGCGGCAATGGAAAAGGCTAGCAAAAGATCGTGCTGGTTGGAGGGGCATGTTGGTTGAGGCCCAGGTTCACCTCGAACTGTAGCGCCCATTAAGAAGAAGAAGAAGCCCCTTAAATATTAGTCAACAATTCTTTTCTCCGAGGAATTCATCACCATACTCCTCGTAGTTCACTAGGCCAATTTCAAGGATAGCCTCCTTAAGGAAATCAAATTATTTATCTTTTCGCACATATTCCTAGCGTGTATACATGGTGGTTGACGAATCATAATCATTTAATTTACGGCCACCAACCGGAAAAAATAGGGTAAGAATGGAATACCAGTATATTTATACAGAGCAGATTAATGCAAAATGGACAGAAGCAACCTAGTTATTTACTAAATAAGAAGGCAATCTAAAAACATACTATGTGGCAAGTTGCCTTTTTTCGCATGTTTCTGTAATAGCAACGTTGCGTCTATAATGTTGATAGTATAAACAAGTCAGCTTGACGTTATTTATCGGTCAATAGAACAAAGGAATATATTTCAGCAGTTTAAAGTCGGATATTACTGTTTGTTACTCCTTGTCTTCTTAAGAACATCCGGTAAAACCAAGTAAATACTTTGTGTTTGTTTACATTTGTCTCCATGGAAATGTACGGATATGCTTCTACTGGACAGCTTTAGTGCATACTGTTTTCAATGTAAATTGTTTAATACTCTCAAATTTCCTCTGCTGAGTATGATCCGCAGTGTACCTATAGCTACCCGTATTAAGTGTAACGATTAAATAACTGAATACCTGTAAAACTAACACTTATACGAGTGCGGTTGTTCTGTTTTTTTTTTTTTTTTGTGAGAAATAATATTCTCTCTTATATGCTACACTTTGAGAAAGGTTGTGTGCTTCTCCAGTCAACTTTCTTGTCCGGGATACGGATGTTTTTGAAACCTGTGGTGATATTTTATGGGCCGGTAAAAATGGAGTGTTTGTTTGTAATACGCTGTTCCATGGTTTTGAAAGTACGGAGCTAATATTTATGCCTAATCGCACACAAGGAATCAAATTACTCCCTTTGAAAGCTATTAAGGGCATTATAAAGCCTAAACTGCAGGCACCACCAATAAGGCAATATCAAAATGAATGGACGAAAGGCGGTGAAGAAAATACTGTCATTTGTGGCAAACCTTCAAGTCATTCAATGGACAACCGCTATCTGACAATAGCAATATTCTGGAAATCACCGGGGAATATAGAACGACGCTAGCTACGCTTTCCAAACTGGAAAATATCATAAGATCCCCCAAGCCAAATAAAGCACCAGGCTACGACCTAATCACAGGAGATGTCCTTAAAAAAATGTTCGAGAAATGATCTACTAAAACTTTTATATCTTGTTATTGCAGCGGTTAGAAAACGTACCGAGCCAATGGAACGCCGCCGAAGTTATTATGGTTCTAACGCCCGGAAAAAAGCCAGCGACGAATATCATTGTTGCCGATGATTCGAAAGTTTCCGAAAGAATTATAATCGATATCTTATGGCCGATTGTCGAAAAAAGGCGTCTTTTTCCGGATCATCAATTTGGTTTTAGAAGCAAATATTCGTGCAGGACTAAGTGCATCGAATAACCGATGTGCTCGAAAAAGCACTCTCACATCATAATGTAATATATTCGAGTGTATATCTTGACGTCTCTCAAGCCTTTGACATATGTAGTGTGGCACAAAGCTTTGGGAATAAACTGGAACAAGTTTTTCCCGAATAAGTATCGAACGTTCTGGGAAACGACTGTTAAACACGGGAGCGAATATTCAAATTATAGAACAATTACGGCTGATGTTCCTCAGGTAAGCGTACTTTGTCCACTGCTTTACCTGCTGTATACTAGAGACACACTACCAACGGATGTGCTGGCCACATTTGCCGATGACACTGCAATTATGGCCACAGGAAAATCAGATGAAGAATCAACGACTAAATTTCAATATGCCCTGAACCGTATAAGCTAATGGACAAAAACTTGGCAGACCGCGCTTGGCGAAACCAAATCTGTCGACGTAAATGTTGCTCATAGAAAATTAAGGGCGCCGTGGCGCAGTAATTAGTGTATTGGACTCTAACACACGATTAGCGAGTTCGAATCTCGATAACACTAACGTCACCGAATGTTTATTTCACGGAATCTCTCCTCGGCGAGGTACTGGTAAAACCTCCCGAAGTATACTAGAGCGCCTTGGCGCAGTGGGTAATGTCTTCGCCTCTGACGCCGATGACAGGGGATCGAATCCAGCTATGTCATCGAACGTGTTTTTCACGGTGCTTCTCCTTGTACCCCTGTAGTACAATTGTCAAGAAAAGCTTCTCGAATTTCGCTGTTCGGAACCTGCAATAAACTGTAGGTCCCTTCCACCTATGGGAAAATAAAATCATACACAACATGGATGATTAAGAAAAGCTTGGCTCTGGTGCTTCATGGGTTGTAACGCCACCAAAGAAAAAAAGAAAAGTTAAAATTCCATTCGCGAACGAGGAAAATACCTAGGATGCGTCTCGACGCGAAATTCAAATGGAAAGTGCATGCAAAGAAAAAACGTGAAGAGTTTGAATTGAAATATAGGGAATTATACTGGCTACTCGGAAAATATTCCCAGCTTAGTACTAAAAACAAGCTGCTTCTCTACAAGCAAATGCTTAAACCTATTTAGGCTTACGGTATACAACCCTGGGGTTGTACAAAGAAGAGTAATTCTTCTATTCTTCTACAAGCATTTTAAAATAAAGTATTGCAAGCCGTTGTAAACGCGCCGTGGTATATTCAAAACTTCGGCATTCATCGTGATTTAAACATTGAAAACGTCGAAAATGAAGCTAAACTTTTCGCCCGATAAAAAAATCGTCTAGAAGGTCACATCAGTAATGCCGCTTTTGAAATGATAGAGGAACGGAACCTGTTGCGCCATCTTCAAAGGACAAAGCCCCTTTCTGTAACGCCACAAACCTAAACCCCACGAACTTGCAGAAACTTTCACTGGAAAGGTGCCTGCTAAATGTGATTACATCCAGAACGGAAGACTGCTGAATAAATCATTTGACCTAGTTCTAGTAAAAAATAAAGAAAAGTAATTAACTCGAAGAGTGGTGTTGTTCGTCAGTCAAGTCTCACACTTCTATGAGCACGGCCCTCATAGTGTCTTTTGAAAATTTTCACCAACCTTCGCAACAAACAAAAAAAAACATGCTGCTTCTAAATTTTTTTTTTTGTTCTATCCTAAACCATAAAAATATACTCGAAGCGCACATGTATGTACATGGAATGATGTACCTTCATCGTAATACTAACAAACACATATATGTATATGCAGTTTCCCTATATGTATATTGTGTTATTGTCCTGATTTACTAACAATCGAAGTTTTTAAAAAAAATATTAGTGACAGGAACATTCAATTGTGACATAAAATTTTTCATTTCCTTCATCGAACGTGACCAAAATTTCCATTAAATTTATTAACGTCCAATAAAGCCGTACACAATTTCCGGTAAGGAATGCCAGGCGCAAAGCAATTAAAATGTACAAATGTACGTTTAAACGGTTGGTAGAGCTTAATGAACT
Source organism: Eumerus sabulonum (assembly GCA_951905685.1). Lineage (NCBI taxonomy): Eukaryota > Metazoa > Arthropoda > Insecta > Diptera > Syrphidae > Eumerus > Eumerus sabulonum. The sequence goes on along the minus strand of OX645061.1, from coordinate 95,116,537 downwards.
TTTTGTACCTGATGTCTGTATTGAAATTTATTTGTCTCACTCGTACGGATACGAAAAGGATCTGAATATACAAATTTGTGAAAATTAATTTGCCTTTTGGATTGAAAATCTATTAGAGAACTTAAGAAAGAGGGGATGGGAAGAGTACAGGTATTTAAATGTCAATTATGTATGTGAAAATGTAGGAAGGCTATTGAAAAGTGGGAAACAATTTTTTATTTGCAGGAATGGATTTGAAGGATGTTTATTATATTTAAAACTAGCACTCTAGCAAGGCTCCGCCAACAGATTCACCTTCTTTTAAAAAATTGTTTCTATTACTTAAATTGGACGCGCGATTATATCAGGTGATTGCATACTGCAATACCAAACTTAAAATGAAGCTAAAGTTATCCTGTATTTTCCAACTGCAAATAATTGATTGGTATCTTTATTTGGTGTATGAGACACAATTTAAATAGCATGACATGTCGATGTAGAGGTATACAAGTCAAAATGTAACATATGTACCAATCAACCACTGCTCACTGTAAACACAGAGTGACTTGGTTCCCATTCTTTATTAGTATTTCTACAAAAATAACCAAAAATGCATAGCAGATTATAAAATTGTACATATTATATTAACTATTTTTGTGTTAACAAATTATTTTCTCATGCCATCTTGATAAAATATCACACAACGTAAATTAAGGATGTGAAATATACAAACCGTAACTACGTAGACTCAAAAGAAGGAACCTGTTTTTGCGGAAGCAAAACAAAAAAAAAAAAAATAAAAAATAATAGAAAGCAGTAAAAAATATACCCAAAGTTTCAATTTAAGCAGCGTTAAGTGAAGAATCCTTTTGACCAGAGCTACCATACGGAAAAAAGTTGCAAAGGGAAAATAAATTAAAACCTCAAAGAAAATTCTTTGTTTATCATTTTTAATTATAACTTAATGAATTGTTTTCCTCTGTTCCAAAAGAAATTCTGGCATTTCAACTCTATGCCTGCAGCCATGATATCTGTATTCGTATCTAGCTACATATTTATGGCTTGATTGCATTAGCATTGTTTATTGCATCTAAAAGTTGCTTTGTCGCCTTTTCTGCCCATTTTGTTCATTCTGATTTACTAATATTGTAAAGGCAGGTGACAACTAGTGAACTATTGAAACCTCTTAAGGGAATCGGTCACTTACATGCAAATATAATAGACGCGATCCGTAAATTTTTTATATTGTATTTGCAGACTCATTTCTCCCATTTATATGTCAATTCATGAGACGAGTGAATATTATTTATCGCTAGGGTGATAAAGTTGAAATTAATTAAGATATGGTACTACAAAATTAGTGCTAAACTAAGAAAAAACATTATTCGATCACTTAATGAACATTTTGATTGATACACAGGCCCACCATATATCATTTGGTTTGAAAGTGAAACTAGCCAAAAATTGTTCACACATAGAATAATATTGCTGTTACGAAGAAAATTGGCCATTTAAATGTCCAATTTGTTGGAAATTATGCACAGAGACTTGGATTTACATTCATACGAGATTCAGTTAATACCAGAACTCGAGCCAATTGATTACCATTCGCGTTCAACGATTGGCTCTAACATCAGCGTCCAATTGATAATCAATTTACGACAGAAAACATCTTCAGCGATGCGACGCATGTCACGTGGAGTTGGACAGTGAAAAAGTGGAACCACCGCATTTATGCAGACAAGAATCCATGTTGATGCATCTGTAACATCAAAAATGAAAAAAAGAGGGAAATGCAATAAAAATAAATTAGAAACTAAATTTAATAAAAAATATTATTACGGAAATTGAATTGTCCAGAATAGGGTTCGATCACTGGATTGGTGATTGATCACTACAGCTGTTTACTTTTTTTTACAGACTTTACAGACTTTTCACCTTATTGCTTACACACACCTTTTTTACACACTTTGTCTCTAGAACTCACTAGGTGGCTTGATTACTTTCATACTAAATACCGACTGATCACTTGTTATTGAATCCCGAAAACTGAATGCTCCCTAGGGCGGATGCTTCCGCTTATATGTGTAGCCCTCGATTCACTTTCTAGAATGTTCTCCGTCAGACGTTCCCCTTCAAAAGTCTCTAGAATGCATTTATATTCAGCAGTATGCCGCAATATAGCATTCGAAATATTTACAGCGAAATTCGAACAAAACCATCGGTGCAGGTCCGTTCCCAACGAGCAACGGCGGAAACAAATATGCGCTGGTGGTGATCGACTACTTCAGCAAATGGCCAAGAAGCCAAAGCGATTTCGGATGCATTCGTGAATAAGTGGATTGCGCGTTTTGGAGTACCGCTGGAACTGCACTCAGACCAAGGGATCTTCGATTTCCATCGAATCTGAAGTTCGGCGTGGTACTACCGACAACAAGCGGCATTGTGGACATCGGAACCGAAAAGAACTCTATCCTTCAGTTCATCCGCGAGCGACTGGACTCGGCCGGTGATAAAATTAAGGCGAGATATGACCTAACGGCGAACACTTTTGGATTCGAGCCAGGACAATCGGTATTGCTGTACAATGTATGTAAGTATTTTGGCATTACAGTCCACGAAGGACCAAAGCCGAGCTTTTCGCAATCACCCATATTGTGTGTGATTTCATTTCCCCAGACGTGAAAGGGACCAGACGTGAAAGGGACCTACAGTCTATTGCCGATCCCGAACAGCGAATTTCGAGAAGCTTTTCAAGACACATGTATATACTGTACAGATTGCTTTACCACCCACAACGAAAAGAAGGCTTGTGCCCAAATCAGCCTGGGACGGGAAATATGAGGTCATCAAGAAATTCAATGGCATGGTATATCGAATACAGCAGACGGGAAGCAGACGGGCTAAGTGTAAGATTGTGGCGCGATAGGTTAGCGCCATATTGCAGAGAAGGATCAAATCGCTTGTTCGAGGACCAACAAGTTTAGGAGCAGGGCAGTACTGCGGACACGAACCGACGGTTTTATTCGAATTTCACTGTCAAAGTTTGGAATGCTCTGATGCAGTTGAAAAGGAACTGATGGTAACTTTCAGCAACATACTTCTGGATGTCAATGCCAGAACATTCTAGGGACTTCTGAAGGGGAACGGCTGGCGGCGAACATTCGAGAGATTGGACCGAAGGCTATATAAGCAGGAACACTCGTCCTCAGTCGGTAATCAAGTGTGAAAGTTACCAAGTCATCTAGTGGAAAGTTATCTAACAGGTGTAGAGACAAAGGTTGTCATAAAGGTGAAGCGCCCAAATAATTGATCTGAGGAGGAATGATAACGTTTGTATTGGATAAGCAAGTATACCGTTGTGTAGCAGCCATAATATTTTTCCAACATCATGTTATTTTTTTTCTTGTCGTTTTTATTATTATCTTCATTTCTTTGAATTATTCTTTATTATTTTATTTAATAATATTTTAATAACATGTGACGTTTTGTCTTTTTACGCACACACAATTGAACATGTGTCAATAAAAAAATATCAAAGTACCGTTTCAATTGTGTATATAAATGAGCGACGCGAATAGGAGTAGATCGGCAGTCTTGCGCTGGTCTGGCGAAGACAGTGTAAGCATACAAACCCTTTCTTTGGAGCTATACTGCTACTGGCGAGTAGACGGATTGAACAACTCCGGTTGGTCATCTGGTCCTCTAAATCCTTTGAGATTGCGTGGAATATTTATTTGTTTAAAATAAAAGTTGTATAACGAAACCAAAATCTTTTTGTGTCCGCCTACAGCTAACTACCAACTTGGTAGCTACCAGCGGCTACAAGTAGTTACAATTGTAGTTCATTGCAATCTAGTAACCTTATTCGTGGATGATTAATTTTCGTAATAATATAAACGATTAATTGTTGCAAGACATTTCAATATGCTTTTAAGTCGCGAAAAAGGAACTTTATAACCCTACCCTACACAACACATACAGAATAAAATTCACCCGACATATGTGTACCGACAAAACAGCATCTTCAAAGCGTGACTGTTTGCCCTGCCATGGAAGACGAAGACGCCATTACCGTCAACTCGATGCGTTACTATGTATTTTCAATTGATTATTTTGCTCCAGCTTGATGAAATCGACTTGGATGATGTTTCATTTCAATGAAATGTTGTGCCTGGACACATCAGAAATGGGCTTGCAAAACCATGCTTCATCGCGCGAGGGCGAGTTAGTGTGCTGAACTCTGACACACGATGAGCGAATGCGCTACCGCCATCGAATATTTATTTCGCAGCAGCCCCAGTCCCCGGGGTACTGGCAAACCCCACTGTAGTATACCAGCTATGAATAAGATTCTCGACTCACGTCGTTTGAAATCGTTTCCTTTCACCTGTGTGAAAAATAAATCATACCCAACATGGGTGATTGAGAGAAGCTTAGTTCTGGTCCTTCATAGGCTGTAACGCCACCCAGGAAGAAGACTTATTTTCATGAGAACTTTTGAAAAGCAAACTATGCGTTATTAGACTAAGCGCGGTCCGGGTCCATAATCTACGCCAGAATGTGATTTTCCATGTTCTGACATCGTCCCGAATGCAACCATTTTCCCGGTTGACACGTCTCCTCAAATGGGCCTTCCGTTTTGCCGAAATCAAAGTCCATGTACAACCCCCCAGCCACCAATCACACGGCGTTATCTATGAGCGTATTTCTTCAGCACCTGAGGCAGTTGGATTTTATACGACTTAAAACCAGGGACTCAAATTTATTGAAAAATATTTTGTTTAGTATTTTTAACTTCCCAGTGGGAGGTTATTGTAATGGAGCCGATTTTGCGAATTCCAAATTTCGACATATCACCACGTTCCAAAGTCACCATAATCCAAATCGAAGGTTTTTATAGAGAACGAATGATGATATTGACATGAGATCTGATTCATTCTACGCGTAATTACGCAACTTAGAACTGAGCAAGATTTTAGAAAACGCACGGTGTTCTCAAGCGGTTTCCCATCTAACTACTGATCGCACCCGATGCTTGTTGGTTGCGGTGATCTGATGAGAACCGATACATTACCCATTATTCGTCTAAGAATCCTACCGCAGCTAACAAAAAGAGCTAATGACCTTGAAACACCTGAACAGATCTTCACAAATTGTAGCTAAGAACCATTTCGATCACGTTAGCTTTCAAAAAAAGCATCATAATCGGTCCATTCGTTCAGGAGTTACGATGCCACAGACAGACACATAGACACCTCAAAACTTAACACTCCACTTTTTGGGTCGGGGCTAAAAATGAAAAAATATGAAATTAAATGGGTGTTTTAATTTTTCCCACTGGGAAGGTAGTCGGGGGTCGCACCTAGACCATATTTTTTATTTTTATTTTTTTTTTTCGTTTGGTAAACCGGAATATTATTTATACCAAGTGGTTTGATAGAAGTTGTGTAAAGCACGTTTAGCAAAAATCTTTTGAGATCTTTATTATGAAGTGGTGTGGATGGATCGAAAGACTCTACGGTATACCTACGTCGAACACAAATGCCAATAATATGTGGCCGCATTGCCGCTCAGCCATTCAGGAAGCAGCCGAAACCACCTTAGGGTACCTACCACCCCCGACAAGAAACTCGTGGTATGATGGCGAGTGTGAGCAGAAAAGGGCAGCAACCGACGAGGCGTACCAAAAGGCGCGGCAGCGTATGTTAAGCTCATTAAATTCCGATATCGACAGCATCATCCAATGGGGTAAAAACAATAGAGTGGAATTTAATGCTTCCAAAACACAATGCTGTCTCTTGTCGTCAAAGCGTATAAATAACCCGCAGCCATTATCCATGAATGGCACTTGCATCTCAGAAACTGAAAAGCTTTCCATCCTGGGTATGAGTGTTGCTCACAATCTTAATTGGAGCGACCATATATTCAGTGTCGCTAAGAATGCTGCGAAATGCCTAGGATTATTATACAGATGCAAGAAATATTTCTCACCCTTAGATCTGGCTACAATCTATAAGGCGTTCATTTGCCCCAAATTAGAGTTTAACGCTCATGTCTGATCCGGTGCTTCCAAGACCTAACTGCACCTACTAGACAGAATACAAAAACGAGCCATAAAACTAATAGGTGACTCCAGCATTACCAAAACATTAGACTCGCTGGAACACCGCAGGAATGTTACCTGTTTCTCCCTGTTTTATCGTTACTACTACCAAAAATGCTCTGATGAAATAGCCAGTTGCATTCCGCCCCTTCAACATTTCTCCCGCAATACACGTCTCTCTAGGAATGCTCACCAATATACTCTGAAGCCCGCTTTCGGACGTACTGTCAAATATAGAGAATCTTTCATTAACCGAACCACACGAATCTGGAACTCCCTGCCGGATTCGGGTTCCCCCCCTCAATGCAACATGCAAGCATTTAAGATCAATGTCCATCGGCATCTCCTCTATTCCTCTTCCTCTCTATCTTCTGCCCGCACTGTGTCGGCGACATAATAAGGTTATTAGACCTTGAGTGCGCGCAAATTATTAAAAAAAAAAAAAAAAAAAACGAGAAAAACCAGGGCAGCGCAAGAAGAGTACCGAGCCAGAGGAAGGGAGAAGAAAATCTACTGCGGCAAAAGAAAAGAATCTTCGCAGCCTCCCAGCTTAAGGATATCGAGGAATCTAGGGACAAACATAAAACACGAGCCTTTCACAAGAAAGCCAAAGGCCTTGCAGGAGGCTTCAAAAAGTGCACCCAGGCTCTTCGAAACTGGGAGGGTAATATTGTCACCGACCCGCAGGGAATAGTGGATGTATTTAAGCAGAATTTCCAGCAGCTGCTTAACGAGCATGACCAAGAGGGAGTGGTAGGGACCGAGGAAATCCGAACTCCAGCCGCTGAAGTAGTCCTCCCACCCAGCATCGAAGAAGTCGGCACAGCAATTCAGAAGCTGAAGAACAAAAAGGCCGCAGGCTCAGTTGGCTTGCCATCAGAGCTCTTCAAGGCTGGCGGCGATGTTCTGGTAGGGAGCATGCACCAGATCATCTGTAGAATTTGGGAAGATGAAAGCATGCCCGACGACTGGAATACCAGCCTATTTGCCCCATCCACAAAAAAGGTGATCCTACCTCTTGCAAGAACTGCTCAATTTCGCATACAAGATCCTTTTTTTTTTTTTTTTTTTTTTTAATAATTTGCGCGCACTCAAGGTCTAATAACCTTATTATGTCGGCGACACAGTGCGAGCAGAAGATAGAGAGGAAGAGGAATAGAGGAGATGCGATGGACATTGATCTTAAATGCTTGCATGTTGCATTCAGGGGGGAAAACCGAATCCGGCAGGGAGTTCCAGATTCGTGTGGTTCGGTTAATGAAAGATTCTCTATATTTGACAGTACGTCCGAAAGCGGGCTTCAGAGTATATTGGTGAGCATTCCTAGAGAGACGTGTATTGCGGGAGAAATGTTGAAGGGGCGGAATGCAACTGGCTATTTCATCAGAGCATTTTTGGTGGTAGTAACGATAAAACAGGGAGAGGCAGGTAACATTCCTGCGGTGTTCCAGCGAGTCTAATGTTTTGGTAATACTGGAGTCACCTATCAGTTTTATGGCTCATTTTTGTATTCTGTCTAGTAGGTGCAGTGAGGTCTTGGAAGCACCGGACCAGACATGAGCGTTAAACTCTAATTTGGGGCGAATGAACGCCTTATAGATTGTAGCCAGATCTAAGGGTGAGAAATATTTCTTGCATCTGTATAAGAATCCTAGGCATTTCGCAGCATTCTTGGCGACACTGAATACATGGTCGCTCCAATTAAGATTGTGAGCAACACTCATACCCAGGATAGAAAGCTTTTCAGTTTCTGAGATGCAAGTGCCATTCATGGATAATGGCTGCGGGTTATTTATACGCTTTAACGACAAGAGACAGCATTGTGTTTTGGAAGCATTAAATTCCACTCTATTGTTTTTACCCCATTGGATGATGCTGTCGATATCGGAATCTAATGAGCTTAACATACGCTGCCGCTCATTATCTACAACCGAAGTGCAGGGTCGTAAACTGGTGAGCGAATATGAGAAGCTGAGGGTACTGTCGTCAGCGAAGGAGTGAATTGGATTAGAAGTAACAGACAAGAGATCATTTATAAAAATAAGAAAGAGTGTCGGAGACAAAACGGAGCCCTGGGGAGCACCGGCATTTACAAAGTGAGAATCAGACTTGAATCCGTCCAAAACAACTTGAATTGAACTATTCGAAAGGTAGCTTCTAATCCATTGAAAGAGAGACTCATCGATCCCAAAAGCACGCATTTTCGACAAAAGGGCTTCATGCCAAACCCTGTCAAATGCTTTCGAAATATCCAGTGCAACAATTTTGCTTTCACCTGCTTGGTGAAGGGAGTGATTCCACTTTTCAGCGAGATATGCCATCATATCACCAGTGGATCTGTTGCTGCGGAAACCGTATTGGCGGTCATTGAGGAGTTTCCGTGATTCAAGATATTTCATAAGCTAACGGTTAATCAGCGTTTCCATGACCTTGGAAAGAAGGGACGTTAGTGCAATGGGTCGGTAGTTGGAGGGAGAAGATGATTCGCCTTTTTTGGGTATAGGCTGGACAAATGCTGTTTTCCACCTACTCGGAAAGAGCCCAGAGGTGTAGGAAAGGTGAAAAAGCTTACGCAGTGGTTTTGCCAGCGTAGAAGAACACCTCTTCAGAACTATTGGGGCAATACCATCTGGACCAGCGGATTTGTGTATGTCGAGGTCTTTAAGAACCCTTGCGACGGTACGAGTGCGGAAGTGGATTAGCCCCATGGTGGAATTGACGCACTCTAGTACAGGCGGAGACAAAGTACAAGCTGGCAGCTGAGAACTGGTTGCGAAATGGGCAGCAAGTAGGTTAGCTTTGTCTAAGGGGGTGACAGCTGGGATGTCATTGTGGATGAGCGTCGGTATAGACGACTTAGTTGAGTTTTTTACGTTTTTTACAAACGATCAGAAACTTTTGCTACCTTTGTCCAGCGTACTGTGTGAACGTCTAAAGCCATTTTCCACCGCACTAATCGGCAGCTACCAGTGCGGCTTCCGGCCCGGCAAATGGACTATAGACCAAATTTTCACACTTCGATAGATCCTGGAAAAGACCAACGAGTTTCAAATCTATTCACACCATCTTTTCATCGATTTCAAAGCCGCATACGACAGCATTCATCGTGAAGGACTGTTTGGTGCGATGGCCCAATTCGGGATCCCGGGAAAACTGATCCAGTTGTGTCGCGCCACGCTAAAAACACGCGATGCACCGTGCAACTCGGTTCGAATACTTCGGAACCGTTTGAAACGTGCACCGGATTTCGGCAAAGAGATGCGCTGTCATGTGACTTCTACAACCTGGTACTGGAGCAGATAGTGCGACGGGCAGGCGTCAACAGGGAAGGCACTATCTTCTACAAGTCCGTCCAGCTGCTAGGATACGCGGATGATATCGATATCATCGCGTGTTCTCGCCGTGGCATTGTGGAAGCATTCACGGGGATTGAAGAACAGGCGAGACGAGTTGGTCTTAAGGTCAATGAGGACAAGACGAAGTATATGCTGTCAAGCAAAAACCAATCCGTCGCTCACCACCTTGGACAAAATATAACAATTGACAGCTAGTTAAGGAGTTTGTCCACCTCGGGGCAAACGTAAATTCCACAAATGACACCACAGTGGAGATCCGGCATAGAATCGCCCTTGGCAACCGCTGCTACTTCGGCTTGTCCAAACAACTGGGGTCAAAACTCCTCACTCACAAGACCGAACTGAAGCTTTACAAAACGCTCATACTGCCAGTCTTGCTGTACGGAGCCGAAAGCTGGACGATAAGCAGGACAGCGGAGCTGATTTTGGGTTCTTTCGAGAGAAAAATTCTGCGCCGGATATTTGTTCCTCTCTGTGAGGAAGGTGAATGGCAAAGAAGACGCAACCGCGTACTCTACGGGCTGTACAAAGATGTGGATGTAGTCCGGGTCTTCGACTCCGAGCCTCCTGGTTCGAGAAGAAGAGGAAGGCCGAACCTCCGGTATAAAGACCAAGTAATCGCGGATGTAAGACAACTTCAAGGATGAAAGGCAGCTTTAGCTCAGGCTCGATTCCTCCATGGATCGCTGGCCTAATAAGTAAGTATAGATGGATCGTACCTCGATACTACCAGATCATGCCATTGCTCTCATAGTTACCCAAGAACACCATAATATAACCACCTCTGGCGACATAAATCACCACGCTCGCCTCATGTGGCCAGATGCAATAATTATTACCGACACCAGCATCGTATTTACCGCAGGAATATACGCTGTCAAACGCAGCCAACGCCATTTCTAAACGAACATCGAGTAATTAGAATGCATTTGATTAAAGCCAGTTTTATAGAAGGCACGAGCCAATAAAGTTCCTCATAGAGGGACTATTCGGAAACGATTGGTACTTCAGAACTTTATTTAAACAAAAATGAACAAAGCTTATAGGTTCTTAGTTGCTGAACCGCCGCACTTGACCAGCCCTGTGGACCAGCAAGGTTCTTATATAGCCTGGCGTTGCGCAATGGACTGCTACTATTCGCCACTGCGTGTGCATTTAGTGCAATCGTGCGACGTCATGCCAGTATCGTTCGAATCTGTCGTTATCCCCTTTTGTTGTTACGTGGTTGACCATTACAAGTGAGTGCCAGCAGTAGTCGAGAACTAAATTGAATATAGTAAAACCCATTCTTCTATATTTCTGAATGCGATAGCCATAACTACAATTGGTAACCACCACAAGATGAAGGATAATTGCAACAAGCAACTCCTGCAAATTTTTGATTTTAGCTCTAATGCACGAGATTTAACTCACTTTAAAGAGAGTCATCCAACAAAGCTTTCCTAGCGTTACACATTGTTCATAATTAACGAGTAAGAAATCGGCAGAGCAACTGCATAAAGAAGCACTCGTACATACCCAATTCATACACTCCGCATAAGTTTCTGGTATGCTTTTCCTGCTTTTGTTCATCTCCATTCATTACCGACTATCCCTTGAAATTAGTAATTAAGCATCACATAGTGCAGAGCGTTTGAGTAAAAGTTCGTAGGATCCAGAGACTCTATTAGAAAGATGATTAGGAAAAACCGTAGATTTCGTTCCGAAACCTGAGTGCAAGCAGGCAAGATTAGGCTTTCAAAATTTCCTGACATGAATAGATACATAGCTTTAATAGAGGATATGATAGTTGAAGTTAGACTTGCTCAACTAACATTTCTTGTTCACACCGTTTATGTACTACTTATTTCCTTAAAACGTCGTTGGTTGTTTGATTCGCCGGATGACGGGGATGAAGATATAAGAAGGATATTCACGCTCATTTCTGTTTCACTTTGAGCTGTAATAAAATTGGATTCAAAAAATTCCTAATGAACGAATATGTATTCGTATACGAATACATTCGTCGGGTGGAATGCACCAAGAGTAGCATTGATCCTGTATGTCATATTAATTGCAAGCAGCGGCATACATTTGAAAGTCCAGGGGTAGATTTTAGCCTATAGAAGAAAACTTTAACTATGTATAGAAATATACCTACACCTGTTCAGATATACAGCGTTGGATCACAATCTTATTCCTCGTGAACACTTATTAATACCAAAAATAATTTCCTTGATACTCAGACAACGATTCTTATTTGTATTATATTATGTCCACTTCTTAACTGTTATCTAATAAATCACAGATAATCCAATTTTATTTAGACACCACTAGTGACTCATTAAACGGATTTTGTGACGTAAAGTAGCGTACAAGATATTTGCCTCGTATGCATACATGTTTCCGGGATTATTTGTTGTGTGCCTGTTCTGAAAGCGAGCAAATTCCATATCTAAACACACCGAAGATATAGAAAAGGAAAAGAAGGATATAAGAAAATAGCAGCTCTTGCATACGCTGAGTAAAAACGTCTTAACATCTATTTTCAAGGCTTACGATTTGTATAAACTAGGGAAACCTCCGGCAGTTTCTCTTCATTTGTATTGCGCCGGGGGGGCACCTGGCGTATTATATAGATAGTATTTCACTTTGCCTCATGCTTCTCCTGTGGCTGACATGAGAATAAGTTGGACGCATAAAAATGGAAATTTAAATTTAAGTTTATTGATTTGAATTTTTGTCATCTTAAAGCAATATCATGAACTAGAGGCACACAATAGTAGTGAAACAGGCGGAAAAGGAAATTAAATAAAGTCGACCGAATAAGTTCCTTTTAGTCGTATGTTTGCTATTATTTAGCTATAAAGATCTGTCGGTATGTATCATAGAAGAAATGTAAGTTCTTGATAAAAAAAAAAAAAAAAAAAAAAAAAAAAAAAAAAAAAAAAACAACAACAACCAACAAAACAGAAAAACTAGCCTAGTGCAACTTAATAGTACCAGTTAAGTAAGCTCTAGGGTATTGTCAATTTGCCCAAGGCAATAGAACAAATAGGACTGTTTCTTTTTTATCGTTATACATGCAGTTCCGACAGAAATCTCTTGAAAATAAACATAACCCTACACAGTACCTACCGGCATTACAGTGAACTGTGATGACACTTTTTGCAGAGCTTAAGATAACCCAGTCTGTGAGCAGCTGGTCTTTTATTCATTGGAGTTGGATGGGGGGGAAATTTGTCAGTACCTCTGGTAGGGGACACAGTCCGTCCACTATGAATTGGTGCAGCTGATAGTGTCATGGTATAGAGATTTGTCTCTTTGGACTGAGGAAAAAGGGATAAGGATGTTGTCAATGGTAAGATGGCAGTCAGTGCACGAGCCGAGACTAGCAAGATCACCGGCCGCAGAGTTTCTTGGAGTATACCTGTGTAGTCGATAGCTTGTTTAATGAAACTGCTTTTGTCTTTTTCGTTTCTTCTTTTGTATTTTGCCAGTGATCGAGCACTTACGACACCCTGCGATCGACTGACTCAATCCTCTTAATTGGTTAACTTAAATACTAAGATACATATACACCGTATCTTCGCACTCACATGAGTGCTATGTATAGATGCCACACCTGTATCCGGATACTAAGAGAAACTGAATATCCAGTTACTCAAACATCTCGATAGAAGGCAATACAATTGACAACCGCAAAAGGATTTAATCGCAACCTAACTATCCGTATAAATGATAACATCTCCAGGTGACATCACATTGAGTAAAGGTCTCGTTAACCGCTGTGATCTCCGCCTGAAAAACGATACAGTAATCCGTTGGTATCGCAAACAATGCAACAATCTGATCGCCGAATTAATTGAAGGGTGGAAGATTGAATATAGTTTAGGGCTAGAGTGGAGGTTGATCTCCTTACTTCTCTAGTGCAAACGTCCGTCGGCCTTCCAACTCTTATCTATAGCTCCCCACCATACTACAATGTCATACAGAAGAATAAGGATAACTGCGATATATGTATAGCGAGCGCATTCATTTTGGTTGGACGCACCTTATTTGCCTGTAGTCTCCTGCGGAAGTAAAAGCAGTCTTAATCCTCTTGACCTATTCAAGAATGTTAGGCTACCAGTGGAGTTTCTTGTCTAGAACTTTGTCGAACTATTAAGCTTGATTTGATAGCACCATCGTGGTGTGTTGCAGTACCGCTTAACATTTTAGGGTAATTTCCAGGAACAGCAATTACATTGTTATCAATAGGTGGTCGCAGTACAATTATTTTAATAGCAGTAGTTTGTTCACTACGGAGGGCATGGGCTCGGACATACAGGGTAAAGTTGTTGATTGCTCTCAACCTGGCGAGATGCCAGCAACGATCCCTGTTTAAATGCCCGGGTCAAGTTGACATACGGCCTCCTCGCGGCGCCCTCTGGATAGCCTCTTCAACAACCGTTGGGAGGTGAACAAACGTATGCAGCGAAGAAAACCCCGACCAGAATGGCGGTTGTGCGGCGGGCTAACAATCCGCCCACGTAAAAAAACCCAAGTTATGAATGAGCAAGATGCCTCGGATATACGGACGGATACTCGACGACGACAACGCACGAAAAAGGAACACGATTTGCGAGTATGCTCCTGGAATGTCAGAACCCTGTACACTCCCGGAGCTGCTCATAAACTAGAAGGAATCCTCACGCAGTACAAGGCGGATATTACTGCGGTCCAGGAAATACGCTGGATAGGAAACGGTATGATTAGGAAGAAAAATTGCGACATTTATTACAGCTGTCACAAAAGGTTGCACTTACTGGGATGCGGATTCGTCGTGGGAAAGCGGTTAAGGTCGAAGGTCATCGACTTTAAACCTATAAGTGATCGCCTGGCTGTGATCCGCATCAGAGGCAGATTTTATAACATTAGCCTTATATGTGCACACGCCCCTACCGACGAGGCTGAAGACCCTATCAAGGAGGACTTCTATGACCTCCTGGACAACGCCTACGGAGCTTGTCCGGAGTACGATGTAAAAATCGTGCTCGGGGACTTCAACGCCAAAATCGGAAAGGAAAACACCCTTGGCGGAGTGATCGGAAAGCACAGCCTCCACGATACAACAACAGATAACGGCTTCCGACTCGCTGACTTTGCGACAGCTCGTAATGCGGTGATAAGTAGCACAAGATTCCCTCGCAAGCGAATCCACACAGCAACCTGGCGATCTCCGGACGGTCGAACCGCCAACCAAATCGACCATGTGCTCATTGACGCAAGGCACGCGTCAAACATCCTGGATGTGCGAACATTCAGAGGGGCAAATGTCGACTCTGACCACTTCCTCGTAGCAGCAAGATTCAGAGCTCGACTGTCCAATGTCAGAAAGCTGCACCAGCCCATCAGGAGGAGGTTCGACATTGGGCGCCTGAGCACACCGGAGGTTGCCAGAGTCTACAGGGAGCAGCTGAGCGAAAGACTCTACGGTATGCCTACGTCGAACACAAATGCCAATAATATGTGGCTGCATTGCCGCTCAGCCATTCAGGAAGTAGCCGAAACCACCTTAGGATACCTACCACCCCCGACAAGAAACCCGTGGTATGATGGCGAGTGTGAGCAGAAAAAGGCAGCAACCGACGAGGCGTACCAAAAGGCGCTGCAGAGGAAAACCAGGGCAGCGCGAGAAGAGTACCGAGCCAGAAGAAGGGAGGAGAAGAAACTACTGCGACAAAAGAAAAGAATCTTCGCAGCCTCCCAGCTCAAGTATATCGAGGAGTCTAGGGATAGACATAAAATACGAGCCTTTTACAAGAAAGCCAAAGGCCTTGCAGGAGGCTTCAAAAAGGGCACCCTGGCTCTTCGAAACTGCGAGGGTAATCTTGTCACCGACCCGCAGGGAATAGTGGATGTATTTAAGCAGCACTTCCAGCAGCTGCTTAACGAGCATGACCAAGAGAGAGTGGTAGGGACTGAGGAAATCCCAACTCCAGCCGCTGAAGTAGTCCTCCCACCCAGCATAGAAGAAGTCGGCACAGCTATTCAGAAGCTGAAGAACAACAAGGCCGCAGGCTCAGATGGCTTGCCATCAGAGCTCTTCAAGGCTGGCGGCGATGTTCTGGTAGGGAGCATGCACCAGATCATCTGCAGAATTTGGGAAGATGAGAGCATGCCCGACGACTGGAATACCAGCTCTATATGCCCCATCCACAAAAAAGGCGATCCTACCTCTTGTAAGAACTATAGAGGTATATCCCTGCTCAATGTCGCATACAAGATCCTGTCCAGCGTATTGTGTGAACGTCTAAAACCATTTTGCACCGCACTAATCGGCAGCTACCAGTGCGGCTTCCGGCCCGGCAAATCAACTATAGACCAAATTTTCACACTTCGACAAATCCTGGAAAAGACCAACGAGTTTCAAATCGATACACACCATCTTTTCATCGATTTCAAAGCCGCATACGACAGCATTCATCGTGAAGCACTGTTTGGGGCGATGGCCGAATTCGGGATCCCGGTAAAACTGATCCAGTTGTGTCGCGCCATGCTAAAAAACACGCGATGCACCGTGCAACTCGGTTCTAGGACCTCGGAACCATTCGAAACATGCACCGGACTTCGGCAAGGAGATGCGCTGTCATGTGACTTCTTCAACCTGGTGCTGGAGCAGATAGTGCGACGGGCAGGCGTCAACAGGGAAGGCACTATCTTTTACAAGTCCATCCAGCTGCTAGGATACGCGGATGATATCGACATCATCGCGTGTTCTCGCCGTGGCATTGTGGAAGCATTCACGGCGATTGAAGAACAGGCGAAACGAATTGGCCTTAAGATCAATGAGGACAAAACGAAATACATGCTGTCAAGCAAAAACCAATCCGTCGCTCACCACCTGGGACAAAACATAACAATTGACAGCTACAATTTCGAGGTAGTTAAGGAGTTTGTCTACCTCGGGGCAAACGTAAATTCCACAAATGACACCACAGTGGAGATCCGGCGTAGAATCGCCCTTGGCAACCGCTGCTACTTCGGCTTGTCCAAACAACTGGGGTCAAAACTCCTCACTCGAAAGACCAAAGTCATGCTTTACAAAACGCTCATTCTGCCAGTCTTGCTGTACGGAGCCGAAAGCTGGACGATAAGCAGGACAGCGGAGCTGATTTTGGGTTCTTTCGAAAGAAAAATTCTGCGCCGGATATTTGGTCCTGTCTGTGAGGAAGGTGAATGGAGAAGAAGACACAACCGCGAACTCTACGAGCTGTACCAAGATGTGGATGTAGTCCGGAAAGCAAGGACCCGTCGACTACACTGGCTCGGCCACATCGAGCGCATGGACATCAACGCTCCAGCTAAGAGGGTCTTCGACTCCGAGCCTCCTGGTTCGAGAAGAAGAGGAAGACCGAACCTCCGGTATAAAGACCAAGTAATCGCGGATGTAAGACATCTTGGTCTTGACAACTGGAAGCAGCGTGCCCGGGACCGTCAAGGATGGAAGGCAGCTATAGCTCAGGCTCAGATCCTCCATGGATCGCAGGCCTGATAAGTAAGTAAGTAAGTTTGTTCACTACAATGTTCCAAAGAAGAGAGGATAGCACCTCTTTTTTTGCTGTGCAGTACCATTAGAGTTCAAGCTTTGGTGGCAACAAAAGAGTTAACCTTAAAGACGCTCCTTATTATAATTTGTTCACATAAAGCCTCTGATCATGGTAAGCCACATACGTAGGTAAATTCCTTGTGTTTTAGCGATTTCTCAATAATGCCCTTAAGCCTTAGCTATATGTATATTGTAAGATGTCAATAGCCTATTTCTTATCTATGTCGCAGTGAAGGGTTTTAGTCAGACAATTTGTAATATGATATGTCGGATGCAATCAAGCGACTGGATCCGAGGCTGTCTATGGGAGAGGGTATTTTGATTTTCGTTACTCTGCCCGGGTAAATCTTACTCGAGGTTCCACGGGACTTCTTGGTGGCGTAGAATTAAGGGGCCACTACTTAGAAAATGCGAGCTCTAGCATGAGTATGTCCAGGATACGTCATTCCACAGAAAGTGAGTAGGAGACTGAGGCGAAATGACGAAAATCGCTTCTAATCTTGAACACTTCCATGCTTTCTCATCCTATTCATAGAATATTTTTCAAGGCTTGCCTTCCAGTTGTTCTGCTTTTTGAGAGTTACCATAAATAGTCCGAGTGCTTTCATTTAGCAGTTCCAGTTCTCCGTGGACGATTTTCAGCTTCATTGAAGAGGTGCCTGCGTTCCTTACCAAGAGTCTCTATCTACTTGGTCGATCACGGTGGTGTATGATTGCTCATTCCACACAACTATTGCCTTCAAATTTGAGAAATCATGTTGCATGCTTCATGTGTCGACAAAGTCATTGTTGCCGTCAGGATACAATGCTCACTTCCATTGTTGTCAGAAGAGAAGAGAATTTCGCACTTTATATGAATGTGGGATGCTCAACTATTCAATTGGCTTCTTTACAGCATTTATTACCACCGGGTGGAGGATAGATATGAATCCGTTTCATTTCATTTCTTGGTTGTGGAGTATACTTCTTGCGTTCGCATCTGTACCATATACATACATACATATGTATCCTGTTTAACCACAATGAATTCGTAATAAGTTCGAGAGAGATGATTTTTTTTGTCCCCTATCCTGTATTTCATTTAACAGTTATTCAAAGAATAATCATCAGTTATACAAATGTCGCAGGATCATTTGGACATGTTTTGCTAATTGAAAACAGAAATTAAAAAAAAAAAAAAACGAACAATAACAGTGGGCTGCTCTAGGGCTTTGTTTTTGGAGTGTGATGTTTCGAATATCAGAATGCCGTTTGCCTTAAAATTATATTACTGCATTCATTTTTATGCTATGCTACAAAGTTCGACTTATTCTTCTTCTCCTTTGGTGGCGTTACAGCCCATGAAGACCAGAGCCAAGCTTCTCTCAATTACCCATGTTGTGTGTGATTTATTTTCCACACAGGTGAAAGGGACCTACAGTTGTATGCCGATTCTGAACGGCGTGAGTCGAGAAGCTCTTTCACGGCAATTATACTGTGGGGTGTTTTGCCAATACCCCGCCGAGGAGGGACGCCACGAAATAGACATTCGATCGCGTGGGTGTTATCGGAATCCGAACTCGCTCATCGTGCGTCAGAGTCCAATACACTAACCACTGCGCCCTCACTGTTCGACTTACAAATTAAAAATGATTTCGTTAACTTTTAATACAATTTATTTATTTAGACTATTCGGCTACAGTCGTCACGATGAACTGCCATCCCAATCTGCCCAGCCTATGCTTATTGCCTCCTGAATTTCCCATTCCCTTGCTGACACAGGTGTTACTCCCTTTTCCAATTCGTTATTCCCACGATCGCTCTGGTGTCCGCTATCGATGTGCAGATACTCGTCCGGATACGAGTGTGTGCTTAGTCAACACACATTCGAATGCATTGGCTGATGTAATGTGGGGTCAGGGTCGCGTTCCCCTGGTCAGCGCCGTCGGCAATGTGGTCGCATACCAATATACTTATATTGCCAAAAGCTGTTACCTCCGAGGGTCCAATTTTTTTGTATAAGTGAATTTATTGGTAACCAACATTTTCGTCACCACAATTAGATAATCTGTCTCAACTCAATGAACCTACGAAAGTAAGAACGATTCTGAACGAGTGAGGTATATAAGTGAAGCCAAATGAAAAAAAAAACCGCGACAGATTCAAAAGACTTGTATTATATACAGATACATGCATACATGTACTCGTCAGCTATTGCGAAAGGACAATATAGAGCGGGTGACCCCGACCAACCGACAATTGGTTCCATGCAATTTATTCTGCGCCAATAAGGGCAAGAGAATTCTACATGAAAACATCACTATGTAGTAACAGTCATTTAATTTAATTTGAATATCCATTGCTCCTTTCTGCGACAAGTTTTTCTTTTCCGGTCTGCCACTAAAGGCACCATACCATGTACTCTGTTGTAGATTCCACTATTCATCGAAGCGTATGCCTAAATTACATCACGAGGATTCTGCCCGCAAACATTTTACCAGCTATATGCAATACTGTATTCTGTACCTTTTGCAAATTAGAAAAAATATCCTTCCCTTGTCGCGTTCGTTGAAAGCAATAGGACAATGGCGTGAATTAAGCGAAGCAAAAGAAGAAAAATAAAAAGATAAAATGAAATACAAGTCGAACGAATAACAAGCTCACAAATTAAATGAAAAAATAAAACGATAAAAATAAACTCCATTTCTCCAATCCAACAGATAAATTTGCTTGCAAGGATTGAATATTGCTCAAAAGGACTGAACGTCGCCTGTTAACGTTCGACACGACAACGTTCATCTCGGTGGAAGATCCTTCTTCTGTTTTTCATAAGGATGGAAAACCTCTCCTAGGTCTCAAAAGATGCAATTAAATCTTATATATAAGTTTCATCCGGTTAAGTAGTCTGAGCTTAATGAATTTCTTCCCTTACCCTAGAAAAAGGACGTGATCTTTAGGAGGAGTAGCAGGTGTGGCAAAGTGATTTTTAGCACTGTAATAGACTATTAAAGACCCCAGAGCGTTATGGAAATACATTTATCTGTAACAAGGCGAGAAAGTGGCGAATTTGAGCAAATCGTTACAAACGAATTTGCATGATAATTAAAAGTCCAAAAAGTTAGCTTCATCAAACCATACAACTGATTATTCCGTAGTTTCAAACCAGTTAGGTCCAGGTACACGTGCACTTCTGAAACACATGATTGCATTGGACTAGCTTGTAATTAAATGTTTTCCATATTTTAGTAGGGAAAGTAGTATGTAGATAGTAGCTATTTTTTGAAAAGTCGGACATTGGGAGAAAGAAATAGCCTCACAAAGATAGAACCTAAAGTTTGATGACGCTTGGTTGATTAGTATTTTTAGGGTTCAGAACCCATAAAACGGGACCCTATTACTAAGACTTCGCTGTCCGTCCGTCCGTCTGTCACCAGGCTGTATCTCATGAACCGTGATAGTTAAACAGTAGAAATTTTCACAGCTATAGCAACAAATACTAAAAACAGAATAAAATTAATATTTAAGGGGGCTCCCATACAACAGACATGATTTTCATCCAAAAAATCTCCTTGGTCACATACTGACCTAAGGTTAGTCGACAATATCCCACAACCAGTAGCAAACTTCCCAGCTTTGCTCCCTATTGTGTCTTTGATGTATCCTAGCTGCAACCCTTTTTTCTGTAATTACGAACAACCAATAATAAATACCCTTTAAGCTTTGATGACCCCTAAGTTAATCCTTGCTGCAAACCCTTTCATACAATTTCTATTCCCCTCCTTTTCCATCCTGATAGGTTAAGATATCAAATGTTGCAACAAATTGAGTTGTTGTGAAATTAACTTTCGATCATATCCCATAACCAATAAAATACTTCCAAGCATTGATCCCTATTGTGTCCTTGATATATTAATCCTAGCTGCAAACCTTTTTCCCATAATTATGGTTATTCACTTTTCCACCTACTTGATTGATTTGAATTCAATGGACACTTTGATGATCAACTATCTCAACATGGAGATTTTTGATCATCAATATAATATGCCTATAACCTGCCTGCCACCAAGATCCCATCATGCAAAAAATCATTTCAAACGGATTAGCCGTTTTAATGTGATCACTAATGAGGTAACATACAACGTCTCTTTCATATTTTTATATACAGATGGTATGGAACCCTTCGTGTGCGAATCCGACTCGCACTTGGCCGGTTTTTTTCGGTTGCCAAGGCTCTTACTGATTTTATAAACATGGAAGAAATTAATGAAATTCTTGGCATGAAATAATAATTTAAATTGTAAGGCCTCAGTCTAACTAGTATAACAATGCGAGGCCAGATTCTTAAATGTTCGATGCTCGAGTGCCAGCAAAGTCGCTTGCACCGACAAAACGGGGTTTGCCGCGATCGAACAAATTAAGTGTCTGCTCCAGGAATAATGAATAAAATTTCCACAAAATGTATTAAACGCCTGTAGACTAAATGTGCGCAAGGTAACAAACATAGTAAGCATTCTAAATGCCTTCTCTAGTCAAAGAGTTTCATGAATGACCATAAAGTGGCACTTTATTCATTATTTTAGCTTTTATAGAGTTTTAAGGTTCATACATCTGCAGTTGACACTCCCTTTCCATTTTAATCTCACTAATTAACCTTTGCAAAAGTTACGCTATCGAGGGTACCTCTCAAGCCTTAAACTTGGATATCGTGCGGTTATAATATTCTACATTTTGGATGAATTAACCTCTAAGGAAATCAACCGTTAAAATGTCGAGAGCTGAATTTAAACTCGGTCGCAGAATAGCCAAAAAATGCACCCACCTGGGAAGCGCTCGAAAAAGGCTAAGATATCAGATAAAATGATTTTTGCAACAATCTTTGGACTATTCAATAAAAATCAGACCTATTTTCTGCGACGATTTGTCCAGATGAAAGTAAAGAAGTCTAGCTGGAAGACGAATCCAATTATGTTTTGCTAGGACAATGCAACTGTACACAAGGGTACGTTGGTGATGAGAAGGGATTGGGGGCACGATTTGCACCGTCATTCCCTCTATTCTCCAGGTTTAGCACTCTCACAACTCTGGAAGCAATTCGCATTCAATAAAAATGTTGAAAGGGCCCATAAATGAATATTTTCAGAGCTTTCTAGGCTCTTACTTTTAAGAAGAAGTACTGACGTTGGAGAAACGCTGGACTAAGCGTGTTGAAATCCATGCGTCATCGTAGTTCAATACTAATGATTTGTTTGCCGATCGTTTTTTACGAGAATTGTTTCACAGCAATACTTGTTGACTGGCTGACCTTACAGCGAGATTTCGTTTGTTGTCCATGAAACCGTTAGCACCGTCTTCCTTTTCGAATTAAAATAAGGTGATAAGTAAGCTCACTCGGGATAAGCCATTGCCTTAAACCGGTCCCAGATAAGTATGTTCTTTATAAACGATTGCTGCCGATGCACAGTTGCGAACAATTGATTCCATTTTCTTAGTCGTCAAACATACCTTAACCAATTTAACAACAAATACACAAGGCGTCTAATGTAGAATTTTGTGTAAACAAGTATTAATCTATGTGTCAGGTCGACTTTTCATCTTACCCTTCTACACATCAGTAACGAATACCAAGCATGTTCGAGCAAAAGGATCAGTCTTCGTCCGACTCTCACCGCGAGCACAAGTGTTCTTCCTTTACCATCTAATAAAGTTTTAGTTTTTTTTCTAATCGCCTTTATTTTATGTGCGTTTCTAGCGCCACATTTTATGGTCCTTCGAGACGGATATTGTAATAATATACTCGTACAATCCCGTTAACTCGTCGCGTACATCGACAAAAAACATTTCATCCCTCTTTTATTCATTGTGAAATTCCTGATAACACCATTGTTAGACGGTATAGCGAATAGACATCAACCCCGCTTGGACTTGTGGGATATCGTGCGTAGCAGGTAGTCAGTGTGTCGTGTCCGTGACTGTGTGTCGTACAATTTTTTATCTTCGGTCAACAGTGAAGTAGTAACAATGGCTACTATTAAAAGAGATGTTTTTCGAAACGCGCTAAAACGATCAGTGACATCAAGTAAAAAGCTGGATAGTTTCGATGAAAACGATTTGCAGTCATCTCTTCTGCTTTTAAATGATCAGTGGGTGAAATTTGATGCAGCACAAACCGAAGTAGAGTGCACGTGTGGTGATGGTTCTCTGGCAACCTATCTCTTCAATGCTCCTACGTGGCGGGTTCCAGCTCAGAAAATGGTCTTCAAACTCTGCACTTGTCCTCGGTTCCATCCCTTCCGAAGAGCGTGAACTGCAGCAAACTTTAAACCTTTCCGGCTCTGAAAGCGTAAAAGCATTGTGGCTTCAGTGGCAACCAGCATCGGACGATGCGTCACAGAACTTCACGGTTTCGCGGATGCATCCCAAGCCGCATATGCAGCCGTCATATACGCAAGAACAATCAGCTGCAGTGGTCTCGTTACGGTTCGGCTCATCATGTGTCGCTGCTCTACTAGTACAATTGATGGCTCACGTAAGGAAGGTTATTAATACATCGGACTACAAGGTGTGCAGATGGTCAGATTCAACTGACTGCCTTAGTCGCAACGAACTCCTAGAGGCACTCAATTTTTGGATTAGGCTCACGCAATTATACTTATTCAATGATGACATCAATCGACTTCAAGCCAATAAAACTCTTACGCGTCAAAGTGGTTTGCTCAGGGTAGGCGGAAGATTGAAAAGTGCGCCATTATACCCAGACAGAAACATCCAATACTACTTCCCGCTGCTGCAAGACTCACCAAGTTAATTTGTGAAGATATACACCGCATATCTTTGCACGCTGGCCCCAAACAATGCTCTACATACTACAAGGACGTTACTTGATAGTCAATGGACGAAGACTTCTGCGAAAAATCTACAAATCTTGCGTGAAATGTCGTAGATACGAGCGTGTAACACAGCAACAGCTGATGAGCAATTTGCCCAAACCAGGGGTAGAGTCCTGTCGCCCTTTTCTTCGAAGCGGCGTGGATTTCGCTGGACCAGTACTCCTTCGTTTCTCAAAGAGGCGTGGATCCAAGGCCGTCAAGGGATACGTCGGGATCTTCATATGTATGTCAACTGGCGCTATGCACCTAGAGCTTGCTGGCCACCTTTATAGCCGTTTTCAAACGGTTTGTTTCTCGCCGTGGCCATTGCAGAGAATTGTTTAGCGACAACGGGACAAACTTTGTCGGGGCCGAGAGGGAGCTCAAGAACTTCTTGAAGGAAGCAACGAAAGACGAAAAGCTGGCTAGGTACCTCGTCAATGATGGCACCATCAGGCATTTCAATCCGCCGGCAGCACCCCACATGGGTGGGTACTGGGAGGCAGCGGTAAGGCGCGTCAAATCTCATTTACGACGCACTCTGGGTGAGAGCCTTCTGACATTCGAAAAGTTCTCGACCCTCTTAGCAGAAATAGAGGTTTGTGTCAACTCAAGGCCTTGATGCTCCATAACTACTGATCCTGACAATCTTCAAGTACTAACGCCGAGGCACTTCCTTGTAGGTGAACCACTTATAATCGTACCAGAGTCAGACTTCATCGATGTTAAAGTCAGCCTAAGAAACCGGTGGCGGTTGATAACACAACTTCGCCAACATTTCTGGAGGAGGTGGAGTAAGGAGTATTAAGTCCAACTGCAGATGCGTGCCAAGTGGTTGAAACCATTTCCTAACCTTACCGTCGGAGACCTTGTCATACTACGAGAAGACAACATCCCTTCTAGCAAGTGGAAAATGGGAAGAGTAGCTGAGTCACACTCAAGACCGCTGATGGCATGCTTAAACGACCTATTGTCAATTTATCTCCCCTCTTGACCTTCAAAGACAAACCGACGGAAGTTAGTGTATTGAACTAAATCTCTAGTTAGTTCAAGGTGGGCGAAATGTTCGAGCAAAAGGATCAGTCTTCGTCCGACTCTCACCGCGAGCACAAGTGTTCTTCCTTTACCATCTAATAAACCACAATACATATATTTATATTATTCTGAACCAGTACGTTTTAGTTTTTTTCTAATCTCCTTTATTTTATGTGCGTTTATGGCGCCACAAAGCAAATTCAAATTACTATGGCTTTCGAGTACCGTGGCGCAGTGGGTAGTGTGTTGGCCTCTGACGCCGATGACACGGGATCGAATCCCGACACAGCCATGTCATCGAACGTGTTTTCACGGTGTTTCTCCTCAGCGGGGTTCTGACAAAACCCCCTGTAGTAAAATTGTCATGAAAAGCTTCCCGAAATTCGCCGTTCGGAACCGGCAATAAACTGTAGGTCCCTTCCACCTATGGGAAAATTAAATCACACACAACATGGGTGATTGAGAGAAGCTCGGCTCTGGTCCTTCATGGGCTGTAACGCCAACATACGTACATACATACATGGCTTTCGAGTGACGAAGTCAAGCAAACACGACCACTTTTAATGGAAAAAATAATTTTATCTCATCAAGACTATGCACTTATCACACATCTGACATCGGAATAGCATCCATTAAAGGCTTGCACTGTTTGTTACTTAAAAAACTCAATGATGTTGTCTATTAAAAGGGGTACTGGTAAGCCAGTCGTGTTAAAATAACACTTTGCAGAGAAACTAAGGTATTTTTCTCCAGTGTCTGCTTCTTTTGTGCTTTTCTTCATAGGATAAATGAAACATGCGCTTTTGTCATTTAACAGTGCACTGAAATTAATGAAATGTTTAATTAACAACTAATATTTCTGTTTACAGAGAAATTTATTATTGCAACTGAAGATACGTTTCTCCTACTTTTTTCAGAATGTTGTTCAATTTTCTTCAAAACAAATATTCCTTTATATGTATAAAGTGCAAAGAAAACAGCACAAAGAACATACGTTACCGTATATGTTTACCTATGATAGAACTCCTTCGCTCCATACACCATCCCCAGGAACCTAGTTGTTCTTTCTATCCGAGAAACCCATACTATGCATCGAACAGAATCTCATTATCTCCTTTGAATAATTCATATCAATGGAATATCGAAAGAGCAGTGCAATTGTTAGATTGTTCAAACCAAAATTGAATTATTCATACGAAAATTGCTCATAATGAATTCCTTATTCTACCATTATCCACTTCAATATGTCAACCGCAAGCCCATAAGAACTTAGAAAATCGCATCCGTAACTTTAGTGAGAATGGATGGTGGTGATCTATTGTCATCTATTGCCTTTCAACGAGGGAGGCAAGTGCCTAGTCATTTTTTTACGAAAAAAAATCTGTCTTTTTTGCAAAGCTGAAAAAAAAATCCTGCGCAACTTACATCAAGGCTATCGCAAACTACGAAACGAAGTGGTGAAAATGATTAGATTGGCTAAAAAGAACTACTTTGAGCAAAAATTAGGGTCTCCTAACTCCAGCAAAGACGTTTGGAAACATTTGCGAAAAATCGGTATCGGGAAACAGTCAGTAACACCCCCTGATGACATTGATTGTGATGCCTTATACCATACATTTACTTCACTGCCACATTCAAACTACAATGAGACAGTGGTCTGTTTAATGATGAACATCAGTTTTTAGGCAATGGTTTCAGCTTTATGAGGTTATCAGACGAGGATGTTGTGGAGGCAATTATATCTATTCACTCGAATGCCGTTGGGCTTGATTTAATCAACCCTAAATTCATAAAACTTTTGCTGCCCTATCTTCTGCAAGTTGAATAACTTTCACCTTAATCCCATCAAGTCAAAGGCGTTGCCCATCTATCGTAGGGCAATAGATGAGTTATCATTGCACCCCTTGCAGATAGGGAATTAAACCATTGCTTACGTTGATTCTGTTAAAAATCTAGGTATGGTTTTCAATCGCACACTTACCTGGAATGACCATCTCAGTATTTCAATAGGTAAAGTTTATGGTAGTCTTCGAGCTCTTCGAATGACTCAAAACTTTATTCCAAAAAAAATAAGCTTTTACTTGGAAAAACACTTCTGCTTCCAGTATTACTTTACTGTTGTGAAGTATATAGTGATTTGGACCACGCAACCTTTCATAAACTTAATGTTGTTTACAATAACGTTGCTCGGTTCGTGTGTAATCGTCGCTCGTTTGATCATATTTCCCAGTATTCAAAACAACTCTGTGGTTGTAGTCTAAACGCATTACTACAGTTTCGCTCACTTAGCTACCTACATAAAATAATTCAAACTAGGCTGAATTTTCCTCTTTCGGCAAGATCTTTCGTCCTTATACCGCCGCGACACAAGTACTTGAATACTAAGCTTCAATTTTTTTTAGCCATGTCATAGGTCTTTGGAACTCTCTGCCCATCTCCATAAGAGGAATTAGAAGCACCAAAAGATTCACAACAGTACTCTTCACGTTCTTGGCAAATCGTTGAACTTTGTTCTTTCTTTTGTTTTACTTTTATTATAGTCTTTATTAATTTTCTTTATTTATTTTACTTAGATTTTGAAATACTAAAGGCTTGCAATAATTTATAAGACATACGTCTTACATTGTAAGTGTTTTTAAATGAATAAATACAAATACAAATTCTGATTATACATACACTCGTCTTATACGTTATGGTATATTGATAAATGCATTAAGATTGCTTCGTTTTATCGCAGCAAAATTAAATTCTCTAAGTTAAATCTGTCAATGCTTACTCGAATCCGATACCGAGGATGCACGAAAATATTTATTCTTAATGTTTCGGATATGTCTATTTAATAGAGGGCTGCTCAGTGTTCTACCTTAGAAAAATTGTCACAACAAGATACAAAATAAGCTTCCACAAGAATGTAATCACCGTGAAAATGGTCCAAGTAAAATGCCACAAAAAAACTGATTTTTTTCTTAATACATCCATATCGCCTTCAAAATCAACTAACTCGTGCATAAATGGAAAGAGTAATATGACGGCACGATTGCGGTATTGAAGTTGAGAGTCAACGTTTCTTGATTCCTTGTTAGGACATTCTCTATTCATATTGAGATCGTAGTTACCTTAAGGGGTTAGGTGGGTTTGAAAATTTAAAAAAATCGATTTTTTTGTTTCTGTCTTATTAGATAGTACAATATGTTTAAAATATTCTCCTAAAATTTAAAATCGATCCGAGTAAAATTCTAAGAGATAGACTCTTCGGAAGTTCCGCCCATCAGGTCAAGTCATTGCAGCGCCAGCGCTTCGCAAGTATACGGAAGCAGCTGCATGGCTACTGTTGGTCGGCCTTTCCCACTTTCCTTTACAATTCAAGGGCAACTCTATTTAGTTGCCCTGGATATTGTCGCAGCAGCAGGTACTTTGCTTTATGGTGCCGGAATCGATGATTCTATGCAAGTTAAAAAAAATTTTTTTTGCATGTTATTTCAATTTGAAATTTTAACCGCGTTTATCTCAAAACTCAATGTTTTAAGCCGGTGGACACGATTTCTCGAAAAGTTATTAAGCGATTTTGGTCAAATTATGCACACATAATTGAAATAACATTATCTAGTTATTGAACGAAGGATTTTTTTTTTTTTTTATTACAACTAGTTTTTTCGAGCCAATACATGGCGAACATTTGACCAAAAAATGTGTTTTTTTGTTCAAAGTCTGCCAAAAATTCAAATAATAATTTTGTTTTTTTTTTCCTTCGTTCAATAACGAGATTTATCCATGTACTAACGAACTATTGTTTGCCTTTTGGTTTTAGATGAACCAATAATGAGCTATGCTGTCCACGGCAAGAGCATTTTTTTTTTGAGACGTCAGGGAAGATGAGGTACCAACGGCTGAGTTTTCGGAATTTTTAAATAAAAACTTCACAAAACACTGTTCAAATATGTATCCTTGATATGCTGGATTGTTTAAATAAAATATATGATTGTACATATTAAAAAAAAAATAGTAAAAATACCCTTTTTTTGAACCTCTGAAACCCACCTAACCCCTTAATGAGGATAACAAACGTAAACACCATTAGCTGTTGTTGTCAGTTGGGGATAGTATTGTGAAACAGTTTACAATGTTTGGACGGGAAAGCAATTCATACTGAATTCTTCATAATATATGTATATGTATATATATATAATGGGAAAAGAGATGTCGGAAACATTTCAACATCCTTGGAAAAAACATAATGATCGAATCCTTTCCGTCCATACAAGGGTTCTACGATTTTAAAACTTTTCTTCTAAGGCTGATGCTGCTTTTAATAACATTGGCATACACTTTACAGCTTGCGCCAATAATATGGCCATTTACCAGTTCATAAAAGCAGACTGGAAATTAAATATTTAAAGTGAGCGGAACTTCTTAGGGAACCGCGTTAATTCAGGTACCATGCCACGAACCGACGGTTGTGTTCGAATTTCACTATCAAGGTTTAGAATGCTCTGAGGCAGGAGCAAGGAAATGATTGTAATGATTCTAGAGATTTCTAATGTAAAGAAGAGTAACGTCTGACGGCAAACATTCGAGAGTTTGGAACAAGGGCTTTACAAGCGAGAGCACTCGCCCCCGGGGGCATTCAGTATTCAGAATCAGTGCCTCAGTGTGAAAGCAATTGAGCCATCTAGTCAGTTAGTGGACAATTACCTAGCAGTTGTAGAGACAAAGTGTGTCAAAAAAGGTGAAAAGTGGATAGTGAAGTGTGTATTAGACAAATAAGGAAACAGTTGTAGTTTACCGCAATCCAGTTTAACATGGCAAACGCCAGCTTCGTTCTATGTCCCTGCTCAATCCAAGTTGAGACACAGCCTCCCCTTGTTCCTGGGGAAAGAGGAACCTGGCCCTCCAGGTTGGGGGTTGTGTTTAGGGGTAACATCCCTATCACGTAAAAACCTACTTGTTCCAAAACAACAGCAAGCCTCGGATACGGACGAATAAAAAGCTGACGACCCCTGCAAACGGCTAACGGACTTGAGAGTCTGCACCTGGAATGTGAGGTCCCTTGACAAACCGGGTGCAGGCGATCAATTGGAACAAACCCTCAACTGCTATAAAGCAGATATAACCGCACTCCAAGAAGTGCGATGGGATGGACCAGGCAAAAGACGGATGAAAAACTGCGACATCTACTACGAGAACTGCTACAAGGAGAACAAACAGCGCCTATTCGGGTGCGGATTCGTTATTAGGGGAAGAATCAGACAAAACGTCTTAAGCTTCCGAGATATAAGCGAGCGCCTCATAACAATCCGCATCAAAGCTAAATTTGGAAACATTAGCTTAATATGCGCTCACTTCCCAACGGAAGAAAAGGACGATCGAACAGAACCTATGCCCAATGTCCCAGCTACGACACAAAACTAGATCTAGCAGATCTTAATACAAAACTGGGCAAAGAGGACATATTTGAGACGATCATAGGGAAGCATAGCCTCCATAATACCACATCCGACAACGGACTTAGGCTAATCGATTTCCTAACGGGGCGTAACCTTCTTGTAGCAAGCACGGGATCCCCCCATCTCAACATCCACAAGGGTACCTGGCGGTCCTTTGATCAATCGACCACCAACCAGTATTCTCGTCGTACGAATCTTCCGAGGGGCCAACATCGACTCGGACAATTACCTTGTTGTAGCCAAGGTGCACATGAGGATATCAAGAATGCTTAGGAGTCAAGTAGAACTACGTAAGTTTGACGTCCGAATGCTACAATCGCAAGAGACTGCCAGAATCTTTGCCGATCGTGTCTCCTCCAAGCTCTCTCAAAATCCGCCCACAGCAGCACAAGCAATTGAGGAGGAATGGGCGTATTGCCAGAGCGCCGTCAGAGACGCTGCCTCAGAGGTGCTGGGTTTCAAACTGGCACCACCTAGAAACCCTTGGTTCGATGAACAATGCGAACAAGCCCATGAGGTAAAACAAGAGGCATATAAAGCCATGCTGCACCGACGGACGAGAGCTGCTCGCGAAATCTATGAGCAGAAGAGAAGAGAGGAACACACGCTTTTCAGAAGAAAGAAGAGAGAGCACGGAATGCGTGAGATCGAGGAGATGGAGAGATGCCTCCGCAGGAATGACGCCCGTAAGTTTTACAATAAGGTAAAATGAACATACCATGGCTACAAAGCCAGAGCGGCGGCCTGCAGGGATGAAAATGGAGAACTGGTAGTAGAGTCGCAGTCTATGTTTAGGATTTGGAAAGACGGCTTCTGCAGACTGTATAACGGCGATGATAGACATGATACCGCTGTCAGGCAGAACGAGCCATTCGTAATGGACGACGATGTAAGAGAATTCCGTCCACCCTGGACGAAATCAAAATAGCGATATCAAGACTTAAGTCTAATAAAGCCGGGGACGCAGACTTTTGACTGAGCTTCTTAAGGCGGCTGGAGATGAGCTGGTAAGGTGCATGCACCATCTCATCTGCAAGGTATGGTAGGAGAAAAGCATGCCCGACGAATGGAATCTCCGCATCGTTTGCCCGGTCCATAAGAACTGAGACCCCTATAACTGCGCCAACTTTAGGGGAATAAGTCTCCTTAACATCGCATATAAGATCTTCTCTGCCATATTGTGTGAACGTCTGAAACCGTTTGGGGATAACCTGGTCGGCTCTTATCAGTGTGATTTCAGGCCAGGTAAATCCACAATAGACCAAATATTTTCGCTACGGCAGATCTTGGAGAAGAGCCAGGAGTATCAAATCGACACTCACCACCTTTTTGTCGATTTCAGGGCTGCATATGACAGCGTAGTGCACCGTGGCGCAGTGGGTAGTGTGTTGGCCTCTGATACCGATGACATGGAATCGAATCCCGACATAGAAATGTCATCGAACGTGTTTTCACGGTGTTTCCTCCTCAGCGGGGTTCATGTTCATGAAAAGCTTCTCGAAATTCGCCGTTCGGAACCGGCAATAAACTGTAGGTCCCTTTCATCTATGGGAAAATGAAACCACACACAACATGGGTGATTGAGAGAAGTTCGGCTTAGGTCCTTCATGGACTGTAACGCCAACATACATACATACATGGCCTATGAATTGGATTGCCCATCAGTGATGAACACAATTCAGAAGCAGTTTAAGACGGAGCAGAATTAAGACAACATTTCAGTAAACCACTGTATAAGGCAAATCCTCATACTATCAATCTAGCTCTTACACCCAAGAGGGCCAAAAGCGCTCACTAATGATAAAATTCAGCCGCAGAATTCGATAGTACACGAGCATTCCTAATCGTAAGCAATATCACGGCAAATATGTACCAATTCTCATTCGTCCTTATTACGTGGCCTCCATTCTTGTTGCTAGTATCGCGATTGTAAAGTTCGCATACACCGTTCAGGAAACCGACTATCCATGGTAAGGATCATAGCCTTCATTTAGTGTTATGCAGTACCTTTTTGGTCTCTTTTGCCTCAACCGTCCTGATTATAATTGGATTCGACTGAATCTAAAAATACGCGCGGAACATGATTTGATTAATATAAGTTTTTGCATTCTTTCTCTTCTTTAGCTTTGGTTTTGCCTCAAGGGAGACAGATAACAAAAGCATGTTATATTGACGTAGATTTGAATTGCTTTCGAGTACCAGAAGACTGATGTATGGAGAATATGCATGTCAACTAGGAAATTGAAGACTCAATTGGATCCACAGAATGAGACACTCATGTGTTTTGATTAGATGGCGTCTCCTAATCGATTTTGCCTCATTATGTGTATATACTCACGAAGGAAGTGTCTGTATTTGACATAATTTAGTTTAAATGAGGATTTTAAACGGATCAGCCTTTGTGGTGTCGTATGATGTATGCAAATGTTCAGGTCGTACCGGTGCGCGTTGGTGTAAATTATGTTAATATGAGGCATGATAACATTATCGTGGAGTTGAGGGAACCTATCTAGTGGTTTTACTGATTTTTTCATTTCTGTATTTGCGGCAAGCTTTCAAAATTGAAGAGATTAACTATGGGGTGTACCACAAAACTCGGATAAAATTCATCGGGAACACAGTAAGAGGTGCAAATTAATTTAACTATAGGTTACCTGTATAAAATTTGATGAAAAGTTAATCAAGTCACGGAAAGTAATCAGTGAGACGCAATGAGGGTTGGTAAGTTATCATACGAAAATACAATAGTAGGAAAGTTCTCAGTCGGTCAATGTTATGAGAGGAAAACTTATGAGGGGAAAATAGCATTTTCGAGAAGCGGTTTTTGCTATCTCTTGTGAAGGCTGTGTGATATGTAGGTACCTGTGTTAGGCTGGAAAACGCTCTTAATTCACTTTTTATTTATTTTCTAATATAGTCCCTTTTCGACTTGACACATTTTGTTCGGTGACATTCTAACTTTCCTAGGCATCCAACAATATAATTTTCTGAGCATGGTATTATAAGACACTGTCGCGACGACCGAGGGCTTCCTCACATACTATCAGGCTTGGAGAATAAGCTAGATAAGACAGTAATGTCTGGGTTGTCATGGCTACCAAATATTTTTTCTCGACAATTCACGCCGTTTTTTCACTAATTTACAATCAAATTGGCAGTAACGCCACCAAAGCAAAAATGCCTACGCTCTGGTGCCTACACGAATTTAAGGATGCATTTCTCAGTCATTCCGTTAACCAGCAAAATGAGTATGTATATGTAAATGCTTAATAGGAATGCTAAATAACACTCGCTGGATATTTAATGACATCTGTGAAGCGGAGTAGTCGGTTCCTTTCCGTATCGAAAACACTTTTGAATTACACCTAGTCTGTTTCGGTAGGACCTATAGGCTGTTAGGTATGATAGAAAGACCCACGCAAAGGCAGACTCTTTAAGTTGCAGTTTTGTAATTTTGACGTGCAAATCGCAAACGATCGCTGGTCATAGGTTATATGTATATATATACGACAAAGTTCCCCGGCACTTTGGTCTATTGACTGACCCACAAGTCCAGTACACGATTTTTGGCTGAAGTTCATCATTACTTATAAAAAAGCTTTCCGCTGTTAACATGGAATGTTGGATTTTCAGTAAAATGTCTTGTTTAAGAAGAAACTCAGATTCCTGGCTGGTTACCGGGGCCTCAAGCTGTCTTTTTAGCATGCAAGGAGCTTATCAGACATGCGCTATCATCCGGATAGGCCACCGAAAACAGCCATCGATTGAGAGAGTTCATTAACCGATCTGTTTCAAAGGAAAGTTGAAGGCACACCGGGCTTCGTTATGCCTCTATGTAAAGTGGAGTCAGGGACATCTTAATCTATGATTTTCTACGTAGTGAACTGTCTAATCAGCACTAGAGTCAGCTGAGAGCTTTTCATAGTACAAAAAGTCGTTTTTGGTGATAAATTCAAGGTTCTGAGGTTCTGCCACACTGCGAGGATCGTTGCTGCCACTTGAGTTTTTCGGTATAGAATAAGTAAGAATCCTGAAACAGCTCCTAACTTCAAATGAATCATTTATTTGTTTCAGTTGGTTAGGACGTCATGGTACTCGTAGTAAGCACTTTCCTTCAAACTAAGTTTTCAAACGTGTTTTTATTAAGATTTCTTGCAGGAAAGCTTCTATTATCGTGTCTTCGACCTTACTATGGATAATGAAGATCTAAAATTGCTTAACGTGTTATAAGGTGACAAGCTAGCCATCGATTTGAAATATAGGTACAAGTACAACATATTTATATTTTTCAACCAAAAAACCTAGTTCAGGTTTGTTTTGTTGTAGTGGTATCTTAACAAGTGATGGCGCTACAGTTCGGGGTGAACCAGGGCCTCAACCAACAAGCCCCTCCAGCCGGCACGGTCTTTGGCCAGCCGCTTCCAGCCCCGCACGCCCTTTCCACCTGTGCGCACCACCTTAGATGTGGTCGTCCTCTGCTGCGTCGTCCCTCGGGGTTAGAGTCGAAGACTCTTCGGGCCGGAGCGGTGATGTCAATTCGCTCTACATTGCCTAGCCATCTGAGACATCGGATCCGAAGACGTCTAACTAGGCCGATGTCGCTGTACAGCCCGTAAAGTTCCTGGTTGAATCTCCTCCTTCACACTCCGCAGAATTTTCCTCTCGAAACCACCAAGAGCCCTTTCATCCGGCTTAGACAACGTCCAAGCCTCAGCGCCAAAGAGGAGAACCGGGATGGTTAAGGTTTTGAAGAGGGTTATCTTAGATTTTCGAGAGAGGGCTCTACTACTCGTTTGCCTCTCGAGCCCCAAAGAAGCAGCGGTCGGCAAGAGTTATTCTGCGTTTTATCTCAGCGCTGGTGTCGTTGCTACTTGTGACTATCGAGCCAGGGTAGACGAAGTCCTTGACTACTTCAAAAATATAGCTGCCGAAGGTGACATACTGACCAAATCGAAAAAAAGATGGTGCGTGTCGAACTGGAATTCATGGGTCTTCTCCAAAACCTGCCATAGTGTAAATAATTGGTCTATTGTGGATTTTCCTGGCTTGAAACCACACTGGATCCTATCAGATTGTCCAAGAAAGGTGTCATTCGCTTACACAGTACGGCAGAGAGGATCTTGTACGCAATGTTCAGGAGACTTATCCCTCTGTAATTGACGCAGTCATAGGGGTCTCCTTTCTTATGGACCGGGCAAACGATACTGAGATTCCATTCATCGGGCATGCGTTCTTCCGACCAAATCTTGCAGATGAGTTAGTGCATGTTCCTAACCAGCTCATCGCCAGCTGCTTTAAATAATTCCGCGGGGACTCCGTCTGTCCCAGCAGCTTTATAAGACTTAGGCTTCGATATCGCTATCTTAACATCGTCTAGGTCGAGTGGACGGGATTCTCCTTCATCTTCGTCCATTGTGAATGGACGGCGGCATTTTGATTATCATCGCCGTTATACAGTCTGCAGAAGTGGTCCTTCCACAATCTCAGCATCGACTGTGACTCCACTACTAGTTGTTCTGTTCTGTTCTGGTTTTATAGCCCTGGCATGTTCGTTTTACTTTCTGGTAAAATTTTCGAACGTCGTTCCTGCAGTAACATCTCTCCATCTCCTCGATCTCGCGCTTCTCGTGTTCCTTCTTTTTCCTTCTCAGAAGCGCATGCTTCTCCCTCCTTTTCTGTTCATAGAGCTCGCGGGCAGCCCTCGACCGTCGATGCAATGTGGCCATGTATGCATTCTGTTTCTCTACATGGGCCTGTCTGCACTCATCATCAAATCAGGGGTTTCTCGACGGTGGTGCCTCGAGACCGAGTACATCTGAGGCGGCCTCTCTGATGGCGTTCTGACAACGACTCCTTTGCTGTTTTATGGTTTCTTAAGATTGCATCTGAACTTGAGAGAGCTTGAGGGAGACTTGATCGACGGAGGTTCCGGCGGTCTCCTGCGATTGCAGCTTCCCGACGTTAAATTTTGGTGATCTTACTCCACTCTGTTGATTCCGAGAAATTCGCATCCGTACCTTAGCTGCAACAAGGTAATGATCCTCGAAAGGTTCGGACATCTAGGATGCTGGAGGAGTGATTTGATTGGTTGTCGATTGATCGAAAGACCGCCAGGTCCCCTTACGGATGTTGAGGTGTGGGAATCTTGTACTTGCTACTACTAGATTATGTCCCGCCATAAAGTCCACTAGCCTTAGTCCGTTTTCTGACGTAGTGTTGAGCAGGCTGTGCTTTCCAATTAATCGTTCAAAGATAGCTTCCTTCCTTCGCATTCAAATGTCCTAGAACGATTTTGGCGTCATAGCTGGAACATTGGGCATATGTTCTGCCTAGCAGATCATAGAAATCGTCTTTGTGTCGGTCATCTTTCTCATCTGTTGGGGCGTAGACACATAATAAGCTTATATTGCCGAGATTGGCCTTGATGCGGATAGTTATGAGCTGTTCGCTTACATACTGGAGGCTTAAGACATTTTTCTGAGTCTGCCTCGAATAACAAATTCGCTTCCGAATAAGCGTTGTTTATTTTCTCTGTAGCAGTTCCTGTAGCAGATATCACAAATTTTCATCCGCTTTATGCCTGGCCCATCCCACCGCACTTCTTGAAGCGCGGTAATGTCTGCCTTATAGCAGTCCAGAGAGTTGACCAGTTGTCCGGCTGCACCTGGTCTGTTGAGAAACCTAACGTTCGTTTCGAATTCGTTTCCTTTTTGACGTTTGCAGGGGTCGTCAACATGTAACCCGGCCGTCCGAACAAGTGTTTGTTCTTTGCGAGAGGGATGTTAACCCTAAGCGCAACCCCCAACCTGGAGGGCCATGTTCCTCTTTCCCCAGGAACAAGGGGTCGGGTCGCTGCACACATTGGTTCGCTACCTGACGGGTGCCAGCATAGCCATCCAGGGGAGGCCACGCGGAGACTGTGTGTCAACTTGGATTGAACAGGGACAGAGATCGAAGCTGGCGTTTGCCAAGTTAAACGCGATCAACTTCTTTGCTCTGTTTGCTCGCTCTCTTCTCCCCTTAACAATAAATATATTAACCATTAACTCTTTCATAACAGCACATTGGTGCGGAAAACGGTCATTTAGTTTAAATTGGGCGCAGAATGATTGAGTCAGTAGCATCCTCGAGGATACATATGTCAATACAATATCAACGTTTTTTTTTTTATCCGCAATCACTTGAGTTTTCAACTTCCCAGTGGGAAGTTAATGTACATTATTATTGTAATTACAATTCTTTGTGCATAACAAATATTCATACATTCCAATCTCCGAGATTTATAACGCCTGACATTATAGCTCACTTCATACAAAGAGAATCTTATCATGCAATCCTTTCCATCCAATAATGAGATTGCAAAGTTTGCTTCCATCTTCCGAAAATAGAAAAAGGTCAACAGGAAAATTTCGCAGAACTTTTTTATAATATCCTGCCATACGAGTGCTCTAAAAGTTGCATTGCTTTGGCGAAAATTGAGATTATCTATTTTCTTCACCGCAGCCGTAAAAAAGTTCGCTTCTCGTTCTCGTATGCACCGGAAGGTATGTGCCTTCAATGGCACTGACATTGTTTGAGTTGTCGCAAAGCAGTGCAATTAAATGTTGAAAATTAAGCAATTGTTTTCTTGGTTGAAACTTTATGACAGTCTTGCGGGAGAAAGGAGCGATGCTGTGGACACTTTTAATTATATGTATATTTACGCCACTTGACATGAAAAGTCTGAGAGATGATGTGGTGGTGTACGATGATCATAAGGGTTTCAACTTTAAGGATAATTCGCAGTTTCAATAACACGTCTGTGTTTTCGTGGCGTTCGAATCGTCTTGGTTTTTGTCTTGAACATTTTAATTAAGATTTCAACTGTGACAAAGAGCTTCTCCTGTTGCTGGTAAAAGAAAAGAAGTCAGATGAGGAATATAAGAATTACTAAAAAACGAGAAAGAGTGAAAATGAGTTGCGTTGAAATCATATAGACAGACGGCAGATGATGCGTGGTAGAGATTAAAAAAATTAACTTCATATGCATACATACATATATGTATGTACATACATATTAACAATAAACAAAAGCTTTCGAATTTAAATTTAAAGAAAATAAATCTTGAAAATTCCACATGGATGAATATTCATGCCGCAGCCATTTCAACCGTTCGTACCTCATTATTCGAGCGCTTCAATAAAACACCTGTCAACCCGGAATAAATACCCTTGCTCCCAAAAACATGCGAAATAATTCCTAAGGCATATTTCAACCCTGAAGTTGCACGAACATACTCCCCCATCAACCAATTAACAAGCCGAGCATCAATCCCATTTCTAATGCGCGTTTAATTCCGCCAACAGACAGTGCAAGCACAACGAGTTCAAAAGGATATCAACCCTTCCTAATTTGCATTTCTTCCTTTTAATTTTCTACTCATATAGCGCGGTTTATTACACACCAGTGCGTTGTCTTCTTTGTACTTTGAATTGCATTCCTTATTGTTTTGTTGATGTTAAATCACATAACAAGGGGCCCTCCTTGACTACAATCCCGTCCAAGTCCCGGTCGCACATGAATGGCAGGGTTAGTTGTCAGTAAAGACATTCAATCCATTGGGGACTACTTACCTAAATTGGTATCAATTTGAAAGAAAATGAGCTTATGTTGGCTAGCAGTCAAACAAATGCTGTATATGTATGTATACTGTGCTATTTTGAAAAGTTGCCCGTTCTGCCAAACTTAATCCCTCCCGTCCTCTACCTAAAATAATTCTTAGTGAGCATAACAAACGCTAAAAAAGCTGAAGAACGAAAAAGAAATGAGGGTATAAAGGAACAATTTAAGGATACGTACACGCTTTAGCCTTGATTAAACTGTAGAAAAATTACCAGGTCATTTTTCTACCCCCGTTGAAATGGCCTGGAATTTACAGCATAATACCTAGCATATGACAAGGCAAAAAAACTCAGAACTCGAAGTTGGCTTTTGGGAATTCTGCTTGTCCTTCACAAAAAGAAAAGACGAGCAAAACGGGCTCGAGCCCATTACGCGATGACACGTCCTGCATGATTTGGGTAGCTGACAAGGGGAAGTACGTGAAGAAAAGAAACAATGCTCGTACAGATGTTGAAACGGTCGCAAGCAGTGGGGCGGTTTATCACCATTTTTCTTCTTTTTTATTCTCGTCGTGTCCCTAGGGTTTGAAATGAGGGTTGAAATGACTTTACATCGTGTTTATATGACAATTAAATCACAGTCTCAACGTAAACGTCCGTGGTCTCTTGAAGGGTTGCCGGAAAGTGAGAAGAAAATGATTACTAAATAAGTTTATATGACGACAAGTACATTCGAATACGAGAGCTTATAATGATGTGCGTCAAACTATTTGAATTACGAATTGCTGTTCTACCTAAATAAGGTCGGTAGACCAGTTTTTGGAACCAAGACTATTTGCACTTTATACGGACTTACTTTGTTCTTTGGTAACCAGTCGGTCTGTCTTTAGTTAGAAGTCGCAAGAAGGTGTTTTTTTTTTTTTTTTTTTTGTTGAAGGCTTCTGCTATCTGTTGGAGCACTCAGACGTAAATACTGGTCCACTGTACTCCAGTCACACACTTTTCATTACTGTATTTTACCCGTTTCCCGATGTCGATCTGATTTCCCGGCGAATGATTTTCAAGTGGTAAACTAAGAGTTTCTGCTTTAGACTCAGTAAAACTCGGTTCTCCCCGTTTGAGGACTTTAACCAACTTGCTAGTCGCCCTCAGAGACTTGATCTCTTCGGAGAAGGTCCTATAAGAATAGTTTTTCGATTTACGAATGAGTTTCTTATATTCTTTCTGCTTCGAGCGGTACTTTTTTCAGTCATCTCCCGAATTTAATTTGAGCGATCTATTCAGAGGACTTCTGGCTTCCCTGCGAAGACTTTGGAGCTCGTCACTCCACCAGGGGACCCATTTCCTGCAGGGAGGTTTGCTGACAGGACATGCGAGTTCGAAACAACTGGCGATGACGCTATTCAGGTTATGAACAGCGTTCTCTACCAATTGTTTCGTTCTAATTTTAGGTAGGGCTTGAGTAAAGCTGACAACAGGAAAAACAACCCATCGACTAAGGCCTATAAAGACCAGAAGGCGGCCTTGAGAATCATAAAACGATGGGGCCATAAGACCGACCTAATTGAAAAAGAACGAGAGTCGGTAGCTTGGGCGACAGGAATCCTGGCCCAGGAAAAAGTAAAAGCCAAGAGGCCCAGATCGTCCCCCGAGGAACCAAAGCGGGAAGCTAAGAAGGCAAAGCTGGGAACACTGGCTAAGCTATCAAAGCCTTTCGGTGAGGTTGCGAGGGAGTGCCTGACGGTAGCTATCATTGATGATAGCGACCCGGACGGAAAAATGACGACTGAAAAATGGAAGGATGTCGACCATGCACTATCGGCAAACTTCCTCAAAATTATGATAAAGAACCTTGGACCACCGCCCATCTGTGATGACGCCGGATGGTATCAAGGCAGGGTCAAACTGCTAAGCTGTGCCGATGAAAGATCGGTCGATTTTTTAAAGGCCACAGTTTCCGAAATGGGGGAAATATGGGAGGGAGCCAGGCTCAAGGTCGTCACTAAGGACCAGATCCCGAATCGACCGAGAGCTAGATGCTGGATCCCGCTGGCACCAGACAACCCCCTCGAAATTCTTGAGACCATAAACCTCTGTAATCCCAATCTCCCAACAAGAGATTGGAGGGTCGCGAAGCTGGAGGAACCAAAGGACCGATCTAGACAGGCAGTTCCTGTGCTGAATAGTGAAGCCCTGGAACCTCTGGCCCAATGTGACCATTACATCAGGTTTGGTTTCAAGAAGATCAAACTTAACATTTACAAAAAGGATGAGGAAATGCCACCATCCGGCAACGAAACCATGGCCAACACCGAGGCTAATAAAGACAGCTCAATGGAGCAGGAACCCCCCATCCCCTCGGGGAGCAAGGGCCCTGCGCCGACTGAAGCTGAAATCATAGCAACATCCTTGGTCAACAAGGACCAGGAATCGCTGCTCGACTCCGGAAGCGAGGACTATTCAACTAGCTCGCCGATGGAAGACGATCTTCTGGACCTAAATCTAGAAGACCTCGACACCACCGTGGTGGAGGTCAATCGAATTGATAACAGCCACGATGCTGAGATTAATTCAGACTAACCTCCATCACTCGAAAGCGGCTACCGCTAATCTTCTCCTCAGGCTGGCCAAAGGAGAAGAGGACATAGCCTTAATCCAGGAACCTTGGGTTCATGAACACAAGGTTCGTGGATTAAGAAACCCAGCCTACAACATATTTACATCACAAAAAGAAGGTAAGCCCCGGACTTGCATACTCGCAAAGAAATCCATAAACGCTTACCTTCTTCCTAATTACAGCTGCCCAGACACCACAGTGATTGCCTTAGAATCACCCGGGAACAAGCTATGGATAGCCTCTACCTACATGGCGTAAGAAGAGTCCATCCCATCGGACGAGTTAAAAAGACTGGTGAGGGACTCGTCAAACCACCAAACTGGGCTCCTCATTGGGGCTGATGCGTATGCGCATCACACCCTATGGGGCAGCAGCGACATAAATGAAAGAGGTGAGTGGCTTATTGAATTTATTCTTACCTCTGACCTTAATATGTGCAATAAGGGTCATACACCCACTTTTGTTACAAAAAATCGAAGGGAGGTGCTAGACATAACTCTAGCATCTCCCTCTCTCATTGACAAAATAAGAGAATGGAAGGTTTCTGAGGAACACTCCTTCTCAGACCACCGCTACTTGGTGTTCAACTTAACCTTCATGGTCCCAACCCCAATCGACTCATCATGTAACCCAAGAAGAATTGATTGGGAGCCCTATAGAACCCTGAAGCCTATATAAAGCTTCACTCAGAACTTACAAACAAACTCTGAGGAAAGAACAAAGGCTATCCTGGAAGCTTTTCTGTAACAATATGGAAAAAATTTCAGACGCCTACAGATTGAGGAAAATACTCTCGAAAGATCCACTATTCCCAAGCTACCTTACAGCAAACGGAGTCTGGACAACATCTGAAGAAGAAACTTTAAACCTTCTTCCCAATACGCACTTCCCAGGATGCCATGAATCGCAGGACTCATTGCAACCGCGAGGAACCTACTTTCATCCGCAATAATGGGAAATTTCGAACACATCATCTCCAGAGAGAAAATAATATGGGCGCTAAAAAGTTTCAAGCCCTATAAATCGCCAGGTCCGGATGGAATTTACCCTATCGAACTTACACAAACCATGGAATGGACTATACCATGGCTAGAGATAATCTTCAAAGGATGCCTAGCTTGGAGTCACATTCCAGACAAGTGGAAGTGCGCAAGGGTGCTTTTCATTCCTAAGGCCGGCAGATACTCTCACACCTCCCCCAAGGACCTAAGGCCTATATGTCTATCATCCTTTGCACTAAAAACCTTGGAAAGGATGGTAGACCTACATATACGCCACAACTTGGATCCGCTCCTAATTTCTAAGGCACAGCATGCCTACGTTAAGGGTAGATCTATCGAAACAGCCTTGCACACCCTAGTGAGGAAAATCGAAAGATCAATCCATCTTAAAGAATACACTATAACAGCCTTCTTAGACATAGAGGGCGCCTTTAACAACGTCACTCTGAAAGCAATAACAGAAGGGTTAGAAAAGCTAAAGGTGGAGAAGACTCTCATAGAGCGGATCAGCGAGCTACTATCAACACGCAAGATTCACTCGGTATGGGGAAGCCAGGCAATCACCAGAGTGGTTACCCGGGGAGCCCCACAAGGAGGGGTTCTCTCACCTCTTCTCTGGAATGTAGTTTTAAATGAACTACTAATCAAACTGGAGGAAGAAGGCCTAGACGCTATTGCCTACGCTGATGACGTTGCCATTTCAATCTCAGGTAAATACCTATCGACACTGAATGACCGTATGCAAACGGCATTCTCAATTCTTTGCAAATGGGCGCATAGCAAAGGGCTCAGGGTTAATCCCCAGAAAACGGAGCTCGTGCTATTCACCAAAAAGCATAAAATCCCGGAGTACTGCCCTATCACTTTGCTTGGTACCAGCTTGAACTACTCCTCCAATGCCAAATTCCTTGGCATCATACTGGACAGGAAATTAACCTGGAAAAGCAACACAATCGAAAGAGCTAAAAAAGCAACAATAGCTCTCTATACATGCAAGAAAGCCATAGGGAAAAAATGGGGGTTCAATCCCAAGATTACACTATGGCTCTACACCACGGTCGTTAGACCCATATTAATGTATGGAGCGACGGTCTGGTGGACAGCACTGGACAAGACAACATACCTCAAACAATTCGAGAAGGTACAAAGGCTGGCGTTCTTATGCATTACCGGGGCCCTCAGGTCCACCCCAACGGCAGCACTTAACATGATACTCGACCTAACACCACTCGATATTTTCGGCAAGCAAATTGCCACACAAACGGCCATTAGACTTAAAGCCAACTCAAACTGGAAGAGCTATGTCATTGGCCACTCCTCGATCCTGATTAACAGCTCAACCATGGCAGAAAACCTAGACCTCACAGAACCCACCACAGTCTTGGAAAAAAACTTTACAACGTTCTACCCGGACAGACAAAACTGGACTCGCCAGACAACCTCGCAAAAATTGCGTAGACTTTTATACTGACGGGTCTAAAACCAAAGACGGGGTGGGTAGTGGAGTATTCTGCAAACAACTTAAGCTGAAC
Source organism: Eumerus sabulonum (assembly GCA_951905685.1). Taxonomy (NCBI): domain Eukaryota; kingdom Metazoa; phylum Arthropoda; class Insecta; order Diptera; family Syrphidae; genus Eumerus; species Eumerus sabulonum. Next base: position 95,072,451 of record OX645061.1, on the reverse strand, counting down.
AAAGCTCTAAAATCATCTAATCACTGCAGCGTTTTCCAGGCGGAGCTGTTGGCAATAAAAGAGGCTCTGTCCTGGCTGAAGTGGAACGTGATATCCACCACGGATATCCGCATTCTCACGAATAGCCAAGCAGCCTTAAAGTCGCTGGAGTCCTATGTGTACACATCAAAAACTAGCCTCGACTGTCGCATATCTCTTAATGAGATGGCTGAACAGTTCAACACACAACTTATATGGGTACCGGGACACAGCGACATCACTTAAAATGAAAGAGCCGACACACTCGTCAAACAAGGAACGACGCTACAATCAACTGTGGTTTGTGAGGGTATACCCTTCGCAACCATTAAAAACAATCTCACTACCCTCGCCAGGGCCGGGACGAACCGGAGATGGACTCAGGGACACACCTGCCGCATCACCAGGCAAATCTGGCCCCGGCTCGATAGTCAACGGACTAGGAGTATTATCTCCCTAAATAGAACTGACATCTATAAAGTCATAGGTGTCATCACAGGACACTGCCTTATTGGCAGTCACGCGCAAAAACTAGGTATCACTCCGAATGATTTTTGTAGGAGCTGTCTAGACGAGGAAGAGGTCGAATCCATCCATCACCTCCTCTGCGCCTGCCCGGCATTCTGCACAATCAGGAAACGATACCTAGGATCATACCTCCTTAACGATCTGACCGAAGTTCAGCAAGTAGGGATATCTGATCTTCTTAATTTCTTAAGAAGCACAAAGTGGTTCCACGAATAGGGGGCTAAACCCCCTCGTAGCTACACAACGGGCCTCCCTGGCCTATGTGTGTTCTTCCCATCTCTGGGAAGGCTACGGTCTTACCTACCTACCTACCTTGAGTGGATTTCTCAAGCTCCTCTCTAAACCGTACCGAGTCCCCCCTTCTCAGATTCCGTTTTGGGATGCAAGGAAGAGATCTCACAACTTAATCCGAATTGGCTATATTTATGGTCCAAACGCGTAGCATCAGGCAAGACTCGGCAGTTAGTGATGTCCTTCACATATGTGTTGGATAGGGTCAGGTCGATCACCTCTTATCATCTTATCATCCTGCCAACATTGTTGATGGTATGCTCAGACGAGAGAATGAAGTCTAAAAGCCGGTCCCCTCTTGTATTGCAGTTGCTGCTGCCCAGGCAGTGTTTTGGGCATTAGCATCGCAACCCCAGATGAGACCAACCTTTCTGGCTTCACTGTACTCTACGAGTTCAGAAATTTCCTTCGGTGGTAGAGGTAGTAACGAGGTAGTGCGTTTTGTAGCCTACTCTAGCAGCCACCAGATCTTGTCTACAAAAGTGCCCAAGTTTGGTTGCCGATAGTGAGTTCGATATGATGAAAGCGCTCTGGCGCGCTCTGCATGACTCTCCGCTGCTGTGCATACAGCCCACTTTCTGCGAGTCCAGTGTCGCCAACACCTTGGTGATGGATAGGCCGATACTCAGCGAGAAGTAGCCCCGAACGATGTGTGGTTTCGGGAAGGCATCTTCTTCCGCGGATATGACATCATGCTCACAGAATCCTCACCGAGTGGGGTGTCGAAATCGGAGAGAGAAGACACATCTTCTGCTTGTGCAATTTGGGCAAAAGATATCGACATCGATTCTGTTTGTTGAGCCACTGAGGACTCAGGCGATGATATTTGAGAGTAATAATTTTCTTCAAAAGTAGTTATGTGCGAAATGGTTCCCAGGAAGACATGGGAAAATAGGGTCACCTGCAGCGGAGTCCGAGACAGTGCAGGAAGTCTCTATTGAAATCGGTGGTCGCCCGCTATGCGAAGCTTGCATACTAACAGTTAAGCATCTTCTTAGCCATGCATCTGTCGGCGTATGTGTATGTTTGTTGGCGTTACAGTCCATGAAGAACCTGAGCCGAGCTTCTCTCAATCACCCATGTTGTGTGTGATTTCATTTTCCCATAGGTGAAAGGGACCTACAGTTTATTGCCGGCTCCGAACGGCGAATTTCGAGAAGCTTTTCATGACAATTTTACTACAGGGGGTTTTGTCAGAACCCCGCTGAGGAGAAACACCGTGAAAAATACATTCGATGACATGGCTGTGTCGGGATTCGATCCCGTGTCATCGGCGTCAGAGGCCAACACACTACCCACTGCCATGGGAAGCAATGGCTATTAGAAAAAACAAGCAGACAGCTGTCAGTTCTAAAATTGGCGTACAACAAAAACGACAACGTTCAAAGCTGGCGTCAATCGTTCAGTAGATAAATCAAAATAACCAGATATCGAGCTATTTGTTATGGATGAATTATATGCCATATAAATAAATATTTATCACTAGAGGTTTTCGGGTGGAATTATAGAAAATAATTTTTAGAAATGTTTGATATGTCATTATATGTATATGTGGCGGTGTGACCGGTGTGGCCTTAAACCGGCATACATGTAGCCTGCGGCAAGTGAGGAACCAGCGACACCCGTTCCGACAGCAGCCGAACGCACACCACCACTACCATCGACGGCTCAGCCTTTCCGCACCCGCGTGGGGCGCAGCATACAAGCTCGTAGCAATTCCAATTTTTCCAATTTATTTATACGATCCCCCCTTAAAAGACATAAAGACAAAATGTTTGCTTGCTATTTTCCACTCTCTGGTCATTGTATGCCCTATTTGCTAGATTAGTTCCACCCAGCAATGAAAAACATCTCTTCATTCCGCAGCATATTCATGCCTATCTAGGCGCGTACATTCGACCATACAGTACTCCATTACAAAACTGCCAGGTCGACAAAACTGTCAGGTTCCACAACCTGCTCATTCTGGTGACTATTTCGCCATTTTGGTATTATCTCATGTGAGTTATATGACCTTTAATTAACAATACGTCTCCACAACAGAGCTCCTAATATACCATTACATTGGTTTGCTTAATTCCCTAGTAATCATCGGGCATGACATCTACTGAGCCAGCGAACTATAATCAAGGATGTTTCCCAACAAAACATTGCAATTATAATACATTAGCGTTTGAAGTGACTGGGGCAACAATGCAATATCTAATGATAATGCTGATGACGAATGAAGATTGAGGGTAATGATGACGACATTGAGTGAGTGCGTCCTTCTAGGCCGACACTCGCTAGGGAGTGTAATCTGTTTTTCCAAGGTCTTGCTGGCACTAAATGAATAAAAGTGTCTTTCACTGATTGAATAACCAGATAGTCGTCGTATAAATAACGTTGCTTTGGGCTCATGTAGCTAAGGGTTTTTGCAGTGGGCCACTCCCATTTATCCATCTATTGATTGGTTTTTTGCTAGTAACTTTCAGGATGCTTCTAGCTTTTTATTCCGAGAAGGTAAAAATAGTCAAGGTGGACTAACTACTGGCTGTTCTGGTGAACATAATTTATATAAATACGACATATACTAGCAAGGAACTCGCGGTATTTTATCCGAGTCTAGTTTCGCTCTCCCAATGGTTATAATGGTTTCTCTATACATACGTATTACTTACTTACTTACTTACTTATCAGGCCTGCGATCCATGGAGGATCTGAGCCTGAGCTATAGCTGCCTTCCATCCTTGACGGTCCCGGGCACGCTGCTTCCAGTTGTCAAGACCAAGATGTCTTACATCCGCGATTACTTGGTCTTTATACCGGAGGTTCGGTCTTCCTCTTCTTCTCGAACCAGGAGGCTCGGATTCGAAGACCCTCTTAGCTGGAGCGTTGATGTCCATGCGCTCGATGTGGCCGAGCCAGTGTAGTCGACGGGTCCTTGCCTTCCGGACTACATCCACATCTTGGCACAGCTCCTAGGGTTCGCGGTTGTGTCTTCTTCTCCATTCACCGTCCTCACAGACAGGACCAAATATCCGGCGCAGAATTTTTCTTTCGAAAGAACCCAAAATCAGCTCCGCTGTCCTGCTTATCTTCCAGCTTTCGGCTCCGTACAGCAAGACTAGCAGAATGAGCGTTTTGTAAAGCATGACTTTGGTCTTTCGAGTGAGGAGTTTTGACCCCAGTTGTTTGGACAAGCCGAAGTAGCAGCGGTTGCCAAGGGCGATTCTACGCCGGATCTCCACTGTGGTGTCATTTGTGGAGTTTACGTTTGCCCCGAGGTAGACAAACTCCTTAACTACCTCGAAATTGTAGCTGTCAATTGTTATGTTTTGTCCCAGGTGGTGAGCGACGGATTGGTTTTTGCTTGACAGCATGTATTTCGTTTTGTCCTCATTGATCTTAAGACCAATTCGTTTCGCCTGTTCTTCAATCGCCGTGAATGCTTCCACAATGCCACGGCGAGAACACGCGATGATGTCGATATCATCCGCGTATCCTAGCAGCTGGATGGACTTGTAAAAGATAGTGCCTTCCCTGTTGACGCCTGCCCGTCGCACTATCTGCTCCAGCACCAGGTTGAAGAAGTCACATGACAGCGCATCTCCTTGCCGAAATCCGGTGCATGTTTCGAATGGTTCCGAGGTCCTAGAACCGAGTTGCACGGTGCATCGCGTGTTTTTTAGCGTGGCGCGACACAACTGGATCAGGTTTACCGGGATCCCGAATTCGGCCATCGCCCCAAACAGTGCTTCACGATGAATGCTGTCGTATGCGGCTTTGAAATCGATGAAAAGATGGTGTGTATCGATTTGAAACTCGTTGGTCTTTTCCAGGATTTGGCGTAGTGTGAAAATTTGGTCTATAGTTGATTTGCCGGGCCGGAAGCCGCACTGGTAGCTGCCGATTAGTGCGGTGCAAAATGGTTTTAGACGTTCACACAATACGCTGGACAGGATCTTGTATGCGACATTGAGCAGGGATATACCTCTATAGTTCTTGCAAGAGGTAGGATCGCCTTTTTTGTGGATGGGGCATATAGAGCTGGTATTCCAGTCGTCGGGCATGCTCTCATCCTCCCAAATTCTGCAGATGATCTGGTGCATGCTCCCTACCAGAACATCGCCGCCAGCCTTGAAGAGCTCTGATGGCAAGCCATCTGAGCCTGCGGCCTTGTTGTTCTTCAGCTTCTGAATAGCTGTGCCGACTTCTTCTATGCTGGGTGGGAGGACTACTTCAGCGGCTGGAGTTGGGATTTCCTCGGTCCCTACCACTCTCTCTTGGTCATGCTCGTTAAGCAGCTGCTGGAAGTGCTGCTTAAATACATCCACTATTCCCTGCGGGTCGGTGACAAGATTACCCTCGCAGTTTCGAAGAGCCAGGGTGCCCTTTTTGAAGCCTCCTGCAAGGCCTTTGGCTTTTTTGTAAAAGGCTCGTATTTTATGTCTATCCCTAGACTCCTCGATATCCTTGAGCTGGGAGGCTGCGAAGATTCTTTTCTTTTGTCGGAGTAGTTTCTTCTCCTCCCTTCTTCTGGCTCGGTACTCTTCTCGCGCTGCCCTGGTTTTCCTCTGCAGCGCCTTTTGGTACGCCTCGTCGGTTGATGCCTTTTTCTGCTCACACTCGCCATCATACCACGGGTTTCTTGCCGGGGGTGGTAGGTATCCTAAGGTGGTTTCGGCTACTTCCTGAATGGCTGAGCGGCAATGCAGCCACATATTATTGGCATTTGTGTTCGACGTAGGCATACCGTAGAGTCTTTCGCCCAGCTGCTCCCTGTAGACTCTGGCAACCTCCGGTGTGCTCAGGCGCCCAATGTCGAACCTCCTCCTGATGGGCTGGTGCAGCTTTCTGACATTGGACAGTCGAGCTCTGAATCTTGCTGCTACGAGGAAGTGGTCAGAGTCGACATTTGCCCCTCTGAATGTTCGCACATCCAGGATGTTAGACGCGTGCCTTGCGTCAATGAGCACATGGTCGATTTGGTTGGCGGTTCGACCGTCCGGAGATCGCCAGGTTGCTGTGTGGATTCGCTTGCGAGGGAATCTTGTGCTACTTATCACCGCATTACGAGCTGTCGCAAAGTCAGCGAGTCGGAAGCCGTTATCTGTTGTTGTATCGTGGAGGCTGTGCCTTCCGATCACTCCGCCAAGGGTGTTTTCCTTTCCGATTTTGGCGTTGAAGTCCCCGAGCACGATTTTTACATCGTACTCCGGACAAGCTCCGTAGGCGTTGTCCAGGAGGTCATAGAAGTCCTCCTTGATAGGGTCTTCAGCCTCGTCGGTAGGGGCGTGTGCACATATAAGGCTGATGTTATAAAATCTGCCTCTGATGCGGATCACAGCCAGGCGATCACTTATAGGTTTAAAGTCGATGACTTTCGACCTTAACCGCTTTCCCACGACAAATCCGCATCCCAGTAAGTGCAACCTTTTGTGACAGCTGTAATAAATGTTGCAATTTTTCTTCCTAATCATACCGTTTCCTGTCCAGCGTATTTCCTGGACCGCAGTAATATCCGCCCTGTACTGCGTGAGGATTCCTTCTAGTTTATGAGCAGCTCCGGGAGTGTACAGGGTTCTGACATTCCAGGAGCATACTCGCAAATCGTGTTCCTTTTTCGTGCGTTGTCGTCGTCGAGTATCCGTCCGTGTATCCGAGGCATCTTGCTCATTCATAACTTTATGTTTTTTTTACGTGGGCGGATTGTTAGCCCGCCGCACAACCGCCATTCTGGTCGGGTTTTCTCGCTGCATACGTTTGTTCAGCTCCCAACGGTTGTTGAAGAGGCTATCCAGAGGGCGCCGCGAGGAGGCCGTATGTCAACTTGACCCGGGCATTTAAACAGGGATCGTTGCTGGCATCTCGCCAGGTTGAGAGCAATCAACAACTTTACCCTTTATGTCCGAGCCCATGCCCTCTCTATACATATGTATGTACCCAATAATTCAACCAATAAATTGTCCGATGAATTGCAAACGACAACGCTTCTTTTAATAACGTGGTTCACGTTTTTCATTCTCAAAATTCGTGTTTCAAGAAAATAAGGTTAAGATCAGATATACTTCTTCTTCCTGATAACGGGCGCTACAGTTCGGGGTGAACTTGGGCCTCAACTAACATGCCCCTCCAACTAGCACGATCTTTTGCTAGGGTTTTCCATTGCCCCACTCCCAGCTGGCTGAGGTCCCCTTCCATCTGTGTGCGCCATCTTAAGTGCGGCCGTCCTCTGTTTCTTCGTCCTTCGGGGTTGGATTCAAAGACCCTCCGAGCTGGAGCTGTGGTGTCCCTTTGCTCTGGCCATCTTAGGCGTTGAATCTGTAGACGTTTGAATAGACTCATGCCCCCCGTCTGCATTTATAGGCCCGAAAATAACGCGGACCGACCAAAGGCCTCCCCATCCGCTTTTGATAGTGTCCCGCTTCTGCGCCATACGTCATAGAGTCAACTTTGTCGTTTGGGAGAGGGCTCTATTACTTAATTGCCTCCTGCGCCCACAGAAACAGCGATTGACAAGAGTGATTCTGCGTTTGATCTCGCAACTGATGTCCTTGTTCCGTCACTGCGGTAGACGAAGTTTTTAACGTATGTATGTAGTTTTGCCCTCGTCTACTGCCAAACTAATTTTCACCGCCCCCATCTTAATACTAGCAAACGCCTCTTTGACATCGCGCTGTGATATACCTAATATGTCAATGTCGTCGGCGTATGTAAGGAGTTGCGAGGATTTGAAATAAATAGTGCCTCTTGTATCAGCCAGGGTTTTTTGCAATTTCTTCAACCATTTCTAATATGATGTTGAAGAAGTCACATGATAGGGCATCGTCCTGCCTAAACTATTTTGTGACATCAAAACTATCGCAGCGAGCATTCTCTCTGTATAGCCTGACGAGTTTAGCAGGTATGTCAAAGGTAGACATAGTGTTGTATAGCTCGTCTCTAATTACGCTTTCGTAAGCGGCTTTGAAGTCGACAAATAGATGGTGAGTGTCGACTTGAAATTCTTTGTTTTTTTTCCAGAATCTGCCACAGTGTGAAGATTTGGTCGATGGTGGACTTCCTTGGCCTGAATCCGCACTGATAAGGACCTATCAGCTTCTTTAAAAAAAAGGCTTCAGACGTTCACTCAAAACGGCAGACAAGATTTTTAGAAGATGTTAAGAAGACTTATTCCTCTGTAGTTGGCGCAGTCAGAGAAGTCTCCTTTCTTGTGGATCGGGCATACGATGCTGAGACTCCATTCATCGGGCATGCTTTCCTCTGACCATATCTTACAGATGAGCTGGTGCATGCTCCTAGCCATGTCATCCCCAGTTGCCCTGAAGAGCTCAGCAGAGAGCCCATCTGCGCCAGCAGCCTCATTCGACTTGAGTTTCGATATGGCAATCTTTACTTCATCGAGGTCAGGGGGACGGAATTCTCTGCAGGCTTCTTCGTGAAGAAATAGATCATTCTGCCTGACAGCGGCATATTGACTAACATCGCCGTTATACAGTCTGCAGAAGTGGTTTTTCCATATTTTCAGCATCGACTGCGATTTTCCTACTAGGTGTCCGTTCTCATCCCTGCAGGCTTCCGTTCAGTCTTTATAACCTTGGCATGTTCGCTTTATGTGTTGATAAAACTTTTGAACGTCGTGCCCGCAGTAACATCTCTCCCAAACCTGGATCGTGCGCTTGTCGTGCTCTTTCCCTTTTCTCCTGAGAAGTGTATACTCCTCCTTCCTTTCATCTCGTTGAGCTCAGGAGCTGCTCATGTTCTTCTATGCAGCGGGGCCTTATATGCATCCTGCTTCACTGTGTGAATCCTCCTGCTCTCGCCATCGAACCAGGTGTTTCTCCATGGTGGAGTCCTGAAGTTCAAAACTTCAGATGCAGTGCTTTTCAGAGCTTTTTTGCAAAGGTTCCACTGCTGATCTATTGATAGAGTGGAGGGTTGCATTGTAATGGAGAGCTTAATGGGACGCGATCGGTAAAAACTTGAGCGGTTTCTGGCGATAGTAGCTTTCTGACGTCATTACTTTGATTCTTACTCTACTCCGCTGCGTTCGTGATATCCGTAGGCGCATTTTGGCTACTACAAGATAGTGGTCCGAGTCGATGTTAACTCCCCGGGAAGTTCGAACATCAAGAACGACGTGATCAATCTGGTTAGTGATTGATTGATCTGGCGATCAATCTGCCTTTGTGTATATCGGGAAGCGCGTACTGGCTAAAAGGAGATTGCGCCCCGTAGCAAAATCAATCAGCCTGTGTCCGTTATCGGATGTGGTATCGTGAAGGCTACGCTTGCCGATGACTTGTTCAAAGATGCTTTCCTTACCCAGCTTAGCATTGAAGTCTCCTAGCACAATTTTGATGTCATAGCTGGGACATTGGGCGGACGTTCTGTTTAGGAGATCGTAGAACTCGTGTTTGGTGGAGTCATCCTTGTGTTCCGTGCGGGCTTTGATACGGACCGTTATGGGGCGTTCGCTCACATACCGAAATCTTAGGGCTTTTTGCCTTAGTCCACCTCGAACAGCAAATCCGCATCCGAACAATCGTTGCCTCTCTCCCTATAGCAGTCGCCGTAGTAAATATCGCAGTTTTTTTATTCGCTTTATACCCCGTCCATTCCATTGCATTTTTTGCATGGCGGTTATGTCCGCTTTATCGGATAAACGATACTTGTAAACTAGTTAGGGGACACCTTATCTTTATAGAGTGCTTTAGAAATTAGAAAAAAGAAAAATACGTGTTATGAGTAAGTAAGGTGGTTACATTTATGTATCGGCTTCTTGCCTAGCAGTTACAGCTAAGTTTAATTACTGAAAGTCATTCATATATCTACATAGTATATGAACTGACACAAAAAAAATCACAGGATATAAAATTAAGGGGGTGGTCGTGTTGCATCACCGACTGTAGAGCTCTATATTGTACGTATAATCGTGTACACGTGTTACACGTGTATTTAGATGTCTACGTGTATTTAGTTTTACACGTGTATTTAGTAAAATACATGTAGTTCCCCCACAGCCATAACTTCAAGAAAACCATTGCTAAAACAGAATGAAAGAGGCATTTGGTTTAACGCGAAGATTTTGGCCAGTGCCAGTGATGGATTTCATCCATTCTTTGAGATGTGCAACTCTGGGGTCTCATTTTGATATACTGCAGATCAGTTTTGATTGACACGGCATGGCAGAAATTACTATGTTAACATCAACCGCTCAGCAAGCCATGTAACTTTAATGAACACAGAGAAAAACAACAGTACTTGGGCTCACTTGGGACTAGCGGTAAATGCACATAAGGCAGTCAGTTGAATTAGGAAAGGGGAGCATTTCTTTCTCTATTCACACGTGCATTTTTATTTACACGTGTATTAAGAGCATAGGAGGGCATGGGCTCGGGCATACAGGGTAAAGTTGTTGATTGCTCTCAACCTGGCGAGATGCCAGCAACGATCCCTGTTTAAATGCCCGGGTCAAGTTGACATACGGCCTCCTCGCGGCGCCCTCTGGATAGCCTCTTCAACAACCGTTGGGAGGTGAACAAACGTATGCAGCGAAAAAAACCCCGACCAGAATGGCGGTTGTGCGGCGGGCTAACAATCCGCCCACGTAAAAAAACCCAAAGTTATGAATGAGCAAGATGCCTCGGATACACGGACGGATACTCGACGACGACAACGCACGAAAAAGGAACACGATTTGCGAGTATGCTCCTGGAATGTCAGAACCCTGTACACTCCCGGAGCTGCTCATAAACTAGAAGGAATCCTCACGCAGTACAAGGCGGATATTACTGCGGTCCAGGAAATACGCTGGATAGGAAACGGTATGATTAGGAAAAAAAATTGCGACATTTATTACAGCTGTCACAAAAGGTTGCACTTACTGGGATGCGGATTTGTAGTGGGAAAGCGGTTAAGGTCGCAGGTCATCGACTTTAAACCTATAAGTGATCGCCTGGCTGTGATCCGCATCAGAGGCAGATTTTATAACATCAGCCTTATATGTGCACACGCCCCTACCGACGAGGCTGAAGACCCTATCAAGGAGGACTTCTATGACCTCCTGGACAACGCCTACGGAGCTTGTCCGGAGTACGATGTAAAAATCGTGCTCGGGGACTTCAACGCCAAAATCGGAAAGGAAAACACCCTTGGCGGAGTGATCGGAAAGCACAGCCTCCACGATACAACAACAGATAACGGCTTCCGACTCGCTGACTTTGCGACAGCTCGTAATGCGGTGATAAGTAGCACAAGATTCCCTCGCAAGCGAATCCACACAGCAACCTGGCGATCTCCGGACGGTCGAACCGCCAACCAAATCGACCATGTGCTCATTGACGCAAGGCACGCGTCTAACATCCTGGATGTGCGAACAATCAGAGGGGCAAATGTCGGCTCTGACCACTTCCTCGTAGCAGCAAGATTCAGAGCTCGACTGTCCAATGTCAGAAAGCTGCACCAGCCCATCAGGAGGAGGTTTGACATTGGGCGCCTGAGCACACCGGAGGTTACCAGAGTCTACAGGGAGCAGCTGAGCGAAAGACTCTACGGTATGCCTACGTCGAACACAAATGCCAATAATATGTGGCTGCATTGCCGCTCAGCCATTCAGGAAGTAGCCGAAACCACCTTAGGATACCTACCACCCCCGACAAGAAACCCGTGGTATGATGGCGAGTGTGAGCAGAAAAAGGCAGCAACTGACGAGGCGTACCAAAAGGCGCTGCAGAGGAAAACCAGGGCAGCGCGAGAAGAGCACCGAGCCAGAAGAAGGGAGGAGAAGAAACTACTGCGACAAAAGAAAAGAATCTTTGCAGCCTCCCAGCTCAAGGATATCGAGGAGTCTAGGGATAGACATAAAATACGAGCCTTTTACAAAAAAGCCAAAGGCCTTGCAGGAGGCTTCAAAAAGGGCACCCTGGCTCTTCGAAACTGCGAGGGTAATCTTGTCACCGACCCGCAGGGAATAGTGGATGTATTTAAGCAGCACTTCCAACAGCTGCTTAACGAGCATGACCAAGAGAGGGTGGTAGGGACTGAGGAAATCCCAACTCCAGCCGCTGAAGTAGTCCTCCCACCCAGCATAGAAGAAGTTGGCACAGCTATTCAGAAGCTGAAGAACAACAAGGCCGCAGGCTCAGATGGCTTGCCATCAGAGCTCTTCAAGGCTGGCGGCGATGTTCTGGTAGGGAGCATGCACCAGATCATCTGCAGAATTTGGGAAGATGAGAGCATGCCCGACGACTGGAATACCAGCTCTATATGCCCCATCCACAAAAAAGGCGATCCTACCTCTTGTAAGAACTATAGAGGTATATCCCTGCTCAATGTCGCATACAAGATCCTGTCCAGCGTATTGTGTGAACGTCTAAAACCATTTTGCACCGCACCAATCGGCAGCTACCAGTGCGGCTTCCGGCCCGGCAAATCAACTATAGACCAAATTTTCACACTTCGACAAATCCTGGAAAAGACCAACGAGTTTCAAATCGATACACACCATCTTTTCATCGATTTCAAAGCCGCATACGACAGCATTCATCGTGAAGCACTGTTTGGGGCGATGGCCGAATTCGGGATCCCGGTAAAACTGATCCAGTTGTGTCGCGCCACGCTAAAAAACACGCGATGCACCGTGCAACTCGGTTCTAGGAACTCGGAACCATTCGAAACATGCACCGGATTTCGGCAAGGAGATGCGCTGTCATGTGACTTCTTCAACCTGGTGCTGGAGCAGATAGTGCGACGGGCAGGCGTCAACAGGGAAGGCACTATCTTTTACAAGTCCATCCAGCTGCTAGGATACGCGGATGATATCGACATCATCGCGTGTTCTCGCCGTGGCATTGTGGAAGCATTCACGGCGATTGAAGAACAGGCGAAACGAATTGGTCTTACGATCAATGAGGACAAAACGAAATACATGCTGTCAAGCAAAAACCAATCCGTCGCTCACCACCTGGGACAAAACATAACAATTGACAGCTACAATTTCGAGGTAGTTAAGGAGTTTGTCTACCTCGGGGCAAACGTAAATTCCACAAATGACACCACAGTGGAGATCCGGCGTAGAATCGCCCTTGGCAACCGCTGCTACTTCGGCTTGTCCAAACAACTGGGGTCAAAACTCCTCACTCGAAAGACCATAGTCATGCTTTACAAAACGCTCATTCTGCCAGTCTTGCTGTACGGAGCCGAAAGCTGGACGATAAACAGGACAGCGGAGCTGATTTTGGGTTCTTTCGAAAGAAAAATTCTGCGCCGGATATTTGGTCCTGTCTGTGAGGAAGGTGAATGGAGAAGAAGACACAACCGCGAACTCTACGAGCTGTACCAAGATGTGGATGTAGTCCGGAAAGCAAGGACCCGTCGACTACACTGGCTCGGCCACATCGAGCGCATGGACATCAACGCTCCAGCTAAGAGGGTCTTCGACTCCGAGCCTCCTGGTTCGAGAAGAAGAGGAAGACCGAACCTCCGGTATAAAGACCAAGTAATCGCGGATGTAAGACATCTTGGTCTTGACAACTGGAAGCAGCGTGCCCGGGACCGTCAAGGATGGAAGGCAGCTATAGCTCAGGCTCAGATCCTCCATGGATCGCAGGCCTGATAAGTAAGTAAGTAAGTATTAAGAGCATACACATGTACCCGTTTTAATTTAAAAAAAAGCAAATCCTATACGGAAAAATTGTGCAACACAGCTGTTGTGACTGAGAATTATATAGTCACTTAAATTACATTCTCTGTGTGTGCATTTCTAATGCTTATATAACACCATATTGGCATGGAGCATTTGCTGAGAATTACAACCAACTTGAAAGTTTAGTCGAGTTCCTCTACGGCCCAAACCATCTGCATTTCGCCCAGGTGATATGACGAATATAATTAAAGTATGCCTCTTGAACCTGCGTGAATTATAAAAAAAATCTAAAATGATATCTAGTTCTTCTAGATATTTTGTTGTGTGTCCGTTATTAACTTCCGACAATTATATGAGTGGATGGCAAAGGGCTAACAAGGCCTCGTAGGGGTAGCATCAATCCGACTAATAATGGCTTGCTAAAAAAGCAGGTCCCATAAACACAGAGGAGGGTTGGAGGAGAAGATTCAATCACGAACTGTACGGGTTGTACAGCGACATGAGTCTGGTCAGGCGTCTACGGATCCAACGCCTAAGATGGCTAGGCCATGTAGAGCGAATGGACACCACAGCTCCAGCCCGTAGAGTCTTTGAATCCAACCCCGAGGGACGAAGAAATAGAGGACGGCCGCACCTAAGGTGGCGCGCACAGGTGGAAGGGGACCTCAACCAACTGGGCGTGCGGCATTGGAAAAGACTAGCGAAAGATCGTGCTAGGTGGAGAGGCATGTTGGTTGAGGCCCAGGTTCACCCCGAACTGTAGCGCCCGTTAAGTAAGTAAGTAAAAAAGCGAGAAGAGCCACCGCAGACGAACATCTTGCGGCACTGTAAGTAAGTCCCATCGTCACCTCATCGTGGTGCCATCTGGAGATTTCCTATGCAAATTGCAGACGTGGAAGGGCGAATGGCGAGCTTCCTGTGCCAAAAAAAAAAATAACTAGTCGGTTGGGCTACGGCCTAGTAAGCCGCAACAGTAAAAAAAACCACAAACTCCGAAACAACCAGAAGCATCGCATAAAACGGACCGGATTAATGTTGACGCCGTTGCAAAAAACGAAAAAAGAATCATGATCTTCGGCTCTGAATGTTAGGTCCCCAAAACAGGCCACGTGCAACTGAACAACTTGCAGACGCCGTAGACCGCTATAATGTGGACTTGACCGCCATCCAGGAAATGCGATGGAAGGAACCGGGTGTATAGCGCAGGAAATACTGCGACATCTACTACGGGGACAACGATTGTTCGGATGCAGGTTTATTGTTCGAGGTGGACTAAGGCAAAAAGTCCTAAGTTTGCGAACGCCTCATAACAGTCCGTATCAAGGCTAAATTTCTGATATCAGCCTGATCTGCGTTCACGCCCCCACGGAAGACAAGAATGACTCCACCAAAGACGAGTTCTACGATCTCCTAAACAGAACGTATGCCCAATGTCCAAGACTATAATGCTAAGTTGGGTAAGGAAATCATCTTTAAACGAGTCATCGGCAAACATGGCCTAGGAGACACCACATCCGATAACTGACACAGATTGATTGATCTTGCTACGGGGCGAAATCAAAATCACCTTCTAGTCAGTACGCGCTTGCCGCACCTGGATGTACCAGATTGATTACATTGCGACCGATGGCAGGCTATTCCTCCACTATTCCAGATGTTCGAACTTTTCGAAGAGCTGACATCGACCCGGACCATTATCTTGTAGTAGCTAATATGCGCCTAAGGATATCACGAACGCAGCGGAGTAAAGTAAGAATACAAAGTTATGACGTCGGAAAGCAACTATCGTCAGAAACCGCTCGTGCTTTTACCGATCGCGTCCCCCATAAGAACTCCAATACACCTCAAACCCCCACGCTGTCAATAGAACAACAATAGAATATTTTCATACAAGCCCTGAAAAGCACTACATTTTAAGTTTTGGGCTTCAAGGCTCTACCACGAAGAAACACCTGGTTCGATGACGAGTGGAGTAGGATTCGTACAACGCATTGCACGAGTATAGCACTTTTAAATCGAGTGTCAGCACCACTTCTCTTTTCTCTCCAACGAAATAAGGTATTTAATTGCAAAGAAGAAGAAGGTTTGTGGCTTTTCCACTAAATATATCTGTGATATATATTATTTAAGATAATTGTATAAATATTCCAGATGTAAGGGAACGGAAACCAAATCTCTGTATAATAATTATTGCATTTTATTAATTGTAAAATTTTTTGCCACATTAAATAAATATATACATATATATATTAGCAGATTCGTACAACGAAGCAGGAGGCATATAAAGACCCGCTGCATAAAAGAAGAGGTAGCAGCTCGTGAGCTATACGACCTAAAAAGACAGGGAGGAGCACAAGCTTGATGATGCTAACAAAACCTTCGATTTTAAAATGGCAGACAGTGATGTGTTTAAGACAAGCAGTGATAAGAATGCACAGTATTGGCAATCACCCGAAAGTACGGTTTTGGAGAAACTGCCGGCATATCTCACTTGGCTGGATAGTGGAGAACCCATAAGTCCAATTAGAAGCACCCCAAAACCACATGAAACTCAGGACATTTCTACGGATGAATCACCAATGTGAATGAAAATTCCAAAGAGGCCGAGTGAGCTTTTCGCAGAGCCACGGAGAATAAGATCACCAGAAGTTGATGATTGGCTTAAGCTCAATTCGGTAGATATTAGATATATTACGCCCTAAAGAATGATACTACACGAAAAGCAACAGCATGAAAAGTTGCTAAAAAATTATAAAATCGTTTCTGGATAAATCATCATACCCACCCATCACACCGTGCATACCATCAACACTGGATTAGCAACTCCGATTGCCTTGCTCAATATCGAGGTTCGCCTGTCCGAAAAAGCAGCTTAAAGCAGCCATCGATGACGCTAGGGGGTGGCATTCCCTTGGATTTCTCCTGTGGTTATAGTAACAAAAAATGACGACCGATACCCACTTCCACGTGTAGAGTAACTACCTTTTGTGATAAGAACCGACGCTAGTAGTTGTGCGATTGGTGCAGTATTACTCAAGGCGGAGAGAGGAAGATGAAGCATCCTGCCGAATACGCAATCAGTTTGCTACCTTTAGGATCCAGAGTTCCAAAGAAGACACCGAGAAGGATGACTGCACTTAAATATTTCAATTTGAGAAAAAAAAAAGAAAAACCCTTTATGTAAACAATCGACCATATGTGTCTACAAAGAATTAGAAAAATATTCAAGTACCGTTACAATTGCATGTATAAAACAGCGACGCGAACAGGAGCAGTCGGCAATCTTGCGAAGACAGTGAAGCACACTAAGCCTTTTGGAGCTATACTGCTGACTAGATTGTTTTCTTTGGTTTCTTGTGAATGGACAAATTGAACAACCTCAATTGGTCATTCGGTCCTTTTTAGGCAAGTTTTTTGTCCTTGTGGACTTTATTTACCTAAATAACATTTTTAAGTCGCACCCACCTTTTTTTATTCCGCCTACGAAACTACATTTTTAGTGTGTATTTCACTCTTCCCATCACGTCACTCGCTAGGATGCCATTTGTTATTCAAGTCGTGTATTATATCCGTTTAGGATGTAATCTTCAGGAAGATCAATCAATTTGATTTGTTTTCTGAACGTCTGCGACTTTTGGGCCGAAGGAATATGGATGCTGGGAGTCGTTATAACCTTTTATATTCAGATTAGACTGGTGAAAAAGTGAAATGTTTGTGAACCGCTCTGATAAGATAATAAATCAGTTTATGCCGTTCACTTAAGGAGGAGATGGATTGGAATTGCATGGAATTTCGTGTGATAAATTCGATAATATGTTTCTATTTAAAGTGACATATTTGCGTTTGTAAGCTTTTACTGGTTAGTTAGACAGTAGTTTCAGTTGAAAACGTGAGTAGTACGTGTTAGTGGTTATGATCCGAACGTGGAGCTCGTATTTTTGTGCTCGGTAGCCTAATGCAACAATAATTTAAGACCCATTTCAGATTGCTTAGTCATATGCAATGTATATGTGTCTCCATTTGCATACATTTTTTACCGAAAAATACGAAATCACTCTACTCCACTGCATTCATGATATCCGGGTCCGGGTCGATGTTAGCTCCTCGAAAAGTTCGTACATCAAGGATAGTGGAGAAATGTCTGGCGTCGATCGCAATGTACTCAATCTGGTTAGGAGATTGCGCCCCGTAGCAAAATCAATCAGCCTGTGTCCGTGTAGGTTACGTTGGTCGATGACTCGTTCAAAGATGCTTTCCTTACCTAGTTTAGCATAAAGGTCTTCTAGTACAAATTTGATGTCATAGCTGGGACATTGGCCATACGTTCTGTCTAGGAGATCGTAGAACTTATCTTTGGTGGGGTCATCCTTGTCGACCGTGGGGGAGTGGACGCAGGTCAGGCTGATGTTAGAAAATTTAGCCTTGATACGGATCGTTATGAGAAGTTCGCTCTCATGTCGAAAGCTTAGGACTTTTTGCCTTAGTCCACCTCAAACAACGATTCCGCATCCGAACAATCGTTGCCCTCTCTCTCTATAGCAGTCGCCGTAGTAGATGTCGCAGTTTTTCATCCGCTTTATACTCGGTACTTTAGGGCATTCGCTTTGTCGAAAACAATGCTGATATGCACAAGCATGTGAGGTAGAGAGCAGTATACCTACAATTATGTATGAACATATGTTTACTTGGTATGTACATATATAGTTTGGAAAACGGATAAGGGATCGTATTTTTGATTAAGAAAGCCCTATTTCTAGTTGTAAGAAAATATTTATTTATTAAAGTCTAACGTCCACTTTATTCGATGGTTGGTAGCGAAGTGACTTACCACTAACTTACTTACTTATCAGGCCAGCGATCCATGGAGGATCTAAGCCTGAGCTAAAGCTGCCTTCCAATCTTGACCAAGATGTCTTACATCCGCGATTACATCCACGATTACTCTTAGCTGGAGCGTTGATGTCCATGCGCTCGATGTGGCCGAGCCAGTGTAGTCGGCGGATCCTTGCCTTCCGGACTACATCCACATCTTGGTACAGCTCGTAGAGTTCGCGGTTGTGTCTTCTTCTCCATTCACCTTCCTCACAGACAGGACCAAATATCCGGCGCAGAATTTATCATTCGAAATAACCCAAAATTAGCTGCGCTGTCCTGCTTATCGTCCAGCTTTCCGGTCCGTACAGCAGGACTGGCAGTATGAGCGATTTTGTAATGCATGACTTTGGTCCTTCGAGTGAGGAGTTTTGACCCCAGTTGCTTGGACAAGCCGAAGTAGCAGCGGTTGCCAAGGGCGATTCTAGGCCGGATCTGCACTGTGGTGTCATTTGTGAAATTTACGTTTGCCCCGAGGTAGACAAACTTCTTAACTACCTCGAAATTGTAGCTATCAATTGTTATATTTTGTCCCAGGTGGTGAGCGACGGATTGTCTTTTGCTTGACAGCATGTACTTCGTTTTGTCGTCATTGACCTTAAGACCAATTCGGTTCGCCTGTTCTTCAATCGCCGTGAATGCTTCCACAATGCCACGGCGAGAACACGCGATGATATCGATATTATCCGCGTATCCTAGCAGCTGGACGGACTTGTAGAAGATAGTGCCTTCCCTGTTGACGCCTGCCCGTCGCACTATCTGCTCCAGCACCAGGTTGAAGAAGTCACATGACAGCGCATCTCTTTGCCGAAATCCAGTGCATGTTTCAAACGGTTCCGAAGTCCTGGAACCGAGTTGCACGGTGCATCGCGTATTTTTTAGCGTGGCGCGACACAACTGGATCAGTTTTCCCGGGATCCCGAATTCGGCCATTGCACCAAACAGTCCTTCACGATGAATGATGTCGTATGCGGCTTTGACTTGCCACTAAATGCAATAAATAAGCTTAACCTACGGTGCGGCTGAAATACGTAAAGGAAGCGGAATAGGGTAGGGAAAATAAATATCTCTGGTGGCGAGGTAGTTTGGGATGCGTAGGTGGAAAAGAAAACAAATATCTTGGGTGACGAGATGTTGTGAGTGAGAGTTGTGAGTGTTGGAGAAAATCCCGGGTACGGCGTTAACTTACATATATTCCAATATTTCCAATATTACACAACTACTCGTATTTGACTACGCTTTACCTTTGTAATGTGAACTTTACATATTCGAATGGAAACTGTGAAATTAATAATTTGTGCTATAATACCCTTATTTCGATTTGTAAGAGACAATGACCAGAAGGCTCTACAGATATGTCATTGGTACAAGTTATTAAAAGAGTAGACATTAAATCAGTATGAATCTAATTGGTAATGTGTTATCATCGAAGTCATTCTTAAACATACGAAATCATGTCTTCTTTGCCACCCTCTTTTCGAATTCCGCATGTGTCAGGCGAAAGGCTGGCCATTTTAACAGGGAGTATGCTGAAAGATAAGTATTTTCTTTATAACCTTTATAAACAGTCAGATAATTGTAAATGCTGGAGGGTGTTGCTTAAAATATTCATGACCTATATGCTGCTGCGCCTAGACTGTAACAGGCCTTTTCCAAGGTGATTACATTTTCTATGTTAAAAATATTATCATTGCAGAAAATGATCAACTTCAATTCAAACAAGAATGCCTACTTACTGACACAGTGTAACAATTTGCCGCACACTTGACCCTCAGCCAACAAGTTTTTCCAGCTTATGTTGGTGAGAATCATTCTGCCTGTGAACTCAGCACTGGGAGACAAAACCGGCAAAGATCTAAGCGGTCTATAACTTTTCGATTTGTATCTGTAATCAATGTCGATGTTAGTTTCCGGTAAGATTTGAAGATCCAATCAAGACGTGATCGACTTGATACACCCTTCACTGATTTGGTAAAATAAGCATATCTTTACTATTACGTTTTGAATGGAAGGCGACCGAACGTACTGGTGTAGGCATAATACTCACAGCATATTACTTACTTATTTTGATGGCGATGCAGTTCGGAGTGAACCAGGACATCAACCAACAAGCCTCCCAGCCGGGCCGATCTTTGACCAGCCGCTTCCAGTGCCGCACGCCCAATTGGTTGAGGTCCCTTTTATAAGTGTCTAAATCATACGCACCACTAGAAATAAAACACGTCCTTACTTTTCTGCTGTTTATTTCACAATGATCTCTTTTTCTTTGTGCCGAAAGCAACATGTTGCTTTCGGCTTTACATGTGTGTATCGAACTTTCCTATTCAACACATATTGCTATATATACATTGCTACAATACACATATTGCTACAATTCGGCCATCCTGACACATGAGATCACCTGATCTCTAGTATTACTCTCCCTGCTAACCTTGTTACTTACTCTATTTTTACCGCAAAGTTTTGCTTTCGTTACTCTTACCCGGCAGCCCTGGAACCATGGGCGAATATTACCAGCCGCCCACACCCCCGAGTACGGCAACCTAGTTTTTTGGAAGTTTTCTGCATCCCTAAGAACGTACCTATCGTTACGTAAAACTTTTTCAACTCTGTATGGGCCTTTAAACTTTGGAATAAGTTTCCTTGACGCACCAGGACTAGAATCAAAATTTCTTACTAAAACGAAGTCACCCTCTTTATATCTTACGTGAGCTTGGCGTTTGTTGTTAGCATAACGTTCGTTGTATAACTGTAGTCTCTTCTGTCTCTTTGCTGCTTGTTTGCGAATTTCACTGTGAACTCTCGACTGTTGGGGCTGTATACCTTGAAGTAAATTCTCTTTTAAGCAATCTACAACTTGGCCTTTTTGTGTGACTCCAAAAAGGAGAACGCTTGGAGAGTCTCCTACCGCCCTGTGTACCGTATTGTTCAACGTGTGTTCTATAGTTTCAATGACTGCGTCCCAGTATATTCCTTCTTCGGGCTTCACAAGCTTAGCTATCATCGGCCCCAGGCTCCTATTTATCCTTTCAACCTGCCCGTTCGCCTGCGGGGAGCCGGTTGCAATTTTTATGTGCTGTACATTGTTTTTAGCGAGAAACTCCTTAAACTCATTCGAAGTGAAACAACTACCCCTATCTGAAACGATACACCTAGGACGGCTATAAGACCTGAAGTAATCTGCAAGAGCTCGAATCGCCTCCTTTGAACTCGTTGACTTGGTTGGATATAACCGAGTATATTTTGTAAACCCATCGACTACCACCAAAACATGCTTATACCGCTTCCTAGAGCGATCAACAGGACCATAGTGATCTATGTGGACGGTTTCGAAGGGAACATGTCCCTTTGGTATACTATGTACAAACCCCTCTTCCCTCCCCCCTTTTGACGAATAGACTAAACATTTAAGACAGTTTGATATATGACTCCCGACCTTTTCTCTCATTTTTGGGAACCAGTAGCTTTTGCGTACCAAATCTACGGTTTTGTCAATACCGACATGACCTACTTCATCGTGATATTTATAAATGACTTGACTTTCCATACTCTCTGGTACATAAAACAAAATAGAACGATCATGTTTTCTATACAAGACTCCGTTGCGCATTTCATATAACGAACTTTCAGACTTTTCCAACGTTTTACGTATTTTCTCTAACTTTGCATCTTTTGCTTGACATATAACTAAATTTTCCTCTAACGTATTGGTCTCCAAAACTAAAAGTTGGGTCGACCTACTTAGTGCGTCGACATGTTGCATTCTGCTTCCTGGCCTATGTTCCAACGTGTAATCATAATTTTGCAATTCTAACGCCCACCTTGCTATTCTAGCGTTCAGTTCTTTTTTGTTCAGGGTAAGCATCAAGGAGTTGCAGTCCGTCACTATTTTAAATTGTACACCCTGAAGGTAGACCCGAAACCTTTGCAACGCACTTACTATGGCCAAAGTTTCCAGCTCGAAGCTGTGATACTTAGATTCGGTTTCGGTCGTCCTTTTGGAATAGTAAAATATGGGGTGCATTTTACCGTCACTTTTTTTTTGCATGAGGATTGCCCCTAATCCCACAGAACTGGCATCGCAATGTAGTTCTGTATCGTCTCTGGGACTGTACAGCGCAAGCACGGGTGCTTCTATCATTTTCTGTTTCAAAGTCTCGAAAGCGTGTAGCTCCTTGGAGCCAAAGCAAAACTTACAATCTTTCCTAGTCAAATCGTAAAGTGGTTTGGCTATAACAGCGAAATCCCTAACAAACCTTCGAAAGTATGAACAAAGGCCTAAAAAACTTTGTACCGAACGAATTGACTGAGGCATTGGAAAATCTTTTATCGCTTGAACGCCCTTTTCTTCAGCCTGAATACCTGCTCCTGTTATTGTATACCCAAGATACTTTACTTTTGACTGTAGAAACTCGCATTTGTCTAACCGTAGTTCGAGCTTATTTTCGACCAACTTTCTAAAAACTTGAATCAGAATTGCGAAGTGACTTTCATAATCCTGAGTAGCTACCATCAAATCATCCATATAAACTATAATTTCGTCTTTTTTAATCATGTCAGCAAATATTTTATTGATAAACCTTTGAAAAGTTGAAGGTGCATTCCTTAACCCGAAGGGCATCCTTAAAAATTCAAACTGCCCTAAGGGAGTAACGAATGAGGTGTACTTTATTGAATCTGCATGCACGTAGACATGAAAAAATCCGTTTTTCAGGTCCAGCTTGGTAAACACTTTCTTGTTTGCTAATCTATCTAATAGGTCGTCGATTAACGGTACAGGGTAACAATCTTTTGCCGTTACTTTATTTAACATCCTGTAATCGACACACATTCTCAACTCACCGGTCTTTTTTCTGACCAAAACAACTGGTGAGGCATACTCTGATTCGCTTGGCCTAATAACACCGCGTTCTAAATACGTATCCAACAGACTTTGTAGCTCTGTCTTTTCGGCAAAAGACAGCCGTCTCGGAGTGCAGTGAAACGGCTTAGCATCACTCAACGTTAACTTAACTTCGCACCTTACCAATGGTTCTCGGGGCCGCACGGGCTTACAATAATGTTCATTAAAGACTTCTAGAAATTTTTCTTTGATAGCAAGCCCTATATCATCTCTTACGTTTAAACTCTGATCCTCACCACAACTTTCGTAATCCACCAGAAACATGCTCTTCTCATGATTCTCACTTTCATTTTGTTCGATATTACTATCATTAGTACAATTCATTTTACTCTTTGCTATTTCACATATTATCTTAAATTTTCCTTTTCGCAAAAAATCTCTACCTAGGACTGCCTCATAACCCATGGAATCATCAGCCACTATATAGACTTCTAATTCGACATATTCATTTTCAATTACAATTAAACTCGCAAACTTTCCAATAACTTTTAATTTACTTTTATTTAATCCAAAATAAGAAAATTCACTTGACTTAATTTTATTTATATGGATTCCTTGCGGGACAGATGACCGCCTAACAAAACAAATAGGACTTCCTGTGTCTATGAGGCATTCTAGGGTAAAGTAAACATTAGAACTACTACTAACAAAAAATTTATATTTTCTTACATATTCGTCCTGCTCCAGACACTGTACTGCTGTCTTCTTATGATGGGTGCAACTCGCTGCCAGATGTTCCAAGCTTCCGCACACGAAACATGCTCCAGGCGGCCGCTTTGGCTTCCGACAGTCCGAAGCGAAGTGACCCAACGAATTGCAATTGAAGCACCTGAGCCCGGTGCTTGCGGTGTCGAAGATTCTTCTTGGCTGCTGTTGCTTTTTAACTTCCGTCTTCAACGTAATTTTCTTGAATGCTTGAACCAATTGATGCTTCGTCGCATAGCACTGCATATGAGCCTGTTGACGGAGGCTCTCGTCCGGGATCCCGTCGATGACATACTCCATGACTTCGTCCTCATCCAGCTGCAACCCGTCACCCAGGCATGTTTTTTCTTCAAAGTATTCGGCGAAACTCTCCCCGAACTGCCAAAGTCGTTTCTCGAATTTTTTGCGACGACCAAGTTTATCTTCTTTTTCACCAAACTTCTCTTTGAGCTGCTCGACCAGTCGTTCTGCACTCTCGTTGAATATATGGGACTT
This sequence comes from Eumerus sabulonum, assembly GCA_951905685.1. Lineage (NCBI taxonomy): Eukaryota > Metazoa > Arthropoda > Insecta > Diptera > Syrphidae > Eumerus > Eumerus sabulonum. The sequence continues at coordinate 95,048,011 of OX645061.1, read as the reverse complement.
TGAGTGCGCCCACTCTTTTGCTTTTCCCTTCAGCTTACACAGAATAAGAGCACGCCGCATTTTCTCTTCCACCCCATACGTCGCAACAACGTCTAACAGCTGCGTAAGCCACACATCCACTGCCACACTGCCGTCGAATTCCGGCACCAAGTCTCTCGCCACAGCGAACGGAATATCGCCAGTTTCTTGTCTTCCTTGTTTGTTAGTCGCATCGTTCTCCCTTCCATTTGTTTCTCGGTTTTCCTTCTCCATTGCCCCTTCGTTTGCTCTTTCTTCGCTATCAATTGCCCTTTCTTCTCTATCATTTGCTCTTTCTTCTCTATCGTTTGTTCTTCCTTCGCTATCATTTGTTCTTTCTTCTCTATCCTTTGCTCTGTCATTTGTTTTTTGATTTATTCTTTCCTTTGTTCCGTCGTTTGAGCTTTCATCTGCTCGATCCTTCTGCTTCAGAACTGTACGCAACCACTCGTTTTCCCTTCGAACCAGTTCGCACTCCCTCTTTACGAGTTCGATTTCTTTCTTTTGTAGCTCCAACTCCTTTGCTTGCTGTTCGATTGTGACTTCGACCACGCTTCGAACTTCACTAGTGTTTTTTTGTATTGCGCTCGTCTGTTCGCTGTTTTGTGGGTCCGTTAGATTTGCATCGAGTATAGGGGAATCTTCGCGTCGTTTTTCATGAACGGTACTTGGGCCTTCGCCTCTGACATCGACTGGAATTTCATTTAGGCGCATGACAAGCGTACTTTTTGTTCCCGCAGACGGGAGCCCCAAGCTTTGCAACCACTCCCGCAATTGTCCACTAGTGTACTCACTTGCATTGATATCCATTTTTTAATATTTTTTTTTGCACTCTTTGTCTTTTCACTCCTTTTCTTTAATTTTACTATTTTGTATATTTCTTTTCCTCCTTTTTTAGGGTTCCGTACCCAAAGGTAAAACGGAACCCTATTACTAAGACTTCGCTGTCCGTCCGTCCGTCCGTCTGTCACCAGGCTGTATCTCATGAACCGTGATAGTTAGACAGTTGAAATTTTCACAGATGATGTATTTCTGTTGCCGCTACCACGACAAATACTAAAAACAGAACAAAATTAAATATACATATACATAATTACAAACAACCAATAATAAATTGTTTCGAAAGGTTTTCGTTGTCATCTTTCGGTCAGTTCCCATTTGTGAGCGGCTCGTAGTCATCCATTTTGGGAAATCAAACTCACAGAAAGCGGATAGCCTGAGGGTACGATCGGCACTTGACACGCGAACGAGTGGAGTTCAACCCGCAGAAGGTTGGCATTTTTGTTTTTTTTTTGTTCATAGTAGCACATGAGGGAGAGTGGTCGAAGAACTCGGGGAGAAATCTTCGACGAAGTACTCGGAGAGTGATCTTCGGGGAAGAACTCCGGTACGGTTTTAAGCAGTTCCCGGTACGCGGCCGTACCGTGTGTCCTATTATCTACGTTGGTCGCGGATATCACGTTCGTTGTATAAGGTATTGAAATCACAAATTTGCGTGTTACGATTGGTGATGCGGGCTGAGTCGTTGGTTAGAGGAGTTTCGGTACGACTGTTCGAATACTCAGGCTGCGGTTTATTTACTTTTTTGGACAGTGAATTCCTTTTTTTTTTTATTTTACATATTTTTTTTTTATTTATTTCGACTTTTTTTTATACGGTGTAGGGTAGTTTTAAGGAATAATTGTAAACCTAGATTAAGTTAGGTTAAGGAAATTAAATTTGTGACATATTGAATTGGAAACGATTACGGTGTTTTTTTTCTTTTGCGTGGGATATTTCGCGAGTCTCGTAGCAAATTCGCGATTCTTGCTGCGGGTAGGTCGGCGTGAGGGCAATCGCGTGGCGCCATTGCTCACGACCAGTCCTCGCAGCTGGCCTAGCATCCCTTTCGCACGTCGTCGCGGCAGGTGGAGAGGAGCAAGTGAGCAAGAGGAGTAAGCGATCTTGCACACATACGAACCGATACATACGTACGTGCATACGCATCACATACGTGCATACACTCACACATCTGTACGCTATGTATAAGTATACATACATACATACATATGTACATTACGAAGTAGAGTGGGGTAGTTCCGGACATGTATAGTTCACGGAACTATGTCCTCTCTCGGACACATGTCTTCTCGTTCCGCAAATTGAACGAAAAGAGTTCCATTCAACCCTTATTCATCAATCACATATGTATGTACAAAACGAAAAAAGAAAAAAACATAAATGCAACGAACATGCTTCTCATACGGTATGAGTTATACCCCGTAGTTTTCAAGAAACCCAAAAGTATGGAGATGTGGCGATAAAGCTCGAACAGTTGGTGTACACTGTACAGCACACTTGAACTGAAATGGAGACAAGAAATGAAAGAATATAATGCCTGCACCGCATTTCGTGAACGAATGTCATACATGTGTATGTATGCATTCAGGTCCGGACATGGACATGGTTTGCTAGTTCCATATCGGTGCGATAATACATTTAGTTCCGGACATGGACATGTTTTTGCTAGTTCCATATCGGTGCGAGTATACATTTAGTATTTTAAAACGGGTGGAGATTGCAGTGCATACTGAGATGGAATAATTATCTTATAACCCCATTTAGATACGGTTTCAAATATATTGAATGGTCTTTCCAACAAAGTTGTTGGTCCAATATAACACCTAAATATTTAAAACTGTCCACGTGTTCAATCAAGAAGCAATTTTCAAACATTCTTGATTGTTGAATACTATATCTTCAAGAACAAATCGATTACACAATGGTGCATGATAATATAAGGGAAGGTCTCTGAAAACTCGACCATTGATATTAAATATCATGTACTTCGTTTTGTTGCTAATTATTAGTTTATGATAATCACACCATCTCCTTAACATATCTAGGTCATTATTAACATCTGCAAAACTATCAATTAAGTTAAAGTTTGAGTGGAAAAGGTTGTAAATGTTGCCTTTGAAAGGTTGTAAGAAAAACGAATTAACATAAATTAGAAAAAGGATTGGGCCCAATACTGCTCCTTGGGGAACACCCATATTTAAGAAGTTTATAGAACTGTTAACATTCCTAATTTTCACAACTTGATAACGGTTGGATAAATAAGAAGAAAACCATTTATAAATGGAGCCCCTGAAACCCGCTTTGTAAAGTTTATCGAGTAGCAAAGTATGATTAACCATATCAAAGACCTTACTGATATCAACAAATAATGTTGATGGTATTTGAGAAGTTTTTAGACTATTATATATTTCACCAGTTAATTTCAATAAAGCAGTTTCAGTCGATTTGTCACGTCTAAACCCAAATTGGCAATCACTCAAAAAATGAGTATTTTCTAAAAATTACAACATTCTAGATTTTAACTATCCGAAAAGTGAGAATAAAATGTCACTGATTATGTATTTCTGTTGCTGCTTTAACAACAAATACTTAGACAGAATATAATAAATATATGTATAAATGGGGCTCCCATACAACAGACATGCTTTTTTTGCCGTTTTTATACATAATAGTACGGAACCCTTTGTGCGCGAGTCCGACTCGCACTTGGCCGGTTTTTTTTTCTTTCACTCCTTTTCTTTAACTTTATTATTTTATATGTTTTTGTTCTTATCCCACTTCTGAAAACTATAAGTGTCTAAATCATACGCACCACTAGAAATAAAACACGTCCTTACTTTTCTGCTGTTTATTTCACAATGATCTCTTTTTCTTTGTGCCGAAAGCAACATGTTGCTTTCGGCTTTACATGTGTGTATCGAACTTTCCTATTCAACACATATTGCTATACATACATTGCTACAATACACATATTGCTACACTTTCAACTTGTGCGCGCCACCTTAAATGCGGTCGTCCTCTGCTGCGTCGTCCCTCGGGGTTGGAGTCGAAGACTCTTCGGGCCGGAGCGTTGATGTCCATTCGCTCTACATGGCCTAGCCATCTTAGACGTTGGATCCGAAGACGTCTAACTAGGACGATGTCGCTCCTCCTCCACTCTCCGTTTACACAAACGGGACCAAAGATTGCACGCAGAGCTTTCCTCTTGAAATGCCCAAAAGCCTCTTCATCCGCTTTTGATAACGTCCAAGCCTCAGCGCCGTGGAGAAGTACCGGGATGATTAAGGTTTTGTAGAGGAATACCTTAGTTTTTCGAGAGAGAGCTCTGCTACCCAATTGCCTCTTGAGACCGAAAAAGCAGCGGTTGGCAAGAGTTATTCTGCGTTTTATCTCAGCGCTGGTGTCGTTGCTGCTTGTCACTATCGAGCCAAGGTGGACGAAGTCTTTGATTACTTCAAAAATAAAGATGCCGAAGGTGACGTTCTGACCAAGACGTCAGTGTTGCGCGTCTTTCTTGGATGACAGCATATATTTGGTCTTGTCCCCATTTACCCTTAGACCCACTTTAGCCGCTTCTGCTTCAATGCTGGCGAACGCCTCATTGACATCTCGCTTTGTCCGTCCAATAACGTCAATGTCCTCTGCGTAAGCAAGCACTTATGTGGACTTGAAGTAGATCGTACCTCGTATAATGTTAAAGAAATCACATGACAGTGCGTCACCCTGTCTAAAACCTTTTTTAACATCAAAGGGATTGGTTAGTTCACCGCCGACCTTAATGGAGCAGCGAAAGTTCTCCATAGTCATCCTGCACAGTCTGACAAGTTTGGCAGGAATGCTAAAACAATACATAGCTCTGTATAGCTCGACTCTATAAACACTGTCAGACGCGGCTTTAAAGTCGACAAAAAGGTGGTGCGTGTCGACCTGGGTCTTCTCCAAGATCCGCCGTAGTGTAAATATTTGGTCTATCGTGGATTTTCCTGGCCTGAAACCACACTGGAGGAACCTATCAGATTGTCAAGGAACGGCTTCAGGTACTTACAGAGTACGGCAGAGAGGATCTTGTACGCGATGTTCAGGAGGCTTCTCCCTCTGTAATTGCCGCAGTCATAGGAGTCTCCTTTCTTATGGACCGGGCAAACGATACTGAGATTCCATTCATCGGGCATGCGTTCTTCCGACCATATCTTGCAGATGAGTTGGTGCATGTTCCTGACCAGTTCATCGCCAGCTGCTTTAAACAGTTCCGCGGGGAGTCCGTCTGCTTCAGCAGCTTTATAAGACTTAAGCGATATCGAATATCGCTATCTTAACATCGTCTAGGTCGGGTGGACGGAATTCTCCCTCGTCTTCGTCCATTGTCAATGGACAATCATCGCCGTTATACAGTCTGCACAAGTGCTCCTTCTGCAATCTCAGCATCGACTTTGACTCTACTAGTAGTTGTCCGTGCTCATCCCTGCAGGCTTCTGCTCTGGCTTTATAGCCTTGGCATGTTCGCTTTACTTTCTGGTAAAATTTTCGAACGTCGTTCCAGCACTAACATCACTCCATCTCCTCGATCTCGTGCTTCTCGTGCTCCTTCTTTTTCCATCTCAGAAGCTCATGCTCCTCCCTTCTTTTCTGTTCAAAGAGCTCGCGGGCAGCTCACGTCCGTCGATGCAATGTGGCCATGTAAGCATTCTGTTTCTCGACATGGGCCTGTCTGCACTCATCATCAAACCAGGGGTTTCTCGACGGTGGTGGCTCGAGACCGAGAACATCTGAGGCGGCCACTCTATAGGCATTCTGACAACGATTCCATTGCTGCTCTACAGTTTCTGCAGATTGCTTCGGGACTTAAGAGAGCTTGAGGGAGACTTGATCGGCGATGGTCCTGGCGGTCTCCTGCGATTGCAGCTTTCCGGCGTTAAATTTTGGTGTTCTTACTCCACTCCGTTGATTCCGAGAAATTCGCATCCGTACCTTGACTGCAACAAGGTATTGATCCGAATCGATGTGGGCTCCTCGAAAGCATCTAGGATGCTGGAGGAGTGTCTGTCGTCGATCGCAATATGCTCAATTTGGTTAGTTGTCCCGCCATAAAGTCCACTAGCCTTAGTCCGATTTCTGACGTGGTGTTGTGTAGGCTATGCTTTCCAGTGACCCTTTCAAATATAGGTTCCTTACCTAGCTTCGCATTAAAATCTCCCTGAACGATTTTGGTGTCATAGCTGGGATATTGCGCATACGTTCTGCCTATGTGATCATAGAAGTCGTCTTTATGTCGGTCATCTTTCTCCTCTGTGGGGGCGTGGACACATTACTTACCTACTTACTTATCAGGCCTGCGAACCATGGAGGATCTGAGCCTGAGCTATAGCTGCCTTCCATCCTTGACGGTCCCGGGCACGCTGCTTCCAGTTGTCAAGACCAAGATGTCTTACATCCGCGATTACTTGGTCTTTATACCGGAGGTTCGGTCTTCCTCTTCTTCTCGAACCAGGAGGCTCGGAGTCGAAGACCCTCTTAGCTGGAGCGTTGATGTCCATGCGCTCGATGTGGCCGAGCCAGTGTAGTCGACGGATCCTTGCCTTCCGGACTACATCCACATCTTGCTAAAGCTCGTAGAGTTCGCGGTTGTGTCTTCTTCTCCATTCACCTTTCTCACAGACAGGACCAAATATCCGGCGCAGAATTTTTCTTTCGAAAGAATCCAAAATCAGCTCCGCTGTCCTGCTTATCGTCCAGCTTTCGGCTCCGTACAGCAAGACTGGCAGAATGAGCGTTTTGTAAAGCATGACTTTGGTCTTTCGAGTGAGGAGTTTTGACCCCAGCTGATTGGACAAGCCGAAGTAGCAGCGGTTGCCAAGGGCGATTCTACACCGGATCTCCACTGTGGTGTCATTTGTGGAATTTACGTTTGCCCCGAGGTAGACAAACTCATTAACTACCTCGAAATTGTAGCTGTCAATTGTTATGTTTTGTCCCAGGTGGTGAGCGACGGATTGGTTTTTGCTTGACAGCATGTATTTCGTTTTGTCCTCATTGATCTTAAGACCAATTCGTTTCGCCTGTTATTCAAATTGCCGTGAATGCTTCCACAATGCCACGGCGAGAACACGCGATGATGCCGATATCATCCGCGTATCCTAGCAACTGGATGGACTTGTAAAAGATAGTGCCTTCCCTGTTGACGCCTGCCCGTCGCACTATCTGCTCCAGCACCAGGTTGAAGAAGTCACATGACAGCGCATCTCCTTGCCGAAATCCGGTTCATGTTTCGAATGGTTCCGAGGTCCTAGAACCGAGTTGCACGGTGCATCGCGTGTTTTTTAGCGTGGCGCGACACAACTGGATCAGTTTTACCGGGATCCCGAATTCGGCCATCGCCCCAAACAGTGCTTCACGATGAATGCCGTCATATGCGGCTTTGAAATCGATGAAAAGATGGTGTGTATCGATTCGAAACTCGTTGGTCTTTTCCAGGATTTGTCGAAGTGTGAACATTTGGTCTATAGTTGATTTGCCGGGCCGGAAGCCGCACTGGTAGCTGCCGATTAGTGCGGTGCAAAATGGTTTTAGACGTTCACACAATACGCTGGACAGGATCTTGTATGCGACATTGAGCAGGGATATACCTCTATAGTTCTTGCAAGAGGTAGGATCCCCTTTTTTGTGGATGGGGCATATAGAGCTGGTATTCCAGTCGTCGGGCATGCTCTCATCCTCCCAAATTCTGCAGATGATCTGGTCCATGCTCCCTACCAGAACATCGCCGCCAGCCTTGAAAAGCTCTGATGGCAAGCCATCTGAGCCTGCGGCCTTGTTGTTCTTCAGCTTCTGAATAGCTGTGCCGACTTCTTCTATGCTGGGTGGGAGGACTACTTCAGCGGCTGGAGTTGGGATTTCCTCGGTCCCTACCACTCTCTCTTGGTCATGCTCGTTAAGCAGCTGCCGGAAGTGCTGCTTAAATACATCCACTATTCCCTGCGGGTCGGTGACAAGATTACCCTCGCAATTTCGAAGAGCCAGGGTGCCCTTTTTGAGGCCTCCTGCGAGGCCTTTGGCTTTCTTGTAAAAGGCTCGTATTTTATGTTTATCCCTAGACTCCTCGATATCCTTGAGTTGGGAGGCTGCGAAGATTCTTTTCTTTTGTCGCAGTAGTTTCTTCTCCTCCCTTCTTCTGGCTCGGTACTCTTCTCGCGCTGCCCTGGTTTTCTTCTGCAGCGGCTTTTGGTACGCCTCGTCGGTTGCTGCCTTTTTCTGCTCACACTCGCCATCATACCACGGGCTTCTTGTCGGGGGTGGTAGGTATCCTAAGGTGGTTTCGGCTACTTCCTGAATGGCTGAGCGGCAATGCAGCCACATATTATTGGCATTTGTGTTCGACGTAGGCATACCGTAGAGGCTTTCGCTCAGCTGCTCCCTGTAGACTCTGGCAACCTCCGGTGTGCTCAGGCGCCCAATGTCGAACATCCTCCTGGTGGGCTGGTGCAGCTTTCTGACATTGGACAGTCGAGCTCTGAATCTTGCTGCTACGAGGAAGTGGTCAGAGTCGACATTTGCCCCTCTGAATGTTCGCACATCCAGGATGTTTGACGCGTGCCTTGCGTCAATGAGCACATGGTCGATTCGGTTGGCGGTTCGACCGTCCGGAGATCGCCAGGCTGCTGTGTGGATTCGCTTGCGAGGGAATCTTGTGCTACTTATCACCGCATTACGAGCTGTCGCAAAGTCAGCCAGTCGGAAGCCGTTATCTGTTCTTGTATCGTGGAGGCTGTGCTTTCCGATCACTCCGCCAAGGGTGTTTTCCTTTCCGATTTTGGCGTTGAAGTCCGCGAGCACGATTTTTACATCGTACTCCGTACAAGCTCCGTAGGCGTTGTCCAGGAGGTCATAGAAGTCCTCCTTGATAGGGTCTTCAGCCTCGTCGGTAGGGGCGTGTGCACATATAAGGCTGATGTTATAAAATCTGCCTCTGATGCGGATCACAGCCAGGCGATCACTTATAGGTTTAAAGTCGATGACCTTCGACCTTAACCGCTTTGCCACGACAAATCCGCATCCCAGTAAGTGCAACCTTTTGTGACAGCTGTAATAAATGTCGCAATTTTGCTTCCTAATCATACCGTTTCCTATCCAGCGTATTTCCTGGACCGCAGTAATATCCGCCTTGTACTGCGTGAGGATTCCTTCTAGCTTATGAGCAGCTCTGGGAGTGTACAGGGTTCTGACATTCCAGGAGCATACTCGCAAACCGTGTTCCTTTTTCGTGCGTTTTCGTCGTCGAGTATCCGTCCGTGTATCCGAAGCATCTTGCTCATTCATAACTTTAGGTTTTTTTTACGTGGGCGGATTGTTAGCCCGTCGCACAACCGCCATTCTGGTCGGGGTTTTTTTCGCTGCATACGTTTGTTCACCTCCCAACGGTTGTTGAAGAGGCTATCCAGAGGGCGCCGCGAGGAGGCCGTATGTCAACTTGACCCGGGCATTTAAACAGGGATCGTTGCTGGCATCTCGCCAGGTTGAGAGCAATCAACAACTTTACCCTGTATGTCCGAGCCCATGCCCTCTAACATGCGTGGACACATTATAAGCTTATATTGCCGAGAATGGTCTTGATGCGGATAGTTATGAGGCGTTCGCTTACATACTGGAAGCTTAAGGCTTTTTTCCTGAGTCTGCCTCGAACAGCAAATCCGCATCCGAATGAGCGTTGTTTATTTTCTCTGTAGCAGTTTCCATAGTAGATACCACCGTTTCTCATCCGCTTTTTGCCTGGCCCATCCCATCGCACTTCTTGGAGCGCGGTAATGACATTACTCACAGTATATGGTCAATGGAAATTCATCTTCTGCGTATGCAATATTAACACCAAAAGTGCATGAGTGAATTACGGTGAATTATAACCAACGCAAAATTTGATCGGCTCTCATCTTATCTAAGACAAACCCACCTTGAGAGTAGCGAACGAACATCTACGACCCAAAACCACAGCACTCCGTTCAGGTTGTGTGTGAACCTGCGCGAAACTCTCCCTCTCCCTGTTACCTTCCCTCGCACAACGTTCAAATCGTTATAAGGCCTTAGCCTTGAGTACAGGTGTAACTATAAAAACAAAAAAAGGGCCCGACCAAAATTGGAAAATGTAGGTTAACGTAATCAGATAGGTAAAAGGTATTAGATGTGACTCTTGCTTCAAATGACATTGTAGATATGATGAAGAACTTAAGCATGCGAGAAAAATACTCTCCCCCTCTGATTACAGACACTAAGAACATCCGATTAAAGGAGGATTATATAGCGCGAAGCGAAGACGCAGTCTTCTAAAGCGAAACGTACGCACTATGCTGTGCGGAATAACGAGTGCTGAAAAATGCTTTTCCTAAAATCAGAACCAAAATAATCTTCTCCATTAATATAAACACCAGGCCCAGATGGAATCATATCGGCTGTACTACAGCATGTATCAGATCTCATCCAACCTCGACTATTTGTGATTACCTGACGGAAAACATCAAAGTCTGTATTTCCAAGGCCCACCAGTAACTAGGAAGTCTGTCGTAAAACATTTTAAAATGGAGCAACGCATACCATTGCTCGGGAATAATGCTTTATTTTAAACATTCGGTTTGATGTTAAAGCCTGATAAACATAAATAATGTTGCTTGAAAACATTCTATATTATGAAATGATTATATTCCTAAATGTCATGCTATGGAATGGACGAAAAAAAAAAAAAAACATTAATTAATCAGTTTAATAAGATCCGGTGGACAATTGGAAGTGAAGGATGCTTGCTTGCAATGACATTCTGTTGCAATTGTTTCTGTAGTGCACGGTTTACAAACTGAAACTTAATTTCCTTAATCTATTTCTCAAACGTCTTACAAATAAATTTAATTTTTCGCTCTAAATTGAAAAAACATTAAATAACCGAAACAGGAAATATGATTCAGTTTACTAGTTCCGCCATCGGAAATCCATTCCCTTTTACCACGTCAGTCATAGTATGTAGTACATTTTGCAGTGACAGATTCCAGGAAATCGACATAAGTTATTGTCAATCAAGGGAGAGATTTACTACCTCATTTGAAGTGAATAAGTAGCAAGGTGTCTGGCATAGTTTGCGTTTTAGGTATACTCTCTATGTTAAAGAATCTGGATTACATGTTGAATACAAGCATGCTTCCACGCCTTGTCATTTTCGTACAGAAACAATTTTAGAGCTGATGATGGGATTAATTCACTAATTTCCATTTAATCCATATTAATATACATATCTGAATACTATTTATGTAAGAGTGAAATTGACCTCTGGAAGAAAATATGATAAAAATATGGTGGTGCGACTGGTCTGTTCACACAATCAACTTTCAATTGGGTGCCTTTAAGACGTACACTGGTACAATTAAGACGCCCACTCAAAACACGATACACCGAAATTTCTTCCAAAACCTATCTGGCGTCAAATGGATTTGGTCCTGATCAAATATTGCTAGCATTTGCAGGATCAAAATCTGACTTTATTCTTTTATGTTTCAAGTCTTTACTTTTATATGCTATAAGGATTTCGGTAAAGCAAACGGTAATCATTTAGGGGACTTTAATTGACTACATTATGAAACTACTACGTATAGATGAGAAGAAAAAAAAGCGGGTGTTTTATGAGAATGCAGTCGAATATACAGTTTAGCAAAAATTGAAGAGTTCAAGCGCGCGGAGAAGGATCACTCTAACATTGTCAGTGCGTCTGCAGATCCCCTGTAAGAAAAATATCTGTTAGAAAAGACATATTCCGAAATAAAAATAATTTTTTTTACCTTCATCGGTTCCTTGCGCGATGACTTGGAGAAAATGAGTGAGAGGAACGGTATCGACATTGATAGTGCACGTGCAAATCAAACGCGGTCTTTTGTTTCCGATATCCGTCCTCCGCGGATACAAATAAAAACGGGCAATTTGAGGAGTGGTGTGAGATTCACAATTTGTTTCATAGTATGACCGACCAGCAGGTAAATCTCTCAGATGTGCAGATACCCCAGTTACTCAAAAGGGCCCACAGACACCACAATTGTGTGTACAAGTTATTGAAATCGCAGGGGTTTTGGATTTTTAAAAAAGAATTTATTAATTCAAAAATAAATGTCTTTATTGGTCGATATCCAAGCAACTACTAACTTATTCCTATGGCTTAAGGCTATGCGACAGTGGACGGAAAATGGGAAAGGAAAATAAAGGGATTCAAATTACTGCACGTTGCAGCGACGACCTGGGGAAAATGTGTGTGATCAGCAGAGTGACCGGAAAGTAAGGTGAACAACCGTGGGAGCAATTGTCGTATGGGAATATGTTTGGAGGTGCAATTTGATCTGTGGACTTTGGATTTATGGGAATGGATTTGGCAAAAAAATATGTGGGGCGATGTCGGTAACTCTTCCCCCTTCAAATTGTAGCGTCCTCGCGTCACTAGAAATACGGGATGTCGAAGATGCTCCTATGGTGCTGTGCGATCATCTGAGATACATTCTTTTCGGTTGTTGGTAGAGGTTGCGTTATTGTCATGTTCTGCTCTGTCGTTGGCTGGTTTGTGGGAGTTTGTGGTATGATCATTAACGTAGATGTTTTCTTTCGGTTTTTTATCATATAGAGGGCTGTGATGGTGGTAAAAGCTGCTGCCAAGATGGAATAACTTGTCCATTGGTGTATTGTTTTTTCTCTTCTTATATAGGCGATCTGTTCAGTATTGTTGATGTGAAGTTCCTTAATGAATTCCAGAGAGAGAACTTCTTCCAATTCCGTTGAATGCGATACTGGTTGTAGAAGCGGTGGTAGTGCGTGCGTATCGCTAATTCTCTCTGATGCGAACTGTTGATCTTTTATCGTAATGGTAGCATCTTCGAATTTTATCAGGTAGGTCCCGTTGAGAGTTTCTATCGTGCCGTTTAGATTAATTTTACCTTGGAAGTTATTGAGGAGGAGTATTCCGGGGAATAGTTGTTCTACACTAGGGATGTGTTGGTTATTGGTAAGGATACATGTCGCATTCGTACTACTTAAAAGATTAGGAATACATTTATTGTTGCTTATGTCGATAACATTTTCTTCCTTACAAATAGTTAAATTTAATGCTGTTTTACAATTTTTGATAACGCCTAATATAGTTTTATTTTTCTTTAAAATGTTTACGTAAGGTATTTTGGTAACTACATTATTTTTTGTTTTGATGGGTTTTATTAGAAGTTTATCATATATAATTTCTTTTGTTTTCGGAATATTTATGATATACAAAAGTTTGATGGAATTCGATAAAATTTTAACGTCGGACAATGCCAAAGCTTCTTCGATATTGTTAAAAGGAATATTAGTTGTATCTAATTTATTCATTATATTATTCATTTCGATTTTAGAGAGGATGTTTGAATTGACAATATTTATTTTTCCTAGTTCTATTGAATATATTATGTTTGTAAGTTCCTCTTTAAGCAATCTTGCCTTTATTTGCCAGCTTAGAGCTATTTCGTTAAGATAAGAAGTGTTTTTCTTTATGACATTTAAGATGTCATTGGTTACATTAGTTAGTTTGTTGATTCTGTCTTGTAAGGCTTTATTTATAAGGAATTGGCTATTATTGTTATCTATGACACCATTGATTTTGTCTTCCATCGTGATCAGATCATCATGGTCGGGGTTTCCCGCGATCCATTTCCAAGCTGAACCGATGAAATTCAAGGATCTCTTTGGCCTATAAATTTTAATATTATCTAAAAGGGTTTGTATCTGAGAAAGTTCATGCTCTAATAAGAGTAAAATTGGTTAGTGTTAGGGATGTGCTGATTTATAAGGGATGTTGTTTCGGTGAGGAATCGTTGGTATGGTTGGATATCAATAATGTGGATAAGTTTCAGGTTGCCATTCTGTATCATAGCTTTTCCGACATTAAGAGCTATTATGTGGGAATTCGAGTAGTCGATAATTTGGATGTCGGCCTGGAGGATGGATAAAACTGACCTGTAATAAGAAAATGGAAGAAAGTATTTCAATTTCTTATGTTGCTTTTATGAATGACTCTTCCGGAGTTAGTCAGAACAGTTGTTGTCCGGTTTTCCTGGACAGTTTCTTCTTGATAGCGTGGAGTTAGTTTGGACCCGTGCCGTCTGTTCTTCTTGACGAAAATCTTTTGTCCTGGTTCGTAGGTCTTGATTTGCTCTCTGTGTTTATTATGACATTCTAGATCGGCATGCTGTCTCCTTTTGAGTTGTTCTATTGTGTCTAGCCTAGATTTTTCAAAATCTTCTGGACTGGCGGTAATTATTCTACCATAGAAAATATCCAAAGGTCTTTTACCCGTGGTCGAATGAATTGTAGCATTGTACTCATACACAGATCGTTCGAGCAGTTCTTCAAATGAACGCTGTGTTCCATCGGCCTTTAAGCATCGCATAATATCCGATAAGGTCGAATGGAACCTTTCGACCTGCCCGTTGACCTCGCTTTTATAAGAAGGTGTTGTGAATACCTTGATATTCAATTGATCTTCCATCATAAAAGTGATGGAGGCAGAGTTCAACGACTTTTCATTGTCGACTACAACGATCTTAGGTACGCCGTAGAAGAATAGGAGATCTCTCAATGGTTTCCTTATATCTTCAATGGCTCTCGACTGAATGATTTTCGCTTGGGCCAACTTAGTGAATTTGTCTATGGCAGTTAGAACGAGATGTCCTTCTGTGGAATATATGTCCACATGCAGAATTTCTCCTGGGAATTGGGGAATAGGCGTTGGAAATAAAAGTGGGTTATTAGGACGGCGGTCATATTTATTAGTTTTGCACGTACTGCATTGCTTTGTAATCCGTTTAATTTTCGAATTCATTCTAGGGAAGTAGTATGTTTCTAAGATTTGGAGTTTATTTTCTTGAGCGCTTCGGTGAGCTCTCTTATGACATTCAACGATTATGTTTTCCTGTTCGGTTTCGTCACAGACATCTTCTACCTGTATTCTAGTAAACCTAATTTTATAGTTGTTGAAATAAAGACGGTAGACTTCTTGAACAAGGCCCATTACCGGTTCTTCAGTTTTGATAGCATTTAATACATTGGGATTTAAGAATCTCTTAAAAATACCTATTAAGTTTTCATTCGTGTACAGAGGTTCAGTGATAATGTGCCTCCAGTATCTTGGAAAGGGTTTCTGGAGTTCATATTTGCTGGAATCTCCAATATTGAGAATAAGCTGTGTTTTGAAGGCATTAAGAGGGGTTTCTACGATGGGTATCAGATTGTGGGACGAGCTTTCTTCACTATGTTGAGAAGCTGTCATGGAGTTTACTAGGGTCAGTGATGGTGGTCTGGATAAAGCATCGGCGACAATATTCGTCTTACCGGGCTTGTATATAATCTCATGGTTATACTCTTCCAGGATGGACTTCCACCTTTTCATTTTCGCATTATGATTTCGATTGCTGAGAGCATAGGTTAACGGCTGATGATCCGTGAAGATATTGACCTTTCTAGAACCGTAAAGGAAATTCCTCAGGCTATTAAGAGACCAGATGATAGCAAGCATTTCCTTTTCATTAGTGGCATATGCTGCTTCCGTAGTACTTAGCGTTCGAGACAGATATGTTATTGGTTTTCCATCTTGCATCAGTACCGCACCGATTGCGTAGTTCGATGCGTCGGTCGTGAGATCGAAATCTTTACTCAAGTCTGGGTAGCTCAGTACCACTTCTTGAGAACATAGTGCGTTTTTTAGAGCTTGAAAAGCCCGAAGTGCGTCGTCGTTTAGATGAATTGGAACATTTCTCGATATATTCTTAGACACGCGGCCGTTTCCTTCTTTTCCTCTTAGAAGCGAATTAAGAGGATGCGCGATCTTAGCATAACCAGGAATAAAACGTCTGTAATATCCTGACATGCCCAAGAATGACCTTAATTCCTTGAGGTTAGTTGGAGGTGGGAAGTCGACAATAGCTTTCACTTTCGAGGGATTTGTTTTGATCCCATTATCACTTACAACGAAACCAAGAAATTCCACTGAACGTTGGAGAAACTCGCATTTATCAATCTGTACTTTCATGTTGGCTCTTTCGAGAGTCTGAAAGACAGCTGCGAGGTTTTGGAGATGTTCTTCCTCGGTTCGACCAAAAATTATAATGTCATCTATATATATATAACACCTTAGTCCGATATGCTCTCTGAGGATGTCATCCAGAGCGCGTTGGAAGATCGATGGCGCGTTCTTCAATCCGAAAGGTAAACGGGTAAACTCATATTTCCCGTTATTAACTGAGAATGCGGTTTTCTCAATGTCAGATTCCTTCAAAGGAATCTGATGGAAACCACTTCGTAAGTCGATAACCGAAAATAATTTATTGTTTCCCAAATTAGCCAAAACATCATTTATTTCAGGTATTGGATACCTGTCGGGAACGGTGATAGAGTTCAGTTTGCGATAGTCTATCACCAATCTGTACTTTTTTTTCCCTGATGCATCTAGCTTCTTCGGGACAACCCATACCGGGGCGTTGTAAGGCGACCGTGAAGGTCTGATGATACCATCTGCGAGTAGTTTCGCAATTTCCTTTTCAACGACTGGTTTGAGTGCCATCGGGTACGGATAAGTTTTAGAGTAGACAGGATCATCATTGGTCGTCCTGATCTCACCTTTAACTACCGTGGAATACGTCAGCTTCTCATCGGGTTCAGCGAATAGTTTGGGAAAACTTCTGAAGATATTTTCTAGTTGATCTATTTGATTTGGATTTAAATGTGAAGTTCGTATGTTTATGTTATTAACTGACTGAGTAACATGTTGTTTTATTGGAATGCGAATGTTGTTATTTAAGATAAGGTAACTTCCCGCTGCAAAGATTACGGCATTGAGTTCTTTTAGGCTATCGTTCCCGATAATGCCATGGAAGGATTTTAGGGTAGGGAGAATGAAAAATTTCAAGGGTACGTTATTTGGACCGAATAGATATAGCATGGCATGGTGCGTAATCTGTACGTTCCCGCCCACTGAGTTAGCAAAAAACGGATTTTCGTTCTGAGTTTTAACTTTCACACAATTCGGTTGGATGTAGTTCTTATTTGACCCGGTATCTATTAAGAACTTCAATATACTACCGCTCTTCGTCCTATATTCAAAATACGGGAGCGAAGAGCAGTTCATCCTAAAAAATTAACGTCTTGCGTTGTTTCAGAAGTGCTGACAACTTCTTCGGAGTTAGCTTCTGGTTCTTGATAACCATAATGCATGTCGAACTCGTCATTATATGTTCCCAGATAATCAGCCAAAGTCTGATCGTTGTGGTTATCTTCGTTTTGGATTGTTTCGTCGTATTGTACTATTTCGGGGATAGCATCAGGCATTGTGGTTGTGTGATATGTTCTCTGGAGTTTTTGAGGGGGTACATGCAGTTGTGAGCCCGTTGTAGGTCTTTTAGGTGCAGGTGGCCAATTCTTCTGGGGAGGCCGATTTTGGTAATTGACCTGATTCGTACGGACAGAGGGATCTACATCCATAGGTGTGGGTCGTTCGAACGTCCTTGGGTAGAACTGGTTAGGATAATTACGTTGTGGAACATGCGGAGGTTGGTTGGCTTGATGTGGGTTAAAATGTGATTGATTCCGGAAAAATGGTTGAGGATTTCGAATAAATGGTTGTTGGAAATTCGGTTTAGGTGGTCTTTGCGGAGGTTGTAATAGTTCTGGATAGAACGGAATCTTTGGAATATGAGGAAGTTGGTAATTTGGTTGCCTTGGCACTGAGGAGGATTGATGGTGTGTTTCCACTCTGCGTATAGGGCCATTCGATTGATTTGCGTATTGGATTCTACAATTTAAATTTTCTAGCTTTAAGCACAAATGCAAAGCTTCTGGGAGGTCTCTCGGTTCCTTTATACCAAGGAGTCTTGGAAGGTCGCCTTTGAGACCTCTCACGAAAGTATCGAGAGCCTTGTCTCTGTAAGTTTTAACCATAGCATTCATCGCTTCCGCGCCCATCTTCAGGCAGGTAATTTTGTTAAGTATTAACGAGAGATGATGATAAACGGAATGATAAAATTCTTGAATCGTACTGTTGCCTTGAATAAGGCGTGTCATCTGGTACTCAAGAGTACCAAGATCGCGCTTGTCAGCGTAATGGAGTGTGAGACAACGTGAAATACACTCCCAGTTTAGGGGAGTATTGTACGACTCTAAGACAATATCTGCCTGGCCCACAATCTTGTTACGGATGACGTTAAGTATTCCGTAATATTTAGCTGTGCCTTTCTCAGACTCGTAGATGTTCAAGATGCGGTCAATGCTCTTCTTCCAAGAGCCGAACTCTCCCGCTTGTCCTGAAAATTCTCGTAGGCTACGCACTACGTCAGGTATCTTGTCCATAGAGGATAAATCTGCTCTTTGATTCTCATTGATTTCTTGGTCGGAATCGAGATTTGTGTCCGTTGTAGGACTGAGGAGCGTGCTAATAATACGAGGGCATTCCTGCTTTAGGACCTCTGAAACAATTTGTCGGATTTGATTTTGAAGGGAAGTGTTAGCTGGTTCAGCTGGGGCAATTACAGGAGTTGGGTTATCTGCGTTGTGGGGAAGTCGTGCAGGACGAATTAGATTCTCATTTCGAGCCATTATGTTTTATCAAATAAAAAATTTACGTAACTAAATGTTTATCCTTTTAATATAAATATAAGTAAATTCGCTAATTAATGGAACCAATTACAATTTTTCTCTTAACTCTAATTATTTTCTTATTTGTTTTCTTTTCTTTCCTTATTGTTGTCTTATTTTACTTTAGATTTTATGAGATCACTAATAGATAAGACCAATTACGATTTTTCTTTAATTCTAATTATTCCTTCTTTGTTTTCCTATAGCTTTAATTTTATTTCACTCGTGTTTTTACGAAATCGCTAATTAATAGGACCAGTTACACTCTTTCTTTAGCTCAAATTATTTCCTTCTTTTTTACTTATATATTTTAGTTTCTTAGTTTTTCTAATGATAATTTCGTTGTTTGAGAAAAAAAGATGATATTTCTTACATTAATATGAGTAGCTGCATTTTCCTCCAAGTGGCTGCCAGATCGTCGCTGACTCCTGTTTGCGGCTGCTACTAAGGGGCCTCTTTCCTTGGGGTGGATTGATCTTGAAGACACCTTGCACTAATAACACTTCTATTTTTGGTTTAGGAACCGTCGCGGATTTATAATCGATAACGCTTTTACTTTTCACGTTTTATTTCAACAATTAATACTTGCGAATTTTGCACTATTATTAAACTTTGTACTTTTCGCACTCGCGACGGTCCCTGCTCGGGCGCCAGTTATTGAAATCGCAGGGGTTTTGGATTTTTAAAAAAGAATTTATTAATTCAAAAATAAATGTCTTTATTGGTCGATATCCAAGCAACTACTAACTTATTCCTATGGCTTAAGGCTATGCGACAGTGGACGGAAAATGGGAAAGGAAAATAAAGGGATTCAAATTACTGCACGTTGCAGCGACGACCTGGGGAAAATGTGTGTGATCAGCAGAGTGACCGGAAAGTAAGGTGAACAACCGTGGGAGCAATTGTCGTATGGGAATATGTTTGGAGGTGCAATTTGATCTGTGGACTTTGGATTTATGGGAATGGATTTGGCAAAAAAATATGTGGGGCGATGTCGGTAACTTACACATGTGTCGGTGTGCGAAAATGTCTGCTGTCTGTGGGTTGGTGCACACACCGAAGTTCGGTGTCAGACACGAAGCGAGTAAAAATCAAAAGTTTTTGATGTTTGGTGTCGGTGCCTCTATCGGTGTGATGTGTATGGGGATGTTCGCACACATCCCACATAGCCGACATAGCGATAATGCTATCATGATATTGCATCACGCAAGTGTGTGTCTCTTTTTTTTAGGGTTCCGTACCCAAAGGTAAAACGGAACCCTATTACTAAGACTTCGCTGTCCGTCCGTCTGTCACCAGGCTGTATCTCATGAACCGTAATAGTTAGACAGTTGAAATTTTCACAGATGATGTATTTCTGTTGCCGCAAATACTAAAAACAGAACAAAATTAATATTTAATGGGGGCTCCCATACAACAGACATGATTTTCATCCAAAAAATCCCCTTGGTCACACACTGAACAAAGGTTAGTCGACAATATATTTGTGTCTTTGATGAAATAATCCTAGCTGCAAACCTTTTCCCCATATTTATTGTTATTCGCCTTTTCACATCGTTGCTGTCAAGTAAGATAATTGATTTGAATTCAATGGTGATTATCAAAGTAATATGCCGATGACCTGCCTGCAACCAAGATTTGTCATCATACAAAAAATGTGATTTAAGGTGATGACTGATGAGGTAACATACATACATAGTCTCTTTCATATTTATATGTATATACAGATGGTACGGAACCCTTCGTGCGCGAGTCCGACTCGCACTTGGCCGGTTTTTTTTTTTATAGTTGGTTCAATTTTATTTAAAAGTTCTTTATAAGAAACCGGAATCACACACCGGTTTCAATACATATGTGTACACACAAGTGTGGTGTCAGTGGGCCCTTTAAGAGTTTCGTATCAGGTTAAGCTGCCCGTCTTATTCGGTATATTCCTATCTATGGAGAAAATGTTCCTCTGTCTGGGAAATCTTAATTGATAGGTACAAAAAGAAAAGAAAACTGGTCAATACTCAATTACGCTTGATCTTGGAACAAAGTAAACTCACCCATCAATCCGCAACGTCCTTAAAGTCCCTGCATAATATCAGTACAGAATGTTTTCCCAAACAACCTCGTTCTGTCTCGAAGTTAGGGAGGTCGTTTTCACCAATCTTATGTCGGTGCTTCCAACCCAACCTCTAAAGGGGGCCACCTGGAGTTATTTGTCTAATTTAACTTTAGCCGATCCCACTTATAATAAGCCCGGGAAGATCGACTTACTTTTAGGAGTTGACGTATATTCGTCCATCATTCTTGAAGGGCTTGTCAAAAAATATGGGACTCCTATAGCGCAGCATACCGAGTTAAGCTGGATTTTAAGCGGATATACGAATCAGACAGCACAGCAAACCACAATCACGGTGCGCAATCATTACAAAACACTTGAGTCCCAATTAAGGCAAATTTGGGAAATTAAGAAGAACCTCGAAAAACGTAAGATCACGATAGAAGAAAAACAGTGGCAACGACATTATCAAAAAACAACAAGAGGGCTTGATGACGGAGGGTATGAGGTTCGACTTCCGTTTAAGGACAACATCCACCCTATTCTTGGTGGTTCTAAACGGTCAGCATTGACAAGATTCCTACAGTTAAAAGAAAAATTAAATTCCAAAGCAGAATTGAGGGAAGCATACACCGAATGCATAAGCGAATATGCCAACTTAGGACACATGAGGGAAGTTTCACCAAAAGAACTACTGCTTGGGAAGCACTATGTCCTTCCTCATCACGCTTCTATCGAGGACTCGAATACCACGACCAAGCTTCGAGTTGTCTTTGATGCTTCGTGCAGAACAACAAATGGCCAATCACTCAATGATCACCTATTGATTGGTCCACGCATGCAACCTACCATCATTGATCTAATTGCCAAATGGAGAAGGTTCAAAATAGCTTTCCCAGCCGACATCAGGATGATGTATAGACGAATTCGGATAAGACAAGAACAAACCATGAGCCTATTAAAACATATTCGTTGGACACAGTAACCTTGGGACGGTAGCAACTGGCTACAGACACAAAACATTCACATCCTCATCTTATTTGTGTACTTACAGAGGGATTCTATGACGATGATGATACGGAACTGACAATGAAGAAGACGCCATCAATCTCCAAAAGGATATGATTGCCGTATTGAGTTATGCGAGATTCTCACTTCGAAAATGGCAACCAATTCACTAAGGATTCTTGTGTAAGTTCCTGAAAGTGATAGAGAGGTAAAGAATCAAATTTGATTCATCAGATGCCATTACAACATTAGGTATAAGATGGCATCCAATGAACGATGTCTTTCAGCTAAAAATTTACTTACCGGACAGGCACACCAAGCGTTGGATCAGGTATGAAAGCGCAGCAAGGGTGCAACTTCATGGCTTCTGTGATGCCTCTGAGAAGGTCTTGCAGCTGTCATCTACGTGCGTGCGTAGAACTTATGATGGCAAGGAACACATCAGTATCATCGCCTACAAGACCAGAAGCTTTTACACAGGATTGTTATTGCAATGAAGATCCCGACGGTGGAAACGTACGCATTGGCCGACTCAACTATATGTTTGGCTTGGATCCGTGAAAGCCCAGGATCACAACATTTGTTGGCAACCGGATGACACAGATCTGGAATCTAGTCGGATCAAACATCTCGTGGCAAGTTAAGTCGAAGGATAACCCGGCTGATATCGGGTCGAGCGGCCTATTTCCGGAAGAGCTCCCCGCAAGTGACATGTGGTGGCGTGTGGCCCGAAGTTTTTGCAGGGCTTCGTTGCACAACAGCACCAAGCTGGAAACTAGAAAACAAGAAAAGGGAAATAGTTAAAGGTTTTACACAAACAACTTGATAAACATTCTTACCCATTTTGTTAATTTGGTGTCTTATTGCACGGTCCTAAAGAACGCATTCTTTCAGAACTTCTCCAGTCTCAGCAGTAGTAATATGGAGACGGTATTTTCATAATCTACCACCCAGTAAAACCCTTCCATTGGACGCTCGTAGACTCAAAGCAGAGGAATTAGAGGCATAACAATATTAGCTCATCAAGCTGGTTCAACATGAACTGTTCTCAAAAGAGATAACGGGGCTGACATCAAGAAACCTGCTTCCAAAGGGAAGCACGCCCACAACGTTCTACAAGTAGGGGGACGATTAACCAATTCATCATGTCCTTACAGCCAACGCGAGCCAGTCCGTCTGAAGGGCGGACATCATTTTACCAAACTATTCGTAAGTGACATCCATCTCCATGGCGGCGAACAACTGATGGTGGCACAGATACGAAACAGGTTTTGAGTAACGAATGCCAAACGCGTCGTGAAGGCAACCATATACAGATGCGTACGCTGCCACAGATTCAACACGAGGGTACAAGACCATTCACGAACACCGGAGTGGATTATGCGGGTCGAGTGGAGCTAAGGCTTTGGAAAGGGCGATGCAATAAGTCAAGAAAGGGGTACATCGCTGTCTTCGTCTACCTATCTACGAAAGCAATTCACATTGAGCTGGGAAGTGATCTTCGCTCATCAGCCTTCATTGCAGCATATAGGCGCTTCGTATCTAAACGTAGCACCTGCGCTAACTAATTCAGCGCCTGCGGCATCAACTTTAAGGGAGCTAATAACGAACTCCTACGAGATAGTAAATTCATTACCACCGAATGATCAGCCGAGGTCGAGAACAGCCTGGCTGCGCTTAAGACACCGTGGCACTTCAACTCCCCTGCATCACTACACTTTGGAGGTCTATGGGAAGCAATAGTCGAGTCCATCGAATTTCCTCTTAAGCGGACCATTGGCGCCTCCAAGCTGACGTTTAAAGACTATAATACACTACTCACTCAGATTGAGGCACGTCCGAATTCCAGACCATTATGTCCCATGTCCCAGGATCCCAATGATTTCGACGTTCTAACTCCGGGCCATTTGTGAGAAATTTATTGGAGACAAAAACGTTAATCACTTGGATAAATGGAAACACATTACAAAGACTTACAACGACTACAAAGACTTTTGGAAGAATTGGAGCACTACATATCTTCAGCAGCTTCAACATCGGCCAAAGTGGCGGCGAAAACAACAAAACATCAACGCTGGCGACATAGTCTCAGTAAGAGAAGACAACTTACCACCATCATCTTGGGTACTTGCTCGAGTACAACAACTACATCCGGGCTCAAATGGTCTGACGTGCGTGGTGACCATACGGACCGCGATGAATACCCTTAAGCGTCTGTTGCAAACTTATTATTCCTTTCCTTACGACGAACTTATTCATTACTGTATTATTCTTCATGTTAAAGTTATACCTTACTGTATTGCTATAGTCAATGTAACAAACAATATCGCACGCCATTGTATTTTTTCGTTTGAGTCGTTAATAAACTGTCGACGGGGTCACACCGCAAAAAAGAGCACGCTGTGTTGTTTTTTCTTTTACTTACCCCTTAACGATACATCCATGTTGGATACAAACGTCCGATCGCGAATTATCCCCTCTACCAATTTCAACGCCGCTGTATGACTCACAGGTCCGACGCGCTCTGGGACACCTCAACCCATAACAATTAGAAAAGGGGTACACTAGAGCCTGCTGTATTTTCGCCATACGATTTTTCGACAAAACCGTTTGTTACAAAAACGCTGAGTTAAGTATTTGTATAATTCACTACACTAAAATAAATCTAAAAGCGTGTATGTCAAATCTAAGGAATTATTTGAATTCAATCACGGGCGACATAGGAACCTCCACTTATTAACTTCCCAGTGGGGAGTTATTGTAATGGGGCCGATTTTGCGAATTCCAAACTAAAAAAAAAGGCAAAAAAAAAATTAACCACACTCGGTGTTCCCAAGCGGTCCTCCATCGAAGTACTGAGTACTGACCGCACCCGATGCTGGTTGATTGTGGTGATCGGACGAGAACCGATACATTACCCATTATTCGTCTAAGAAAAACAAAAAGGTATTATAAGCGGTCCATTTGTTCATGAGTTACGATGCGTCGGCGGTTAAAAATGAAAAAACAGAAATGAAATGAAATGGGTGTTGTCATTTTTCTCACTGGGAAGTAAGTCGTGTGGGCCTTACGGGTCGCACCTAGACCACATTTTTTGTGTTGCAATTATAATATATGCACACAGTGTCTCAGGACCAGTGTCATGAAGGACCAGAGCGAAGCTTCTCTCAATCACCCATGTTGTGTGCGACTATATTTTTCGCACAAGTTAATAATAACGGCGTGAGTCGAGAAGCAAATATGGCAAATATACTTCGGGGAGTTTTGCCAGTGCCCGCCGAGGAGGGACGCCGCGGAATAAACATTGGATAGCGTGTGTGTTATCGGGATCCGAACTCGCTCATCGCGCGTCAGAGTCTACCAACCACTGCGCCACGGCGGCTCACTAAGAAAATTGAATTACCCAATGCCAGTGATGCCTGCTGCAATCGCTTCATATGAACTAAAAATCTTAGCTTTAGAAAGATACCAGCTACAACCGCATTATATGGTTGTTCTCAAATAATAATTTAGTTTCCATCTGCAGTTAGTCTGTCCAAAAAGAGTACGTACGTATATGTAATTCATGGCAATAAAACATCTGCAGCCAACAGAATTTCCATTTTCCCCAAACTCCTAATAGGTTTTTAATCCAAAAAAGCAAATTAATTTTCCGAAAACCGTATTTATCAACTGCTTTTCCTTGCACCCGTATGAACGAGACAAATAAATTTTAGAACTGACATCAGATAAAAAAATTCATTAAGCTTTCTCTACGTTTCGGATATATGTATATAGATATTTCATTTCCTTTTTGCACCTTGTGCTGTTTTTCCGGAAATTGTGTGGCTTTATTGGACGTAAATAAATTAAGTACGATTTTCTTCTTTACTGTTAGGAAAGTTGGCAAATGGCCAGTTACAAAAAAGGAAGAGAAAACGAAAAAGCACCACAAGGAAACTGAGTGTACCTGCAGCAAGTATTTTAGATAAGGATACTAGGATCGCACAAGCCATAACAACATCAATATAATGTTCTCAATGAGCAAAGTATTAATATGAATAATAAAAATCCGTTTTTTGTACAATATTAGCTCTATAGTTTAATGGTCAACAACAGTCAAAATGGTGAACCAAGCAAACGTGAAATCGGTCAAGGAATATATTGGTTGTTTTCCTACTCATCGGGCGTAAAGTTCGGGGTGAACCTAGGCCTCAACCAACATGCCTCTCCAATTAGCACGATCTTTTGCTAGCCTTTTCCACTGTCGCACCCCCAGTTGGCTGAGGTCCCCGTCCACCTGTGTGCGCCATCGTGAGTGCGTCAGTCCTCTGTTTCCTCGTCACTCGGGGTTGGATTGAAAGACTCTCCGTTCTCGAGCTGTGGTGTCCATTCGTTCTACATGGCCTAGCCATCTTGGGTGTTGAATACTTCTCAAAGAAGATTTTTGCTGCCTGCACCTCAATACTAACACCACATTGACATCTCAACCATTATGTCATCTTCTTCCGATTATCTCAATGCCATCCGCGTATGCAAGGAGGAATTGTGAGGATTTGAAATAATTGTCATTCTTGTGTTGGCCAGTGATTTCTGCAATATAATTTCTAATACGATGATGAAGAAATCCTTTTTTTTCATCAAAACTATCGGCCAGGCCTTCACCGATTCGAATGGAGTAGCGAGCAATCTTCAAAGTCATCCTGTATAGTCTGAGGAGTGTAGAAGGGATGTCAAAGGTAGACATAGCGTTGTATAGCTCGTCTCTATTTACGTTGTCGTATGCGGCTTTGAATCCGAGAAATGGGTGGTGAGTGTCGACTTGAAATTCATTGGTTTTTTCCAGGATCTGCCGTAGTATGAAGATTTGGTCGATGGTGGACTTCCCCGGCCTGAATTCGCACTGATAAAGACCTATCAATTTATTTACAAAAGGCTTCAGGCGTTCAAAACAACAGAGAAAATTATGTAGGCGATGTTAAGAAGACTTATGCCTCTGTAGTTGGCGCAGTCAGAGGGGTTTCCTTTCTTGTGGATCGGGCATACGATGCGGAGATTCCATTCCTCGGGCGTGCTTTCCTCTGACCATATCTTACAGATGAGCTGGTGCATGTTCCTTACCAGGTTATCCCCAGCTGCCTTGAAGAGCTTAACAGACAGTCCGTCTGCGCGAGCAGCTTTATTCGACTTGAGTTTCGATGTGGCAATCTTAACTTCGTCGAGGTCAGGGGGACAAAATTCTCTGCGGTCGTCGTCGATTAGAAATGGGTCATTCTGCCTGATAGCTGTATATTGAGAAACACCGCCGTTATACAGTCTGCAGAAGTTGTTTTTCCATATTCTCAACATCGACTGCGATTCTCCTACTAGGTGTCCGTTCTCATCCCTGCAGGCTTCGGTTCTGGCTTTATAGCCTTGGTATGTTCGCTTTATCTATTGATAAAACTTTCGAACGTCAGGCCTGCAGTAAACCATTCCAAATCCTCAATCGAGCGCTTCTCGTGCTCTTTCTTCTTTATATGCATCCTGCTCCGCTGTGTGAATCCTCCTGCACTCGTCATCAAACCAGGTGTTTCTTCGTGGTGGAGCCTTGAAGCCCAAAACTTCGGATGCAGAGCTTTTCAGGACTTGTTTGCAAAGGTTCCACTGCTGTTCTACCGATAGCGTGGAGGGTTGAGGTATATTGGAGAGCTTCTGGGAGACGCGATCGGTAATAGCGAAAGTAGCTTTCCGACGTCATAACTTTGTATTCTTACTCTACTCCGCTGCGTTCGTGATATCGGTAGGCGCATATTGGCTACTCAAAGATAGTGGTCCGAGTCGATGTTAGCCCCCCGAAAAGTTCGGACATCAAAAATAGTGGAGGGGTGTCTGGCGTCGATCGCGATGTGTATCAATCTGGTTGGTAGTCGATTGATAAAAAGACCGCCTGACCTTTCTGTATATCGAGGTGCGGGAAACGCGTACTGGCTAGAAGGAGATTTCGCCCCGTAGAAAGATCAATCAGCCTGTGTCCGTTATCGGATGATGTGTCCTGTAGGCTATGTTTGCCGGTGACTCGTTCAAAGATGTTTTCCTTACCCAGCTTAGCATTGAAGTCTTCTGGTACAATTTTGATGTCATAGCTGGGACATGGGGCATACGTTCAGGCTAGGAGATCGTAGAATTCATCTTTGGCGGAGTCATCCATGTCCTCGCAGGTCGTGGACGCAGATTAGGCTGATGTTAAAAAATGTAGCCTTGATACGGATCTTTATGAGGCGTTCCCTCACATGCCGAAAGCTTAGGACTTTTTGCCTTAGTCCACCTCGAACAGCAAATCCGCATCCGACTCCCTATAGCAGTCGCCGTAGTAAATATCGCAGTTTTTCATCCGCTTTATAACCGGTCCATCCCATCGCATTTCCTGGATGGCGGTTATGTCCGCTTTATAGCGGTCTAGGTCGTCCGCGAAATGTTCGATTGCACTTGGCCTGTTTAGGGACCTAACATTCCACGTACATAGCCGAAGGTCATTGTCCTCTTTTCGATCTTTGCAAGGGTCGTCAACATTAATCCGGTCCGTTATATCCGAGGCTTGTGGTTGTTTCGGAGTTTGTGGTTTTTTTTTACGGCTTACTAGGCCGTAGCCCAACCGACTAATCCTATTTTTTGGCGCAGGAGGCTCGCCATTCGCCCTTCCCCGTCTGCAATATAGGAAATCTCCAGATAGTACCGCAAGGAGGTGGGGATAGGACTTACTAACAGTGCCGCAAGATGTTCGACTGCGGTGGCTCTTCTCGCTTTTTATCAGGCCAGCATCCGTCGAATAGATGCTACACCTACGAGGCCTTTGTTAGTCCTTTGCCATATTGTATTACAATATAAAAAAGACAATTTTATTAAAAATAGTACAAGGATATGGGAAGAAAAAAGCATTGCATCCTTAAGGAAAGAAGTCAAATAAAGGAATTACACAAGAGTGGTTTTTCCTACCGCCAAATACCGGAAATTGTCGGGTGATCAAAGACATTGGTGGGGAAAGCGGTAAGATTTCAATCCAAAGCCGAAACACTTGGAAGAAAACGAAAAATAAACGTTTCTTTAAAACAAAGGATTTTGAGTTATATAAAAAAGGAACTTTTCGCTTCATCCAGCAATATAAAAAAAAGAATTTAGTTTGGATGTCGACACCTCGAAAATCCGAAAAATATTGATCGAAAATAATTGGGAGGCCAGGGCGCTAGATAAGTGTCGTTTGCTATCAAGAAAGAATATAGCTTAAAGGTTAACATTTGCGGAAGAGCATGTGATCTGACCGGAAAGCAAATGGCGGAATATCCTTTGGTCAGATGAGACCAAGGTGAACTTATTGAGTTAAGATGGGTATAACCATCTTGTGCGGGGACCTACCAAAACAGCATATTGTAACAAATATACAGTAAGAACTGTTAAATATGGTGAAGGAAGTATAATGGTTTGGGGATCATTCTCTTACCAGGGGGTAGGTCCCCTTTACAGGATTGAGGACACCATGACAGCTGTGTCCTACGTTAGCATATTAAACAACATAATGCTTCCTTATGCTGACGACAATATGCCTCTTCGATGGATGTTTCAGCAGGACAATGATCCGAAACTCTCATCAAAACGGGCCAAAAGTGGTTCAAAGAAAATAATATTAATGTTTTAAGTTGGCCATCTCAATCGCCAGACTTAAACCCGATAGAGAATTTGTGGCTGTGGTTAAAGACGCAATAAGTAATCAAAACTACGCAAGCAATAATGAGTTTCGGTCATCTCAAAAAAAAAACGTGGGAGGGAATACCGCCAAAAACTCGTCAAAAGTTGGTAGATTCGATGTCACGGCATTGCCAGGCTGTAATCAAAAATATGTGGTTATACAACAAAGTACTAACGTAGGTATTTGATAAAGCTTTTAGTTTATTAGGCTTTATTATCGTTTTTCTTTATTTTCCAGCAAATTCGAAGGAACTCCTGCGGTTACTGTGAAGAAGCTGATGCATTAATATTTTTTTCTTATATATTAGGCAGATAAAAGAGCCTGTAATGAGGTGATCTGAGAGGGCATGGGCTCGGACATACAGGGTAAAGTTGTTGATTGCTCTCAACCTGGCGAGATGCCAGCAACGATCCCTGTTTAAATGCCCGGGTCAAGTTGACATACGGCCTCCTCGCGGCGCCCTTTGGATAGCCTCTTCAACAACCGTTGGGAGGTGAACAAACGTATGCAGCGAAAAAAAACCCCGACCAGAATGGCGGTTGCGCGGATGGCGGATACACGGACGGATACTCGACGACGACAACGCACGAAAAAGGAACACGATTTGCGAGTATGCTCCTGGAATGTCAGAACCCTGTACACTCCCGGAGCTGCTCATAAACTAGAAGGAATCCTCACGCAGTACAAGGCGGATATTACTGCGGTCCAGAAAATACGCTGGATAGGAAACGGTACGATTAGGAAGAAAAATTGCGACATTTATTACAGCTGTCACAAAAGGTTGCACTTACTGGGATGCGGATTTGTCGTGGGAAAGCGGTTAAGGTCGAAGGTCATCGACTTTAAACCTATAAGTGATCGCCTGGCTGTGATCCGCATCAGAGGCAGATTTTATAACATCAGCCTTATATGTATGTGCACACGCCCCTACCGACGAGGCTGAAGACCCTATCAAGGAGGACTTCTATGACCTCCTGGACAACGCCTACGGAGCTTGTCCGGAGTACGATGTAAAAATCGTGCTCGGGGACTTCAACGCCAAAATCGGTAAGGAAACACGCGGAGTGATCGGAAAGCACAGCCTCCACGATACAACAACAGATAACGGTTTCCGACTCGCTGACTTTGCGACAGCTCGTACTGCGGTGATATGTAGCACAAGATTCCCTCGCAAGCGTATCCACACAGCAACCTGGCGATCTCCGGACGGTCGAACCGCCAACCAAATCGACCATGTGCTCATTGACGCAAGGCACTCGTCAAACATCCTGGATGTGCGAACATTCAGAGGGGCAAATGTCGACTTTGACCACTTCCTCGTAGCAGCAAGATTCAGAGCTCGACTGTCCAATGTCAGAAAGCTGCACCAGCCCATCAGGAGCAGGTTCGACATTGGGCGCTTGAGCACACCGGAGGTTGCCAAAGTCTACAGGGAGCAGCTGAGCGAAAGACTCTACGGTATGCCTACGTCGAACACAAATGCCAATAACATGTGGCTGCATTGCCGCTCAGCCATTCAGGAAGTAGCCGAAACCACCCTAGGATACCTACCACCCCCGACAAGAAATCCGTGGTATGATGGCGAGTGGGAGCAGAAAAAGGCAGCAACCGACGAGGCGTATCAATAGGCGCTGCAGAGGAAAACCAGGGCAGCGCAAAAAGAGTACCGAGCCAGAAGAAGAGAGGAGAAAAAACTACTGCGACAAAAGAAAAGAATCTTCGCAGCTTCCCAGCTCAAGGATATCGAGGAGTCTAGGGATAAGCATAAAACACAATCCTTTTACAAGAAAGCCAAAGACCTTGTAGGAGGCTTCAAAAAGGGCACCCAGGCTCCTCGAAACTGCGAGGGTTATCTTGTCACCGACCTGCAGAGAATAGTGGATGTATTTAAGCAGCCATTCCAGCAGCTGCTTAACGAGCATGACCAAGAGAGAGTGGTAGGGGCCGGGGAAATCCCAACTCCAGCCGCTGGAGTAGTCCTCCCACCCAGCATAGAAGAAGTCGGCACAGCTATTCAGAAGCTGAAGAACAACAAGGCCGCAGGCTCAGATGGCTTGCCATCAGAGCTCTTCAAGGCTAGCGACGATGTTCTGGTAGGGAGCATGCACCAGATCATCTGCAGAATCTGGGAAGATGAAAGCATGCCCGACGACTGGAATACCAGCTCTATATGCCCCATCCACAAAAAAAGGCGATCCTATCTCTTGCAAGAACTATAGAGGTATATCCCTGCTCAATGTCGCATACAAGATCTTGTCCAGCGTATTGTGTGAACGTCTAAAACCATTTTGCACCGCACTAATCGGCAGCTACCAGCGCGGCTTCCGGGCCGGCAAATCAACTATAGACCAAATGTTCACACTTCGACAAATCCTGGAGGAGACCAACGAGTTTCGAATCGATACACACCATCTTTTCATCGATTTCAAAGCCGCATACGACAGCATTCATCGTGAAGAACTGTTTGGGGCGATAGCCGAATTCGGGATCCCGGTAAAACTGATCCAGTTGTGTCGCGCCACGCTAAAAAACACGCGATGCACCGTGCAACTCTGTTCTAGGACGTCGGAACCATTCGAAACATGCACCGGATTTCGGCAAGGAGATGCGCTGTTATGTGACTTCTTCAACCTGGTGCTGGAGCAGATAGTGCGACGAGCAGGCGTCAACAGGCAAGGCACTAAGTTTTACAAGTCCATCCAGCTGCTATGATACGCGGATGATATCGACATCATCGCGTGTCCTCGCCGTGGCATTGTGGAAGCATTCACAGCGATTGAAGAACAGGCGAAACGAGTTGGTCTTAAGATCAATGAGGACAAAACGAAATACATGCTGTCAAGCAAAAACCAATCCGTCGCTCACCACCTGGGACAAAACATAACAATTGACACCTACAATTTCGAGGTAGTTAAGGAGTTTGTCTACCGCGGGGCAAACCTTTGGCAACCGCTGCTACTTCGGCTTGTCCAAACAACTGGGGTCAAAACTCCTCACTCGAAAGACCAAAGTCATGCTTTACAAAACGCTCATTCTGCCAGTCTTGCTGTACGGAGCCGAAAGCTGGACGAAAAGCAGGACAGCGGAGCTGATTTTGGGTTCTTTCGAAAGAAAAATTCTGCGCCGGATATTTGGTCCTGTCTGTGAGGAAGGTGAATGGAGAAGAAGACACAACCGCGAACTCTACGAGCTGTACCAAGATGTGACGTAGTCCGGAAGGCAAGGATCCGTCGACTACACTGGCTCGGCCACATCGAGCGCATGGACATCAACGCTCCAGCTAAGAGGGTCTTCGACTCCGAGCCTCCTGGTTCGAGAAAAAGAGGAAGACCGAACCTCCGGTATAAAGACCAAGTAATCGCGGATGTAAGACATCTTGGTCTTGACAACTGGAAGCAGCGTGCCCGGGACCGTCAAGGATGGAAGGCAGCTATAACTCAGGCTCAGATCCTCCATGGATCGCAGGCCTGGTAAGTAAGTAAGTAAGTAAGTAAGTAATGAGGTGATCTGAGCCCATCGCACATTGTTATTGTTGTTGGGTTCTTGAACTAGGGAAATGTATTTTTCGCTGCGTCGCAATGGCACGGCTGCAGTCGCAGTGGATTGGCAATAAATGATCTGTAGGATTTGCAGCAACATTGCTAAAGGCCAAGACTACGATTCCTGTGACATTGGCATATTCTTTGTCTGACCTCAGGAAGGTTCAGTTCAAAAATTATATATCCAGGTGAGGGGAGTTATGAAACGAGGAGGACATGTATTATTTTTATCGTGAAACAGCCTCAGTTGATCTCGGGTTGATAATCATCAGATCAGAGGTTCACGGTACACAGGAAGGGGCCGGCTAAATAGGTTCTCAGTATGCTCAATTATCCACAGAGTTTTTTTTGAGAAGGATCTCCAAACTGTCTGATTTTTTGTCGTTTTATTTGTAAGGAGTGATAATGGACTGAATGATGTTTGAAGAGGAAAGTGAGAAGTAGGAGGAAGGGTACCCAGATATCGGGTTAAAAAGCTTAAGAGAGTCATTATGCTTACGCTCGTTTCTAACATTCTGTACTTATGGGCTCGGAAATCTAGGGTTGGAAAATTTATCAAAAAATTCAAAGCGGAACTTGAGACGCTGGGAAAAGTGGCTATAATTAGGAGACAGACCACCTATTTGAACTTTGGTGAGAAGGGCTTTTTAAGGGGCAGGAATTTGAACCACGGAACTGACGCAAACGAGATTATTGATCTTATCATTGCTGCACAGATCTAGGTGACACTTTAAGGTGGAACGCTTCATATCTCCGACACCATGCTATACGTCGTATAGTCTACATTACTAAAAAAAGCACGTTTTGGCTCTGATCAGTATGGCTCGTTCTGAATATTCTTATGACACAAGCATTTTTTTACCTCCTCTGACGATGCCTTTGATTGTCAACTGAAGCCAACTGGTAACTGGAAAGAGTTTCAAGAAACGTCGAAGAGACAATAATAATGGAATATATCGATTCCAGGGAATTTCTTTCTTTTACAGCAATGTAAATTGCGCGTTAGTGCAACTTGATGTGAACGCAATATTATATTTGCGCGTAAACAATTTTGCAGGAAGCAGTTATTCAACAGAACACAATTTAGAACCGATACATATATCATAGCGTGCCAATGTATATGCTATTTATGTGTTTTTTCTATCTGCGCTCTTACCATCATATTTATTTGCTCTGAAATCAATATTTCTAGTGCAGGTTCCCTGCGATGCTGCTTTTAGGAAAATAACGGATTTTGAACAGAGTTTACTTTTGTCAGCCTCCTGAAATCCGCAATTACCAAAAGGAACTTATCAAAACGTTCTAGATGTGAAGTAGTTATTTCACAACAATTCATATATTGTGTCCCATGTTCCAACTTCATTATATCAAGTATAAGCTGGTTCTTTTTTTGGGCAAAACAACATGAGCTATGCATTTCTTGACCATCAGTATATGCAGTCGAAGAAACACTATCAATGCCCCCCCCCCCCCCCCCCCCCCAATAATCTATATACCTATGTACTTACAGCAAGTACGATTGAAGGAATCGATGGATTATGTCTATGTGTAAGGCGATACTAAGTTCCTTACTTATCAGAAAACCACTGTAGACCACAGCAAATTTGTATATAGAGCCATATTATGTTTTGACATCCCTGTCAAACTCATCAGGTTGTGCAGGATGACAAGAGAGAATTCTCATTGCTCCAGTAAGAGCGGTAAGGGGTTAGCCGAGACATTCGATATCAAAAACGGATTCAGACAGGGTGACGCACTTCACATGACAACATCATGCTTCAAAAGATCGTGCGGGCCCTGACCATGACCAATACAAGAGGCACGATCTACTTCAAGTCTGCTTACATTGACGTGATTGGGAGGACCCAACGAATGGTCAATTTTTGTGAGTATTGAGGCAGAATCGGCTAAAGTGGATCTGAAGGTTAGCGAGGACAAAACCAAATATATGCTGTCATCACAGAAAGACACACAATATCGACATCTTGGCCAGAACGTCTCTATTGGCACCTACGACTTTGATGTAGTCAAGGATTTCGCCTACCTTGAGGCGATAGCAACGACACAGAATACTTCTTATCAACCACTGTTTCTTCGGGCTCAAGAGGCAATTGAGAAGCTGGACCCTCTCTTAAAAAATTAAAGCGATCCTTTACAAAACTGTAATCATTCCGGTCTTCCACTACGGCTCAGAGGCTTGGACAGATAAAGAAGCCCTTGGTCGTTTCGAGAGGAAAATTCTGCGTACGATCTTCGGCCCTGTTTGTATTGTCGGAGAGTGGAGGAGAAGATTCAACCGTCGTACCGCCCGCACTTTCAGGAAAGTCTTCGGATTCATCGTCCTAGAAGCCTAGGCTATGTAGAGCGAATTGACACCACAGCTTCGACTCGAACCCGTTACAGAGGACGCCCGCATTTAAGGTAGCGGACACAGGTGAAAGCGATCGCAACCAACTGGCCGTGCGACAATGGATATAGCTAGCAAAATACCGCGGAGACTTTTTTATGACACCTATTCCTTGCTCTGATGATGCGAGATACCACTGTGCCAGGCGCCCTCTATACATATGTAATTCTTTTCTTTCTTTCTAGGTATACAAGAGGACGAGTATTGGGACGAGGTTTGTTGTACTCTAAAAAAGTCTGCAGGAATTATGTTGCCATTTGATTAACCTTGCTCAGCTACTGGTGCACCGACAACTGATTGCTTATAGATTTCGGAATGAATCACTACTAAGTACTGAATACGATCTTCTCTCTAACGAGTGATCCTTGTTTGTTTTTCTAATAATCCATTTTTGGCAGCTCGCACATGATTTGTGACATGTGTCTATGTTGAACATTCATAGTCGAACAATGATTACAAATGATTGAATTTTACAATCAACGCTTTGCTCAATAAAATTCGTTTGCCATAAAAGATCTACTGAGAAAGCAATTCAAGGCATGGTGAATTGGACTTGAATCGTGGATCGTGGAATGTAACGTCTTTAGATAATTTTTATGGGAATACAGTAAAACATTCATCTAGGCCGATAGACCAGCGTCAGTGTTCGGCATAGAAGAAGACATTACACTCATTATTAGTAAAATACAATTCATAAGAAGCGGCAGTTATTTCTGAGCTGAACTGGCTTCCAACAACTGTCGGCGGTTGGGGTATCCGTGGGGAAGATATCACATATCCGATTCGTGAAATCATTGAGTGGGAAGATAATTACCGTCACCATAAGTAAATTATCGTTTTTAACCTGTACGATATTCGTGTTCCTCTGCTCCCTCACATTCTACATACGTAAGTAGCTTCCTTACAATATATTTTTCCCTACCCAATGTAACGCTGTTCAGATTTGTTCGTATTTCTCGTATCTCTTACCTTTGAGTAAGATTTATTTTACATGGTATGTACAAGAAAGAGGGGGAGAGGAGGTGCCTATTGACATTGGTCTTAAATGTTGAGGGGTAAAATCGAACGAGGTAGCGCGTTCCACGTTCGGTTGAAGAAAGAATATCTGTATTTGACAGTACAACCAAAAACGGGTCTCATTGTGAATTCATGCGCATTCCGGGAGAGACGTGTATCGCGGGAGGGGCGAAATGCAACTGGATATTTCATCAGAGCATTTATGGTGGAAATAACGATAAAACAATGAAAGACAGGAGGCGAGTGTAATAAGTTTGTGATGCTGGAATCTCCTATGAGTTATATCGTACGATTTTGTATTCTGTCAAGAAAGTACAGTGAGGTCTTAGATGCGCCAGACCAGACATAAGCGTTGAGCTCCAATTTAGGACCAATGAGCGCCTTATTAATTATAGCCAGATCGGTGTGTGAGAAGAATTTCTTGCATCTGTATAGGAAACCTAGGTTATGTTAAGTTAGGAAACCTAAGCATTTCGCGGCATTCTTAGCGACGTCTAAATATGTGATCGTTCCATCAAAGGTTGTCACTGATGCACATACCCAGGATGGAAAGCTTGTCGGTTTCAGAGATACGAGTGCCATCCATGCATAATGGCATTGGGTCAGTGTTACGCTTTAGCGACAGAAGACAGCATTGTGTCTTGGAAGCATTAAATTCCACTTTATTGTTTTTGACCCATTGGATGGTGCGTCAATATCGGAATTAATGAGCTTAACATACGCTGCCGCTCAGTATTTACAGCCGAAGTGCAGGGTCGTAAAGAAGTGAACGAATATGAAAAGCTGAGTGTACTGTCGTCAGCGAAGGAGTGGATTGAATTAGAAGTAACAGACAAGAGATCAATGTAGACAATGAAGCCCTGGGGAACACCAGCATTTACAAAGTGAGTGTCAGACTTGAATCCGTCCATGACAAATTGAATTGAACGATTCGAAAGGTAGCTTCTAATACATTTAAGAAGAGAGTCGTTGATTCCGAATGCACGCATTTTCGACAAAAGAGCTTCATGCCAAACTCTGCCAAATGCTTTCGAAATATCAAGTGCAACTACCTTGCTCTCACCCGGCCGGTGGAACGACTCCACTTCTCGGTGAGATATACCATCAAATCAACAGTGGATCTGTTGCTGCGGAAACCATACTGAGGAGTTTCTGCGACCTCGAAATATTTCGTTGGCTGACGAATTCAGAATTATTGGGGAAATCTGGACCAGCGGATCTGTGTATGTCAAGTTCTTTAAGAACCCTTGCAACTGTACGAGTACGGAAGTAAATTTGTCCCAGTTTTTGGTCTTGTAAAAATTTAGCTGATCGAATGTGGGAGTTGCAATCATTTCTGGCTTGTATACATATATCTTTATATCTTTTTCGACTTTCCTCAGTAGTGTTTGCCTTATAATTCCGAAAGCTTATCTCTCCCAACCTAATAACCTCTTTACAGCTCAAGTCAAACCACGCATTAATACTTTTTATCTTGTTGGGGATAAAAGTGGTTATGCCAGTATGGATAAAGCTGCGGCGTCCACGTCGTTGTCGAGGAAGCACAACGACCAGTTAAAGCTTCGAAAGAAGTTGTTAAGGCCACACCATTTACCGTTCTTATATATCCATACTATTCTTTTTGGAGCTTTCTCTTTAACTGTGTGGAATGAATATGGGAATTTAGCTGATATGACACAGTAATCGGACGAGCCTAGAGGAGATAATACTTTCAAAGGAGATAATAAATACAAAGTGTATTTATCAGGCTGAGAGGTAAGAAAAGTCCAGGGTGTTAGCGATATGAGTGGCAACATCCGGGATACGAGATGGCTCATTCACAAGCTGGGTTAATTGATTCAACTCAGCGAAAATTTCGACATACCTTCTTTTGGGTGTTGTCTGTCCAGAATGTCGAAGCCACTGAGAATTGGAATCGCCCGCTATAACGATTTCAGTGCGAGGAAACAGGGAAACAATTCTTTGGATGAAGTCGGACAGTGCATCAAATGAGTCGAACGTAACATCTCTGTCCAGGTTTGGGCTTCTGTAAAGAAAACAGTAGTGAATTGTGTGCTTACGAAGAGTGCATTTGAGCCATACGAAATTAAATTCCGAGATGGATGTTTGGCTAAACTGCGGAAGCAGCTGGTAAGCGATATCACTACGGACATAGATGGCGAGACCGCGGTGAGAAACGAATAATGGCACTAAGCTATATCCAGGAAGACCAAAATCCGAGAAATTGGATTTTTCATCAACCTGTGTTTCACAAAGTGCTAATACAGGCGGTTTGTAGAGAGAGAGAGATGGACATACGTGGCAAAAAAATTCTTTCTTAGCCCACGAATGTTGCAGAATTGTAAGTCGAATTCTCCAGTCAACACAACATGCAATACATTAACGGACGCAACACCAACTAAGCAGAGCCGTGAAGTGAAGATCCCCGTCAGCAATGCAAAAACAAACTACCGTAGGTGTTATGCACTGTAGGTTCCGCTTCACGAACACGAATCAACACTCCCGACCCGCTATACGTCAATAGTATAAGCACTCACTCAGTTTGGTGAAGTGGGTGCTAGCACCCGCCGAAGGGGGAAGGAGGTGGAGAGACTGTCCTATACAAGGTTGGTTCTGCACTACACTGCACTTTTTATTTTTTAATTTCTTATTTTATTTTATTTTAATTCTTTTCAACTCAGCTAGCACAGCACACAAACGGGCTTTTGTTTTTTTTTTTTTTGTTCCTGCACGTTTTTTTTTTTTGTTTGTTTTGAAAGGTTTTTTTTTTTTTTTGGTTAACACTATGGGAAACTGTGTATGATATGATTTAGTAGATCTTACATTATGATCGCGGAAAAGTATTTTATATTATATTCTTTGTACTATTGAGAATACAACAATATTACAATTGGATGAAAATATTAATTTAAGAAAGTACACAAAGGAGTTAAACCGCAAATGTCGGAAAATGTAACTCACAAAAATATTCGGGCAACGAAATTTTCCTTGATTTAAAAAATTTGAAGTATGAATAACGGTACTTGTTGCTTGAATTATTACTATTTGTAGAATGCTTTTTTAGTTTCGTGTATGTCTACAATGTGTGTCCATATAATTTAAACATTTAGAATTAAATGAAAGTTTTCGTTAGTGGCTTTTCCTTCAACTCCAAAACACTCTGGGATATACTATTAAAGAATGTGTACAAATATTTTAGTAGTAAGGCCAAAGTGCCAAATCTCTGTAATATAAGTTATAACTTAAGACTGTACAATTTCTGCCACAATAAATAAACTAAACTAAATATTTGGAAAATACTGACAAAAGTGATCATTGAAATGGGTAGCAAAGGTAAAAATACTACTCTTGAACAATGAGTAACGGTAATTTTTAATTTTGAGCGAGGCAAAACACAACGCCAAATTGCCGATTCAATAATAAATATTAATAAAGTTACTGTTGGTGATATAATAAAAAGGCTCAAAAGTGAGGAACGTGTTGCTTCTATTCGGCAAAAGGGACGTCCCGAAGTGTTAACGGACAAGGGAGAAAGGGTAGTAGTCAAAAGAGTGAGAGAAGGCCCTAGGATAGCTGCAACTAAAATAAAAACAGAGTTGGGAGAAAATCATGGCAAGGTTGTTAACGCTGATGTGCATAAAAGGATGTGCATAAAAAGGTTTGGGTTCAACTGCAGATCGGCATGGAAAAACCCGTCAATAAGTGAGGTGAATAAAAACAAGATTAGAATCTGCAAGATTGTACTAGAATGAAGTTGAAGACTCTTGGGACAACGTTTTATTTTGCGACGAAAGCAAATTTAATGTTTTTGGGGTCAAACAGAAGGGTAAAAGTATGGAGAAAAAAAATCAGAAAATAAATAAAGAAAATTTGCTGGGTACAATCAGACATGGGTACAGTCAGACGTGGTACCTCGGCTATGGTTTAGTGGTGATGTCGGCGAAAAGGTTAGGTGATTTAATTTACATCGATGGAGCAATGGACAAGGTTATGTATGTATGTTGGCATTACAGTCCATGAAGGACCTTAGCTTCTCTCATTCACCTATGTTGTATGTGATTTAATTTTCCCATAGGTGAAAGGGACCTACAGTTTATTGCCGGTTCCGAACGTCGAATTTCGAGAAGCTTTTCATGACAATTTTACTACAGGGGGTTTTGTCAGAACCCCGCTGAGGAGAAACACCGTGAAAAACACGTTCGATGACATGGCTGTGTCGGGATTCGATCCCGTGTCATCGGCGTCAGAAGCCAACACACTACCCACTGCCCCACGGTGCAGGTTATGTACCTGGACATTTTAAAAAGCCATTTGAAGAAGAGTGCACCAAACTTGGGAACAGGAGAGAGCTTTCGGTTCTATCAAAACAATGACCCCAAGCACACTGTTCTTATGGTTAAGACATGGTTGTTTTATAACTGCCCAAAAGTCGTTAATCTTCCACCTCAATCGCCGGACATGAAACCCATAGAAAATATTTGGCATCAGTTGGAACGAGTTCGAAAACACAACATAAGCAATAAGGCACAGCTCAAAACGGTTTTCAACAACAACAAAAAACCTAGTGTCTTCTATGCCTCGAAGATTAAAGAGTGTCATTCTGCAAAAAGGTTACCACACAAAGTATTAACTATTTGTCTGTTTATTATTATTTGTATTGTTTGCCAGAATATTTTTATGAATTCAATTTATGTGCTTTTGTTAAAAAACAATATTTTTCCTTAACTTTTAGCTGAATATTTTTAGGTTTTTAGATGTTTTCTTTTTCTTACTTATTCTTAATTATAATGTATGCAATTTGAGTTTGGAGGCCTTTTATTCTCTTGTCAGAGCATTCTAGAATGCTCTAACTTTTTGCAAAAAAGATGGTAAGGTACGAGTAGAACGAATATATGCCGGAAACGTATTAAAAAGTTTACAAGATACGATGGAGTAGAAGTTTCTTAGATGAGTGGTACGGAAAGGGGGAACAGGTACATAATATTCAAGGTTGCTTCGCGTTGTTCGAACATCAAAAATTGGACTTTGTAAATAACCACCTCTCATAAAAAATATTTTAGATGTCTTAAAATAGTATAAATGTCTGACAGGTAAAATGTTTGATGATCTAAACAGGCCCATTGAAGGGGTTAATCGGTTAACGCCACATATCTTCCTGATAGCACATTTCTGCAGAACGACCAGCGGATTGATTTTCGTTTGATAGGCCCCACCCCAGCAGCATAAGCCATACTGTAGTTTGAAATGGAATATACCATAGTAAGCTGTTTTTAAAGTGGAGTTATTGCAAAATTTTCTGAGATGGTAAAGACTACGGATTGAAGATCTAAGATATTGCTTCAAAGTTGAAATATGATTTGACCAACTCATACTTTGATCAAACCATACACCAAGGTATTTAAAATTACTGACTTCTTCAATTTCAAAACAGTCTAGACTGCAATTACTTTCTTGAGCCGCTGATTCATTGACGTCAACATTACACAAACAAGTAGACATTTTATATTTTAGACAATTTTGAGCATGAAAGGCAACATTCAAATCTGGGCCATCTCTCGTTCCTAAACTGAAGTACATTACTTTAGTCTTATTGCTGATTGAAAGTTTATGTTTGGCAAACCAGACACGCAGTAAGTGGGCATCGTGGTTCAAGTCAGCCACGAGATCCAAAGCACTAGGTGAGTTATAGGCTAAGCCAAGATCATCTGCAAAGGCAATTACTTTTGCTGAGAATTGAAGGTTGAGCAAAGAATTTATGTAAATGAGGAACAAAATGGGACCAAGGACCGACCCTTGGGGAACACCAATGTTGGAAACCCTGGTATCACTGATTTTGTCCACGATTTTAACTTTCTGGGTTCTATTCTGAAGGTACGACTTAAACCATTTATACATAAAGCCACGAAATCCAACAGATTGAAGTTTGAATAAGAGAATGGAATGATCTACGGTATCAAAGGCTTTGCTTATGTCTACAAACAGACCAGCACAATACTTTTTTTCATCCAGGCCCTTGTTGACTAAGGAACAGAAATCTAGGAGTGCATCTTCAGTAGAAAGCCCTTCTCTGAATCCGTACTGTGCTGCACTGAAAAATTTATTTCTGTTCAGATATCGCAGCATTCTATTTTTAACAGCTTTTTCAAATATTTT
Organism: Eumerus sabulonum; assembly: GCA_951905685.1. NCBI lineage: Eukaryota > Metazoa > Arthropoda > Insecta > Diptera > Syrphidae > Eumerus > Eumerus sabulonum. The sequence goes on along the minus strand of OX645061.1, from coordinate 95,005,616 downwards.
TGATATCGAAGACAGCAGAGAAATAGGTCTGTAGTTGTTAGCCTCTTTTTTATCACCTTTTTTAAAAATGGGAATCACATTAGCACATTTTAACTTTGTGGGGAAAACATCAGTACAAATATTTAAGTTAAACAAATGAGTTAGGATATCAGATATATTAAGGGCAATCATTTTTAAGATATAATTTGAAATACAGTCATCCCCACAAGAGTGCGAATTGCTAAGAGAGTTGATCAAACAGTTAACCTCAGAAGCAGTTATAGTATCAAAAAAGAAACTACCTTGATAAGAATTTCCCAAAAGTTCAGCATCACTGTAACAACGACCGCAAAAATCACTCGAGTTAGATAATTGACCCACCGAACCAAAAAAATTATTGAACAAATTAGCAACTGTTATCGGGTCATCAAACTCGACACCATTGCTATTAAGTATAATAGGGCTAGGAATTTTGGAGGCTCTCGAATTAATTATACTGTTTATGGCTTTCCATTCCTTTTTAGGGTTACCTAGGGATTTATTTATCAGTGAGTGATAATATTTATCACGACATAACCGAATTTGATAGTTTACTTTTTTACACAGGTTTTTATAACGAACTCTCAGGGTTGAGTTAGATGGATGTTTATGACATTTTTTACTCAACTTATTTTTTATTTTTATTCTTTTAAGAATAGATTGGTTGATCCATGGTTTCAATTTCGTGTCAGATTTCTTAATTGACCAGTTATAGCTGTAGGTTGTTATATAAGCTTGTAGTGTATCTAAGAATAAATCATAAGCATATGAAGCATTATTTTCAGCAAGGACAGTGTCCCAATTTTCGAAACGTAGGGCATTGTTCAACATACCAAAGTTAATCTTTATAAGGGATATTGGTGGAGATATAGTTTGTTTGGACTTCAAGATTTTCAGAGTTTTAAATAATATTCCAGTCATGCAGTGATCAGTTATGTGTAGATCAAGATTGACACCGTAAGCAAAAAATTAAGGCTGTTTTCAGCAACTAAATTACATTTAAATTATTTTCAAATTGATGGTACTTATAGTTACATATAAAATGCAAATTTTAGTTAAACAAAATATTAAATCAAAGTAACAAATCATAATTAGATCAAAATATTAGAAGTGAGAGAGGGAAGTATATTATAGTCAAAGAGAAACAACCAATTTACTTTGGACGTGTGGACTTTTCTGATTCCTTCTGGTAATAAGTTAAAAAAACGATAACATATGATGGAATACAAATTTCTAAAGGTAATTTTTACGCAGATTACGGTTTGAAATGACTCTAAAATTTCGGTTACCAGACTTCATAAAGAACGCTTTTAGAACCTCAAAACAGTATAAGTGACGAACAGCAAGAATTCTTAATTCACGAAACAAACGATAACTAGGATGTCTATTAGGTTGATGACAAATTTTCTGGACAACATTCTTTTGCAAGACTAACAATGGTTGGACTTTATTCTGATAGCCACCTCCCCAACAGCTTATACCATATTGGAGTTCCTAAGGCAGATCCTGGAAAAAACCAATGAATTTCAATGAGGCGTTTGCGAGTATTGAGATGGAGGCGGCGAAAATTGGTTTGGCGGTAAACGAGGGCAAAACTAAATATATGCTGTCATCAAAAAAGGACGCTCAACTTGGCCAGAACGTTTGTATAAGCAGATATAAGTTCGAGGTAGTTAAGGACTTCGTATACCTGGGCTCCGCAGTGACCTGGAACAACGACATCAGTTCCGAAATCAAACGCAGACTCACTCTTGCCAATCGCTGTTTCTTTGGGCTCAGGAGGCAACTGAGTAATAGAGCCCCTCTCCCGAACGACAAAGTTGACTCTATATAAGACCCTTATCATCCCGGTCCTGTTGTACGGCGCAGAAGCATGGACACTATCAAAAGCGGATGAGGAGGCCCTTGGCCGGTTCGAGAGAAAGATTTTGCTTGTGATTTTTGGGCCTATAAACGCAGACGGGGGATGGAGGAGAAGATTCAACCACGACATGAGCCTAGTCAGGCGTCTACGGATTCAACGCCTAAGATGGCTGGGCCATGTAGAGCGAATGGACACCACAGCTCCAGCCCGGAGAGTCTCTGAATCCAACCCCGAGGGACGAAGAAGCAGAGGACGGCCGCCCTTAAGATAGCGCACACAGGTGGAAGGGGACCTCAGCCAACTGGGTGTGCGGCAATGGAAAAGGCTAGCGAAAGATCGTGCTAGATGGAGAGGCATGTTGGTTGAGGCCCAGGTTCACCCCGAACTGTAGCACCCACTAAGAAGAAGAGAATATGTATGAGCTAATAATAAAATACAATTAAATGAGAGGGATATGATTAAATGACTAATCGAGATAACTCTTCCACCCTCCTCTTTTCTTACTAAAATTAGATTTTTACTAAACCATATATAGTATGTTGGCCTCTGACGCCAATGGCACGGGATCGAATCCCAACAACTGCCATATCATCGAACGTGTTTTTCACCGTGCTTCTCCTCAGCGGGGCTCTGACAAGCCCCCTGTAGTAAAATTGTCATGAAATGCTTCTCGAAATTCGCGTTCGGAACCGGCAACAAACTGTAGGTCTCTTTCACCTATGGGAAAATATGGGAAAATAAAATCTCACACAACATGGGTGATTAAGAGAAGCTCGGCTTTGGTCCTTCATGGACTGTAACGCCAACATGCATACATACATACATACATACCTATTTTTCTCTTTCTTTTTTTTATTTTTTTTTAAGTGAATGCATGTAGAGAGTAAGAGAGTTGTTTAGAAATATGTTGGTTCCTTTGTTGTTTCTGCTATTGCTTATGTTTACTTCTTCGCAGGAGCGGCCAACCACATGAGAGTTGAGTTTGTTTTTGTTAGTTTAAGGTGGACTTGAAAATTTGTCAAAACCATCGTGACTCATTTTGACTCGTTCTAAATTCGGCCAAGGTAGTCTGAACGCTTTAAGGTTTGGTTCTGTAGACATTTGATAAAAGCGATGTTCGCCAACGAGATTCCCACCCATTCACTTTCAAGGAAAGATTATTTTATTATAAGCGGTAGGAGTTTCTACATATTCGTGATAGATTTTAATATTTTTCTGAGAATGCGAATACTAGGAATACAAAATTTGACGACGAAATATAAAGAACGATTCAGTCGTTCATAAACTTTTTGTTAAAGTTTATACTTGTACATATTTACATACGTATATTATATATTTATATTCAGACATTTTTTCTTCAGTCAATTATTCCATTGATTTTGCTTGGTTACCAAAAAAGTCAAACAAACAACTCCTTTACCCTTTCGTCGTTCTATTGTCCAAGGGAAATAATAGCATCAATTATCATCACATATTGCTTTTCCTTTGCTTTGTGTGCCGGATTTAATCTTTTTAATAATATCCCCGCTCTATCAAACACAATGTACCAATATACTCGTATATGCTCTCGTATAATAGAGATTCCGTTTGGTTGTTTGGTAAGAAAAATGGCATTCTTCAGTTGCCATACATCTTTTTTCATGAAGGAAATCTTCCACAAATGTTTTCGATTTATTCTGTTAAATATCAGCTATTGATTATGGTTTCAATAAGGCCAATCATATTTCTTCTGGGAAACTGTTGACGTGCGCTTATGTGTTATTCTTTCCATAAATACCGGAAATTGGCAAGTTATTTGAGGGCGACGGCATGTTTTATATGCGGGTATTAATGGTGGTAAAGTAGAGTTTAGTTAGAGATTTAAGCGTTGACAACTTACAATATACTCGTATATGCTCTCGTATAATAGAGATTCCGTTTGGTTGTTTGGTAAGAAAAATGGCATTCTTCAGTTGCCATACATCTTTTTTCATGAAGGAAATCTTCCACAAATGTTTTCGATTTATTCTGTTAAATATCAGCTATTGATTATGGTTTCAATAAGGCCAATCATATTTCTTCTGGGAAACTGTTGACGTGCGCTTATGTGTTATTCTTTCCATAAATACCGGAAATTGGCAAGTTATTTGAGGGCGACGGCATGTTTTATATGCGGGTATTAATGGTGGTAAAGTAGAGTTTAGTTAGAGATTTAAGCGTTGACAACTTATGTACTTACATAGGTTATTGAATCTTTTTCTGACGACCTCACTACGGACAATTTTGTCAGTTCATCGGTATTAATATATATATGTATGTTGGCGTTACAGTCCATGAAGAACCTGAGCCGAGCTTCTCTCAATCACCCATGTTGTGTGTGATTTCATTTTCACAGGTGAAAGGGACCTACAGTTTTATTGCCGGTTCCGAACGGCGAATTTCGAGAAGCTTTTCATGACAATTTTACTGCAGGGGGTTTTGTCAGAACCCCGCTGAGGAGAAACACCGTGAAAAACACGTTCGATGACATGTCTGTGTCGGGATTCGATCCCGAGTCATCGGCGTCAGAGGCCAACACACTACCCACTGCGCCACGGTGCTCTCGGTATTAATATATGTATGTGAAAATAAAATCTGCGCAATGGAGCGATCAAATGTTTATTTCGCGGCGTTCCTTCTCGAGCCGCAAATTAAACATGGCAAAACCCCTCCTAATATAACTTGCCATAAAAAAACTTTTCGACTCACGCCGTTCGGAACCGATATTAAACTGTAGATCCCTTCACCTATTTGGAAAATAAACCACACACAACAAGGATGATTGAGAGATGTTTGGCTCCGGTCCTTCATGGGCAGTAACGCCACCAAAGAAGAAGAAATAACTAATATTACTCTCAACGTGCCCTTAAAGACACCTGATGAACTTGAAAATTAAGTTGGATGTTTTATCGACACCATTCAGTCCGCGGTGTGGTACGCAGCTAGAATCTCCAATAAACAAAATAACAATAATAAATACTCGCTCTGGAAAGCAATCGAAATGACTTAAAAACCTTAGAACAGCCTCTAAAGAAGAAACGTGTACCAGTTGGCCAAATCCGACAAAAAGAAGGCGTACTTTTTTGCTGATTTTTTGAGGAGGTCCTTAAGCGATTTGATGGCCAAGAACTAATTGAAAGTAATTGCAGTACAGACGCGACGCGTGATAACCCCTGATCGGACTTCTTGAAGTCGTCAAAAATCTATCGAACACCAAGAACCCTCGCTGCGATCTTATCATTTTTGTCAATTGTCTCAAAAGTATCTAAGAAGTTACTCCTGACGCGGTTACAGCTAATTATAGACTAAAGATGTTTAGGTCTGATAATGTAAACGTACAGGCCAAGATGTCGGTGGTGAGCGTTGATGATAGCATGTATTTAGTTTTGCCCTCATTTAATGCCAAACCAATTCAAGCCGCCTCCATCTCAATACTCGTAAACGCATCCTTGTCGTCGGCGTGTGCAAGGAGCTGCGAAGATTTGAAATAAATTGAGCCTCTTGTATTGGTCTGTGATTTTTGCACAATCGTTTCTAATATGATGCTGAAGAAATCACACGACAGCGTATCGCCCCGCCTAAATCCTTTTTTTGACATCAAAACTATCGGAAAGGTGTCACCGATTTGGACGTTGCGTTGTTAAGAAGACTTATTCCTCTGTAGTTGGCGCAATCAGAGGGGTCTCCTTTCTTGTGGATCGGGCATACGATGCTGAGACTCCATTCCTCGGGCATACTTTCCTCTGACCATATCTTACAGATGAGCTGGTACATGCTCCTAACCGGGTTGTCCCCAGCTGCCTTGAAGAGCTCAGCAGACAGTCCGTCTGTGCCAGCACCTTTGTTCGACTTGAGTTTCGATACGGCGATCTTAACTTCGTCGTGGTCAAGGGGAGGGAATCCTCTGTGGTGCTGGTCGTTAAGAAATGGATCATTCTGCATGACAGCGGCATATTGACCAACATCGTCATTATACTGTCTGCAGAAGTTGTTTTTCCCTATTCTTCGCATCGACTGCGATTCTACTACTAGGTGCCCGTTCTCAGCCCTGCAAGCTTCCGTTCTGGCTTTAAAACCTTGGCATGTTCGCTTTATCTGTTGATAAAACTTTCGAACGTCCCGCCTGCAGTAACACCTCTCCAAATCAGCAATCGCGCACGTCTCGTGCCTTACTAAGAATTGAAAAATTTCAGCAAATATTCACTAGATTTATATTTCTTAGCCTGAATTGGAACATAGATACACCTTCCTACAGAACAAGATGCTTTTTATTTAATATTGTTTTCCACCACCAACCTCGTAAATATTTTTCATTGATGTTTATTCGTGATATTCTCACCTACCGTATTGATTGCCCTTTCCTTTTAAGTTTATTGAAATTGTACGTTCCTCCTGCCTATACCTACCCGTAAGGGCGTTCCGTATAAACCTTATTGTCATCGCCCTAACTATAGAGAAAACGGACCTTTATGCCGATATATTCATGGAGCTAACTTAGCTTGTAACGTTTTGGATTTCTTCGATAACTGTCCCGTAGAAATTTTTAAGAAACGAATTGTATTGTATTTGTTAAGTTTAAATAATTAATCTGTCTACCTAGTCTGGAGAAATCTCTGATTGATGTACTAAAGAAATAAATAAATTCCTCAGAATTCGAACAAATAACACTATTTGGATCACTTATCGCGACTGAATGGCATATGACCGATTGAATGGTTAATTGAAATCCTATACTTTACTGAAACAATTTTCAATTCTCAGAGTAAGTGGAACATCGGTATTTCAGTAAAATGAAATCCAAGGTCACAAGCTACACTTTCATGGTTCGACTAATAGCTAACCATGGATGGCGTAGCAATCTCTTAACAACCGAGACACATTCTCTGTGCTAAATGTGTTTTATAGAATAAATGAGATTTTACGTCTTTAACAACCCGTCTGAAGCACATCGCCTTCACAAGGCCTTCTTCGCTCCACGTCTCCCGATTTTATTTTTGAAGCCGTCATCTTTAGTCCACTGCTCTCTTTGGGAAGTTAAACTCCCTTAAGGGGACAACAAAACAGATAAGGCCCGATTGAATGATCCAGCAGATGAGGCGGACTATGCACTAAGGCCTGGAAGGGCAGTTCAATGGAAGCACGTGAGTGACCCAATTGTAATTTGAATTAATTATTCTCCATTTTTTTCTTATCATTGAGTACAGCCGGCATGGTGTATACTTATTTCATCCTAGAGTTTGGAGGTTATTTGAGTTCTGGACATTAAATTTGTTTCGATAGCCAATGGACTTCGACCGCCAGAAAGACGGTGTGACGAGGAAGAAACATTTTATTTTAATTGGAAAAATTAAGATCCCTATTGGGAAAGGTATAACAAACAAAATAATAAGAGCGACAACGATTCACGAAAGTGGATTAAATAAGACCCGAATATCTAATCTAATTCAGAGAAGGACCAATTCAACTTAAGTGAGAGTGTGATGAGTTAGAAGACCAAGAAAGACATATAGGGAATAAGAAAAAAGAAAAAGAAAAACGAACAAACGAAATTGGAAAAAAATAGCAGTAGTCTTCATTGCACCCCGCGAAATATGTTTAACTCTTTAATTTAAATTGTGTATCCGCTCACCCTTCAGTTCTTTTACTAACCAATTTAGATATGAAAACGAGGCTGCAACCTTTTCGAACAGCACGAATTATATTGTATTGTTGATTGGGTTAAAAATCAACTAGGGAATGCTATCAAAGGCATTTGCATTGTCTTCATTTGTTTATATTTTTCTTAATCAACAAGAGTCTGTCACTGGTCAACGAGTCATTGGTAGTAGACTTGTTACGTCATGAACATATGGGCTTCCTCTATGTTGATACTCGAAACGGTACCAATAGTTTATGATCGCGTACTTCTTCTCCAATACTTCCACAAGCAGTTCCACTCTCTTGCCAAAGTAACTGTCTGCAACTGACGAGTTTTTTGAGAGCAACGATTGCATGTCCCTTGCAACCTGAGCTTCAGGCTTCCCAGTTGGATCGTATCCAAAATGTTTCGTAAGGCATGGTCACCAGAGATCTGCCGCTCTTAACGTCAAGAAAAATGTTGGAAGACCAAGTTGACTGACCATACTTTCAAGTTCTAAACGCTTCTGACCAGTAAGACATTGTGCCTCTGATATTTGAAGCAAAATAGAGAAAACGGTTCATCAGCGCCGGCTTCTCTCTGGCTTGTTGTTGTAGATACTCCGGGGATATATTGAAATTTGTCATATTGGCGTAGATTAAGCCTTTACTAATTGCGACGTGGCGTTGCATCGCGTTAAGGCAGAAGAATGGAAACCTCGGGTCTTGCGCAAATCTCTTGTCATGGTAACTCATCAAATACCGAGCCCATTCCTGAAATGTGGGTTGATTTTCTCTAGGACGTGTATTCTCATTGAAGTCAGCAGCACCAGAAGGTAACAGATGAGGAAAAGCTATGACCATGTATCCAGCAGTCGTGAATTCGTTGACCGGATTTTCTGAAGCTGCGGGCCAATCGATTACATCACGAACAACCTCGGATTGTCTCATACCACTTGACACGGGAAGCGCATTAATAAACACATCTTCATTGTCTTAAGTAACATCGGGCATTGAGTCGTTGGCAACACTTCCGTCGACATGTCTAATTTGATCTTGAACGCTTCCGTCTTCTGGTAGTGCCGCCAAGGCGGACATATTGATTTGCAAGTCAGCATAGAAGCGATTCTGTTGTTTGAGAAACACCAGAACATCGTGTACAACCTGTCGCTTGACCCTGAAGTCTTTGTAACCATGGGGTCCCTGCTTCCTAACCAGCAAGATATTAACTGTATTAGGAGCTCTAGGCACCTTGCTTGCAATCGGTTGGAGATCTTGCTCGACGTTCAGCACGTTTCCTTTGTAACGGAATTGACCATTGACACCTTGACTGCGGAACTGATAGACGCTGAGAACGGGCTGAATCCGTGCTACCAACATCTGCTCGACGACTGACAACGTCTTCATAACCTCTGGAACATCTCCTGGATCCATACTGTTTTGAGCAGTGTACTTGACAGGATTTTTAGTGCAGTAACGGCAGATTGGTACAGTGGTTAACATCATCGACCGCCGAGCGGAAGGTCTATAGTTCAAATTCGCTTCATAGCCAAGAAAAAGTAATTCCTATACAGACAAAAAGTATGCAACGCAGTTGTGAATGGAAAGTGACCAGACGTACTGCTGCAGGCATAACACTCACAGTATATGGTCAACTGAAATTCATTCTCTGCGTATGCAATATTGAAGTGCTCGAACGAATTAGTACGGACTATAACCAACTCGGAATTTGGTCGGCTCTCGTCCTATCTAGGATAACCACCCCTGGGAGTAGTGAACGAACATCAACGACTCAAACCACTGCACTCCGCTCAGGTTGTGTGTCTATAGGCACATCATAAGAGAATATATGTATAAATAAAAACTCTTGAACCTGCGCGATTTTCTAAAAAAAAAGAGCAGTTGTCGCAGAGTCTGAACACGTGTTTGTCGAGATTCTGGGTGAATGTTCTGATAAATTCCGTGTATCCAAAATGTGTTGTTTCTATGTTTGAGTATCGAAGAGGGTCGTCGATAATGATTTAGCGAACGTTCCTCATTCTGGCTGCGTCTCTGGTCGATCATGCTAGGTTTCAGAATCGTTTAGGAGGAAGTGGCATATTGTCCCAAACTGTTTTTTTTTTTTTGTAGACTTCAGTTGGTATATGAGATTTATTTTCGTTTATTGTTATTTTCTGTTTTTATCAGTTTTGCTTCACGTACATATATTCAGTTTTGATGAATATGGCCGAATTCATCATGAAAATTCTTTAAGAAAAATGATGTGACTTGGGGGCGAGTAGCATCAGAATTGGAATTTTTGTTCAAATTTAAGTAATTAATTTGGTTTTTAATTTTTTACAATTAAACCAAATCGAAATTCAAAATTCCGGCTCCCTCATGACCCGACTTATATGGTCAACTAATAGTGTAAAAATTTCATCTCTCTAAAATGTCAGGAAGTGGTCCGAAAACGCGAACAACGTTTTGAGTCCGAGTCAGCACAAAGTAAACTCAGTTTCATATTGTAGATGTTTCAATTTTTGTGTTTATCTGTATGTCTCCTTTCCAAATAGCCAGGTTAGGGCGTAGTAACAAAATATTAACCTTGTAAGTGCGAGCTGAAAAAGATTGGGAACCACTGTTCTAAACCATTGAAAACCGCATACTGTAAAGAGTTACAAAATACAAGCCAAATCCGTATTTTGTATTCGAAATTCAAAAGCTTATGTCTTTGAAAATAGGAAAGTCCAACAAAGCTTATTTTAACATATCCGAATTTCATCAAAATCAGATAAGGGGCTTTTTTTTTCAAATATTTACGGAAGTGCTAATTCAGGATTCTTAGTTGATGAATGGTATTGATATCTCCGAATTGATGGTTTCTTGATAACTTGATCACACGATTCGTCAACTGATGTAATAATTGTAGAAGCAAGTGTTTATATGTAGGCCATTGGCATTCGGGATTGAGCTTATTCATAAAACCTTTCCGTACGTTTAAAGAAAAAAATATGCAATTGAATGGGATAGATATAGATAGATATTTTATTTGTGTCGTATAAGCAATTTTTACAAACATTTGTCATAGCACATCTTAACGCACAGGGATTCGATTAACTCATATATCTTTCCACTGAACTATTATGTAAATGAGGAGAACAAAAAAACAGGGTTACATTTAATATATCTTTGGTGTTAACAGAAGGAAAATACGACAAAAAACCTTCCGTATAAAAAAATAAATAAATAAATAGATATATAAATAAATACATGAATAAATAATAAAAAGAGTAATAACAAATTAATGATATTAAATAAATAATAAATAAATAAATAAGTTAAATTAATAAATAAGCAAATAAATAAATAAATAAGACGAATAAATAAGAAATAAGAAATAAAGCAGTTCACTAATGAAAAAAGATGAATTTCGATCAGCTATTAGTTGGTTTAAAAGTGGGTTGTCAGCTAAACTACATCGGTCTGCAAATGCAGATTTAGGTTTTTCTATTCTTACATAGATCAATTCAACATTCAACGCTTTTTCGTGTAAATCTTGATTTACATCATTTTTAAAACATTGTTTTGACATACTTGCAATTTATTAATATGACATTTTGCACAATTTCCCCAGACTTGGCAGCCATATAAAAGAATAGCTTGAAAAATAACTTAATATATTTCGCTTATTTTTCGTGGAAAGTAATGATTTCCTGATGATAAAGGGATACAACGTTTTGATGGCAACATTTGCTTTTTTAACCGTTCTTTTTATGTGTTCATTAAATATTAATTTTGAGTCAAGGTAAATCCCCAGATATCTGACAAAGGGCTCCCAAGGTATGCTCATTCCAATAAGCTGTAATTGAGAGGAGGGCAAAAAGCAACTCTTTCTTTTTCTAGTGAAAATATAGCTGGCATTCTACCTCCACTTGGAATAGTATTTCATTAATACCTCCATCGCATTCGTTAGGTTGCTTTCAATTGTTGAACCAAACTCATGCGATGCAAATATTGCAACATCATCAGCAAAAATAGCCGCACTACAATCACGCAATCGGGGGAAATCAGAGGTGTACAGTTTAAATAGGATTGGGCCTGATACAGAACCTTGAGGGACACCAGTATCGATCGTTATTAAATTGGAGACAGCACGGTTGATGTATGTATGTTGGCGTTACAGTCCATGAAGGACCTGAGCCGAGCTTCTCTCCCAATCACCCATGTTGGGTGTGGTTTCATTTTCCCATAGGTGAAAGGGACCTACAGTTTATTGCCGGTTCCGAACGGCGAATTTCGAGAAGCTTTTCATGACAATTTTCCGTCCGTCCGTCCGTCTGTCATCAGGCTGTATCTCATGGACCGTAGTAGTTAGACAGTTGAAATTTTCACAGATCATGTATTTCTGTTGCCGCTACCACGACAAATACTAAAAACAGAACAAAATGAATATTTAAGGGGGGCTCCCATACAACAGACATGATTTTCATCCAAAAAATCCCCTTGGTCACATACTGAACTAAGGTTAGTCGACAATATATTTCTGTCTTTGTTGAATTAATCCTAGCTGCAAACCTTTTCCCCATATTTATTGTTATTCACCTTTTCACATCGTTGCTGTCAAGTAAGATAATTGATTTGAATTCAATGGTGATTATCAAAGAAATATATGCCGATAACCTGCCTGCAACAAAGATCTGTCATCATACAAAAAATGTGATTTGATGTGACGACTGATGAGGTAACATACATACATAGTCTCTTTCATATTTATATGTATATACAGATGGTACGGAACCCTTCGTGCGCGAGTCCGACTCGCACTTGGCCGGTTTTTTTTTGTTTTTTTAGGTAAAACTTCTGACATGCTAAGACGAGCATGGTACTTATCAGACGGCAGACGCGAATTCCATAAGCAGACATAATCTACTTCGAACATTTTTTTAACAAGGTGGCTTGGTGCTTTTTTAGCATCATTAAAAAGGGTTTTCTAGTATTAAGTTCGCATGAATCTTTAAAGTACCTCGTCGCACGACTATCATCAGATGTACAACAACATTATTTTTTATATACAACTTTATCAACAAAATACAACGCACGTGTTCTGTTTTTAATATCCCTCGTACGTCAATTCCATGCGAATTCTCATCGCACGTTCTCTATTGAATACTCGTACAAGTCTCGCAAAAAGTTTTTCATCCGATACGAAATCATTGTTTCGCTTCATTACTTTTCTTCTACAACCCAAGTATTCCCAAGTATTGTAGTAAATGGAAAATAATTGCGCTCGGTCTCTCTTCGTCCGGCCACAAGTATCTGGAAAGTGTCTATTCGTTTGGCAATTGGAGTTGAGTAACACGATAAAGATCGAAGCCGTACTGTAGATTGTATTTACGATGGAGTGTAAAACACTCGTTCGTTCTTTTTATCACTGCAATGAATTTATTGCCCTCAGTTCAGTGAAAGAGATGTCTGTTTATTTTCAAAAGGAGAACATTTTTTCTTGGTGGAAAGTTTGGATTAGGTGCATTAAAAAGAAGCGATATTATAAGAAAATGATCAAATTCAGAAAGAGTATTTATGAAGTGCGTGAATAGAAATGAATAAACTAACATTGCAATAAAAATGAAACGAAAAATGGTGTCTGCAGGAAACGGGAATATTGCACGTTCTGTGCAAAAGAGGGATCGCATACCATGTACAGGTTGTTAAAACCTGTAATTACTATTGGAAGTGATAAACGTGCCTATAAGTGGAGGAAGACCTTTTTTAACACACACGTGTTTTGGAAAGTTGTGTAGATTTGTTCAGTGTCAGCCGAATAAGCTGTCCACCTCTCCGATGACGAAGATGCAGATTCATGATAATTTTTCAATACAGCCCTATCCTGATTCCAAAATCCTTATGATGTTGTACCAGGTTGTAATTACTTCCCTTATCCCTGCATAGTTCTGAAATGTTTTTAACTTCCCAATGGGAAGTTATTGTAATGGGGCCGATTTTGCGAATTCCAAATTTTGACATATCTCCACGTTTCAAGGTCACCAGAATCCAAATCCAAGGTTTTTATCGAGATGTCTTTGTGTGAACCTATGTGCGTATGAGCGTTTCGAAATTTCCCGCTCGATTATCTCGAGAACCAAAAATGGTATTGACATGAGATTGGGCTCATTCCACGCGTAATTACGCAACTCGGTACTAAGTTTTCAGCACTAAATACCTAAAAAATAGGCAAAAAATGAACCACACGCGGTGTTACAAGCGGTTCCCCATCTAAGTACTGACCGCACCCGATGCTGGTTGATTGCGGCGATCGGATGACAACCGATACATTTTTTTGCATTTTTGCATTTTAACTTCATTTTATTTCAGAAAAATCTTATAACTATCTTACATGCTAGACAAAATGGGTAAAACTAACTTACATTATAACTAACATCAATGTCTTACTGACCCTAAGCGGGCACTCTAAAACAAACAATACACATATACTTAATCTATGCCTTTCGACAACTTAATATCTACAGTAAATTGAATACTCTATTTATTAATTGTGCCAAGAAAATAGTTATAAAAACTTAGCGTACTAACAGGTTTTAGCGGGTATATACAAAACTTATAATCTAACAAAACTAGCTAATTCTAACTTAATCTATCTTAACTATAATGTAGATACAGAGCTTATATACTTTATATATATAAAATGTATAAACATCTTTTTTTTCATTTTTAGTTTTAAGATTTTATTTTTTTTTATGTTTTATTAAAAAATTGCCCAACACTTAAACACTTATAAACTATTTTAGCCTACCCTTACCTATCCTAGCCTACCTTACCCTATCGGAGTCCGCAAATGGCGTTCGGCGAACCTGCCTTGAAGAGGCTATATTAAAAAATTCCACGACGGAGTCCGTTAGTCACCAAAAGCGTTGATGCTGTCGAACAACGTCTTCTCTATCTCGGCGAGAAACCGCTCTACTCAACCTGAGGCGCTCGGGCTCACAGAGCACGACGTCAGGTTCGTAAAAGAGCCGCCGCTCCACAGAATTACGGGCCACATGGAAGATTAGCGGTACCGCCAATCTATCCAGGATCAGCCAACAACTATGAAAGTAGAGAAATGCATCCGGAGGCACAAAGCCATTCAGACGCACTTTTTCATAATACATAAAATTGGGGTAGTAAGCCCCAGAGATCAGGTTATTGGTCGAAGTCATTGCCCTTGCAACGTCACCTCGAATCAGTTTAATCAGAGAGTTATCTATCCGTAAAGTCCTTGCCCTATCGTATAGGACCCCGTTGGGATAGAACTTTCTGTACTCAGACTCTGGTGTTCTGTGTAATCCATGACAAGTCCTCAGACATTGTCTCTCAAACACCCGAATCCTTTCCATTAAGCTTGCGCTCACATGTAGCATGTAGGCCATGTAGCAGATTACCTTCACCCTAGAATCAAGTTGGCTGCAGTGAAACAGCCATCTTGTCAGGGCGAAAGCGCCCCGGGCTCTTTCCAGAGCAGCATCTACACTTTTATCAAAGTACAGATACTGATCTAGCCAGATCCCGAGGTATCTGACTACACTTTTACTCGCCAATGGACGCCCGTCCGGTCCGATGATTGTGAATTTTCGCCAATGTTTTCAAGTGTCCCTAGAAGTCCTAGACAGAGGCGTTCTGAATAAAATAGTCTCTGATTTCTGGAAGTTGATTTTCAACTTCCAGTCTTCACAGAACTGCTGAATTTTGTCGAAGTCACGTTGCAATAAAATGCCAATGACCTCGATCGTTGGACCTGATCTGTACGCAACCAAGTCATCTGCATACGCTATTGAATGGTGAAGAGAAACTATCAGATCACTGATATAAATGCTGAAAAGGATCGGCGAATTTGCCGTACCCTGTTGCAATCCGTTTTTAATTTCAAATGTTTGAGCAGAAGTTACGTTGGCAATTTTCACAACGAACTTTCTACTCGTTAACATATCATGAATTATATATAGCAATGGTTTACTTATGCCCAACCGTTTGAGCTTGTAGTAGAGTCCTTCTAACCATACGGTGTCGAAGGCCTTCTCCAAGTCAACCAGGCAGGCACCCGTGCATTGGTTCTTGCATTTATTCCATTGGATATCCGAGTCGAGTTTCGACGCGGCCTGTATGGTATCATGCCCCGCCCTGAAACCGAATTGGTTATCCGGAATGATGTTTTTGTCCTCAGCCCATTTGGATAGGGCTCTATGGATTACCTTCTCGATGACCTTGCTGATACTCGGAAGGAGACTTATCGACCGGAGATTTGCGGGCTTAGAGGAGTCTTTGCCCCTCTTAGGGATTGGCTGGACCACCGCCGTTTTCCAATGCACCGGATAATATGAATTATTCAGTGCATTGTTGGACAGGATGGTGTACCTCTCTATAGCCAATGGTGGAGGTGCCTGTATATACCATCAGTACCCGCCTATTTTTCATTTTTTAATGACATGAAGATCAACTGGAGATCCTCCGTCGAAATGAAACGTGCATCAGCACCTTCATTGGCGATGGCATTGTTTGCCGTAAAGTCGCCATTGAAAAAAAAAAAAAAAAAAAAAGTGGTGAAGCAGGGCTCTATTTTCCAGGTCGTGGTTCGGGCGAATGCTTTCATTCACCTTATACACATCTTGGAAGACAGCCCCCACTGTCGCCACTTTCTCCTGAGGATCCTCAATCACAAAAAAGTCGTCATCTAGGATGGCGCTCTCTGGATCGATGTTGACTGTACGTAGTAAACGTTCGTTATCTGACGTTCGCGGAAGCTTTAAATCCCGAATGTCATTCTGATCTTTTCTCCGAAATATTTTATTTATCTGCGGGAACATATTCGCGCTGTTGGATTTTACAGGTCGAATTTTGTTGCTTCAGTGCAGACTTATGTCTATTTTATAATTTTCTTTAATTAACTGTCGTAGATTTTTAATCAGTGACTTCAGGGTCCTGACCTCCGAGTATTGTCTGTCGGTAAACCGCCTGTACAAGAGTTTGAGTCTTGACAGGAGTCTACTTTTCAGTCTGTGAAATGCGTCTATGGTCGCGTTTCGGTACACGTCCGTGGTATCGTAATGCCGTTGGCGTGGTATCGTTCTGTCCATCGTTTGTTTGATAGTTTCGTCCATATGTTTTAGGTGCCTATCAATTTCGTCATTTGATAGGTTCCTATTATTCGGTGGGGATGAGGCACTCGACGTGAGTGCTCTCGTCAGGCAGTTGGCAAAGCGTGGCCAGCGTGCCCTACTATAATCGTGTGGACATACTCTGCCATTTCTGCGAATTCGTCCGGTATTTTTATTACGGCACTAAGTCCGCAGTGGTCACTGTCATACTCAACGGTACGTAAACAGTTAGTAGACCATTCGTTAGTATCTGCTAGTCTCAGTCGTGAGTCAAGCAACATTAGATCCAGATAGGCGCCGCTTCTAGGAAACGACGGACTATCCGTTGCGAGTAACTTGAGTTTATACTCAATATTATGCAGGGCCCACCAATGGCTTGGTAGGCTCCCTCTAGTGTTGGGTATGTTATTGCCCCAGTCACTTTGTTTGGCATTTAAATCTCCGGCCAAAACATAAAAGTTTTCTGCCGAGTCTAGGCGCAGAAATCGAAAAAGTATTTCGAGCAGAATCGGTAGCAGTTCCGCCTCGGCCCCCGGTGCCTTTGGAACGGGCACTGGGGCTTTGGCAGCAGCCTTTGGTATTTGTGCCGCTTTTCCCTGACCTGCCGCCATTTGGGCGTAGGTCAATTGGGGTGTGACAGCTGAAGAATGAATACCCCTCGCGGGAGGTATCTTCTCGACATTCTGTCGAGCTTCTCTTAATTGCTTAATGTATTGGAACTTAGGACAGCCCCGATAATTTGCAGGGTGCCCGTTGTTCTCACATAGTGCGCATAAAAGTTGATCTCTTTCTAGACCTGTGCCCTGGTAGCACTCGTCGTACCTGTGGTCCTGTGCGCACTTGACGCATCGATGCTGCATTTCGCAGTTCGACGCGGCTTGCCCGAACCTCTGGCAGCGGATACATTGTATCATGTTTCCGCGCCTATCTAGTTTCTCCCATCGCACTCTCTGGGTGTCTAAGACTTTTATTTTCATTAGACACTCCAGACGGCTGTCGGGTGTCAGCTGGACCAAGAAGAAGTGCAGTGGCAGCTTCTCCCGTTTGGCCGCAACTTTATGACAACCGATACATACAAGATTGCTCGGACAGTGTTGTGAGCAGCTTATGAGTGTGTGTTTCCTACCAGGTCCCTTAAATAGGAACTGAATAAATTAACTGACTTGGTAATACATGGATCTTACAAGTTTTTACGGTAGAAGATCTGAGTTGCGAGACTTGGTTTTTTTACAAGTTATGTTTTTCATGGCATCTCATTCCTTTTTGTAGATGTACATATGTATGTATGTATGGATGTATGTTGGTGTTACAGTCCATGAAGGACCTAAGCCGAGCTTCTCTCAATCACCCATGTTGTGTGTGATTTCATTTTCCCATAGGTGAAAGGGACCTACAGTTTATTGCCGGTTCCGAACGGCGAATTTCGAGAAGCTTTTCATGACAATTTTACTACAGGGGGTTTTGTTAGAACCCCGCTGAGGAGAAACACCGTGAAAACACGTTCGATGACATGGCTTTGTCGGGATTCCATCCCGTGTCATATCGGTGTCAGAGGCCAACACACTACCCACTGCGCCACGGTGCTCTCACTTCTTTCTTTACTTACATATGTATGTATGAGTAAAGTAACTGAGTCACCTTCTTTTTACTAGAAGGTAGAAACTACATACACATAAAGAAACTAAAGAAACTTTTTATTACCTTTTTTACTTTTTATTATATTATATATTTATTTAATTTGGGTGATAAAGTTAACCTTCTGCTTTAAATTTGTCTAATCTCCCATTTCTCACCCGTCCTATGTATCCCACATACAGTTATGTATGTACATACATATGTATTTCTTCAGCGTAAGCAAATTTCGCTGATACCAATGCCTAAGCCAGATATACACTGTTCAAATTCATGCAATGCACGTGCATGTGAATTAGTGAACAAATCACACCACGTATAGATGGGGTATATGCTTGAAGTAAAATCAAATCTTTCTGATGCGTAAATACATACATACGTATACATATACTCGCCGATACCGAATCCAATAAGCCTACCTACCCCTATTATTCCATTGTTTATACATATGTATACAGGCAAACAGATTCATTCACTGATGTATTTATGTATACGTTTGTAATCCCATATATTTATATGGGATTATTTATGCAGTTGGTGTATCTAGAAAACTAAACCGAAATTGCAAAATATTTTAGTTTTTCCTTGATTTATACACTTAACACTAGTTGTGTTCCAAATTTGAAGCTTCTACGTCTGCTAGAAGTGCCTTAGACTTTTGATGATCGGTCAGTCAGTCAGTGAGTCAGTCAGTGAGTGACAAAATTAAGAAACTTTGACTAATTATAATTCTTAAACTACTGGTTCAATGAAATTTGAAATATACCGTGTCTATGCGATGCTTGCTTGGTAACTGAAAAGTCAGACTTCTAGTTTTATCCACAACGAAATTATAGGGGGTCGAAAATGGCCTATTATGTTAGGAGAAAAGGATGGTACGGCCGTGCCGCTTTTTTGCTCGACTTGGCAGGGGCACTGCCGTGCCCCCGGATTAGAAACTTTCAGCAATCGAAATTGCACCCGCTGCTGGTTGATTGCGGTGATCGGACGACAACCGATACATTACCCATTATTCCTCTAAGACTCTAATGACCTTGAAACACCTGATCAGATCTTCAAAAATTTCGATCATGATAGCTTTCAAAAAAAAAAAAAAAAAACGAAAAGTCATCATAATCGGTCCATTCATTCAGGAGTTACGATGCCACAGACCGACACCACAAACACCCCTCTTTTTGCGTCGGGGGATAAAAATGAAAAAAAATTTAATAAAATGGGTGTTTCCATTTTTCCCATTGGGAAGTTAGTCGTGTGGACCTTGCGGGTCGCACCTAGACCACATTTTTCTTTTATGCAATAGACAGTCCCATTTACAGAAAATATTCTAAAGCACTACATATTCGTACTACATACATATATTCGTAAATCGCTTCGTTTTCGGAAAACAAAAAAAAAAAAAAAAAATATGTGTATTTGTATATGATAACATCAGTACAGAATGTATTGCAAACACAGCAGTGGCACGGGTATAAATATGCACAGATTTATCACGATTGATGAGTAGCACGATTGCTGGTTTTGCAGCTTTCTAATACCGTATCGTACATTTGTGTGACAAATACCTTCATTCATTGACGGATGTTGCCATTTATATCAAGTGTTGACAGTTCAATCCTTTTTTGGCTTAGATAGCCAATCGTAAAAAATGGGTGCAGATGGGTCGAAACATGGAAACTGAAAGGGATAAACATGAACACATTTTTATTGTATTTATTGATATGAAACGAAAACGAATAGTGTTCAAAAGGTGGCAAATAGTTTGCGTTGAAGTTGAAATTCAGTTGAATTTGGGACCATACTCTAAAACGAGCCTACCTTGTTGTTTTGATATTATACCAACCATTTTTTCACGGTTATTTGTTAACCTATAGTGAAACTTTTAACTAGTTTCTAATAAAGCTACTAGTTGTATATTTGTCGCCATATTTTGGATGACTGGAGTAACGTCGAATCAATATATTAAATGGTAGTCTAAAACAACCTCCGACAGACTTTTTTTTTTATAGTTCGCGCAGGTTCAAGAGGTTCATATACTCTTATGATGTTTGGCACACAACCTGAACGGAGTGCAGTGGTTTGGGTCGTTGATGTTCACTACTCTGTCGTAGGTAAGTTATATTGATTTCCGAAGGGAGGAAAGGCATTGGATGGTATCAGAGTAGCACAATTCCTCTACCGGAGACGGAAGAGATTGAAGGGGGAAGCAGCGAGTGGCATGTTAGCGGATTGCGCGGCGTGAACTCGTCGGTGGGGGGGGGGGGGGGGGGGGGCTCTTGCTGCTGTTTGGCTTACCTACAATTTTTCATGCCACGAATGTATGAAGGATTAATAGGAACTCATTGTTATATACGTTTTTTTTTTTTTTTTTTTTCTGCAGAAGGGGTTGGGGTGAGGGGGGTTAAAATGTGGGAAGGGAAGTAGAGGCGGTGCTCAAATGGGATGATTAGATGAAACTGAAAACTTATTTGTGCTCGGATGGTGTTGCACATTGAGGCAGCCCTCCCTGGAATTGTCGCTCGGCTCCAATTCCGCAGCTATCTCTCCTCATCTATTCAGCTAGATAGCCCCTACCACGCATGCATACCTACACGCACACACACACAACCACGTACGTCTGGCAATTCAAAAAAATGAAACTCACAAAATCATGGTGCTTTTATACACATAAAGTTACGTTAATATATTTATATTCGTAAATTTCTGTTACGGATACAGGATTCTAGTGTCTAATTACAGTTCTAAGTATAGTACATTACCGAATCTATTGTGTACACGGTGGCGCATACATATATATATAATTTCTTCTCCTCTCTTTCTTTAGGTAATCTCAATATAAAGTAAATAAAAAGTTCCCCCTTTCCCCTTTTTTTTTTTTTTTTTTTTTCTGAATGATAATAGGTGGAATGAGAGGAAGGAGCGCGTCTATGAAGATTTGATTTATGACGTTAAATTGGATAATTAATAAAAAAAATCGACTGTAAGAATTCTCAAAGGTTGATAAAAAATGGTTTTGGGGTACTTACATTACATCCGCCCTTTGTGCACAAATGGTGATGCTGCTCCGTCTCTTGACCAGAATGATTTGGATATTTCAGAAATTCACATGTAGCTTTCACTATTAACATATTTTTTTGTTTTTTTATATATATGTAAGAGAGTGAAACTTCACTATAATTATATTAATATTATAACTATGTATATTTAAGTAAGAAAATGAATTTAACAATGAGATGAAAAGATAGTTTCTGCTGATCTGCTGTTCTACATCCGTCGGCTTCTCGATCACAACTGTGTGCACTTAGGTTGTACGCTGCTGCTGGTACTGTGTACGGGGTTGTCATCGTGTGTGGTTGTGTGGTGCTGCCATCTTACACTCGGTCATCCTGCACGTCATCTGCCTCAGATGACTCCTCTTCGTCATTGTCTTCGTCTGCAGCCTCCATATAGCTCCATAGTTTCATATGGTCCGCGCTGGTTGAAGTTTGTTGTGGACCTTGAAATTCCGCAGTTTTTTTAACGTCATACCTACCATTCCGTTTCACCTTAGTAATTTCATAAGGACCAATGTATTTATTAGCCAACTTTTTGCCGGGTGAAAATTGTGTGACCTTGATGGCTACTAGGTCGGACAATTGATAACCGTGTTGGCCCTTCCGCTTTTTGTCATAATTGGTTTTATAACTCTTCTGTGCTTCCTGTATATTCTTTCTGGCTTCCTCTCGCATTTTTATATGCTCGCTTTGTACGTTTTGCATAAGCTCTTCTTCTATCATCTTTAGCAGCTCAACATGTGATTCGTTTCGCATTTTTACTCCAAACATGATTTCAAACGGTGTAAACTTTGTTGACGAATGGACATTTGAATTGATCGCTCTTTGCACCTGAGACGTGTATTTGTACCACTTCGTAGGCTCCGATGCTGACATCTTAGCAAGGACGGAGAGAATAACTCGGTTGACCCTCTCTATTTGTCCATTGCCCCTAGGTACTCCTGTTGTTGTTTCGATGTGCTCGATGTTATGAGCTGTGCAGAACTCCTTAAATACTTTCGATGTAAATGCTGCTCCTTTGTCGCTGATGATTCTTTGCGGACTGCCGAAGATTGTAACCCAGGAATTCATGTGTCTGATTACCTCTTGTGCATCTGTTGATTTTGTTGGATGTAACCACGTATATTTGGAAAATCCATCAACCATGGCGAATATGTATTTGTAGTTCTTCGCGGTTGAGTCTAGCGTGCCCAGATGGTCGACGTGGAGTGTTGAAAGCGGCGTATCTCCTTTGTCAATATACTGGAGAAATCCTTCCTGCTTGCCCAGCTTCTTATTGTGCAAGATGCACTGAATGCAGTTTGCGATGACTTGCTTTACCTTTCTTTCCATGTGTGGTATATAATAGTCCTGCTGAATTGCGTGCATTGTTTTCTGAATACACATGTGACCAAAATTGTGAGCACTTTTAATAATTTCGCCCTCCATGCTCTTCGGTACTGCTAATAAGTCTCGGCCGTCTACTTGTTTAAAGATCAGGTCACCTTTAACTTTGTAGTCTGCGTATTGTTTCTGTTTTAGCACCTCCGCAACTGCCGCTAAATGCTCATCCTTTTGCTGTGCTCGTCGAACTTGTGCATGTACCTCCGAGGTAACTATCATGACAGGAAAACGACTTAGGCTGTCATCATGCCTCATTCTCTGGCCAGCCCTGTGCTCTATGGTGAAAGAGAAATCCTGTAGATACATAAGCCATTGTACCACCTCTCTTGGCACGTCTTTCTTTGTGGTTGTTTGTTTGAAAGCTGCGCAATCGGTAACAAGATTGAAGTCAATGCCCATAAGATAGTGACGTAACTTTTTCGTAGCCAAATGTGCTGCTTTTACCTCTAAGAAATAGCTATGTAGTCTTTCTTCTTGTGGCGTAGTCTTCTTACTCCAATAGCAAACTGGGTACCACTTATTGTCATGCTGTTGTAAAAGTGTTGCTCCAAAGCCATCTTTTGACGCATCGACGTGCAGCTGTGTTTTGGCATATTGCTTAAAGATTTTCAAAACAGGTTATTGAGCGAGTACAGACTTTAATTTTTCAATTGCTTGAACTTGGTCGGCATCTATCTTGAACTCGGCGTCTTTCTTGAGCAGATTTGTCAACGGTGTGGCTAGTACAGCATAATCTTTTACGAATCTTCTGAAATATCCAGTCAGTCCAAGAAATGCTTGCACACCTCGAATATTTTTAGGTAGAGGGAAGTTTTTGACAGCTTTTACCTTTTCTTGTCCGGGCCACATACGGCCATCTTCCACCTCGTGGCCTAGAAAGCTGATTCTTTTCTTGAGGAACTGGCATTTTGACCACTTTATTTCTAGTCCATACTGCTGCGCTCGGCTTAATACTCGTTGCATGTTCTCCAAGCAATTATCGGCTGTGCATCCAAAAACGACAATATCGTCGACGTATATCTCCATTATACCTTCATTTATCAATTTTTGAAATATATAATTGATAAATCGCACAAAGGCTGCTGGGGAATTACAGAACCCGAATGGCGCTTTATTAAATTCGTACAATCCTTCCCTTGTCACAAACGCCGTGTACTTTTTGCTTCGCTCATCGATTTCCACGTGAAAGAACCCATTTTTGAGGTCCATCACTGTGAAATATCTGGCATTCTGCATTTTTTTCCAGTACGTCCTCGACGACTGGGACTGGAAATCTATCTTTTAACACCATTGAATTTAATTTACGGAAATCTATACACAATCGGTAACTGCCGTCTTTCTTTTTTGCTAGTACAACTTTGCTAGCTACGTCGGAACATGACTCGCGTACGATGCCTTGTTGTACCCACTCCTGTACCTGCTTTCGTACAAATTCTCGTTCAGGTGCTGATAATCGGCTGGGGCTTTCCCGAAAAGCGATGTTGTCAGAGCTAGGAACGATATTTAGCTTAATGGGACAGCTTGATTGAACGGGCCGTGGTTTATAATTTTCGATCAGCTGCATGACTGCCGTCCTATATTGGGGTATTATGTCAATGTCCAATTCATCACTTACCACACTGTAGATGTTGTATTCGGTATCTTCTTCCGCTGCCGAAAAACTGTATCGTTTTGTGTTTAATAGCACCGTAAATTTTTGCAAAAAATCATAGCCTATTAGTACGTCGACATTAATTTTGGCATCTGGAACAACGTGAAACTTATGTTGGGTGTGCAGTCCATCCACCTTGACGTCCGTTGTAAATTGCCCTAGGACACTGGTCGCTACGTTACCCAATCCATACAACTTGGTAAAACTCTTTTTTAACGACTGTCCACTACACATTTCTTCTGACTTGGATTTTCGCATCAATGAGACATCAGCTCCGGTATCTATCAAACACAACACGTTTTTCTTGTTTATCATCATTTGTTTGATACGGCTAGGGCTTGTGATAGTGTTGATGTTATTATCTATAGTCGGACAGTTTCTTGACATATGTCCAGCACCATAACACTTGAAGCATTTTGTTTCCTCTTTGCAATTCAAGCGTTTGTGTTGAGTTGACCCACAATTAAAACAGTGCTGTTGTTTGCGTTCATCCCCTTTGCTACTATTTCCACTGGTACCTGCTGCACTTGTGTTTGTTGCTGCGGGATTTTTATATGCAGTATTCGTTTTGCTTATCGTCTCGATCATTTCGTATCGCTTTCTCAGTTCATCGAATGTGGTTGCACTATACAAAGGATACTTCAGAAGTTCACGCAGCTGTACACCATCTGTTATGTATTTTATTACAGATTCTACTTCTATTTCTCCAAGCACCGCAATTTTCCGCATTTGTAGCACATAATCATGAAAGGTTTCTGTTGTTTGTTTCTTCCTCTCCATCAGCCGTTTATGCACTTCTGCGCTGCTTAATTTTTTGCCGAATTCTTTCAGCAATGCTTCACACAGTGATTCATAATTCGCAACTACTATGGTTTCCAAAAACAATTTAGCTGTTCCTTTCATCATATTACGCGCATTCACATACTTTTGTTTGCTGCTGAGCTCATATGCATCTGCATTTTCGTCAAAATTACGAAGCCACTGACGAATCGGCATTGAGGCGCCATCATAGTCTGGTACCACTTTAGCAAAACTTTCGATCGACACATTTGTGTTTCTGCTTACTTTGTTCTGCTCTACCTGGTCTGCAAGGAGGTTGATCAGTTTGGCGAATGCACCACTATCGACGCTTGTGTGTGTTTCTTCTTTATGCGTGGTGGTAGCTTGGTTTTCGTTCTTGTCGCCGCTTCTTATCTCTTTTTTGTCGATGGCTCCTTGTGTACTATCGTCGATTACACCATTATCCGTTTCGCTGTCTTCCGCTTTGTTTTCATTCCTTGTGGCTTGGGTATTTCCTTCGCGGATTTTCCTTTGTACTGCTCTTTTTTTCTCCATAATTCACTTTTTTTTTTTTTTTTTCTTATCACTTCTTTAACTACTGAAATCGAATAATTGATAATCTAACACTTTTATTGGTTAACGTTTATTGGTTGAGCCCCCATGTAAGAGAGTGAAACTTCACTATAATTATATTAATATTATAACTATGTATATTTAAGTAAGAAAATGAATTTAACAATGAGATGAAAAGATAGTTTCTGCTGATCTGCTGTTCTACATCCGTCGGCTTCTCGATCACAACTGTGTGCACTTAGGTTGTACGCTGCTGCTGGTACTGTGTACGGGGTTGTCATGGTGTGTGGTTGTGTGGTGCTGCCATCTTACATATATATCTATATCGCATTAGATACGTATGCGCACTGCGAACACTCACAATAAAAAAAAATGTTCCTCCCCCTTTTTTTTTTTTTATTTTTTTTTTTTTATTTTTTTTTTTTTTATTTTAATTTTTTTTTTGTTACTATGGGAGGCTACAAAGCTACACAGGTCACGTCACTACAAATTTCTGTGACAGCAAAAAAAAAACCGACGCCCACGCCACTTTTGCCGTTATAACGCCACCACACCACTCTGGGTTGCCGTTAGATGACCCTTGAGTCTTGGTTGCTGATCGGTGCACTCTCGCCTTCTGACGTTGCGAGTTGCAACCACGCCTGTTGTTGCCGTGTGTTGCAGACACGCCTTTTGTTACCGTGTGTTGCAAACACGTCTTTTGTTGCCGTGTGTTGCAGACACGCCTTTTGTTACCGTGTGTTGCAAACACGTCTTATGTTGCCATGTGTTGCAAACACGTCTTATGTTGCCGTGTGTTGCAATCACGTCTTTTGCTGCCGTGTGTTGCAGCCACGCCTTTGCTGCCGTGTAGCACTCACACCTCCTGATGTCGAGTTTCTTATTCCTCTCGCTTCTACCCACTTATTCTTTCTCGCCCTGGTTTTTTTTTTTTTGTTATTTTTTTTTTTTTTACCTTTTTACAAAAAAACCGGGCTTGCGGACGATGACCAGGAGAAGAGAAGGAAGGCGAAGCAAAAGAAAATAAAAACTGAAAAAAAAAAAAAAAAAAGAGGCATCAGCACCTCGTGCCAATCTATTATCACCACAACTGATGTTTCACCACCACTTACCCTGCGTCTTCTCGCTTCAGTGATCGACTGCCAAATGCTAAGAGTTTTTCGGCACGCCTTGTTGGGGTATTTATACACCAATCAGCAGCCAGGATTTCGATCAGCTAGTGGCTAAGCTGTCGAAATCTACCACTTGGCGAAGTGCTGAGCTACTCGGGTAGTGTTGGGTGGTTTGTGGGATATTTAAAAAAATAATTTTTTGTTTCTTTTTTTTTGTATAAGAGTTGGTTGGTTGGTTGCATCAGGAAGCACGCCACACCATCGTACATTTTCAAAATCCGAAGGGATTTGGAAAAGGTACGAAAATATAAGAAACGTGGTTCCGTCCACAATCATCTCTATAGTACTCGAATCATGACCCTGAAGAACTTACTTTCTTATATCTAAACCCCAAGTAAACCCCAAGGGTTTTTTCTTCCAGGTCTTCCAGCTCATAGAGCGATGTTCCCACAGTTCGGACAATTTTACATTTCTTGAATTTCGCACAAAGCTTTGAATTGTAATGTTTTGCGGCATTGATGAGGGTGTAGTTCCTCCGGTAAACAACATCACCGGGTTGTAAGTTCCTTTTTGAGCTCCTGAGATCATATGCCCTCTTATTCTTCTCATAAGCCCTATTCAGATGCTCACGTACTCCTTGGCGGATTACCTCGAAACCGCTGCTCAACGGCAAACATTCACACTCCCCACTTTGCAGCGCTTTCAGATCCCGCATGAGCTTGTAAGAACTTGCATGGGTGGCCATGTGTTGTCCGTACAGGCAAAAGTAAGGGCTAACGCCAATGGCTTGGTGCGACGAGCTTAGTGACTGCTGGATAAGCGGTATGAATTTATCCCAATCCTTTTGATCCTTACTGATGTAACTACGAAGAGCAGATAGGATTGATTGGTTAACTCTCTCTGAAGTATTGGCCTGTGGGGCACACACTGCGTTGCGCACATGTAAGCAACCATATTTCGAGAGGAACGCTCGGAACTCCTTTGACGTAAATTGTTTCCCGTTGTCACCATGGACGAATTCTGGCACGCCGAACTTGCAAAACATTTCCTGTTCCAGATAATCTACCACAGTAGTCGCGCTGGCCTTTCGCACAGCTTTCAGTCACACGAACTTTGAAAACCCATCCAGTGCTATGAAAATGAAAGAATTCCCTTTTCTGCTTCTTGGGTATGGTCCTAGAAAATCAACGTACAGTTTTTGGAAGGGTCGTTCCAGAACATGGTGCGATCCCATTGGTGGACGTAGGGTTATGTTCGGACTTTTGTTCTCTTTACACACTGCGCAATTTTGTACAAAGGTCTTAGTGTCGTTTGACATGCTAGGCCAGTAATAAAGTTATCGAAGTCTGGCGAGTGTTTTCACCATTCCCCCGTGTGAAGCGTGAGGTGGGACATGATGTCTTTCAATAATAGACGTGGTTAAACTCGCGGGCACCCATAAACGCCACGTATGCTCCGAGTTTAAGGGAGCTTCTCTACTAGGTTGCATGCGTTTATATACCTTGCCTTTTATGACCTTGAGATCAGGACAATTATCGGGATTTGAGGTGACGGTTGCTACCAGTTTAAGGTAGTCCGGTGACTTGAATTCGTCGGACTCGAGATCTACATAAGAGCTAGAAAAGTTATCTGCTGAGAGTTCTTCGAAAACACGTGATAGAACATCTGGGACAATGTTTCGTTCGGTGTTGGATTTCGAAGGTGAATGCTTGGAGTTTTAGTGACCAGCGAGCTAGTCTTCCACTTAGGTCTTTAAGCCCCATCAACCATTTCAGGCTGGCGTGATCGGTTACAATGGTGAAATGTGTCCCTTCGACATACGGACGAAACTTTTTGACTGCTTGCACCGCCGCATAGCATTCTTGCTCCGTGACGCTATAATTTCTTTGACAGGCGTCAAGCTTTTGGGAAAAAAAAGCTATGAAAAAAAAGCTATGGGTCTTTCATTCCCGTCTGCCCGTACCGCCCCTATTCCATGGCTGGAGGAGTCACATTGAATTATGAATGGTTTCTTAAAATCAGGGTTCTGTAATAGAGGAGCCGATATCATTGCATTTTTCAAGGATTCGAACGACTTAAGAGCTTCAGGTGACAACGTGAAGTTTTTACTTTTTTTTAGGGTATCTGTGAGTGGAGACGCCAGGGTTGCGAAGTTCCGAATGAATCTCCGATACCAGCCACACATGCCTAGGAATCGACGCACCTGCTTTTGAGTTTTGGGTTCCGGAAACTCTAGTATCGCTATTACCTTATTGGGGTCAGGTTTAATGTGACCCTCACCCACAATATATCCCAAATACTTTAACTCCTTAAAGCAGAAGCGTGATTTATCTACATTAATTGTTAGATTAGCTCTTCTTAAACAATCTGCGACTTTTGGAAACAACTAGCAGATCATCTAAATAAACAAATACGCTGTCTCTTAAGTCCCCGGTTATGACTTTATCCATTAACCGGCACATTCGTTGCGCAGCATTGCATAGCCCAAAAGGCATGACGGTGAACTGATACAAAGGTCTTCCTGGCACTGTCAAGGCTGTCTTTTCCCTAGATGATTTCTCCAACGGGATTTGCCAAAAGGCGTCTTTGAGGTCCACGCTACTAATATAGTATGTGTCTTGAAGGCGGCCTAACATCCCTTCTATATGTGGTAGCGGATACGCATCTTTTTTTGTAAGAGAATTCACTTTTCGCGAGTCCAAACAGAGGCGATTTTTTTCTGGCTTCCGAATGAGCACCATGGGCGAACTCCATGAGCTCATACTTTCTTCTATCACCCCTAGAGAAAGCATGAGGTCCAGTTCACTGAACATAATTTGCTGGATAGCCGGTGAGACTGGGTAATGTCTCTGCTTAACTGGCTCAGCAGATCCCGTATCAATGATATGTGTTTCAAAGTGCGTTTTTCCCAGACCTAGTATGGCAGAAGATGGAAACTTGCTTACTACTTGTTTCAGCTTGAAATCTTCAGCAGGACTAAGTATCGAGTTCTGAGGCATCAACTTCAGTTCTCTACTGCTTATTGCCTCATCATCAAATATCTCGCTGATAGTATTAGGTGCAATGTTAAATTTTTGCCAAAAATCAATTCCTAGGTAAAGGGGTTGAGACAGTGATGGAATAAGGTAAAGATCAAAGGACTCACTTTGGCCATTAAAGAGTATGTGACAGTTTATTCGACCAACTATACTCTGTTGCATGCCATCTGCTGTGCGGACAAAGGAACAGAATTCCTTCGGGCATAAGTTAAGGAATTTCACCAGATCTAGGCAACCTTTTCCAGGACAGGAAACGCTGGCTCCACTGTCTAGCAGGCCTGTTACCGCATATCGAGACCTGGGCGTATGGTCTTCTATCAACGTGATCACTAAATATCGAATTGCTCAAAAGTTGTTTAAATGCCTTTCTCTTTCTGTAGCGAAGCCGGGTTTTAAAATGACTATAAGAGCTGTGCGGTTGTTTAAGCTCGTCTACCCTGAAAATCTTTGCTCGAATTTGATTATATAATCGTAGTCTCTCCTCATATGGTTTATTCCTAACATATGTGCTTGAGGTGTTATTTAGAGCCTTGATAACTATTGGGGTTGGTCGATTTGATTCAGGAGGTGCGGGAGTATCGTCGTCCATGCTCGTGTTCGTACAGGCGTCGAACGAGACTCCCCGATCTTCTTCTCGTTCGAATTCCTGTTTCCCAAATGCGGGTTGCAACGTACACAGGACAGCACTGTTACTCCGTCCATGCCACATCGGTAACAAAATAGATTATTTATTGGTGATTTGCAATCTGTGAAAATATGTCCCAGTCGTTTGCAATTGAAACAAACAATTGATCTGGATACTGAATAGCGTTTGGCCGACGAAGAGTCCGTTTTGTCTATGCTGGAGATAGACGGTTCGTTAGCGTCCATAGTGCCATAAGGATTATGATCAGCTACTCCTTCAAGCTCATGGACAGAGTGAAACGGCATTCCTCTGCTCTGTGGAGTAAAACGAGAATGTAGCATTCGTTCTGTGCGCTTGCACTCATCCTTGAAGTGCTCTAAGGAGTAAAACTTCATAGGGTAGATTAAATTGAGCAGGCGCGGACATACATTTGTTTTCAGGATTTGAATGATATCTTGTTGTCTCATGGGCTGTCGTAACTGGCTTTTCAGTTGCATAGTCGCGTTGAAATAATCTTCGAAGGTTTCACGAGGCAACTGTCGTCTTTCCATGATCTGTTTTATGATCTCGAAATCATTTTCGTGATTTCGGAACTGTTTAATAAGAGCTTTACTCAAGCTTGACCAATCTCCTCTGGGATTGCTACGCAGATACTGCCAGTACCATTCCTGGGCAGGACCAGACAAAAGGAGATGAAAATTCATTAAGACTTCGGTCCAAGAACAATTATAATTGGCTTTCCACATGTCTACCCTGAAAACAAAGTCTTCTACAGTCATTCCTTTTAGGGAACCATCGTACTTGAGTCCCCATCTATCGAGACGAAAGGCTGGTGATTCATGTGAGAGAAACGGCGGGTCGTTATTGCGTTGGTCTGGGCAGGCTCGGTTCATGTTAAAACTGTTATACGACGTAGCATCATCATGATGACTATTCTGAAATATCTTGTTTCGATTTTGCAGGCCACCATCGGGATTGCAAGAGGAGAAGTTAATCTGGTTGCCTTCCGCTGTACCAACACTTAAGAGAGGTTGGAGTGCTTTCTCAACATTTTCCTTTATTAAGGATGGAACTAGAGATCCCAACACGTCGTTGACAACTTGTTTGATGCGATCATCAAACTGGCTATCACTACGAACATTGGTAGAAACAAACTCATGTTGTGTAGAGGGGTCAGCTGTTGTGTTGCCGGCTGCACTTACAATTTTGGCATGCGCGACACTGAGGAAGTTAGATACATCTTGTTCATATGCGGTCTGTTTCGCAGCATTGTCGCCTGCATTGTCTAGCCGGGAATTGCTTAAAGGTGTTGCAGAGACAATAGGGTTAGCAACAGTGGTGATGGTGATCGTAGTGGGGGTGAGGGAATTTGTTGGGGTTATGCAACCGATCGGTAAGTGTAACCTGTTTGACGAAAGCTGAGGTGGAATGCTTTCGGAAGTAGGTGCGCGATCTGAATTCGAGGTCAATGAACACCTAGGGGGTGTGTGGGTTACAGGTTGGACGTAGCTTCTCAGCTGATTAGTGGGTGTGTCATCGTTTTGTTGCATGTGGTAATGGGATCGTGTCGTAATGTTTTTCGGCTTAGAATAAGCGCCGTTATTTTTATTAGCTTTCATTGTTAGTTTATCAAAAAAAAAAAAAAAACAACAAATTATTATAACAAAAATTCAAAATCAAAGAAAAAAAAATAATTGTTTGCTGTGACAGTAATTTTCATGTGAGTTGCCGAGACTTGTGGATGTGTGTGTGCGCTGGTGTAAATATGTACCTGTGTACAATCTACTCACTTATACGTTATGAATAAGAATGTTTATGTTATTGATAAGAAAAAGTGTAAGTGTAACAGTTTCATGTGGTCGGGAATGCAGGAAAGGATGGGAATGATGAACAGGAGATGTACATACAAGGTTTAAACTATGTCCGGACTGTTGAGCTTGTGTACTTGCATGTACCTACAGCTTCAACGACTCGGATACGTTGTAGCAAAGTTAACACACGTTCAATATGCTTAGACTGTTAGGCGTATTTCGCTAACGACTCAAGGCACCGAGGGTACGTGCTTATGTTAGAAAACGAGTTTTTTATTTATTTATTTATTTTTTTTTTTAAGGGGGTACCATGGAAACTCTAACCCCGATAGCTAGGACTCATGATACCTTACGCGATTCGCATAGGTGAAACTTCAACCTATAGAACAAAAGGATATGTTTACATAACCTATATGTATGGATGTCTAAGCCTCCGCTTTGGGCTTAGTAATATGCAGGGATCAAGATGGATAATGCTTAATGTAGATTGTGTGCTGGTGTTGTTGTATGTCCGGATGTAATGACAAGGAAGGGTCGTTAATCTCTGGTACGCTTCTGAACCATGTTTATGGTCCTAGGGACACCATCTCGGGCCCCACGTTGGGCGCCATTTGTCGCAGGTAAGTTATATTGCTGCCATTGAGGCAGCCCTCCCTGGAATTGTCGCTCGGCTCCGATTCCACAGCTATCTCTCCTCATCTATTCAGCTAGATAGCCCCTACCACGCATGCATAGCTACACGCACACACGCAACCACGTACGTCTGGCAATTCAAAAAAATGAAACTCACAAAATCATGGTGCTTTTATAGACATAAAGTTACGTTAATTTATTTATATTCGTAAATTTCTGTTACGGATACAGGATTCCAGTGTCTAATTACAGTTCTAAGTATAGTACATTACCGAATCTATTGTGTACACGATGGCGCATACATATATATATAATTCCTTCTCCTCTCTTTCTTTAGGTAATCTCAATATAAAGTAAATAAAAAGTGCCCCCTTTCCCCTTTTTTTTTTTTTTTTGTTTCTGAATGATAATAGGTGGAATGAGACGAAGGAGCGCGTGTATGAAGATTTGATTTATGACGTTAAATTGGATAATTAATAAAAAAAATCGACTGTAAGAATTCTCAAAGGTTGATAAAAAATGGTTTTGGAGTACTTACATTACATCCGCCCTTTGTGCACAAACGGTGATGCTGCTCCGTCTCTTGACCAGAATGATTTGGATATTTTTTTATATACATATATATCTATATCGCATTAGATACGTATGCGCACTGCGAACACTCACAATAAAAAAAAATTTTCCTCCCCCTTTGTTTATTTTTTTTTTTTAATTTTGGTTTTTGTTTTTTATTTTAATTTTTATTTTTTTTTGTTATTATGGGAGGGTTTAAAGCTACACAGGTCACGTCACTACAAATTTCTGTGACAGCAAAAAAAAACGACGCCCACGCCACTTTTGCCGTTATAACGCCACCACACCACTCTCGGTTTGCCGTTAGATGACCCTTGAGTCTTGGTTGCTGATCGGTGCACTCTCGCCTTCTGACGTTGCGAGTTGCAACCACGCCTGTTGTTGCCGTGGGTTGCAGACACGCCTTTTGTTACCGTGTGTTGCAAACACGTCTTTTGTTGCCGTGTGTTGCAGACACGCCTTTTGTTACCGTGTGTTGCAAGCACGTCTTATGTTGCCATGTGTTGCAAACACGTCTTATGTTGCCGTGTGTTGCAATCACGTCTCTTGCTGCCGTGTGTTGCAGCCACGCCTATGCTGCCGTGTAGCACTCACGCCTCCTGATGTCGAGTTTCTTATTCCTCTTGCTTCTACCCACTTATTCTTTCTCACCCTGGTTTTTTTTTTTTTTTTTATCTTTTTACAAAAAAACCGGGCTTGCGGACGATGACCAGGAGAAGAGAAGGAAGGCGAAGCAAAAGGAAATAAATACTGAAAGGAAAAAAAAAATGAGGCATCAGCACCTCGTGCCAATCTATTATCACCACAACTGATGTTTCACCACCGCACTTACCCTGTGTCTTCTCGCTTCAGTGATCGACTGCCAAATGCTAAGAGTTTTTCGGCACGCCTTGTTGGGGTATTTATACACCAATCAGCAGCCAGGATTTCGATCAGCTAGTGGCTAAGTTGTCGAAATCTACCACTTGGCGAAGTGCTGAGCTACTCGGGTACCTACTGTTGGGCGGTGTGTGGGATATTTAAAAAAATAATTTTTTGTTTCTTTTTTTTTTGTATAAGAGTTGGTTCCGACGATCATTGCATCAGGAAGCACGCCACAACTCTCAGGGGTGGTTGCCCTACATAGGACGAGAGCCGACCAAATTCCGCGTTTTGGCTATAGTCTGTAGTAATTCGTACGAGCACTTTTAATATTGCATACGCAGAGGTAGAGGGCACCGTGGCGCAGTGGGTAGTGTGTTGGCCTCTGACGCCGATGAGACGGGATCGAATCCCAACACAGCCATGTCATCAAACGTGTTTTCACGGTGTTTCTCCTCAGCGGGGTTCTGACAAAACCCCCTGTAGTAAAATTGTCATGAAAAGCTTCTCGAAATTCGCCGTTCGGAACCGGCAATAAACTGTAGGTCCCTTTCACCTATGGGAAAATTAAATCACACACAACATGGGTGATTGAGAGCAGCTCGGCTCTGGTCCTTCATGGGCTGTAACGCCAACATACATACATACATACATACGCAGAGGATGAATTTCTGTTGACCATATACTGTGAGTGTTATGCCTACAGCAGTACGTCTGGTCACTTTCCATTCACAACTGCGTACTTTTGTCCGTATAGGAATTATTTTTTCTTGGCTATGAAGCGAATTTGAACTATAGACTAATTTCGTTTAGTATGCCACTTATGTTTCCGATATACTCATGGTAATAATACATACATATGTATGTCTGCTGTGCGTCGTCAAATCGATGCAATGGAAATGGTTAATCTAAATCTTTAAAAGTTGGCGACGATCAGACTTTTGTGAAAATTGAAAAAAACAAACCGAATTGCTGCTCATGAAGTTCGATCAAGGTGTAGTTTGATGACCTTGTTATAGGTTCCAGAAGTTTTGAGGAACACCTTGATCACCTGCAACAGGTTTCCGAACTTCATTTTTCAACTTAGATGGTTGAATAAATTCAGGATTTTTGAAGTACAATAAAACGTTCGCACAGATGACTGCTGTGGAATACGGTGCTTTCGCCAAAAACAGAAAATTATATGTGTACATATACAAATCTAAATGGGAACAATTAATCCCCAAACTTACTGTAGTTTGTCGAAAAACA
The DNA here is from genome assembly GCA_951905685.1 of Eumerus sabulonum. Taxonomy (NCBI): domain Eukaryota; kingdom Metazoa; phylum Arthropoda; class Insecta; order Diptera; family Syrphidae; genus Eumerus; species Eumerus sabulonum. The sequence continues at coordinate 94,969,996 of OX645061.1, read as the reverse complement.
AAATCAGGTATTTTGTATATTGATTCCTATTCGTTTCAATTTCAGTTCATAGAGGGTCTTTATTTTTTCCCAAAAACGGCATCTTTCGTTTATCGTTATAAAAGAAATAACGGTACTTTGAAAAAAATCTATTTTTTGACGACAGATCCCAATGAAACTGGTCGCTCGCATAAATATCTAAATGTTTTCGTAAGTCGGTGGATACATTTTTTTTCCAAATGCATTTCATGGAGGTTTTTGTTCATTTCGAAGATTGTTTTTATTGAGTTCTTTTTTATTCGACAGACAATCATTCTTTGGAGGAAAGGCAAATCTGTACCCACATTTTACCGCACTTATCCAACATTTTTATAACATTGTACGCTTTTCAAAGCTAATCGTGTCACTATTTTCAAAACACGATTAAAAAACGGTTCGTAACAACGAAGAACTAAATTGGTTAACACACCCGTACAATGGACTGTATTGTTCATATTTGTACTTCGAACTGTATTCTTCCATCAAGCATTTATCAGACACTTGATATTGACACGCTATCCACTCCGTTTAGAGGTCAAGATCAGATAAAAACTACTAATTTTCTTTTATTATCTTTATTAACTTCCCAGTGGGAAGTTATAGTAAAGGAGCCGATTTTACAAATTCCAAATTTTGACATACATATATCTCCACGTTTCAAGGTCACCAAAATCTAAATCCAAGGTTTTTAAAGAGACGTCTGTGTGTGTTTGTACCTATGTGCGTATGTGCGTACGGTCTTGACGATATTGACATGGAACCGGGTTAAAACAGTGTAAGTAAGTCAATTAAAACATACTTCTTTCATATTATTTATTTTTTTAAAAAGTATAAACAAGCAGCCCGGCGACAAGTTTCATTGAAATATCCATAATTGATGCCATAAGCCGCACAGCTTAACTCAAGAAGAAAATTATGTATCAACCATGTCATACTTTAGCTTACTGTGATCGACAAATTTTTCTGCGCACTTTTTTTCCGAGTTGAAAATCATTGCGAATCAAATGTACATACTTATGTACATATATTGGCGTTACAGTCCATGAAGGACCAAAGCCGAGCTTCTCTCAACCACACATGTTGTGTGTGATTTTATTTTCCCATAGGTGGAAGAGACCTACAGTTTATTGCCGGTTCGGAACGGCAAAATTACAGTGGGTTTTTTCAGTACCCCGCTGAGGAGAAGTACCATGAACAACACGTTCGATGACATGGCTGTTGTTGGGATTCGATCTCATGTCATCAGCGTCAGAGGCCAACGCACTACCCACTCCGCCACGGCGCTCTCGAATCAAATGCTCATATTTATTATAGTAGGGGAGCCCGGGATGCTACATTTACAGTTAATAGAGCGTCATGGGGACCTATTGGATTGTGAAGATTAGGTTCTCAAACGAAAAATGCTATGTTAAGTTTTCCATTTTAGTGGGCAAAAGAGCGTGTAAAAATTTTTAAAAATGTAAAACAGCCACATGGGAATACTCGGGCGCGTCAGATATTACTTTATATTATATTATATTATACTTGCTTCGTCTTTCTGATAACCGATAGATATTAATCTGACGATTAGATAGTGGTGGGTCGCCGAGAAGAGCGGTAAAAAAGCAAAACAAAAAAAAAGATATTCGAGCGTGTCAAATATTGAAAAGAGACGTTTAGTGAACTAAACACAGTGTTCGATTTAAATAACTGACGATTTGGACGTGGCCTATACGCATGACTGATTTTTGAAAATGTTAAAAAAAATCGTTAACTTGAAATACTCGAGCGCGTCAGATTTTTCTACTGTGGGTTTACTCGATGTCAGAGTCCCCTTAAATGCTAATCTGACAATTATGTAAAGGAGTATTGTTAATCTGACAATTTAAAAAACGTTGAATGTGAGACACTGGGAAAGAGTGAGAAGGAACGAGAGGCGTGGAGTGGGGAATACATAGATATCAGCATCTGTACGCTCATGCTTTATCGATGGTTTTAGCTATATCGCCCCATGAAAACCGTCAGATTATATGTTTTTCGTAATCCTGATAGAATTCCCTTCAAAATAAAAAAAATATGTATCGCGCTCGAATATTTCGAGGTGACGTGTTTTTTTTACAACTTTGCGACTCCCCCCATGTCCTTATACCACGCTCAAATTGTCAGATTATTGAAATATACACTTTTCAGGACGTATTTAACTTACCTGTTCTTAATCTGACGCGCTCGAGTTTTTCCAAGGACCGTTTTTTTTTACTAACCTGACGGGCTGCCCTCAACGCACTCCCCTATATTAAGGGTTCATATTTGGTAGGGGTACATTACAGGGTGCAAGCTTTCTCCCCATATGATTTTCTGACGCGCTCGGGTAATGCGCAATATCCCCGCTTGGGCTCCCCTACTATTACGCGTGGATGAATGGTGGGATCGCATGGCACTCAATGGGTCGATAGAGTGGAAAATAAATCGGAATTCATATTCATTCAAACAAAATAGAACTGATGAATGTTTAATTTCACGTCGAAAGTAAATCAGTGGACTCTAATTTGTTTACGATGTTTTTAGATACCTAAGTACGTATTTACATGAATGTTATTTGAATATTTCTCTCTAGTGAGGAACACAAAGTATAAAATTCATTTGGTTGTGGCCCTCTTCATGCAGCAGCTTAATCGATTTCCAATGTTGTTGTTCTAGTGTGCAAATGGTAGCATAATTGGTTACAGAGTTGAGTTGAGGTGCTTAAAAAATAATTTGATTTGTTTCTTCTTAATAAAACTTCAGTAAAACTGTAAAGCATTTACTCAAGTATCACACTTTTTGGCCGCAGTGATCAGGCGACTCTGTCCCATCCCCTTATCCTATGACACGTTTGCTAGCCTCTGCATAGTCCATGCTTTAATCAGTCTCAAATCGTGCACGCATATGCGAATATGGGTTACAGAATATTTAATACAATTAAGCAAATTCAATCTCTTTCACTTATTACTGCTTTATTTAATATTACGAGTATGCGTAAGAGGTTCAAGCCGAACTTAATGACATACATATCCCAACCTGTCAGGCACGTAACACTTTCTTGAAAGAAGTATTGTCAGTCAGATATTAAACGCTCTATATTAATTATATACTCACTTCCTGCCTTCGCTTGAAGCGAGCATTCTTAATTGATATCACAGCGCATTTCACACTATTAAAAGGAATAACAAATTTGCACAAGCCCTATCGAAAAAGTAAGCAAATATATCGGCGAGTCCTTGATAAATTCCGCTCCAAAAAGGCGCATTAAAGCGTTTAAATTGAAAGCGAATATTCCATGTGAAACCCGACACATGTATCACTGCATCAGCTATGAGCACTTTCAATGTCAATGTCAATCCCTGTACATTGGCAGACACCCACTCATACAGTGATACTTGACCAAATTACCTGCAATTGTCAGTTCACAGTTCTGTGTTTGGATAAAAACAAATTGATGTTTTTGCTTGTAAGTGTGTTGCTGTTTGAATATGGTCAACATTTTAGAATTGGGCTGGAGGTCGTGGTGCAACGTATTTGGAACTTAAATCTAATGTTGGGTTAGACAGGGATGTTGTGGTACAGTACCACCTGTAGAAAATGTTAGGGAGTAGAGAAATGCATACGTAGATAAAGTAGGGTGGTAGTAGTACACACCTAAGTCAAGCACACACCTAAGTCGGAAGAGGCACTGAGATTCAAAGAAAAGCCAAGCGACTCAATCGCCGCCCGAGCCGTGTAAATGGTAGCTGCATCCTTTGAAATCGACAATGCTCGAGCTGTAATTGAACATCTGGTGGCAACAAAAAATATCTTAACATCTGCCTGCAACGTCCACCAGTTATAAGAAGACGCCGTTGCCATCCTTAAAAAGTAAAGGCCAAATTCTTTTTAACTGCAAATGTCACACCAAAGCATGTTATGGTTTAGAGGATTTACATCCATACCGCAAAAGGAGATAAGATTCGAAGCTCATTCTGGTTTTGAATACGAAATCATTTATGTTAATCTCCCCCGAAGATTAGCAGGCAGCAGTTGTTAAACGATTTACGCTTTACGAGAACACATCTTAGACGGCTGAACTACACGGAGGTGAATATTTCTTGCTATACCAATGGTAGGTACTGGTTTCACGAGAGGCAACCGTTTTTTGTTAATTAAGCTAATAAATTAGTAATGCATAACTGATGTGAAAAACAGGCAATCTTCTTTACACCAATATACTGATGTCAACGAAACCGGAGAGAATATTTGGAAGTTGGGCTGTTCTACACAATACGACTCCGTTGGGTTATTGTACTTAATTGTCAAAACTGAAGTCGACGCTACACAAGCAAATATTCTACTCTTTACCCTACACTGCAAAAGATTAAGCGTGTGTTAAAAGACAAGTTTGTGAAATACTTTTATACAACGTATTAACGAAATCTGCTCGTGCGCGGAAAAGAAGGAAGGAGCATGCGCTTTTAGGAAGGAAAAGAAAGACCACGGGAAGCGCACTATTGAGGAGATTGAGAAATGTTTTCGCAGGTACGACGTTCGAAAGTGCTACCAAGGGTAAAACTAACATGCCAAGGTTAAAAAGCCAGAGCGGAAGCTTGCAGGGATGAACACAGGCACCTCGTAATTGCTGAGAATATGGAAAGATAATTTTTTCGGACTGCATAACGACGACGATGGTCAAGATACCGCTGTCAAGCAGAACGTACCATTCACACTGGACGTAGATGAGAGAGAATTCCGTCCACCCGACTTAGACGAGGTTAAGGTAGCGATATCAAAACTGAAATCTGCTAAAGCTGCTGGCGCAGATGACCGGCCTACTGAGCTATTTAAAGCAGCTGGAGATGAGTTGGTTGGGAGCATGCACCAGCTCATCTGTAAGCTTTGGTCAGAAGTAAGCATGCTCGATTAATGGAATCCGAGCATCTTCTGCCCGGTCCATAAAAAAGGGAACAAGTCTCCTTAACATCGCGTAGAACATATTCTCTGCCGTGCTGTGTGAATACATGGAACCCTTCGTGGACAATTTGGTAGGCTCTTTTTCGTCGATTTTAAAGCCGCATATGACAGCGTGTATAGGAGAATGTTCGCTACTCAATTAAAGTCAATTAAGGAGTTAACCGAAACCTTGGATGTGAAGAAAGGATTTAGACAGGGCGCTGCATTGTCATGTGATTTTCCAACATCATGATTGAAGACATGGTGCAGGATTCGCTGGCCAATACAAGAGGCACGATATACTTCAAGTCTGCACAATTGTTCGCATACTCTGATGACATGACGTCATTTGGAGAAAACAGCGAGACATCAATGAAACTTTTGTCAGCTTTAAAGGAGAAAACGGCTAAAGTGGGTCTGAAGGTAAAGGAGAACAAAACCAAATATATTCTCTCCGACATCTTGGGCAGAATATCACTATTGACAGCTATAACTTTGATGTAGTCAAGGATTTTGTCTACCTTATCTCACTGGTGACAAGTGGCAATGACACCAGCGCTGAGATTAGGCGCAAAATAACGATTGCCAGCCGCTGTTTTTTCGGGTTCAAGATGCAGGTGAGTAGTAGAGCCCTCTCTCGGAAAACTAAAGTGACCCTCAATAAAACCTTAAACATTCCGCTCATCCTCTACGGCGCAGAGCTTGGACCGTATTAAATATGAATGAAGGGGCCTTGGTTGTTTCGAGAGGGAAATTCTGCGTACAATCTTCGTTCTCGTTTATGTTGACGGAGAGTGGAGAAGGAGATGCAACCAAGAACTGTACGGGCTATACAGCGATATCGGCCTAGTACGAGGTCTACGAATCCAACGTCTCAGATGGCTAGGCCATATAGAGCGAATGGACAGCATAAATCCCGCCCGAAGGGTCTTCGACTCCAACACGGACGGCCGACACTGAAAACAACTAGCAAAAGGTCGTGCTAGCTGGAAAGGCTTGTTGGTTGTGACCTGGGTTTACCCGGAACTGTAGCGCCACCTAAGTTAATAAGTATAAAAAAAAAACTGGATTACAATATAAGAACTAATATTTCTGCTCTAAATGGTTTTGGTGCTTGATGAATACGATTCCTTTGATTTGCCTCTTTTGTATTATTTGTATTATTTTCCACATAGTTTCATTTATGTTCCAATGCTATAGATATAACCTGTCATCGTCGCGAATGTTAAACGTAAATTGGGGACAAACGAAAATAGAAACAAGGCCCTATTTGCTCTTAGTTGCTGTAAGATTCGCTTCTGCGACTTCTGCTTAAACGCTTGCGAACCCTTCATTGACGTCTCGCTTTGTCAGTCCAATAACGTCAATGTCATCTGCGTTGGCAAGCAATTGTGTAGATTTGAAGTAGATCGTACCTCTTGTATTAGCCGCAGAGTCTCGCACGATCGTTTCAAATATAATGTTAAAGAAATCACATAACCTAATCTAAAACCTTTTTCAACATCGAAGGGATCGGCTAGTTCACCTCCGACCTTAATGGAGCAGCGAGAATTCTCCATAGTCATCCTGCATAGTCTGACGAGTTTGGCAGGAATGTTAAAACATGACATGGCTCTGTAAAGCTCGTGTGTATAAACACTGTCATATGCGGCTTTAAAGTCGACAAGATCTTCTCTAAGATCTGCCGACTCCATTGCTGTTCTATGGTTTATGCAGATTGCATCGGGACTTGGGAGGGCCTGAGGGAGACTTGATCGGCGAAGGTCCTGGCGATCTCTTGCGATTGCAGCTTTCCGACGTTGAATTTTTGTGTTCTTACTCGAATTCGTTGAACCCGAGAAATTCGCATCCGTACCTTGGCTGCAACAAGGTAATGATCCGAGTCGATGTTGGCTCCTCGAAAGGTTCGGACATCTATGAAGCTGGAGGATTGTTGGCCGTCGATCGCATTGTGATCAATTTAATTGGTCGTCGATTTATCGATGGACCGCTAGGTCCCCTTATGGATGTTGAGGTGTGGGAATCGTGTACTTCCTACTACGAGATTATGTCCCGACATAAACTATAACTCCTTCAAAGATAGTTTCCTTACCCAGATTCGCATTGAAATTCCTAGACTGATGTTGGTATCATAGCTGGGACATTGGGCATATGTTCTCTGTAGCGGTTTCCGTAGTAGATCTCACAGTTTCCATCCTCTTTTTGCCTGGCCCATCCCATCGCACTTCTTTGGAGCGCGGTAATGTCTGTGTTATATCAGTCTAATGAGTTGACCAGTTGTCCAGCCGCGCCTGGTCTGTTGAGGAACCTAACGTTCTAGGTGCAGATCCGGCGTACGTTTCCTTTAAGACATTTGCGGGAGTCGTCAGCGTTGCGCAGCTCCCAACTTGGAGGACCAGGTTCTTACTTACCGAAAAAATATAGGGCCGGCTGTGCCGTTCCATATCAGCCTGAGCTCCAAATATGTTGTGGTACCCCGAGATAAGGTGTTCACCAGGTAGTTCTCTAAAAGAGTCGCGGGGGTAATGCACGCACGCGAGATCTTCAGGCCACTCGATCCTCCGCTATCGGCTCTTACTCATCAGGCGCTATGCCCAAGCGCACCCAGCTGAGTTTTTGAACTCGGTCCAACCACCTCGTTCCTAATGGTATTGCATTCAAGGCACGTTTCGGAAGTCGTGATGATGGAAACATTCGTCTCACGTGACCAATCCATCGCAGCATAGCCCCATACGTTCGGAAAAGCCCCTGCTCAACATTGAGCACCCCGCCCACTGCCGTGTTTCTCACCCTATCCCGGCACGAAGCGATCCCATTTCGGCAGCTTGTATTCGCGATCTTATTCTTTCGGTTAATACCCAAATTTCATGACCATAGGTGAGAGTTGGTAAAAATACTGAGTTAAAAACCGCTAACATGGCTTTCACACCAAGCTCAATCCTCTAGATTACAGATCTTCCAAGCTGTTTTAAAATTGCCCCAGCTTGGCCAATCATGCAGGAAAGCTCAGTATTACTCCTCCCTTCACTCGTGAAGAAGACCCCGACATACTTAAACTTCCCTACTTGCTTCAATGGGGCTCCACTAACATGTAGGGTGCATTGAACAGGCGTTCTGGAAATAATCATAACATATCCTTGGATTTGTCCACGTTAACCCTCATTCCAGCATCAGCACATACGGCCACAAACCTGGGAGAATGTGAGGAACTAAGTCATCTGCAAAAAAAGGACGGCTAACCCTCAACTCTCCCAATGTGAAACACTCCTCGCCACGACTGCGCTGTCTATATACATATATTATGAAAAGGAGAGGTGACATCAATCTAGAAAGCAGCTGTATATCGCTGCAAAAAGCTAGTCAGTTGTATTTCTGCCGTGACAAAAATCGCATTGTTCATCCCTTATCCTGGATTCGACCATAGCTCTAGAAAGCGCCTTCAAAACCTTACCGTAGACTTTACCAGGGACACTTAAAAGAGAGACAATCACCCCGGTCTGGCAATCGCTAGGTGTCTCACCACATTCCCTGGCCACCTTAATGACACGATAGAGCCATACTACTCCCTCTTTACCCATTGCCTTAAGCATTTCTGGCCGAACTTCGTCCACACCGGCGGATTTACCAATTTTAAGCGATTCAATCGCTATAATGACTTCCTCAACCGTTGGACTATTCTCCGCCCCACTCAAGACTATAGGCCTGTTCCTGTCAGCGCCCTTTTCTGCCTTTTTTGCAGATCTATGACCGCTTTCCAACTTCTCGCCGAACTCCTTCCAAGACTGCTCTTTATCTACTCGCACAGCCAATTTGCAAGACTTTCGCGCCACCGTGTACCGGTCACGGGAAGCAGAGCCTCCCAAGAGAATCCAGTCCCTGTAGGCCTTCTTCTTCTCTCTGATCGCTTCTTGAACTCCAGGTGTTTTAAACCTCGCAGTTCTTTTCTCACCAACAGCCGCCATACCAAGCAGCTTCTCTCCACAAACATCACGTGCAGAGGCAATGACAGCTCACTGCTCTGTAGTTTCTCCCACCGTATAAGTCTAACCATTTTTGGTTTCCGCCTTGGCAGCCGAGGTACTCTCTCAGTAAGAAACAACTTATACAACACCAGCTAATGATCAGTTGACAGTTCAGCCCCTCTCACCACACATTCCGTTCCTCACAATCACACTCCCCCATGTCGTTACATCCACAAATACATGGGCGTTGAAGTCACCCATCAGGATATAGGAATCCATCTATCAAGGGCTGCATCAATTTCATCCAGGAAAGTCGCATACTCTGACTCTAGATTCGGTGCATACACCTGCACCAGAGCCAAAGTTGATCTTTCAAACCCGAGTTTAAAAATCGCGACTCTTGCTCCTAATGGTATCCATTCTAATACCCTGCTTGCCAGCCTGGGACTTATAAGTATCCCCACTCCCGCCTATGCTGACATATTAGGTGCAACTCCCAATGGGGCTGCCGAGCGGGACAGACTGGATATAGACGCTCCCATACTGCCACTATTTAGGCCTGGCTCCGAATGGGACCCTGGCACAGGGTAGACAGTTTCCGAGACAGGTCTCCTTCTTGTCATCCAGGGAGTTTACCGCTTCGTTAGCCAGATGTGTCCTGACGATTCTGTTATACATATATATTTTAGGTCGAACTTTGCTAATTTCATAGATATAAGCTTTTGAATTTCCCATACAAAATACGGATTCGGCTTGTTTTAGTTCAATCATAGCTTTGCCTGGAACTATGCAACACGTTTTAAATCATATAATTTTTTACGTAAAGATTTTGTAACAGTATGCGGTTGTCAATGATTTAGATTATGCATGCATAAACCAATTTTTTTTTACTTCCGTGCAGGTTCAACCTGAATGGAGTGCAATGGTTTGGGTCGTAGATATACGTTCACTAATCTCCAGGAGCGGTTGTCCAAGGTGGGACGAGAGGAACCGACCGAATTTTTACGTTGGTTGAAACTCTCAGCTACTGTTCTATGCACTTATGGTGTTGTATTAGAATTGGACACATAGAGTATGAATTTAAAGTGACCATATACTGTGAGCGTTATGCCTTGATCAGCGTGTTAGATCACTTTTCAATTATAGCAGCCGTGTTTCATATTTTTTTTTAACTAAGGACTTTCCGCTCGACGGTCGGTGTTATTTATCACTGAACCACGGCCACCACAAATCTGTATACAAAAAAAAATGGATTGCCTTTTTTTTAGTTATTGCAGTTTAGTTTTAACAAGAAACGGCTGGACTAATTTTACTAGAAACTAAATCAGCTCTGAGTTCTAAATTGCGCGTCGAATGAAACGAGTCCCATGTCAATATCGTCTTTCAACCTCCCTTCTTCGGGCGCCTCATCGTGGCGGGAGGCTTAAGAGGTCGTAGACCTCGAACTAAGACTCGAAGACCCAAAAATGAATGGACAACCCAAAGGAATTGTGTACTCCAGGTGGTACTCGCAGCAGCGGAAATCCACCCGCAACCTCTTTGATCGCGGCCGGGGCAAGGACTCTGGAGGCCCCAACATTCATTTTTAACCCTACGGCAGCCCGGAACGACATCGGCCCCTGCGGCTCACTGTCTGACCACCTGGTCCGACTGAGCATGAGCGGTGCATCCAGCGGAGGCGACGCCAATGATGGCGCGGCACGGGAAACCGCAAAGGCGGAACGCGCCCCTGAATTGGGACGTACTGCTGAATGCACTGCTAAGTGCCCAAAAAGTAGAGGTACTTTTACCGTGCCCGAAAATTGTGCAATGAGGCTGACAAAGCCGAAGGCACAATGGTCGAGGCTAAACCTCTGGGGGAACCAGTTAAGAGAGTTAGGTCGACGGAGGTATCTCGTGCCGATATTGATCCGACCCTCCTTCCTGAGCTCCACCCCTCTCTCGAAGGTGCGCAGCGCGGAAAGCGTCGGCGATTGGGAAGGGCTGCTGAAGGAGGCATAAGCATGTCTGCACTTCCGGCATGCGCATCCAACTCTCTTCCTCTTTCTGGGAAGGTTCAACTACCCAGTAAGAGCGTGATCAGTTCCCGTAATGACGGAGCCGGAAGCTGTCAAGTTTCTGCTATGGCCGGCGTTGCCGCCGAAAAAGGTGGCGGGGCTGACAGGCAGACTCCGAACGCAGAAGGCGAAGTCGTTACGGGTCCTAGCAATCCTCGAACTGGTAAGACTGTCCCGAACCGTCGTCCGAAGGGAGCAGGTGCTATAACCGAAAAAGGTAAAGGCTCCCGCAAACGGAAGACCGCCGCTGGGGATAGCCTCGCTAGGGAGAGAGTGTGCGATGCCTCCTACTCCGGTGGGGCGGTGGGAAATCGGAGTCCAATGGCAGATGTGGCAACCCAGAAGGATCAAAGCATAGGCCAGAAGGCGAAGATAGCCAAAAACCACTCCTCGGAGGCGGGCACATCACACAACAAAACCCCTTCCTCCCAGAAGGAGATCCAAATGACCGTATGGAGTCGAGAGAAACAGCTCTCGACAGAGGCGGCCATCTCCTCTGAAAAGGACAGGATAGCTTTTATCCAGATCAATCTACAGCATTGCAAGGCCCCTACTGCTCTTTTAAGTAGTAGAATTGCATGTAGTAGAACAAATCATCACATTGTATCCATTCAGGAACCGTGGGTGTGGAATAAACGCCCATGGGGCCTTGGTGGTATACGTGATGCTACGATTCTTTATGATGAGCGATCCAAAAGGCCTAGGGTCGGCCTCATCATATCGAATTCACCATCGGCAACCAAACTTGGGCACTTTTGTGGACAAGATCTGGTGGCTACTCAAGTAAGCTACAAAACGCACGGAGCAATAGAACACTTCGTCGTTGCGTCTGCCTACTTTCCCTACGATTCGTTACTACCACCTCCACCACCGAAGGAAGTCTCTGAACTCGTAGAGTACTGTGAAGCCAAAAAGATTGGTCTCATCTTATGTTGCGATGCTAATGCTCAAAACACTGCTTGGGGCAGCAGAAAGTGTAACACAAGAGGGGACTGTCTGTTAGACTTCATTCTCTCGTCTGACCTTACCATCAACAATGTTGGCTCTCAAGCAACGTTTGTTACGAAAAGACGACAGGAGGTGATTGACCTGACCCTATACAACAGATATGTGAAGGACATCACTAACTGGCAAGTCTTGCCTGATGCTACGCTGTCGGACCATAAATATATCGAATCCCGATTGGGTTGTGGGATCTCTTCCTTGCAACCTAGACGGAATCCGAGAAGGACGGACTGGGTACGGTTTAGAGAGGAGCTTGAGAAACCCACTCAGGCCCTACCTAAACTTAGAACGAAACAATTGGTAGAGAACGCTGTTCATAACCTGAATAGCGTCATCACCAGTTGTTTTGAACTCGCATGTCTTGTCAGCAAACCTCCCTGCAGGAAATCGGTCCCCTGGTGGAATGCCGAGCTCCAAAGTCTTCGCAGGGAAGCCAGAATTCTTCTGAATTCTTCTTCTTCCTTCTTTAATGGCGTTACAGCCCATGAAGGACCAGAGCCAAGCTTCTCTCAAACACCCATGTTGTGTGTGATTTATTTTTCACATAGGTGAAAGGAACCTACAGTTTAATGCCGATTCCGAACGGCGTGAGTCGAGAAGCTTTTTCACGGCAAGTATACTACGGGGGGTTTTTCCAGTACCCCGCTGAGGAGGAACGCCGCGAAATAAATATCTGATGGCGTCGGTGTTATCGGGATCCAACACACTAACCACTGGGCCACGGCGTCCTCAGAATTCTTCTTAATAGATCGCTCAAATCGAATCGGGAAGATGACTAGAACAAGTATCGGTCGAAGCAGAAAGAATATAAGAATCTTATTCGTAAATCGAAGAACGATTCTTATAGGACCTTCTTCGAAGATATCAAGTCTCTCAGTGCGACAAGCAAGTTGGTTAAAGTCCTCAAACGGGGTAAACTGACAAAGCTAGATGGACTTAGAAAATCTGATTGTACCTTTACTGTATCTAAAGCGGAAACTCTTAGTTTACTGTTTGGGACTCATTTCCCGGGGAATCAGATCGACATCGGTTCGTTGCACACTCCTTCAAGGGACACTGCAACTGAAACCATGAAAACAACTCGGCGTAGCTTATATGCGTATATTGCGTCGCGCGTGGTTACGACTGAAGCTATTGAATTTGCTGTGGCATCGTTCGATGGCTTCAAATCGCCCGGCACCGACGGGATATATCCTGTTACGCTGCTTCCTACTCTGAAAAGAATTTTCACTGCTAGTCTAGCACTTGCTCACATATTCATTCCTTGGCGCACAGTGAAAGTGGTCTTCATTCCCAAGATAGGAAAAGAGGACTACTCACTTGCCAAGAGCTTCAGACCAATTAGTCTAACATCCTTCCTGCTGACAAGCATGGAGAGACTGGTAGAGTTGCATGTGCGAAAAGTTGCCCTTCGAATGCACCCTCTTTCGGAGATGCAACATGCTTACCAGCGCGGAAAATCTTGCGAGACTGCGCTTCAGAACCTAGTTGGGCGAATTGAATGCGCGCTCGAAAGGAAAGAGTACGCGCTGGGCATTTTCATCGACATTGAGGGAGCTTTTGATAACGCAACTTTTGACAGCATGTGTAACGCTGCCAGACATCATGGCGTAGATAAAGCACTGGTCCTTTGGATCAAAGCAGTGCTCATGCACAGGACATTGACCGCTGATGCAGGCCTCGACCAGTGTGTCAAATCTGGCGTAAACAGGGGCTGTCCCCGCTGTTATGGTGCATGGTGGTCGATTCCCTGCTTGATGCTCTCAATGCCTCTGGGATCTATGCCCAGGCCTATGCGGATGATGTCCCCATTCTTTCTGTCGGCTCATGTTTGGCGACTGTCCGTCGCAGAGCACAGGCGGCGCTAAATGTGATCGATGATTGGTGTACCAGAAATGGGCTGTCAGTCAATCCTCTTAAGACCGATGTCGTTCTCTTTACGAGAAGGAGGAAAAATACTGACATGACTCAACTGGTACTAAAAGGCACTTCCATCCCGATATCCAAGGAGGCTAAGTATCTAGGAGTCATCTTAGATAGTAAGCTTCTCTGGTCAAAACATGTTGAGTCAAAAACCACCAAAGCGCTGTCAGCTTTCTGGCAATGCAAAGGAGCTTTTGGCAAAACATGGGGCTTATCGCCGGCAATGGTCCTTTGGATCTACACGGCAATGATAAGACCTATAATCTCATATGCATCGGTTGTCTGGTGGAACAGACTAAAACGCAAACACGTCCTAGCCTCTTTCACCAAAGTCCAGAGAACGGTTTGTCTCAGCTGCACGGGGGCTTTCCCCAGCACGCCGGGCGCTGCTCTAGATGTTATGATGAACCTTCCACCTCTTGATATATTTATCAGAGGGTGTGCTCTGAAAGCCGTGTCTCGTCTGAAGAGAAACTGCTTTTGGTAAAACTCGCATAGGAATAACGACCCCTGCGACCCCTCTCTCATGGACACGCCTTCTGGCGCGTTGAAGCCCGTTATCCTTTTGCGTCGTAATTTCACAGTCGAGTTTTCAGGATTGGCTATGGCTGGATACTGAACCTGGAAAAGAAAGTCTTCGCATTTTCACGGATGGCTCCAAGTCTGGGCAGGGGTCCGGTGCTGGAGTCTTCTTTGAGCGCGAAAACATCCGACTGCACTTCTCGTTAGGAAAGTATGCGTCTGTCTTCCAACCAGAGATATACGCAATCCTAATGGCCATGCACTATGTTGTGAACCCAGGTGGAAGGGGGAGCTTAACTAGCTCCAAATTAGTGCTTGAACTCAAGTCCTTCTTGAACAGAGTCGGCAGACTAAATTCATTAAGGCTTGTATGGGTTCCAGGCCACTCTGGGATCCCAGGAAATGAGATCTCTGATGAACTCGCAAGAATGGGTTCAGCGGAGAGCTTCTCAGGACCTGAACCCGCTCTAGATCTACCTGCGTCCACGGTAAATTCTACATTAACAACTGTGTATTTAATACACACAACCGTAGATGGAGGTATTGTTCGGGTTGCAGGATGAGTAAGCGCGTATGCCCTGATGTCTGCAAAAAATCTGCAGCATTTCTCGCATTCCTCCTGTCTTTAAGGAGAATCGACTGCAGAAGGCTTGTGGGAGTTATCACAGGCCATTTCACTTTTGCGAAGCATCTCTACGTGCTCGGCATCAGTGAGACGCCTACCTGTACTGCTTGTGGCGCAGAGGAGGATGATACTGCAGAGCATTTCCTCTGTGATTGTCTCGCCTTTGCTCGCATACGGTGGCGGACCCTTGGAGCCGACGTGGTGTGTGCGGAATCCCTTAGCTCTACTGAAGCTCCTTCAAATTTTTCTCCGGAGAACGGAGAAAATACAGTAATGTAAGGTGTCTGTCTGGAGTACAATGGACCAGTGAATGCGTCTGAGTGCTCCAGCGGCTAGCAGAAGCTTTCAACAAAAACATACACACATACACACATACGCACATAAGCACATACGCACATATGTAGGTACATACGCATACACAGACATCTCTATAAAACCTTGAATTTGGATTCTGGTGCCCTTGAAACGTGGAAATATGTCAAAATTTGGATTTCGCAAAATCGGCCCCATTACCATAACTTCCCACTGTGAAGTTAGAAATCAAGCCCAGTAGTCCAGAATGCCGTTAAGTTACATTGAATAACTACACCAGTTGTTTCATGTACACATAAAACAATAAACCAATTCCACTGGCGGCTTTAAGAGTCGGGATCCATTATTGGGAAAATTTGGTCCGGTCTAGGATTTCTAAAGCCGCTATGTTCCGCATTAGAATTGGCTCTTATTGATACCTGAGTGAGGTGTTTAATGATGTATCCTCTCCGTTCAGTTTGAAACGATTTTTCCCAAGTTTTCCCCTTTTCATGGTTACCTCATTCATATGTGGACTGTATCCCTCAATGCAGAAGTTATCAAAGATAGCAGCTGATTTTGTGTAATATTTTAGGTGAAAAAACTGAGAACAGCGCATTTTAATCTAAAAAAAAAACGGCCAAGTGCGAGTCGGACTCGCGCAGGGAGGGTTCCGTACCATCTGTATATATAAATATAAAAGAGACTATGTATGTTACCTCATCAGTCATCACATTAAATCACATTTTTTGTATGATGACAGATCTTGGTTGCAGGCAGGTTATCGGCATATTACTCTGATAATCAAAAATCTTCATGATGAGATATAGTTGATCATCAAAGTGTCCATTGAATTCAAATCAATTATCTTACTTGACAGCAACGATGTGAAAAGGTGAATAACAATAATGGGAAATATGGGAAAAGGGTTTGCAGCTAGGAATAATTCATCAAAGACACAAAAGAGACTTTAAAGCTGGGAAGTTTGCTACTGGTTGTGGGATATTGTCGACTAACCTTAGTTAAGTATGTGACTAAGGGGATTTTTTGGATGAAAACCATGTCTGTTGTATGGGAGCCCCCCTTAAATATTCATTTTGTTCTGTTTGTTCTGTCGTGGTAGCGGAAATACATCATCTGTGAAAATTTCAACTGTCTAACTATCACGGTTCGTGAGACAGACGGACGGACAGCGAAATCTTAGTAATAGGGTCCCGTTTTACCTTTGGGTACGGAACCCTAAAAATTACGTGGTAACTCCCTCTTGGTTCCATCCTGTTTATTGCAAGGGCAAATTAATATTTCTATTCCCAAATACTGAATACCTGGGGGGTACCATTGGGTAGAGATATATTAAGTGAATGTTGTTTTCTTTTCCTTGTTTTCTATTTTGTTTGCGTTGTAGTATGAAAAGTTAGAAAATGGGGAGCAGCATTTATTGTACTACTTTGCGGCTTAATTCTAGGATACAAATTAGCAAAAGGATTTTCCTGGATCCAAATAAGATATATTTTGGTAAAGGTTCAAGGGGGAATTATAAAATCCGGAAGTATGTTTGGTTTCTTCTTCCCTGTTGTCGTGCTTACATGGGTTATCTGCTTCGTGCCTAGTTGGGGAGCTTTAAGGATCGGATCATAACGGGATATATGGGATTGTGGTCAAAACCCTTTCCAAAAAATCAGCGAGCATGAAATGTTTCAAATGTTTGAAACCCTCTGATATCCCTTTGGGAGTAAAGCAGTAAAGTGAGGTAATTTAAAAAGGCACGTTTTGAAGAGTTAAACTCAACTCTAAGGCTGTTTACATTACCATAACCAAATATTTTGGGCTCAAAACCTTTGATGAATTTAAGGTATAGAGAGTTGGCTGTAGGCAAGCGGTACTAGTAAAAGCACCACACTAGTCTACAAGAATTTATATTGGTTGTTTAGTTGCAAATGCGCCAGCCAAACTAACAGATGCTATGTAGTACCTGGCCTTTGATTATATTTCACCATGGCCAATCTAAAACTTACATATATATACATATGTACATATGTATGTATGTTTAAAACTAACGAATGCTCCTTATTTGAGACATAATTAAAGCCTTAATATCAATACAGGACTAACGCAGTTAATCACCTTGACAAAAATTACACTGCAATGCCCATTCCACAAATGAATGAATAAAGGAACTTCCCTTTCATGAAATATTCGCATTCACCAGTACTCACATCAGACATGAATAAATGCAAATCAAATTATATCATGTGCTTATGCCAGGCTTGTTTATAATTTGCACTTTCGAACCTGAATACAAAGGGATAAATATGTATGCTTCTAATCGCAGTACATACGAATGGCTATACATATTGTGCCAGCATGACAGCCTTATTCCAGTGGCTATTAGAAACATTCATAAGCATACGGGTGTCTGAGTTGAAATAATTCTGTAGTGACAGGAGGAAAACAATGACACCTATTGAAAATACAGGAATTCACGCTTTCGAACAAGAGAACTTTTGTACAGGATATCAAGGTGGTGAATGGGATAAGAACAAAGCTTCTAGTTAAATGTTGTAATCAGTGGCAAATTGATGACCATGCATATTGCACTAATAATTCGTGGATGGCTACATGTCGCTTAGAGCCTTACTGTTCATAAATAGTTAATAATAATAATTAACGTGTAGGGTATTGTCTCCCTATTAGAAATAAACTTAGAGAAAGAGCAGATAAATATGGCCTACATTCTATCATATTGTAGTATGTTCCTCTGTTGTCGAAAGTCTGCTGGTCATGATTGTAGTCTTAGCCTTAATGATGGGTTTTAATTAAAAAATTTGCGACTTTTGTTTTTTTGTATTATCTCTGTATCTCTGAGTTTGATTCTAACTAGCAAATGGACCAGACTGACAGAGTCTTGATTTTTTTCTTCTTCTTGTTTTTGAAAGTAAAAACACGATATCATATTTTATGTTTCGCATGTATTTCTCTAATTCGATTGTATTCGACGGTAAGTAGTCAATAAATACTTTTCTATATAGAACATCCATGGCAATAGGCTGTAGGTCGCTTTCACCCATGGGGAAATAAAATAAATAAAATCTCACACAACGTGGATGATGGAGAGAAGCTCGGCTTTGGTCCTTCATGGACTGTAACGCCAACATACATATACACACATAGAACTCTCTGTTCGTTATTGACGGGCATGGGGTCAACAGGGTAAAGCTGTTGCTTGCTCCCAACCTGGAGAGGTGCCATCAACGATCCCTGTTTCAATTACCGGGTCAATTCGATATAGAGTTTCCTCGCGGCGGCGCCATCTGGTTAGCCTCTACTGTTGTAGAAGTACCCGAGAGGTGAACAAATGTATGCAGCTATCGCCCTAGGCAAGAGGACGCTACAATACCCCGACCAGATTGGCGGTTGTGCGGCGAGCCAACAAACCCGTCCATATAACAAAAAAAATAAAAATTATGAAAGAGCAAAATGCCTCGGATAAACGGATGGATACTCGAAGATGACATGGCGCGAAAAAGGAACACGATTTGCGAGTATGCTCCTGAAATGATAGAACTCTGTACACTCCTGGTGCTGCTCATAAACTGGAAGAATACTCACGCAGTATAAGGCGGATATTACTGCGATCTAGGAAATAAGCTGAAACAGATTGCGACATCTAATACAGCTGTCACAAAAGATTGCACATGTTGGGGAGCGGATTTTTCGCCGGAAAGTGGTTAAGGTTGAAGGTCATCAATCAGATTTTACAACATCGGCCTCATACATATGGGCACACGCCGGTTTCCGGTTTGTCCAACCGCCAACCAAATTGACCAAATTGCTCCTTCACGTAAGACACCCATCAAACATCGTGGATGCGTGAACATTCAGGGGAGGAAAGGTCGACTCTAACTTATTCCTCGCAGCAGTGAAATTCAGAGCTCGACCGTCTGAGCAGAAGAACGCAGCAACCGACGAGGCTTACTAAAAGGCGCTTCAGCAAAAAAAACCAGGGCAGCGCGAGAGGAGTATCGAGCCAGAAGAAGGGAGGAGAAAGAACCTCAAGGATATCCAGGAGTCTAGGGACAAGCACAAAAACGGTACTTTTATAAGAAAGCAAAAAGCCTTACAAAAAGCTTCCAGAAAGGCACCTAGGCTCTTCGAAATTTCGAGGGTAGTGTTGTCACCGACCCGCAAGGAATAGTGATTGTATTTAAGCGCCATTTCCCACACCTGCTTAACGAGCATGACCAAGCGAGGGTGGTAGGGACTGGGGAAATCCGAACTCCAGCCGCTGAAGTAGTCCTCTACCCAGCATCGAAGAACAGCTATTTAAAAGCTGAAGAACGACAAGGCCGCAAGCCCAGATGGCTTACCATCAGCGCTCTTCAGGGCTGGCGGTGATGTTTTGCTAGGGAGCATGCACCAAATCATTTGTAGAAGAAAAAACATGCCCGTCGACTGAAACGTAAGCTCTATTTGCCCCATCCATTGAAAAAGGGGGTCCTATGTTTTGCAAGAACCACATAGTTATATCCCTGCTCAAAATCGCGTACAATATCCTATCTAGTCTAAAGTGAAAGTCTAAGGCCCTTTTGCATTGCATTAATCGGCTGCTTCCGGCCGGGCAAATCGATTATAGATCGGCTATAGTCGACTGTATCGCATCACTGGGCTCTAGGACCTCTAAACCGTATGGAACTTGCAGCGGATTTCGGCAGGGAGATGCGCTGTCATGTGAATTCTTTAATTAAGTGCGGGAGCAGATAATGCGACGGGCAGCCGTCAACAGGGAGGGTACTATCTTCTACAAGCCTGTCCAGCTGCTAGGATACGTGGATGATGATGTCATCGCGGGATCTCAGCGTGGCGTTGTAGAAGTTTTCACGGCGATTGAGTTGATCTTATGTAGATCTTAAACTCAACGAGGATAAGACAAAATACACGCTGTCAAGCAATAACCGATCCGTCGCGCACTACTTGGGACGAAATATAACGGTTGACAGCTATAAGTTCAGAGCACCGTGGCGCAGTGGGTAGTATGTTGGCCTCTGACGCCGATGACACGGGATCGAATCCCGACACAGCCATGTCACCGAACGTGTTTTTCACGGTGTTTCTCCTCAGCGGGGTTCTGACAAAATCCCCTGTAGTAAAATTGTCATGAAAAGCTTCTCGAAATTCGCCGTTCGGAACCGGCAATAAAACTGCAGGTCCCTTTCACCTATGGGAAAATTAAATCACCAAAACATGGATGATTGAGAGAAGCTCGGCTCTGGTCCTTCATGGGCTGTAACGCCAACATGCATGCAGCTATAAGTTCAAGGTGATTAAGGAGTTTGTCTACCCCGGGGCAAACATAAATTCCACAAACGACACCACAGAGGAGATCCGGCATAATATCACTCTTGGCAACCCCTGCTACTTCGATTTGTCCAAACAACTTAAGCAGAACGGCGGAGCTGAGTTTGGGTTCTTTCGAAAGAAAAATTCTGCGCCGGATATTTGGTCCTGTTTGTGCAGAAGATGGATGGAGGAGAAGAAAAAACGCGAACTCTACAAACTGCAAAAGTTTGCGCACCGCTGTAAAAGAAATTAAGAAAATTGAAAAATTAAATCGAAAAATAATTATTATGTTTTTTAACTTACAGCGTTTATATCTAGTAGGTTATCCTTCCATCTAAATTATTTCCTTAAGACGGTTGTGCTTTGATGTTTCCATCTTTTCAGTCAATTAAGCGCTTATGTTAACTATTCAAATAACAAAGCTTCTTTCAACTGCTCTCTACTACTTATATCGAGGGTACAGATCATCCTTTTTGAAGCATCCCACACGTGTTCTATGGCATTGATGTCTGGACCCTGAGGTGGGGTTTGTAGCATGTGGCGGGGTGTTAAATAATAACCACATACGCCCATTATGTGCGGTATGTTTAGGGTCATTATCTTGCTATAAGTTATTTTCGTTCGGTATTCCCATTATTTCATAACGGGGCGTAACCTCCTTGTAGCAAGCACACAATTCACCCATCCCAACATCCACAAGGGTACCTCGCGGTCTTTTGATCCATCAACCACCAACCAGATTGAGCACAATGCGATCGACGACAGACACTTCTCCAGTATTCTCGACGTACGAACCTTCCGAGGGGCCAACATCGACTCGGACCACTACCTTTTTGTAGCCAAGGTATGAATGAGAAAATCAAGAATGACTAGGAGTTGAGTAAGACAACGTAAGTTTGACGTCGGAAAGCTACAATTGTAAGAGACTGTCAAAATCGTGTCTCCTCCAAGCTCTCTCAAAATCCGCCCACAGCAGCACAAACAATAGAGCAGGAATGGGCGCATTGCCAGAGCGCCGTCAGAGCCGCTGCCTCAGAGGTGCTGGGTTTCAAATCGCCACCACCTAGAAACCCCTGGTTCGACGAATAATGTGAACAAGCTCATGCAGCAAAACAAGAGGCACATAAAGCCGTGCTGAAACGACGGACGAGAGCTGCTCGCGAAATCTATCAGCAGAAGAGAAGAGAGGCACACGCTTCTCAGAAGAAAGAAGAAAGAACACGCAAAGCGTAAGATCAAGGAGATGGAGAGATGCTTCTGCAGGAATGACGAACATGCCATGGTTACAAAAACAAGACCGGCGGCCTGCAGGGATGAAAATGAAGAACTGGTAGTAGAATCACAGTCGATACTGAGGATTTGGAAAGACCACTTCTGCAGACTGTATAACGGCGATGACAGTCAAGATACCGCTGTCAGGCAGAACGATTCGTTCGTAATGAATGACGATGTAAGAGAATTCCGTCCACCCGGCCTAGACGAAGTCAAAATAGCGATATCGAGACTTAAGTCTAATAAAGCCGCGGGCGCAGGCGGCCTGTCTGCTGAGCTTATTAAGGAGGCGGCAGATGAGCTGGTAAGGTGCATGCACAATATCACTTGTAAGTGTGGTCAGAGGAAGGCATGCCCGACGAATGGAATCTCAGCATCGTTTGCCCGGTCCATAAGAAAGGAGACTCCTATAACTGAGCCAACTATAGGGGAGTAAGTCTCCTTAACATCGCATATAAGATCTTCTCTGCCGTATTGTGTGAACGCCTGAAGCCGTTTGGTGGATAACCTCATCGGCTCTTATCAGTGTGGTTTCAGGCCAGGTAAATCCACAATAGACCAAATATTTACGCTACGGCAGATCTTGGAGAAGACCCAGGAATACCAAATCGACACTCACCACCTCTTCGTCGATTTCAAGGCTACATATGACAGCGTGTATAGAGATGAGCTATACAAAGCCATGTCGAGTTTTAACATCCCTGCCAAACTCATCCGACTGTGCAGTATGACAATGGAGAATTCTCGCTGCTCCATTAAGGTCGGTAATGAGCAAACCGAGACCTTTGATGTTAAAAAAGGATTTAGGCAAGGTGACGCGCTGTCATGCAACTTTTTCAACATCGTGCTTGAAAAGACCGTGCAAGAGTCACTGGCCAACACCAGAGGTACGATTTATTTCAAGTCTACGCAATTGCTTGCGTACGCCGACGACATTGACGTGATTGGACGGATACAGCGGGACGTCAATGAGGCCTTTATAAGCATTGAGGTAGGAGCGGCTAAGATGGAGCTCAAGGTTAATGAGGGTAAAATCAATATCTGCTTTCATCTAAAAGACACGGACAACACCAACGTATTGGCCAGAACGTCACCATGGGCGGATATAACTTTGAAGTGGTCAAGGAATTCGTCTACCTTGGCTCACTGATGACCAGCGACAACAACACCAGCGCTGAGATAAAACGCAGAATCACTCTTGCCAACCGCTGTTTCTTTGGGCTCAAGAGGCAATTGAGAAGTAGAGCCCTCTCTCGGAAAACCAAGGTGACACTATATAAGACCTTAATCATCCCAGTCCTCCTTTACGGCGCAGAGGCTTGGATCTTAACAAAAGCTAATGAAGATGCCCTTGATCGATCCGAGAGGAAAATTCTGCGCACTATCTACGGTCCCGTTTGTTCAAACGGTGTATGGAGGAGAGGATATAACGGAGAACTATACGGGTTGTACAGCGACATCGGTCTGGTACGATGTCTACGGATACAGCGTCTAAGGTTGCTAGGCCATGTAGAGCGAATGGAAAATACAGCTTCGACCCGAAGAGTCTTCGAATCTACCCCGGAGGGAAGGCGCGGTAGAAGACTGCCGCATCAACGGTGGCGCAAGCAGGTGGAAGGGGACCTTAACCAACTGGGCGTGCGGCGCTGGAAACAGCGGGCCAAAGATCGTGCCAGCTGGAGACGCTCGTTGGTTGAAGCCCAAGTTCACCACGGACTGTAGCGCCACCTAAGTAAGCAAGTAAGTTTTTTTTCCAACTCTCACCTATCTTCATGAAATGTAGGTATTGACCGAAAGAATAAGATCGCGAATACAAGCTGCCGAAATGAGATTTCTTCATGCTGTTGTGGGAGTTACTCGCCGGGATAGGGTGAAAAACACGGCAGTGCGCGGGAAGCTCAATGTTGAGCAGTTGCTTCTCCGAACGGAAACGGCTATGCTTCAATGGATTGGTCACGTGAGACGAATGTCGCCATCATCACGACTTCCGAAGCGCGCCTTGGATGCAATACCATCAGGCAGGCGACCGCTTGGCAGACCCAGGACGAGGTGGTTGGACCAAGTCCAAAACCTCGCCTGGATGCGCTTGGGCATAGCTCCTGATGAGTTAGAGTCGATGACGAAGGATCGATTGGCCTGGAGATCCCGCATGCGCGCATTACCCCCGCGACTCTTTTAGTGGAATGATAAAAGTAAATGAGGTAGAAAAAAGGTTGAAAAAAATGTACAACACACAAAAAAGTGTCTGCAGTTGCTGGAGAGTTGTCATCTTGAACTGCTGCTGTTTCCCGTCTAGTGGCAATATTGTGAAGTGTTTCTTTATTATTTATAGTGATGTCGCTATCATTTTTGCTACGAAGCGAATTTGAACCATAGACCTTTCGCTCGGCGGTCGATGATGTTAACCACTGCACCACGGCCACCCCGGCCCAATCCAACTGCATATCCCCGAGTTTATTTGGCCCATATGAAAGCTGGACACTATTGCCTCAGTGTTGATGTTAAGAAAGGCACCTAGAGTTAATTTATTGATATTGAGTGCCTTTTCAATCATGGAACCACGCTGTAGAGAGCGATATCTACCGACTTTCCCTTTATGTACCCGTTGTGTGATAGTTACCTGTCACCAATCTCATACCTTCTGTACATGTCTATTAATCGTTTCAGCGTTTTCCTAAGGAAGGAGGATAGGCTAATAGGACTTCAAAGGAGCAGACTTTATCCGACTTGGGAATGAAAACCACCCTAACTTTCCCCCACGTTTGTGGAACATAACCCATCACCAGGAGCCAATGAGCTTCAGCTTTGGAATGACTTCATATGGTTTCTGCAACATTATCATATAAATGCCATTTCTGGCGCCTTATAGGGGTCAAATGAATTGACTGCCCATAGGATCTTTTTCTCAGTAACAGTCTTATCGATTGCCCCATGTTTGATACATTCCCTTGGCAGCGAAATAACATTTCGCTGAAATAACATATCAATAGGGAATCGATCACGCTCTCATTTGAGTCTGTCCAGCTACCATTAGATCTACGTATAGTGAACATCTGTAAGGGAGCTTGGACAAGGACCTTCATCAGACGAGCCGCAGCTAAGTTAAACGTAAATCCGCTTTTCACTACGCATTCCTCTAAGGGCCTCACATTCCGACTCTTGGAACTTCAAAATGGAACGTTCAATAGGTAATTGACAAAGAACAAAGAATAAGGGCATACAAGACGATTCAGAAACACCTATACCATACATTATGACAAGGTTTACCAGGCCATTTCATCTAATCTTATATTCTGCTATGTAAATAAGTTCAAAACCATTGCAGAGTACGTGGCAACATTTCAGAAGAAGTCACAGTTTCCAGGAATTTTTCCTTTTCCTTTCGTCTTCTGTGTGCTTCCCGCAAATAAGTATACAAGTAGACAGACTCGTGCGTGATTTGACTAGTTAAATAAAAGACAGTGCAATAATGCTGCTCTGCTCTTAGTCGATTGTGCATTCCAACCTTGCCGTATCCACCCTATAGCCCCGATATTACCCCCTGCGACTTTTTTCGTCACATTTCCGGGCAACTCATCAGGGCGGTATAGAGAAGGTCAAAGAGACTGTAACCATGGCTTTGAACGAGATAACTTCGTAGAGTTATCAAAAGTGCTTCGAATGATGGGGAGGAATGTCTGAAACGTTGTGTAGGTTCAGAGGGGTATTATTGTCAAGGTTGATAATAAAATTGTTCGACAAGCTTAATTAGTCTGCTTTCGACAAGCTTAATTAGTCTGTTTTGTTTTCTATAATTTTTGGAATGACCCAAACTCTTAAATGCACATATGTATGTATGTATGTATAGTATATAATTCGTCGATTTATAAGGAAGCAACCATAATGCCTGTAGACTGACACAACTACTTGATCTTCTATTCTTAGCCCAGTGAATACAAAAACTCGAGTTAGAAGAATAAATCATTGTACATGAAAGGACTGTGAATGAGAAAAGTCGGATATGACGAAGCTATAGCATAGTCAAATAAAGCTTTAAGCATTATGATGTAATCAAATTAAAAACTGTTATAGTATTCAAATATGAAAAATTCCAAGATATATTTATTTCATATACTCTAAAAGAAAAAATATGGTCTAGGTGCGACCTGCAAGGCCCACACGACTAACTTCTCAGTGGGAAAAATGAAAACACCCATTTCATTTCATATTTTTTTCTTTTTTAACTCCCGACGCAAAAAGAGGGGCATTATAAGTTTGAGGTGTCTGTGTTTCTGTCTGTGGCAAAAGCTTTTTTGTTAGCTGCGGTATGGTTCTTAGATGAATAATGGATAACGGAACGGTTCTGGTCGTATCACCGCAATAAACCAGCGTCGGACGCGGTCAGTACTTAGATGGAGAACTGCTTGGAAACACCGCGTGTTGTTGGCATCAAGCCGGCTTTTTGCTGTCGTTCCATGTAACCACAACACTGTCCGAGCAATCTCATATATATTGGTTCTCGTCCGTTCACCGCAGGCAACCAGCGTCGGACGAGGTCAGTAATTAGATGGAGGACCGCTTGGAAACACCGCGTGTTTTTGGCACCTAGCCGGCTTTTTGCTGTCGCTCCATGTAACCACAACCCTGTCCGAGCAGTCTCATATGTGTCGGTTCTCGTCCGATCACCGCAATCAACTAGGGGCGCGGTCAGTACTTAGATGAGGGTCCGCTTGGGAACACCGCTGTTGTAAATTTGTTTGCCTATTTTTTAGTTTATATAACGGTTTTTTTGCAGAGGGGTCAGAAACAAGCATTTTTTAATATCTCGCCCCATTTAGGAGGTAGGGGCAATTAAAAAAAAAAAAATACTTAATATGAAAAAAAAATTATTGATAAACAACGGCAACGCTTACAATGAAGTACTATACTAATTTTGAAAGCCAAAAACCTGTCTTTTCACCTGCGTGAAAAATAAATCACATACAACATAGGTGATTGAGAGAAGCTTGGCTCTGGTCCTTCATGGATTGTAACGCCACCAAAGAAGAAGAAAAACTTGTCCTTTAATGCTGATTTTACATTAAGAATTTTTCGAACGCACATACGTACATACACACACAGACATCTCCATAAAAACCTTGGATTTGGATTCTGGTGGCCTTGAAACGTGAAGATATGTCAAAATTTGGAATTCGCAAAACCAGCCACTGGGACGTTATAAAGAAAAGAAAACAAAAAAAAAAAAAAAAAAAACAGACAAATGGAACGTTGTGAACTAATTATTCCAAATTGCACCTAAGACAATTGAACCTCAGTTACTCTAATTTACAACTCCCCTATGAACTCTCCGCGTATAGGCGAAGAACCAAACTATTTTGTTCATTACTCGTTCCTAATTTTACTCCCTACCATTGCTTTTCATCACATTAACGAACTAAAGCTTTACCAACTGTATCGTGATGAGATATTTTTCACCTCACTACAACCAATGAAAGAATGAATCGAAACACGACGAAAACCCTAAAGAAAATATTACCCTATACAATGTACCAATGTCATAGCCTCCATTAGCAGACAGCAGCTCATGCCATGTGTAATATTTGTATTATTCATGACCTTTCAGATGTTACTCAGCTTTCTAACGAAGTGTTCGCGTGGAATCCTAATGAAACTCTTGAGTCTTTCCTTCCCTTTACGTTTAGGCAAAGGTGTGAGTCGACTACAATTTCAACGGGTGCTTACTCCCTCAGTGTTTGGGGCCCGTATATATACATTATTCGTCACGATACCTTCAACACTTCTTTAATGGACTTGAAATCGTCCATTTACCGCCTTGCATTATTGAAGCATAATAGTGATGATACGATACATACCTATCGTGGAAAGAGGGCAATCTGAGGAGGAGGGCAATTAAATTAATTAACGGCCATCGAATGTTGTAGGATTTTGACACTTACTGGGGGTGCCTATCATTGTCCTGGAGGTGTTACGTATCCCACTCTTACTAATATGTACATACATAGTTATCTCAAAATATTCAGCTGACTCATGGGTTTTTAAAATTAAATGTAGTTACAAAGGCATATTATCGTTTTATCGACTTCATTAGTAAGCGTCATGGCTGTCAGTTGAGAGAAATCAAAAGGAAAACACATGCAAGGAATAAGAATCCAGACGGCTTTGTTTTAGCGTAGTTGATATTTATCGCCACGGCTCACTATGCAAATTTCTAATTCTACTAAATCTGGCTGTATAAATGGACATGTCACGAAGGTCTCTTGGGTTTGGTTTTTTTTTTTTTAGTTCAATTGTGCAAAGCACTTGATTAATCTTTGCTCGGTATACCGAGAGTATAATGGCAACACGCTACAACTGTCACCCTGACATGCAACTTTGTTTTTCTAGTTCCGAATTCTTATTTGATTTTTGCTCCGACTTGTCATTCCGCTTTATCGAAGGGCTGTCCTTCCCGCAGATAAGCGGTTTAATGGTGACAACAGGGAAGAAAGTTGGTTCGAGTTTTTTTTTCTATATGCATTTGATTGAGAATGCAAAACTAAAAACAAGAAAGCAGTCTTTCTAAAATCGGAGTACATGTTACGGACCTTTCAAAGGTCCGTGCTCTTATATGGCCCAACGTCTAAGCAACCTTCATCAAACTCGAAGTATCTTTCTTTTTTGGATGCGCAGAAATCCTCGTCAGCACACCAAGCTCTGTCCTGCTTGCTATGAAGAATGTGCATACAGAGAGGTTACTAAACGAGCGAAAATTATCCAACAACTGTACCTATCATTCGCGAAAAGGAATATTTTCGTTTTTATTGTTGTCCCCATATTTCATATGAGCAGAACTTCTGATCAGCCAGACCATGTGCCATCGAATGGA
Organism: Eumerus sabulonum; assembly: GCA_951905685.1. Classification (NCBI taxonomy): domain Eukaryota; kingdom Metazoa; phylum Arthropoda; class Insecta; order Diptera; family Syrphidae; genus Eumerus; species Eumerus sabulonum. The sequence continues at coordinate 94,941,181 of OX645061.1, read as the reverse complement.
ATGAGTAATAATCGGATGGCACAATATCTGGGAAAATTGGAGGGTGGAGTACGACTCATTTGAGCATTTCCAGGTAGGTTTTAACGAGTTGGGCAATGTGAGGCCTAGAATTGTTATTCTGTAGAATCACTTATTAGTGCCTCTGCTCGTGTTGTGGTCGTTTTTCAAGCAGTGCTAGGCTCATTTGCATCAATTGTAGTCAATGCAGTTTGCCAGTGATGATTTCGTTGGGTTTCAATAGTTTATAGCAAATAACACCGACCTGGTGCCACCAAATACACAGCATAACCTTCGCAGCGTGAATATTCGGTTTAGCCGTTTAGCCGACAATGTAGAAGTATGAGCCGGCAGTGCCCACGACGTTTTTTCTTTGGGATGCTTTGGGGATGGCCGTGGTGCAGTCGTTAACATCACAACTGCATTTAAGCTAACCTATGGGACTTGCGGAAGATGCAAACTTACGTTTTAATGAAGATCCAAATTCAATTATTTTCCGGTCCCGTAGAAACAAACTAATGCTTAATTCTAGCATAAGTCAGACAGTAACTACTACCAGGTCGGGCATTGATACCAGTACGTTGCCTCAAATTTTTATCGATGGATCACCTCTACCATGTATCTCCAGCGCTGAAAACCTGGAAGTTATTTTCAATGGGCCTGTATACACGAGAATATCGCTAGCAGCAGGAAGACCGGTTTTATGCTCTACATTGAAGCATACACGGGATTCATTTTTCTAGAGGAAAAAATTGTATATGTGAACCTTGTTCAATTGTGTTAGTGTTTCTGTCTTTTTGACATTTCATTTGAAAGAGACATTTCCTTTGACAGAGATATTAAGTGCAACCACGCACTAAAATGTCCCTTTGTTTTTTCCCGATGTTCACTGCTTGAAAGACCAATGACGATTGAGGCACAACACCAGGCAAAAAAAGTGCGGACTCGAAAACTGAAGAGTTGTATATGTATTAGTTTTCCACTTCTGTTCACCCACTAAATTTGCGGAGGAAAATGGTACTCCGTTTCGTACCGCAACCTTCAGCTCCCTCTCCCACAAAACCGGTTTTTTTTGGGTGATATATTCTCGTGTATACAGCCTCAATCAGTATCTTACCTGGGAAGACCACATTGTGAATGTAGTTGTTAAGATCTACAGTTCGCTAAGAGCGCTGTATCAAATGGGAAACTGTCTACCCTTCAATATCAAAACAATGTTAGTTAAATCAATGTTGTTATCGATTCTCTTCTATGCTTATCCATTTTTCTGTGATCTTGAAAGTAACTGTTATCGCAAATTTAAAGTCGCTGTTAAAAGTCAATAGAGGGCATGGGCTCGGACATACAGGGTAAAGTTGTTGATCGCTCTCAACCAGGCGAGATGCGCTATCGGTATGATGTTCACCGATTCGGTGAGCAGCGAGCATTCTCCAAATTCATCCTGCATAGTCTGATGAGTTTAGCAGGTATGGCAAAGGTAGACATAGCGTTGTATAGCTCGTCTCTAATTACGCTGTCGTATGCGGCTTTGAAGTCGACAAATAGGTGGTGAGTGCCGACTTGAAATTCATTGGTTTTTTCCAGGATCTGCCGTAGTGTGAAGATTTGGTCGATGGTGGACTTCCCTGGCTTGAATCCGCACTGATAAGGACCTATCAGCTTATTTACAAAAGGCTTCAGGCGTTCACACAAAACAGCAGAGAAGATTTTGTAGGTGACGTTAAGGAGACTTATTCCTCTATAGTTGGCGCAATCAGAGGGGTCTCCTTTCATGTGGATCGGGCATACGATGCTGAAACTCTATTCCTCAGGCATGCTTTGCTCTGACCATATCTTACAGATGAGCTTTGCCAGCAGCTTTATTCGACTTGAGCTTCGATATAGCAATCTTAACTTCGTCGAGGTGAGGGGGGAAGAATTCTTTGCGGTCCTTGTCGATTAGAAATGGATCATTCTGCCTGACAGCGGTGTATTGGCTAACATCGCCATTATACAATCTGCTGATAGTTTTCCCATATTCTCAGCATCGACTGCAATTCTACTACTAGGTGTCCGTTCTCATCCCTGCAGGTTTCCGTTGTGGCTTTATAACCTTGACATGTTCGCTTTATCTGTTGATAAAACTTTCGAACGTCACGCCTGCAGTAACACCTCTCCAAATCCTCAATCGCGCGCTTCTCGTGCTCTTTCTTCTCTCTTCTTTCTTCTAAGAAGCTTATGCCCCTCCCTTCTTTTTAACTCGTAGAGCTCACGAGCTGCTCTTGTACTTTTATGAAGCAAGGCCTTATATGCATCCTGCTTCGCTGTGTGAATCCTCCTGCACTCGTCATCGAACCAGGTGTTTCTTCGCGGTGGAGCCTTGAAACCCAAAACTTCGGATGCAGAGCTTTTCAGGGCTTGTTTGCGAAGGCTCCACTGCTATTCTATAGATAGCGTGGAGGATTCAGGTGTATTGGAGGGCTTAAGGTAGACGCGATCCGTAAAAGCACGAGCGGTTTCTGGCGGTAGTATCTTTTCGACGTCATAACTTTGTATTCTTACTCTACTCCGTTGCGTTCGTGATATCCGTAAGCGCATCTTGGCTACTACAATATAGTGGTCCGAGTCGATGTTAGCCCCTCGGAAAGTTCAAACATCAAGAATAGTGGAGGAGTGTCTGACGTCGATCGCAATGTGATCAATCTGGTTGGTAGTCGACTGATCAAAAGACCGCCAGGTGCCTTTGTGTATATCGAGGTGCGGGAAGCGCATACTGGCAAGAAGGAGATTTCTCCCCGTAGTAAGATCAATCAGCCTTTGTCCGTTATCGGAGGTGGTTTCGTGTAGGCTATGTTTGCCAATGGCTCGTTCAAAGATGCTTTCCTTACCCAGCTTAGCATTCAAGTCTCCTACTATATACTGGCGCCATCCACCACAGCACGTGGTACATGCCACGTCACAAGTAGTTATCCCTGTCCTTATATACACAGATTCACGTGTATTGCTCTTGTCCGTCTTGTAAGGACTGTATATAGCCTTGAGTATATGCTCGTATTCCGGAAGTACTAAGCAAAACAACTAAACAAATTGTAGATGACACGTTTTCCACTCTTCCGTGCTTACTCTGTACAGCATGCCATTAATCATCCCTTTAGTGAGATGTTTATTGTTGCTGATGGCTTCATCCATGAGTTCCTAGCTCCATGTATTACTGACATGGGGTGAGAATCCAGCTGGACTAATTGTTTGTCAATGTGGAACGCGTTTTTAAATAGTGATGGGCGAATCATGTCGTAGTCAACAAGATTCTTGTGAAGGGTTTCGCTTTTATTTATTGTGAACAAGATGTTCCGTCCCGAAAACTTAAGACTGCATTTTCCCTGCTGTTCCCTATAAAGCAACCATACTCATAGAATGTTCAACACCAGATGACCACTAAGGCCAGCAATCTATTTGGAAATAATTTTGACATTTGATAACTTATAAAGGTCCAATTGGCCCAATTGGATAAGACAATGCCATCAAACTGTCGTACGTAGCAACATCGTATTCTATCCGTTGATCATTTGTTTAAATAATTAAAAACGATTGCATGCATTTCTTGCAATTTTGAAACGACTGACGACGCCAAGGTCCTTTCAATAATGAGAATCTGTGTTCCCGGCGTACGAGTAGCAAGCAGGGAAGTCGTATAAAATTGTTAATTGTTACGAATGTCTTCTTGATTATTGTTCTGGTGGTGTGCTATTGTTGAGAATCACAACACAAGCCTTAACCTTTGAACAAGGAATAATGTTGGACGAATATATGCACATATAATAGCAACAGAGAGAACGAACCGCCGGAAGGGACTTATATTCGGTTCTGCGTAGCATTATCTTTTTCGACTGTTCTTCGACTGGACATTTTCTTTGAATTCGCATTTCAATTTTCTGTGGACTATCCACTAAATTTTATTATATAATAAAAGTTGTCATCTCAGCTGCAATGGGAACTCATACACCTTGACCAATAAAGCTATCTGCAACCATTGTAACGAACCGGATATATTGGTCGGAGTTACTAGTTTAAAGATAAACCGATTAATATATACAGAATCTGCATCTGTCTAAAGTATTGAATTTGTTTAGTAAACGAAATGGAGATCTACGTGCCCACACACAATAGCAGATTATTCGGTGTAAACTAACTGCATGTGACTATAAAATGTATGGCTGGTTCGAGTTAATGACTGTCTGCCTATCTTAAACAGTGAATTGGTTTTCTGATATGAAAAAATTACCTCTATGAGGACAGACTATGAAGGCGGACATTAGTCACAACAGCCAATACCAAAGTGTATGCACACAAAAATCTATGAGTAGAAGAGAAGAAAGGAACTCACGCTTTTCAGATAAAGAAGAGAGAGCACGGAAAGCGTGAGGTCGAGGAGATGGAGAGATGCTTCCGCAGGAATGACGCCCATAAGTTTTACAAAAAGGTAAAACAAACATGCCATGGCTACAAAGCCATAGCAACGGCCTGCAGGGATGAAAATGTAGTAGTAGAATCACAGTCGATGTTGAGGATTTGGAAAGACCACTTTTGCAGACTGTATAAAGGCGATGACAGACAAGATACCGCTGTCAGGCAGAACGATCCGTTCGTAATGGACGACGATGTAAGTGAATTCCGTCCACCCGACCTAGACGAAGTCAAAATAGCGATATCGGGACTTAGGTATAATAAAGCCGCGGGCGCAGACGGCCTGTCTGCTGAGCTTCGTAAGGCGGCTGGTGATGGGCTGGTAATGCATGCACCATCTTATTTGCAAGGTATGGTCGGAGGAAAGCATGCCCGACGAATGGAATTTCAGCATCGTTTGCCCGGTCCATAAGAAAGGAGACCCCTATAACTTCGCCAACTATAGGGGAATAAGTCTCCTTAACATTGCATATAAGGTCTTCTCTGCCGTATTGTGCGAACGTCTGAAACCGTTTGTGGATAACTTGATCGGCTCTTAATCAGTGCGGTTTCAGGCCAATTAAAGCCACAATAGACCAAATATTTACGCTGCCGCCGATCTTGGAGAAGACCAAATCGACACTCACCACCTCTTAGTCGATTTCAAGGCTGCATATGACAGCGTGTATAGAAATGAGCTATACAAAGCGTTATCTAGTTTTATCCCTGCCAAACTGAACTGAAGAATTCTCGCTGCTCCATTAAGGTCGGTAATGAGCAAACCGAGACCTTTGATGTTAAAAAAGGATTTAGGCAAGGTGACGCGCTGTCATGCAACTTTTTCAACACCGTGCTTGAAAAGATCGTGCAAGAGTCACTGGCCAACACAAGAATTACGATTTATTTCAAGTCTACGCAATTGCTTGCGTACGCCGAGGACATTGATGTGATTGGACGGACACAGAGAGACGTCAATGAGGCCTTTGTAAGCATTGAGGTAGAAGCGGTTAAAATGGGTCTCAAGGATGGAGGAGACAGCGACATCGGCCTGGTACAGCATCTAAGGTGGCTAGGCCATGTAGAGCGCATGGAAAATACAGCCCCGACCCGAAGAGTCTCCAAATCCTCCCGGAAGGAAGGCGCGGCAGATTACGGCCGCATCTACGGTGGCGCACGCAGGTGGAAGAGGACCTTAACCAACTGGCCGTACGGCGCTGGAAACAGTTGTCAAAGTCCGTGCCAGCTGGAGACGCTTGTTGGTTGAGGCCCAGTTTCACCAGGGACTGTAGCACCACCTACGTAAGTAAGATTTGCCATTTTGTTTCCGCTGCGAAGTTCCAATTTGCTTCTCACTTTTTTGACATTTTCAGTTGACCTTGCAGTCGAAGGAGGTCCACTTCGCGTGGCGAAGTTGTTAGTGTGTTGGACTCTAACGCACGGTGAGCGAGTTCGAATCCCGATACCACCAACGCCATCGATCGTTTAATTCGGGGCGTCCTTCCCCGGCTGGGCACTGGCGAAACCTCTGTATTATATGTACACTAATGCAAATCCTAGCTGATTTTTGCATTTTCCCCAGAACAGTTTATTCTGTCAAAAGCAGTCCACCAATCTAAGCGGCGTATAAAAGATAAAGGGTATAAAAAGCGGCCACAAAAACGCTAAAAAATCGGGGTCATGTGTCCGTTTTCTTCAATTACCGTGGTACTGTGAATTTTGAATTTGTACTGCCGAGTCAAAGTGTCAGCAAAGAATATTATTCGAGTGTTAAGGGTCATTTGCGTTAAGCTGTTCGTCTAACGCGGTCGAAATTGTGGGGATACAATTCTTGGTTATTGTACATCGAAAATTGACCGTCTCACATGGTGACCATTAATCAAAAACTCGAACCATAACGTTACACAGCCACCGTATTCACCTGATTTGTCATCGCGCGACTTCTGACCATGCAACAAACTCAAAAAACCGCTCCGGGGACACCGTATTGATTCGATAGAGGAGACACAGACCGCATCGAAGACAGAGCTGAAGGCCATCTGGGAAATCGATCTTAAAAACCGTTTCGAAGATTGGAACATCCATTGCATCAGCGGGGAAATTGACAGTGGTATATCGGTATAAGTCAGGATTTTCTAAATTTAAAAAATCAAGCAATTATTTTCTGGTATGCTCGGACAGAAATAAATCAAATTGTAGCAACAATTTTACATTCAACTCGGTGTCTGTTTGGCGAGTTAATAGTTGGAACATTACCTTTCCCTTATAAAATCGCATTGGTCTTTTTCGAAGTCCATTTTTATTTATTTTTGTTTTTAAGAGCATTGCTCATTGAATTGCTTAATTTTCAACGTATTCGCGCCTGCTAATATTTGCAATCCGAAAAGCAATCACTTGAATAAATACTAATGCTCGCGTGAATGTTTTCTATACCTATTTCGAATTTGCATACCCAAACCTAACGCCGTCAGTGCTGTTGCGTTCAAGAGACAAACGTATCGTGGCAAAAATTAAATAAATCAGTTGACGGCCTTAGTACGAGTATTTACATAATTCATTAGGAGACTCTGCTCGATCGGGCTTATGACATATGTATTTGCTGCTATATACGTGTGCTCTGCCTGTATAAACGGTACCTATATTACATATATCTATCCCGAGGGACGGCAATGTGATGATGTAGACGTTGTCGGATTCCAAACGTGAACGTGATTTGTCACAGTGATGTCTATGCTATCCTTTTTCGAACACTCAACACCAACAACGGATCGTCATCCCTTTGGTGATATTTAGGTACATAAATCGGACTCACACCACACTGAATGAATCAATTTTAATTGGTAAACAGAGTAGGATAAATATAATTTAAATTTGCTATAATGCACCAATCTACAATATTGTTCACAATTCATCTTTTTCGGTAAACCGTGTATTTATTTTATTCCATTTGGAAGTTCGCTGAAATTTTATTTGCTATTCAAGTTAGTTACTCCTTTCACTTCAAATTTAATCATTTCGGCAGAGTATTTAGCTTTATTTATTAACGTGATGTCAGTGACTTTCAGTGATGGAGATAGATAGATAGAACTAATCTCGAGTGGCGTTATAACATTTTCACTCAAGAGAAGTGTTTTGCATGAAATGTTAATCCTTCTGCGGTTAATTACGTGTAGGTTGGCAAGGAATAATAGAAATAATAGAGTAATTGAATGAACGTCTTTTTATTAAATTATTTATTTTTAGTGTTTAAGGCATTACAAAATGAATAATATGCAGCTTGTTCAGAGATTTGATATTTAAATTATATCTTACAACTGAAAAATTTTATAAATATTTTTGTGATAATGTTGGACTGAAGAATACATTTGAAGGAAAACTATAATTAGAAAAAAAAACCTTCATTTAAAAATAAACGTCTTTTGAATGAAAGGAGATGTGTACGCTGATGTGTTGTTATGGTGGAACAGGAATCAGGTTCCCTTTTCTCTTTTTCTCCAGTTAGTCCTTGAAGATTACCCCGGAAAGGCTCCGAGGCTCCGATGTTCAATGATGAATCACTCCTTATTGTTGCAAATAGATGCAGGAGTTCGTAAGGATTTCATTTAAATATAAATACATATAAGTTCAAACACTGTCCCGCATTCGTCACCTATTGCTAGGTACCTATTTTGTTCATTGTGAGAGAATACACATTCTCACCCCATTAGAAATTATTATTTGCGTTAAAACGTTTTATTAATAAAAGTTGTCATCTCAGCTGCAATGGGAACTCATACATCTTGACCAATAAAGCTATCTGTAACCATTGTAACGAACCGGATATACTGGTCGGAGTTATTAGTTCAAAGATAAACCGATTAATATATACAGAAAGAATCTGCATCTGTCTAAAGTATTGAATTTGTTTAGTAAAAGAAATGGGGATCTACGTGCCCACACACAATAGCAGATTATTCGGTGTAAACTAAGGTGTAAACTAAGGTCGGCATGCTTTTCTTTTTTCTTTGGTTTTCTGGTCACAGTAGTCTATGATCTGCTAATATATATTACTGGAGGGTGTCTACACGATGACTACCTACGCGGATAGCATTGAAAAGTTCATCTCTGACAAGCTTCCCAACAAAAAAGAAAACAGAACCTGGGCTTTTCACAAGGAAACACAAGATTCATGGATTACCATTTGTGTTATAGAGCAAAAAGCTCTACGCCTGTTCTTGTTGCAGAAAGGCAGTAAGCATGAAATAGCATAAAATGCTTTACTAACTCTATCCGTAAGCACTTTAAGCTTTTAAACATGTAGGACTGTAATCTTATACATTAGATCGCATTACGGAAAGAAAAGTGCGCGGTGGTTCCTTTTGCAAGTAGTTTAATTTTACATTACATTACATTCAGACTTTAGGATGACCGCAGTGTTTATTAAAGCTAAGGTCACGCATCGTTACCTTACCAAAGTATGGGTGGTTTACATCTTACCCTTCATAAGAAGCACCATCTTGTTTCAATGGTAGCGCGTCTGAAAATCAAGTCCGTATGGCTGAATGTAGAAGCTGACTGTCGCCACTATATCTTCATTTTATGAAAGGCGTCACCCTTCGAAAAATTAGATCCGAAATACACAAAGGCTAATCATGATCTGTAGATGCTTTATCTCATCCAGCGTTGCTCGAATTATCTATGTTAAGCATTATATCAACAAACACTTATTCTTTATACATACATATGTATAAGTACACTCAATTATGGTTTGAATGTTCCTCTTTGTTATATGAGTGCTCATTCTCCAATAAACCGTCCTTCTAACAGCATCGAGCGTTTTAATTCTTTTCGAGTGGAACCCAACAATCTAAACAAATATAAAAATAATGGGTGAGATATACATATAGGGACATGCCGACCAATACTTTAAATGGAAGTGCTCACATAAATTCAACATTGCAATTACTCTTCTATTGTTCTTTGGTCGTTAAATATTGACTGAAGTCCAACAGTGTAAACTTCCTCCAGTGGTTAGCTTAAAGTCCCGTCTTAAATCCAATAGCAAGTCAGCGAATAAAGCCTATCTGTGTCAAATTATTGGGGTGGAATGGATTGAAGTTACACCAGCTTAATGTGTAGTACTAATCAGCAGTATGAGTAATATATGAACCGAAGTTATTAGGTAGAAGGGTTTTCCAATCAAATATCAACTAAACCCTCAAGGAAATATGACCTATATTTATGACCCCTCTCCTTCCATTTCTATATCTATGTATTCTGTACACTTATTATTGATTACAAAATAAATAAAAAATCGACGGTTAATTGAAATTTAATTAAAACTAAAAAATATGCAATTTCAACTTTTAAATCGCTATTTTACTTCTACCTCTGACGCCGATGACACAGGATCGAATCCCGACACAGCCATGTCATCGAACGTGTTTTTGACGGTGTTTCTCCTCAGCGGGGTTCGGACAATACTCCCTGTAGTAAAATTGTCGTGAATAGCTTCTCGAAATTCGCCGTTCGGAACCGGCAATAAGCTGTAGGTCCCTTTCACCTATGGGAAAATGAAATCACACACAACATGGGTGATTGAGAGAAGCTCGGCTCAGGTCCTTCATGGACTGTAACGCCAATATACATACATACATACATTTTACTACAAAACAAACAATTTTTGATTTCAACTTGACCCAAAAGCGCTGGATCATTTTCACTAGAGGGTAGGCAAAATAACAGGCACACGTCTACCATGTTTGTCAAATGCTAAATTTAGATTACCTCGGCTTACTAGTACATACAACAATCATCAAGAAAGTTCTGAGGAGACTGATAGCAAATGTGTCGTGCGAAATCCTAGTTTCATATCAAGAATACAGAGCTTATACTCGAGGAAAGCATAATATTACACTATGTAACGAGATCTGTTTCTCGCTTCTCCGATCTTTGGAGTAAGGGTGCTCTGATAGGGGGTAGTGCTCTCCAATCTCTTCAGTATTCCCCTTCGCAGGGACAGTTAAATGCAGAGGGTTTATTATTTCAATTTTTGTTTATTTAATTATTTATATACCCAAGATAACGGGCAAGGGTTATTACAATTATGGCAGTCAATTGCTTTTCCCTCTACCGCAGGATATGCGAAAAGACGCAGACCTCGCTGAATAGGCGGCAACTTAATTTGTTAAAAAGTTTAAATTGGGCTCAAACCAAAAAGGCGGTAGTATACCTCCGTCAATGGGAACGCTTGCGAACTCGGACTTCTCTTTGTCAAGGCTTCAACACCAAAAGGCAGTAGTATACCGTCGAATTGGATATGTACGAAGCGATCACAACCAGAAGTGAGACTTAGCTATTCTAAATTTGCGCTGCTTTTTATACTTAGGATTTTCCCCTTGCTTACATGTTTACTATTATTATATATTTCTTACATTATTTGTACACCTGGTATCATTAAAAATATATTCACAGTATTGCTTAAAGTTACATTAAAATATTTAATTTGGAATAATGAAAAAAAATATAAGAACGGCCTCATTGCTTGGTGTTACAACCATTCTATTCACCCACGTTATATAATTTCTTGAATAAACCTATATACCTATGAATATGTCATTTTGTATAAGAAAGTTTACTGGAAACAATTAATTTAATTTTAATTTATTCGCATTACCAGAGTGTCTAACTTGCTTAGATGCTAACGGTTAAGGAATGCATACATATCGTTGCAGAAAATTTAGTTTTTCTTAAGTGTTCCTCGATATTATTAATAACATTCAAACGTGCCTATATCATTTTTAAAGTTCGTTTCTAAAAATATTTGTTTTTACACCAGAATAAAAATGGATGTGTTGGAATAGACATTGTTCCAAATTGTTGTTTAGTGTTATATTGAGAAAGCAGCATTTATGTAACAATTCAACTATCCCTGGTCACCCCATTAAAGTCGAATATACCCGCTAAAGCTGCAGAACCTGCCAAGCGCTTCCTCTAGCAATCGCAGGACGAGAAACAATGACAGGGGTAGCAATACACAAAACGAAGAACAACAAAGTACTTGTAATTCGGTTCAATGAGCACGATGTTAATCCCTATAATGTTTTCATGGTTCAAAAAGCCTTTAACCAAGATATACGTTTGCGTATTGTACAATACTTGAATACACTGAAGCACTGCTATCCGTTGAGAGGATACGCTATGTGCTTTTGTGGCCAATATTTAACGCTGGCGTTGATGCCATCGCAGCTGCTATTATGGAATTGGTTATATCTGTACGCTAATAAATATTTTTCGCTTGGAGAGCTACAGAACTTTTTGTTATAAAACCACAATGAGGTGGAGAGGATTTAAACTAAGATTTTATGGAATTAATTGGATGTTAAATCGTAACAGAGAATTAATGGGTAAGTATGAAAGAGAGGTCTTCAGGTTAAGAGGACGGCATCTGTTCGCTGTTCTTAGGTCACTATTCTCAGTTAATTTAATATTTTTGAGTTAATTACCATTCTACTTGAATGGAGTGGCTTGGTTTAATATGTACATAATTTCTCTTTGTCTATTGTACAAAATAATACGAAATTTTCTGATGTTTGGACAAAAAACGGGTGCGTGATATGAGGGAACATAATATCCTGAGTTTGTGAACGTGCTGCATAAACTAGAGCAACGAGATACTGGAAATAAGATTTTTGAAGAGGGATAATTCCACAAGTAAAGCCCACTCAGGAGAAAATTAATTCAACGTTACGAAATGATTAAAGGGAAAGACTGCTCTCCCCTAATTGTTAAAAAGGGGTCGACGTTTAAGTTTTCCGGGTAGATATGTATGTATATTTGGAACTTAATTCGTTCATTATCCTGTGAATCACCATATATTCAAAAATATTTTTTGCCTCGCAGGGCTATTGCAACGTTACTGCACTGCACGTAATAAGCGTTGACACCAACGCTTAATGGGACTTTTACGCTTATTACATTCAATAAAGCAACTGCTACAAATTGTGTTCGCTGTTTAAAAGGGAAATGGGTTAACATTAGTATAAACAATTGTTACGTGTAGAAAAGATCGGCAATTTAATTCAATAATGCCTACAGGAAGCTTATTCATTCCACTGTAAAGGATAAAAAATGCATACATGCATACATATGTATATACATATATGCCCTCTTGTATTTTTTCTGTTGTCGAGCTAATGATTTTTTGATTACATGTTAATATGAATATCCTAGGGTGTGGAAGTTCGTTTTATTTCAGGTTTTTTTTTTTTTTTGCACATTTCACAAGCAATCACAGAGGAAGGAGTTTTCCTTCATCATTGATGCATAATGTAACTGGGATTTGAAAAGAAAAATGTGGGTTTTCATTTTAAACAACTGACCAACACTCGTTAACCCAGTAGGTAAATGAATGCACATTGCTTTTTGGTATCATACATTTTAACTTCAACACGAAATCCTTGTACCTACAGTGAAAATATTTAAAGCGGCTGGAGATGAGCTGGTAGGGCGCATGCACCAGCTCGTCTATAAAATATGGTCGCAGGAAAGTATGCCCAACAAATGGAATCTCAGCATCGTTTGCCCAGTCTACAAGAAAGGAGACCCCTATAACTGCGCCAACTACAGTCTTCTTACACCGCATACAAGATCTTCTCTGCCGTATTGTGTAAACGCGATATCTACTACGGCGACTGCTACAAGGAGAGATGACAACGCTTATTCGGATGCGGATTTGTTATTAGAGGTAGACTTAGGCAAAAGGTCTTGAGCTTCGGGCATGTAAGCGAACGCCTCATGACAATTCGCATCAAGGCTAAATTCGCAAACATCAGCCTAATTTGCGCTCATACCCCTACCGAGGACAAGGATGACGTTACAAAAGTCGACTTCTACGACCTACTAGATAGGACATATGCCCAATGTCCCAGCTACGATGTTAAAATCTACGACGACTTCTACGACCTACTATATAGGACATATGCCCAATGTCCCAGCTACGATGTTTAAATCGTACTGGAAGACTCTAACGCAAAACAGGGCAAGGAAGTCGCCTTTGATTGGGTTTGGCAAGCACAGCCACAGCACAGGTTATTGGCAAGCACAGCCTACACAACACCACATCCGAAAATGGATTTAGGCTGATAGACTTCGCAACGGAGCGAAATCTTCTAGTTGCTAGCACGCGTTTTCCACATCTCAACTTCCACAAAGGGACCTGGAGATCTCCGGATCAATCAACCATCAACCAGATTGACCACATTGCGATTGATGGCAGACACGCATCCGACATTCTGGATGTGCGAACTTTTAGAGGAGCCAACATCGACTGGACCACTATCTTGTGGCACCCAGGTTGTGGCACAGAGCCTATGCCAATCGCGTCTCCCTTAAGCTCTCGGAAAATCCTCCAACACCTGCTCAGACCGTACAACACCAATGGACCCGTTGTCAACACGCCTTAGAAAGTGTTGCTTCTGAGGTACTGGGTTTCGACCCACCACCAACAAGAAACCCATGGTTTGATGACGAGTGTAGGAGGGCACACGCAGCAAAGCAGCAAGTTTATCAAGAGGCGCTGCATAGAAGGACGAGAGCTGCTCGTGAGCATTATGAGCAGAAAAGGAGGGAGGAACATAAGCTTCTCCAAAGAAAAGAAAAGGAGCATGAGAAGCTCGCGATCGTAGAGATGGAGAGATGCTATCGCAGGAATGACGTTCGGAGGTTTTATTAACGAATAAAACAAACATGCCAGGGATACAAGACCAGAACGGAAGCCTGCAGGGACGAAAATGGAAACCTAGTAGTGGATTCACAGTCGGTACTAAGAATCTGGGAAGGCAACTTCTGCAGACTGTATAACGGCAATGACGAAATAGATCCCGCTGTCAGGCAGAATAATCCTTTCACAACGGACGATGACAGCAGAGAATTCCGTCCGTCTTACCTGGACGAAGTTAGGAATGCTTTTTCTAAGCTTTAGTCCAACAAAGTTACTGGAGTAGACGGACTACCTGCTGAGCTCTTTAAGGCAGCTGGAGATGACCTGGTTGGGAGTATGCACCAGCTCATCCGTAAGATATGGTCAGAGGAATGCATGCCCGATGAATGGAATCTTAGTATCGTTTGCCCGATCCACAAGAAAGGAGACCCATTTGTCTGCGCCAACTACAGAGGAATAAGTCTTCTGAACATCGATTTTAAAATCTTCTCTGCTGTTCTGTGTGAACGCTTGAAACCGTTCGTTAATAACCTGATTGGTCCATATCAGTATGGTTTCAGGCCCGGGAAGTCCACTATAGATCAATTATTCACACTGCGGCAGATCCTGAAAAAAACAAACGAGTTCCAGATCGACACCCACCACCTGCTTGTCGACTTTAAGGCTGCATACGATAGTATCAATAGAGACGAGCTATACAACGCCATGTCTAGTTTTGACATCCCTGCCAAACTCGTCAGTTTGTGCAGGATGACTTTGGAGAACTCTCGTTGCTCCATCAGGGTCGGAAGTGACCTAACCGACACCTTTTATGCCAAAAAAGGTTTTAGTCAGGGCGACACGCTATCGTGTGACTTTCTCAACATCGTCCTTGAAAGGATAGTGCAAAACTCACTGGTCAATACGAGGGGCACCATCTTTTTCAGGTCCATACAACTGCTCGCATATGCCGGTAACATTGACATAATTGGATTAAGTCAGCATTAAGACAGAAGCAGCTATAATGGGACTGGCGGTAAATGAGGGCAAAACGAAATATATGCTGTCGTCGAAAAAGGACACGAACCACCGGCGTCTTGGTCAGGGTGTACATATTGGCAGGTAGAATTTCGAGGTAGTCAAGGACTTCGTCTACCTAGGCTCCGCAGTGACATGCAGAATCGACATCAGTGCGGAAATCAATCGCAGGATAACTCTTGCCAACCGCTGTGTCTTTGGGCTCGGGAGGCAATTGAAAAGCAGAGCCCTCTCTCGAAAGACCAAGGTGAGCATATATGCATAAGGCCCTTATCATCCCGGTCCTGCTCTATGGCGCAGAGACATGGAACTTATTAAAAGCGGATGAGGAGGCCCTTGGTCGTTTTGAGAGAAAAATTTTGCGTGCGATTTTCGGCCCGACCTGCATAAATGGGGAGTGGCGGAGAAGACTTAACACTGAACTGTACGGGCTGTACAGCGACATGAACATAGCATGGCGTCCTCGGATCCGACGCTAAGATGGCTAGGTCATGTTGAGCGTATGGAAAACACAGCTCCGGCCCGGAAGGCTTATGAATCCATCCCCGAGGGGCGACGCGGTCGAGGACGGCCAAACTTAAGGTAGCGCAACCAATTGAAAGAGGACCTTACCCAACCAGGCGTGCGGAAATGAAGACTGCTGGCGAGAGACCGTGCCAGTTGGAGAAGTTTTTTGAAGGAGGCCCAGGTTCGCCATGAACTGTAGCGTCAAAGAAGAAGAAGAAGAAATCCACAATAGACCAAATATTCACACTTTGACAGATCTTGAAGGAGACCCAAGAATACTAAATCGACACTCACCACCTTGTCGTCGTTTTGTAAGCCGCGCATGACAGAGTGCATAGAGATGAGCTATATGGAGCTATATCTAGTTTTAACATCCCTGCTAAATTCGTAAGCTTATGCAGGATGACAGTGGAGAATTCCCTCTGCTCCATTGAGGCCGGTAGCGAATTAACCGAGACATTTGAAGTGAAAAAAGGATTTAGACAAGGTGACGCACTGTCATGTAATTTTTCCAACATCACTGGCCAACACAAGAGGTACGATCTATTTCAGATCTGCACAACTGCTTATGTACGCGGATGGCATTAACGTAATTAGACTAACACAGCGGGACGTCAATGTTGAGTTCCAAAGCATTGTAGCAGAAGCGGCTGAAATGGGTCGTTCGGTTAACGAGGGTAAACCGAAATATATGCTGTCAACCAAAAAAGACGGACAACACCGTCATCTCGGCCAAACCGTCACAATTGGCAGCTACAAATTCGAAGTGGTCAAGGACGTCGTCTACCTTGGCTCACTAGTCACCTGCGACAACAACACCATCGCTTAGACCAAACGCAGAAGTACTCTTGCCAACCGCGGCTTCTTTGGGCTCAAGAGGCAATTGAGAAGTAGAACCCTCTTTCGAAAGACCAAAGCTGCGCTGTACAAAACCTACCTAACCAGGCTGTTCGTTTTATTTAATTTTATTTTTTTAATTCGAATGCGAATGAGTCAAAACGTCGCGAATGCAGGGATTCCGACGGTCCTCCTCTATTGCGCCGAGACCTCGACCTTAACGAAAGCGGATGAGGAGGCCCTTGGTCATTTGCAGAGAAAAATTCTGCGTTCAATCTATTGTCCCGTTTGTTTAAACGGGGAGTGGAGGAGAAGATACAGCGATTAACTATACGGGCTGTACAGCGACATCGGTCTAGTACGGATCCAACGTCTAAGATGGCTAAGGTGGCGCATCAACTAGGAGTGCGTCGCTGGAAACATCTGGTAAAAGACCGTACCAGCTGAAGAAGCTCGTCAGGTCACACCGGACTGTAGCGCCACCTAAATAATTAAGTAAGTAAAGTCAATGGCTTCTTAATCCTATTCCTAAATTCTTGACTAGGTCGAAATAGTTTCTGTGCGTGCATACGCTATGCATTAGCCGCTGGTGTTGTGCTTATTCAATGCCAGCATACCCTTCATTTTGTACTTATTTCTTGCTAATACCCATTTTGGCTATTTAATTTCAACAATGGCATCGTCTCGCTGTGTTTCAATATCATATGTATAAGTGAACAATTGCATTAACTTACATACACTTTCAAACATCTTACCTCCAGCATTGGACAGCGGTTTCTGCAAAATATATTTAGGCGCGATATTCAAAAAATTACACAACATCTGAAGATATCTGTCACACACTCCCAATATTTATGGATCATAGAGAGCTGTATAATGTCATATTGCACATTTGATCAACGGTAGGCACCGTTGAGCAGTGGGTAGTGTTTTGGCCTCTGACGGCGGCGATGACACGGGATCGACAAAAGCCATGTTATCAAATGTGATTTTCATGATGCTTCTCCTCAGCGGGGTACTGACTTCTCGAAATTCGCAGTTCGGAATCGGCAATTAACAGTAGGTTCCATTCACCTATGGGTGAAAGGCCAGCCCCTCTCAATCAGGTTCTCCGGAGCTGTGGCACCATATACATATTGGAGTTTGCCGTTGACTACCGTCGCGCGCGAACCAAATACTGCCGTAACAACATACCCCGGAAGTATCCCAGTTGGCACTCACTTCTTCTTCTTCTTTGGTGGCGTTACAGCCCATGAAGGACCAGAACCAAGCTTCTCTCAATCACCCATGTTGTGTGTGATTTATTTTTCACACAGGTGAAAGGGACCTACAGTTTAATGCCGATTGCGAACGGCGTGAGTCGAGAAGCTTTTTCCAGGCAAGTTATACTACGGGGGGTTGTGCCAGTACCCCGCCGAGGGGGGACGCCACGAAATAAACATTCGATGTCGTTGGTGTTATCGGGATCCGAACTAGCTCATCGTGCGCCAGAGTCCAACACACTAACCACTGCGCCACGGGGGCCTTGGCACTCACTAGGCCACTAATAATACTGACACTTCGCAGGTCGTGAGTGTTGATTCTGTTGGTGAGGCAAAACTTACTACTGAATGGGCAAATTAAACTATTTTAAATTATGTTCATTGAAAAAAATATTTATTAATTTAACTTAATGCCTTCACGGCTGACATTAGACTGAACGACTAACAATATTTCCATAACATAAATCTAATTTCTTGCCCGTGCATCCAGACACAGAGTCAGCAGCGGGAACTTCAGGTCGATGTCTCATGTGTCCGGTGGGAATAATATTTTTCCTGCAACTGCAATTTTACCCGATCACTCACGGTTTGGATGTCATTGCCCGTGGGAACAAAGTGTTCAAATATTTTTGGCGTTTACTGGCATACCACCTACGGTCGTTTGCATTGTTTGCCTTGCCGACGACGGATTTTCACTTCACGGCTCTGCTAAGTTGAGAGTCCGTCAACTTTTTGCGTGCTGTACTGATTGGGGAATACAGTATACAGTTCTGCAACATTCGTGGGCTAAGAATGGATTTTAGTCTTCCTGAATATAGCTTAGTGCCATTATTCGTTTCTCACCGCGGCCTCGCCATTTATGTTCGTAGTGATATTGCCTACCAGCTGCTTCCGCATTATAGCCAAACGTCCACCTCGGAATTTGAATTCTTATGGCTTAATTTCACTTTTCGTAAGCACACAATTCACTACTGTTTTCTCTACAGAAACCGAAACCTGGACAGAGACGCCACGTTCAATGCGGTTGATGCACTGTCCGACACCATCCAAAGAATTCTTTCCCTGTTTCCTCGCACTCACAATTCTCAGTGGCTTCAACATTCTAGACGTACAACATCCGAAGGATGGTGTGTCGAAATTTTCGCTGGGTTGAACCAATTAACTCAGCTTGTGAATGAGTAGAATCCTGGATGTTGCCAGTCATACTGCCAATAACCTGGACTTGTTCTTACCTCTCAACCTGATAAATACACTTTAGATGTACTTTCTCCTCTAGGCTCGTCTGATCACTGCGTAATATCAGCTAAGTTCCCATATTCACTCCACTTAGTTAAAGAAAAAGCTCCCAAAAGAATAATATGGGTATATAAGAAAGCTAATAGGCTCGGCCTTAACATCCCTTTCGGAGCTTTGACAACAACGTGGACGCCGCGGCTGATATAATTACAAACATTATTAACACTGGCATAAGCAAATTAATCCCTAATAGAATCAAAAGTCTAAAGCCGGGGGATAAGGAGTAGTTTGACTGAAGCTGCAAAGAGGTTATCAGGTTGAGAGAGATAAGCTTTCGGAATTATAAGGCAAACAAAACTGAAGAAAACCGAAAAATATGTACACAAGCCAGAAATTATTCCCACATTTGACGAGCCAAATTTTTACATGACCAAAAACTGAGGTATAAAATCCTAGAATGTCCCAAAGGTTGTAGAAGATTTTGGTCTTTCGTTAAAAACATCAAAAACTCCGTCTCGTCGTCTATACTCACGCTCATTCACAATGACTTTTCAGCTATCAAACCCTTAGACAAAGCCAATCTGCTTGCTGCACACTTCGCAGTAAGCTCGCAGCTCCCTGAATCAACTTTGTCACCGCATATTCTGAAGTACGTTAGTTTCACCATGGGACAAATTTACTTCCGTACTCGTACAGTTTTAAGGGTTCTTAAAGAGCTTGACATACACAAATCCGCTGGTCCAGATGGTATTTGCCCAATAATTCTAAGGAGGTGTTCTTCTACGCTGGCAAAACCACTGTGTAAACCACTCTTCTGGGCTCTACACGAGTATATGGGAAACTGCATTTGTCCATCCCATTCCGAAAAAAGGCGAATCTTTTTCTCTCTCCAATTACCGACCCATTGCAGTAACGCCCCTTCTTTCCAAAGTCATGGAAATGCTGATAAGTCGTCAGCTAATGAAATAACTCGAGTCGCAGAAACTCCTCAATGACGGCCAGTATGGTTTCCGCAGCAACAGATCCACTGGTGATTTGATGACATATCTCACCGAGAAATGGAATCGTTCGCTCCATCAAGCGGGTGCGTGCAAGTAGTTGCACCTGATATTTCAAAAGCATTTGAGAGAGTTTGGCATATATGTAGCTCTTTTGTCGAAAATGCATGCATTCGAGATCGACGAATCTCTTCTTCAATGTATTCAATTCAAGTTGTCAAGGACGGATTCAAGTCTGATATTCACTTTGTAAATGCTGGTGTTCCCCAGAGCTCCGTTTTGTCTCCGACACTCTTTCTGATTTTCATAAATGAGCTCTTGTCTGCTACTTCTAATTAAATTCACTCCTTCGCTAACGACAGTACCCTCAGCTGTCCATATTTATTCATTTCTTTACGACACTGCCCTTCGGCTGTATTTAGTGAGCGGCAGCGTATGTTAAGCACATTCAATTCCGATAATGACAGCATCATCCGATGGAGTAAAAACAGTAGAGTGGAATTGAATACTTCCAAAACACAACGCTATCTTCTGTCGTTAAAGCATAACACCCAATGGCACTTGTATCTCTGAAACAGACAAGCTTTCTATTCTGGGTATGTGCATCAGTAACAACCTTTGCTGGAAAGACCACTTATTTAGTGTCGTCAAGAGTGCCGCGAAATGCCTAGGTTTCCACAGATGCAAGACATTTTTCGCACCCTGCGTTCTGGCTACAATTTATAAGACGTTTACTCGTTCTAAGTTGGGGTTCAATATCATGCCTGGTCTGGCGAATCTAAGACCTCACTTCACTTACTGGATCGAATACAAAATTGCGCGATAAAACCCATAGAAGATTCCAGCATCACAAATTCATTACAACCGCTGGATCATCGCAAGAATGTCTCCTGCCTTTCATTGTTTTATCGTTACTTACTTACTTACTTAACGGGCGCTACAGTTCGGGGTGAACCTGGGCCTCAACCAACATGCCTCTCCACCTAGCACGATCTTTCGCTAGTCTTTTCCAATGCCGCACGCCTAGTTGGTTGAGGTCCCTTTCCACCTGTGCGCGCCACCTTAGGTGCGGCCGTCCTCTATTTCTTCGTCCCTCGGGGTTGGACTCAAATACTCTACGGACTGGAGCTGTGGTATCCATTCGCTCTACATGGC
Organism: Eumerus sabulonum; assembly: GCA_951905685.1. NCBI lineage: Eukaryota > Metazoa > Arthropoda > Insecta > Diptera > Syrphidae > Eumerus > Eumerus sabulonum. The sequence continues at coordinate 94,920,053 of OX645061.1, read as the reverse complement.
CTAGCCATCTTAGGCGTTGAATCCGTAGACGCCTGACCAGACTCATGTCGCTGTACAACCCGTACAGTTCGTGATTGAATCTTCTCCTCCAACCCTCCTCTGTGTTTATGGGACCGAAAATCGAACGCAGAATCTTTCTCTGGAAACGACCAAGGATTTCCTCATCCGCTTTAGATAAAGTCCATGCTTCTGCGCCGTATAACAGGACCGGGATAATTAAGGTCTTATATAAGGTCAACTTGGTCGTACGAGAGAGAGCTCTACTTCTCAGTTGCCTCTTGAGCCCGAAGAAGCAACCTTTGCGCTGGATTTCGAAACTGGTGTCGTTGTTCCAAGTCACTGCGGAGCCGAGGTATATGAAGTCCTTAACTACCTCGAACTTATATCTGCCAATATGCACGTTCTGTCCAAGATGTCTGTGGTAAATGTCCTTTTTCGATGACAGCAGATATTTAGTCTTGCCCTCATTAACTGCCAAACCAATTTTTGCCGCCTCCATCTCAATACTCGCAAACGCCTCATTGACATCTCGCTGCGATCTACCTATTATGTCAATGTAGTCGGCGTATGCAAGGAGTTGCGAGGATTTGAAATAGATTGTGCACAATAATTTCTAATATGATATTAACAAAATCACACGACAACCCATCGCCCTGTCCAAATCCTTTCTTGACTTCGAAACTATCGGTCAGTTCTGCACCGAATCGGATGGAGCAGCGAGCATTTTCCAGGGTCATCCTGCATAGTCTGACGAGCTTAGCAGTGATGTCAAAAATAAACATGGCGTTATATAGCTCGTCTCTAATTACGCTGTCGTATGCGGCGTGAACGGCGTGCGCCGAGAAGCGTTTTCAAGGCAAGTATACTCCGGGGGTTTTGCCAGTACCCCGCCGAGGAGGTACGTCGTGAAATAAACATTCGATGACGTTGATGTTATCGGGATCCGAACTCGCTCATCGTGCATCAGAGTCCAACACACTAACCACTGTGCAACGGCGCCCTCACATAAATGCTCTGATGTGATAGCCAGTTGCATTCCCTTCGATACACGTTTCTCTTGGAATGCTCACGACTTCACAGCCCGTTTTCGGTCGTACTGTCAAATATAGACATTCTTCCTTCAGCCGAACCACGCGATTGTGGAACGCATTACCTCGTACGGTCTTCCCCCCTCAATTCAATATGCAGATATTTAAGTTCAATATCCCCAGCCGGACTATCCACCTTGCCGTGGTGCTGGGGCTTACACTGGCCAGGGAAGCTTTGTCAACGACATGGTCTCCGGGCCGGGAACCAAGAGATAGTCAACCCTATTCCAGTGGTGGTGTGAGCTTTTTAAAACCGTGCCGAAGGATGAAAGGTTGGAGGGTTTATGTCCAACCGCTAACGAGCTCCCTTAGGTGCACAGGCGAGGCCTAAGATATTCAAATGCCTTACTCCGATATTCGGCGGCTCTGTCGGAGTGGACCCATATTTCCGGCCGTACTCGTGGGTACAAAATTTCTAACAATAATATAAATAAATCAAAAAAAGGAAGCAAAGAGGAAGAGCTCTCTACTAGAGCGCACTACTTGCCGTGGCCAGTGGCGGAGAGGAAGAAGCCAAACCAAGGGGATCCAGCGTGTTAGACGAGGTCATCTCCAAGGAATTAGAGGAGGAATTACTCGCTGATTCTGAAGAGACAGCCCAAGAAGGTTTAACACGGAAAAAGGATGCCAAGAAACCCAAGAAACTAACTTAAGGAAAGCTGAGGCTTAAGGAGTACAAAAAAACTGTACACCTTAAGCGCTTGCTTGAGGAAAAGGGCATACCCCTGCTCTCCGATATGGAGAAGGAGAAGCTCGCTTGGGCAGGAGAGGTGGTTGCCAAGGATGTCCTAACAAGACCAAGGGCTGACAAGGGCACATCCGGCAAAAAAGCCAGAGACGGCAAGGGGGATAAAAAGACCAAAAATCCCCCCAAGAAAAGGGAGCGGAGGGCTGGGCCGGGTGGAACCGAAGCCGATAAGGCGGGTTCTAGCTGCACCCAGACCCTAGGCGAAGGTGAGAACCTGAAAACCAAGGGCACGGGAAGGACTGTAGCCGCTAAGGCAGGTTCTACTAAGGTAGCCCCTAACGCGGTCGATAAGACTGGTAAAGGCAAACCAGAAACTGTGCCAGCTCCTAAGAGAAGAGAGGATTTCAAGGCGAAGAGGGTAAGATCCCAAGAGGAAGCCGGAAATCTATCAAAAAGAGTGAAGGTCAACACGGCAGTGCAGTTCGGAGGGGCTGCTCCGAATGCTTTACAGCTAGCTGTGATAGATTCCGGCAGGCCGAGTGGCCAGTATACCTTCGAACAGGGGAAGATGATCGAGAAAGCCTTGGCTAAAGCGATCTTCGACCACATTCGAGGGAATGCTGGGAAAACTGCGCCAACGTTTGGTCTCACAAACTGGAGGCGAGGTGTGAGTTGGCTGGACTGCAAGGACCAGCTATCGCATGACTTTGCGAAGAAGGTCGTACCCACCATCAAGTTGTGGGAGGGGGCTGCACTAAAGGCAGTCCCCTTGGACGAGGTACCAGAGAGGCCTAAAGCCAAGATGAGCGTACCGGAAATGGAATTCGAGAAAAGCGAGATCCTCGGCTTTCTAAAGGCACAAAACCCAGCGGTCCCTATGGATGACTGGGAAGTAGTCGCAATTGAGAGCAACGAAGATGGCACAAAGAACATAATCTTTGTTATCGAGGATCCGCCGGAAACGATGAAAAAAGAGAGGCATATGCGCCTATTTTTTCAATGCACATTGACTATATTATATCTAAGGCCAACTCCATGCTAGGTTTCTTGTTTCGAAACTCAAAAGATTTTCAAGATCCTTACACCCTAAAAGCCTTATACATTTCTTTAATTCGCTCTATACTAGAATACTGCTGTATAGTATGGAGTCCGTTTTATAAAAACAGCGCGATTCGTATTGAGAGAATACAAAAGAGATTTACGAAGTTTGCACTTCGAAAGATCGCATGGATTTCGAACATTCCGAATTATAATGCTAGATGCCAGCTTATTGACCTTAAGCAACTGCATATAAGAAGAACTTACTATTCAATTCTTTTCGCTCATGATGTCATTACAGCTCACATTGATTGTCCGGTTCTACTTTCTATGTTAGGTGTTTTTTCCCCGTCTCGTTGTCTGCGACGTAGAGATTTTTTTTATGTTTCGAAACATAGTACAAACTATGGACAAAATGATCCTATAACTAACGCATGTCTAAAATTTAACTTAGCCGCCAATGTTATTGATTTTAATATGAGTAGAGAGATTTGTAAAATCGCACTTTTGAATTATTTATAATATTGTTACTTTAAATGAATTGTTGTTTATATCGCTTTTGTTATACATACAGTACTATTATTATTATATTGTTATTATTATTACAACTAGTCTTAAAAAGCTTTTGTACTTGAAAGACGAAATAAATAAATAAATAAATATTCTTCGGGGCTGGTGAGTTTCCTGTGAGACTCATGAAGAAGGCGCAGCCTGGCGGTACGGCAGCTGTGGTGAAGGACAGTGGTACTGAAAATGAAAGTAGTGCAAATAAACCTACATCACAGTAAGGCCGCATCAGCCAACCTCATGCTGCTTATGAACAAGGAGCAGCTTGATGTGGCCCTGATCCAAGAACCATGGATCCTCCATAATCGGGTTAAGGGATTAGGGTCATCGAAATATAGCCTCTTTTATAACAGTAGCGAAGGCAAGGTTAGAACTTGTATCGTTGCTAGCAAAGATCTCCACGTACTAATATTAACTAATTTCAGCTCGGGTGACCAGACGGTGGTGGGGTTACGGGAAAGGAGGGTGCACTAACGATGGCTTCGGTTTACCTACCGTACGACGAAGGCACGGACGTCCCCTCTAGGGAAACAAGGTCATTGATCGCAATGGCCGAACAAGGTAAGAAGAACTTAGTCGTAGGGTGTGATGCTAACGCCCATCACACTACTTGGGGTAGCTCTAATACCAATAGTAGGGGTGAGGCTTTGTTCAGTTTTGTCCTTAGTACTAACCTAGTTATATGTAATCGGGGTGATTCACCAACATTTATTACTAGTAACAGAAGGGAAGTCCTAGACATAACGCTTATAAATGATAACGGTACTGCGGAGATCTCAAACTGGAGAGTATCTGACAAAGCATCACTTTCTGATCACTGTTGGATCCTTTTCGACTTGAATGTCCGTAGGCCGGATAGGAAAGTATTCCGGAATCCCCGGAAGGCGAACTGGCAGAGGTTTAACGCGGAGCTGGGTGGGACCCTTAACCGGCCTCCGGATGGGAACCCCGACTCCACGGAAGACATCGATGAAATGGTACTAAACATTACCAGCAAGCTAAATCGGTCATTTGAGAAGGCATGTCCTACCAGACGACCCAGTAAAAGAAACCACCCACCATGGTGGAAGCGGAGCGGCTTCGTATCTCTAGGCTCAGTTGGAACCTGGCAAAAGAGGGGGCCATTGAATGGTCCACCTATAGAGATAGCGTTAAGCGACTCAAAAAAGAAATTAGATTCGCCAAGAAGGACTCTTGGAGAAGCTTCTGCCGCTCTATTGAATCATGTATGGGTGCAGCTCGTCTGAGGAAGGTCCTTGCAAAAGCTCCCACACAGATGTCCTCTATAAAGAGATCTGATGGTAGCTGGACAGACTCAAATGAGAGCGTGCTTGATTCACTACTGAAATGTCATTTCCCTGGCTGCGAGGATGCAGGAATCTTCAATTCGGCGGACGCGTTGCCAAGGGAATGTATTGAACATGAGACTGTCGATAAGATTGTTACGGAGAATAAGATCCTGTGGGCCATCAAATCTTTTGACCCCTACAAGGCACCGGGAATGGATGGGATCTTTCCGATCATGTTGCAGGAGTCATGCGAAGTCATTCTTCCATGGCTGAAGCGCATCTACTCCTGGTGCCTCAGGATGGGTTATGTTCCTCAAGCGTGGAGGGAAGTTAGGGTGGTTTTCATACCCAAGTCGGGTAAAGTCAACCATACTACTGCAAAGGACTTTAGGCCTATCAGTCTGTCGTCCTTCCTGATGAAAGCGCTGGAACGAATAATAGATTTGTACGTAAGGGAAGAGATTGGGGACGGTTATCTGTCACAATCACATAATGCGTACATAAGGGGAAAATCGGTGGATACTGCTCTGCATAGGGTAGTCTCTACGATAGAAAAATCGCTCAGTATCAAGGAATTCACTCTAGGTGCCTTCCTGGACATTGAGGGTGCCTTTAATAACGTTAGTACCGAGGCAATAGTGTCCAGCCTTCATATGGCCCAAATAAACCCGGGTGTATGCAGTTGGATTGGGCAAATGTTGGGTACTCGTATAGTAAATTCGACGACAGGGAGAGCATGCGGAAGGGTGAGGGTAAATAAAGGTACACCACAAGGTGGCGTTCTGTCACCCCTCCTATGGCTCCTTGTGGTCGACGGAATGGCCAAGATTCTGGAGACGGAGGGTTTTAATGTTACGGCCTACGCCGATGACATTGCTATTTTGGTCTCTGGAAAATTTACGTAGGTCCTCAGCGATAGACTTAGCTATGCACTGACGTTAGTGGATAGCTGGCCCAAGGGGCGAGGTCTGGGAGTAAACCCGGCGAAAACAGAGGTAGTACTCTTTACAAAGAAAAGATCTGTACCAAGATACACCTACTCCCGTATGAATGGTATATATATGATCCCTGGAAAATCTGCGAAATATCTGGGCATAATCCTGGACTCCAAACTTAGTTGGAGAGAAAATATTGAGTAAAGAATCAAAAAGGCCTATGTGGCACTATATTCGTGCAAGGTAGCCTTTGGAAAGACATGGGGCCTCAAACCGACGTTAATACATTGGTTGTACACTGCGGTAGTAAGACCTATCCTAGTCTATGGCTCGGTTGTCTGGTGGAAGGCGCTTGAGAAAAAGTGTCATCTTCAGAGTGTGTCAAAGGTTCAAAGGGCAGGCTGTCTGGCGGTGACGGGATCTATGAAGTCCACACCAACGGCGGCCCTTGAAGTCATGCTGAACCTCCCACCCCTGGACTTGTACTGCGAAAGCGCCGCAACCAGAACTGCGCTAAGATTTCAGGAATCGGGTCTCTGGAAAAGGAGTCCTCACGGACATGCATCAGTCTTGGATCGATGGGCCGTCTCGAGATTCAGAACCGTAACGGACTATGTCACCCGACTTCCTTCCTGGGAGAGGAGATTCTCTATTAGAATTCCCTCCAGGGAGGAATGGACCGGTGATTTGGTACGCACGGAAAGTGAACTGGCACTCTACACCGACGGATCCAAAATGGATGTTGGCACAGGTGCCGGAGTCTACTTTGAGTCTCGGGATATGCATCGCTCCTACAGGCTCGATGATGGATGCAGTGTCTTCCAAGCTGAGGTCTTCGCTATCAAGCAGGCGGCGGACCTGACCAGCAAAGAGAATATTACAGGAAAAAGGATCAGCATCTATGTTAACAGCCAGGCAGCCATTGAGGCTCTGCAGGCAGCATGGATAAGATCCAAACTCGTCAAACTCTGCAAGGAGAAGTTAGAAGAGATATCCAATGTAAATGAGGAGACCCTTTGCTGGGTACCTGGTCATATGAATATATCCGGAAACGAGAGGGCGGACGAGTTGGCTAGGGTGGGATCAGGTGCTAACATTGCGCAGATCTCAGCTGAGGCCAAAGCACCACTCAGTGCGCTCTACAGGGAGATACAGACGGAGCTATTGGTGAAAGCCAATAAGCGCTGGTGTCGTTTAGATACATGCGCAACGGCGAAATCGACTTGGCCCGTCTATGATAAGAAAAGAACGAAAAATCTGCTGAAGTTCAATCGTGGGAACATTCGACTAGCAGTCGGTGCCCTCACCGGGCACTGCATGCTATCCTATCATGCAGCTCGACTAGGCCAGCCCTACAATGACTTCTGCAGAAGCTGCAGGGACGAAGGGCACCCATATACCTAACCTAACCTAAGTTCAATATCAATAGGCAGCTCCTCTCTCTCTCCCCTGTTACCTTCTGATCGAACAACGTCTGACGTTATAAAGCCTTAGCCTTGAGTGAGCGTGCGACTACCAAAAAAAAAAACAAAAAAACGTGACATGGACCGATAAGTTTTATACAAATTTTTCTACGAAGATATATGAACGGACTCTATAGGCGATAGTTAGGAAACTATTTCTTGGCGCATTATTTGGCGCATTCACAAGTGTTTCTTTTTGGTGAATCAGGCAAACTCTACTCCGCTCCCATTGCTCGGTCACGCTTTCCTCGGCTTTCCATACCAGGTTATCTGTGATTGCCGTAACTTTTCTGGGCTTAAGTTTCGACATGACTGTCATGATTTCGTCCATGTCGTTTTATTTGGCCCCGCACTTCTTATGGTTTTTCTTGTTCTCCTTGAGAAGTATGTATGTATGTATGTTATATCAGAGCCAACTTGTGTACACCCACAAGAGCTCGACTTCAAATTCAATAAAAATTAAAAATGTAAGCAGCATTGATTTGATCCGTACGCAATGTAAACAAGCTGCGGTCAAATCATATGCAATATAAACAATTTCAAACCAATAGACGAGAACGATCATTGTTTACACAGCTGCGGCTTAATGGCCAAATGCTTTTAGCCGAAGTCAAGTGGATGCAGCTGCGTCAGCATAGTTCTCGTGATTTATGTATGAAGATCAAAGTCCAACAAAAGGGACGCTGTCGAAGAACAGCACAAAGTATATAAGACACTTCATGTTCATTTTTGAAGGAGTTCAGTTTTAAGATGTGATTCAGTCGAGTTCAGTTCAAGTTCGAGTTCAGTTCAAGTTCAAGTTCAAGTTTAAGTTCTTAGTTAAGTTCAATGTCAGTTCGGTTTAGTTATTGTTCGCTTAAGAATAGTTTAAGTTCATACAATAAAAATATTACTTAAATTTGAAAGTCTCATTGGGAGAACATAAAATCAATATTTTTTCTTGTTTGTAAAAGTACAAACATAAATTGTATGTATATGCTTATCCTTATCCTTATCTGGCACTCTATATGCCTCTTGTTTCGCAGCATTTATTCTCGTGCATTAGTCGTCAAACTAATGAAATTCCCTTCATGTTCTATCGATATAGTGCAACAGTTCCTTAAACTTTGTTGCAGCTTTTCAACATCCAAGGTTGATGATTTAGCTCTACCAAAAAATCCGTAGTCGCAATATGGCACCGGTCCGAGTCGCTCTTGGTTCCTCAGCAAAGTCGGGCATCCAATATATTGGAGGAGGGTCTAGCGTCGATTGAAATGTGGTCAATATCGTTGACAATTTTATGATCGGGTGACCGCCAGTTAGCTTTGTGGATGTTGACATGCGGGGATCGGGTGCTTGTTGCAGCAAAATTTGACCACACCTTCATAACAATCCTTTACACGGATACCCCTTGCAACCATTAAACTTAATCTTACTAATCTCGCCTGGGCCGAGACGAACCGAAGTTGGACTCAAGGACATGCCTGCGTCATCACCAGGCAAATCTGGCCCCGGCTCGACAGTCAACGGACAAGGAGTGTAATCTCCCTAAAAAGAACTGACATCTACAAAGTAATAGGTGTCATCACCGGACACTGCCTTATAGGCAGTCACACGCAAAAACTAGGTACAGTTCCGAATGATTTCTGCAGAAGAAGGAGGAGGTCGAATCCATTCACCACCTTCTCTGCACTTGCCCGTCATTCTGCACAATCAGGAATCGATACCTATGCTCTTATTTCCTTAATGAACTGACAGAGGTTCAGCAAGTAGGGGTCCCTGATCTTCTTAACTTCTTAAGAAGCACAAAATGGTTCCCCGAATAGGTGGCTAAACCCTCTCGTAGCTGCACAACGGGCCTCCCTGGCCTATGTGTGTTCTTCTTATTTCTGGGAACGCTACGATCCTAACTACCTACCTACCTTGTTATGAAGCGCTCGCTTACATGTCTAAAGGTGAGCATTTATTTGCCTAAATGGTCCACTTTGTTTCTATGACTCTCGAGAAATTTTAAGCTGAAGCTTCCACTTAAGTACCGTGGAAAGATAAGTGACAGGTAGGTAGATAGGTATGTAGGAGTGGCCGCCTGGACTCAAAGAGACCAAGGTCCAATTAACGCGTGTGTGGGCCGTTTTGATGCCATAGGTGATGATTCAACATCAAATGTTCGTTGCGCTTTTCACTAATCACGAGGCTGTAGAAGACAATTATAATTATTTCACTCAAAAATCCTATTTATACATATACTGGCAATAAAGCTTCCATGTATACTCGTAGAACAGAGTATACGGTGAAAAGCAAGGATTTTTTCTAGAATAGATATATCCAATCTTTGGGAAATATTTTCGTTTCTCCCAAGTATATGTATGTAAGTCTATTTGGTAGCAGTAAATCGCTTAATCTCTCTCTATACCACTCAGTATCCTTTTTTGCATACTGAATATTTTTGCATGTTCGATTTCTATTGAATGAATGCATTTCAAAATTGTGTATCCTAATCCATGAAGAACACAACTGCAGTTTTCATATGAGTTTACCCGTCTGTTGTATTTCCGGTCCGCATAACATTTTTCAACCATTTGTGTCTGTGTCGGGACTTAACTTTTTTTTCGGATGACAAAAACTAAAATCGTTGTACTCAAATTAGAATTATTTTCGTGTGTACGGTGGTTGGCTTGTTTTCGCCCTGATAACATGCGAAGTTTGAAGCAAAGTGGAAAGATAAAAATAGCTAACAGCGGAATATATTTGCCAACAATCCTACACGAGCTTAAAAGTAGATGTGACAAGGTTTTCACTAAATACATACTGTGAGCGTCAAAAGAAAGTTTACACCTCAGTGTTTTATGTTCTCGTTTCAACTACCGATCTTATTAAAGGTATATCTTATAACTAGTTTAACATATTCATTTGTCTATTAACTCTTAATCGAACAAGGTAAAAAGTTTATAAAAACAACAACAACAACCATTTTACAAACAAGAAAGGAAAAACACTTCATATGCTAGGCGTCAAAAGAAAGTTTACATTAAGAAAAAATTAAAAAAATATGTCAATAAACGCTTAATTCGGTACTTTGTTTGCTTTCCTTTTGTCTTGATAACGGTCTTCAACCTCCTGGGCATTGATTCTACCAACATTTTTGTGAAGTCAGAAGGAATTTTTTACCACTCTTTCAACAATACGGACTTTAGTGAGTCTTTGCTTGTTAGGACCCTTTTTCGAACTTATTTGTCAAGATACTCCCACAAATGTTCGATGGGGTTAAGGTATGGGGATTGCGGAGGGTGATCCAATAACTTCGGCGTCCGATACAGTAACCATTCCTTCACAATTTTGGCCGTATGCTTAGGGTCATTGTCCTGCTGGAACACCCATGCTTGATCCAAGCTCAATTTTGCAACGCTAGGGTGTAATTTTTCCCTTAAAATATTAAGATAATCTATTTTGTTCATTGTGTACTCAACAAACACCAGATTTCCCACACCTGTAGCCGCCATGTATCCCCAAACCATAACCGACCCTCCCCCATGCGTAACCGTGGAGGTAATGTTCTTTTCATCGAACGCCTTATTCTTTGTTCTCCAAATTTTTGGTGGTTTTCTGGATTAAAAACTTCAAATTTGCTTTCGTCACTAAATACCACGCTTTTCCAAAATGAAATATGTTTTTCTTCATACCTTTTCGCAAATTTAAGGCGCCGTTTTTGGTTAGTTGCCGATATGAGCGGTTTTTCCTGCGGTACTCTGCCATGTATCCCACTATCGTGAAGTACTCGTCGAATAGTACTTGCACTTATGGGAATACCTGATGCTTTTTTAATGTCTTCTGATATTTTCACAGTACTAACAGATGAATTTTTTTTCATTTCTCGTACAATTGATCTTGCTTCAGATTGGAAGAGTCGCTTGGGTCTACCAGTACGTGGACGATCTTGTATTTGTTTAAAATGTTTTTACTTATCTATCATTTTTTTCAACACCTTGGTGGCTTCTGCCAATTATTTTCGCCATTTCTCTCAAAGATTTTCCTTCTGCATTCAATTTCAAAACGAGTTTCCTGGTTTCAATAGGCGTTTGCTTACCCATTTTAATAAGACTTTGATTGTACAATGTTGACACAACTTTTTTCACAAACAAATAAACAAAGAATGAAATTAAAAGATAGCCTTTATCAGAATGATGTGCAAGATAAACACAAAAAAGCGGGAAAGTGAACGTAACGGTAGTTTTCGTGTTCAGTAAATCACAATTCATATAGTGTAAACTTTCTTTTGACGCCTAGCATATGAAGTGTTTTTCCTTTCTTGTTTGTAAAATGGTTGTTGTTGTTGTTTTTTATTAACTTTTTACCTTGTTCGATTAAGAATTAATAGACAAATGAATATGTTAAACTAGTTATAAGATATACCTTTAATAAGTTCGGTAGTTGAAACGAGAACATAAAACACTGAGGTGTAAACTTTCTTTTGACGCTCACGGTATGTACATAGTAGTGTATGCAGAGTTTCTGAAGTGTCCTGAGAGTTGCTACAGAGTTTATTTTTATTTTACTTTTATGCTAATCTGTGGCTTTTGTTTAACTTTTTCATTGCCACTGGAAACGTGAAACGTGTGAAATGTAAACACATTAGTTGCATAGAATGAATGAGCAAGCAAAATGAGCAAAGAAGTTGATCGCGTTTAGTCTGGCAAACGCCAGCGTCGATCTCTGTCCCTGCTCAATCCAAGTTGACACATAGCCTCCGCGTGGTGGAATAGCTGCCCTAGTATTCGCCAGGTAGTGAACCAATATGCGCAGTGATCCAACCCCCTCGTTCCTGGGGAAAAAGCAACCTGGCCTTCCAAACTGGGGGTTGTACTTAGCAGCAACCGCAAGCCTCGGGTACGGACGGACGCAAAGCTAACGACCCCTGCGAACGGTTAAATGACTTGCGAGTCCGTACCTGAAATGTAAGGTCCCTTAACAGACCAGGTGCAGGCAATCAATTGGGGCTATCCCTCAGCTGCTATAACGCAGATATAACCGCGCTTCAAGAAGTGCGATGGGATGGACCAGGCAAAAACCGGATGAAAACTTCGATATCCACCACTGGAATTGCTACAAGGAGAACAAACAACGCTTATTCGGATGCGGGTTTGTTATTAAAGGCAAGCCCGACAAAAAGTCTAAAGCTTTCGGGATCTAAGCGAACATAAGCTTGGTATAAGCTCACGCCCCAACCGAAGAAAAGGACTAGCGACTCAAAGAAGAATTCTACGTACTCCTAGATAGAAAATATGCCCAATGTCAATTTTGTCGTTTTGTGTGAACCCTTAAAACCTTTTATAAAAAAAATGTGGGCTAGGTGTGACCCGCAAGGCCCACACGACTAACTTCCCCGTGGGAAAAGTGAAAACACCTATTTAATTTCATATTTTTTTATTTATAACCTCGGCGCAAAAAAAAAGGAATGTTATAAGTTTCAGGTGTCTAGGTGTCTGTGCGGATGTGTGTCTTTCTGTGGCATCGGAACTCCTGAACGAGTGGACCGATTATGACGCTTTTGTTTTTCTTTATAAAGATTATCGAGAGGGTTCTTAGCTACAACTTGTGAAGATCTGTTCAGGTGTGTCAAGATCATTAACTCCTTTTTTTTAGCTGGGGTATAATACATCGATTCTCGACCGATCACCGCAATCAACAAGCATCGGGCGCGGTCAGTATTGGATTGGGAACCCCTTGCGAATACCGCGTATTGCTGGCATCAAGCCGCCTTTTTGCTGTCCCTCCATATAACCCAGGGTGAGAAAACGCATACTCATGTGCACACATTAAACAATGTACTGCTCATAAACTGCTCACGTGCGTGTGCAATTTCGATGACTGAAAGTTTCTAATTTAGACTTTATGGAAAATTAAGCCTTCTTAGACTAAAATATTAAAAAAATAGAAAATAAAAAAAGGGTTCAAGTGAAATATCTCCATGTTATTTCATTCTGCAAACAACTCCCGAGCAGAAAATCAACTCATTTTAGCTCACGAACGCGAGTGTGTGCATTTATGGAAGCTCACCTCATGTGCGTTAAATAGAATGCACATAAGTGTGCGTCCTCCTTAACGAACACATGCTCACAGCCAATTACTCAGCCACATCGAGCGCATGGACATAAACGCTCCAGCTAAGAGGGTCTTCGACACCGAGCCTCCTCCCACAAGCAGAAGCAAACTTCCGAGCTTTGATCCCTATAGTGTCTTTGATGTATTAATACTAACCTATTATTCCTTTTTTCTATGATTACGAACAACCAATAATAATGTTACGAAATTTAATACCACTTCGAAAAGGGGGTTCGTATCACTGGATTGCAATAAACTACAACTGTCTACCTTTTATTCGAATTAAATATACACACATATGGGGGGGAGCGAGCAAACAGAGCAAAGAAGTCGATCGCGTTTAACATGGCAAACGCCAGCTTCAATCTCTGTCCCGCCAGGTAGTGAACCAATGTGTGTAGCGACCCAACCCCTTGTTCCCTGGGGAAAGAGAAACCTGGCCCTCCAGGTTGGGGGTTGTGTACAACAGCAAGCCTCGGATACGACGACTAACGGACTTGAGAGTCTGCACCTGGAATGTTAGGCCCTTTAACAGACCGGGTGCAGGCGATCAATTGGAGCAAACCCTCAACTGCTATAAAGCAGATATAACCGCACTCCAAGAAGTGCGATGGGATTGACCGGGCAAAAAACGGATGAAAAACTGCGACATCTATTACGGGAACTGCTACAAGGAGAATAAACAGCGCCTATTCGGGTGCGGATTCGTTATTCGAGGAAGACTCTGACAAAAAGTCTTAAGCTTCCGAGACATAAGCGAACGCATCATAAAAATCCGCATCAAAGCTAAATTTGGAAACATTAGCTCAAAAAAGAATTGTACGATCTCCCAAACAGAACATATGCCCAATGCCCCAGCTACGACACAAAAATAGTCCTAGGAGATTTTAATGCAAAACTGGGCAAAGAGGACATAGGAAAGCATAGCCTCCATAACACCACATCCGACATCGGACTAAGGCTAATCGATTACCTAGCGGGGCGTAACCCCCTTGTAGCAAGCACGCGATTCCCCCATCTCAACATCCACAAGGGTACCTGGCGGTCTTTTGATCAATCGACCACCAACCAGATTGATCACATTGCGATCGACGCCTGACACTCCTCCTGTATTCTCGACGTACGAACCTTCCGAGGGGCCAACATCGACTCGGACCACTACCGTGTTGTAGAGAAGGTACGAATGAGGATATCAAGAATGTTTAGGAGTCGAGTAGCACAACGTAAGTTTGACGTCGGAAAGCTACAATCGCAAGAGACTGCCAGAATCTTTGCCGATCGTGTCTCCTCCAAGCTCTCTCAAAATCCGCCCGCAGCAGCACAAACAATAGAACAGGAATGGGCACATTGCCAGAGCGCCGTCAGAGACGTTGCCTCAGAGGTGCTGGGTTTCAAACCGCCAACACCTAGAAACCCCTGGTTCGATGAACAATGCGAAAAAGCCCATGCAGCAAAACAAGAGGCATATAAAGCCATGCTGCAACGACGGACGAGAGCTGCTCGCGAAATCTATGAGCAGAAGAGAAGAGAGGAACACACGCTTTTCAGAAGAAAGAAGAGAGAGCGCGGAAAGCGTGAGATCGAGGAGATGGAGAGATGCTTCAGCAGGAATGATGCCCGTAAGTTTTACAATAAGGTAAAACGAACACGCCATGGCTACAAAGCCAGAGCGGCGGCCTGCAGGGATGAAAATGGAGAACTGGTAGTAGAGTCGCAGTCGATGCTGAGGATTTGGAAAGACCACTTCTGCAGACTGTATAACGGCGATGATAGACAAGATACTGCTGCCAGGCAGAACGAGCCATTCGTAATGGACGACAATGAAACAGAATTCAGTCCACCCGACCGAGACGAAGTCAAAATAGCGATATCAAGACTTAAGTCTAATAAAGCCGCGGGCGCAGACGGCCTGTCTGCTGAGCTTCTTAAGGCGGCTGGAGATGAGCTGGTAAGGTGCATGCACCATCTCATTTGCAAGGTATGGAAAGCATGCCCGACGAATGGAATCTCAGCATCGCTTGCCCGTTGCATAAGAAAGGAGACCCCTATAACTGCGCCAAATATAGGAGAGTAAGGCTCCTTAACCTTCCGTGACAACTGCTCACCTTGTCGTGGTACGGAGGCTCAGTACAGGTAATGACTCTCGAGAGTTAATCTCTAGAGGAACCGGAAGCTAAGAAGCAGTTACGGACCCCTCCCTACCTCTCCCCTTCCTCTGTACCCATCACTCCCCTACTCCCCTAACTCCAAGGTGGAACAGCATACGCCGACGGATGCATGGCTAAGAGGGTGCTTAGCTACTAGTATGCGAACTTCGGATACCGGGCGACCTCCGATTTCAATACAGCCTTCCTGCAGTGTCTCGGGCTCCGGTGCAGGTGACCGTTCTTTCCCGTGTTCTCGTGGGAACAATTAACAAAATAAATATTTTCGAAGAGACTGATGACTCTCTAACGTCATCGCCTGCTAGGGCTTGTGAGTCCTCAGCGGCTAAAAATTGGGAAGTGGTGCCGGCAACTTGTGCTGGCACTGCAGCCGAACGGAAAGCTGAAGATATATCTTCACTCTCCGATTCCGATACCACACTTGGCGGAGATTCTGTGAGTATGCTCTCGGATGAACTCCCAAGTGTAAGTAGGAACGAAACCATCAGGAACGTAGAGGAAAAGCCTGTACCACCTGGTGGCTTCGTCAAGCTCAAATCGTCGGAGCAGCGACGATTTAAAGCTGCAGGGCAAAACTAGAGATGAAGCCCTAGTTTTTGCAAAATCAACCCCTGTGAGTAAGGGTCCGGAACTGAAACGTGTTCGTTCCGCAGACACTACTCCACCAGACCAGGCTGCTAAACGCAGCAAAATCGGCAAACATCAGGTCGATAAAAAGAGCAACAGTAGTGTAACTGGGAGGATCCGACTCGGCATCGTCCCTAAGGACTTAGGAACGAACCCCCTCACTACAGCGCAGATGGCAGCCGTTCAGGAGGCTATAGTCGACACCTCCATCGAGCTGTCGGGTAAAGGACCCAAGCCTCGCTTTAGGGGATCGACCTACAAGTCAGGGTGGTTATACTTTGTGTGTGACAACCCAGCTACGGCCGATTGGATGAAAACCAATTTTACGGCCATCAAGGACAAAAGTGGACTTGATATTATGCTTGTGGAAGAAGAAGCTTTCCCGAAACCGCATATCGTACGGGGCTACTTCCCACAAAGCGCCGGCCTACCCATCACGAAGGTGTTGGCGACGCTGGACTCGCAAAATGACGACTTATATGCAAAGAACTGGAGAGTCATGCAAAGCACGTCAAACAAGGAGAAAAACCTCCTGCACTTAGTTCTAGCAGTCAGTGACAAATCCTTGGCACGACTGATGGAACTTAAGTGCCAAGTGGCCTACAGATTTGAAATCGTCAAGATGATTGTCAAAAGCCAGGCGAAAACATCCTTGGATGTAGCACCAATCGCTGTAGAAAAACCTACAAGCAGCAGTATGGTGGATGCACCTACTGCCGCAATAGGAAAACCTACAACCAGCAGTATGGTGGTTGCACCTGCTACTGTAGTAGGAAAACCTACAGCCGGCAATATGGTGGTTGCACCTATTGCTATAGTAGACACGCCCAGATGTGACGAACCAAAACCCGCTGCCACGTCTGAGCCGACGACCACTAAAGGTCGCCCAAACAAGGGAAAGAAACATCCCCCAACGAAAAAAGAGGAATCTTCGATGGGAAGTAGAACAGAGGATCACTCCCATCGGGTCGGAAACTTCAGGCGAGGCAACAACAAGCCTTACAGAACGAAGGATCCGGCCTACCGTCGCAAATAATGGGTGGGCTGCGTGTGCTGCAGGGCAACCTGCACCATGCCAAAGGTGCCTCGGACACCTTTAGCCTACGACTGTACCGCGACAGGATCAGCATTGGGCTAATCCAAGAACCATGGGTCCATAAAGGTAAGATTATGGGCCTGCAAAACAGGTCGCGTAAATTTATTTACGCCACAGGAGATTTTTCTCCTAGGGCCGCATGTGTGATCGGCACTAACCTAAATTTTCTCCCCATTCCAGAATTCATTACAAGGGACCTGGCAGCCGTCATTGTGGAAGTCCACACCGATGGAGGAGTAAGGGAGGTTGTATGCGCCTCCACTTACTTTCCTGGAGACGGTCAACAAGTCCCTCCTACAGAAGTCCAGGATCTGGTTAGGTATTGCAACCAGAAGAAACACCACCTGGTAATTGGATGCGACGCCAACGCGCACCATATGGAATGGGGCAGCAGCAATACCAACAAACGAGGTGAGTCACTTTTTGATTTTATTATAAGTAACAATTTCACCGTTGCCAATAGAGGCAACAAACCCACATTTATAAACGCGGTTAGGAAAAAGGTGCTAGACCTCACTATCTCTAGCCAGTTTATCTCAAATGTGATTGGGGACTGGCATGTCTCCAATGAAGCCTCACTATCTGATCATCAGCATATCAGATTCAACATCTCTAGTGAGGCAACTGAGGTTGAGCCCGGATATCAGCCCAAACGAACAAATTGGGCTCGGTTCCAAGCTCAACTCGCCGCTAAAGAGGACATGCTCCCTAAGTCGATTAAATCAATAGACGACATCGACGAAGCGGCCTACCAGCTCAATACAGCACTCACCTCATCCTTTAGAGACAGCTGTACACCCAGGTCAACTACAAAAAAACGTTGTGTGCCCTGGTGGAGCAGTGAGCTTGAGTCCCTAAGGAAGCAGGTGAGATCGCTGTTTAATAGAGCAAAACGGTACAATAGTTGGACTGATTATAGATCTGCTCTAACTAAGTACAACCTCGAACTGAGGAAATCCAAGAGAACGTCTTGGAGAAAGCATTGCGAGAATATAGACTCGCTTCCAACTGCAGCCCGACTCCGGAAAAGAACGAAGGTGGTCCACTGGTTATATACCGCGATAGTAAGGCCTATCGTTACCTACGGGTCCACCGTATGGTGGACAAAAGTTGAACAAAAAACGACTATTATTAAGCTTCAACGCCTTCAGAGACTAGCGTGTCTCGGCATCACAGGCGCTATGCCGTCCTGCCCTACGGCAGCACAAGAAGCACTCATTGGACTCGTTCCACTGCACCTTTTTATCAAAAAGGTGGCATTACGCAGTGCAATCAGAATCCTCTGCTCGGGAACAAATATGTCATGTAGACCCGCAGGCCACATGTCCATATTGCAACACTTTCCCGAGCTGGATATGATTACTACGGTCTCGGACGCATTGCCACACACCTTCACCTTTGACAAGGGATTTGAGGTGCTGATCCCAACCGCTCAGCATGGGAAGACAGTGATCCCCTGCTGAATGTCAAAGGCCTTAAGTGGTACACGGGTGGCTCCAAGATGGCTTCTGGCGTTGGCGCCAGCATCTTTGGACCAAAACGTAAGATCTCGAAGGCCCTGGGAGTAAGCCCCAGCGTCTTCCAAGCTGAACTGCACGCCATCCTAACATGCGTCAACCTAAATCTCGAGACCGGCATCAGAGGAGTAACTATCAACATACTCTCTGATAGCCAAGCAGCGCGTAAAGCACTGGGTTCGTACAGCACGAACTCGAAAACCGCCAAGGAATGCCAAGACGCCCTGCAAGAGCTCGCCAAAAGAAACAATGTCAAACTTTGGTGGGTGCCAGGACATAAAGGTATTAAGGGCAATGACATTGCCGACCAACTTGCCAGAAAAGGTTCCAGCGACAAATACATAGGTCCGGAACCTTTCTGCGGCATTCCCGGGTCTAAGATAAATCACCTCTTAGCCAAGTGGGAAAAGTCGCAACACCTGTCCTTCTGGAACAGTTTTCGGGGACTCCGTCAATCTAAACGACTTATACGACCCCTGAACAAACACCCTGTTGACATACTTAAGCTCAATAGAGGGGATATCAGAAGACTGGTCAGCTACCTAACGGGACACTGCGGTCTGAGATATCATCTAAATAAAATTAGTCTCTCGTCTGAAACTGAGTGTCGGCTCTGTCTAGAGGACGATGAGACGGCAGAACACATACTGTGTGAGTGTGCTGCACTCTGCCATCTTAGGAAGCGCATCCTTCTCAGTGAAGTTGTGACTCCTGAGGGGATCACCCTGGCTCCTATGAGAAGCATTCTCAACTTCATTATAGAGGTTGAGAGGCTACTCGGCTAATCGGCTAGCAGGCACAATAGATCTGCAAAGGTCGCAGTGCCATATTGCTAAGAGTAGCACTAGCCCCATGTGTAAAAAAAAAAAAAAAAAAGGCTCCTTAACATCGCATATAAGATTTTCTCTGCCGTATTGTGTGAACGCCTGAAACCGTTTGTGTATAACCTGATCGGCTCTTATCAGTGTGGTTTCAGGCCAGGTAAATCCACAATGGACCAAATATTTCCGCTGCGGCAGATCTTGGAGAAGACCCGATTTCAAGGCTGCATACGACAGCGTATATAGAGATGAGCTATACAATGCCATGTCTAGTTTTAACATCCCTGCCAAATTCGTCCGACTGTGCAGGATGACAATGGAGAATTCTCGCTGCTCCATTAAGGTCGGTAATGAGCAAACCGAAACCTTTGATGTTAAAAAAGGATTTAGGCAAGGTGACGCGCTGTCATGCAACTTTTTCAACATCGTGCTTGAAAAGATCGTGCAAGAGTCACTGGCCAACACAAGAGGTAGGATTTATTTCAAGTCTACTCAATTGCTTGCGTACGCCGACGACATTGACGTGATTGGACGGACACAGCGAGACGTCAATGAGGCCTTTGTAAGCTTTGAGGTAGAAGCGGCTAAGATGGGTCTCAAGGTTAATGAGGGTAAAGCCAAATATCTGCTTTCATCTAAAAGAGACGGACAACACCGACGTATTGGCCAGAACGCCACCATGGACGGATATAACTTTGAAGTGGTCAAGGAATTCATCTACCTTGGCTCACTGATGACTAGCGACGACAACACCAGCGCTGAGATAAAACGCAGAATCACTCTTGCCAACCGCTGTTTCTTTGGGCTCAAGAAGCAATTGAGAAGTAGAGCCCTCTCTCGGAAAACCAAGGTGACACTATATAAGACCCTAATCATCCCGGTCCTCCTTTACGGCGCAGAGGATTGGACCTAAACAAAAGCGGATGAAGATGCCCTTGGTCGCTTCGAGAGGAAAATTCTGCGCACTATCTACGGTCCCGACATCGGCCTGGTACGACGTCTACGGATACAACGTCTAAGGTGGCTAGGCCATATAGAGCGCATGGAAAATACATCTCCGACCCGAAGAGTTTTCGAATCCACCGGAAGGAAGGCGCGGCAGAGGAGGGCCGCATCATCGGTGGCGCACGCAGGAGGAAGGGGACCTTAACCAACTGGGCGTGCGGCGCTGGAAACAGCTGGCCAAAGACCGTGCCAGCTGGAGACGCTTGTTGGTGG
The DNA here is from genome assembly GCA_951905685.1 of Eumerus sabulonum. Classification (NCBI taxonomy): domain Eukaryota; kingdom Metazoa; phylum Arthropoda; class Insecta; order Diptera; family Syrphidae; genus Eumerus; species Eumerus sabulonum. The sequence continues at coordinate 94,899,463 of OX645061.1, read as the reverse complement.
AGGCCCAGGTTCACCACGGTCTGTAGTGCCACCTAAGTAAGTAAGTAAATATACACATTCTCTTATTATCTCGCCTCAGATCAATTATCTTCACCACTTTTCTTTATTTATCACAGACTATTGAACACTTTACACTTTATTGCACACGCAAGCATTTATTGAAAGCTTTTATTTTCACACTGTTTTATCGATTGATCACACTGTAAACCGACTTGTTACAATTCCATAAACTGAATGGATCCGAGGGCGAGCGTTCGCTATTATGTAGCTCTCGATCCACCTTCTCGAATATTCGCCGTCAGATGTCCCCTTCGGAAGTCTCTAGAATGCTCTGACATCCAGCATTATGCCGCTGCAAGTTACCATCATTTCAATTTCCGCTTCACCAGAGCATTCGAGCTTCGACAACGAAATTCGAATATAGACGTCGGTTCGTGTCTCCGTTACAATAAATATCCTTCACACTTTGATGATCCCTATTGTGTCACTGCTAAGTTAATCCGTGTTGCTAACCCTTTCTTACAATTGCTATTCACCTCCTTCTCCATCCTGATAGGTAAAGTTATCAAATGTTGCAAAAAATTTAAATGTTGTGAAATTTACTTCCGATCCCACAACCAATAACACACTTGCAAGCTTTGGTCAGTATTGTGTCCTTGATATGTATATTAATCCTAGCTGCAAACCTTTTTTCTATATTTATTGTTATTCACCTTTTCACCTCTTTGCTGTCAAGTAGGATAATTGATTTCAATTCAATTAACACTTTGATGATCAACTATCTCATTATGGAGATTTTTGATCATCAAGGTACTATGCCTATAACCTGCCTGCAACCAAGATCTCTCATCATGCAAAAAAATCATTTCAAACGGATTAGCCGTTTAAATGTGATGAGATAGCATATGTACAATGTCTCCTTCATTTTTATATATACTTACTTACTTATCAGGCCTGCGATCCATGGAGGATCTGAGCCTGAGCTATAGCTGCCTTCCATCCTTGACGGTCCCGGGCACGCTGCTTCCAGTTGTCAAGACCAAGATGTCTTACATCCGCGATTACTTGGTCTTTATACCGGAGGTTGGGTCTTCCTCTTCTTCTCGAACCAGGAGGCTCGGAGTCGAAGACCCTCTTAGCTGGAGCGTTGATGTCCATGCGCTCGATGTGGCCGAGCCAGTGTAGTCGACGGGTCCTTTCCTTCCGGACTACATCCACATCTTGGTACAGCTCGTAGAGTTCGCGGTTGTGTCTTCTTCTCCATTCACCTTCCTCACAGACAGGACCAAATATCCGGCGCAGAATTTTTCTTTCGAAAGAACCCAAAATCAGCTCCGCTGTCCTGCTTATCGTCCAGCTTTCGGCTCCGTACAGCAAGACTGGCAGAATGAGCGTTTTGTAAAGCATGACTTTGGTCTTTCGAGTGAGGAGTTTTGACCCCAGTTGTTTGGACAAGCCGAAGTAGCAGCGGTTGCCAAGGGCGATTCTACGCCGGATCTCCACTGTGGTGTCATTTGTGGAGTTTACGTTTGCCCCGAGGTAGACAAACTCCTTAACTACCTCGAAATTGTAGCTGTCAATTGTTATGTTTTGTCCCAGGTGGTGAGCGACGGATTGGTTTTTGCTTGACAGCATGTATTTCGTTTTGTCCTCATTGATCTTAAGACCAATTCGTTTCGCCTGTTCTTCAATCGCCGTGAATGCTTCCACAATGCCACGGCGAGAACACGCGATGATGTCGATATCATCCGCGTATCCTAGCAGCTGGATGGACTTGTAAAAGATAGTGCCTTCCCTGTTGACGCCTGCCCGTCGCACTATCTGCTCCAGCACCAGGTTGAAGAAGTCACCTGACAGCGCATCTCCTTGCCGAAATCCGGTGCATGTTTCGAATGGTTCCGAGGTCCTAGAACCGAGTTGCACGGTGCATCGCGTGTTTTTTTAGCGTGGCGCGACACAACTGGATCAGTTTTACCGGGATCCCGAATTCGGCCATCGTCCCAAACAGTGCTTCACGATGAATGCTGTCGTATGCGGCTTTGAAATCGATGAAAAGATGGTGTGTATCGATTTGAAACTCGTTGGTCTTTTCCAGGATTTGGCGTAGTGTGAAAATTTGGTCTATAGTTGATTTGCCGGGCCGGAAGCCGCACTGGTAGCTGCCGATTAGTGCGGTGCAAAATGGTTTTAGACGTTCACACAATACGCTGGACAGGATCTTGTATGCGACATTGAGCAGGGATATACATACCTTTATAGTTCTTGCAAGAGGTAGGATCGCCTTTTTTGCGGATGGGGCAAATAGAGCTGGTATTCCAGTCGTCGGGCATGCTTTCATCTTCCCAAATTCTGCAGATGATCTGGTGCATGCTCCCTACCAGAACATCGCCGCCAGCCTTGAAGAGCTCTGATGGCAAGCCAACTGAGCCTGCGGCCTTGTTGTTCTTCAGCTTCTGAATTGCTGTGCCGACTTCTTCGATGCTGGGTGGGAGGACTACTTCAGCGGCTGGAGTTGGGATTTCGTCGGTCCCTACCACTCTCTCTTGGTCATGCTCGTTAAGCAGCTGCTGGAAGTGCCGCTTAAATACATCCACTATTCCCTGCGGGTCGGTGACAAGATTACCCTCGCAGTTTCGAAGAGCCAGGGTGCCCTTTTTGAAGCCTCCTGTAAGGCCTTTGGCTTTCCTGTAAAAGGCTCGTATTTTATGTTTGTCCCTAGACTCCTCGATATCCTTAAGCTGGGAGGCTGCGAAGATTCTTTTCTTTTGTCGCAGTAGTTTCTTCTCCTCCCTTCTTCTGGCTCGGTACTCTTCTCGCGCTGCCCTGGTTTTCCTCCGCAGCGCCTTTTGGTACGCCTCGTCGGTTGCTGCCTTTTTCTGCTCACACTCGCCATCATACCACGGGTTTCTTGTCGGGGGTGGTAGGTATCCTAAGGTGGTTTCGGCTACTTCCTGAATGGCTGAGCGGCAATGCAGCCACATATTATTGGCATTTGTGTTCGACGTAGGCATACCGTAGAGTCTTTCGCTCAGCTGCTCCCTGTAGACTCTGGCAACCTCCGGTGTGCTCAGGCGCCCAATGTCGAACCTCCTCCTGATGGGCTGGTGCAGCTTTCTGACATTGGACAGTCGAGCTTTGAATCTTGCTGCTACGAGGAAGTGGTCAGAGTCGACATTTGCCCCTCTGAATGTTCGCACATCCAGGATGTTTGACGCGTGCCTTGCGTCAATGAGCACATGGTCGATTTGGTTGGCGGTTCGACCGTCCGGAGATCGCCAGGTTGCTGTGTGGATTCGCTTGCGAGGGAATCTTGGGCTACTTATCACCGCATTACGAGCTGTCGCAAAGTCAGCGAGTCGGAAGCCGTTATCTGTTGTTGTATCGTGGAGGCTGTGCTTTCCGATCACTCCGCCAAGGGTGTTTTCCTTTCCGATTTTGGCGTTGAAGTCCCCGAGCACGATTTTTACATCGTACTCCGGACAAGCTCCGTAGGCGTTGTCCAGAAGTTCATAGAAGTCCTCCTTGATAGGGTCTTCAGCCTCGTCGGTAGGGGCGTGTGCACATATAAGGCTGATGTTATAAAATCTGCCTCCGATGCGGATCACAGCCAGGCGATCACTTATAGGCTTAAAGTCGATGACCTTCGACCTTAACCGCTTTCCCACGACAAATCCGCATCCCAGTAAGTGCAACCTTTTGTGACAGCTGTAATAAATGTCGCAATTTTTCTTCCTAGTCATACCGTTTCCTATCCAGCGTATTTCCTGGACCGCAGTAATATCCGCCTTGTACTGCGTGAGGATTCCTTCTAGTTTATGAGCAGCTCCGGGAGTGTACAGGGTTCTGACATTCCAGGAGCATACTCGCAAATCGTGTTCCTTTTTCGTGCGTTGTCGTCGTCGAGTATCCGTCCGTGTATCCGAGGCATCTTGCTCATTCATAACTTTGTGTTTTTTTACGTGGGCGGATTGTTAGCCCACCGCACAACCGCCATTCTGGTCGGGTTTTCTCGCTGCATACGTTTGTTCACCTCCCAACGGTTGTTGAAGAGGCTATCCAGAGGGCGCCGCGAGGAGGCCGTATGTCAGCTTGACCCGGGCATTTAAACAGGGATCGTTGCTGGCATCTCGCCAGGTTGAGAGCAATCAACAACTTTACCCTGTATGTCCGAGCCCATGCCCTCCATATTCATTTTTCATATTCATTTTTATATATACAGAAGATAATGAGATACGTTTGCTCGGAGGAAAAAATGTAGGCAACCCACGCAGCTAATAGCTTCCTCTTTAGTGGTGATATTGGTTTCAGTAAGCTCGTGCTCAATTCAGTAAGCCAAGTTGAATGGATTTCTTTCCATCTGTAAAAAAAAAACGCAAGGCTGTTGGAAAATTAAAACACAGCAGCTCATATATTACTTCATATTATGAACTTATATCCTTTTTTTTCTGTTCACTTAAATTTCGCGCGACTCAAAGTTATGAAGTCTAATAGTAAAAGTAAAGTATTAGTATAGTATTTTTGAGACGTCGAGAGGACGATCATACGTTTTTAAAGAGTGCTCATGGTAAAAAGTGATTCCCCATTTTTTTTCTTTTAATTGCATCAGGTGAAACGCAAGGCACCTGGAGAATAAATAAACCGGGGAATAATTTAAGCGCAAAGCTGAAATATTGAAGCGCAATAAATGCAAGTCAGCAATTCGCGGCGAAATTTTAATTTTCGTGGGGCAAACGCATCCATTTATTGAGCTTAATTCAATCCAACTTCTCACTTGATCTAACTTGATCTAACTTAATTTAACTTAATCTAACTTAGAAGCTAAGGATACAGAGGGAGGGGAATGTGATTAAAAAGACGAGGTTGAAATCGAGGTGAGGATTCGAATTAACACTTCCTAGCATAAGGCTTCCGCTCTGGCTTTATAGCCCTGGCATATACGTTTTTTTTTTTTTTATTTCATAAAACTTGCGAGCGTCATTCTTGTTACAGCATCTCTCCATCTCCTCAATCTCACGCTGTTCATGCTCTCTTTTTTTCTTCCTTAAGAGCGTGCTCTTCTACTCGTAATGTTTACGAGCGGATCTTATATGTCTATGTAGCATGGCTTTGTAGGGGGTTCGCTTTGCTACATGGGCTTGCCCGCATTCCTGATCAAACCAGGGGTTTCAAGTTGCCGGGGGTTTGAAACACAACACATCAGAGGCAGCATCTCTGATGGCGCTAGCAATGCTCCCACTTTTGTTACGTGGATTGCTTCGGTATAATTGGAGTTTGCGAGAGGTTGAGGGTAACTTTTCGACGTCAAACTTTCGTTGTCTAGTTCGACTCCATGGTATCGTTGATATCTTCATTCGTACCTTGGCTACAGTAGGGTAGTGTTGGCCCCTCGGAAAGGTCGTATATCTAGGATGTATGAGGAGTGTCTGGCGTCGATTGCAACCTGATCAATCTGATTGATGGTCGACTGATCAGGTGATCGCCAGGTTTCCTCGTGGAAGTTGAGATGCTGGAATCGTGTGCCAGCTAGTAGAATACGCCTCACTAGGAATTTCTATAGCCGATCTCCGTTTACGGACCTGGTTTCATGTAATAGACTCAAATATGTCCTATTTGCCCAGTTTCGCATTAATATCTCTTAGTAATATTTTTATAAGAGTACCGTGGCGCAGTGGGTAGTATGTTGGCCTCTGACGCCGATGACACGGGATCGAATCCCGACACAGCCATGTCATCGAATGTGTTTTACATGGTGTTTCTCCTCAGCGGGGTTCTGACAAAACCCCCTGTAGTAAAATTGTCATGAAAAGCTTCTCAAAATTCGCCGTTCGGAACCGGCAATAAACTGGAGGTCCCTTTCACCTATGGGAAAATGAAATCACACAAAACATGGGTGCTTGAGAGAAGCTCGGCTCAGGTCCTTCATGGACTGTAACGCCAACATACATACATACATACAGTTCTATTTTTATATCGTAGCCAGGACATTGGGCATATGTTCTGTCTAGTAGATCGTAGAATTCTTCTTTGAGTCGATAGTCCTTTTCTTCCGTTGGGGCGTAAGCGCATATCAAGCTAATGTTCCCGAAATTAGCTTTGATGCAGATTGTTATGATTGCTATATCTTTGTCGGAGTCTTCCTCGAATAACGAATCCGCATCCACAAAAACGTTGTGTGTTCTCCTTGTAATAATTCCAGTAGTAAAGACGCAGTTTTTCATCCGTCTTTTGCTAGTCCACCCCCTTGCACTTCTTGGAGTGCGGTTATACCTGGTTTATAGTAGTTGAGGGTATGCTCCAATTCATTGCCTGCAGACGGTCTGTAAAGAGACATCACAATCCAGGTGCAGACTCGCAAGTCATTTAGTCGTTTGCAAGGGTCGTCAGCTTTGTATCCGTCCGTATCCGAGGCTTATGGTTGCTTTGCAACAGTTTATTTTTTTCCATGATGGGAATGTTACTCCTTAACCAAACCCTCAACCTGGTGGGCCAGGTTCCTCTTTCCCCATGAACAAGTGGATAGATTCGCTGCACACACAAATTCTTTGCTCTGCTTGCCCGCTTCCTCTCCCCGAACCAAGGGACTAGTCTCCTTAAAATGAACTGCCATCAACCAAACTATTGGTGTCATAAATAACACTGCCTTATTGGCAGTCGTGCATAAAGGTTAGGGCAAGTTTGGAATGCAAAAGCTGTGTAGGCGAAGAGGAGGCTGGATCCATTCAACGCCTGCTCCGCGCCAGTCTGGCTCTCTGTCAAAGCAGGAAACGATCTGACTGATGACTCCTTAACTACGTAAGAGGTGCAAGGTGATTCCAAAAACATGGGGTTGACCCCCTTCGTAGAAACTCCCCGAACCTAGTATTCCTCGAAGGATTTTGTTTTAAAAAGTTTGTATTTTGTATGCATTCGTTTCCTTCAGACGAGTTTTAGCATAATAACATTTTATTCTCAATGGACATTTCCGCCAGGTATGAATGTCAAGAAGAGCTTTCGATATGCTCCGCTGGAGTATACAGACTCAACCAGTTTGTCAAGATTTTAGTTTGGCAGAGTTATCGAAATTGGCAACTTAAAGAAATGCCATAAGGTCCGAATAGCGTTGGGTAGTCGTGGCTAATTCTAGCTGTCATTCAGTTCATTGTCACTACAGGCTTTTTTTATTCAGTCAAATTTTCCAGAAAACAGTCCAAGGGATCTACATGAAAGCCACATGAAGAAACACTTCGAACAAATTTTTTTTCCCTTATTGTTGCCGTTTTCCTTGAGCTTCTTAAGATAGCTGTGCTATAAGGATTTTCTAATTTTGTTCGTGTCTTACACATTGTTACCAACTCTTTCGTCCACGTTTAGATAAGTGAGAAAATAAAAAAATTTGCTCGTTCTTGCAGCATTCCTTTTTTATCTCTACTTTTCGACAAAGACTGTTAATTTCTGTGTATATTTACGTATGAATAAAGATATGTAGCTACTTCTACAACTCGAATTTCCCGCCAACATCCAAAAATTAGCTTTTTATGCCAATGTTGACTTTGTATGCTTGTAGAGTGGTTCCATTCAGAGAACTATTTCAAAAGTTGCTCTATTCAAAGTTCAACCTTCCCTATTGAATCCCTGCATGTCCATGGAAGAAAGTACGATTACAGTATGAAATTCGGGTGTCCTTCAATTTTGAAAAGTACGAAGTTTTATGTTTTCTATGTCCGATTGATTGGCTTGGTGCTAATCTATAGCACTGAAGAGGCACTGCGGCCTAGTTTAGATCTTTAGCGCCTTGTTGTTAGTTTGAGCGAGAAGATCCTCCTCACCTTAATCGGTGTCGAATGTTGGTGGTCAAATATGACGTTTAAGAGGTAGGAAGACGGAAACCCGAATCGAAATTTCTAGTTTAGGGTGCTCTTTATTAATTGTTAAGTGAGCCGTTGTCTTGCATGGTAAGTTGTTCTTTGTATAGAAGATTTTGACTGCACTGCGTAACGCTGTTTTGGTAACAAAGATGTGAGTTATACGAGTTCCCATACGTTTATGTGGAACGTATTTGCATGTCGGCTGTCATGTCTTAACATACCAGTTTTACGAGGCATTTTAGCTTACTAATTGTGGTATTTTGCGCAGCTTTGCTCCACTATATTTATAACAGAGGTGGAGGTGGAGGTTTAATCGCAGTGTATATCAAAGGATTACTTTTGGTTCCAGCCCCCAGGTTCTATCGCAGGCTCGACAATAGATCCAGAGTATCCTGTTTTTTTCGGCGACTTCGTTATTTAGGTAAGTTTCAGGGTCAACATTCAGTTATTTAATTCGATCGGAAACACCTATATTTGTAATGCTTAAGGAGATTTTTGAAAGATTTTCGGGTGATTTTGAAAGGAACAACTGAAAGTCGTTTCTTGTCGTACCAGTAGAAAATAATTTGACAACACGACGCCTGTAGGCAGCCTTTTGCTGCTGATGTTGTCACTGGAACTTTTCCTGATGTTGTTGAGATGATAGGGCTCTAGAATTCATATAGCTCAATTCAGGAGATTGTCTTACTGGGTAAGCTACCGTTCTCTGCGTTCTAAATTGCCAATACCTGATTACGGGTTGACTGGCGCCCTGAGAGAAGTACATATCTCGGGGGTGGCCGTGGTGCAGTGGTTAACATAATCGACCGCCGAGCGGAAGGTCTATAGTTCAAATTCGCTTCATAGCCAAGAAAAAGTAATTCCTATACGGACAAAAAGTATGCAACGCAGTTGTGAATGGAAAGTGACCAAGACGTACTGCTGCAGGCATAACACTCACAGTATATGGTCAACTGAAATTCATCCTCGTATGCAATATTAAAGTGCTTGAACGAATTACTACGGACTATAACCAACGCGGAATTTGGTCGGCTCTCGTCCTATCTAGGACAACCACCCCTGAGAGATAACGAACATCAACGACCCAAACCACTGCACTCCGTTCAGGTTGTGTGTCTATAGCACATCATAAGAGAATATATAAATAAAAACTCTTGAACCTGCGCGAGTTTCTAAAAAAAAAAAAAAAACTTATCTCGGAGCAATATGGAGGCTCAAGTAAGCTTCCGTTTCTATATTAGTTATGAATCAAGCTTACACCTATATTTTATGGACAGGAGGTTAGATCTCTTCTATTTCGTGGCTCGATTTCGCTTTGTACAATTACCCTTTAAGGTGGGGCATTGTGGCTCTGTCGACATATCGATTTCTAACTTCCATATGGCAGTGAGTTGGCATCCAAATCACTTGAAACCTTTAAGTGACTGAATCGTCTAGAGATGCGCAAGTTATGCGCGCATAGTCCTGAATGGGCACATCTCTAACATCTTTCCCAAGACAACAACCAGTCCAGCTGATCAAAAAGTTATATTTTTGGGAATAACGTTTGGCGCCAAATAAATATGTGTGAGATTAACTTTTGCGCCAAAAGGCGTTAAAGAACAAATTTATAAAAACCATAATTTCTTTTGTTAGTATAAATCATATGCGAACGAATAAACACCTTATTATAAGTGAACTGGTTTTATGATTAACTGTTGTATCTTGAGTTAACTCGCACATGGATTCACAACCCAGCCTATCGTGAAACTCACAGAAAACAGAAGACACTTCTTCCGTCATGCGTTCGTCTGTTGTATTTACAAATGATAGGGACTTTATGACTGCATCAATCAATACTAGGAGTTCATAAGTCTCCATATTTAGAAGTGATGTTTAAGAAGCATCACCTCATCGGTTATATTTTTCAAGAATGTTCCTGCAAGAACTAATACTAGCAGCAGGTTCCAGGATGTATTGATTAATATTGGAGACCGATCTGCATATGAAGCTAGCATATTGGATATTAAGCGTATGATCTTCCAACCTGGTAGGTATTTATGTGACGAAACAGCTTTGATTTGGTACGCTTATTTGAATTAAATAACGAGTGTATTCTATAAGTAATGCTGCTTTCAAGGAATGATGTTGTTTTTAAATGAAACAGGCCGAGTGCTCATCCTATATTTTTTAACTGAAGCTGTACTGGTCCACGAAGTAAGTAAATATGCTCTATAAAGTAAACATTGCCCTAATTTCTAAATCAACTGGAAAAACTGACAAAATTATATGCACATCGCATCCCAAGTAGTCCCTTTCGCTATAATAAATGGAATTCAGTTCCACAAATATTTTTTGGTTTTGTTTTGTTTGTTTTAATGTTTGTGGATGATTATACACGTAGGTCCTTTTCCGCATTTATTTCTGTTAGTTGAAAACTTTTCTGCCAGACATATTGGGGACTACAGCATTAGAGCATGGCATGTGAGACTCTGTTTTGTTGAATGTTGCTTTCATTTCATAGTACAGTACGAAAACATATATAGTGAAACGTTGTCTCTTGCTTGTACTTCTACTTGAAATAAAAGTTAAAACAAATATGGTCGACCATATGGCATACCACGTTATAAGTCTCCGATACGTCTGCAAATAACAGAACGAATAGCATGATAAAATATGTATGAGATAGCGGGTAGTGACCCTGGTGGTTGCAGATATTCCCAGGGAGTAAATATACACATTTTGGTTTCAGCATTCTGTACAAAAAGATAAATTACATTATTTTTAACGCTGTTCCCACGAATGGTAACCAACCCAACGATGTGGAATGGTTGATATATTTTTAAAACACTGGATGTGTTTTACTTTAATCTGTTATATGTAAGGCTAAAATAAACACGACTTTTCAGATATGAGGGCTGACTGATTTCTTTGTGGAATTGTCATGTGAATGTCTAGAAAACGAATCCAAGAACGTTATGTGGAATTTGTGTGATTGAACTTGTATTTAAGGAGCACAAGTAGCTTTATGTGAGCGATTGTAGTATTAATAAATAAAATATCAGTGAAATTTAACCTTTAAATTTTTATAATTTATACGAGAAAGTTGACTCCCAATCAAACAAGAACTACATTTATGTTTTTCGGATTCTCACAACTGATCTTTATTGAGGTAAAACAATACACACATTTCGCAAACTAGTTTTAACGATCTGTTAGCCACTACAAACGCAGTCTTATCGACACAACATCCGATAACGGATACAGGCCGATTAAATTTGCTACGGGGCGAAATCTCCTTCTAGCCAGTACGCCCTCCTCGCACAAAGGCACCTGGCGGTCACCAGATCAATTAATCACTAACCAGATTGATCACATCGCGATTGACGTCAGACAATCCCCTACTATTCTTGATGTTCGAATTTTTCCGAGGAGTCAACATCAACTCGGACCACTATCTTGTAATAGCCAGGATGCGCCTACGGACATCACGAACGAAGCGGAGTGGAGTAAGAATACAAAGTTATGACGTCGGAAAGCTACTATCGCCAGAAACCGCTCGTGCCTTTACCAATCGCGGCTCCCTTAAGCTCTGCAATACACCTCAATCCTCCACGCTATCAATAGAACAGCAGTGGAGCCTTTGCAAACAAGCCTTGAAAAGCTCTGCATCCGAAGTTTTGGGAATCAAGAACAAGAGCAGCTCGTGAGCTCTACGAGCTAAAAAGAAGGGAGGAGCATAAGCTTCTCAGAAGAAAGGAGACAGAGCACGAGAAGCGCGCGATTGAGGATTTGAAGAGGTGTTACTGCAGGCGTGACGATCGAAAGTTTCATCAACAGATAAAACGAACATGCCAAGGATATAAAGCCAGAACGGAAGCCTGCAGGGATGAGAACGGACACCCAGTAGTAGAATCGCAGTCGATGTTGAGAATGTGGAAAAAACACTTCTGCAGACTGTACAACGGCAATGTTAGTCAATATGCCGCTGTCAGGCAGAATGATCCATTTCTAATCGACGAAGACCGCAGAGAATTCCGTCCTCCTGACCTCGACGAAGTTAAGATTGCCATATCGAAAGTCAAGTCGAATAAAGCTGCTGGCGCAGACGGACTGTCTGCTGGGCTCTTCAAGGCAGCTGGGGATGACCTGGTTTGGAGCATGTACCAGCTCATCTGTAAGATACGGCCAGAGGAAAGCATGCCCCTCTGCCAAGTAAGCCCCTCTGATTGCGCCAACTACAGAGAAATTAGACTCCTTAACATCGCCTACAAAATCTTCTCTGCCGTTTTGTGTGAACGCCTGAAGCCTTTTGTAAATAAGCCGATAGGTCGTTATCAGTGCGGATTCAGGCCATGGAAGTCCACCATCGACCAAATCTTCACATTACGGCAGATCCTGGAAAAAAACCAATGAATTTCAAGTCGACACTCACCCCCTATTTGTCGACTTTCAAGCCGCATACGACAGCGTAATTAGAGACGAGCTATACAACGCTATGTCTACCTTTGACATACATGCTAAACTCATAAAACTATGCAGGATGACTTTGGAGAATGTTCGCTGCTCCATCCGAATCGGCGAACACCTTACCGATAGTTTTGATGTCAAAAAAGGAGCACCCAGACTCAATTACTGGTCCATTGTACTCCAGACAGACATCTTACATTACTGTATTTTCCCCTTTTTCCGGAGAAAAATTTTAAGGAGCTTCAGTGATGTAGAGCTAAGGGGCTCGTCGGCTCCAAGGGTGCACCACCGTGCGCGAGCAAAGGCGGGACAATCACAGAGAAAATGCTCTGCAGTGTCATCCTCCTCCTGGCAACATGCAGCACAGGTAGGCGTCTCACTGATGCCGAGCACGTAGAGATGCTTGGCAAAAGTGTAATGGCCCGTGATAACTCCCACAAGCCTTCTGCAGTCGATTCTCCTTAAAGACAGGAGGAATGCCAGAATTGCTGCAGATTTTTTGCAGACAGCATATCCGCTTAGTCATCCTGCAGGATTGACATCTGTCATCTGTCAAGAAAAGTTGTGGAAAAAGATCTCCTACAAAATTTATTTAAAAGGGAACATAAAAAGTGAAAATATTAAGCAGAAAATTTAGAAAAGTGCAATTCCAGAAGCCGCCTCCTCAATTAAAGTGGTTACTCAGAGTAAGTCATAGCATTTAAGACCGTACTTGGTGAGACCAAACTCCAGCGCAAAGCTAACCTCACCAAATGAGCAAAAGAAGTGTAGCAGACATTTCCCCAGAACATCATTGGAACGAAAAACGTCGCGACAAGAAAAATACAGCAGAAATGGACAAATTAACTGGCATCAGCATCGAAACACTCAAAAAATTGCTCGACGAAAAAAACAAAGAACTAGTGCGGGAACTTCCATCAAAGTCCGACTTTCAGCTCCTATGCGCAGAGTTATCCGGCCTAAAGATCCGCCATGATGAAATATCTGAAAGAGTAGCGCAACTAGAGAAAAGAAACGAATTTCTAGAAAGTCAGCTGGACAAGTTGATGCAGAAGAACACTGAATCCAACGTGGTGGTGCATTTACCTTCCGAGCCTAACACCGACATGCTGGAAAAAGCAAAAGCCATCTGCGCCGGATTGGTGGACAAGAACGAATCATCCAACATTGTAGAGTCTGCATACAGCGTTCGTGCTAGAGCCCCGCACACTTCTACCATTATAGTAAAGATGTCATCGCGAGATTATGCTTGGAATGTACTACGTGGAGCCAACAAACTAAAAGGGACCAAAATAAACATACACAAAGATCTGCCACCTAACGTGCGGCAAAAAAAAGCGAAGCTTGTACCAATCATGCAAGTCTTGCGAAGAAAGAACCCCGAGGTGAAAACTGTCTTAAGAGACGATAGATTGTACGTCGGGGATAAGGTATTTACATGGGATTTTACAAAAGGTTTGAAATGCGGCGAAAAATGTGGGTTTGAAGTGCTAAGAAACATTGCTGGGGACATTATACACCCGAAGCAATTTATGAACGAGATTGTAAACAATCGCGTTAGTGCTCGCGAAACGTCAAGTATGTCACAAAAGGTCAATGATGCCAACACTAGTAACAAAGATGTCATTGCTGGAAACCATTTGGGTGGACACATAAGTACGTCTTCGCATGAAGCTTGAAACACAAAAGTCTGCCAGAATAGAAATAGTATTAAATTAAGTATTCTAAGTTATAATGTAGCTGGATTGAAAAATAAATTATTATTTACAAACTTTTTTAATTATGTTAAAAAATTCGACATATTTGTACTGTTCGAAACCCATGTATTAGAAAATGAAGAAAAGAGATTTGAAAACATATTTTCAAATTACGAACTGAAGTGGATACCTGCAATTAAAGAGTCGACATTTGGAAGGGGAAGTGGTGGAGAAATGTTTGGGTATCGGAAGGATCTTAATTACGCTGAGGTTAATTTTAAGAGAGTGGAAGATTCGTATGTCCTCGATGTAAGAATGAATAACAGTGCCCTGCTTATAATTCCTATTTATTTGAACGCTAGTCACTGGCAACGTGACTATGGACGTCTTAAGGAAATACTGCAGAACCTAAGAGAAACAAATTTGATGTTGATTGGTGATTTTAATGGTCGGATAGGTCTTTCGCAAAATAATTTCGTGAGTGGTTACAATACACCCACAATACGCATAAGTCGCACTTCCAAAGATGAAATTTGCGACCATAGGGGTAGAAAGATACTTGATCTTGCGGATGCATACGACTGCAGTATTCTAAATGGAAGTTGTGAAGGTGATCATTGTGGAGAGTACACATTTATCCGTGGAAAAGCATGCTCAGTAATTGATTACTGTTGCATCTCTGGAAATTGGAACTCCCTCCTAAGCGACTTTCGGATAGGAATGGAGACTTTCTCGGATCATATGCCACTCGAAGTTAATTGTTTGGTATCTAGATCCACGCACGAGAGGAGTATAAGGCAACTGGGACTGTTACCAAAACTAGTGTGGAATGACCGAACACGAAATTTGTATCGCAGTAATCTAAATTCTGAACTTGAGCGATTACACACAGTAGATATTTTACCTGATGTCGATGCCCTTACAAATTTGATTAAAAACGCAATTCCGAGCTTACCTACAGAGAAAAATAAGATCCGAAAACAAAAGTGGTTTGATTATGAGTGTCTGAGGGCTAGAGATAACTCCTTCAAATTACTTAAACTTTTGAGGGAATATAATACCAATATCTTTAAAACACTCTATGGCGAAGCAAACAAGAACTTCAAGCGCATTTGCTATGAAAAAAAATTCAAATTTGAGCAACAACGTATCGCCACTATAAACAACGCCGCATCCTCAGCGGAATTTTGGAAAGCTGTAAAATATATAAATGGACGAACGAATAACATCGCCCCGTCGCTTAAAGCAACGCAGCTAATGAACCACTTTATCAATCTGCTTAATCCCCCACAGATCTCTCCCCCATTTCAATATGCAGCTCCTCTGATTATCGATGAATTCCTAGATAGACCGTTTTCATTACAAGAAATAAAGGAAGTCATTAACAAAGCAAAAACGGGAAAGGCCCCCGGAGATGACAGAATTCCTTACGAGTTCTATAAAAACTGCACATATGAATTCATGTCTGCGCTCGTAGAGGAATTCAATAGAATCTACGAATCAACAAATATTCCAGATAGCTTTAAAAAGGCAATTATATATCCAGTGCACAAAAAGGGTGACTACGACGATCCTACAAACTACAGAGGAATATCTTTCCTGAACACCTCTGCCAAGTTGTTTTCCGCCCTTATATACAATAGGCTTACCTGCTGGGTTGATAATAACAAAATTTTGCAGGAGTTTCAGGCAGGATTAGAAAGAAATACTCGACAGTTGATCAAGTATTTGTACTACTCAATATTGCGGAGATGTATAAACAGAAACATAAAAAACTATATGCCTTTTTCGTAGACTTTCGAGCGGCCTTCGACACCATACCGCGCGAGGCTCTGATTTACAAACTGTACAATATCGGTTTCTCAACTAAAATAATCAACATCTTAAGAGAAATGTATGCAAATAATGTGGCGTATGTGTGGGATGGGGAGTCCATATCTGACGAGTTTACAACAACGATGGGTGTGAAACAAGGGTGTATCTTGAGTGCTTTACTGTTTATCTTATTCATTAATGACATATCAGATACTATAAAGGGTGGAATTGAGGTCGGCAGCATAAAAATTCCGGCTCTTAAGTATGCGGATGACATCGTACTCCTTTCCGAAACTGTGGATGGATTGCAACTTATGATGAATAGGCTCAGTGTTTACTGCAAATACTGGAACTTGAACGTGAACTTGACTAAATCAAAGGTAATGGTTTTCAGGGGCGGTGGTGGCAGATTTTCGCGAAACGAAAGGTGGACTTATCAAGAAGAAATGGTAGAAATTGTCCGCGAGTACAAATACTTAGGAATTTTGGTGTCATCGAACCTGAATATGAAGAAACACCTTAAAGCCAAGCTATCTGAAGCCAAACGAGCAATCTCATCAGTCTGGGGTCGCTGCATCAACAACAAGTACGTAACACATAGCTCGAAGCAGAAACTTTTTCGCTCAACTGCAGCCTCAGTTCTTTTATATGGAGCTCAAGTGTGGGGATACTGTTCCTTTGTTGAAGTTGAGAAATTTCTTCGTTATTTCCTAAAGCGGATATTCCGTTTACCAAGTGCTACGCCTAATTACATGCTGCATCTAGAAACTGGTGTACCGCCTATGTTCCTGGAAACACTGAGACTACATTTTGATTATGTAGTAAAAGTTCTGGCAATGAGGGACGATAGACTGCCAAAAGTAGTACTTAAGAGTGTAATAAGGAATAGAGCAAGTTTCATCCTAGAATGGGAACGCCTTGCATCAGACTGTGGAGAAACCATAAGGATAACACCCGATGGTTATTCTGAACATCTAAGAGCGCGTCTCAACGCCCTATTAGAAAAAGTCGCGCGAAACATGTATGATCAATTTGTATCGGATGCACAGTCATCCCAGTATAGAATATACTACAGTAAGCTGAAATACCACCTATCAGAGAAAACTTACTTTTTAAACTGCAACTCAATAGAAAAAATTAACATAATTTTTAAAATCAGAGGTGAGCTACTGAACCTGAATTTCATACCACATCGTCCTGAGCTCCCTATCTTATGCAATCTCTGTAATATGAAGGTGCGAGAGGATGTATTTCACTTCCTTGCAGTATGCCCAGTTTTAAAAGGAATTCGAGGGATATTCTTTAATTCTTATATTTTGGAAAAAGATGAAGCAATTCATATCTTAAATGGACTCCGAGGGTGGGATGTACTCTACAACTACTGTACAAATGCACTTCGTTATAGGAAATGTATTGTTGAAGAAGATTTTTAGTGCCTAATGTATATACTTTGTTCTCTTTGTAAAGCAAAAATATGTAGAAAATGTAGAAAACGTATTGTCAATCTGGTAGACGGCCATAGGCCAAACCATAATAGACTTAGATAATATAATGATTGTAATGGGTTTAAAACTGAAATAAAAGTCATACCTACTACTACTAGTCATCCTGCAACCCGAACAATATCTCCATATACGGTTGTGTGTATTAAATACACAATCGTTAATGTAGAATTTACCGTGGACGCAGGTAGACCTAGAGCGGGTTCAGGTCCTGAGAAGCCCTCCGCCGAACCCATTCTAGCGAGTTCATCAGAGATCTCATTTCCTGGGATCCCAGAGTGGCCTGGAACCCATACAAGTCTTAATGAATTTAGTCTGCCGACTCTGTTCAAGAAGGACTTGAGTTCTAGCACTAATTTGGAGCTAGTCAAGTTCCCCCTTCCACCTGTGCTTCACAACATAGTGCATGGCCATTAGGATTGCGTGTATCTCTGATTGGAAGACAGACGCATACTTTCCTAACGAGAGGTGCAGTCGGATGTTTTCGCGCTCAAAGAAGACTCCAGCACCGGACCCCTGCCCAGACTTGGAGCCATCCGTGACAATGCGATGACTATCTTTTCCAAGTTCAATATCCAGCCATAGCCAATCCCGACGCCATGGAAACTCGACTGTGAAAATACGACGCAATACGATAACGGGCGTCAGTGCGCCAGAAGGCGTGTCCATGAGAGAGGGGTCGCAGGACAATTCTTGCGGAAGCGCACCATTATTCCTATGCGAGTTTTACCAAAAACCGTTTCTCTTCAGACGAGACATGGCTTTCAGAGCACAGCCTCTGATAAATATATCATCATAACATCTAGAGCAGCGCCGGGCGTGCTGGGGAAAGCCCCCGTGCAGATGAGACAAACCATTCTTTGGAGTTTGGTGAAAGAGGCTACGACGTGTTTGCGTTTTAGCCTGTTCCACCAGACAACCGATGCATATGAGATGTGTGGATCCAGAGGACCTCTACCGGCGATAAACCCGATGTTTTGCCAAAAACTCTTTTGCATTGCCGGTAAGCTGACAGCGCTTTGGTGGTTTTTGACTCAACATGTTTTGACCAAAGAAGCTTGCTATCTAAGATGACTCCTAGATACTTAGCCTCCTTTGATATCGGCATGGAATTGCCTTTTAATACCAGCTGAGTCATGTCAGTAGTTTTCCTCCTTCTCGTAAAGAAAACGACATCGGTCTTAAAAGGATTGACTGACAGCCCATTTCTGGTACACCAATCATCGATCACATTTAGCGCCGCTTGTGCTTTGAGACGGACAGTCGCTAAACATGAGCCGACAGAAAGAATGGCGACGTCATCCGCATAGGCCTGGGCATAGATTCCAGAAGCATTGAGAGCATCTAACAGCGGAGACAGGACGCCACCTTGAGAGCAGCCCCTGTTTACGCCGGATTTGACACACTGGTCGAGGCCTGCATCAGCGGTCAATGTCCTGTGCATGAGCATTGCTTTGATCCAAAGGACCAGTGCTTCATCTACGCCATGATGTCTGGCAGCGTTGCACATGCTGTCAAAAGGTGCGTTATCAAAAGCTCCCTCAATGTCGATGAAAATGCCCAGCGCGTACCCTTTCCTTTCGAGCGCGCATTCAATTCGCCCAACTAGGTTCTGAAGCGCAGTCTCGCAAGATTTTCCGCGCTGGAAAGCATGTTGCATCTCCGAAAGAGGGTGCATTCGAAGGGCAACTTTTCGCACATGCAACTCTACCAGTCTCTCCATGCTTTTCAGCAGGAAGGATGTTAGACTAATTGGTCTGAAGCTCTGGGCAAGTGAGTATTCCTCTTTTCCTATTTTGGGAATGAAAACCACTTTCACTGTGCGCCAAGGAATGGATATGTGAGCAAGTGCTAGACTAGCAGTGAAAATTCTTTTCAGAGTAGGAAGCAACATAACAGGATATATCCCGTCGGTGCCGGGCGATTTGAAGCCATCGAACGATGCCACAGCAAATTCGATAGAGTCAGTCGTAACCACGCGCGACGCAATATACCAGCTATGCCGAGTTGTTTTCATCGTTTCAGTTGCAGTTTCCCTTGAAGGAGTGTGCAACGAACCGATGTCGATCTGATTTCCCGGGAAATGAGTCCCAAACAGTAAACTAAGAGGTCCGCTTTAGACTCAGTAAAGGTACCATCAGATTTTCTAAGTCCATCTAGCTTTGTTGGTTTACCCCGTTTGAGGACTTTAACAAACTTGCCTGTCGCACTGAGAGACTTGATATCTTCGAAGAAGATCCTTTAAGAATCGTTCTTCGATTTACGAATAAGTTTCTTATATTCGTTCTGCTTCGACCGACTTGTTCCAGTCATCTTCCCAATTCGATTTGAGCGAAATATTCAGAAGAATTCTGAGGACACCGCGGCGCAGTGGTTAGTATGTTGGACTCTGACGCATGATGAGCGAGTTCGGATCCTGATAACACCGACGCCATCAGATATTTATTTCGCGGCGTTCCTCCTCAGCGGGGTACTGGCAAAACCCGCCGTAGTGTACTTGCCGTGAAAAAGCTTCTCGACTCACGCCGTTCGGAATCGGCATTAAACTGAAGGTTCCCTTCACCTATGTGAAACATAAATCACACACAACATGGGTGCTTGAGAGAAGCTTGGCTCTGGTCCTTCATGGGCTGTAACGCCATCAAAGAAGGAGGAAGAAGAATTCAGAAGAATTCTGGCTTCCCTGCGAAGACTTTGGAGCTCAGCATTCCACCAGGGGCCCGATTTCCTGCAGGGAGGTTTGCTGACAGGACATGCGAGCTCAAAACAACTGGCGATGACGCTATTCAGGTTATGAACAGCTTTGTCTACCAATTGTTTCATTCTAAGTCTAGGTAGGGCCTGAGTGGACTTCTCAAGCTCCTCTCTAAACCGGATTCCGTCCAGGTTGCAAGAAAGAGATCCCACAACCTAATCGGAATTCGATATATGTACTTACGGTCCGATAGCGTAGCATCAGGTCAATCACCTCCTGTCGTAACAAACGTTGGTTGAAAGCCAACATTATTGATGGTAATGTAAGACGAGAGAACGAAGTCTAAAAGACGGTCTCCTCTTGTGTTACACTTACTGCTGCCCCAAGCAGTGTTTTGGGCATTAGCATCGCAACACAAGATGAGACCAATCTTTTTGGTGTCATACAGTACAGGAAATTAACCTAGAAGGAAGATATTACCAAGTGAGCAAATAAGGAAACCATAATCCTCTACTCTTGCAAGAAAACCTTAGAGAAAAAATAACCCTATGGTTGTACATAACAGTCGTTAGACCTATTCCTTTGTACAGTATTTTAGTATGGTGAGCTGCACTAGACAAAACAACATACCACAAGTAAATGGAGAAAGTACAGAGGTTAGCAGGCATGTGCATCACCGGGACCCTAAGGTCTACTCCAGCGGTAGTGATCAGTATGCTACTCCACCTTACCCCACTCGATATCCACAATTAGCGAGAAACCTCATATAAGGTTACGAGAGCTAAGGCCGGCTTAAAAAGGACGAGCTATAGTGCCGGCCACGCTTCTATCCTGAACGGCAGGACATCTTTGGCAGACAACTCAATTACATTGAATGGTCTTTAAGAAAAAGTTCAAAATAACATACCCAGAAAGAAAAAAATGGTCCTGATAGGCGGACCCCGCAGCGGCTGCGTGGATTTTTACACGGGGTGGATGGGTCAAAAAATCAAGGCCGGGGTGGATAGCGAAGTATTTGCAAACAATTGAAACTCAATCATGCCTTAAAACTACCAGACCATTGCAGCCAGGCAGAGCTGCTAGCAAAGGAACTCCTATCTTGGGTAACGTGAAAGGTGATATCTGTTACAGAGGTTCGAATCTCCACTCACAGCAGAGCTGCCCTGCGATAGCTGGAGTCTTATGGCTACACATACAGGGCAATTCTCAACTGCCGCCTATCTCTTAACGAGATGGCTGAACAGCTTAACATTCGCCTCTCATGAGTACCCGGACACAGCAAAATTTCAGAAAATGAGACAGCTGACTTGCTCGCCAAACAAGGAACGACGCAACGAACTAACATGGCATACGCTGGTACACCACTAGCAGCCATTCAACTACAGCTAATGACTCAAGCCATGGCCGAGACGAACCTGAGATGGACCCAAGGGCATGTCTTCCTAAACACCAGGCTAATCTGGCCACGATTTGACCGACAGCGAACCACCCGTGGCTACCGACTAATCTCCGTAAAACGACCGGACATCAGCATAATCCTTGGTGTCATTTCTGATCACTGACTTATTGGCAGTCATACACAAAGGCTAGGGCAAGCTTCGTATGACTTCTGCAAGAGCTGTGAAGACGAAGAGAAGATTGAGTACATCCAACACCTGCTCTGCGCCTGTCCGGCCCTCTGTCATAGTATGACACACTACCTAGTTCCTTAACGACCTGACTGGCGTTCAGCGGAGCGGATAAGCGGATAAGGATAACTGATCTTCTTAATTTTAACAACACAAAGGGCGTATCTGGCCTAGTTGTGTACTCCTTCCCTCGTGGAGGCTAAGTGTTACCTACCTACCTACTTTAGCAAAGGCATTCGATTAAATCCATTACCAAATAATATTTGAATAGTATAAATAAATTAAAAAATTAAAGTATCACGGTGTGTCATGTTAAAAGTTTATTAACCGAGGTAAAAAGCACCTGAGTGGTGCATCACTACTGCATTGTGCTCTTTTTTGCATTTTATTATAAATATGCCAAAGTAGTGGGGACAGAAGTCCTAAATCGTTACGTTCTACTACTTGACTTCCACTGCATACTGTGCACTGTGTTAAACGTGTTTTTCGAATAATCGGACAGATCAAAATTTGATTTTCTTAAACTCTGAGTCCTCAGCATACGCTTCGCATAGAGTTTCCAAAAAATTATCACAGGAAAATTGCAAAAATTGTAATATGTATTTGATAAGCCAATGCTTGGCGCTTACTTTCCAGAGTTTATATAGTAGTCAAGACTGCCCAAGTTATGTGTTGATGCACGAATATGCGATATCGCTTGTTTATCTGTGGGTCGGAAAAATGTGCAGATAGTAATGCACAACAGCGCAACAAAACGTTATAACAATTTACAGTGCGACATGATTTTAAGGACCTTAAGTATTTCCTATGATGATAAAAACAAAATTATCTGTAATACTGAATGCAGTGCTTGTTTATCACTATGTTGGAATAGCGAACTCATAAAAAATCTAAACTTGAACGAACAAAAAGAGGGACAGTCCTTGTTTACCTTGTTACTACTCAGTGCGAACAGAATAATATACCTTTCTCTCTATTAATAATAAAATGCAGGTGCACCGCATTGAGCTTTTCCCCCATCGTCTTGTTATATCGAGGATGATGAAATTTTGTCACCGCTTAGTTGTTTGCTTGTCAAGTGAGTGCTTCCTTCGAATTGGTATTAAAATTCGTTTTTGTTCTCGTCTTAGCGCTTAATGAGAGAATGCATTATTCCTTGGAGTTGGTGGCAATGAACCGAGATAAAGGACAAGGTGGATGCTGAGTGTTTTGACAGATTACCTTTAGATCTTCAATTCATTTTCTACTGTGATTAGCAAGAACACACCTAATGAACGACATTCACGATGTATTTAAAGCACTAAAGGTTCACGAAGTGAAGACTAAGGAACATCAGAAGAGATTTGGCAAAAAACCATCTAAGATATATTCCTAACATGAGTAGTTCATATTGTTATGTATATGGGCGAAAATGATCTCACATTTAGGAATCCAAAAAAGGAATATTAAAACACAAGTTCAATGAACTTTGGTCGTTCACGTCGGCAAGTCTCCCATACAAACATTGCAATCCATGTCTAGAGGAGAAGTCATTAGACTTTGAAACTAATTATACCCGATGCAGGTGAGGAAAGTTGCTGAGTAAGTAACGAAGGTTGTAAATTTCATGTCGGATATTTTGTTACCCTATCCTATGCATACTGCTAAGAACGTGCACGTATGAAAGCGTTGCTTCACCGTAGGAGGAGGTGTTCATTTGACCTCCTTTTAGTGACATAAATACAGGAAGCGTTAACCTGCCTATAAATTTCCAAATAAAAGCCTCTAAAACTTGATGAGAAGAAATATACGTAAGGTGGTATACAAAAAGATGTTTTCAAGACATTTAGGCGCAGTTATCGGTGCAGTAAATTAGGAAAAAACTTATTTCATCGTCTTATGAAGAAGTATGACTGGAAAAAAAGGAGCAAGGAGCGATTTCATCGTCTTATGAAAAAGTATGACTGAAAAAAAAGGAGCAAGGAGCGATAATGTGACATTCTAAATAGTTATAAAAACCTATTAAAAGCACTGGAATGGGATTTACATATCGAATAATGAAAGGAGACCCTATAACTGCGCCAACTATAGGAGAGTAAGGCTCCTTAACATCGCATATAAGATCTTCTCTGCCGTATTGTGTGAACGCCTGAAACCGTTTGTGGATAACCTGATCGGCTCTTATCAGTGTGGTTTCAGGCCAGGTAAATCCACAATAGACCAAATATTTACGCTACGGCAGATCTTGGAGAAGACTCAGGAATACCAAATCGACACTCACCACCTCTTAGTCGATTTCAAGGCTGCATATGACAGCGGCTTTAGAGATGAGCTATACAAGGCCATGTCTAGTTTTACCATCCCTGCCAAACTCGTCCGACTGTGCAGGATGACAATGAAAAATTCTCGCTGCTCCATTAAGGTCGGTAATGAGCAAACCTTTGATGTCAAAAAAGGATTTAGGCAAGGTGACGCGCTGTCATGAATTTTTTTCAACATCGTACTTGAAAAGATCGCGCAAGAGTCACTGGCCAACATAAGAGGTACGATTTATTTCAAGTCTACGCAATTGCTTCCGTACGCCGACGACATTGACGTGATTGGACGGACACAGCGAGACGTCAATGAGGCCTTTGTAGGCATTGTGGTAGAAGCGGCTACGATGGGTCTCAGGGTTAATGGGGGTAAAACTAAATATCTGCTTACATCTAAGAGAGACGGACAACACCAACGTATTGGCCAGAACGTCAAAGTGGGCGGATATAACTTTGAAGTGGTCAAAGAATTCCTCTACCTTGGCTCACTGATGACCGGCGACAATAACACCAGCGCTAAAATAAAACGCAGAATCACTCTTGCCAACCACTGTTTCTATGGGCTCAAGAGGCAATTGAGAAGGAGAGCCTGCTCTCGGAAAACCAAGGTGACACTATACATATAAGACCTGGATCATCCCAGTCCTCCTTTCGGGAGCAGAGGCTTGGACCTTAACAAAAGTGGATGAAGATGCCCTTGGCCGTTTCGCGAGGAAAATTCTGCGCACTATCTACGATCCCGTGTGATCAAACGGTGTATGGGGGAGAAGATATACAGAAGAACTGTTCGGGTTGTACAGCGAGATCGGCCTGGTACGACGTGATACAGCGTCTAAGGTGGCTAGGCCATGTAGAGCGCATGGAAAATACAGCTCCGACCCGAAGAGTTTTCGAATCCACCGGAAGGAAGGGGCGGCAGAGGACGGCCGCATCAGCGGTAGCGCACGCAGGTGGAAGGGGACCTTAACCAACTGGTCGTGCGGCACTGGAAACAGCTGGCCAAAGACCGTGCCAGCTGAAGACGCTTGTTGGTTGAGGCCCAGGCTCACCACGGACTGTAGCGCCACCTAAGTAAGCAAGTATAATCAAATATCACTCAGCCAGGAGAATGATAATTTTTTTGGCTGAAGATATACATAGATGTTATATTGCTTGCTGAGCAATTTTCGTTGAAAAATACTGCGAACTACGGAGCCTCACTTGGGCTTAGTTAACGACTACATAACGACTAATGGGGTGCACCAGATATTTCATGTTTTTTACCATACTTATCATTCCTTTGAATGAAATGCTTCCTTTGCCAATATAATAAGAGTCCTCTTTGTCCTTTAGTGTCGAAAACATGTTCATCTATTCATTCGGGAATATTGAAAACACCCTGAATCCCATTTAACCGTTTATAACCAAAAGTAGCTTATAGTTATAACAACGTCACAGGCGAATACTTCCCATCAAGACTTATTGGAACTTATATGAAGGTCCCCATCTTTCTGCAGTGTTGCACATTTTTCTTTGCTACATTACTGAATTCCTTTCATTCCTTAGATAACTTGAACAAATTAATTTGAGTTACTCACCTTGGATATTTTGTGTGAGTGTCACTTAATTAGTAATTCCTGCGTTTCTTCGGATTTTTTTTTTTCAAATATGTTTTAAGTTTTCTTGCGTTGAGTTTCTCTTGCTTGCTTGCTTACATAGTTTGTCTTTGAATAATGGGTAACTTCATAATATTGAAAATGACATTTTCTTATGATCTATTAAAGACATCTAACAGAGGCATGAAAGGATCTATTTGAGCACTTGAGCTGAACTTGTAGTTGGCTGTATTATTTTGTCCTACTTTTTATCGCTCCTGCAGTAACTATCACTAATTAATAAGTTTCTGCCGAGGGTGCCGTGGCGCCGTGGTAAGTGAGTTGGACTCTGACGCACGATGGGCGAGTTCAGATCCCGATAGCACCAACGCCATCGAATGTTTCGCGGCGCCCCTCCAGCAGTGACTGTAATTCCATATTCCATTGCCTTTGTGTAAATCTCAGCGCGACAGACGTTGAGTTTTTGAATACAAACTCAGCGAGATACCGGTGCGATAAGTGTTCGATTGTTAGTCGGAGACCGCTGCACTCGCAATGGGTCAGACCAAAACACCACAATAATTGGCTGTTTTGCCTCAAAGCGAGTTTTTGACTCTGCAAGCAGTTCGTTAACTCTACAACACCTGTATGATGATATTGCTAGAACTAGAAGAGACTTTTGGCTGAGGAGATTCCCAATTTTAAGGAAATCAGTGCTGATATCCTCTCTTCGATTCAACATCTTCAAATGGAAAACGACCCTTTACGACAAAAAGTGAGTAATCTTGGGAACAGGCTGAATTAGTTTCAACAACGAAAACTGCAAAATGCTGAAGAGATTGTAGGCGTTCATCATGTCAATGAGATCAATGCTTATAAGATCGCTCTTGGTGTTACGGTTTCCGATGATGATATGAATTTATTAAAACAAACAACGAAGAACGACTGGGGAAGTTAGCGGCAGAAGAAGCAGTAGCCGTCAAAAGAGCATTTGTGTCCATCTCTCATCTACTACTTTGAGAGAAAAATTTATTCGGAAAAGAAAAATGAAAACACGCATTTAATTTCATATTTTTTAATTTTTAGCCCCCGAGGCAAAAAGAGGGGTATAACAAGTTTGATGTGTCTGTGTGTCTGTCTGTGGCATCGTAGCTCCTGAAAGAATGGACCAAATATGATGCCTTTTTTGTTTTTTTTTTTTTTTTTTTTTGAAAGCTATCATGATCGAAATGGTTCTTATTTACAATTTGTGAAGATCTGTTCAGGTGTTTCATTAGCTCTTTTTGTTAGCTGCGTAAGATTCTTAAACGAATAATGGGTAATGTTCGGTTCGCGTCCGATCTCCTTAAACAACCAGCATCGGGCGCGGTCAGTACTTAGACGGGGAACCGCTTGGAAACACCGCGTGCTGTTGACATCAACGCGCTTATATGCTGTCGCTCCATGTAACCCAGGTTAAGGAAACACACACTCATGTGCGCACATTTAATAATCGAATGCTCATAAAATGCTCACGTGCGTATGCAATTTCGATTGATGAAAGTTTCTAATTTATAAAACTAGCGGCCCGCCACGGCTTCGCACAATGTCTGAGGACTTGTCTTGGACTACACAGAAGACCAGAGTCTGAGTACAGAAAGTTCTATCCCAACGAGGTCCTATACGATAGGCCAGTAACTCTGCGGAGAGACAACTTTCTGATTAAACTGATTCGAGGTCACGTTGCAAGGGCAATCATTTTGATCAATAAATTGATAACCGGGTTTTACTACCCTAACTCTATGTATTATGAAAAAGTGCGTCTTTATTTTGATATTGTGGGCTGATCCAGGATAAAATGGCGGTACCGCTAATCTTCCATGTGGACCGTAATTCTGTGGAGTGGCAACTCCTTTATGAACCTGACGTTGTGCTCTGTGAGCCTGAGCGCTAGCACCTATGCTAAGTTTTTTTTGTAAGCAATTTTTTTTAGCAAAAATATAATAACAAAAGTAATCGAAAGACGTCGGTTAAGTAGGTTAGAACGCCCGCAGAGGGTCAGTCTGTTTGTTAAAAATAAAAATGAATTAAAAATTTAATGTAAAAATGCAATCTCATATGTATCGGTTCTCGTCCAATCACCACAATCAACCAGCGTCGGGCGCGGTTAGTAGGTACTTGATGGGAACCGCTTGGGAACTCCGCGTGTTGTTAATTTTTTTGTCTACTCTTAGTTATCTAATTTCTAACAAAAAACCGCTAGACCCAAGTTCTGAGTTGCGTAATTACGCGTGGAATGAACCCGATCTCATGTCAATATCATCTTTGGTTCTCGAGGCAAAAATCCGCACGCACATTCTGGTGACCTTGAAACGTGGAGGTACATATGTCAAAATTTGGAATTCGCTGAATCAGCCCCATTACAATAACTTCCCACTGGGAAGTTAATAATCTAAAAAATAATCTCTTTAATGACAAAAATGCGGAAAATAATGGGTCTTTCAATAGGAGCTTCGGAACTTTGACAGTTTATAGCGGCCATATTGTTGAAGACACATCTGTCAAATTTGCTGTCGTTTATTCAGTCTGTTTCGTCCAAATCACCAAGGGCGGACTTAGCGTTCAACAACACGTTCATATGACAATATTGTTTTATAAAATAGGGTGTTCTGTTCAGGCAATGCTTCGCGCGATTCGCACATTTTGCGGTCGCCATAATCGTCCTAACGAGAGGACTATTCGCAGTGTGATGGACACATTTGAGTCCAATGGTTCAGTAAATGAAAAACCAACAATCGAACGTTTGTCAAACGCAAAATCTGCCGAAAACATCGCCGTTGTCTGCCGATTTCACGTCGCTCACAAGAACTCGACCATTCGCAGACCACAACTCGGCGGATTTTGCGTCGTGACTTGGACCTGCACCCGTACAAAATCTAACTGACGCAGGAGCTGAAGGTTAACGAGCATAGACAACCACGTGTGTTCGCTGAATGGGCTCTGGGGCAGTTGGAAACGGACTCTAATTTTCATGGAAAAATCATCTTAAGCGATGAGGAACATTTTGGATAAATAAGTACGACAATGTTTTAGAATTTGGGACGATACCAATTCACATGAGATCCCGAAAAAGTCATTGTTTGGTGTGGATTTTGGGCTGGCGGCGTCATCGGCGTTTCTTAGAGAATGACGTTGGCCAGGCTATCACCCAACAATCGTTGTTGGTACTCCAAAACGGAATACCTTCTGTCCAAAGCGTTTTTTGGACTTTTAACTAAGAAAAACTCAACTCACTTGCTTCTTTTCCAAATTTGCTCTGACCTTCTGGTCTTTATTCCAATTTTTTCTACAAAAAATTCCAAATTCCAAAATTCCAAAATTCCAAAATAAAAACAAATGCATGGACTTGGTCATCAAAGTGATGCCAAGTAAATTTAACAACATTGATTAATTTATAGCAATTATGATGTGAAGCATCAACATACTGCCCGCCTTGAAGGATCTGACGGTACAAAAGAGAACTTCAACAATTCGGCAAGGGAGCCAATCGATGAATCGGTCTTCTAAAGGTAGTTCCTTTGGCTCTTACATCAGCAACTCGAACTTTCCCATCCGCGCCGGCGATAAGTCGCTCGATTCTTCCAAGGATCCATTGTTGGGGTGGTAAATTATCGTCGCCGATCAATACCACTGTCCCCACCGCAGCATTATTGAAAGCAGTTTTCCATTTCGCTCGCTGTTGTAACTCCAGTAGGTACTCCCTAGACCATCTTTTCCAAAAATGCTGCTTGATCTGGGTAAGTCGTCGCCACCGTTTTAATAGCGGCATCTCTTCTAGAATACTAGGTTCTGGAATAGCATTTAAGGCATTTCCAATTAGAAAATGACCAGGAGTGAGAACCTGCTCGTCGTTTGGATCTGGCCCCATGACACAAAGTGGGCGCGAATTCATAATCCCTTCTATTTCAGTTATTACTGTTGAGAATTCTTCGTAAGTTAGGAAGGTGTGCTTTACGGTCCGGTAAAGATGAGATTTGGCCGACTTAACTGCAGCTTCCCATAGACCCCCGAAATGTGGCGCTCGCGGGGGTATGTGTACGAACTTAATGCGATGCAACGCACACCATGATGAGATAATGTTCTCCTTCTGCTGCTCCAGGACTACGGTGTATAGTTCTTTAAGCTCATTACGAGCACCAATGAAATTTGTTCCATTATCGCAATGGATTTCTTCGCAAAGGCCACGTCGTGCAACAAATCGTTTTAACGCTGCCAGAAAGCCTTGGGTCGACAGATCCGAAACGATTTCCAAGTGAGCCGCCTTTGTAGCAAAACAAACAAATACTGCCACATAAGCCTTATGCGTGCAATAACCACGCCGCCCTTGTGAAATTTGAAAAGGTCCACAAAAATCCACACCTGATCTCAAAAACGGCCTAGATTCTGTCACCCGGTTCGTTGGCAGATTCCCCATTATCTGATTGAGCAGCTTCGGTTTGTACCGAAAACAATGAAGGCACGAGGATACTGCCTTTTTAGCTATATTTCGAGCGTTGATAACCCAGAAGCGCTGCCTTATAATAGCAACCAGAGCTTGGATACCTGCATGAAAATTAGTAACATGCAAATGGACAACAAGATTATGCACAAACAAAGAATTTTTGGGAAGGAGAATAGGACATTTGACGCTATAAGGTAGGTTCGCATTCAGCAAACGCCCACCAACTCTTAAGAGTTCTAACGAGTGTACATCATCAAGGAAGGGATTGAGGCTGCTGATGACACTTTTTGGGCTAATCTTCTTTTTTCTCTTTAAATCATCAATTTCCTCCGGGAAATGTGCTCGTTGAAGGTTCCAAGTTATTCGCATTAGAGATTCCTCGAGTTCTTCTGCTGTTAATTGGGATGATTTACGCCTTGCGGGGGAGTTAGCTTTTGGATTAGATGACTTTCGTTTAAATGAATTGATAAATCGAACTATATAGCCGAAGATACGAGTTACCTTTTGATGGCTATTAAAACGTACGAAATGCTCGGTAAGGTCATTTGAAATTTTCTTTGTCAGCAGAGCAGTAGAGTTGTTGGTTTCAAATTCAATTGGGCGGGGCCATACCTTTGTTTTTGGCCAATTTTCCTTGGGTAAGTACAAAAATGGTGGGCCATTGAACCACATGCTTTGCACTAGTTCAGATACGTATGCACCGCGGGATATTATATCCGCTGGGTTGGACTTAGAACCGACGTGTCTCCAAATCGCCGCTGGCAGTTCAGATTGGATTTTGGAGACCCTATTGGCAACGAAGATCTCCCATGAGGATGGGTAGGCAGCAATCCAACGTAGAACGATTTCAGAATCTGTCCACAGAAAAATCTCCCCAATGTTTTCGACTAGATTTGATAAAGCTCTTTGCACCAAATCGACTAGTAAGACTGCTGCGCATAATTCCAGCCGTGGAAGTGATTTGGTTTTTATAGGAGCTACTTTTGATTTGGCACTCAACAATTTACATTCAATATTGCCAAAGGTATCGACGGTCCGCAAATATACCGCACAGCCGTACGCGCGAATCGATGCATCAGCAAATCCATGGATCTCAACTTTAATATTTGATTGACGTGAGTAGTGAATATATCTGGGAACCTTTATGTCATGTAAACGTGCTATGTCCTTACGATATTCCTCCCATTGCGAATATATCTCCATTGGAATAGACTCGTCCCAGTTACATTTGGAAATCCATAGATCTTGCATTAGGATTTTACCTTTTACAACGATGGGGTTTACCAATCCTAAGGGGTCGAATACTTGGGAAAGTTCTGACAACACTGTTCTTTTAGTTATGGGCTTAGAAAAATCTATATTCGGTGCAACATATTGAAATTCATCTTTCGATGGGTTCCATACTATACCCAACGCTTTTATCACATCCTTGTCATTGATACGTAACGATTTTTCAATAAGCTCGTTATCAGAGATCTTTCTTAAAATCCTAGCGTCATTACTGCACCATTTCCTCAAATCAAACCCACCAGCCTCTAGTATATGCCTGGTTTCATAATAGATTGCATTAATATCCTCCAATGAATCAGCACCTGTGATCATATCATCCATATAAAAATCTTCGTTTAGAACCCTTGCACCTATTGGAAATTGAGATACATGTTCCTCTGCTAACATTTTCAAACACTTAGTCGCAATGTAAGGAGCCGAAGTAGTCCCATAAGTGACAGTTTTTAACCTATACGCTAGCAACTCCTCTTGTGACTGAGTTCTCCATAAAATACATTGAAAGGTTTGATCGTCTTTATCAACTAAAATTTGACGATACATTTTGCAGATATCTGCAGTAATTGCATACTTATATGACCTAAAACGTAGCACAATGTCATATAGGTCGTCTTGTATCGCTGGTCCTTTTAAAAGAAGGTCGTTTAGTGATGCACCAGATGAAGTTTTAGCACTACAGTCAAACACAACCCTGAGCTTAGTGGTCAACGATTCAGGTCTAAGAATGAATTGATGAGGGGCAAAATATCGAATAAGGGGAACTTGGTCCTTCGGAACCACTTCCATGTGCCCGAGCTTCTCGTATTCATCCATGAACTCACTATACGCTCTTCGGACATCCTCGTTTTTCTGCAGCCGCTTTTCGAGGTTAAAATATCGTTTCCTTGCTTGACTTAACGAATCTCCTAGTTGTCCTTTTCGTGGGTCGAAGAGAATTTTTACCACGAACCGACCATCGCTTTGACGTCTTACGCTTTCTAAAAACTTCTTCTCACACTCTTCTTCTTCCAACGACCTACAAGATGGTTTTCGGTACACTTCCTCCATTTCCCAGAACTTCTTCACAGTCTCATTCAACGAAATCTCTTCAGAATCAGAGCAACCCACTAACATGCACGCAGCATTGGGAATATCAGACAGTCCATAGCTTCCGGAGACTATCCAGCCGAGCAACGTTTTCTGCAACACTGGCAACTGAGAACCTAGCCTTATCTGCCCGACGCAAAGAAGATGAAAAAAGCTATCAGCACCAATCAAAAGATCTATGCGACTAGGAACATTAAAATAGGGATCGGCCAGAGAGACATTCGTAGGAATCTTCCAGTTGGAGATATCCATCTCCTTTTCAGGTTGGATGTTGGTAATCGATTTGAGAACTAACAAATCCAAATTCAACTCAAAGTTAGAAATGCCCGACTTACAACTTGCCTCTGTCTTATGTTGCACAACTGAATTTGTTTTTCCTATTCCAGATACGAAGGTTTGTGTTCGAGTTTTATGCAGCTTAAGCTTTTGAACCATATCTTCAGTAATGAAATTTAATTGTGACGCAGAATCTAACAGCGCGCGGACTGGTTGAAATTTACCGAATCGATCTCTTATGTAAACAATAGCTGTCGCTAAAATTACCTTTGAGCTGCCTTCCTCACACGCATTCGCGATGATAGTACTGGTACAACTAGTGCTTGTATTTGGTGCCACATCTCTTTCTGAAGCTTCCTCCTTCATACTGTTCACTGTGAATCGGTGGAGCAACCGATGATGTGGCAGAGAACATATGGTGCATTTCGTTGAGCTGCATCTTCTTACTGAATGTCCTTTCCCTAAGCAGTTAATACACAAGACGCGTCGTTTGACTTCCTTGAAGCGGTCACCAACCGATAGCTGGTTGAAGTCTGGACACACAACAATATCATGCGTTCCCGATTGGCAAAACTCGCATGTGGTTTTATTAACAACCAATGAATTGTTCGATGCTTGGCTTCTATACGTATTCCGAGAACGACCCTGAAAGTTATTATTGTTTGTTATAAACTTCGCCTGACACGTTTTAGCCTCTCTTGCCTCTAATGTCTGACAACGACGATCCAACAATTTGGAAAAATCTGACCATGATGGTAGCTTAGAATGATCGACCACTTCATCCCATTTAGCTTTTGTCTCTACGTCAACCTTGTCTAGCGCAAAAGAAATTAAAATCGATTCTGCAATGTTTTTATAATCTCCAATGCTGAGCATTGCAGAAAGATGTGTGTTAAAACCATCTTCCAGATTTCGCAAAATAGCCGCAGAACATTTTGACATTTTTGGAATCTGCAGAATCCCATTAATGTGCTCTTGGAACATCAATGCTTTGTTGTCATACCTTTGTTTTAAGCGGTCGAGAGCCTTGACATAGTTCTCTGGCGTCATATCAAATTCCCTTATCGCACTCAAAGCCGGTCCCAATAAACAATTTTTCAAATAATTGAGTTTCTGTAACTCATCCAACGAACTATCTTTGTCTACTAGGCTATTAAAAAGACCTATGAAATTTGGGAATTCCGAAAATTTGCCGGAAAAAGATGGTAATTTAATTTTCTCCAGTCTTGAAGATCTTGGAAAGTGTTGCATCGGAAGCAGAGTAGCATTCAAATTGTCACACATACCACCATTTGGTTTTTTCTCTGCTAACAACATTAAAATAGCTGATTTTGTAACGACATATAAATCCTCAACTTCCGCTCTGCTTGTAGCATTTGACTTTTCCTCCGCAACGACATTCATTTTCTCAATTGACATCTGCACATTAAGGTTCTGCTTGAAATAGGATTCGAGAATTCCAAGTCGACACTCCAATTCCGTAACCGAAATAATTGAACCTTTTTCTTTAATGAGTTTTCTCAACCTAGTTATATTTGCTTTTGTTGTAGCTCGCAAAACTTTAAGCTCAGCTAGTTGACCACGCTGTTGACTATCTAACCCCTTTACACCCGCCTGTTGTCTATACTCCTGTTCATTCGCCTCTCCGCTCTCCTCACACTCATTTTCTGATGTGCTCATATTGACTATCAGCTAATCTATTTAGTATGGAGCAGAACCCAACAACTTCTAATTCTGAATTCGAGCTCAATTTACCAACAACAAATTTCAATCCCGAGCTGGCGAATTAGAGCAACGGGAACAAAAGCTTCCACTCTAATGACGAGATTACTTATCAACAGAAGCCACTCAAAAGCAATAGCAAAACTTTTTAAACTTAACTGATTCAATATATTAATCAAAAAGCTTCTTATCTTCCGATATAATTCGGCGAATTCCACAAAGGCATCCCAGTCAAAGCATGAGGAAAACAGAAAAAAAAATATTTTGTATTTTTTACCCACAATTCCTACTTGGTGGCTGTGTTTCCCGCGTTGATATCCACTTCTTTGAGGAATGACGTATGCTCCTTGTGGTCCAGATGTTGGTAGGTTCCTTGCTTTTCCGGAATGAGTTTTTGCAGTTTTTTTTATTTTTATTTTATTAATTTAATTTTTATGATGGGGACTTCAACAACTACAACAATTGTCCCGGGTTTCGGCACCAAAAAATGTCCAAAGCGTTTTTTGGACTTTTAACTAAGAAAAACTCAACTCACTTGCTTCTTTTCCAAATTTGCTCTGACCTTCTGGTCTTTATTCCAATTTTTTCTACAAAAAATTCCAAATTCCAAAATTCCAAAATTCCAAAATAAAAACAAATGCATGGACTTGGTCATCAAAGTGATGCCAAGTAAATTTAACAACATTGATTAATTTATAGCAATTATGATGTGAAGCATCAACACCTTCTTTTTTTATGGATATGTGAGGTTTACACCGAGGTACTCTTCCATGTAAACGATTATTAGGAGCGTCCAGTGAGGAATACTTGTACAATTGGGTACTTATAATTTAATTTAATTTACACTATTTTCACTGCATCAGCCGATGGATTTTTTCGCACCTCTCTGACAACAGACAACAACCTTTTTTGGCCTAACGATACAAGGTCAACCTTCCATGTTTTTCAACTTCGCAAATCTATCTATGAATGGTTTTGATGTTATGGTGTCTGTCAATTATTTCTGCTATACATACATATAACGTAACCATTTCCCTTCCTCTCTGAATTTTATTAAGAGTTTTCGAGTTTCAATTAAATTTTGTTTTTCCATTTTAAAACGATCTACTTTATAAGCAAGTATAAACTTCTTTCATGTTGAATAAGAAAGAAGATGAGATATCATGTTGATGTAATCAAAGAATCAAAACCAACTATAATGGGTATAGTTAGAGAAAAATTCATTACAGAAAATAACATCATTACAAGGAAGTCAATTGGTGCGGCTTTAACAAAATCGTTTGGAGATTCTTCTGGTTGTTGTGTTTCGTCGACAACGGCATGGATGTCGCAGCTCATCTTATCGCAAACACTATCAAAACCAACCTAAAGTAGCTTATTCCCAATGAGAGTCAGAACATCAGGCCCAAGTATAATGCGTGGTTGAACGTAAACCATGAAAACTGAGAGCTTCGGTTTCAGTCAAATACGTATTCGTATTGTTTCCACCTATACTTGGGTCTACTCGTTACTTTGTAGGAAAAATTCATTTCCGTTCACGTACAGTTACATATTTGGAGATCGAAGTACATAAATTCGCTGATCCAGATGTCATGTTACCCAGCAGTTTTAAATAGGTGTCCTTTCACACTGACATTTAACTGCGTTTTGTATTCCTTTAAGAATTGGGTACTCTTTGGAGTTTGTTTTGTTTCCTTAAATTTCGGTCAACTTTAATAGAAAGTTGAACCCATAAAGGACGGCCAACTGTGGTGCAACTCAAACTGAGGGAAAACATACATCCCATTGGTGATACTGATGTGTGATTGATTCAATCATCTCAAAACACACACCATGTTTCTTACACAATTCAAAAACTCAAAACTTTAAATCTTTTAATGAACCTCATCGACATAGAGACCATTTTAGCTAAAACATATATTTATTTGGGTAAATAGCGTTTTTTATATAGTTGTTAATTTTGCCCCTCATTGCTATTCCTGATTTGGAACGATAAAACTGCGTAACAGTAGGAACCTTAAAATAGGCCCAGGAGACTAATTTCGATTATTACTCGGATGATGTTGCAAACAATTTGAAGGAGAAGCACGAACTGCGATAAAAATCAGGGTGTCCTTTAATGACTTGCAAGTTGTAAGTCGATTAAACGAGTGTACCGGCCAGGTACACAGTTAGTTAGTAGCAGTTAGACATCGAGGACGATAAGAATCAAGGCTTGAAAGAAAAAGGTCATGGGGTAAAGGACTTTGACCCAATGAAACGTTGAGAAAGTAAATACACATGAGAACGACGTCACTGGAATAAGTGAACAGTTTCAATAATCAGGATGGGAATCTGAAATAAATTTTCCTGTAAGTCCATAATTCGTTTCTTGGGATACACGATAACCTTCGCCTTTACCGTTGGAATTCTTGATTTCTTTACACAGTCTGTTGAATTTTGTTTTGTCCTACTTCCAGAAAAAATAATAAATGTTGTTTATTGACATTATCCACCGAGTGGCTACTGTTTAGGCTTCTGACGAAGATGACCTTGGATTCGGTTCTCCTCAACGAGATATCTATCTATGCCTCTGTGCTGACGTTGTCGTATATGGCTTCAAGGTCGACAGAAAAGAGATGTTTGTCGGAAGGACGCGACACTCTGATGGCGTTTGGACGATTTCTCCATTGCCGTTTCTCGGTGAAATCGCCGATAAAGGAAGTCTAGCTTATAAGTAGTCTATAGCTTATAATCGGTATTCTGCTTGACTCTGTAGTGTGCCCTTGCAGATACCAGGGCATACGCACTTTGTCATCCTGCATCCTGGACAATTCCTCCATCTACGGTTGAGTGTAATAAACACCGAGTCGTTAATGTTGAAATTAACCATGGACCCAGGTATACCTAGGGCGGGTTCAGGTCCTGAGTAGTTCTCCTCTGAACCCATTCTGGCGAGTTCATCAGAGATCTCATTTCCTGGGATCCCAGAGTGGCCTGGAACCCATACCGACCCTGTTCAAGAAGGACTTGAGTTCAAGCACTAATATGGAGCTAGTTAAGGGGTTGCACACAGCTTTGAGTGCAGCTTGGCTGTCACTGCAGACGCACATTCCTTTCCCCTCCACCTGTGCTTCACAACATAGTGCATGGCCATTAGGATTGCGTATATCTCTGATTGGAAGACAGACGCATATTTTCCTAACGAGAAGTGCAGCCGGATATTTTCGCGTTCAAAAAAGACCCCAGCACCGGACTCCCACCCAGACCTGGGGCCATCCGTGAACATGCGATGACTATCCTTTCTAGGTTCACTATCCGGGCAGAGCCAATTCTGACGCCATGGAAACTCGACTGTGAAATTGCGGCGTAGTAGGGCAACGGGCGTCAGTGCGTCAGAAGGCATGTCCATGAGACAGGGGTCGCAGGACAATTCTTGCGCAAGCACACTGTTATTTCTGTGCGAGTTGTACCAGAGGCCATTTCTCCTCAGACGAGACATGGCTTTCAGAGCACACGCTCTGATAAATAGGTACATCAAGAGGTGGAAGGTTCCGTGCAGCTGAGACAAACCATTCTTGGCAGTTTGGTGAAAGAGGCTACGACGTGTTTGCGTTTTAGCCTGTTCCACCAGACAGCTTGCTTGCTTGCTATCTAAGATGACTCCTCGATACTTAGCCCTGGATATCGGGATGGAAGTGCTTTTTAGTACCGGCTGAGTCGTATCAGTATTTTTTCCCCTTCTCGTGAAAAGAACTACATCGGTCTTAAGAAAATTGAGGGACAGTCGCTAAGCATGAGCCGACAAAAAGAACGGCGACATCATCCGCATAGGCCTGGGCATAGATTCCAGTGGCATTGAGAGCATCAAGCAGAGAGTCGACCACCATGCACCATATCAGCGGAGAAAGGACACCACCTTGCGGGCAGCCCTTCTGTTTACGCCGGATTTAACACATTGGTCGAAGCCTGCATCAGCGGTCAATGTCCTGAGCATAAGCATTGCTTTGATCCACAAGACCAGTGCTTCATTTACGCCATGATGTCTGGCAGCGTTGCGCATGCTGTCGAATGTTGCGTTATCAAAAGCTCCCTCAATGTCGATAAAGATGCCCAGCGCATACCCTTTCCTTTCCAGCGCGCATTCAATTCTCCCGACTAGGTTTTGAAGGCCAGTTTCGCAGGATTTTCCGCGCTTATAAGCATTTTGCATCTCTGAAAAAGGATGCATTCGAAGGGCAACATTGCGCACGTGCAACTCTGCCAGTAGGAAGGTTGTTAGACTAATTGGTCAAGAACTTTTGGCAAGTGAGTAGTCCTCTTTTCCAATTTTGGGAATAAAGACTACTTTCACCGTGCGCCAAGGAATGGGTATGTGAGCAAGTGTTAGGCTAACAGTGAAAATTCTTTTGAAAGTAGGAAGCAGCTGCCTTTTTGTAGCAAAACAGGATATATTCCGTCGGCACCTGGCTATTTGAAGCCGTCGAAGGATGCCACAGCAAATTCAATGCCTTCAGTCGTAACCACACGCGACGCATTATATGTACCAGCTACGCTGAGTTGTTTTCATCGTTTCAGTTGCAGTTTCCCTTGAAGGAGTGTGCAACGAGACTATGGCGATCTGATTTCCTGGGAAGTGAGTCTGAAGCAGTAAACTTAGGCTCAGTAAAGGTACCATCAGATTTTCTGAGTGCATCCAGCTTTGTCGGTTTTCCCCGCCTGAATGAAGGTATTTGGGTTCCCATCGCGAAATAACAATGACAATTACACGTCGTAATGCATACACTGCGTGCTGGGCACATCTGCACACCTATAATTTGAATCAATTTAAAAACCGCTTATTAAAACCTTCAAATTACTAACATAAATGTTTTTCATAGGAGGCGGTTGTCACGATTACTGGCAGTGGTCAGGAATTTAACGAGGTCAATTATGTTTTCTTGGTGTATACTTATCGAAACCAAAGGATTGAATATGTGTTCTACGTTGACGTTACACCCATGAACATTCCGATACAAGTTGGTGTGTGAACTATTAGGGACCTACCCTTTGCCAAAATGAAAGTGGATTGTTCATACATCCCAGAGTTGCATTATCTCCTGCCGCAAGAATTTTATTGTTTGCTTGTCCTCGGATTACTTTTGCCATACATTTCGTCCTTCCATGCGCAAAGAAAAATAGATCATACGTACATACATGCTTTTATCCAATCACTGGCAAAACGAAAATCTCTTTGGAAGAATGCTGTAACTTTATGTCTCAGACCTAAACTGAACTTAGTCGCTTCAATTGGCTGATGTAGGCAAATCTGAGTAAGAATCATTCAGTTATTTATTCGATTTTTAGGGTTCCGTACCCAAAGGTAAAACGGAACCCTATTACTAAGACTTCGCTGTCCGTCCGTCCGTCTGTCACCAGGCTGTATCTCATGAACCGTGATAGTTAGACAGTTGAAATCTTCACAGATGATGTATTTCTGTTGCCGCTACCACGACAAATACTAAAAACAGAACAAAATTAATTATACATATACATAATTACAAACAACCAATAATAAATTGTTTCGAAAGGTTTTCGTTGTCATCTTTCGGTCAGTTCCCATTTTTGAGCGGCTTGTAGTCATCCATTTTGGGAGACCAAACTAAGAGAAAGCGGATAGCCCGAGGGTACGATCATCACTTGACACGCGAACGAGTGGAGTTCAGCCCGCAGCAGGTCAGCATTTTTGTTTTTTTTTGTTCCTAGTAGCACATGAGTAAATTTGCGTGTCGCGATTGGTGATGCGGGCTAAGTCGTTGGTCAGGGGAGTTTCGGTACGACTGTTCGAATACTCAAGCTGCGGTTTATTTACTTTTTTGGACAGTGAATTCGTTTATTTTTTTTTTTATTTTATGTATATTTTTTTACTTATTTCGACTTTTTTTATTGACATACGGTGTAGGGTAGTTTTAAGGAATAATTGTAAGCTAGATTAAGTTAGGTTAAGGAATTTAAATTTGTGACATATTGAATTGGAAACGATTACGGTGTTTTTTTTCTCTTGCGTGGGATATTTCGCGAGTCTCGTAGCAAATTCGCGATTCTTGCTGCGGGTAAGTCGGCGTGAGGGCAATCGCGTGGCGCCATTGCTCACGACCAGTCCTCGCAGCTGGCCTAGCATCCCTTTCGCACGACGTCGCGGCAGGTGGAGAGGAGCAAGTGAGCAGGAGGAGCAAGCGATCTTGCACACATACGAACCGATACGTACATGCGTGCATACGCATCACATACGTGCATACACTCACACATCTGTACGCTATGTATAAGTATACATACATACATACATATGTATATTACGAAGTAGAGTTGGGTAGTTCCGGACATGTATAGTTCACGGAACTATGTCCTCTCTCGGACACATGTCCTCTCGTTCCGCAAATTGAACGAAATGAGTTCCATAGTTCCATTCAACCCTTATTCATCAATCACATATGTACAAAACGAAAAAAAAAAAACATAAATGCAACGAACATGCTTCTCATACGGTATGAGTTATACCCCGTAGTGTTCAAGAAACCCAAAAGTATGGAGATGTGGCGATAAAGCTCGAACAGTTGGTGTACACTGTACAGCACACTTGAACTGAAATGAAGAAAAGAAATGAAAGAGTATAATGCCCGCACAGCATTTCGTGAACGAATGTCATACATGTGTATGTTGCATTCAGGTCCGGACATGGACATGGTTTGCTAGTTCCATATCGGTGCGATAATACATTTAGTTCCGGACATGGACATGTTTTTGCTAGTTCTATATCGGTGCGAGTATACATTTAGTATTTTAAAACGGGTAGAGATTGCAGTGCATACTGAGATGGAATAATTATCTTATAACCCCATTTAGATACCGTTTCAACTATATTGAATGGTCTTTCCAACAAAGTTGTTGGTCCAATATAACACCTAAATATTTAAAACTGTCCACGTGTTCAATCAAGAAGCAATTTTCAAACATTCTTGATTGTTGAATACTATATCTTCAAGAACAAATCGATTACACAATGGTGCATGATAATATAAGGGAAGGTCTCTGAAAACTGTACCATTGATATTAAATATCATGTACTTCGTTTTGTTGCTAATTATTAGTTTATGATAATTAAACCATCTCCTTAACATATCTAGGTCATTATTAACATCTGCAAAACTATCAATTAAGTTAGTGTTTGAGTGGAAAAGAGATGTTTCATCAGCAAAGGCAGTTATTTTGCCTTTAAAAGGTTGTAAGAAAGACGAATTAACATAAATTAGAAAAAGGATTGGGCCCAATACTGCTCCTTGGGGAACACCCATATTTAAGGGTGTGAGAATAAAATGTCACTGATTATGTATTTCTGTTGCTGCTTTAACAACAAATACTTAGACAGAATGTAATAAATATATGTATAAATGGGGCTCCCATACAACAGACATGCTTTTTTTGCCGTTTTTATACATAATAGTACGGAACCCTTCGTGCGCGAGTCCGACTCGCACTTGGCCGGTTTTTGTATACTTCTTTTCAAATACCGGTATTGGCACCGGAAGACCACAAGAGAATGCACGCGGAAACGGTTGAAAAATCTCTATGCTTCAAAATGTATTTTTTTATTGTACCTCTTGCTTTCCATTTTATAGATACTATGGGAAAGTGTTCTGAATTTTCTTACATTCGGGACAGATTTTTTAGATTTTCGTGACCTTACGTACTTACTTCGAATAATATTCTGTATGACAGCCTACCTTCAGTAGTTTGAATTAGCTATTTTACGACTTTCTATTGAACCTTTTAGTAGAAAGCCATACTATACATATAGGTAGCAGGAGCCTCGCTGCATAGAAGATCGAGATCAGCTCGGGAGTTATACGGGTTAAAAAGAAGAGAGGAGCATAAGCTTTTGAGAAGAAAGAAAACGAGAAGCATGCAATTGAGGACTTGGAAGTGTGTAACTGCAGGCATGACGTTCGAAAGTGTGATCAACAGAAAAAACGAAGGTGTCAAGGTTATAAAACCTTAACGGAAGCCCGTATGGAGGAGAAGGGAGCTCATATAGTAGAAACGCAGTCGATACTGAGAATATGGAAAAACTATAGGCAGAATGATCCATTACGACGAAGACCGCAGAGATTTCCGTCTCCTGACCTCGACGAAGTTAAGATGGCAATATCAAATAAAGCTACGGGCACAGGCGGGCTGTCTGCTGAGCTCTTTAAATTAGCTGGAGATGTCCTAGTTAGGAGCATACACCAGCTCATCTGTAAGATGGAAAGCATACCCGACCAATGGAGTCTAAGCATCGCCAATCGTTGTTTCTTTGGGCTCAGGAGATAATTGAGTAATAGAGTCCCGAAGAGTCTCTCCCGGACGACGAATTTGACTCTATCTTGTATATAAGAGTCTTGACTCTTATCATGCCGGTCCTGCTGTACGACGCACAAGCATGGAAACTATCAAAAGCAGATGGGGAAGTCCTTGGCCGTTTGGAGGGAAAGATTTTGCATGTGATTTTTGCCCTATAAACGAAGACGGGGGATGGAGCACAAGATTCAAGCACCAGCTTTACGAGCTGTACAGCGACATGAGTCCACGGATTTAACGCCCAAGATGCCTGGGGCATGTAGAGCGAATGGACACCACAGCTCCAGCCCGGAAAGGCTTTGAATCCAATCCCGAGGGACGAAGAAACAGAGGATGGCCGCACCTAAGGTGGCGCGTACAGGTGGAAGAGAACCTCAGCCAACTGGGTGTGCGGCAATGGAAAAGGCTAGCAAAAGATCGTGCCAGTTGGAGTTGCACTTTGGTTGGGGACCAGGCTCACCACGAGGTGTATTGGAGAGCTTAAGGGAGACGCGATCGGTAAAAACACGAGCGGTTTCTGTCGATAGTAGCTTTCCGACGTCATAACTTTGTATTTTTACTCTACTCCGCTGCGTACTTGATATCCGTAAGCGCATCTTGGCTACTATAAGAATATTGGAGGAGTGTCTGACGTCGATCGCGATGGGATCAATCTGGTTGGTAGTT
Source organism: Eumerus sabulonum (assembly GCA_951905685.1). Lineage (NCBI taxonomy): Eukaryota > Metazoa > Arthropoda > Insecta > Diptera > Syrphidae > Eumerus > Eumerus sabulonum. The sequence continues at coordinate 94,856,093 of OX645061.1, read as the reverse complement.
GATTGATCAAAAGACCGCCAGGTGCCTTTGTGTATATCGAGGTGCGGGAAGCGCGTACTGGCTAGAAGGAGATTTCGCCCCATATCAAGATCAATCAGCCTGTGTCCGTTACCGGATGTGGTGTCGTGTAGGCTATGCTTGTCGTTGACTCGTCCAAAGATCCTTTCCTTACCCAGCTTAGCATTGAAGTCTCCTAGTACAATTTTGATGTCATAGCTGGGACATTGGGCATTGCCCTCTCTCGCTATTGCAGTCGCCGTAGTAAATATCGCAATTTTTCATCCGCTTTATACCCGGTCCATTCCATCGCATTTCCTGGATGGCGGTTATGTCCGCTTTATAGCGGTCTATGGCGTCCGCAAGTTGTTCGGCTGCACGTGGCCTGTTTAGGGACCTAACATTCCACGTGCAAAGCCGAAGACCGTTGTCCTTTTTCCGTTTTTTGCAAGGGTCCTCAACATAAATCCGGTCCGTTATATCCGAGGCTTGTGGCTGTTTCGGAGTTTGTGGATTTTTTTACGGTTATGGCTTACTAGGCCAAAGCCCAACCGACCCAACACGTACTGGTAAAGAAAATTAACTGGCAAAGCCCAATACTCACTCTGGTATCCCCATCGTTCACTAACGGGAGGACACTAACACTCTTTTCCGGATCACCGCTACATTTTGTACAGCTAAAAACACCGGTCTAAACTCCAATCAATCCAAATCCAAGGAAAATAGATTGGAATTGTTGTAAGGCCCTGGTAGGTAATTATATAGTGAACATGAGTTTTTTCCGCATTTGTGTAAAATTATGTAAGACTATGTGAAATTAACATGGAAAGTTTCAGTGATCTTAAGTGCTATTCGGCAAGTTTTTGTCCAGTCATTTACACGGTCAAGGGTACGTTGCAGATTCATAGCTCATTCTTCAACCGACTTGTCCGTTGCAAGAATAGCTGTATCGTCGGCCAACTTAGCTAGAATGGAATATCGGTATATCGCGAGTGTAAAGTAGATACAGAAGTGGACCGAGTACACTTCCCTGAGGAAAGCCAGCCGAAATCGATTTAACCGTAATCGTATTTAACGCGAAGTAATTTATTCGCAAGATATCTTCTCTGCTAATATTTGTCTTAGTAGAGACACCAAGCCTTCGTATTAATGCTTTCCTTCAGTATAGAAGGGACATACTGTTGGGCCTGAATGGCATCATCTTCATTATCGGTTCAATTGAAAAAATCGTCGACATAGAAACCTTTCATCCATATGTGCAACATCAGCTGCTAATTGTTGTAAAGTCCATCAAAATCAAATCACAGTTATGTAGGTATGGTGCTGATACCGTGCGTAAATTACTGTCTGTAATTCTCCAGAGAATGAGTTGGTGTTGCGTGTTTTCCGGGGCCATTAAAATCTGTCGGTATATCATGCTTATGTTCGATGAGAAGGGTATGTGGATCTTTCTCCATGTGGCAACTAAGTCTAGGTTGCCGGATTATTCCCGCGGATCTATTTATATTTGCATTTGTATCTAATTGCTGTTGATAATAATTTTTTTCGAGTTAGAAAAATCCACCTAAGGCACCCAATTTAGATTCGCCTAGCATTGGATGAACCCGACCCTTAAATGGAAGTCGAACGTAATATCTGCCTTCATGTCGATACTTGTATGCCTGTGGAGATACTGCTAAGTTTCCAAGAATTGTCTGAGCTGCACCTCAAGAGAACTGTGTCGATTTTTCACAGTTATCTGTTTTTCCTTTTTTTTATAGTTACACCCGCACTCAAGGCTAAGGCCTTATCACGTTTGAACGTTGTGCGGAGTGCAGTGGTTTTAGATCGTAGATGTTCGTTCACTAATCCGTTGCGTTGTTTGTAATTCACAGTAATTCGTTCATGCACTTTTGGTGTTAACATTGCATACGCAGAGGATGAAGGGGGTTGTGTTAAACTGTGCTTCCAGTTATTATGCATCCTAATTCTATTTGCGGTGGAACTGGTAAGCCCTCCATAATTCTTTCTAAAATGATAGATAAGTAAACCTCGGCACCCAATGAGAGATCCATCTTCCTAGGAATCTTGTAAGCCGGATCCGCTAAAGGTAGATTGGGTTATTTGCTCCACTTACAATTAGAAAAATGTTGCTTGGGGTAGAAGAGAGGTTAGCTGTAAGAAGACAAATGCTCTGACCATATAAGAGAAGTCTACATTTGTTTGTGATTTTATGGCAATTTGTGTTTGGTATTTTGACGATTAGTGTTTATCCAGGGCTGCAACGTTCGCTGTCGGTCTTTCCCTTTTTAGTTTCAATTGTTATATGACCTCCTCTGTGATAAACGTGGTTATTTGTAAGTCCTTAGTGATAATTTGGTAGTGTTTGCAGTAAAATCGGTTCGTCACAAGGATGGTATTTCTGTGATGGTATTGAGCCAAAGAATACAGCAAAAGTTGCAAAAGTTGTGGCTTCGCTATAATGTGTCCAAACAACTCCATTGATCTCAGCAAAAGCTACAAATTAACCGGTGGCATCAGTGAGGAATCATCTTCGAGCTTACTTACTTACTTAGATAGCGTTACAGATGTGCCTGAGATGTCGGTGTTGTGCGTCTTTTTTGGTTAACCGAAAGGCCCATTTTAGCCGCTTCTGCTTCAATGCTTTTCGAACGCGTCATGCTTCATTGACGTCCCGTCCCGCTGTGTTCGTCCAATTACGCCAATGTCATCCGCGTGCGCAAGCAATTGCGCAGACTTAAGTAGATCGTACCTCTTTTGTTCGCCAGTATGACATTTTCAAAAACATTACAATTATTGAAAAACTACATGACAGTGCGTCATCTTGTCTTAATTCTTTTTTAGATACCGACCTTAATGTAGCAGCGAGAATCCTCCGTTATCGTCCAGCATAATTTGACGAGTTTGGCAGGGCTCCGTAGGGCTCGTCCCTATACTCGGCTTCGAAACCTGCGAAAAGGTAATTGGTATCGATCTGGTATTCTTGGGTCTTCTCCAAGACCTGCCGCAGTGTGAATAATTGGTCTATTGTGGATTCACCTGGCCTGAAACCACACTGATAAGAGCCGACCAGGTTATCCACAAACGGTTTCAGGCGTTCACACAATATGGCAGAGAAGATCTTATATGCTATATATGCTACTCCCCTATAGTTGGCGCAGTTATATGGGTCTCCTTTGTTTTGGACCAGGCAAACGATGCTGAGATTCAATTCGTTGGGCATGCTTTCCTCCGACCATATTTTACAGATGAGCTGGTGCATGTGTCCTACCAGCTCATCTCCAGCCGCTTTAAATAGCTAAACAGACAGGCCGTCTGCGCCCGCGGCTTATTAGCCTTAAGTTTCAAAATATACCGCGGTACTAGATCTTTTGTCACCGTTAAACAGTCTACAGAAGTGTTCCTTCCATATTCTCAGCATCGACTGTGACTATATTATTAGTTGTCTGTCTTTATCCCTACAGGCTTCCGCTCTGGTTTTATAGCCCTGACATGTTCGCTTTAGCTATTCGTAAAACCTGCCAGCACCATTTCTCTGGTAGCTGTCATGTCGTCTTTTTTCTTCCTTAAAAGTGAGTGTTTCTCTGTCCGTCTATGCTCGTAATGTTTCCGAGCGGTTCTCGTCCGTCTATGTAGCATAGCTTTTCAGGCGGTCTGCTTTGCGGTGGCCTAAAACCTAACACATCAAAGGCAGCATCTCTGATGGCGCGCTGGTATTGCTCCCACTCTTGTTCTGTGGATTGTGCCGGTGTTATCGGAATTTACAAGAAGTTGAGGGAAACTCGATCTGCAAAGATCCTCGCGGTCTCCTGCGATTGTAGCTTTTCGACGTCAAACTTTCGTTGCCCAGCTTGACTCATCATACCTAGGCTACAACAAGATAGTGATCCGAGTCGATACTGGCTCCTCGGAAGATTCGTACATCTAGGATGCTGGAGGAGTGCCTGGCGTCCATCGCAACGACGCCATGACCTATCTGATTGATTGCCGACTGATCAGGTGATCGCCAGGCTCCTTTGTGGATCTTGAAATGCGGGAATAGTGTGTTAGCTAGAAGCAGATTACGCCCCGCCCGGAAGTCAAGTAGCCGATGTCCGTTTTCAGACGTGGTGTCGTGTAGGCTACATTTCCCGTGAAAGACTCAAATATGTCCTCGTAGCTGGGACACTGGGTATAAATTTTGTCTCGGAAATCGAAGAAATCGTCTTCTAGCGATCGTCCTTTTCTTTGGTTAGGGCGTGAGCGCATATCAAGCTAATGTTTCCGAAATAAGCTTTGATGCGGATTGTTATGAGGCGTCCACTTACATCCACCAGACTTTTTGTAGGGGTCTTCGTCGAATAACGAATCCGCATCTCAATAAACGTTGTTGTTGTTTGTTCTCCTTGTAGAGAGAGCATGAGCTCGGACATACAGGGTAAAGTTGTTGATCGCTCTCTACCTGGCGAGATGCCAGCAACGATCCCTGTTTAAATGCCCGGGTCAAGTTGACATACGGTCTCCTCGCGGCGCCCTCTAGATAGCCTCTTCAACAACCGTTGAGAGGTGAACAAACGTATGCAGCGACAAAACTCCGACCAGAATGGCGGTTGTGCGGCGGGGTAACAATCCGCCCACGTGAAAAACATAAAAGTTATGAATGAGCATGATGCCTCGGATGCACGGACGGATACTTGACAACGACAACACACGAAAAAGGAACACGATTTGCGAGTATGCTCCTGGAATGTCAGAACCCTGTACACTCCCAGAGCTGCTCATAAACTAGAGAGAATCCTCACACAGTACAAGGCGGATATTACTGCGGTCCAGGAAATACGCTGGGTAGGAAACGGTATGATGAGGAAGAAAAATCGCGACATATATTACAGCTGTCACAAAAATTTGCACTTACTGGGATGCGGATTTGTCGTGGGAAAGCGGATAAGGTCGAAGGTCATCGACTTTAAACCTATAAGTGATCGCCTGGCTGTGATCCGCGCTGTGATCCGCATCAGAGGCAGATTTTATAACATCAGCCTTATATGTGCACATGCCCCTACCAACGAGGCTGAATACCCTATCAAGGAGGACTTCTATGACCTCCTGGGCAACACCTACGGAGCTTGTCCGAAGTAGGATGTTAAAATCGTGCTCGGGGACTTCAACGCCAAAATCGGTAAGGAGAACACCCTGGGAGGAGTGATCGGAAAGCACAGCCTCCACGATACAACCACAGATAACGGCTTCCGACTCACGGACTTTGCGACAGCTCGTAATGCGGTGATAAGTAGCACAAGATTCCCTCGTAAGCGAATCCACACAGCAACCTGGCGATCTCCTGACGGTCGAACCGCCAACCAAATCGACCATGTGCTCATCGACGCAGGCACTCGTCAAACATCCCGGATGTGCGAACATTCAGAGGGGCAAATGTCTCTGACATTCCTCGTAAAGGCAAGATTCAGAACTCGACTCTCCAATATCAGAAAGCTGCACCAGCCCATCAGGAGGAGGTTCGATATTAGTTGCCTGAGCACACCGGAGGTTGTCAGAGTCTACAGGGAGTAGCTGAGCGAAAGACTCTACGGTATGCCTACGTCGAACACAAATGCCAATAATATAATGTCATTCAGGAAGTAGCCGAAGCCCCCTAAGGATACCTACCACCCCCGGCAAGAAGCCCGTGGTATGATGGCGAGTGTGAGCAGAAAAGGCAGCAACTGACGAGGCGTACTAAAAGGCGCTGCAGAGGAAAACCAGGGTAGCGCAAGAAGAGTACCGAGCCAGAAGAAGGGCGGAGAAAAAAGTACTGCGACAAAAGAAAAGAATCTGCTCAAGGATATCGAGAAGTCTAGGGATAAGCATAAAACACGAGCGTTTTACAAGAAAGCCAAAGGCCTTGCAGGAGGCTTCAAAAATGATACCCAGGCTCTTCGAAACTGCGAGGGTAATCTTGTCACCGGGTCGGTGCGGGTTGCAGGGAGTAGTGGGTGTATTTAGGCAGCATTTCCAGCAGCTGCTTAACGAGCCTAACCAAGAGAGAGTGGTAGGGACCGAGGAAATCCCAACTCCAGCCGCTAAAGTAGTCCTCCCACCCAGCATCGAAGAAGTCGGCACAGCTATTCAGAAGCTGAAGATTAACAAGGCCACAGGCTCAGATAGCTTGCCATCAGAGCTCTTCAAGGCTAGCGACGATGTTCTGGTAGGGAGCATGCACCAGATCATCTGCAGAATCTGGGAAGATGAAAGCATGCCCGACGACTGGAATACCAGCTCAATTTGCCCCATCCACAAAAAAGGCGATCCTACCTCTTGCAAGAATTATAGGGGTATATCCCTGCTCAATGTCGCATACAAGATCCTTTCTAGCGTATTGTGTGAACGTCTAAAGCCATTTTGCACCGCACTAATCGGCAGCTACCAGTGCGGCTTCCGGCCCGGCGAATTGACTATAGACTAAATGTTCACACTACGACAAAACCTGGAAAAGACCAACGAGTTTCGAATCGATACACACGATCTTTTCATCGATTTCAAAGCCGTATACGACAGCATTCATCGTAGAGGACTATTTGGTGCGATGGCCGAATTCGGGATCCCGGGAAAACTGATCCAGTTGAAGCATTCACGACGATTGAAGAACAGGCGAAACGAATTGGTCTTAAGGTCAGTGAGTACAAAACGAAGTACATGCTGTCAAGCAAAAACCAATTCGTCGCTCACCACCTGGGACAAGATATAACAATTGACAGCTACAATTTCGAGGTAGATAAGGAGTTTGTCTATCTTGGGGCAAACGTAAGTTCCACAAATGACACCACAGTGGAGATCCGGCATAGAATCGCCCTTGACAACCGCGGCTACTTCGGCTGGTCCAAGCACTGGGGTCAAAACTCCTCACTCGAAAGACCAGAGCCATGCTTTACAAAACGCTCATACTGCCAGTTTTGCTGTACGGATCTGAAAGCTGGACAAATCAGCGGAGCTGATTTTGGGTTAATTTGAAAGAAAAATTCTGCGCCGGATGTTTGGTCCTGATGTGAGGAAGGTGAATGGAGAAGAAGGCACAACCGCGAACTCTACGAGCTGTACAAATATATGGATGTAGTCCGGATGGCAAAGATCCGTCGACTACACTGGCTCGGCCACATCGAGCGCATGGGCATCAACGCTCCAGCTAAGAGGGTCTTCGACTCCGAGCCTCTTGCTTCGAAAAGAAGAAGAAGACCAAACCTCCGGTATAAAGACCAAGTAATCGCGGATGGAAGACATCTTGGTCTTGATAACTGGAAGCAGCGTGCCCGGGACCGTCAAGGATGAAAGGCAGCTATAGCTCAGGCTCAGATCCGCCATGGATCACTGCCGTAATAAGTAAGTAAGTAAGTAGATCTCCTTGTAGCATTTCCCGTAGTGGATGTCGCAGTTTTTCATTCTCCGTTTGCTTGGGCCATCCCATCACACTACGTGGAGTGTGGTTATATTTGCTTTATAGCAGCTGATGGTTTGCTCCAAAACCAAATAAATTGTTACTTTTCTCCCATAGCAAGTGTGAGTTTCAAGTAGGTTACTAACCTGTTAAGGTTTTTAAAAATGACACGGCCTAGTAGTCTTAAAGCACTTTTTAGGGTTCCGTACCCAAAGGTAAAACGGAACCCTATTACTAAGACTTCGCTGTCGGCCCGTCCGTCCGTCTGTCACCAGGCTGTATCTCATGAACCGTAATAGTTAGACAGTTGAAATTTTCACAGGTGATGTATTTCTGTTGCCGCTACCACGACAAATACTAAAAACAGAACAAAATGAATATTTAAGGGGGGCTCCCATACAACAGACATGATTTTCATCCAAAAAATCCCCTTGGTCACATACTGAACTAAGGTTAGTCGACAATATATTTGTGTCTTTGATGAATTAATCCTAGCTGCAAACCTTTTCCCCATTTTTATTGTTATTCACCTTTTCACATCGTTGCTGTCAAGTAAGATAATTGATTTGAATTCAATGGTGATTATCAAAGTAATATGCCGATAACCTGCCTGAAACCAAGATCTGTCATAATACGAAAAATGTGATTTAATGTGATGACTGATGAGGTAACATACATACATAGTCTCATTCATATTTATATGTATACTAGCTTTTACCCGCGACTTCGTCCGCGTTTGCATACTTCGAGGTCAAATTTCCATGGTATAATTATAATTTTAATTATGTGTAATAAAAAACACAACATCAATACTATTTACTTCCTTTTTCTTTTTTGCTCAACTGAAACCGTTCAAATTAACTCCCGATCTTATTGTACTGTCTTTCAAATCATATCTGATTGAAGTAAAAATTTTCTTGCGTCTCGAAAGATCATGAATAAAAAATACTCTGGCATATATATATAGCTTCCTTACCCGCGGCTTGGCTTGCGGGGCATTGGCTAGGGTCCAAGACATTGGTCACGGTATCGGGCATTGGTTAGGGTCTAACTCCAGTAGGGTCGTATTTTGATCATTTCAAAGTATTTCCTTATAAACCATATTTTTTGTTTCTTTATTGGGTGGCACCAACATCACCAAGTTCTTAGGCAAACTTATACGCGAGCAAGCTACGTAAAACTGTCCGTGGGAAAAACAACCTTCCCTTAAATATATGCCAGCGTATTTCAAAGTTTGGCACTGCGATTTATTAATCGTCATGGCGAAGCATATTTTCAGGGGGAACTGTAGTCTTTTGAAGTCGAATGGAAGATCATTGGGTATTAAAGGAATACGTGGAATTAACACTGTATCTCCTCGAGCACATCCGGTCAGAATAATAGCTTCGATTAAATTTTTATGCATTGCAAGTAGTTACGAATGTACACAACTCATCCGGGACAACAATCATGTTATCTGTTGATGGAAAATCACCATTCCCTATTTTCATTAAAATATCTGAAAATTTAGCAGCTGATATATCGTCTTTCAGGTATACTCTCATATTTTTGGTAAGCTTGAGGATTTCTACTGACGGTCATAAAACAGATTTTTTCAGACAAGCTTTAATTTCATCAGCTCGGGTTCCTTTAGGTACCACAGGTAATGTTTGACGAAAATCTCCTGCCAATAGTACTGTCACACCACCCATCAGGTTCTTATTACTACGAATATCCTGTAGAGACCTATTGATAGCTTCAACGCTTCTCTTGTGTGCCATTGTAATTTCATCCCAGACAATTATTTTAGTATTTTTTAATACCTCGGCCAGATTGCTTTGTTTTGATATACTGCATATAGGCGTCTCTACACGTGTAAGGTCAAGTGGCAACTTAAAAGCGGCATGCGCAGTTGGACCACCCTCTAGAAGCGTGGCAGCGATTCCGGAAGACGCGACAGCTAAGGCGATGCTACGACCACTCTTTACTTTTGCTAAGATCAAGTTAATAAGGTAGGTTTTTCCAGTGCCAGCCGGAGCGTCTAGAAAGAAAAGTCGTCCCTCATTTTTCTCAACACTGGTTTTAATTTCATCATACGCTAACTTTTGTTCTGCGGTTAATGTACCCTGATTTTCCATGACAAACCGGTCCAGAGCTTCAACGTCATAGTTAGTTTCCCTCATGTATTGTACATTGCCTAAATCTTGTGGTCTGTTTGGCTGCGGCAAGCCATATTCTTTGAGGGCACGTCCACCTAATGCCAAGACAATTTCTTCAATAACATATAAGCATTTATTGTACACTTCATCAGAAAACTGCTCAATATTATCTTTAATTTGTCTTTCTACTTGTCGTTTGAAATCCTCAGATAAATATTCTTTGAATTTCTCCCATAAGCTTAGTGGATCTGATACTTGACAAAACACTAACATTATTGTAAACAGTTCGCGAATCCTAAATGGTGATTTACAAAGTACGGCCTCTTCCAGAGTGGCATACCAGTGCTGATCGTCTTCAAGCAGGCCTAAACTCTTGCAAGCAGATTGAAAAGTCGGATATACCACATTATTAACCGTTCTTAATGCTTCAAAAGAAGTTGGGCCACGTACTTCATGAAGCAACATACGGAGATAATAACACTCTGTATTATTGGGATGCACCGTGTACACTCTACCTAAAGCGTGGTCTTTTTTGACACCTGGCCATCCGTCAACGTCACATCCCCTTTTTCTTCGTTCAAATTTAGAATTTTTGTGCCAAACATAATATTTAGGTACATCTGGATAGTTAGTTAGTTTTAGTTAGTTTAAGTGTGACTTTATTTCATCAGTTTAATTATAACAATTACATATGTGTAACATATAAAATATGGGGGATCTCAAAGTCTTTATGGTTTGGCCTATGGCCGTCTACCAGATTGACATTTTTTTTTTTTGAATTAAAATACATCATTTTGCAAAAGAAAGAAAAAAAAAAAAAAAAATAGAAATACATATTTAAAGATATCCACAATACATAGGTATAGTTTTAGTTACAAGTATTTTTATCTAGCTTTGTTTCTTAAAAGTCTTCATTTATTATACAGCTCCTATAACGAAGCGCAGCAACAATGTAACCATAAAGGGCATTCCATCCAGCATTACCGTTTAGTATATCAACAAGTTCGATTTCATTAAGATTTTTCTTGCCAAAATGTATCATTCTGATCTCTTTCATGATTGGACAAATCGCAATGAGGTGATATATGTCTTCACGGACGTTGAAATTGCATAGGCTACATAGTAAAGGTAAATCAGGGCGATGGGGCATGAAGTTCAAATTTAGTAGCTCCCCTCTCGTTCTAAAAATAGTTGCCAATTTTTTTTTAATGAGTAGCAATTAAGAATGTAGGTTTTATTATCAAGGCAGAAATTTAAACGTTTATAGTAACATCTAAAAAGTGATGATCGCGCTTCAGTTACATTTTTTCCGTACAAGATTTGACCAAGTTTTTCCAGGATGATATTAAATTTTTCTCTTAACAGGGAAGGGTGTTCATCCTGTGAGACTGTTAGATACATACTGCACGCAGTAGCCAGCTTTTCCCATTCCGTTATCATATGCCCTGACGTCTGGATTGAACTCTTAAGTACGATTTTGGGCAATCTTTCGTCATTCATTTGAAGAACCTTGACAATATAATTGAAGTGCAACTTCAGAGTTTCTATTATCATGGGAGGCAGTCCTGTTTCCAGATACAACATGTAGTTTGGTGTACTCATTGGAAGATGGAGGATTCTTTTGATAAAATAACGGAGAAACTTTTCTATCGTTTCGAAAGAACAATAACCCCAAACCTGAGCTCCATACAGCAAAATCGAGACTGCTGTAGAGTGGAAAAGTTTTAGTTTTGCACTGTGCTCAATGTAGTCGCTTTTAAAGCAGCGTGGCCACACAGTTGAGATTGCTCGTTTTGACTCCGCCAATTTTCGTTCTAAATGTTTTTTCATGTTTAAATTTGATGTAAATAGGATTCCTAGATATTTATACTCTCGTACGATTTCGACTGCCTCGTCGTTGAAGGTCCACTTCTCTTTCCTCGCGTGCCTGCCGCCACCCCCTCTGAATACCATTACCTTCGATTTTGACAGATTTACGTTGAGATTCCAACGGTTACAATAGTCCTTCAACCTGTTCATCATTAGCTGCAATCCATCAACTGTCTCTGCAAAGAAGACTATATCATCTGCATACATAAGAGCGGGTATTGTGGCTCCTCCGAACCCTATTCCACCTCTGACCACATCGGTTATATCATTTATAAACAATATAAAGAGCAAAGCACTCAGGATACATCCTTGTTTGAGACCCGTTTCTGTGTGAAATTCTTCGGAGATAGATGATCCATCCCACACGTAAGCTGTGTTTTTTGTGTACAAAGCTCTTAGAATGTTTATTATTTTACTCGATAGTCCTATGGCATATAACTTATAGAAAAACGCTTCACGAACTATGGAGTCGAAAGCAGCACGGAAGTCGACAAAGAACACGTATAATTTCTTCTTTCTCTTAATATAAGAGTCGGCAATGTTGTACAGTGAAAATATGTGGTCCGTTGTTGAATAGTTCTTTCTGAAACCGGCCTGAAACTCTGATAGGATGCATCTACTCCTCACCCATACGGTCAGTCTGTTCTCAATGAGCCCAGCGAACAACTTAGCGCTTGTGTTTAGGAAAGAGATACCTCTATAATTTGACGCTATATCGTAGTGTCCATTTTCGAAAGCAGATTTTTTTGCCAAACACAATTTTTTGAAGACAGTATTTGCGTCGGAATACAATTTTCTGAAGATAGGCAGGTTCCGTGACCGGAACAACTTTAGAAATTTGAAAGATAGCTCCCTAGCATTTAGGCATTCAGAATCAAACCACTTCTGCTTATTGCTGGTTTTCCCTTTTGCTACCTGGTTTTGTGGGTTACATTTTTTAATAGTTTCTGTTAAGACAGTTATATCAACGAGTTCGTTTGCTTCCAGAAGTTTTCTAATTTCATTTCTCATATTGTCCTGGTACTTGTTCTTTTTTCTATCATTCCAGTGCATTTTCGGTATGAGATTCAATCGTTTTGTCCCAACTGGTGCTTCTGTTCGCGCTGTTGTGAAGGTGACTTCTAGGGGCATGTGATCAGAAAAAGTCTGTGTTCCAACTCTGAAATCACTCACAACATTATTCCACAATCCAGATATAAAGCAGTAGTCTATTATAGAGCTAGCTTGGCCTCGTATAAAAGTTAGCTCACCCTCCAAATCTCCTGTGCTACTACCATTCAATACATGACAGTTGTATGCATCGGAAAGTTCCAAGATTTGTTCGCCTTTATGATCACAGGTTTCATCTTTTGACTTTCGTTTGAGGTCGAAGGCAGGTCCTTGTGTGCAGAAAAAGGCATTTTGGGACAAGCCAATCCTACCATTGAAGTCCCCGATAAGCATCAAATTCGTTGAGTCAACTTCCTGCAGAGTCTCGCTCAGTTTCTCGTAGTCGGATAGCCAGTGGCTACAGTTTATATAAATAGGGACTATGCACATTGCATCGCTCCCAAGTTTAACGTCCATCACGTAAGAATGAACCGTCCTTCTAAAGCTCATATCAACTTCACTTAGATTTCTGCGAAAGCCATAAAGTACACCTCCACTGCCTCGACCATAGGTAGCTGTTTTAATTGCGTTTATCCATCTTAATTCATAATTACTAAATATTTTCTTGAATTTATTTTCTTCGTTTAATAATAAATGTGTCTCATAAAACATAAAAATATCGAAGCTTTTTGTATAATTAAAAAAGTTTACAAATAATAATTTATTTTTCAATCCTGACACATTATAACTTATAATCTTAATATTAACTAGGCTATTATCTTTTATCTGGTAGACTTCAGATTCTCATGCCTCGTGTAAACACCCACTACTTGTGCTTGCACCTACATTTAGCGCTGACACTTTAGTTGACATTACATGTGTTTTGTTGTCATTTGACTTGACATCGATCTCGTTTGTGTGAGTGCTTGACATTTTATGCACATTGTTTTTGTTTAAAAGATTATTTATTAGACCTTTCAAAAAGGAAACGTCCCCGAAAATAGAGTTCAATATAATAAGGCCCTCACTTTCACCACATTTTAATCCGAACATGGGGTCCCAGGTGAAGACTTTGCCTGCGATTACCATTTTGTCACCGTGAACAGCAATTTTTCTCTTCTGAGGGTCTCTTTCAAGGAGTAGCTTTCTTACGCGCAAGAGTTTTCCTCGCCTTTGGCGCACATTTGGTGGCAAATCTCTATGTATGCTTATATTTTTCCCTTTCAGAGCACCAGACTTCTTTAATACATTCCAGGCTATTTCACGCGACTTCATTTTGAGAATTATTGTTGCGCCAGGTGAGCGATGGCTTGGTATACTATAAGCAGATTCTACCATCGAGCCTGTGTCGGTTTCATTCAGAAGACCGGCGCAGATAGATTTAGCTTTTTCACAGGCGTCCGGATTATTTTTAGGTAGGCGAACCACCAAGTTTGCTTCAGTGTTTTTCAGGAGGATTTTGTCAATCTGGTCTTGTAAAATTTTATTTTGAGACTCAAGTTGTATTACCCTTTTTGACACTTCTTCGTGGCGCATTTTTAAAGTGGTGAACTCGTCGTGAAGGCGCTGCATATCGGACTTGGTTGCTAGATTCTTATAGAGTTCGTCGTTGTTTTCCTTAAGCAACTTCTTCAGAATCGCTTCAACGTTTGTGCCGGGGGAACCCATAATAGATTCGTCAACTGTTTTTACTCTGGATGTGTAGCGTTTTTCACTTTGTGGATGTTCAGGGGATGTTTCTCCTATTCTTCGCTTGCTCATTTATTGAGGTTAGCTGTTTCTCTACTGCAGCTTTCACAGCTCAGGGAATTCTTATAGATAGAACTTACTTGTAATGAGTTTTTTTTTTTTTTTTTTTCTTACTGCGTGGCTTAAGATAGCTGCTCGAAGTCACTTTATAAATTGCTAGGGATTTTTATAACAAACTATTTAAAATTTCTTTACACAGCTTAGCTTTTTTGCGACCACATTTGACAGCTAAAAATGTCAATCTACATCTGGATATATTATAGTTTTTGCGAAGTCATCTATTTGACATAGTTTAAAAAAAGCTAAAAGTGTAGTTGTCGATGGATTGTTGACTATGTCGATGAGATTTTGTTGGTGAAAATATACCCTTTGACCATTTTCTAAATGTACCGCAAGATGAAAAACTGTGGGAAAACGTTCATGAATAGGGAATCCGAGAATCCGCCACACGGCTTCTGAGCTGCTTATATATCTTCCACTTTCATACATTTTTACTTCGCCTTTTTTATTTTCGAGAGTGAACGTAGCCTGATCTGACCCTTTATTTACATACTTACAAATATATTTTATCGATTTTACCGAATTGCAATATTCAACATTTATATGTGCGTTAAAAGTTCTTGAAAGAACTGGATTATAAGGAACTATCCAACGGTTGTCCATACGTACTCCTTTTACGTTCACGGTAAAGCCGCCATCATCTGGGGAATGCCGTCTATACTGTGGATAGCCTTCGTTGCTAGTTTGAGTTTCACTAATAAATGGTTTCGGAAAATTCTTACTGCATTCGTTATTTTTCATGCAAGGTGACTGGTAATTGAAATCTCCACAAGGTCCATGTACCATGTTAGATTCTACTATTTCGTACAATTTAGGGTCTTTCTCTGGATCAGGTATTTCAGCGCAAATAAGTTTATCAATAATGTCTGTAGAAATCCGATTAATAAGCCATAGTAGTTTATGAATGTGTGGGAGACCACGTTTCTGCCATTCAACAGAGTACATGAAGCATCTTACTTCACCGAATATCTTACCTTTGGTCAACAGATTCATAATTTTTTTAACTTTAAGATGGAACACCCTAGCAATTAAATCGTGACGATGATGTGAAGTTTGACCGGAAAGCAAATTTCTTGTAATGTCGTCCCAGCGAGGGTTGCAGGTAAAAGTAATGAAAAGTAATGAAATTGATTGAATAGGGAACGAAAATAGATAAGATGATTTCCCTCCCTAACCATTATGTGATAAGCGTAAAAGCTCGTTGCAGAAATTGTTTTTTTCAGAGCAATATTTTTTGTTGGATCGCGTTGTGGCAAATTAATGGAGTATCCATCCTCACCACGACAAAATAGCATAGGATATTGTAAGGCATCATACGACCTATGAATCTCACTAATGCGACGCAAAGTACTATTGTTGCTTTCTAATACAATGTCTCGTTTACCCCCTTAGTCGGATATAATACGATTCAATTCTCTCTCCCGAAACAGGAACATTTGGATAGAGAAGTGAGAAGCGTCCGGGGTAGGTTGTATTGCCTATACTGGGAATTTGATTCAATACTTTGACATTTCTCATTATCTTTTTCTCTTTTTTTGCGAGTGCTTGTGCGGTGTCTCTCAGCATAACGTAAAATCCACAAACACAAAGACAAAATGTGTCACTTTGTGGTGAGCTACCTACTGAATCGTGTAATGATTCATCGAATACGAACAGAGAGCCCAAAAGAGAAGAAACAAAAATTGACTCAAATAATTGAATCAAATAATACCTGACTTAGGAGTGGAATTTTGAAAAATCCTTTCTTAGCGGATATCTATGTCACTATAAGAATACACTGTCAAAATTTCAGCCTTATAGGTTCAGCGGTTTGGCCGGTGCGTTGTCTGTCAGTCAATCAGTCACGGAACTCTTTTATATATATAGATACAGATGGTACGGAACCCTTCGTGCACGAGTCCGACTCGCACTTGGCCGGTTTTTTAAATGTATTTTTCGTTGTGTTATACTGGGGTAAGTTGGGCTTCTCGTGACTAACTTCAACTTGTCAGTGAGTAATTACAACAATGTCGCCTGCGAAATATATTATATTTCTTTGGAAAAATAAAATATTCCAAAGCAAATTACAACCAGTTGCTACAACACGCAGAGGCATTACATACCTGCTTAATGTTTAATGATTGCACCTTATCGCTTTCACATGAGCGGAACGACATGTTCGTGTTGAAATCACATTGTATCAGGCAGGGCAGTATATCTGGTTGGGTTGAACACCCTTTTCGCCATAGGTGGTTTGATTCTGAAATCAATATGGAACACCAATTACTGCACATATTCACAACATTCCGTGTGGGACTATTCGAGCAATAGTAAAGGCTTAACAGCTTGTAGTTTACATTTTTCAACAAATTGTTTACAACAATACCTAGGTATATCGAAGTGGTTCGTGAGACCGTTGGTAAAAGTTCGGTAATATTTAATCCGTAACAAGGTTGAGAATTGGACATTTCCAAAAGTCCTCCACCAAGGCGTATAAGATTAATTTGTCTCAAGGGCTGCACAAAAAGGGTTTAATAAATTAAGGAGCAATCAGGTACTGATTTTCTAACAAAACTATGTTCGATGAAGATGCCCATTTCCATCTTAATGTTTCTCTTTATCGACAAAATTGTCGCATATTAAGATTGGAGTTAATTTCTTCGGGTGCAACCTTTTTCAGTTTCTTTTCATGTAAATGGAAAGCATTTGTCGTGATGCTAATTGTTCCTTGTTTGAACATTGGCTGCTTTTCTTCCTTGTTCTTGTTTTTTAGGGTTCCGTACCCAAAGGTAAAACAGAACCCTGTTACTAAGCCGTCGCTGTCCGTCCGTCCGTCCGTCTGTCACCAGGCTGTATCTCATGAACCGTGATAGTTAGACAGATGAAAATTTCTGTTGCCACTATAACGAAAAATACTATAAACAGAATAAACGTAATCTTTAAGGGGGGCTCCCACACAACAGACATGATTTTCATCTAAAAAATCCCGACAATATCCCACATCCAGTAGCAAACTTGCCACCTTTGATTCCTTTTGTGCCTTTGATGTATTATTCCTAGCTGCAACCCTTTTTTCTATAATAAGGAACAACCAATAATAAATACCCTGTAAGCTTTGAAGATCCCTATTGTGTCACTGCTAAGTTAATCCTTGTTGCAAACCCTTTCGTACAATTGTTATTCCCCTCCTTTTCCATCCTGATAGGTTAAGATATCAAATGTTGCAACAAATTCAATTGTTGTGAAATTAACTATCGATCATATCCCAGAACCAATAAAACACTTCCAAGCATTGATCCCTAGTGTCCTTGATATATTACTCCTAGCTGCAAACCTTTTTCCCATATTTCCCATTATTGTTATTCACCTTTTCACATCCTTGCTGTCCTTGCCTTCCCTTCTTCGGGCGCCTTGTCGTGGCGGGAGGCTTAAGTGGTCGTAGACCTCGAACTAAGACTCGAAGACCCTAAAATGAAAGGACAAACCAAAGGCATTGTGTACTCCAGGTGGTACTCGCAGCAGCGGAAATCCCCCCGCGACCTCTTTGATCGCGGCCGGGGCAAGGATTCTGGAGGCCCCAACATTCATTTTTAACCCTACGGCAGCTCGGAACGACACCGGCCCCTGCGGCTCACTGTCTGACCACCTGGTCGGACTGAGCATGAGCGGTGCATCCAGCGGAGGCGACACCAACGATGGCGCGGCACGGGAAACCGCAAAGGTGGAACGCGCCCCAGAATTGGGACGTACTGCTGAATGCACTGCTAAGTGCCCAAAAAGTAGAGGTACTTTTACCGTGCCCGAAAATTGTGCAATGAGGCTGACAGAGCCGAAGGCACAATGGTCGAGGCTAAACCTCTGGGGGAACTAGTTAAGAGAGTTAGGTCGACGGAGGTATCTCGTACCGAAATTGACCCGACCCTCCTTCCTGAGCTCCATCCCTCTCTCGAAGGTGCGCAGCGCGGAAAGCGTCGGCGGTTGGGAAAGGCTGCTGAAGGAGGCATAAGCATGTCCGCACTTTCGGCATGCGCCTCCAACTCTCTTACTGGGAAGGTTCAACTACCCAGTAAGAGCGTGATCAGTTCCCGTAATGATGAAGCCGGAAGCTGTCAAGTTTCTGGTCGGCGCTGCCGCCGAAAAAGGTGGCGGGGCTGTCAGGCGGACTTCTAACGCAGAAGGCGAAGTCGTTACGGGTCCTAGCAATCCTCGAACTGGTAAGGCTGTCCCAAACCGTCGTCCGAGGGGAGCAGGTGCTCTAACCGAAAAAGGTAAAGGCTCCCGCAACCGGAAGACCGCCGCTGGGGATAGCCTCGCTAGGGAGAGGGAGAGGGCGATGCCTCCCTCTCCGGTGGGGCGATGGGAAATCGGATGCCAATGGCAGATGAGGCGACCCAGAAGGATCAAAGCATAGGCCAGAATTCGAAGACAGCCAAAAACCACTCCTCGGCGGCAGTCACATCACACAACAAAACCCCTTTATCCCAAAAGGAGATCCAAGTGACCGTATGGAGTCGAGAGAAGCAGCTCTCTTATAAAGAGGCGGCCATCTCCTCTGAAAAGGTCAGGATAGCTTTTATCCAGATCAATCTACAGCATTGCAAGACCGCTGCTGCTCTTTTAAGTAGTAGAATTGCATGTAGTAGAACAAATCATCACGTTGTATCCATTCAAGAACCGTGGGTGTGGAATAAACGCCTATGTGGCCTTGGTGGTATACGTGATGCTACGATTCTTTATGATGAGCGATCCGAAAGGCCTAGGGTCGGCCCAATCATATCGAATTCACTATCGGCAACCAAACTTGGGCATTTTTGTGGACAAGGTCTGGTGGCTGCTCGAGCAAGCTACAAAACAATAGCAATAGAACACTTCGTCGTTGCGTCTGCCTGCTTTCCCTACGATTCGTTACTACCTCCACCACCGGAGGAAGTCTCTGAACTCGTAGAGTACTGTGAAGCCAAAAATATTGGTCTCATCTTGTGTTGCGATGCTAATGCCCAAAACACTGCTTGGGGCAGCAGCAAGTGTAACACAAGAGGGAACCGTCTTTTAGACTTCATTCCCTCGTCTGACCTTACCATTAACAATGTTGGCTCTCAACCAACGTTTGCTACGACAAGACGACAGGAGGTGATTGACCTGACCCTATCCAACAGATATGTGAAGGACATCACTAACTGGCGAGTCTTGCCTGATGCTACGCTGTCGGACCATAAATATATCGAATTTCGATTGGGTTGTGGGATATCTTCCTTGCAACCTAGATGGAATCCGAGAAGGACGGACTGGGTACGGTTTAGAGAGGAGCTTGAGAAATCCACCCAGGCCCTACCTAAACTTAGAACGAAATAACTGGTAGAGAACGCTGTGCATAACCTGAATAGCGTCATCACCAGTTGTTTTGAACTCGCATGTCCTGTCAGCAAAACCTCCCTGCAGGAAACTGGTCCCAGAATTCTTCTGAATAGATCGCTCAAATCGAATTCGGAAGATGACTGGAACAAGTATCGGTCGAAGCAAAAAGAATATAGGAAACTTATTCGTAAATCGAAGAACGATTCTTATAGGACCTTCTGCGAAGAGATCAAGTCTCTGAGTGCGACTAGCAAGTTGGTTAAAGTCCTCAAACGGGGAAAACTGACAAGGCTAGATGCACTCAGAAAATCTGGTGGTACCTTTACTGAGTCTAAAGCGGAAACTCTGTATACTGTTTGGGACTCATTTCCCGGGAAATCATCGACATCGGCTCGTTGCACACTGCTTCAAGGGAAACTGCAACTGAAACGATGAAAACAACTCGGCGTAGCTGGTATATTGCGTCGCGCGTGGTTACGACTGAAGCTATTGAATTTGCTGTGGCATCCTTCGATGGCTTCAAATCACCGGGCACGGGATATATCCTGTTATGCTGCAAAAAGGTATAAGGCAGTTGCTTCCTACTCTGCAAAAAATGTTCACTGCTAGTCTAGCACTTGCTCACATACCCATTCCTTGGCGCACAGTGAAAGTGGTCTAATAGGAAAAGAGGACTAGCAAGTAGCTTCAGACCAATTAGTCTAACATCCTTCCTGCTGGTAGAGTTGCACGTGCGAAAAGTTGCCCTTCGAATGCACCCTCTTTCGGAGATGCAACATGCTTACCAGCGCGGAAAATCTTGCGAGACTGCGCTTCAGAACCTAGTTGGGCGAATTGAATGCGCGCTCGAAAGGAAAGAGTACGCGCTGGGCATTTTCATCGACATTGAGGGAGCTTTTGATAACGCAACTTTTGACAGCATGTGCACCGCTGCCAGACATCATGGCGTAGATGAAACACTGGTCCTTTGGATCAAAGCAATGCTCATGCACAGGACATTGACCGCTGATGCAGGCCTCGACCAGTGTGTCAAATCCGGCGTAAACAGGGGCTGCCCTCAAGGTGGCATCCTGTCTCCGCTGTTATGGTGCAAGGTGGTCGATTCCCTGCTTGATGCTCTCAATGCCTTTCGAATCTATGCCCAGGCCTATGCGGATGACGTCGCCATCCTTTCTGTCTTCTCATGTTTGGCGACTGTCCGTCTCAAAGCAGGGGCGGCGCTAAATGTGATCAATGATTGGTGTACCAGAAATGGGCTGTCAGTCAATCCGGTTATCTGGTGGAACAGACTAAAATGCAAACACGTCTTAGCCTCTTTCACCAAACTCCAACGAACGGCTTGTCTCAGCTGCACGGGGGCTTTCCCCAGCACGCCGCTGTTCTAGCTGTTATGATGAACCTTCCACCTCTTGATATATTTATCAGAGGGTGTGCTCTGAAAGCCATGTCTCGTCTGAAGAGAAATGGCTTTTGGTACAACTCGCAATACTGAACCTGGAAAGGATAGTCTTCGCATTTTCACGGATGGCTCCAGGTCTGGGCGGGGGTCCGGTGCTGGAGTCTTTTTTGAACGGGAAAACATCCGACTGCACTTCTCGTTAGGAAAGTATGCGTCTGTCTTCCAATCAGAGATATACGCAATCCTACTGGCCATGCACTATGTTGTGAAGCACAGGTGTAAGGAGGAAAGCATATGCGTCTGTAGTGACAGCCAAGCTGCACTAAAAGCTGTGTGTAACCCCTTAACTAGCTCCAAATTAGTGCTTGAAATCAAGTCCTTCTTGAACAGAGTCGGCAGACTAAATTCATTAAGGCTTGTATGGGTTCCAGGCCACTCTGGGATCCCAAGAAATGAGATCTCTGATGAACTCGCTAGAACGGGTTCAGAGGAGAGCTTCTCAGGACCTGAACCCGCTCTAGGTCTACCTGCGTCCACGGTAAATTCTACATTAACGATTGTGTATTTAATACACACAACCGTAGATGGAGGTATTGTTCGGGTTGCAGGATGACTAAGCGCGTATGCCCTGATGTCTGCAAAAAATCTGCAGCATTTCTCGCATTCCTCCTGTCTTTAAGGAGAATCGACTGCAGAAGGCTTGTGGGAGTTATCACGGGCCATTACACTTTTGCCAAGCATCTCTACGTGCTCGGCATCAGTGAGACGCCTACCTGTGCTGCATGTTGCCAGGAGGAGGATTACACTGCAGAGCATTTTCTCTGTGATGGTCCCGCCTTTGCTCGCGCACGGTGGAGCACCCTTGGAGCCGACGTGGTGTGTGCCGAATCCCTTAGCTCTACACCACTGAAGCTCCTTCAAATTTTTCTCCGGAAAACGGGAAAATGCAGTCATGGAAGGTGTCTGTCTGAGGGCGACGTGGCGCAGAAGTTAGTGTGTTGGACTCTGACGCACGGTGAGCGAGTTCGGATCCCGATAACATCAACGCAATCGAAAATTTATTTCGCGGCGTCCCTCCTCAGCGGGGTACTGGCAAAACCTCCCGTAGTATAACTTGCCTTGAAAAAGCATCTCGACTCACGCCGTTCGGAACCGGCATTAAACTGTAGGTCCCTTTCACCTGTGTGAAAAATTAATCACACACAACATGGGTGATTGAAGAGAAGCTTGGCTCTGGTCCTTCATGGGCTGTAACGCCACCAAAAGAAGAAGAAGGTGTCTGTCTTTAGTACAATGGACCAGTGATTGCGTCTGAGTGCTCCAGCGGATAGCACAAGCCTTCAACAAAATAAAAAAAAATAAAAAATAAAAGATAATTGATTTGAATTCAATGGACACATCGATGATCAACTATCTCATCATGGAGATTTTGACCCAGATCTTCATCATACAAAAAATGTGATTTAATGTGATGACTGATGAGGTAACATACAACGTCTCTTTTATATTTATATATACAGATGGTACGCAACCCTTTGTGCGCGAGTCCGACTCGCACTTGGCCGGTTTTTTTTTTTTTTGTATGTCGAAAGATGTTTTGTGGGAATTTGCTATGGGGATTTTATTTAGTTTCGAAAAGGAAATGCATTCGATGTTGGAGTAGTTTTTTCAAAGTCCAAGTGCAAGTGTTTTTTAAACCGCGTATTAGAAATAAACCGAAATTTTTACGAGTTTTATTCGCAATTTTTCTTTTCTAGATGTTGCTGATGCCCATTTATTAGATAACTCTAATCCAGTTTTATCAAACAAACCATTTCATGACGGCCTTATATACAAAATGTTAATTCTTAGTTTTCCCTCTTTCTTGTGCAATATTGTTAAAAGCTTTGTGTCTAATCGCTGTTTCAGGGTATTTGTCAATAATCATGTTTCCAGTCTCCTGAATTTTTATTGTGGGGTACCACAGGGTTCCGTCCTTGGTCCAATTTTATATAATATATATACGTCCGATATTCCAAAACTACCATTCTGTGATATTGCAATATATGCAGACGATACAGCAATAACATGTTCTCATAAGTTCGGTTCCGTCATTGAATCGAACTTAAGTAATGCAGCATTGTTGTTAGAAAAATATTATACTAAATGGAACATAAAAGTAAACGCCGATAAAATCCAACCTATCTTTTTTACAAGGAAAAGAAAGTCTTGTTTCTTACCGGCAAACCACTTAAATATCCTAGGTAACGTCATACCATAGCAAAAATCCGTCAGATATCTTGGCATACATTTAGACCCAAAACTAACTTTTAAGGAACATCACACTCAAACCCTAAAAAAATCAATCTTGCAATTAAAATACTCTATCCTTTTATCAATAGGAAATCACTACTCTCAAATGCGAATAAAATAATCATATATAAAACAATATTTCAAGCAATTATTTTATATGGATGTCGAGTTTGGAGTAATTGTGCTAAATGCCACATAGCCAAACTACAAGTATGCCAAAATAAGGTATTGAAGTTAATGCTTAATCTACCATGGTTCCATTCCACTTTGGATTTACATAGAAGAGCAAATGTTGAATTGGTCTGCAACAGAGTGCAAAAATTATCCGAATAATTCAGAGCTAGATGCGAAATCTCTGAAAACCACCTAATAAAGGAATTAAGTCGAGACCACTACACATGATTTAGTTACTCTTACTCTTATATTTATTCACGTTTTCACTATTTATTTATTTAAATGTATCTATTTATTTATCAATTTATTAATTTATTTATTTATTTATTGTATATTTACTTATTTATCAATTTATTTATAAACACCTATTTATTTATTTATTTATTTTAGTTTTTATTTATTTTTTTCCCTTTTTTGTTTTTTTTTATTTTATTTTCTAATTTGGGTTTTTTCGTTATTTTCCCAGTTTCTGTATTCTTCTCATTGTTATTATTGTTTATATCATTTGTTATTTCAGTAGAAAAGATTCTTAAATAAACCATATCTCTGAGCTATTATTGTAAATTGTGCGATAGCCATTGTGATTTAAGAGCGAAATAATAAAAATAAACTAAAAAAAAAAAAAATTCAAATGTGGCATTTCAGGCTACATTTTCTTTGTACTCAGTGATGCCGTGTTACTATCAAAACCAGGCTAAATCATGCCGAAAAATATGTGAAGTGCACTGTGAGAATGTTGGGAGTGAACGCCGGGCTCAGGAGTGGTTTGCCCAGTCGATCACATACCATGAAATAAGTCAGACATGTTTCGACTAAATGGAGCAAATACCTTCATTACAGGGCTTTTGATTTCTGCGTTTAGACTCGGCATAAAACTTGTTCGTCTTGGCCGGAGATCTGAATGCTAAATATAGTGATTAGGGCGGTAATGTACTAGAGGGAGACTACTAAGCCATTGGTGGGCCCTGCGTAACATTGAGTATAAAATCAGGTTTCTTTCAACTCCGTCGTTTCCTAGAAGCGATCCCTATCCGGAGATACTGTAGCTTGACTCGCGACTAAGACTGGCCGACACGAATGAATGGTCTGACATTGAGTATCACAGTGACCATTGCGGACTTGGTGTCGCAATCCAAGTATTGGACGAATTTGCAGAAATGGCAGAGTATGTCCAAACGTACCCCAATGATTATAATGGGGCACCTTGGCCAACTGCCTAACGAGAGTACTCATTTCGAACCCCGCCTTCCTACCGAACAATAGTAACCTATCAAATGGCGATATTGATAGGCACCTTAAACATAGACGAAACAATCAAACAAACGATGGACTGGTCGATACCACGCGAACGGCACTACGACACCACGGACGTTTACAGAAACGCAACCATAGACGCACTTCACCGACAGAAAAGTAGACTCCTGTCAAGACCCAAACTCTTGTCCAGGCGGTTTACCGACAGACAAAACCCGGAGGTCAGGACACTGAAGTCACTGATTAAGAATCTCCAACAATTAATTAAAGAAAATTATAAGACATCCATAAGTTTGCACTGGAGCAACAAAATTCGGGCTATAAAATCCAACAACGCGGACATGTTCCCCCAGATAAAAAAAATATTTCGGAGAAAAAGTCAGAATGACATTCAGTATCTAAAGCTTCTGAGGACGTTTGACAACGAACGTCAATTACGCACAGACAGAAGCGGCGTTCACACCATACGATTTGTCTATACGATTTTTTTGACAATTAAAAGTACGTAGCGTTCACACTATACTGCATGTTTGACAGATTTCATTTGTGAGCGAATCTTTGTGTTGTGAAGTTGGGATTGCGGAAATTTTTTATGGTACGCTCTTTTTTTCAAAACTTTATTTTTGTATTTTTCGCTTTTAATTTTCCATAATTCTGGAAATTGCCTATACAAATCAAAAAATTCCAACCAAAAATCTTTGATTGCAGTTGTCGTCATTTTTTATTTTTTTTTCGCCGATGTTCACTCTTCGAAATCACAAAAAATGTGAAAAATGTATGGAAGTAAAATTCCTGATTTTACACATACACGGGCACCCACACAAGCAAGGCAAAAAGTCGAAAATTTTGAACTTCATACTACAAATCGTATCGACTTGCAGTATGCGTTCACATTGACGATTGGCAGTACAGACACGAGTCATCAAGCAAATCGTATAAACAAATCGTATGGTGTGAACGGCGCTAGAGAGCGATCCAGAGAGCGGCGTCCTAGACGACGACTTCTTTGTGATGAGGGATCCTCAGGAGAAAGTGGCGACAGTGGGAGCTGCCTTCCAGGAAGTATACAAGGTGAATTAAAGCATTCGCCCGAACCACGACCTGGAAAAGAAAGCCCTGCTTCACCAGTTCTACCTTGAAAATGATATCGAACATTGGTAATCCGAGAGCCATGATTTTACCAGGTTCAATAAGTATTTTAGGGCAATCAACGCCATCGCCAGTGAAGGTGCTAATACCCTATTCATTTCAACGGAGGATCTCCAGTTGATCTTTATGTTATTCAAAAAGCAAAAATCCGGAGGCGTCGATGGTATGTATATCCAATGTTGTGCTCAGGTAGCTTTCACCAGTGGTTATAGAGAGGTGCAATATCCTGTTCAACAACGTCTCCGGTCGATAAGTCTCCCTCCGCGTATCAGCAAGGTCTTCGAGGGCTGAGGACAAAAATATCAATTCGGTTTCAGGGCCCGACATGGTTCTATACATGCGGCGTCGAAACTCGTGTCGGATGTCCAATGGAATAAATGCAAGGACTAATGTAGTGGTGCCTGCCTGGTTGACTTGGAAAAATCCTTCGACATCGTATGGTTAGAAGGACTGATGTTGTATTATTCCATTCTTTGAGCAGGGTGGATTTCAGGTCATTTTTGTTGGAAATCATGTTGTTCGACTCTGAACAAAAGTAAGAAAAGTTATTGCCATTCCGAAATAAAAGTATAATCAGGTCTTCTCAACGTTATAAGCCAAAGTGACAGCTGACTTTATTTTAATCAATATAATATGTATAAAATTGAGCCGAGGCCAACTAGATTTATTCAGATAAAGTGTTGTAGAGGGCGAGTGTTTTATAGTGCAAACATTCTCCCCCCACCGATGAGCGAAGGTCATCGATTTGTTGGTACCAGATGTAGGTGGCTTCACTGTGGCCTTCAGTTTGTTGCGTCTGTTCATTTTTCATATGTATGTACATTCCTTTCCTTTTCTTCATATGACTCGAGACATGAAATGAGAAGAGGAGTTAAATTTGCTTCTTTACATACAGTGATAAAACGAAACAGTATGTGTGCGCGTGTTTGAATTGTGTGATTACAGTCGTTATCATTTAAATGTGTGTAACATTTGATGTCAGTGTTTTAAAAGGTCCCTTTTGCAGATCTGGGATCTTCTAGCTTCTTCAATTTCATTTGTAGGCAAGGGACAAGGTTTGATAATTGGTCGCTTGAATGCGCTTTGCTGGGTTTTTACCTTGACTACCCGTACGACGTTGTCAGCTCCAGGGTATGTTTCAACGATACGGCCTAAGTTCCATTTTGCTGGTGGAAGTCGTTCATTCTTGATAAGAACTAGTTGTCCTATCATTAGTTGTGGCTGTGACTTCAGCCACTTTGGCCGGTGTTGAAGACGACTCAGGTATTCAGTCTGCCAGGGCTTCCAAAATGTCTGCAAATGTCGTTGAAGGTTTTACCAGCGGTCGGTCAAAGTTTGCTTCCCATGGTCAGGTCAGCTTCGGGAACTGTGAATAAACTTTCGCCGATAAGAAAGTGTGCCGGAGTCAACGCTTGAAAGTCTGCAGGATCTTCTGTTAAGGGACAAAGAGGTCTCGAATTAAGACATGCTTCCACCTGTGCTAAAAATGTGGAGAGCTCCTCGTAGGTAAGAGTTTCATTTCCTACTACTCTTTTGAGATGGAATTTGACACTCTTTACACCCGCCTCCCACAGTCCTCTAAAGTGAGGCGAAGCCGGGGGGATAAAATTCCATTTTGTTCCTTCCGTTGCTAGCGCGTTGGCAATTTCGTTGTAGTCGTGCGTTCCGTTTCTTAGAAGGCGACGTAGTTCGACGTCCGCTCCCACAAAGTTCGTGCCGCAGTCGCTGTATATCTCCGAAAGGCGGCTAAAAATGACTGACTTGTCAAATCGCTGACTGCTTCAAGGTGGATTGCTTTCGTTGCTAAACAAATAAAGATTGCTAGGTACCCCTTGTGACACTTAGCTCCGCGGCCTTTCCAGGCTCGTATATTAATGGGCCCTGCATAATCAATACCTGTATGAGTGAAGGGCCTTGATATGGTGACTCGGGGTGCCGGAAGTTCTCCCATGAGTTGCTGAGACCTTTGTGTCCAAAACCTGTGGCAAATGACGCAGTTATGGATGAACTTTTTTACTGCTCTTTTTAATTGTAAAATCCAGTATTTTTGTCTTAAATGCGCCATCATTAGCTGAATCCCTCCGTGCAGTGTTTTAAGGTGAGCATCCCGTATAATTAGAAGTGTGATATGGTATTTTGGGTCTAAGATGATTGGGTGTTGCTGATTGAAGGGGATATTTGCCTGGCTTAGTCTTCCCCCTACTCGGATGATATTGTCGCCATCTACAAATGGATTCAACGATCCCATACCTCAAGTTTTCGTTATACCGTCTGGAAACATCTGCCCTTGTGCAACCCAAATCAGTGACATTGTGGCTTTTTCCAATTGTGTTGGCGTAAAAGGTGTACTGGTGTGGTTGTTCACCCTTCTGATATAGCCAATGAATCGTTGACAATAGGCTGTTACAAAACATACCTTAGCTAAACTGGAAGACCGATCAATTAATTGTGTGAAAGCATTTTGTGTGATATTGGCATCTGCACGAAAAACCTTCACAATGCTCCTACCTTCATAGCTATTGGGTTCTTTCGGCTGCTCGGGAAATTTAAAGTCCCAAGATGTAGTTAGGAAATTAGGCCCGTTCCACCATAAAGAGCTTTGAACTAATGCTGAGGGAAGCAGCCCGCGAGAAATCAAGTCTGCAGGATTTGCTTGTGTAGGAACATGATTCCATATTGCGACACTAGTTAATCGCTGGATCTGTCCGACTCTGTTTCGCACAAAGGTTTCCCATTTCGTTGGATCTGCACGGATCCAGCAAAGTGTGATCATGGAATCGGTCCAGGCAAAAATGGGAATTCCTCTCCACTCAAGGGTCTTACTGATATAACTCAACAATTGTGCAAGCTGAACTGCTCCGCATAATTCCAAGCGCTGCAGGGGGACGGGGCTTACGGGAGCGACCCGTGACTTTGCCACAAGAAGATGCATATGAGTTATACCATCTCCATTTTCTACTCTGAGATATACCGCAGCTCCATATGCCCTTTCTGAAGAGTCACAAAAACCGTGAAGTTGAAGTCGCTTCGTGGTTTTCGTGGTATGCAACCACCTTGGTATACGCAAATCGGTAATCGCATGTAAATCGTCCTGAAAGTTAGTCCAACTTTCTATAATATCAGCATCAACTGGATCATCCCAAGATTGTTTTCGAATCCAAAGAAGTTGCATGATTAATTTGGCCTTTGTTATAGAAGGTGCAATCCAACCCATGGGATCAAAGAGTCGGGCGATTGATGAAAGGATACACCTTTTGGTCGGATGGTCGGTTTTTTGAGTGTTGTATTTAAAGCAGAATTCGTCTGACAGGGGAAGCCACTGTATACCCAACGTTTTTACCTGTGATGATTCCGAAGGTAGGCAGAAAGATGTTTCGTGGTCCTCAGTCGGGATATCGTCTAGGATTCGCTTATCGTTTGCAGTCCATTTTCTTAAGTGGAAACCAGCTGCTGCTAACACCTTCTTAATCTCCTTTATTTTTGATTGGGCCTCTTGTACTGTTTCAGCTCCCGAGATTAAGTCGTCCACATACATTCCACTCCGAATGCTTTTAGTAGTTCTGGGGTGGTGCACCTTGACTTGCTTCGCTAATGCCTGGAGTGTTCGAATTGCTAAGTATGGGGCAGGTGCTGTACCAAATGTGACAATCTTGAGGCGGTATACCTTTAATATGTCAGAAGGCTGTTTACGCCATAGGATGAGTTGGTATTGCGAATCATCTTTTGTTACCCATATTTGTCGATACATCTTCTCCATGTCCGCAGTATATGTGTACCTGTAGAGTTTCCACCGTAGAATGATGTCCGTGATGTTGAGTTGTAATGCTGGGCCTATCATTAGCTGGTCATTTAAAGAAATGCCGTCCATGGTTTTAAATGAAGCATCGAACACTACTCGTAGTTTCGTAGTGGAGCTTCCCTCTTTAAAGACTGCATGATGCGGGAGGAAATAGTTCTGACGTTCCACAACCGCGTCTTCTTTGACTTCTTCCATGTGACCAAGCTTTAAATAATCCTCTAAGCAGTCCGCGTACCGTTGTTTAAGCTGCGGGTCTTTATCAAGCTTTCTTTCTAAGGATATGAGCCGTCTGAAAGCTCCTTCCCTTGATTTGCCTAGAAATGGATAAACACCCCCCCCCCCCCCCCCCCCCCCCCCCCCCCCTTGAATGGAAGGGCTACTTGAAAACGGCCATCAGTCAGACGTTGAATGTTTTTTATAAATGAATGTTGTTGAATGTTGTTTATAAAGTGTTCTTCTGGCCTTTCATGTGGCTGAAATGGAACTTCTTCTACTTCCCAAAATTTGCGAAGCTCAGTTTCGACATTGAATACTTGGAGAAAGCTGTTAACTCGATGCGGTATGGGAGCCTTACCAAATATAACCCATCCTAGGATTGAGGTCTGGTGAGTGTGCGGGTTTTTTTCAGGGATATTAGAAAACATTGGTGAAAGCTTGCAATCATTGGGCCGGACGGGCATCCACTAGGAAGTAAAAATGTAGTCAGATACCTCGGGATCTTCCTGGATCAGTATCTATATTTTAATAAAAATGTATATGCTGCTCTGGAAAGAGCTCGGGGAGTTTTCGGTCTGATTGATTCTAGACTGAAGGTAATCTGCTACATGGCTTTGGTCAGGCCTATGATTGCCTATGAAAGTCCTATCTGGTTTAATGTGAGCGCAAGCTTAATGGAAAGGATTCAGGTGTTTGATTCAGGATTGCACAGAACACCAGAGTCCGAGTACAGATAGCTGTATCCCAATGAGATTTTATACAAAAGGGTAAGGATTTTACCGATAAATAACTTTCTGATAAAAGTTATTCGAGGTTACGTTGCAAGGGCAATGACTTCGGTCAATAATTGATCTCTGGGGCCTACTACCTCAGCAATATGTATTTTGGGAAAGTGTGACTGAACGGCTTTGTTCCCCCAACAGCATTATTTTATTTAGACAAATGGGGACTGATCCAGCATAGATTGGAGGTACAACTAATCTTCAATGTGGCTAGTAATTCTGTGGAGAGTTGACTTCTTTACGAACCTAAATGCGTGTTATGTAAGCCCGGCCGCCTCAGGTTCAGTAGAACGGTTTCTCGCCGAGATCGAGAAGACGTTGTCCGACAACTTCAACGCTTTTGGTGGCTGGAACGGATTTTAAAACGTAAAAACTAAATTTGTTTGCTCAATTTGGTTCAGGAAATTTCAGTGTCAAAGATGCGTTTCGCCCTAGTGGGCCAATTATTAAGTATGCAATATAACCTCCATAATGTTTATAAAAACTATCAGTACCTACTTTTTCCAAATAATTTTTTTTTACATTTACTGATGTAAAATACAGGATAAATAAAAAGACAATGTTACCCCATCCATATCACAAAGGAGTTGGGGATTATAGTAAGCCCATACAACGGGGGGAGAAGGGAGCGAGCAAACAGAGCAAATAAGTTGATCGCGTTTAACTTGGCAAACGCCAGCTTCGATCTCTGTCCCTGCTCAATCCAAGTTGACACACAGCCCCCGCGTGGCCTCCTCTGGATAGCTATACTGGCACCCGCCAGGAAGTGAACCAATGGGTGCAGCGACCCGACCCTTGTTCCTGGGGAAAGAGGAACCTGGCCCTCCAGGTTGGGGGTTGCGCTTTGTGTTGACATCCCTATCGCGTAAGACAAAAACTTGTTCAGAAACAACCAATAGCCTCGGATACGGAAGGATTACACGTTGACGACCCCCGCAAAACCTCGAAAAGGAAACGAATTTCGGATCTGCACCTGGAACGTCAGGTCCCTCAACAGACCAGGTGCAGCCGAACAACTGGTCAACTCTTTGGACTGCTATAAGGCAGACATTACCGCGCTCAAGGAAGTGCGATGGGATGGGCCAGGCGAATGAAAAACTGTGATATATACTACGAAAACTGCTACAGAGAAAATAAACAACGTTTATTCGGATGCGGATTTGTTGTTCGAAGCAGACTCAGGAAAAAAGTCTTAAGCTTCCAGTATGTAAGCGAACGCCTCATAACTATCCGCATCAAAACCAGTCTCGGCAATATATGTTAGTTTATTATGTGTCCAGAGGAGAAAGATGACCGACATAAAGACGACTTCTATGATCTCCTAGGCAGAACGTATGCGCAATGGCCCAATTATGCGAAGATGGGTAAGGATGCTATCTTTGAACGGGTCATACACAACACCACGTCAGAAAACGGACTAAGGCTAGTGGACTTTATGGCGGGACATAATCTGGTAGTAGCAAGTGCACGACTCACATACCTCAACATCTATAAGGGGACCTGGCGGTCTTTCGATCAATCGACAACCAACCCAACCTTTCCGTCCGAACCTTTCGAGGAGCCAACATCGACTCGGATCATTACATTGTTGCAGCCAAGGTACGGATGCGAATTTCGCGTGATTAACGGAGTCGAGTAAGAACACCAAAATTTAAAGTCGGAAATCTGCAATCGCAGGAGACCGCCAGGAACTTCGGCGATCAAGTCTCCCTCAAGCTCTCTCAAGTCCCGATGCAATCTGAAGAAACCATAGAACAGCAATGAAGTCGTTGTCAAAATGCCAGTAGAGAGGCCGCCTCAGATGTACTCGGTTTCGAGCCAACACGGTCGAGAAACCCCTGGTTTGATGATGAGTGCAGACAGGCCCATGTAGAGAAACAGAATGCATACATGGCCACATTGCATCGACGGACGAGGGCTGCCCGCGAGCTCTATGAACAGAAAAGGAGGGAGGAGCATGCGCTTCTGAGAAGGAAAAAGAAGGAGCACGAGAAGCGCGAGATCGAGGAGATGGAGAGATGTTACGGCAGGAACAACGTTCGAAAATTTTACCAGAAAGTAAAGCGAACATGCCACGGCTATAAAGCCAGAGCAGAAGCCTGCAGGGACGAGCACGGACAACTAGTAGTGGAGTCACAGTTGATGCTGAGATTGTGGAAGGACCACATCTGCAGACTGTATAACGGCGATGATAGTCAAAATGCCGTCGTCAGGCAGAGCGAACCATACACAATGGACGAAGACGAAGGAGAATCCCGTCTATTCGACCTAGACGATGTTAAGATAGAGATATCGAAACTTAAGTCTTATAAAGCTGCTGGAGCAGACGGACTCCCCGCGGAACTGTTTTAAGCAGTTGGCGATGAGCTGGTCAGGAACATGCACCAACTCATCTGCAAGATATGGTCGGAAGAAAGCATGCCCGACACGCGCGCTCTTTTCGTCGACTTTAAAGCTGCGTATGACAGTGTTTATAGAGACGAGCTATACAGAGCCATGTCATGTTTTAACATTCCTGCCAAACTCGTCAGACTGTGCAGGATGACTATGGAGAACTCTCGCTGCTCCATTAAGGTCGAGGGTGAACTAACCGACCACTTTGATGTTAAAAAAGATTTTAGACAGGGTGACGGACAGTCATGTGATTTCTTTAACATTATTCTTGAAAATATCGTGCGGGACTCTGCGGCTAATACAAGACTTGTGGACTTCAAGTTCACACAATTGCTTGCCTACGCAGATGACATTGACGTTATTTGACGGACAAAGCGAGACGTCAATGAGGCGTTCGCAAGCATTGAAGCAGAAGCGGCTAAAGTGGGTCTAAGGGTAAATGGGGACAAGACCAAATATATGCTGTCATCCAAGAAAGACGCGCAACACCGACGTCTTGGTCAGAACGTCACCTTCGGCAGCTATATTATTGAAGTAGTCAAGACTCTTGCCAACCGCTGCTTCTTCGGGCTCAAGAGGCAATTGAGTAGTGCAGCCCTCTCTCGAAAAACTAAGGTATCCCTCTACAAAACCTTAATCATCCCGGTCCTCCTCTACGACGCCGAGGCTTGGACGTTATCAAAAGCGGATGAAGGGCCTCGTGGACGATTCGAGAGGAAAATTCTGCGTGCAATCTTTTGTCCCGTTTGTGTAAACGGAGAGTGGAGGAGGAGATTCAACCAAGAACTGTACGGGCTGTACAGCGACATCGGCCTAGTTAGACGTCTTCGGATCCAACGATGGCTAGGCCATGTAGAGCGAATGGACATCACCGCTCCGGCCCGAAGAGTCTTCGAAACCAACCCCGAGGGACGACGCAGCAGAGGCCGACCGCATCTAAACGACAATTCTACGTTGAAAAAAAATTCCATTGAATGAAGGAAATCCTTTCAATCCAACCTATTATTCTGAAGCAGGAGAAGTATTCATTTCCAGACGATTGATGAAGAACAAAACCAGGCTCTATAGGCAGATGGATGAAACGGATGTCGGTTAAAGTGGCTCTTCGTGGTTGCCAATATATTCTCTACGTCGACATCGAACAGCATCTCACGACCTCTTGCGTGAAACTGATGAGATTCCCTTATTTAAAATAATTTAAACGCGAAGAAAAAGAAAGGAAAAACAATTAGTTTTGTTTTTATTTTTTTGAAAATCCTTGGAAAAATGTAAGCATGTAAATTGCATAGGTTGTAAAGATGCTATTCTTCTATTCTCAAGCTGTTAGTATTTTCATAACGGTGATCACTAATCAGACATTTCTTTTGCTTAGCCTTTTTTTTCAGGATTTCCTTCCCTTTTATTGGTAAAATAAACTCAAACTTCAGCTATGTATGACTCTCCTACAAGTTAAAACCTCTTTAAAGAGTTCAACCAAAAATGGCACAGGAAAGGTAAACAAGGAGCAACACCTTTCACCTTTTTTAACAGATACCTGACAAAGCCATACCTTAAAAAAGGGAATCAAATTTTATTTTGATTACAAAAACAAGATAGCATATAGCTCTCCCTTTAATTCCCGGTTGGTAGACCACTACATTTCCTACAAAACCACCTCTCCGACCTAACAAGGTATGAAGGACAGGTATGGGAATCGAACTTCCGTGATACCTGCCCTTAAGTTCATAAATGGTAACCTACTCGAAAGTATTCCCTTTTGAGTTTTCCACAATATCCTTTTTGGGAATTTGATTTTCCAAATGTTTCCTTTTTTTGGGTTGCCGTTTATTGACAATGTTTTCTTTTACCTTTTCGCCGCCTGATATATTGGTTGGCATTCATTAAATGTCACATAATTTAAGTAGTCATGAAAAGGAGTGTGAAACAACCTAAATGGAAGTGGGCTACTTTTGGCTTAAATACCGTTCGCAAGTTAAATCAATATGCGGATATTACTTATGCTGCCAAAGGAGTAACCACGAAACACGAAAGCAAGGCCAAATGGTTCGCAAAAACCAATTCCATAAGGGTATTTAATAAATATCCTGTAATAGCTAACACTAGCCAGGGGGGAGGGAGCGAGCAAACAGAGCAGAGAAGTTGATGGCAAACGCCAGCTTCGATCTCTGTCCCTCCTAAATCCAAGTTGACACACAGCCTCCGCGTGGCCCTCACTGAATAGCTACCCTGGCACCCGCCAGGTAGTGAACCAATGTGGGCAGCGACCCAAGCCCCTGTTCCTGGAGAGAG
This sequence comes from Eumerus sabulonum, assembly GCA_951905685.1. Taxonomy (NCBI): domain Eukaryota; kingdom Metazoa; phylum Arthropoda; class Insecta; order Diptera; family Syrphidae; genus Eumerus; species Eumerus sabulonum. The sequence continues at coordinate 94,820,701 of OX645061.1, read as the reverse complement.
ACGAACCTGGTCATCCAGGTTGGGGTTGTGCTTAGGGGTAACATCCCTATCCCGTAAAAACCTACTTGTTCCGAAACAACAACTAGCCTCGGATACGGACGGATACAAAGCTGACGACCCCTGCAGACGACTAACGGACTTGACAGTCTGCACCTGGAATGTGAGGTCCCTTAGCAGACCGGGTGTAGGCGATCAATTGGAGCAAACCCTCAACTGCCAAGAAGTGCGATGGAATGGACCAGGCAAGAGACGGATGAAAAACTGCGACATCTACTACGGGAACTGCTACAAGGAGATAAAAAACAGCGCCTATTCGGGTGCGGATTCGTTATTCGAGGAAGACTCCGACAAAAAGCCTTTAGGTTCCGAGATATAAGCGAACGCCTCTTAACAATCCGCATCAAAGCGGCGCTCACGCCCCAACGGAAGAAAAGGACAATCGACTAAAAGAGGAATTCAACAATCTCATGCCCAATGCCCCAGCTACGACACAAAAATAGTCCTAGCAGCAGCACTAACAATAGAGAACGAAAGGTCGCATTGCCAGAGCGCCGTCAGAGACGCTGCCTCAGAGGTGCTGGGTTTCAAACCGCCACTACCTAGAAACCCCTGTTTCGATGAACAATGCGAACAAGCCCATGCAGTAAAACAAGAGGCATATAAAGCCATGCTGCAACGACGGACGAGAGCTGCTCGCGAAGTCTATGAGCAGAAGAGAAGAGAGAGCACGGAAAGCGTGAGATCGAGGAGATGGAGAGATGCTTCCGCAGGAATGGCGCCCGTAAATTTTATAAAAAGGTAAAAGGAACATGCCATGGCTGCAAAGCCAGAGCGGCAGCCTTGAGGGATGAAAATGGAGAACTGGTAGTAGAGTCGCAGTCGATGCTGAGGATTTGGAAAGACCACTTCTGTAGACTGTAAAACGGCGATGATACACAAGATACGGCTGTCAGGCAGAACGAGCCATTCGTAATGGACGACGATGTAGGAGAATTCCGTCCACCCGACCTAGACGAAATCAAAATAGCGATATCAAGACTTAAATCTAATAAAGCCGCTGGCGCAGACGGCCTGTCTGCTGAGCTTCTTAGGCGGCTGGAGATGAGCTGGTAAGGTGCATGTACAATCTCATTTGCAAGGTATGGTCGGAGGGAAGCATGCCCGACGAATGGAACCTCAGCATCGTTTGCCCGGTCCATAAGAAAGGAGACCCCTAGAACTGCACCAACTATAGGGGAATAAGCCTCCTTAACATCGCATATAAGATCTTCTCTACCGTATTGTGTGAACGATTGGACCAAGTATTTACGCTACGACAGATCTTGGAGAAGACCCAGGAATATCAGATCGACATATGACAGCTTGTGTAGAGATGAGCTATACATGTTTTAACATCCCTGCCACACTCGTTCGACTGTGCAGGATGACAATGGAGAATTCTCGCTGCTCCATTAAGCAGCAAGACCTTTGATGATAAAAAAGGATTTAGGCAAGGTGACGCGCTGTCATGCAACCTTTTCACCATCGTGCTTGAAAATATCGTACAAGAGTCACTGGCCAACACTGGCGTACGCCGACGACATTGACGTGATTGGACGGACACAACGGGACGTCAATGAGGCCTTTATAAGCATTGAGGCAGGAGCGGCTAAGATGGGGCTCAAGGTTAATGAGGGTAAAATCAATATCTGCTTTCATCTAAAAGACACGGACAACACCGACGTATTGGCCAGAACGTCATCATAGGCGGATATAACTTTGAAGTGGTCAAGGAATTCGTCTACCTTGGCTCACTGATGACCGGCGACAACAACACCAGCGCTGAGATAAAACGCAGAATCACTCTTGCCAACCGCTGTTTATTTTGGGCTCAAGAGGCAATTGGGAAGTAGAGCCTTCTCTCGGAAAACCAAGGTGACGCTATATAAGACCATAATTATCCCAGTCCTCCTTTACGGCGCAGAGGCTTGGACCTTAACAAAAGCCGTTGGTCGTTTCGAGAGGAAAATTCTGCGCCTTATCTACGGCCCCGTGTGTTCAAACAGGAACAGGAGGAGAAGATATAACGAAGAACTGTACGGGTTGTACAGCGACATCGGCCTGGTACGACGTCTACGGATTCAGCCTCTAAGGTGGCTAGACCATGTAGAGCGCATGGAAAATAGAGCTTCGACACGAAAAGTCTTCGCATCCACCCCGGAAGGAACGCGCGGTAGAGGGCGGCCGCATCAACGGTGGCGCACGCTGGTGGAAGGGGGCCTTAACCAACTAGGCGTGCGGCGCTGGAAACAGCTGGCCAAAGACTGTGCCAGCTGGAGACGTTTATTGGTTGAGGCTCAGGTTCACCACGGACTGTAGCGCCACCTAATTAAGTAAGTAAGTTAGCTAACACTAGCCGACAAAACCAGAACTCGAATACTATAGTTCCATATAGGATTTCTATACCTCCTACAAAAAAGAAAAAAAAAAACAAACCAAAAGTAATTTTGTGGGGATACCTTTGGCGTAACCTTAAATTCTGAATTAGAGATTAGCGCGATTAAGAATAAGTTGAAGAATCGAATCGAATTATTTGATTTCTTTGTCAACCATCAAAGGAATTCTTGTATTTTATATCCTATGTGCTTTTCAAAAAAATAAATAAAAATCTGAGTTTGTGTTCAAAATTATCGACACATACTACAAGAGTTTTGGAAGTCACAAAGGTTCGCTATCCTAATATGCATTATAGTAACTCTTATAGCAATCTTCAATATGTTGAGAAATAGAAAAATAAAATTACCTTTCAGATGCTGCCAAATAATCACTATTTATTACACGCGCGAGTTACCAACACCACATACCACCTGAGCACAACGACCCAGCAACCCAACACCGGGTATCGTCAGTGATTCAATAACACATATTGTAATGCACAGGTGATTTGCAGACTAAGCGTCTGATCGATTTCCGTTGCTGACGGAAAGGGGGCAAATCACTTTTGCAAGTTAGCAAAATCAAGAGCATATAAGAACATGTAAAAAACTAAACCACCATTTGCAGGGGATTACAAGGAAGTACTGTTGGTTCCGTGGACACTCGGTAAAATCTCGCACCTAACCAAAAAATTTCAATATCAGAAATCATTCCTTCGGGACGAAGCCGCGAACTTAGTAAAACACATACCAATATCGGAAACGAGTTACACTGAAGCATGAGAACGTTTTGAAGCGCGTTATGATAAAGTGAATTTGATTGTGCAGTCGTTTATTTAATCGTTCTTTTCTCTTCCCTCGATGAATGTCGCGAATATTCAGACTCTTATTAAGATAACCGACGGTGCCGATAAGTTAATGCGAGGTTTGGTTTCATTAGGTAATGAAGGTCGCAATCCTTGTATAATTTATCTGCTCGTTAGCAAGATAGAACCAGATTCCTACAAGGCTTGGGCAGAATTTATTGGGCCAAGAGACGAATATAACATCGATTTTCTTTTGGACTTTCTTCAAGCAAGATGCAATGCTCTTGAGTCGTGTCAGCCACCTAATGTCCGAAACCAATTCGTCAAAGCCCAAGTGTCCTAAGTGCTCTAATCCAAATGCCTTCGCGCTGGGCATTCAACTAAAAACTGTCGAACTGCTTTTAGATGTCGTTTATACAAGTCATCACACCACAAATTGGTTCATCTTTAAAATGCACCAACCAACCAGCCGTCGTTGTCAAACCATTACTCTTCTTCTCAATTATCACATTCGTTTTCTTCCGCCAATCACTCAACAGCAAGTAACACGCCGGCACAACCTTCTCCACAACAGACAATTCTTCCAATTATTTCGGCAATTATATGGGATATCCAACACAATCCCATTGTGTGCCGAGCGTTCCTGGATTTCGGATCGCACTCACCATTCGTCGTACAGTCGTTCGCAAAACGACTAGGCTTTCCTCGTTCTCATGTGCGTATTGAGGGCTTTCAGCATTAGATGCAGGCTATACCAGGGGTCGTATATCAATCCAACTCTCGTCTTTAGTAACTTCCACTTCCATCGGGGTAGATGCGTTTGCTTTGCCAAAACTGACTTCAAATCCTCCATGTCAGAATTTCGATGGTGGTTCTATTAGGGCAGATCTTGCTCGACTGCAGCTAGCTGTTCCAGTAGCCCAAAATACATCATTTGGATGGTTAGTTTCTGGAGAGTTTTCGAACAGCTGGATACTGGTGCGGTCAAATCGTTTCACTTAACAATGGATGTTGACCATTTACTTATGCGTTTTTTCGGACCCAGTCGAGCAACATTTTAGTGAAACCTTCAGCCGTTCTTCTGATGGAAAGTATGTCGTTTCGTTACCGTCCAAGGATTCGGATCCTGTTTTCGGTGATACTCTAAGTTCGGCGGTCTCTAGACTACATTCCACGAAACGGCGTTTATGATTAAAGCCAGAGCTTCGTCAAATGTATAAGGATTTCATGGCTGAATATTTCCAACTTGGCCAAAGTTGTCGCCCAGTATAAAACGGATGCTGGCAAACATTTCCATCTTCCACATCACGCGGTCGTAAAAAAGGAACTTCTGACAAACAAAATATAAGTCGTGTTCGACGGATCTGCAAAGGATTCACATGGAGTTTCTTTAAATAGTTCCTTTTTAGTCTATTTAATACAGCGGGATTTGGTAGGGGAACGTTTGAGTTCCCGTCAACATCGCATAGTCTTTACAGCCGATGTCGTCAAGATGTTTAGCCGGATCTGGTTAGATGATCAACATGCTGGCTTTCAACGCGTCGTCTGGCGAGAAAACCCGGAATTTAATAAGGATTTCTTTCAAATCTGGAGATTAACTTTCCAGAAACTCTAAAACTTAATGAAAAAGTGAGTAAAATTTCGTTAACGTGCACTTTTCGACAACCAGCATTCCAGAGCAATCGTTGGAAGTTTTCACCATTTTCGTCGCACAATTGTGCAGTTAGTCGAGTATTCAACGCATTACTTCTTATTTTGTCAACTGCTTTAATCACTAATCGAAACGTTTGGTGCAATCTGTCACTCAAATTTTTCGCTACCAGGTGTTATCGGTGGATCGCTAAGTGAATTGAACTTATTCCTGGTACAATTGTTTTAAGCTGGCTTATAAATCCACGATATCGCCCGAACTCCATCTGCTGCTACGAGTTTTCACGAATAGCAGCTCTTCATGGATTTCTTTATCCATAACAAATCGAACTTATGCCAATATTAATGCTTCATTACCAGGTTAAGTTGACTCTTCCAGTTGAATAGAAAAATGAGTTGTTTGCAGATAATTACCCAAGAAGCTCATTTCATCAATGCGTCGTTGTACAGTGTTGTTACTCAAAGGAATTCTCTTGGGTACGTCAAATGGAGATTTCTGCAGAACAGTTTTTAAAACCTCTTCAACGGCAGATAAAATGAACTGTTTTCCGATTGTGTGCAGTTTTCCAGATTTCGCTATAAGCAATGAGATATTGTAAGATGCCCACAAGCCATCATCGTTATTTGAGACGTTAAAGTGAACATACCGTGCGCTGTGGGGTTGTTTTCATATTTTTTCCTTACATACATACATACATACATTTTCAGTGGCACGCATGTTCCACTTAAAACGCACGCACGCGGGATCTCCAGGCCACTCGATCTTCCTTCGAAGCATAGCCCTTTCCGTTCGGAGAATCCGCTGCTCAACATTGAGCTCCCCGCGCACTGCCGTGTTTCTCAGCCTTTCCCGTCGAGTACCTCCCACAAAAGCACGAAGAAATCTAATTTCGGCAGCTTGTATTCGCGGTCTTATTCTTCCGGTGAAAGGTTGAACAAATACAGAGTTAAAAACCGCTAACTTGGCTTTGACATCAAGCTCGGTCTTCCTGATCACAGATCTTTGAAGCTGTTTCAAAATTGACCCAGCTTGACCAATCTTGCAGGAAAACAGTATTACTCCTCCCATCACTCGAGTAGAAGACCCCGAGGTACTTAAACTTCTCCACCTGCTTCAATGGGACTCCACTAACACGTAGAGTGCCGTCGAATTTCTGCACGTTAACCCTCATTCCACCATCAGCACATGCGGCCACAAACCTATCTAGAGCGCGCTGAAGTTCCATCTGGGAGGATATGAGGACAACTAACTCATCTGCGAAAAAAGAAGGCAAAAAATAGAAGGCCTCAAATCTCCCAATGTGAAACACTCCTCGCCTCGACTGCGCTTCAACATCCAGTTCATATATAAAATTAAAAAGAGAGGTGACAAGACGAAACCTTGACGAAGTCCAACGCTCACGGTGAAAGGTATTGATTTACTACCGTTAATCCGAACGCAGCTGCTACAGTTTGTTTATAGAGACTAAATGGCCCTCAACAGAGGACCATCAATCCCACACTCCTGCAGAACACTCCCGAGCTTCCCACGAGGAACTCGGTCATACGCCTTTTCCAAATCTACAAAGCAGTTGTAGGTCGGTTTGGCGTACTCCCAAAGCCTTCTCGAGTACCATTCTTAGAGTGAAAAACTGGTCGGTTGTACTTCTACCGTGACGAAATCTGCACTGTTCATCCCTATCCTGGATTCGACCAAAGCTCTAGGACGCGCCTCCAACACCTTAGCGTAGACTTTACCGGGGACACTTAAGAGAGATATGCCCCTATAGTTGGAGCACTCTTTTTTACCCCTTTTTTTGAAAAGTGGGACAATCACCCCAGTCTGCCAGTCCCACCGCATTCCCAGGCCACCTTCCCATGCCCTAAGCATTTCTGGCCGAACTTCATCCACACACGCGGATTTGCCAACTTTTAGTGATTCAATCGCTAAAATGACTTCCTCCACCATTGGACTACCCTCCGCCCCACTCATGACTATATGTCTGTCATCCTAAGCGCCCTATTCGAGATTGAGCAGCTCCGAAAAGTGCTCGCTTCATCTGCGTAAGATGTCCATCTCATTGGAAAGCAACACACCACCTTTGGATGCAACTCCTTTGATTATGTTGAATTTCCTTCCTCCGAGCAGGCGAATAATTTGCCAGAAAACCTTTTTCGCAGACCTATGGTCACCTTCCAACTTCTCGCCGAACTCCTTCAGCATTACTCTTTAGCTGCTCGCACAGCCGATTTACAAGTTCTTCCCGCCATAGTGTCACGGGAAGCAGAGTCTCCCAAGAGAATCCCTGTAGGCCTTCTTCTTCTCTCTGATGGCTTCTTGAACTCCAGGTGTTTTCAACCATTCAGTTCTTTTCTCACCACGAGCCGCCACAACAAGTTGCTTCTCTCCACAAACATCACGTTCAAAGGCAATGACAGCTATTGAAAATGGTCGCCATTCTTCCTGTACATGCGATAGAACAGTTGGAATTTGCTCAAACCTTTCGGATATGTGTCGTGCGAAGTATTGCCGCACCTCACTGCTCTGTAGTTTCTCCCACAGAATGCGTGTTACCACTCTTGGTTTCCGCCTTGGCAAACGATGTACCTTATCATTAAGATACAGCTTACACAACACAAGGTGATGATCAGATGACAGTTCAGCCCCTCTCAACACACGAACGTCACAAACCATCCGTTTCACACACGATGGTACCACAAAGAAATCTATCAACGATTTCTGTTGAAGACTCCAACGATACTACGTATATTTATGAATGGCTTTGTGCGGAAAAAAGGTGTTCGATTTGCGATTTGCACAGCAAAAATCCAACAACCTCTCTCCGTTCGCGTTTTGATGAGGATCACCGTTCCTCCCAATCACATTCCCCAGTGTGGTTACATCCACACGCACGTGGGCGTTCAAGTCACCATCAGCATATAGGAATCCATCTCAACCACCCTATCAGGGGCTGCATCAACTTCATCCAGGAAAGTCGCATACTCTGACTCTAGATTGGGTGCATACACCTGCACCAGAGCCAAAGTTGATCTTTTAAACTTGAGTTTTAAGATCGCGACTCTCCCTCCTAATGGTATTCACTGCAATACCCTGCCTGACAGCCTGGGACTTATGAGTGTCCCCACTCCCGCCTGTGCAGACGTTTGAGGTGCAACTCCCGATAAGAAGAGCTTCCACCCATCCGAAATGTCCACAGTATATTTTATAAATAATATACAAAATGCGTAAAGAGTTCAGAGGGTAACAAAGTAATTCCACTCAAATGGTGCAAATGGGTTGGGTTTTTGGGTTTCCCCGCTTTATTATTGTGAACACATTTTTTACGACAATCTATAAAAAAACCTTCCATGATCCACATTCAATTGGTTCATCCATATGATGTGCGATACCATTACGGTGAGCAGAGGAGTTCCTTATGTGCAATCATTACCTTCTACATCCTACAGTCAAACGAAGCAAGAAAATCATTCGAATCCATTTCAGATGAGATTTTTCATGCTTTTTGCCGGTTTATTGGCTTGAGGACTAGACTACACATTTCTGGCTACCATGGAGAAGAAGCAAAATGGTTGACTGGGTTACTCAAGCACTGTGCTACTCTGATACAAGATGACTCTGTGATGAGAAATCGATGAATATGATTGGACGTGCCTCAAGAAATCGTTATTCGGATTGGGGATTTGGGGATTTTATCCTTGAAGCTGTTCCTTTTTCTTTCTTGAGATTTGTTGTCGTTCATCACCAATACCTACACTCGTAGATTTATAATTTCTTATACCAGACTAGAAGCCATTCTCCGTCTTCTGTATTTGTGGAAAAAAAGATATACGATAATGAGCAAGAGATTTAATGGTCTCATGGTCCCTATTATTTCAGAACTTTCCCAGTTGTGTAAGTCTAAGAGTAATTAAAAAATGTGTGACCAAACCAAATTTGGTCAGTACACCAGCTTGTCCATTGACTCTTTCATCACCATCAATATCTTCGTCACTATTATGAAAGTTGCTGTCAATACCTACTCTGTGCTTATCATCTCTGCAGCATGAAAGCCACTCGGGAATTCGAGTAGACATCAGATGTTTCACTGCCTTGCCACTCCATTGCCTCCATAGTCATAGCCTAATGGATGGTCGTCGGGAAATGAGGTCAACACTATCATTTGAAAGCTTGATTTTAAATGTGTGGTCAAATATCCTTTCGCCATGTTCACCGCTACTTTTATATGTACATATGTTTACGAGCAAGTTATATCATCATGCATCTGTTTCTACTACAGTTGTTCCAGCTCTGCTACCCGATTTCCACTGTGTTCTACGTTTCTTGATGTTTGATGCGATGGCATGCCTGATGGGTTTTGGGATGTTACTGGTGACATGTTGAGATGATATAAATCCCAATAGATTCAACGGACTGCTGAATTCTGTTCCCAAACATTTCTGATCCCAGGCGGATATCATCACTGTTATCAGGTTTTAACTTTTCATACTTTCCTCCATGGATATGCTCAGAGGAGAGTTGTTTTTCAGCATAGTTCCTCTCAGCAAAGTTTTAATGAAGCCATATGAAGGGAGTGTGTTGGTTGTTCCTAGTGCTTGAGTAAATGAAGAAGAAAATTTCCTTTTAAGCTCTAAAATTTGTGAGATGCTGTCTGGGGATGGTATATTTGAATAAATAGAAAAGTGGCACTGATGCAGAAGAATATATTGTTGGTCTGGTTAGTCGGTTGAACAATATAAACGTAAGGGAAATCAGGTGAACTTTACAACTGCAATAAGTGTTGAAAACAGCTGGGCGTAAAACAGAGTAAGCCAATGGTGCCTGGCATCTAGCCCTAATTTACTCCAAATTGAGATGTACAATAGAGTTTACAGCGAGGCGCTAGACAAGAAGAAGTGCAAGGAGCGTGGCGCAAAGGTTCTTACGTCACAAGCTGCAAGATGCTAATTGAATTTTTTCATTAAGTATCAACCTAAATCGGCTCAAAAGATACATTTGCTTTCACAGATCACATATCTCTCATCATGATAATCTCGGGAAGTAATTATTCTACATCCCCTGGTAATTACTATTTGCCACATAACTAAACCATGTGTGGTGTTGAACACTAAATATCTTCTTACAGACTAAATTCGAACAGGTCTATGCGTAGTATAACAACACTTGACAACAGAATTCAGCGAACACCTCCTGGGTTGTTTTGGAACAGAAAACTTATTGCATGCACGGGAGACTCAAAACTCTCCTGAAACAAAGGTACAATGCGATCACATAATCTCCAGAGATAAAACCCTTCAAACCCTTCAAATCGCATGGGCCGGGTGGAATCTACCTCATCCAACTAGCACAAACTGCGAACTAGATAATCCTATGGCTAGACGTCATCTTCAAAGACTATCTAGTCTGGAGATACAATCCAGAAATGTGGAAGTTCGCAAGGGTACTTTTCATCCCCAAGACTCGCAGAAGTCCTCACACTACATCCAATGATCTTAGGCCTATCTGCCTATCACCCCTAAAACCCTAGAAAGGCTGATAGACTTACATATACGCAACAAATTCGATCCATATCTAATTTCAAAAACACAGCACGGCTACTGCAAGGGTAAGTCTTTCGAAACGGTTTTGCACACACTGGGAAAAAAGTCGAAAGACTAATCGACCTCAAAGAACATAAGAACATACCTTAGTAGCCTTCTTGGATATAGAGGGCGCCTTCAATAACATCACATCGAAAGCAATAATGGAAGGGGCTGGCAGAAAGTTAACCTGGAAAGGCAACACTACCGAATGAGCAAGGAAGGCAACCATAGCTCTCTACACTTGCAAGAGAGCCTTAGGCAAAAACTGGGGTTACAGTCGTTAGACCTATTCTATTGTATGGCCTGGTGGATTGCACTAGACAAAATAGCATACCATTAACAAATCGAGGAAAAACCGAGGTTATCATATATGTGCATCACCGGGGTCTTAAGACTTACTCCAATAGCGGCGTTCAACCTAACTCCACTCGATATCCGCAGCAAGCAGCTAGCTACCAACATGGCAACCAGATTAAAGGCCAGCTCAAAATGGACGAGCTATGTATTTTACTGGCTATTCCTACAAGGTGTCTCAAAAGAAAGTTTATATTTGTTTAGCTTTTTACGTCAACGCAACGATACCGAGGAGAGCGAGGGGTATGTCCATCGGTGGCCTGGCTCTTGGTAATTCAGTTGCTATTGAGCATTTCTCGGGAGCAGACCGCGCGTTGTGCCTGCGAGATTTTTACGAAAACGGTGATTCGGCGACTGTGGCGCGTAGAAAACTCTGCAATATTCGAAATTTACGCCATTTAAATGATGCGCCAAGCATTCCTCTCATTCGGAAATGGGTAAAAAAGTTTGAAGAGATTGGTTCAACACTAGAAAAACCAAATTCTTAAATCTAAAATTTAAGCTTATAAATCGACTTCCCTGGCGCGTTTGAAACAGAGTACCCGTCACGAAATGGCCGCCATTACGAAGTCTTGCAGAGCTATAATAGGAAATTTAGCTGTTCGATTAAATGAGTGTCACGAACGCGAGGGCTTCAATTTAGATGACACTAGCGTATCCTACATATGTATTATCTATACATCGCTGAGGAGCAGTTTAATATGAAAAAATCCACCCCGAGTCGATATGCCTATCAATAGACAATCGCCAATTGGCGGTCGAAAAAACCATGCCTTACACGCACACACAGCCATCTTTCTAGAAACGATGAACTCGGGTACTAGGGACTTTGAATCATGGAGATTTGTTAAAATTTTGAATTCGGAAAATCGGGCCATTACAATAACCTCCAAATGGGTAGTTAAAAATTATCCAGGAAGTAAATAAATACATTAATAGTAACAAACGAATAGTGCGAGAGCATTGTGGCGCAGTGGGTAGTGTGTTGGCCTCTGACGCCGATGACATGGGATCGAATCCCGACACAGCCATGTCATCGAACGTGTTTTTCACGGTGTTTCTGCTCAGCGGGGTTCTGACGAAACCCCCTGTAGTAAAATTGTCATGAAAAGCTTCTCGAAATTCGCCGTTCGGAACCGGCAATAAACTGTAGGTCCCTTTCACCTATGGGAAAATGAAACCACACACAACATGGGTGATTGAGAGAGAAGCTCGGCTCAGGTCCTTCATGGACTGTAACGCCAACATACATACAAATTAATAATTCAATATGTATATGAAACGAAGAAAGCTGGCACGTGGTCACCCCGCTTAGCAGGGGTTCAGTCTGAAGAAAATAAAAAAGCGAATTAAATGTGCAACTCCTTATCACAATTGTTTGGTAACCCTGAAAAGGACTGTTTTGGGGATGGCTTGATTAGGTTGGGTTGGACCGTCGCCGGGAGCATGCCTTGATGTAAAGGCTATGCTTTTCTGGCGACATGAAATTAGGGCGACTGGCTTCCTCCAAGCTTAAAAACTTTTGGTGGTGGGACCGGGCGAATGGTTGTTCAGGCAAAACAATCTATTTTCGGCACTCTTTCTGACAGATGTACCGAGATTGGTTATTTCGCCAAAGGCCAATCCATTTTTAGGGTTCCATAACCAAAGGTAAAACGGAACCCTATTACTAAGACTTCGCGGTCCGTCCGTCTGTCACCAGGCTGTATCTCATGAACCGTGATAGTTAGACAGTTGAAATTTTTACAGATGATGTATTTCTGTTGCCGCTACAACGACAAATACTAAAGAACAAAATGAATATTTAAGGGGGCTCCCATACAACAGACATGATTTTCATCCAAAAAATCCCCTTGGTCACATACTGAACTAAGGTTAGTCGACAACATCCCACAACCAGTAGCAAACTTCCCAGTTTTGATCTCTTTTATGTCTTTGATGAATTAATCCTAGCTGCAAACCTTTTTCCGATATTTCCCATTATTGTTATTCACCTTTTCATATCGTTGCTGTCAAGTAAGATAATTGATTTGAATCCAATGGACACTATGATAATCAACTATATCTCATCATGAAGATTTTTGATTATCAAAGTAATATGCCGATAACCTGCCTGCAACCAAGATCTGTCATCATACAAAATGTGATTTATGTGATGACTGATGAGGAAACATACATAGTCTCTTTCATATTTATATATACAGATCGTACGGAACCCTTTGTGGGCGAGTCCGACTCGCACTTGGCCGGTTTTTTTTGGTCCACGTCGAGTACATTGAGGGAGCCAACGTTAGAATGGTGGTATCCGGATGATTTCACTAGTTTGCATATGACTCGTCCTTGTGGCTCCTGTAGCATTTCCGGTGGTATAGTCGTCCATCGCTGCGCACCAATTTTGTTCTTTTGGCCTTATCAACCTTGCCATCACATCGGGGACATCTTTCAACATTAGACAGCTTGCGTAAACTCTAAGTTGCGTAATTACGCGTGGAATCTTATATCAATACCATTTTTGGTTCTGGAGACAATCGAGATGGAAATGCCGATACGCGCATGCGCACATACACACATACGTACATACACACACACATGTATCTCTATAAAAACCTTGGATTTGGATTCTGGTGACCTTGAAAAGTGGAGATAAGTCAAATTTTGGAATTCGCAAAATCTGCCCCACTAAAGTAATCGAATTTTGTCGGTAATACTTTATTGACGACCGATTCTTTCCAGGCACTCTTGCATCTGGACTCTCACATTTGCAATAATGCGTGAACAAAGAGCTGGTTTAATGGCGGTAGTTTCGCGGCGAACATTCTCTTACAGGTCCTAAATTGTTCGAGGCTTGTTATTATAAACACTTGACTTGAATTATCCCCACAATAAAAAGTCGCATGGTGTGTGGTCCGGAGAGCGAGGTGGCCAGGACATGTCTCCATATTTGCTGATGAATTTGTTCGGGGAAATAGCCCTCAGTTTCTCCATCGAGATTCTAGCCCTTTGTGGTGTAGCACCGCCTTGCTTAAATAGCGTTCTGTTGTTGTGCCTGGGGAACAACTGCAGTTGCGGCAACAGAAACTAGTTGATCACTTGGCAATCAATTCAGCAGTGACTGTCTCTTGTTGGTTAAAAAAATAAAAGCCAATTATCCCTCGGGCAGAATGACACACCATATCATCGTTTGGGGCAATGTAAACATTGTTGATGGCGTTCTCTAGGGTTACTTTTTTTTTTTTTTTTAGAGACTCGTGCAGGTTCAAGAGTTTTTCATATTCTCTTATGATGTGTTGACACACACAACCTGAACGGTGTGCAGTGGTTGGGGTCGTTGACGTTAGTTCACTACTCTCAGGGGTGGTTGTCCTAGGCCTAGATAGGACGAGAGCCGACCAAATTCCGCGTTGGTTATAGTCCGTAGTAATTCGTTCAAGCATAAGTAACGCAAGTTCTGTTTATCTACGTAGCCGTCGATAAGAAAATGTGCTTCATCACTGGACAATATGTTACCAAGCGTTCGTGCTATTCGAAAATGTTCGAGCATCGTTCTTCGAAGGTTTCTCATAATGGATAGTCACTTTCCTTTAGACCTTGCACGATTTGGATTTTGTATTGGTGAAACATTAATTGCACATTTGTTTTGTTCATTCCCGTAGGGGCCGCAACCTTTCTTATGGATTTACGTATATTTCACGTAATTTCGTGTAGAATTTGAGCGGTGTTGCTGCTGACGTTAAGGGCTCCGGTTCACTATTATCTCTTCTTGTTTAAACCTTTGCACACACGACCAGATAAGTTGCGTGTTCGTACCATCACTCAGTCTGCCTAAACGGAAGTGAGTACAAAAACTGCAACGCGCAGGAACCAACGATTCCCCCGTGTTCAAATATTGCTCAATTGCGAATGCACGGTGTGCTGCCGACCCATGACTCATCGGAATTAGGTTAGGTTAGTTTGTAGTGGTTGGCACACCCCACACGTAGGCCGAAATTGGACCATTGTGTTACCACATGGATCATATTACCTAGATCCGCCACCTGAAAACCAATCAGTGCTTCTGATGAAGCGATGGATTTGAGCTATTTTCATATCTGCTAGTTCACTAGAAGGGCGCCGAGATATATCCTCCTGCTATTCGCAAAAGAGGGACATACGCAGAGGAGGTGGTGAATTGACTTCTGCAGCCGTGGCAGAAGTCATTGGCAAGTAGCCATAGTTTGACGACATGTTTTCAAATGTACAGTGACCTGTAATGACACCCACTAAAGTGTCTGAGGTTCCTTTCGCGGCATTCTTAGCGACACTAAATATGTGATCGTTCCAACAAAGGTTGTCACTGATGCACATACCCAGGATGGAAAGCTTGTCGGTTTTAGAGATACAGGTGCCATTAATGGATAATGGCAAGTGGTCAGTGTTATGCTTTAACGACAGAAGACAGCATTGTGTTTTGGAAGCACTAAATTCCACTCTATTGTTTTTACCCCATTGGATGATGCTGTCCATTTCGGAATTTAATGAGCTTAACATACGCTCCGCTCACTATTTACAGCCGAAGTGCAGGGTCGTAAAGAAGTGAACGAATATGAAAAGCTGAGGGTACTGTCGTCAGCGAAGGAGTGGATTGGATTAGATGTAACAGACAAGAGATCATTTATAAAAAAGGAGCCCCGTCCAAGACAACTTGAATTGAACGATTCGAAAGGTAGCTTCTAATCCATAGAAGAAGGGAGTCGTCCATCCCGAATGCACGCATTTTCGACAAAAGTTCTTCATACCAAACTCTGCCAAATGCTTTCGAATTGTCAAGTGCAACTACTTTGCTCTCACCCGGCTGGTGGAGCAAGCGATTTCACTTCTCGGTGAGATATACCTACCATCAAATCAGCAGTGGATCTGTTGCTGTGGAAACCATACTGCCGGTCGTTGAGGAGTTTCTGCGACTCGAGATATTACATTAGCTGACGGCTTATCATCATTTCCATAACCTTGGAAAGAAGGGACGTTAGAGCAATGGGACGGTAATTGGAGAGAGAAGACGATTCGCCTTTTTTTGGAATGGGCTGGACAAATGCAATTTTTCTCCGAATACCTTGTTCTTCAAGGAGCTCTACCAAAGGACTACTCAAAAAGGGAAACACATTTTTGTCCATAATACCACTTGAAAATAACTGCGAGTAAACCTACTGATTTACCACAAATAAGACTAATATGGAACGCAACTATAAAGCAAACCCAGTCTCACTCAAATGATGCTAACAACGACCGCAAACGCTAAAGATAACAAGCGGAACTCGTTGCTACACAACATGTACTAGAAAAGAAATCTTTCAAAATTGTAGAACAAATTACGACTACGATTTCCACAGGTGCAAGAGCGCAAACTTCGCTTACAGATGATCATCCAACCGGATGAACACTTACATTTGTACTCGTAATTTGAGAAGAACACAACCTAAAATTCAGCTTTCACTGCCGAGATTTGCTTGCATCAGTCCTTCTTGCTTGTCGTCGTGTTTGTTGTCCTTATTGCTGCTAGTTTAACCTAGTAGTGTATCGTTCTTCAATTCCCTGAAGTTACCGTATAACGCTCGTCTGAACAATTCTTAAGCATGGTCCCTGATTCTCAAGTGACCAGACTACCTCACCATGTCGCTTTTCGTATGTGGCCTCTCATGTCAACAGATTTCTTGATCGTCCTTTCTCGTTGGTCGTTTGGCATTTCTTTTGAACGCTATTGTTGTCACTGACGAGGCTACTTTTCATACTACATACTGCTTACTTGGGCTGGGGCTGCAGTTACTTGCGATAAAGATTTTCAAAAGCAAGAGAAACCTTCGAATGGCTATCTATAAATGAAAATCCATTTACCTTTTTTTAGGGTGTTCGACCACGCATGAATCTTATAGCAAATTTTCGAAGAACTGTTTCTTGTTCTTTTTCTTTCTTGGGACACCCTCGAAGTGTGCACCCGTGTGTAATGGATTACAGCCCAATGACATACAGACATTCGTAGTGATATAGCTCTTTGAATTGCTTGGTTTAGATTCTCTCGAAAACTTGCATGCGGAAAAAAAGCAAAAGCGTCGGGAAGCACATCGACGAAGAAAAGTTTTCCTTAAGTCAATTTGGGGAGGTTTTCTGTAGCATGGTGCAGCATTAATGTGAGTTGGCTGTTCCCCTTGCGCTTCTCGCTTTTCTTGACAATTATACTACAGGGAGTTTTGTCAGTACCCCGCTGAGGAGAAGCACCGTGAATAACACGTTCGATGACATAGCTGTTGTCGGGATTCGATCCCGTGCCATCGGCGTCAGAGGCCATCACACTACCCACTGCGCCACGGTGTTCTCATGAGAGCCAGAAAATTCACCCCTAATGTACGCTCTGATCCTGCCTCTATTTATTGCCATCAATAATCTTCTGGAATTAAGAACACGTCGGCTCGAACCATGGGGTTACAATTTGCCCTTCAAACAGTAAGGTAACCGACTGCAATAGTTTTTTTTTTTTTTTATTAAATGGCTAGTGCTAATAAATAGCACAAGGCACGCCACCTTTAAATATCTATTGTGCCTACCAGTCGATTCTTCTTCTTCTTCTTTGGTTGCGTTACAGCCCATGGAGGACCAGAGCCAAGCTTCCCTTCAATCACCCATGTTGTGTGTGATTCCAATTTTCACACAGGTGAAAGGGAAAGTTTAATGCCGATTCCGAATGGTGTGAGTCGAGAAGCTTTTTCTAGGCAAGTTATACTGTGGGGGGTTTTGCCAGTACCCCGCCGAGGAAGGACGCCACGAAATAAACATTCGATGGCGTTGGTGTTATTGGCATCCGAACTCGCTCATCCTACGTCAGAGTCCAACACACTAACTACTGCGCCACGGCGCCCTCCTACCAGTCGATTAGACTTCGTAAAAAAGATTAGAGTGTCTATCGTAGAAGCTGAGATAATCCCTTCCGGATCATTTCACCTAGAAGGATAACCCTCCTAAGATGGCAACGGGCATCACACCCACAGAGAATATGCCCTGAAGTTTCTTCGTCCTCAAGACAGAGCCGACACTCAGTTCCAGAGGAGAGGTTAATTTTATTGAGATGATATCCAGACCACAATAAGGTAACTGTCCAATCTTCTGATATCTACTATGTTAAGGTAGAGTATAATAATCTAGTGCTTGTTCGGGGGCCGAATGAATCTTTTCTATTGGCGAAGTCCTTGGACGTTCTCCCAAAAGGACAGGTGTGGCGATTTTTCCCACTTGTCTAAGAAGAAGTTAATCTTAGACTTGCGAATGCCAAAGAAAGGTTTCCCTGGAACCTTTCCTAGCGAGTTAATCGGCGATTTCATAGCCCTTAATACCTTTGTGCCCCAGCACCCACCAGAGTTTGTCTTTATTTCTTTTGGTAAGATCCTGTAGGGCATCATGCCATTCTCTAACGGATTTTGGGGTCGTGCAATACGAACCCAACGCTTTGAGCGTTGCTTGGTTATTCTGATAGCTCTCTGGAGTATATGGATGGTTTCTCCTCTGTGCCAGTCTCTAAGTTCATATTGACACTCGTCGGGATTGCACATAATTCAGCTAGGTACTAGGTATTATGACTGATTCCGACAGCCTTCGAGATCTTTCGATTTGGTCCAAAGATACGGGCACCAACGCCAGAAATCATCTTGGAGCCTTCAGTGTACCACCTTAGGCCTTTGACTTTGAGCAGGGTATCAGTGATCTCCCAAGCAGTGCGGTTTGGGATCAATATCTTAAATCTGTTGTCAAAAGTGAAGGCATGCGTCCGAGACGGTGGTAATCATATCCAGTTTAGGAAGATGTTGCTGCTGATTGGTTTACATGGTAGGCCTATTCCCGAGCGAACAATTTATAAGTTTGTTTTTGATGTTGTAGTCCCAGTTAGGCCTTCGATCAAGATAGATACTTAACATCTTCTGAAAATCATGTGTTTGTACCATACAGAGAGACGGAGCAACGCTGTATCGATAAGCCCACTCTACCCAACCACTCAGAGATGAACTAAAGCGTAGGTTGCGAGCACCGGCAGACATTTCCGATGACCTGGCAGCCGAGATTGGTTAAGTTATGCAGTAGGTCGTCGATATCTAACGCCCAGAGAAGTGGTGAAAGGACTCTTCCTTGTGAACACCCGTCACCGAGACTTCTCCGGAATTAGCCGATATAATACGGCTATTAAGCAACGCCCTAATCCAGTGATTAGTGGGATGGTCTATACCTCTGCATGATAGTGCAATGGTGATTGAGTCATAACCAGTATTGTCAAACCGTTCTTTACGATATGCAAATATGTAGATTAGGATGCAGTGGTATCTGATTCTCTAGGGTACCTCTAACATGGAGCTCTATCAGTTTTTCCATTGTTTAAAGTAGGAACGAAGTCAGACTGATAAGGACAGGATTTAGCTTGTTTAGGTTGTTAGCTTTCCAATCTTGGGGATGAAGACACGGTTGACTTCTCTCCAGATTGGGGGGATATGCCCAAGTTGAAACAGGACCTAAAAAGAACTACCAGTGGTGGTAGAATAAATTAACTAATTGTCCACTTAACTCTATCGGAGCTGAAAAGTCTACCACAGAGGCTATTCGTTCTAGTGTCGGTGTTATTTATAACGCTCGTCTGATGGTCAAAAGGTATATACTAGGGAGTAGAACCAGAGAAATGCCCCTCAAGCAAGGTCTCCAGGGTTTCCCTGCGATAAACAGTAGATGTACCGAGTCAATTTGTATGTTCCTGGACTAAACTAGTTAAAAAATAATAAGAAAATAACTTACATATTTTCGCATAGATTTTATTTGTATCATGAGCTGTAACATGTGTAACCTGAGCCAAGCTTCTCACATTCACCTATGTCGTGTCTGATTTTATTTTCCCGTAGGTAAAAATGATCTAGAATTTACTGCCGATTTTCAATTGCAAATTTCGTGAAGTTTTTCATGGCAACCATACTACAGAGAGTTTTGTCAGTAACTCGTTGAGGAGAAGCCCCGGGAAAAACACATTCGTCAACATGGCTGTTGTCGGGATTCGATCCCGTGTTCGAAAGAGAGAGAGAGAGAGAAAGGTCGTTACAATACGAGTAAGTAACTCGCGCACAAGCTGGAGCTTTTTTAATGTAAACGCGAAAATATCTTAATTTTATAGATTAAGTTGCCCGTTTACAGGGAAATAGCTTTATCGGAAACCATAGCACCTGATTAATTTGCTTAACTCCACTTGGGGTTCTTAGCATCAAACGTAATCCATAATGACATCACTAAAAGCTGGTGAAGTTATTAAAATGTTTGAAAAGGAAGTCTTATGCACTTTAAATTTTTGCATGGATATTAGGTGTCAATTAACGGCAATTTATTGAATTCATCCTAGTTAACCTTTAGCAGATATAAAGTGAGATCTTCAGTAATTTTGTTCAGCTAGAAGGCATTTTTTGAGGGCGCCGTGGCGCAGTGCTTAGTGTGTTGGACTCTGGCGCACGATGAGCGAGTTTGGATAACACCAACGCCATCGAATGATTATTTCGCGACGTTCCTCCTCGGCGGGGTACTGGCAAAACCCCCCGTAGTAAACTTGCCATGAAAAAGCTTCTCGACTCACGCCGTTCGGAATCGGTATTAAACTGTAGGTCCCTTTAACCTGTGTGAAAAATAAATCACACACAACATGGGTGATTGAGAGAAGCTTGGCTCTGGTCCTTCATGGGCTGTAACGCCCCCAAAGAAGAAGAAGAAGGCGTTTTTGTTATTCAAACTTAATGTGAAAATAAGGCATCTTTTCAATACCGCTTGTTTCAGTATCTGAAAAAAATGTTCCCATGGGGCATTAAAATAATGTATGTATGTATGTTGGCGTTACAGTCCATGAAGAACCTGAGCCGAGCTTCTCTCAATCACCCATGTTGTGTGTGATTTCATTTTCACATAGGTGAAGGGGACCTACAGTTTTATTGCCGGTTCCGAACGGCGAATTTCAAGAAGCTTTTCATGACAATTTTACTACAGGGGGTTTTGTCAGAACCCCGCTGAGGAGAAACACCGTGAAAAACACGTTCGATGACATGGCTGTGTCGGGATTCGATCCCGAGTCATCGGCGTCAGAGGCCAACACACTACCCACTGCGCCACGGTGCTCTCATTAAAATAAGCTCCATAAAAAATCGTCGTTTATCTTATCTTATTTTGAGATGGAAATTTTATCGCAAAAAAGAAAATATGAAGGGCACAAAAGAACATTTGGACGATGCATCTTTAAAGAATTCCCTCAATTCAAGTAGCATTACCTCGAATGATTTTTTTTCTAATTAATGTTTTTCCATCAACACATTTGGAGACGAAAATTATATCTTGATGCTATACGACTAGGAGCTATTTGAAATGCAAGGATCTTTCTATTAAGATAATCAACCATAACAGGACATAATTTTGCAGCGCTGATAAATACATACATAATACATACATATATACCCCATTCACATACGTTTGGCAAAGGGTAACCTCATTAAGCTGAACATTGAATGAAGCTGCATAATATAAGCCAGTCATTCCCATCTTCGTCCTCATTAACATCCCAAGCTCTGCCATGGCACTCTGTCTGTCAGTAAAGTTTTGAACTGAACACAACCTAATTACAAAGTTGTACCATTTGTAAAGGAAGAAATTTGTGGAAGGCAAAAAATAAAACGAGAACGGGACAAAGATGATCCCACGATGATAAGGGTATGAGTTAAATATAAGGGAAAAAGCAAAGAATTTACGCAAAATCGGAATTTTTCTAATAATTCCTGATTATGTACATACATATGTGCTCATAACCACATCCGAAATAATTGAAATGGTGCTCCTTTGTATTCAGTTCATTCTTTGAGCTTCACTTAATTTTTAATTAAGCATCCTAATTTCAGAGAGCATGTATTTCTATTAATGACACGTAACAGAGAATGGGTTTCCTTTCTTACATACGTGTATTGTATAATTTATAATATACATAACAAAAGACATAACAAAGGAAAGAAAGCAACATAATATACCACGTAGTAGTAGTGTGTTGGACTCTGACGCACGATGAGCGAGTTCAGATCCTGATAACACCAACGCCACCGAATGTTTATTTCGCGGCGTCCCTCCTCGGCGGGGTACTGGCAAAACCCCCGTGGTATAACTTGCCTAGAAAAAGCTTCTCGACTCAAGCCGTTAGGAATCGGCTTTAAACTGTAGGTCCCTTTCACCTGTGGGAAAAATAAACTACACACACCATGGGTGAATGAAGAGAAGCTTGGTCCTTCATGAGCTGTAACGCCACCAAAGAAGAAGAATATACCAAGTAATGGTTAGCTCCTTCTCTTCACTCTTTGAAACAGGCTAATGTAAATGGTGGGCACAGATTTCATTTATTTATTCTCCATCAAGTACAATCTTTCTTAGAGACTAGAAACAAGATTAGTATGTATAACAATTCTGAAATGTATGGGTTTTTTACACATATCCTATCCATGTTAAAATCTACGGCATAATCAATACGCGCCGAAGTAGTTGGATTAAACCTTGCGTAAATTGTACTATGAAACAGAACATGCAAAAAGTCAAGTTCTCTTGGCCGTAAGCAACGAGATAGGGCGTAAACCTTAAACATTGAAAGTAGCGATGAACAGTCTACAGTAGAATTTAAAATATCTAAAGCGAAAAGAATTAATTAAACAGGAAAGAGAGCAGAAAGCTCTTCAATAAAGTAAAACTTACCCGCTTGCAAGAGAATAAGGATCTCTATAAGGAGGAACTTAAATAATTCAAAGCAGCGACCAGGAAGGCCAAACAGCAATCATGGAGGAGCTAATGCGAAAATATCAAGGCGGTCTCCGAAGCTTCAAGAATAAGGAAGATTCTGGCTTCGGTCCCGTACAACTTAAGTCACCTAATGCGGAATGATGGTCTCTGGACTACCTCCAGCATGGAAGCCCTGGAAATTCTTCTGAACGCACACTCTCCGGGCAGTAGTGACTCGGCTATAACACCTCCTCAAGTCATAAAGCCGAGACCGTCCTCCTTCGAGCGTGCTCCTAGCCTGGTAAACAAGAATATAAGCTTTTAAAAGCTTGCAAGCCTCTAAGACCGGATGGGATCATACCAGCGGAGCTCCAGCAAGTAGCCGATCTCATTAGTCTTACTTCTTTTCTACTAAAAACTCTAGATAAGATTTTAGACGCACACATTCGATACAGCTATATCTTAGGAGGGCTGTCGGATAATCAAAATGCCTACAACAAAGACAAATCGGTAGAAACAGCACTCCACTCACTGGTCAGCATAATAGAAAGGTCACTGGAACACAAGTAATATACCCTAGTGGCCTTTCTCGATATTGAGAGCGACTTTAACCATTTGAACCAGGGCCGTCGCCAAAGCGCTGTCTGATCTGGGTGTTACGGGATCAGTGATAGACTGGTACGACGACTGCTAACGCAAACAGTCGTCAAAACCAACTTCGCTGATGCCGTATAAACTAAAATTGTCAGCAGGAGTACACCACAGGGTGGAGTACTCTTCTCTGAAACGTGTTACCGAGACTCCTCCCCACCTACCGCGACGTCGTACGAAAGGGGTGCAAGGCCAGCAGCGAAGACTGGTCGTGAGTTAAGGTGTTGAAATGGGCGCCACGCGATTGCCCTTCCGCCGACTCACCCGCAACAAGAATCACGAATTTGCGAAATAAAAATAAATAAACGTTTCAATAAAAAAAAGAGGAATTCACAAATTTTAATTCTTCTTAACCTAACTTAATTCTAGGTTTACAAAATTAGTTCTTGTAACTACCCTACACCGTATTTAAACAAAAAAAAAAAAGAGAATAAAAAAAAAACCAAAAAAAAAAATCCACGGTAAAAAAAGTAACTCCACTCCCACGATTCGAACACCAGTCCCGCGGTTAATGCGCTTAACACTTAACCCGCACCGCCAACAATGACTTCAATTACATACAGATAATATGTAACGCGATACCCGGAGTAGGGTATACAACGGAACAGGAGGTTGCACTTGTAGGTACCTGTTCTGATTTCCTTCCGGGTGGCCGTACCGATGTCCTTACTTCTCTGTCCGCCGAGGTTAGGGGTGTTGCCGATGCTTCCCGTCTTGGGAACGTTCGATTTTTCCCAGCGACGGCTTCAACCAATGTTAAAGGGGAGAAAGAAAACCTTCAACCAAAAACGCACCCGGTATTTATATGTATGTATGTATGTGCATAAAAAAAAAAAAACTATATGATAAAAAAACCCTCCAATTAACCGTAACCGTCAGAGATGATTATCAGCGGTAGTACCGATGATTTCCAATGAGTTACCTCAATTCATACTGCCCAAATGTATAAAAAAAACTACCAATTTAGTTCGTTCACTGCACTGAATGGAACTTAACTACACTGCACTGGTCGGTCGTCTATCTGCTACACACCCTACTCTCTTAACGAGCTCCATCCGTTTGCGTGCCGACCTGCGATCGCACCCACGGACTACCCGCCATCCGTGGGGGTGATCTTCCGAAATGAATGACTACGAGCCGCCCACGAATGGAAACTGAATGAAAGATGACAACGAAAACCTTTCGAAGATCAAATCGTAACAAACGTGGTGGTCAACAAACTACAACTGTTGCTAGAACAGGAAGGGTACGCTGTGACCGCCTATGCAGATGACATTGCTGTTGCCGTCACAGGAAAATTTCCCAGCACACTAAGCGATCTATTGCAGGGTGCATTACATACAGTAGAAATCTGGACGCAGTACTGTGAACTTGGGGTCAACCCCAAGAAAACCGACCTAGTACTGTTTACAAATAGATAGATATAGATATTTATTTTCGTACAAAAATTACAAAAGATTTGCTACCGCACATTATATATATATATAATACAGGGATTTGATACTTAAATTATATCTTTCCACTGAAATTTTGATATTTTTATTTAAAAACTGAGTAGGGATAAAATTATTTAGAAGGAAAATACGACAAAAACCTTCTACGCAAACAAAAAAAAAAAAAAAAAAAAAAAAAAAAAATAATAATAATAATAATATTAATAATAAATAAATAAATATATATAAAAAAAAAAAAAAAAAAAAAAAAAAAAAAAAAAAAAAAAAACAAATAAAAAAAAAAAAGAAAAAAAAAATAAATAAATAAATAAATAAAAATAAATAAACAAATAAATAAATAAATAAATAGGTAGGTAATTAAATAAATAAATAAATAAATTGATATATAAATAAATAAATAAACAAATCAAAAATAATAAATAAATAAATAAATACGTTAGTAAATAAATAAATAAACATAACATTGGAGTAATAAATAGGTGGACATAAATAATAACAGAGGAAGTTAAAAAACAGTTTGATTATCACATATTTCTTTTACAAGCGGGTTGTCAGCAAAATTACATCGCTCCACAAATCTTGCTCTAAGTTTTTCAATCCTTTCATAGATCAATTCAACATTCACTTTTTCATGTAAGTCTAAGGTAGAGTGATGCCATGGCAAGTTAAGCATCATTTTCAAAACCTTATTTTGGCATATTTGCAATTTCTTTATATGGCATTTCGCACAATCACCCCAGACTTGGCAACCATATAGAAGAATCGCCTGAAAAATGGCTTTGTAGATTATGATCTTATTATCTACTGATAATGACGATTTTCTACAAATAAAAGGGTACAACATTTTAATGGCAATTCCTGCTTTCTTAACCGTTCTATTTATGTGGTCATTAAAAATTAATTTTGTGTCGAGAAAGATTCCTAGATATTTAACACAGGGCTCCCATGAAATGCTTACTCCATTAAACTGTAATTGAGTGGAAGGTAGAAAGCAATGTTTTCTTTTTCTTGTAAAAAAGATAGCTTGCATTTTGTTTTCGTTCAATTTTATTTTCCACTTTGAATAGTATGCCTTAAGTATTCCCATCGCATTTTGTAGATCGCTCTCAATGGTTGAAGCGAACGTATGCGATGAAAAAATAGCAGTATCATCGGCAAAAATAGCAGCATTACAGTTTGGTAATTGAGGGAAATCCGAAGTATAAATGTTGTATAAGATTGGACCAATCACAGAACCTTGGGGGACACCACTACTGTACGTTATTATGCTGGAAACACCACAATTAACATGAACCTTAAAACGACGATTGGATAAAAAGCTTCTAACTATTTCACAGATATGGGACGGAAAATTGAAGTTAATCATTTTGTATATCAGACCGTTGTGCCAAACGGAATCGAAGGCTTTCTCGATGTCCAATAGTACCATTCCAGTTGATTTTCCAACAGTACGGTTTGCTTTCACATGATTGCATATTCTTAGCACCTGATGAGAGGTATTATGGTGTTGTCTAAAGCCAAATTGTTCTTTAGGATATATATTGTTATCACAGATATGGTTAAGCATTTGTTCCTTAAGAACTTTCTCTAATATTTTACTTAGACTACTGAGCAAGCTAATTGGCCTATAACTTTCAGGACTATCAGATGGCTTACCAATTTTGAGAACCGGGACAATTTTTGCTAACTTCCAAGCATCAGGAAAATACCCTATTTTCAAGCAAGAATTGACAATAAATGTAAGATATTTTATTCCAGACTTTGGTAAATGTTTTATATATATGTTACGAATGCAATCAATACCGTTGGCCTTCCTAATTTTTAAATCATTAACGATATATTGAATATCTTGCTCTGTGACGAGATTTATTCGAGGTCTTAGCTGAGACATATTCGAGAAATATGTTTCTACTCTTGTGTTGACGATATTTTCTGTTTCTCTATCACCTAAGTTTTTTGAGATATCGTGGCTCTTTGCAAAATTCAGTGCCAGTACATTTGCTTTATCAACATCTGAAAAATAGGTATTTACAGAGTCCTTTAAATATGGTAACTGTTGTTTTTTATTATTTACTACCTTCACGATATTCCAAAAAGGTTTTGCGTTCTTTTGGAGATTGTTTAGTTTCTTATTCCACTCTTTATTGCGATTAAGCCATATGTTTTGGGAAATAAGTTTATTTAAGCTTGCTACCTCATATTTATAAAAAGGATCTCGATATCGCTGCCATCTCTTCCTATAAAGGTTTCTTATCTTTATGAGTTCCAAAATATGAGGAGGAATTTTATTGGAAAAATCTTTTCTAATTTTCTTTGGTATGCTGCTTTCAGCAGCATTGAATATGGTCGACGTGAAATGATTCAATAATAAATCGATATTTTCCTTACTGTATATATTTTCCCCTTCTACCGGGAAATAACGCAACATAGTATTGATTTCCGAACGAAAACGAGACCAATTAGTCCTGTTCAAGTCTTGAATGAATTGTTGTTGTTTTTCCCCTGACCAGGGAAGTTCACAAAGAACGGGCATGTGATCAGAACTAAGGTCATTCATAGCAACTGGTTGGGTTATAAGGCCAATAGCATTAGTAACGAACAAGTCGAGGACAGATGGTTGACCACGAGTACTTGGAGGAAAATACGTAGGACTAGGCGGAAACATTACACGTATTGGCAAAAATTGACAAAGACTTGAAAGTATATTGCCCCAGGAGTTAGCTCTTATGCAACCCCAATCTCTATGTCTACAGTTAAAATCTCCCCCAACAAGAACATCTCCATTTACGCTAAATATTCTACGAAAATCATTTTTAACAGCAATTCTTTTTTCATTGGAAACACGCCCCCCAGGAAAATATATACAAAATACCTTAATCGTACGACAGTTATTTAATATTAATTCAATACCTATGTTTTCAACATATCTCGTTCTTATCACAGGTATGAGTGAATGCTGAATTGATCGCTTTATTAGAATAGCAACTCCACCGCCGCGCCTGTCAGTTCTATCACATCGATAGCATTTGTAACTGGGTGTGGATAATTTCGCATTATTATGTAGCATAGTTTCAGTCACTAAAGCAATGTCAATATTATTACTACTTAGAAAGTAGATAAGCTCAATAATTTTGCTACGTACGCCCCTAGCATTCCAAGTTATAATTTTTAGGTTACTATCTATCATATTACTTGACATTAGGATATACAAACTTAATTGCTAATTGTGCGATAGCATTAAATTGCTCAATCCTTGTTTTACAAACAGACAATTTAGTTATCATTTCCATACATAGGGAATTGATTTCTTCAGGCGTAAACAGTTTATTTGAATTGTCACCGGCTATGTTGACAGGAATGTTGCTGGGAAGGTCGCCTAGAATGTTGTCAGAGATGTTGTTGGTACAGCCGTTGAGTGCATCTGCGTAGCTCTCGCAAGAATTTGGTGCTTGTACATCGGTCCGATGTTCATTCCTAGCGGGAATTCGGTTGCAGCGTTGCGGTAGTGCCGGGAAATCAGACATAGACGCAAAAGTAGCTTGTGTGTGACTTGGGTGTGTAGGGCCAAGAGGCGAATATTGGGCTTTCGCTTGGGAAGAGCTTTTAAGTTTTGCAGATTTTTCCCTCAATTCCAAGTACTTGATTCTGCTTACGCACGTAGGATCGGTCGACTTGTGACAGCCTCTGCAATTGGCACATTTTGGCGAATTTGCGTTGTTGCATTCAATAGTCTTGTGCGGACCGGCACATATAGCGCAATATGTTTTGACGTGGCAATTGCGTTCCCCATGACCAAATAACTGGCAGTTGTGACACTGAGTGGGCTTACCTTTTAACTTTTTATGGTAGTTCCAATTAATTTGTGTATGAAATATTGATCGGTATCCCTTTTTTAGATCAGCCAACTTGATAGATCCATTTTCAAATGACACGATGTAGATAGTGTCACTGTAGTGTTCATAAGATCTGTTAATTTTCTTTATGTCGACACACTTTAAGTTAAGTTTTATTAGTTCGTTTTTAAGCAATTGCGTGTCCATTTCCTCTAGTCCGTAGAGTATTGCTTTAAACACACTAGCACTTTTAAGGTCGTGTGAAAAAAACTGGCAATTTTCCTGCTTTAATTTGCAAATAGCAACATTGTAGGAATCAATTGATTCACACACAATCTTAATACCAATAGAAATTTTCTTAATATAGTAATCGGTAATGTTTAGAGATTTAAATAAGTTATGCACGTATTCACTCGTTTTTTGCAACACCTTTATTGGGGGTACATGAACTTTCTTAGAAGCTACAGTAGGCGCAATCACGTCGTCCATATCATCACTGTCACTATCCGGATGACATTGTAATGGACTCCAGTAATTCGTTCTGGAGTCCTTATTTATATCTTGTTTTTTCATAGCACCACGAAACTTTTTTTCCGAGGACAAGCGCATGTCCTCGACTGCGGGTGATCTGCTCCGTTTAGTAATTTTGTCTTTTTATTTTTTTTATATTCACTATTATTTTCACTATTATATCAGTCAGCGAGAAAACAACTTGCGTAGGCAAAAAGCTCCGGTTGACTGAACTGTTTACAAATATATACAAAATTCCGCCCTTCAACCCACCGAGGCTGAGTGGAGCCCAATTAATAATTAATCCCAGATCAGGCTAAATACCTAGGCCTAGTCCCTGACAGATGGCTGAATTGGAAACCCAACATTCTCGATCTTGTTAAGAAATCAACCACTGCCCTCTAGAGCTGTAAGAAAGTGGTGGGTAAAAAGTGGGGTTTCTAACCAAGCATTATGAACTGGCTCTATATATCAGTCATAAGGCCCATCCTCCTGTACGGCATCGTAGTCTGTTGGACTGCTCTGGACAAGGCAGTCTATGGAAACCTTCTACTCTCTCTCTCTCTCACACACACACACAGTCTCTCTCATACTCTCTCAGTCATGGTATGCGAATAGAACAGAAGAGCAAATTCAGAACAAAAGACAGAAGATAATTGAAAGAAGACAAGAAGAAACTGAAGAACAGAGAAGAATTAGAACAGAAAAAGATAATATCAGACATAAATTGAGTGTTTCACTAGGCCCAGCAAGAGGACGAAGAATTCCATGGCATAATCTGCTTCTTACTCGTATACATACATATAGAAATATAGAGATTGGTCGAAATTCATTACGGCGTGCATTTTTGGGAGTTGGTATGACTTTTTCCACTGCTGAGGAAAAATACTAGTCGTGAGGATTGTATTGAAAACATGTTTATAGTACGGCAATAGAGAGGGCAGGATGGCTTTCAAGAAGATGGCATTTACTTCGTCAGTTCCAATAGCACCGGATTTTATTGAAATAAAGCTTTTTATCACATCTAGTTTGGTCACATTCGCAAAACTAAAGGAAGAATCAGTTGAGGTAATTTGAAGGCTGTTGGTGTTTAAAAATGCTCTAGTTGGTAAGGAGAGCACCGTGGCACAGTGGGTAGTGTGTTGGCCTCTGACGCCGATGACTCGGGATCGAATCCCGACACAGCCATGTCATCGAACGTGTTTTTCACGGTGTTTCTCCTCAGCGGGGTTCTGACAAAACCCCCTGTAGTAAAATTGTCATGAAAAGCTTCTCGAAATTCGCCGTTCGGATACGGCAATAAACTGTAGGTCCCTTTCACCTATGTGAAAATGAAATCACACACAACATGGGTGATTGAGAGAAGCTCGGCTCAGGTTCTTCATGGACTGTAACGCCAACATACATACATACATACAGTTGGTAAGGCGGTTAGATTGGAAAGGCATTTACGATTAAGTTCGTTTTTATCGATGTTGTCTTCAGAGTTTGGACGTACGTTTTCCCATAATTTTCAACTATCCGAATTAGTACTGAGACGACTGGAATAAAAGTATTTAAGCATTTTTTATTTCTTAACGTATTTATTTCGCAAAGATGTATTGCTATATGAAACTCTTCAACACGAAACCGAATCCACCTCTGATAAGCTTGATCTCTTTGCTTTATTAATTCTTTGATTCGACGAGTAAACCGGGGTTTAGAGCCGCAAACGTTTTTCTTTGTTTTTAGGGTAACATGATAATTAAACGGGACATCTATGTTTTCAGTCAAAAACCTTACTTGGTCAAAAAACGAGGGCATGAGACAAATATTTTCCCATGGTGTAGTATAATTATAGTACTCGAGTAAGGACATATTACCAGTTTTGAAGTCCCTGTAGTAAATGAATGGATTTATGTAACTTTCTTTGGTGTTAAGACCGTAGGTCAGGAAAATGAGATCGTGTTTAGAAAAGGCTGGAGCGGCAAGTTGACCATAGAAAATAACCCTGTCAGAACAACTTACAAAGAACAGATGAAGTAATGTACTAGAAGTCTGAGTGAAGTAAGTTGGTTCGGATATGTTAACCGCATGTAAATCAGAGGAGCTCATATTTACACACAAATTTTGTTCAGCTAATAGGTTGCTATTAAAATCACCACATACTATTCGGTGAACTAACCGTTATGTGTTCCATAAGTTGGTATAACGGCCCTAGATCGACATATCTATGTGGCCTATACACAACTCCCAAAAGAAGGTTACTATCGACCCCTTTTATATCTAGAAATAAATATTCACTAGAGGAAGTAGGTGGCGAGATAACATATTCATACATTTCAAACAAAAATTTTAGTTCTTCGATTTTGTAGTATACTTCCCATGTAAAAGCTTCTCGACTCAAGCCGTTCGGAATCGGCATTACACTGTAGATCCCTTTCACCTGTGTAAAAAATAAACCACCCACAGCATGGCTGATTGAGAGAAGCTTGGCTCTGGCCCTTCACGGGCTGTAACGCCACCAAAGCAAGCAAGTTTGCGGCGGTGATAGCATTCAATGTGGTTTGGTATAGAAGAGCTTGTCGTTGTTTGTTGTTGCACTTTTTTGTTGATTTGCTCTTCGAACTTCGCTGTGTAATTGTGTTCAGCATCTCTTTAACGTTGATTATTATGTTGTTAGTGGTTTTTCGTTCCTTAACGGTGACAGATCCGTGCTTGGTAAACACAGAAACCAGCTGACCATGGCGCTTCATATGTGTTGCGTCTTGTAACAAGGAGCGATTTTTGGCAGTGAGACTCTCATTTAGGTAGATATGCTTGTTTGAGTCTAGACTAATATCACTTAAGCACAATTGCCTGTCGTGGGTTTTACGATGGAGAGCCAATGATTTTAAAATTAAATTTCGCTCCTGTGTTGACCCAGTTGGGCTGTTTCTGAGGTGAGCACGGAAAATGAATTTTAGTGTGGGCGGCTTGCAGTCAATGGAATGACACAGGTGGTGAAAAATGTATTTTAAGTTTTCTTCCGGTAGTATGGAAACTCCAAAAAGAATTCCATCCCTAGCTAGCTCATTCCTCTTGAGTGCATCACAGCGTAGTCTTAGGTCTGTGAGTTCTGTAGTCATCATTTGAGAATGCACATTCGCTTTCTCTACTTTCCCAATACGATGCTCTAAATCACTGACATTTGTTTTTAATTCAGCGAGACGCTTAGCCTAATTCATTTCCATGAGCGGGATCTGCTGCATAACATTATTACGCAGTATGTTGATTTCTGCAGAGAAACGCGAGAGAATGGTTTCCGTCCGTTTAACCAAACGCCCTTCGAGTTCGCCAATGGTGAACTAGTCCAACGAAGTAATTGTTGTGCTTTTGGGAGTGAGTGTTGGTGTGCTGAGCTGCCGAGGTGTTGTCACAGATAAGTTGGTGAGAACTTGCTTCTTGGAACGGGTGTTAATGGAGGAGCTTGAGTTTGAATTAAACTCAAACGGCATGTTGAAACGAAAAATGACGTTTGCACAATGGAATCGGACTAAATCGAGTGAATTTTGATCCACAAAGAAAAAAGTCAAGTGTAATTGTAATTTTGATTTGGGGGTATTGCAGATACTAATAACGACTACGCAATGCCAAACAAATAAATAGAGATCGCAGATACTAGGCTATTTGTTTTCCACAAGACCACCAAAAACTTATGTAAATAAATATTTTACCGGACGAGATGAGAAGCACGTCTAATCACTCACGAAATATTCCCTCATTTCAATATCAGCCAGGCAATCCATGAGCAACAGCCCGAAACCTTCAACAAGTTCTTGGAAAATTGGGGTGACAGAGTGCGCTACTGCGAAGCCAGCCGAAACAGCCACGTGAACGACGTTGTATGTATTTCGTAATAATGGGAATGTTAGTTCTTACGAATAAAGCCATAGTACATGGACAAAAAATTTATTTTGGTCTATTTTTAAAAAGAAAGTTTAATTTGGCCCACCCCGATCATACCAGAGGTTTCTTTTCGGTGGTGGCGCGTAGCCTATAGTAATTTCGGCTGCTTCCTTGATGGCTAAGCGGCAATGAAGTCACATATTGTTGGCGTTTGTGTCCGACGTAGGCATACTTGCGAATCGTCCGCTCAGTTCCACTCTGTAGTCTCTGGCGATCTCTGAGATGGTCAGGCTTCGAATGTTGAACCTCCTATTTGTGGGCTGATGTAGCTTTTTTACATTAGAAAGTCGGGTTCTGAGTCTTGCTGCCACTAGGAAATGGTCAGAACTGACGTTTTCGCCTCTGAACGTTCTATCGTCCTGAATGTTGGATGCATGTCTTGCATCTGTGAGCACAAGGTCAATTTGGTTGGCAGTTCGACCATCTGGAGACCGGCAAGTTGCTCTGTGGATCTTCTTGTGGGGGAAACTTGTGTTATTTATTACCGTATTACGAGTTGCCGCAAGGACTGTATATCGGAAGCCGTTGTCTGCTGTCATAACGTGGAGGCTGTGCTTTCCGACCAATCCGCCAAAGATGTTCTCCTTACTGATTTTGACGTTGAAGTCCCCGAGTACAATTTTGATATCATACTCCGGACAAGTTCCGTATATGCCATCCAAAAGGCTTGTGCACAGAGCAGGGGAACTCGACTGAATTTTCACGCTGGCGCTTCCCATTCACAACAGCTGAGTTGAACAATTTTTTCTTATAGGATTTGCATTTCTTTGGCTGTGGACATAACTTTAAGCTACACACCTTCCGCTCAACAGTCGGTGATGTTTAATACGCACCACGGCCACCTCCAACGGTGAGGCTGATGTTGTCAAATCTGGCTCGGATGCGGATCACAGCTAGGCGATCTCTTATTGACTTGAAATGAACGACTTTCATCCTTAGCCATTTTCCCGCGACGAATTCGCATCCAAGTGCAGCCTGTAATAAATGTCACACTCTTTCTTCTGTACCATTCCCTGTTCCATCCAGCGTCCTTCCTGGACCGCAGAAATATCCGCCTTATACTGCCTGAGGATCTTTTCTACTTGATAGCTCCAGTAGTGCAGAGAGTTCTCACATTCCAGGTGCATACCCGCAAATCGTTGTCCTCTTTTTCTGTGTCGTCGTTGGGTATGCGTACTTGTATCGGAGGCTATTTTTTCAATCATAACAAGTTTTCTTTTTATAAGGGCGGGTTGTTAGCCCCTCACATAACCGCTATCCTGTTCGAGTTGGGTCCTCTTGCCCAGGGCGGTAGGTGCATACATCAGTTCACCTCTTAACGGGGATGCTGCTCTGGCAAGGGCTCGGGGGGCACTCGCTCTGAAAAGATGGCTGTTCCATAACAGCCAGCTTGATTCCAGAGTGAAAGTAATCTGCTACATGGCCTTAATCAGGCCCATGATTGCCTATGGATGTCCCGTTTGGTTTAATGTGAGTGCCAGCTTGATGGAAAGGATTCGAGTGTTTGAGAGACAATGTCTAAGGACTTGTCTCTCATTGCACAGAACACCAGAATCCGAGTACACAAAGTTCTATCCCAACGAGGTCCTATACGACGGGGCAAGGATTTTGCGGATAGACAATTATCTGATAAAGCTGATTCGAGGTCATGTTGCGAGGGCAATGACTTCAGTCAATAACTTGATCTCTGGGGCTTTCTACCCCAACAGTGTGTACCATGAGCATGTGCGACTTAGCACCTTTGTCCCTCCGGAAGCATTCCTCTATTTAGATCATTGTGGACTGATCCGGAATAGATTAGCGGTACCGTTAATCTACCGTGTGGCCCGTAGTTATGTGGTGAGGCGATTCCCCTACGAGTCTGACGTCGTGCTCTGCGAGCCCGAGCGCCTCAGAATCAGCAGATCGGTTTCAAATCGCGATCGGAGAGATGTTGTTCGGCAGCATCAACGCTTTTGGTGGCTGGAGATGACTCCGCGGGCGTCTTAGGTTAGGTAAGCCTCTTCAAGGCAACAATCGCCAACACCAACGGCATACATAGGGTAAGGTGGACATAGGATATGGACATAAAAAAAAAAAACAAAAAAATCTGTACACGTGTATATACACTTATGTATATGTATATGTATACATATGTATACATATATATGTATATCTGCATCTATTTTAGTTAACCCTTCTGTTCTGTTAGAAAATAATCACACATGTTACGTTTCGGGTCATAAATGACCCAAATTTTAGTTTCGAATATATTTTTATAAAATAACTTCGAAAAAAGGAACAAAAAGGAACGAGGGACACATATTATTAATTTGGAGCGTGTTCTTGGCAATATGTTGTTGTAATTGTATGGCGATGGGTGGGACACACTGGTTTGTTGCAAACTGTGCAACAGGTGAAGGTCTTTTTCTCGTTGCTCGGAGGACAAAACTTGCAGCGCTTACGGTCACTTGTGTTAAATTTTTTAGCGGGTGGTAATGATGTTGATGCTATTGAGGTTGAAGCAATACTAATAGCTTGAGTATTGCGAACGATATATGCAGAAGCTTCAGTTCTTGGAAGACGATTCCGTCGAACAATATACGGCCGAACTAAGTGTTCTCCTAGCTCATGTAAAAAAATCCTGTGCTTGAACAATTTGTTTTGATTCCAGTTCGGGTGAATTTCTGTCCATAACATAAAAGCATTTAGCGCAGAAATGTCTATAAAATTGGCAAATAGAGCTACTGGCCACCGGTTTGTTTGTCGCTTGCATGAATATGTACGTACTAACTGGTCCATAGTGTCAACGCCTCCCTTAGCCGAATTATAATATTCTATAATCTCGGGAATCTTTTTTTAATGTTCTTCTAACACTTTACCGTCACGATGCATTGTACTTAGCAAGGTGACCAATTTATACTTCTTTGGTACATATTGCACAAGTGTTTCTTTTTCATGAAAGAAGAATTTGCTGGACAGCACTGAAAGCTTTCTGAGCTGCTTAGCTGTAGCGTGCACCGGTAGAAACCTCTTATTCTTTCGAACTGTCCCAACTATAGTAATTCTTTTTTTTAACAGCTCCAAAGCTAACGAGTGGCTAGTAAAAAAAATGGTCAGTTGTTATATTTCTTCCATGGTACTCTGACACTAAGTCCAGAACGACTCGTTCTCCCTGATTTCTTTCCGATGCACCTCCAACTCGTCCAAGATAAATTTGAAAATTTAGACAAAAGGAAGTCGCAGAATCAGCAGCTCTCCATGCCTTCATTCCGTATTTACCTGGTTTACTGGGCATGTAAACTTTGAAGGGACATCTACCACGGAATGGAATCAGTTGTTCATCTACAGTCACGTTTTCCTTTGGCACATACAGTAACTTTAGATTATGGGTCCACTCTTCATATAATTTACGTATGGGTGCAAGCTTATCTCCACGAACTTCTGACCTTCGGCTTAGTCTGTCATCGAAAGCAAGCATTCGTGAGATTTCGAAAAATCGTTCAAGAGACATAACAGCTCTTAGCATTGGGCGACCATGATTCTCATCCCATAAGAATTTCATGCTTTCACCATATGAGCGATAAACACCTACACAATAAGAGTAATAAATGAGAGAGGTATGTGTGAATGTTAAGTGGATATAACGTACCAGTCAGCAACAAAACTCCTAAATATGCGTCGAACTCAACGTCGTCTATCATCTGAAAACGCTCTGATACTCTGACTCCCTGCATATTTGTAAAGCGGATAGCATTTCTTTTTATACCGGGAGTCATACACCTATCAAAAGCCTCCCCAATATTAAAAATGCGATAAGAACGCATAAGAAGTGACACCTCCTCGTTGATGAATAACATTTTCAATAGATGCCCGTGCCAATTGATTTCCGAGAGGTGTTGTTGTCCGCTTTATATTCCGGTCCTTATTCCAATATTCAGTTGGGTTGTCAGATGTCGCTACTTACATCATCTTCGGAAGCAATGTCATCTTCCACCCCTATATCACAACTTTCATCGCCATCTATACTAGCCTCATCTTGAAAATCGTCATCATTTTCCCCAGGGCAGCTAAGCAGAGCTTCTATTTCTTGTTCACTAACATTGCGATTCTTTGAAAATGATGTGGAATGTAAAAAAACTCACGATAAAAATAAAAATGCCTACTCTTATTTCCATTTCTTCAGACATAATTCCTTTGTCTATTCTTATTTCAATGTCAACTATTTGCAAGACTAACTTTCCCGTCAAACACGACACAAAACAATGCGAAATAAAAACACTATCCTTGCAAAATACGATTCCAACAGAAAAAAAAAAATTTACGGTTATTCCACAAAAAAAAAATACGGTTATTTCAGCAAAGAAATAGAACGAGCAACGTAGCTGTAATCAATTACAGCGAACGTAACAAGTGCGTACACATACTTTAAATCGCATATTGGACGTAACTGTAATTAATCCGATTTTATTTTTCGAAAATATTCTCAAATGCATGCACTGACTAGAAAGGAAATTGAAATCTGTAATGTTTTATTAGAATGATTGTATTTTAAACGTCAGTCGCCTTATATACGACAATTACAACTCATGAGCTGCTGGGCAAAGGCAAACTAAGTGACAGTGTTCTACCGGCACAGTTGATACTGAGCAATTGATTTCTTCTGTCTTACTTACTTACAATATCCCGCCTAGTTTGCTCTTTCCCAGCATAACAGTTCAAATTTCAATATTTTACATTATAAGACTTAATACATATATACATATACTATGGGTTATCTGTACGATTTGGGCGCTTGTAATAACTACGAAGCGAGTATCTTCTATTGTTACAATTATCATTTTTTGAAATAGCAGTAATTGCAGATTCTGTATCTTCACAAAGGTTAATTTTAGAACTTGGGTCTGTTAATGTTACAGGTATATAATCAATATTTTTACAACGAATTAATTGATTTACATGTCTTTTCCAAGTTTTGTTTTTAACTAAAACATTATAACATCTTTTGCCCAGTCTTTCTAAGACTTTACCATTACTCCAAGAAACTCTACCAGGTATGGAATAGTCTCTTGCCATTACTGACTCTCCTACCTCGAATTGCTTGTGCTGTTTCCCTTTATAATAAATCTTTTGCTTATTTTGCATGCTTATTACTTTTGATCTAACATCCGAATTACATGATTTTGCTTTAGTTATCGTTAATGGATTTAATAAATCGAATCTAGTTCTAATACGTCGATTAAACATTAACTGCGCTGGTGATTGCCCTGTCGTGCTATGCGTAGTGTTCCGATAGTCGAGAAGGAAACTATTTAGAATTGTGTTTAGGTCATTTAGTGCGAAGTTTGTATGTAAGGCTCTTTTCAATGCAAGCTTTATAATTTTTACACCATTTTCTGCTTGAACATTTGTAGCAGGGTGACCGACGGGAGTAGTTAGGTGCTTAATGCCATTTACACTTAAAAAAAGTTCGAATTGTTTAGACATAAAAGAAGTGCCATTGTCTGTAACTACTTCTACAGGTAAACCAAACCGAGAAAAGATCTGCCGAAGTACTTTGATTGTGTGAGTACTAGTAATATCTGTTCCCATATCCAAACATTCCAACCACTTGCTATGTGCATCAACCACAATTAAAAACATGCGCTTATATATAGGTCCCATAAAATCTAAATGTAACCGGGACCATGGGTTTTGGGGCCACTTCCACGTTTCCAACGAATTATGCGCTGGGTTTTGCCTAAAGGCTAAGCAATTTTCGCAAGCTAACGTTATGTTCTCTATATCCTTATCTAAACCTGGCCACCATACATATGATCTGGCCATACTCTTCAACTTAACGATTCCCATATGAGTTTTATGAAGTTCATCGAGCACTTGTTTTTGGAGCGAATTTGGAACTACCACTCGGTATCCCCAAAATATACAATCGAACTGTACGCTCAGTTCGTTTTTTCGAATTGTAAATGGACGCAAACTTGCATTAGATGTTTCATTTGGCCATCCATTTATTATATACTCTCTTACTCTCTGTAACAATTCATCGGAAAGAGTATATTTTTTTATAGTATCTAACGTAATAGGCAACATACCTATTTCAGTAATATAGTTAACATATACATCATCAATGTTATCTTGAACATCCGTTGGACTCTGCAGAGGATTACGGGAAAAATAATCTGCTACGTTACTTTTTGTATTGACATATTCAACATCGTATTGAAATCGTGGGGATACCTTTTGGGGTCCGAAAATGGATATTAGAGGCTTGTTGTCTGAAACAAGAGTAAATTGTCTACCGTATACGTATTGATGGAATCTTTTTACGCCAAAAACTATCGCTAGAGCTTCTCGCTCGATTTGTGAATACTTTTGCTCGCATTCAGACAACTTTCGTGAAGCGTAGCATATAGGCTTCTCAACCCCATTACCTAACGTGTGAGCTAAAACTGCCCCCACTCCGACCGGACTAGCGTCAACTGTGAGTTTAATTTTTTTATTTGGATCGTAATGAGCGAGCATTGTGTGTGTGGTTAACAGTTCTTTTATTTTGTCGAAGGCAATCTGTTCTTCGTTTCCCCAAATGTATTTCACGTTTTTCTTTAAAAGTTGGTACAATGGTGAACAAACTGTTGCAACGTTTACTAAAAACTTTCGGTAGTAGTTAAAAACACCTAAAAACGATTGCAACTCCTGGACATTTTTGGGTTCAGGGGTTTTTAAAATTGCTATCACCTTTTTGGGACATGTATGTAAACCGTCCTTATCAATAACGTGACCCAAATAAGTTACGGATTCAACAAAGAATTCGCACTTTTCTTTGCTGACCTTCAGACCAGCCTCTTTGATTTTACGAAGAACTAAATCAAGGCGTTTCAAATGCTCTACCCTAGTGGGTGCTGTCACTAAAACATCGTCCATAAACGCAACCACGCCTTCAATGCCCGCGAGAAGAGACTCAATCGTACGCTGAAATATCGCTGGTGCTGATGCTATACCATAGACTAATCTTGTATACCTAAACAAGCCTTTAGTGGTCGATATGGTTGTCAAATCTCGTGATTGTTCTTCGAGAACAAGTTGCTGGTAAGCCATCGAAAGATCTATCTTAGAAAATTCCTTTCCACCATAAAGATTGGAGAATAACTCTTCGATCTTGGGCAAAGGGTACTGCTCTACCTGCAGCTGTGGATTGAGAGTAACTTTATAATCTCCACATATTCTAACTTCCCCCGATTTCTTTAGTATTGGTACAATTGGCGTACCCCATTCACTAAAGTTGGTTGGCTCTAGAACACCTAAGCTAACTAATTTGGAAATTTGTTCCTCAACTTTATTTTTAATTGCCAATGGGAGCTGGCGAGGCTTGAAAAATTTAGGGACTGCATTTTCCTTTAAAATAAGCCTAACGCGATTTTTGCTAAAAGTTCCTAAATTTCCATCAAATACTTCCGGGTATCTAAACAACAGATTTAATAACTCTCGGTCATCAGACTTGTTTTTTAGGAAATTGATTCGTTTGAATTCCATTTTAAATGCATGCATCCAATTACGACCCAGCAAGGGTGGACCACCATTATCAATGACATAAACATCTAAAAGCTCATGGATATTATTATATAAGATAGAAAACTTACAAACTCCGCATGGTTTGATTGCACTGCCATTATAATTTTTTAAAATTAAATTTGTAGGTCTGAGCTTGCACTGAGTAAAGTATTTTTTATACATATCAAATGATATGGCAGAAATTGAAGCGCCACTGTCTACCTCCATTTCCATCGGAACACCATTCAGTGACACGCAAACAGTAAATGGTTTAAGACATGACTGAGTTCTAAAATAATATAAAGATAAATCACTATCCTCTGAATCATGACAATTTTCTATATAATTGTGTCTATTAGATACTTCTCTTAAATTTTCCGGACACATTTTTATGAGATGACCACGTTGATGACATTTCTTGCATGTATACGCCTTGAAACGGCATTGGTGCGTCAAGTGATTCTTGTAACCGCAAACTCTGCAGCCGGTACTTGATGATGCAGCTGTACCTTTTTGACTGCATGCCTTGTTGTGTACAACTGAAGCTCTGCTATCTAACTTTGAACCCGCCATACGAAATAGGTTTGGGTTAACTCCCCCGCTCGTCCCTGGTTCCGTTTTGATTGCCATGGAATTATCGGTTTGATACTGCCTCTTCACACATTCAATTGACTGTGAAATTTCAATAGCCTTGTCTAATGTCAACGTTTTAACATCCTCCAAAAAGAGCTTGTCCTTTTCTGGTCCCTTTTCCAAACCCATTATGAACTTGTCGCGTAAAACCATATTCAGATGTGTGTCAAAATTGCAATTCAACGATAATGATCGAACTCGAGCAGCCCATTGTTGAAGAGTCTCATCGGGATTTTTTACACCTTCATAAAATCGATGCCGTTCTGCAAATCCCGATATCGCTGCCTTAAAATGTTTTTTAAAAACCTCAACTAAAATAGCGTAAGTTGCCGTTTCAGGAGCACATGGATGCGCAAGATTTTTTAGCAATTTGTAGGTGTCTTCATGTAGAGAATTGATGAAAATTGCTCTCTTCTTTGCTTCGTCTTGGATCTCATTTGCAATATAAAACTGCTCGAGTCTTACGATATACACTGACCAGTCGTTACACTTGTAATCAAATGTGGGCACTGTTCCCAACATTTTATATACACTATTTTTGGTTTTTTTTTTTTACTTTATTTTACTTCTTAATTAAATATGAGTCGTATCACTAACACCTCGTCGCCATTGTAATGTTTTATTAGAATGATTGTATTTTAAACGTCAGTCGCCTTATATACGACAATTACAACTCATGAGCTGCTGGGCAAAGGCAAACTAAGTGACAGTGTTCTACCGGCACAGTTGATACTGAGCAATTGATTTCTTCTGTCTTACTTACTTACAATAGTCTGTCATCGAAAGCAAGCATTCGTGAGATTTCGAAAAATCGTTCAAGAGACATAACAGCTCTTAGCATTGGGCGACCATGATTCTCATCCCATAAGAATTTCATGCTTTCACCATATGAGCGATAAACACCTACACAATAAGAGTAATGAATGAGAGAGGTATGTGTGAATGTTAAGTGGATATAACGTACCAGTCAGCAACAAAACTCCTAAATATGCGTCGAACTCAACGTCGTCTATCATCTGAAAACGCTCTGATACTCTGACTCCCTGCATATTTGTAAAGCGGATAACATTTCTTTTTATACCGGGAGTCATACACCTATCAAAAGCCTCCCCAATATTAAAAATGCGATAAGAACGCATAAGAAGTGACACCTCCTCGTTGATGAATAACATTTTCAATAGATGCCCGTGCCAATTGATTTCCGAGAGGTGTTGTTGTCCGCTTTATATTCCGGTCCTTATTCCAATATTCAGTTGGGTTGTCAGATGTCGCTACTTACATCATCTTCG
Source organism: Eumerus sabulonum (assembly GCA_951905685.1). Taxonomy (NCBI): domain Eukaryota; kingdom Metazoa; phylum Arthropoda; class Insecta; order Diptera; family Syrphidae; genus Eumerus; species Eumerus sabulonum. The sequence continues at coordinate 94,778,292 of OX645061.1, read as the reverse complement.
GAAGCAATGTCATCTTCCACCTCTATATCACAACTTTCATCGCCATCTATACTAGCCTCATCTTGAAAATCGTCATCATTTTCCCCAGGGCAGCTAAGCAGAGCTTCTATTTCTTGTTCACTAACATTGCGATTCTTTGAAAATGATGTGGAATGTAAAAAAACTCACGATAAAAATAAAAATGCCTACTCTTATTTCCATTTCTTCAGACATAATTCCTTTGTCTATTCTTATTTCAATGTCAACTATTTGCAAGACTAACTTTCCCGTCAAACACGACACAAAACAATGCGAAATAAAAACACTATCCTTGCAAAATACGATTCCAACAGAAAAAAAAAAATTTACGGTTATTCCACAAAAAAAAAAATACGGTTATTTCAGCAAAGAAATAGAACGAGCAACGTAGCTGTAATCAATTACAGCGAACGTAACAAGTGCGTACACATACTTTAAATCGCATATTGGACGTAACTGTAATTAATCCGATTTATTTTTCGAAAATATTCTCAAATGCATGCACTGACTAGAAAGGAAATTGAAATCAAATGAATATTAGAAGAGATATTAAGCATTAAAGTCGTTTTTGGTCATGAAATGACCCCAACAAAACAGAAGGGTTAAGTTAGTTATTAGTGGGTTTAAGGTAGGCTAAGTTTAGTTAGTTTTAGTTGGAATAAGGCAAAATAAAAAATTTGATAGTATGCTAAGTTTTATAAAATTACTTTTCTTAGGTTTTAGTAAATATTTTAAATTAAATTGAATGTTCAAAAAGTTAAATTAAAAGTCGAAAGACATATTTAGAAAATAAATATAGGTTATCTTAGAGTGTCCGAATGGGGCCAGTAAGTTATATTTAATATAATGTAATTAAGTTAATTAAGCCAGTTTGAGTCATTTTGTCTATAAGATTAATATTAATAAAAATGGTTTTTAGAATATAAAAGAAAAAAAAAATGAATCCTGCCGCTTCACTTGGTTTTGTCATCAAATCGCAACCGCAAAGTTTGCAAAAAAAAAAAACCTAAGGAATAATCAAATAATTAAATACATATTCGTCAACGCATAACAATAGAACGACAGAAAAGCCTTTAGCCAATGCTAATTCACGGCTTCACAAATGCGAATTAATTTATTTGTACTACTTTTTAACTTTTAAAAAAAATCAAACTTTATCATGTGCTTAACTTAATTCTATTATTTATGTTGCGGAGTTCCATCTGCGTTGCCCAAGAGCTTAGTCAGGAAACCGTGACGCGTGCTGATCAGGAACTGCTTGTCTTGGTCGGGTGACTGGTGCTGATGAACTGTACACTGACGCTGATGGAATAAAACTCAACTATAGATTAACAATATGTGCCTTATATAGTATGTGCTGTTCTTTGACAGCGTCCCTTTGATGGACTTTGAACTTATATCATAAATTATTTTTGCTGGACCTTGGACTTCTAATATAGATCACAAAGAATATGCTGACGCAGCTGCAACCACTTGACTTCGACTAAAAGCATTTTGCCATTAAGTCGCAGCTGTGTCAACAATGATCGTTCGCGTCTATTGGTTTCCCCACAATTATATATATATGTTGCATATGATTTGACCGCAGCTTGTTTACATTGCTTACGGATCAAACCATTGCTTTAAGATATTAACTCCCCTCTTTCTTAAGTGAATCGTCCCGATTTTTAATTCTGTTTCATTAATTCTTCGATTATTTCGTTTAAATCTTTTAGCATTGTTTCTTTGATGCTTTCATTACTTTTATTTACATCGTTTTCTTTTATTGATTCTTCGATGTTTTTATTTACATCGTTTTTCTTTTTAGGTTTCTTACAAATTTTTTCTTTATAGTTTGAGAGGGTTTTACGCATTTTATATAAAAATATACACAATAAGATAATTACAAATGTTATTAGGGAGGTCCAAAGTACCGAGCGAGTTTTCATTTCATCCTGTCTTACATCTAATATATCGATATTTTCCATATTTAATTTATTGAGCCTTACATATTCAATAATATAAAATTCGATGGGTTGGTTCATTTTCAAAAAGTTTTGTATAGCATTAGTGGGATTGAAATAAGTTACGTTATTTATTACAGTTGAATTTTCAAAGGTTATTAGATAAATCCCATTTAAGATATGTTCGTTTACAATATTAATACCTGATACTAGAATAGCTCCATCTTTGATTATTTCCAGATCTTTATTTTTTCCTATAATCTTAGAACAATTTGCTTTTTCATTATTCAAAATTTTAGATAAACAGGTTTCTTTTTGACTCAATTTACAAAATGTGTTACTTATTTCTATTGTACAATTTTCTATTGTTTTAAATATGTTTTCGCATTTAACAATTCTGTTTTCTATCATAAGTTTAGTGTTATTATGAGGAATGGCTCGTGATTCGTAAAGATCACATGTTCTTTCTATCTTCGGGTACTTGATATAAATAACTATTACGTCTTTGTTTTGGACGATCTTAAAATCAGAAGCGTCTATAAGGTCTGTGATGGTTATGCTTTCATGTTCATGTCTTGTTACGTCCTCTATTTCCTTAAGGTTCAATATTTCTGGGTTTATCTTTTAATATTATCTTTGTGGATTAGTCTGTTTTTATTGTATATTCTAATCTTATTTCCTAGGTCTTCCTTAACTTTTTGTTTTCTATACCTGGGTTCTAATTTATTTCTCTCTCCTGATCTTTTCTCGAATACAATATCATCAGTATTATAGTTCCTATGTTTTCTGTTTTTATTATTTCTTCCTAACATTTTGGCCTGGGCTATTATTAATTGATTTCGTAAATTTTCGTGAGATACCTTATTAAACACTATTTCAAATGGTTTTTTGTTTGTCACTGAGTGGATTGTCTTGTTATATTGTTGCGCGGCTCTATAAATGGATTCTGAATCGTTAATTAAGCTATATTCTTCCTTCAAACATCGAGCAATTTCGATTATGGTTGAATGTACGCGCTCTATTTGACCATTTGTGGTACTATGGTGAGGATTGCAAAAATAGATTTCGATGTTCAATCTCGACATTAAACTTTTAAATTGTACAGTGGTAAAACCTGGTTCGTTGTCTAGCGTTATTTTCTTTACTTGTGGGAAACTTTGTATGGCTTCTAGGACTTTTTCATCTAGATTCGTTTTGTCGGATATCTGTTTTAAAATTAAGAATTTTGAGTAAGAGTCAATGCAGGTTAAAAATTTTAATTTTTGTGCGTAGAAAATGTCTATATGGACATGCTCCCCCTCTTTCTTAGAAATTGGAGCCTCTCCAATTGGCTCTTTACTTGGGTGCCTGTCATATTTATTCCTATTGCATATTTCACAAGCTCTAATATATTGCTTAAACTGTTTACTCATATTAGGCCAGTAATAGTATTTGTGAATTTGTTTGATATTTTCAGTGTAGTTTCTGTGTGCTCGGGAATGTGTTTGTTCTATGATTGCCCATTGATCATCACGATTTATGATGTCTAAGGGAAAGTTCTTAGTGTACAAGAATTTGCAGTGAAATGTTTCTAAAAGTTTATCTTTTACAGTGTATAGATCTTCTGGTGTACAGTGGATTGCGGTTACCAGGTTGGGTTGTAAGTACTCTTTTAGGATTGTTACTAAGTTTTCTGGTGTGTCGAACTCTATAATATGTCTTGTTTTTCCGAAGTTGTGAACAGATTCGTGAATGGTGTAATTTGCTTTTGCAAGAAGTAGTTGTTGTTTGAATTGGTTCAATGGTTTTAACGTTTCTAAAATGTTTGTGTGGTCACTACTGTCGGCTGAATGTTGTGTGGCAAAAGAATCGTTAGATGATTCTGTTTCGGTACTTGTTTGGGCATCAGGCATATTGTTAAGATACTGTCTCGAGAGTGCGTCTGCGACCGTATTTTGCGTTCCTGGTTTGTATATGATTTTGGGTGCAAACTCTTCGATAAAAGCGTGCCACCTTTTCATCTTGGCATTAGGATTCCTAGTGGATACTGCAAATGTTAAAGGTTGGTGGTCCGTGTAGATTTCCAAATCTGATACACCATATAAATAATTCCTTAATGTTTTTAATGCCCACACTATAGCATACAATTCTTTTTCGTTTGTAGCGTAATTTCTCTCAGTAGAATTAAGGGTTTTGGAGATGAACGTGATAGGTTTCCCATTTTGGCTTAACACTGCGCCTATTGCGACGTTCGATGCATCTGTGGCTAAAGTGAATTTTTTATTGAAATCTGGTTGCACCAGTTCTACTTGACCTATTAGTAGCGTTTTCACTTTATTGAAGGCTGTAATTGCTTCTGCGTTTAATGTAATTTCTACTTTTTTTCGACATGTTTTGTGATATTCTACCATTTTCACCTGCTAGGTACGTTGTTAAGGGTTTTGTGACTAACGCGTAATCCTTTATAAATTTTCTATAGTAGCCTGCCATTCCTAGAAAACTTTTCAACTGACGTAAGGTTGTCGGCAGGGGGTAATTTTGAATGGTTTCGATTTTTTTGGGATCAGTTTTTATTACATTAAATCCTACTGTATATCTTAAGAATTCAACTTCTTCTCTATAAAATATAGATTTCTCTAACGATATTTTCATATTTGCGTCTCTCAGAGTCTTTATTACTTCCGAGAGGTGAATTCTGTGTTCTTCTACTGACGACGAGTATACTATTATATCGTCTATGTATACATGACAGAATTTTCCGATGTACTTCCTAAGAATATTATCCATGGCGGTTTGGAAAATACCAGGAGCATTTTTTAATCCGAACGGCATCCTAACGAATTCGTATTTTCCATTGTTCACGGAAAAAGCAGTTTTTTCGACATCTGTTTCTTTCATTAATATCTGATGAAAGCCAGATTCTAAATCTATTCTTGAAAAGTATTTTGCTCTGCCTAGATTCGATAAAATGACACTACAGTCAATAATGGGATAGTTCATTGCAATTGTTTATTCATTTAATTTTTTGTAGTCTATTACCATCCTCAATTTTGAGGATCCGTCTTCATTCGTTCCTTTTTTTGGTACCACCCATATCGGTGAGTTGTAAGGACTTTTGCTTGGCCGAATAATACTATCGTCCAATAAGTTTTGTATCTCTTTATTTACAAAAGAGTTGACAGACATGGGGTATGGATATTGCTTACTCCATATAGGAGTTTCAGCAATTGTGCGAATTTCTGCCTTTATGTCTGTCCTAAATGGTAGCCTCATATTAATTTTAGAATGAAGCTCTTCGATTTCCTTAACAATTTCATGTCTTAAATATTCAATTCCTTCATATTTTTTTATGTAATTAATATTTTCCAGTGATCTTTCGTTTTCGGAATCAACTCCGTCTTCAGTTTCTCTTCCCTCCTCTGGTTCATTGAAGTTCAGGAATTTCTCACAATGGTTCCCGCTCTTCAATGTTCCATTCTCGAAATCTAATATTATGTTTGCTTTTTTCATGAAATTGTAACCTATTAAAATATCGGCCTCGAGATTAGGAATCTCATAAAATCGTTCCCTAATTCCGAAAAGCCTCGCTACGCAAAAATGTTGGATTATTGGCCATTTATCGTTCTGACTCTTTTTTTGATAACTAGCTCCTTCCTATTTCCAAAAACATTTGGGCTACAGTAACAGCTAGTAGCACCACTGTCGATTAATATTGTATATTTTCTTCCAGATGCTCCACTTTTGATGATGTAGGGCAATCCGGGTTTTCTCCTAAAAAAGATTCTTCATTTAGGTTATTTATTCGCGGTGTTTTATATTGTGGCTGATAACTTATTTGGGCACTTTGAGGTTGGCGTTTAACGCCTTGTTGGAAATTATTGAAGCCCATAGGCTTCTGCTGGTAATTTTGGAAATTATACTGATTGGGTTTTTGAGAATAGATATTGTTATAACTATTGTTGAAGGTTGGCCGAGAGGGATTTTGTGGATTAGAATAGTTATTATAAAAAGGCTGTCGCGGTTTTTGAACCACGTTGGCCGAACTACCTAATTCCATAGGTTCGGATTTCGGTTGGGTTGGTTGAGGTTGGAAAAATTTAATTCGGGCGTCGCCTTGGTTACGTTGTGGAAAGCGCAAGAAGTTATGTGACTTTTGATGATTGGCACTTGAATTGTTGGTTCGATTAAATTGAAGGGCAACATTTGCTCTTATATTGTTAGATTCAAGTTCTTGGGCCTTTGCCAAAGCGTTAGGGAGATCGGTTGGGGATAGTGAAAATACGATATTGGCTAATGGTGGGTTTAATCCCGTTATAAACACTCTCAAGGCATACTGTCTGTTTCTCTTATTCAGTTCCTTCGTTAATTCAGAGTTAGAGCCATGCGACATAATTATTTTGTTAATTAAGGCGGTTAACTTTTTATTAACCCCATTGTAATAGTCAATGATGCTGAGAGGACCCTGTCGCATGATGCTCAGTTCCTGCTCGATGATGTGTAGCGGTCTTTTGTCCGCATACGCAAAATCTAAGCGACTAAGGATAGCCTCAAAGTTCAACACAGTACCATGGGTTGTTAAAATGTCGTTTGCCTCGTCCGTTACTTTGTTCCTAAGTATTGTCAAAGCAGCATAGTACCTACGGCTTCCTTTTTTGTATAAACTAATCGAATTGTTCGCGGCCTCTCGCCAACTAACATAAGAATTTTTGCCATTAAACGGCGGCAAAGATGTCACTACATCTAATGATTCCTCACAGCTAATTCTTTCATCTATCGATTCGACCTGATATTCTGAAACAGTGTTGACCGTGATCAACTGCTGCAAATTCATAGTTAATTGTTCTATTTTTCTAAGTAATGGGCCTGTCTGAGCCTCTATTAGGCCTTTAATTTGTTCTGTTGTTGCCATTTCGTACGTGGATGGAATTCTTAGGTCCCTAGCTTCGTTGTCCAAATATTCCCTCTCTCCTGGTAACAATTCTATTTCACCGTATGAATCCACCTTGTATAGTTATTTTTCACAATATATTATAAAATCACTTGGTTTATATACTAACCGAAAATTATTTAATAACGGGAATATAATAATAATAATATTTTATAATACTATAGTAATGTAAGCTTAAATATGTTACTTGTTAGTTGCTTGATTGATGTTCTGTAGTTTTCTGGCCACTTCGTTGTTAACGCCTGATGCTGCTGTTGGATTGATGTTGATTTCCCCGTTGATGCTAGATGCTTGTTTGTTGTGTTGATGAATATTATTGATGTCTTCAATACAATTCACTTCAAAGTTCACCATTTGAGTTTCTTTTGTTAATCTTTTTTTCTCACTTGTTAGTTATGTTATACTAACTCTATCTCACTTTTATTCGTAACTGGTAACTCGTAACACTATTATTCGTATCTGCAAATAACCAATTGTAAACTCGTTCACAATTTCAATAAAATTCTTTAATTTGAACACTTAGTTATTTTTTATTTTGTCTTTTTCTCCCCTTGTTGTGAGGATACTTAGTTTTTTCCTTTCTCCTTCCTTCGATCATACTTAGTTTTTGTTTCTCCTCCTTTTGAGGATACTTATTTTTTCTTTTTGGGCACTCGCGGAACCGATCCTTACTTTGTCTGTTCAGGATATATTGCGGAAACCGATGCTCCACAGGTTGGGCGCCAATCAATTTATTTGTTCAACTTTTTAACTTTTAAAAAAATTAAACTTTATTTGTAGCTTAACTTAATTCTATTATTTATGTTGCGGAGTTCCATCTGCGTTGCCCAAGAGCTTAGTCAGGAAACCGTGACGGGTGCTGATCAGGAACTGCTTGTCTTGGTCGGGTGACTGGTGCTGATGAACTGTACACTGACGCTGATGGAATAAAACTCAACTATAGATTAACAATATGTGCCTTATATAGTATGTGCTGTTCTTTGACAGCGTCCCTTTGATGGACTTTGAACTTATATCATAAATTATTTTTGCTGGACCTTGGACTTCTAATATAGATCACAAAGAATATGCTGACGCAGCTGCAACCACTTGACTTCGACTAAAAGCATTTTGCCATTAAGTCGCAGCTGTGTCAACAATGATCGTTCGCGTCTATTGGTTTCCCCACAATTATATATATATGTTGCATATGATTTGACCGCAGCTTGTTTACATTGCTTACGGATCAAACCAATGCTTTAAGATATTAACTTGCGTGCTGAGTTATTCACTCTTCACATATCGACGTATTAAATGACTTTCATTAAAGTCAAGAAGAAAAATGGATGGAAAAAACAGAGAGCTGACAACTCCTGTCCTTGAGTCTTAAGTGGCCTCTACGTATCTCGTAGCCACACATGCATTTGGTACGGATTGCAATTAAAGCTAAAGCATGTGGATTATGTGATGCACACTGAGAGAGTGGTAAAATTAGTGACATTCTGAAGTGCGAATTTGCATTGCGATGCAAATAATGTGCTTTAATTTTACGAAGAAAAAAATTTGTTGTAGTTATAGCAAATAAAGGTCAAGCTTGGCGGGTAGAATAAAGTGCGATCAACTACAATGAAAGCCGTCATATGAACCTAGTAGAAAGTTTAATAGAAGTTATGCTGCTTTTGGAAAACTGAAGGTTGGGAATACATTTAATTCAGTTTCAGGATGAAACGGAGGATGGAAAAGTATAAGGTTGTGTTTGCCTTGAATTGGATACTCCCTTGGCTTCCATTTTTAAACTATATATTCTCTAATGAACCTGGAATTTGAGGGGTAAATTGACAGTCAGTAGGGGTGACCGTTTGGTAGCAGAGAGACCAAGGCCCGAATTGGGCGATGTGCGTTCGAAATCCATCCTGTGGGGTTGAGAAACTTAATAATGTTGCAGAATTCTATGTTACTGGATTCCGATAGGCCGTCAAAGAAGGTTTTGTCGAGTATGCGCTGCCTGGTTCTAGCTAGAGCCGGGCATTCGCAAAGGAACTGATTAGGGGTTCCTTTTCCAGCGAGTTCCTGCAACTTCACCAGTCTGTGTTGAATATGATGCCTAACTTGGGACTACGACAGGCCAATGACCAGTACTGACAGGTTCAATTCTATCAGTTTAGATGTCGGGTTCTGTTTATTAGTTCGTACTTAGATGGTGCACAGTTACTTATGGTGCACCATCTAGAGTTCGCCCTTATAACGAAGTGTTAAAAGATTTGTCCCTTGACCCGTCCTATGGGAGGAAATACTGCCCCCGGCAGGGAACTATAGAGGGTAGAGCTATACCCTACCAGCGCATCAGCTTTTTCGTTTCCCTCTATGTTTTCTATGGCCAGGAACCCAGAAGAGAGTGATGTCGCCTACAGAATTGAATTCGTTTTTGCACTGTGCGACTGGTTTGGATGTAATAGTTTGTGAATCGAGAGCTTTGCGGGCTGATTAATGATGGCTGTAAATTAAAATGGCAACGTCTCTCTTAATAATGGGGTAACGGGTGAGTATCTTGCAAACATCCTTAATCGCTAGTACTTTCGCTTGGACACACTAGCAGAGTCTGAGAGTTGAAATGATTCGAACTGTCGGTAAAAAACGCTACCAGATGGTTCATGAAGTACAATCCATTTTTCCATACTATTCTGGATGGAAAATGGACTTGGGCGACTTTGCTTAGGTTGAAGCTGTTTCCAGGTAAGAGGTCCAGCACCGTAATATGACCATATGGTTTTGAAGCCTGGGTTCTCTGAATCTAATTGCGTAGCAAGATGCGGTACATCTAATTTGGTGGTCAAGAGGGAGGAGGTTTAAGGGTACGTTGAGTACTTTGTTCGGGCTGGACCGAAGGCAACGGTTACATCAATACTGGCTGACTTCTGGACTCGGTTTAATTTGACAATGTTGTATGCTTTACTTACGGCAGTCCACCATATGTGAGAATGGCACGTACGACGGCTGTGTGCAACCATACCACCATTTTGGGCCGGAGTCAAAAGTTCTGTTAAAAGCGTAGAAAGCAACACATACTTTCCGTACCCGATGTTCCATGTTCAACTTCCAAATGAACTTTGGATATAGGATAACTCGTAGATATCTAGCTTAGGAAGACAGAGAAAATGTACAACTCCAGCTCATTATGTTCCGGGATATAGTCAAAGAAGGTATTATGGCTAGACTTTAACGATATTTGCTCATAATTACTTAAGTGTCAAAGTACAGTGTATACAAAATTAATAAGCGGTTTAACCAATATGGCCTAATTTGCATGGAACTGTGACGAATTAAATTTAAACTTCCGCCTATCACCCTAAAATGAGATATAGTAAAATTTTTAGACAACGCTTAACACTATACTTGGCTTTGTGATTGTGAATATGTGCAACGTTAGTTTGCCTCATATTACGAGATACGCGTTTCTTTTTGTCGTCTTTTCTGGCCAAACAATGCCACTTAAATTTCAAATTCAAGGTTTACTCTCGACATTGAAACTTAGCTCTTACAAAGAAAACTATGGACTACTCAGGACTTTAGTAAATTGATGATACATACTACTTTTCTACAAGCGTAAGTTCTTAACTTAAAGAAATAAGACACAAAAGTAGAGGGTTGGTAAGTTTAATTAAACTTAACGAAAGTCGTCAGAGACAATTTCCTCCCTTTATTGATTGCCTCAACTTTCGAAATCGCTAGTGTCATTGAGCACGAAGGCAGACCAATAGAATGTGTAAGCAAGAAATAAAAGATTCATCAAATATTTGTAACCAAACTTGTGGAAACACGGTTAGAATGCGTCAGCTTGAGTGCCTGCTACGTATCCTCGTACCATTTATTAATTAGAACATATGTACATGTGCATGTGGGGATAATGACTTCCGTATTCTTTCGAAAGAAATAGTAAATCGTGGGTAGCTGATGGGATAAGCAAGATATAAAAAAAACAAGAAGGAATTAATTGCTTCTAGGCGTCATAGTTCCCGGAATTCTGTTTACGAGACTGTTATGACTTCAACGAAGCTTGCGTACAAAGTTGGTAGGCTATGTACATATTTATCGTAATTAGAAAATGCTTTTTCACAGACCAACAATACATTCACTTAAATTCTGGATGGATAGGCTGCGTAGACAGCTGATGGCTACATACTCGTTTCCATTTGGTTGTACGGCTTGATGAACTCATTATTCGAACGTACGGCATAATTGTTGTCCTGTTTGAGGTAATGACTTGCCATTTCAGGAGAACAATTCACAGTGAACTTTAGCCAATTACTTGGAACCGATAACCGTTCAATCGTTCGCCAGCGGCTTCATTTCCCTGATTACAGGCCAAATGCAGTCGTACTGCTTCATTTGCTCCTTTATTTCAATCAATCTTTCTCACGAACCGAACAAGGACCTCCTCATCCGCTTTTGATAGTAACCATGCTTCTGCACCGTATAGCAGAACCGGGATGATAAGGTACTTGTACAGAATCAACTTTGTCTATTACGTAATTGACTCCTGAGCACAAAGAATCAGCGACTGGCAAGAGTGATTTTGTGTTTGATCTCGGAACTGATGTCGTTGTTCCAGGTCACCGCGGAGCTAAGGTAGACGAAGTTCTCAACTACCTCAAATTTATATCTGCCAATACACATGTTTTGGCCAATATGACGGTGGTAAGTATTATTTTTTGATGACAGCATATATTTAGTTTTTCCCTCGTTAACTGCCAAACTAATTTTCGCCAGCTCTGCCTCAATACTCGTAAACGCCTCATTGGCATCTCGCTGTGTTCTTCCGATTATGTCAATGTCATCCGCGTATGCGAGGGGTTGTGAGGATTCGGAATAATTTGTGCCTCTTGTGTTGGCCAGGGATTTTTTCACAATCACTTCTAATACGATGTTGAAAAATTCACATGAAAGCGCCTTGTCCTTCCTAAATCCTTTTTTGACATCAAAACTATAGGTCGGGTCTTCACCGATTCGGATGAAGTAGCGAGCATTCTCCAAAGTCTGACGAGTTTAACAGGGATGTCAAAGGTAAATACGGCGTTGTATAGCTCGCTACGCTGTCGTATGCGGCTCTAAAGTCGACAAATAGGTGGTGAGTGTCAACCTAAAATTCATTGGTTTTTTCCAGGATCTGCCATAGTGTGCAGATTTGGTCAATGGTGGACATCACCGGCCTGAAACCACACTGATAAAGACCTATCAGCTTATTTACAAAAGGCATCACACAAAACGACAGAGAAGATTTAAGGAGACTTATTCCTGAGAGCACCGTGGCGCAGTGGGTAGTGTGTTGGCCTCTGATGCAGATGACACGGGATCGAATCCTGACACAGCCATGTCATCGAACGTATTTTTCTCGGTGTTTCTCCTCAGCGGGGTTCTGACAAAACCCCCCGCAGTTAAATTGCCATGGAAAGCTTCTCGAAATTCGCCGTTCGGAACCGGCAACAAATTATAGGTCCCTTTCACCTATGGGAATATTAAATCACACACAACATGGGTGATTGAGAGAAGCTCGGCTCAGGTCCTTCATGGACTGTAACGCCAACATACATACAAACATACATTCCTGTGTAGTTGGCGCAGTCAGAAGGGTCTCCTTTCTTGTAGATCTCAAAAGATGCTGAGACTCCATTCTTCGGGTATGCCTTCCTCTGACCATATTTTACAGATGAGCTGGTGCATGCTAGATAAAACTTTCGAACGTCATGCATGCAGTAACTCCCCAACAAATCCTCAATCGCGCATTTCTCGTGGTCTGTCTTTTTTCTTCTGAGAAGCTTATGCTCCTACCTTCTTTTTAACTTGAGCTCTTGTTCTTCTATGCAGCGAGGCTTTAAATGCCTCCTGATTCGCTGTGTGAATTCTCCTGCACTCTTCATCGAATCAGGTATTTCCTCGTGATGGGACCTTGAAGCCCAAAACTTCAGAAGCAGTGCTTTTCAGAGCTTGTTTGCAAAGGTTTCACTGCTGTTCGATTGACTGCGTATAGGGTTGAGTTGTATGGGAGAGCTTAAGTGAGACGCGATCGGAGACGTAGACGCTGATCAGGCTGATGTGAGAAAATTTAAGGCTTATGGCTTTTTGCATTAGTCCAGCTCGAACAACAAATCCGCATCCGGACAGTCGTTGTCCTCTATCCCTATAGCAGTCGCCGTAGTAGTTGTCGCAGTTTTCCATACGATTAATACCCGGTCCATTCCATCGCATTTCCTGGATGGCGGTGAAGTCCGCTTTATAGCGGTCTAGGACGTCCGCAAGTTGTTCGGCTACACGTAATCTATTTAGGGACCTAACATTCCACGTACAGTGCCGAAGATCATTGTCCATTTTACGTTTTTTGCAAGGGTCGTCAACATTAATCCGATTTCCGGCTACGATTTGCTATATCATAGCCCAGCTGACATTAATCCTGTTTTTTGGGGCAGGATGTTCGCCATTCGTCCTCTTCCGTTAGTAATTCCCATAGGCAGGAAATTTCTAGATGGCACCACGAGGAGGTGGAAGTAAGAACTGGCTGACAGAGCTGCAAGCTGATCGGCAAAGGAATGTGTGTCATTGACTCTAGGAGACTAGCCGGGATCATTGTTCAGTTACAAATATCTTTTTGTGGAGCAGAAAAACATCTGGATGTTTTTCCAAAGCGAATATTTTGGAAAAACAACTCGCACCTGTTGCTGTTAGACAAGCAATTTAACCTCTTTGAAAGACGCATGAATGTCTGTCAATTCAATATGGAGAAATCGGCAAGAAAATGTAGTCCATATTTACATTATATTACATATATATATGCAATGGCATTGAACATCATCTCTAGCACCTGGGACTTCATTTTGTAACGAGTGTACATACGAGTATGTGAGTATATCTATTAACTGATGCAACTGCAGCGCTTCGTCAGTTCTCACTGAACCGTTTTCCCTACCACCTATTGCAACTGTCGTCATTCTAAAAAACCGGCCAAGTGCGAGTCGGACTCGCGCACGAAGGGTTCCGTACTATTATGTATAAAAACGGCAAAAAAAGCATGTCTGTTGTATGGGAGCCCCATTTATACATATATTTTTTATATTCTGTCAAAGTATTTGTTGTTAAAGTAGCAACAGAAATACATAATCAGTGACATTTTATTCTCACACCCTTAAATATGGGTGTTCCCCAAGGAGCAGTATTGGGCCCAATCCTTTTCCTAATTTATGTTAATTCGTTTTTCTTACAACCTTTTAAACGCAAAATAACTGCCTTTGCTGATGAAACATCTCTTTTCCACTCCAACACTAACTTAATTGATAGTTTTGCAGATGTTAATTATGACCTAGATATGTTAAGGAGATGGTTTAATTATCATAAACTAATAATTAGCAACAAAACGAAGTACATGATATTTAATATCATTGGTACAGTTTTCAGAGACCTTCCCTTATATTATCATGCACCATTGTGTAATCGATTTGTTCTTGAAGATATAGTATTCAACAATCAAGAATGTTTGAAAATTCCTTCTTGATTGAACACGTGGACAGTTTTAAATATTTAGGTGTTATATTGGACCAACAACTTTGTTGGAAAGACCATTTAATATATTTGAAACTATTAAAGAAAACTCAAAGTTCTTCTGAGAAACAATATCCGTACATGTTATTATGAAGGAGTACAAACAGGGAATGAACAGAAAGTGGTGGTTTTAGTTTACAAGGGTTGAATCGATACGTGAATGCGAGACAATACATGTTGCAAAGGGTTGTCATACAATTTCATCACTCCTCCTCAACATGTATGATCCCGGTACATACAAATAAATTGATTAAATAAAACTTGTCTTAATTCAAATACAAGAGTATAGCTCGAATACATTAATTAAAATCTACTTTAGATTCATTAGATTCATAAAATGATAATGTTTCGCCTTCGGCAAATTCTTCGTCATCACGTCAGCAATCATGTCAGCTGTAGGGCAGTGTTTCAATTTAATATCGCCATTTCTTACCAAATCCCGTATGTGATGGAATCTAATGTCGATATGCTTGCTTCTTTTATGGTATATTAGATTTTCCGCGAGTTTTTGAGCCCCTTGATTGTCGATATGAAGGAGGATGGCACTGTCTTCCAAAGCATTAATTTCCATCAGGAGCTTCTTCAAATAAATTGCTTCTTTGCTAAAGTCCGATGCAGCCATATATTCGGCCTCTGTACTGCTCAGCGCCACAGAAGGCTGTTTCCTGCATTGCCATGTAATTGGACACCCACAGTAGAAAAATATGAAGCCTGTGTATGATTTTCTGTCTATGGTGTCGCCGTCCCAATCAGCATCTACGAATCCTTCCAAATGATTGCCATTTGTCCCATATATCAATTTCAAATTGACGGTGCCGGCTAAATAGCGCAGGATATGTTTTAATTTCGTAAAGTGTTCCTGGTGCGGATCGGCATTTTTCTGAGCCATTTTGGATATCGAATGTAAAATGTCGGGACGTGTGGAAATAGCAAGATACATCAAAGCTCCAACCAATGACTGGTATTCTTGTTTATTAGTTCTTTCACAATTATTCGTGCAACTAACCTCGTATCCTGCTTCCAGTGGTACAGCTACTGGTTTACAAGTTGTCATCCCGTATTTATCCAAAAGATCACGGATGTATTGACTTTGGCTTAGTTTTATCGAACCAGTTTCACCATCACGTTCAACTTCCATCCCCAAGAAATGTCGCAGCTTGCCTTTGTCGCTTACTTCGAAATACTCTGACATTTTGGCCTTTATTTTTGAAATAATTGGTATGTCGCTACAACCCACAATTATGTCATCTACGTAAACAGCTATCAACACTAATTTACCATTTTCAGTTCCCTTATACAAACAAGGTTCATTGTCGCATGGAATGAAGTTCATACTTTTCAAAGTGGAATCCAGTTTTGCGTTCCATTCCTTTCCACTCTGTTTCAATCCATATATGGCTTTATGGAGGTGAAGGACTTTATTTGGAAATCTTTGGTCCTTAAAGTATTCTGGCTGTTGCATGTATATTTCGTCTTGAAGATTACTGTTCAAGTATGCGGTACTGACGTCAAGCTGATGTAAATGCATCTTCTGTTTCACGGCCAATGCCAAAAGAATTCGTATCGTCGAATATCGTACTACCGGTGAAAATGTCTCTTGAAAATCAACCCCGAAACGTTGGTTGCAACCCTTTGCCACCAAACGAGCCTTATGTCTTTCGATCTCTCCTTTGACATTCCTCTTAATTGTGTATACCCATTTACACGGGATTGCTCTGTGGCCACTCGGGAGATCGACCATGTTTCATTTTTTCTTAGGGCATGGTATTCGTCATTCATAGCATTAATCCATTTTTCACCAGTATCACTAGAAATTGCTTCTTCGACTGTCTGTGGTATGTTTTCGTCAATGGCACTACATAACTCGTTCCATTGTTTCTTTGGCCGGCCACGCTTTCCAGTACGAACAAATGAAGGTCTTCCCGGTCCGACTTTTCGCGGTTCTTGCACCGCATTTTCTTTGCTGTTATCGTCATTGGTAGTTTCTAGACTATCAGCATGTTCCTCGCTGTTGCTGTTTTCCTCATTACGGGTTTCATTGTGTTGAATATTTCCGTTTTTATCATCATTATAAATGTCAGATACTCTTTTGTCATTATCGACATAATTTTCCGCTACCTGAGTATCCTGCCTATCGATATTAACAACAAAGTATTCGTTGGCTGAACATGCTTGCCTGTTGTCTATAACGTCAGCATGATGATCGAATGAATTTTCATCAAATAGCACATTACGATGTTCAAGTACTTTATTCTTCTTCGGATCATACAGACGATATGCCTTAGCCGCCGTCGAATACCCCACCATGATGAGTTGGCTGCCTTTTGCATCGAACTTCGATTTGCTTCTGGTGTTATTTAGCGCCACTGCGCAAGAGCCAAACGTTCTTAGGTGTTGGACGCTGGGCTTTCGGCCACACCAAACCTCATATGGAGTCATATTGTGTAGTTTTCTTGTAGGGCATCTATTCCTAATGTAAACTGCCGTATTTATTGCCTCTGCCCATAAGCTTTGCTTGACATTAGCATGCAGCATCATCGATCTTGCCATCTCGACCAGAGTTCTGTTGGCGCGCTCTGCTACCCCGTTTTGTTGTGGTGTGTGTGGCACAGTCAGTTGTCGAGTGATTCCTTCTTTGTCCAAATATTCATTAAATTCTGAGTTAACGAACTCTCCTCCGTTGTCGGTTCTAATCACCTTTATTTTACGACTCGTTTGACGTTCAACCTGAGCCTTAAACAATGTGAACTTTTCAAACACTTCGCTCTTTGCCTTCAGGAAGTAAACAAAAATTCTTCTCGATTTGTCGTCAATAAAAGTCAAAAAGTACTTTGAATCCCCAACGGATGCATTTCGAAACGGACCGCAAACATCACTATGGACAAGATCTAGCAACTCGGTTGATCGCGTTTGTGATTCTCGGGGAAATGGTATTAGATGGATTTTAGACAGCATACATGTTCTACACGTTGGTTCGTAGTCACCACTTATATTCATGCCATTTACCATATGCTTACTCGACAAATCATGAAGACTCTTAAAATTCAGATGCCCGTAGCGGTTGTGCCAACCAATAGTGCTATTGTTGTTGCTCATTGAAAACAACCCCTGTTTGACCTCATTATGAAATTCAAACATGTTTGCCCTTCTCGGCGCGTGTAAAACGACGTCGCCATCTGGTCGTGCGATTGATGCTCTCTCGTTGTCGAACGTTACAGTTAAACCTCGATTAACAGCCTTGTTCACAGAGATGAAGTTCGCCTGCAATATGGGAGAATGCAAAACATTTTCAAGTATTATATCATAACATTTATCTTTTAATAATACATCACCTTTGCCTATAGCATGTATGTGTTTGTCTCCGGCTAATGAGATGATCTCGTTGTGGTGTTGGTAATTGACAAACATACTGCGGTCGTTACACATATGTGCCGTTGCTCCGCTGTCGACGTACCATCAGGGATAATGATAGAGATACCAAGGCTCTGA
The DNA here is from genome assembly GCA_951905685.1 of Eumerus sabulonum. Classification (NCBI taxonomy): domain Eukaryota; kingdom Metazoa; phylum Arthropoda; class Insecta; order Diptera; family Syrphidae; genus Eumerus; species Eumerus sabulonum. The sequence goes on along the minus strand of OX645061.1, from coordinate 94,760,349 downwards.
TGGTTTGCATTCATTTTTGACTAATTTGCCTACAAGCTCTCCATCTGGAAAAACTGGAAATTCGTGTGTGGAATTCGTGTGTGGAAGGCCGATCTTGGAACGATTTGACGCACACTAGTATAGTCCAAAGCACGTGAAACCATTGTGGGGAGAGATGTGTTCGCTTGTTTTTTTTGAATTTGAATTTAACGACGGTTATAACATACGTTACATAGATATCCAACTCAGAAAAAAAGGAAATATTTAATTAATTATGACTAATTTATAAGGGAAACATGGTCAATAAAAGCAATTACAGCCAGATAAAGATTTATTCGCATATTTACTCATTATTTCGAGTGGAAAATTTATTTTTTATTTTGGTTTTGCTGATTTTACTAACATTCTATTTTTGTGAGTCATTCTTAACGTTTTCTCTTTGGGACTACGTTAATTTCCAGAAAAAAAAAGTGAAATACGAGCAATTTTGTTGTCGCAATTAAGGTTCCGTTTCATCTTTTTTTCGGATTCCACTTTGTATTCACCTATTAATATTGGGTTATCTTTTGAACACGAATGGTGGAAATGGTGGAAAAAACCCGCTATGTTTGATTATAAAATTACCAGTAAAAGAATATTGTCGATCAAGCTAAAAGAAAATATTGATCTCAAGAAAGAATGGATACGAAGAAATGTGTGTTTGGTTGTAGGAATATAAAAACAACCTTTTGCGCGTATACTTCGGAAATGTGAGTACTTGCTTAATTGGGGAGTTGGGTGGTGTGCATGAATGGGGTCGTGGGAGTTGGGTGGTGTGCATGAATGGAGTCGCGCTTTGGATCAAAAAAATAAAGAGAAAGACGTCTTAATCGTCTTTCTCGAAAATCACCTCATTAAAAGTACGAGGAACTTCACCTGCAAAGTTCATAGAACATAAAAGCTGTGTTATTTATTTATTATTTATTTATCTAGGAATTTATTTATAAATCAAGTACAAATTGAATTACATCTATTTTCCTGTCATATGCACAGCGCAAAGCAACAAAACAAAATAAACAGACCAAATGTCAAATCTGTTTCTTGCGAGCGAAACTCGCCAAAAATCGATTGAACAGCTGTGAAATTCCACCGCGTCGTTTTTAAATGGGAACACATGGATAAAACACGCAACGTGTCGGTGTTACAAAAAAAACACAGACCCCTTCCGGGGTTCACAGGGCAGACGTACGAAGCCTTGGCATCTCATTGTTTATCCCTGAATACCATTTTTTACGACTGAGGGATGGACAATCCCTCAATGTTTCCAACTTTGGCAATTCGTCGCGGGTTTCCATTGCTATGACAAAATTATCGTATTGCCTGGGTAAACTTGACATCAGCATTATCGCTAAAAGCTCCTCCTGAACATCGATACCAGTCTCTTGTAATTTTCCATAAAGTTCAGAGAAATCGTTTAGGTGTTGTACCACATTTCCATTTTCTGACATCTTCAGGTTTATTAGTTTCTTATAGAGGGAAACCTTTTGCAGTGGACCCTTCGGCTTGTAGATCTCCTCCAATTTCTTCCAGGCTTGGTGTGACTTCGTGCAGTTGCGAATATATGCCAACTGTGTTGGCTTCACGCTTAAGAAGATGGACGCTAGGGCCTTCTCGTCATCTGATTCCCACTTGGATACTGCGGCGATATCTCCTTCCACCTTCACAGTTCCGTTCACAATCTTCCATGTACCTGAATGCACCAACACACTCCTCATTTGGATTGACCAACTGTCATAATTAGTTTCGTCTAATTTGTCAATTTGCAAAACCGGAGTACTCATTTTAATTTTGTTTTTATTTATTTAAAGTATATACTTTTTAAACACTTCTAACGAACTGAGATACACAGACACACAGTGCAGATACCTGGGCACATAACCTATTAAAGAAAACTCTAAGTTCTTCTGAGAAACAATATCCGTACATGTTATTATGAAGGAGTACAAACAGGGAATGAACAGAAAGTGGTGGTTTTAGTTTACAAGGGTTGAATCGATACGTGAATGCGAGACAATACATGTTGCAAAGGGTTGTCATACAATTTCATCAGAAACAGTATCTAAATGGGGTTATAAAATAATTATTCCATCTCAGTATGCACTGCAATCTCTACCCGTTTTAAAATACTAAATGTATACTCGCACCGATATGGAACTAGCAAAAACATGTCCATGTCCGGAACTAAATGTATTATCGCACCGATATGGAACTAGCAAACCATGTCCATGTCCGGACCTGAATGCATACATACACATGTATGACATTCGTTCACGAAATGCGGTGCGGGCATTATATTCTTTCATTTCTTTTCTTCATTTCAGTTCAAGTGTGCTGTACAGTGTACACCAACTGTTCGAGCTTTATCGCCACATCTCCATACTTTTGGGTTTCTTGAAAACTACGGGGTATAACTCATACCGTATGAGAAGCATGTTCGTTGCATTTATGTTTTTTTTTTCGTTTTGTACATATGTGATTGATGAATAAGGGTTGAATGGAACTATGGAACTCTTTTCGTTCAATTTGCGGAGCAAGAGGACATGTGTCCGAGAGAGGACATAGTTCCGAGAACTATACATGTCCGGAACTACCCAACTCTACTTCGTAATGTACATGTGTATGTATGTATGTATACTTATACATAGCGTACAGATGTGTGAGTGTATGCACGTATGTGATGCGTATGCACGTATGTACGTATCGGTTCGTATGTGTGCAAGATCGCTTGCTCCTCTTGCTCACTTGCTCCTCTCCACCTGCAGCGACGTCGTGCGAAAGGGATGCTAGGCCAGCTGCGAGGACTGGTCGTGAGCAATGGCGCCACGCGATTGCCCTCTCGCCAACTTACCCGCAGCAAGAATCGCGAATTTGCTACGAGACTCGCGAAATATCCCACGCAAAAGAAAAAAAAGCACCGTAATCGTTTCCAATTCAATATGTCACAAATTTAATTTCCTTAACCTAACTTAATCTAGGTTTAAAACTACCCTACACCGTATGTCAATAAAAAAAAGTCGAAATAAATAAAAAAAAAAATATATGTAAAATAAAATAAAAAAGGAATTCACTGTCCAAAAAAGTAAATAAACCGCAGCATGAGTATTCGAACAGTGGTACCGAAACTCCTCTGACCAACTACTTAGCCCGCATCACCAACCACGACACGCAAATTTGTGATTTCAATACCTTATACAACGAACGTGATATCCGCGACCAACGTAGGCAATAGGACGCACGGTACGGCCGCGTACCGGGAACTGCTTAAAACCGTACCGGAGTTCTTCCCCGAAGATCACTCTCCGAGTACTTCGCCGAAGATTTCTCTCCGAGTTCTTTGCCCACTCTCCCTCATGTGCTACTAGGAACACAAAAAAAAAAAAAATTCTGACCTTCTGCGGGCTGAACTCCACTCGTTCGCGTGTCAAGTGCTGATCGTACCCTCGGGCTATCCGCTCTCTCCGAGTTTGATTTCCCAAAATGGATGACTACGAGCCGTTCACAAATGGGAACTGACCGAAAGATGACAACGAAAACCTTTCGATACAATTTATTATTGGTTGTTTGTAATTATGTATATGCATAATTAATTTTGTTCTGTTTTTAGTATTTGTCGTGGTAGCGGCAACAGAAATACATCATCTGTGAAAATTTCAACTGTCTAACTATCACGGTTCATGAGATACAGCCTGGTGACAGACGGACGGACGGACGGACAGCGAAGTCTTAGTAATAGGGTTCCGTTTTACCTTTGGGTACAGAACCCTAAAAATGCGATGAAATCGTTGAGCCCTACGTGCATCCTCTCCAATGTAATACTTGAATGCTTCTCAGGACCCACGGTGTCAACAGCAAGGTTTCCCCGAACCCTCTTCACAGCCGTTGAAGCTCTACGTCTAGAATAGCAGACATAACAATAGCGAAATCGCAAAACACTCACCGGAGTGGCACGACTGTAGAATGACAGAAAACCGAGATTCGTAAGGATAGTTGAATGCCAACGTCGTCGTACCACAAAAGATTAACAAACACTCACTTAACTGTCGTGCAATTTTGCCCTGTTCTGTATTCACTGCTTCCACAATCCACCATGCGCCGTTAGTACATTTACATATCTTTATGTCAGATAATGGGTAATTAAGAGATACTGCTGGTTAAAGTGTTGACACATGTCCTTGCGTTGAAGACGATGACGACGGCGACAACAATAAAACCGTAAGAGGCAATGTGAAGAGGACTTCTTGTCGTCTACCACCAGTCATCGCGCCCCTACCTGGGACGTATTTTATTCAAATTTAATTAAGTTTAAAGAGTACACTCCAAAGCATGTAAGCCTCTGAGTCAACAAATTGAAGAGGGCGTGATAGGCGGGTTGTTTTAATATGATGATGTGGGACATTTTTCGAGATCAATTTACTAAGCTGTCAGACGACCTTCCCATCAAGCTACCTTTTCATCATAAGTAGTATGAATTTAATTAGTGTACACATACATACATGTTAGTATTCTTGGTAATTTCTACATTAATGGGAAAAAGGGTAAAATTAGGATATTAATTAACAAAATAATAATAAATAATGAATAACATAAAATGAGCCTCGAGCGCAAAAGTCATTATTATTAATAAGTCTTTGAGGGTGAAAAATATTGGCATGAAGAGAGACAGAATTTTCCAGTTTTTTTTTTTTGCTGGGCTACAAAGGATTGTGCTGCTTCTAACCTCCATACTACTAGACTTGGCGATAATTGATAAAAGGGCGAAGTTAGACGCTATTCCTAATTAATTTAGTCTTTCTTATCGTCTCCTTGCATTTCGGGGTCAGTGGACTAATTAGTTGTTTGTATCAAAGGTAAAGAACCAGCTTCAAGGTGGGTTCCGCGCATTTAAGGTGTCTCCAAAGTAACTTTAACTACGCTCTGGGACAGAACCAAAAAATGGGGTGATTGGTTTACTGGATTTAGTGTGGCCACATAACCCAATAATTTTACCAAACAGTTATCGGTCCGAGCAAGGGCTAGCCTGTGATATAGCAGTTAAGAAAACAACTACAACAACTACGATGGCTTTGTTTTTTCTCTTAAAAAATTAGAACGGTAAAATGCTGTTACTTTCGTTACATTTTGGTTGTCATTTTCATGAGGCGAAGCTCAGTTTCGTTTCTGCTTCAGAGTAGCTAAAATTGGTAAACAGCTTACCAGGGAGTTAAAGACGGCTGTAATGTTTTTACGTAAGGAAGGTTTGTCAGCAAGGGCTATTAGTAAAAAAATTGGGTACAGCCATGTGACAGTAATAAAATTGTTACAAAAAATGAAGTTGCTTGGTACCACAAAACGCAAAACTGGTACCGGTAAAGGAAACAAGAAGACAACTTGCAGGGAGTATCGAATTTTAAAAAGGACAAGTAAACTTAAACTTTTTTGGAACAAACATGTAGAAATTTAGCAACAGAACAGTAAGTAGAAGGCTAAATTCCTTCGGATTATTGGCCAGAAGACCAAGAAAAAAACTATCTTTGACTCCAAGAATGAGAATTGCCAGGTTGAACTTTGCCAAAGCCCATCAGAATTGGACTCAAAATGATTGGAAGGCTGTAATCTTCACCGACGAAACCAAATGCAACCGTAGTTCATCAGATTTTTTTTTTTGTTTGTATACTTCGCTCAGGTTCAAGAGTTATACTCTTATGATGTCTGGAACACAACCTGAACGGAGTGCAGTGGTTTGGGTCGTTGATGTTCGTTCACTTCTCTCAGGGGTGGTTGTCCTAGATAGGACGAGAGCCGACCAAATTCCGCGTTGGTTATAGTCCGTAGTAGTTCGTTCGAGCACTTTAGTATTGCATACGCAGAGGATGGATTTCAGTTGACCATATACTGTAAGTGTTATGCCTGCAGCAGTACGTCTGGTCACTTTCCACACACAACTGCGTTGCATACTTTTTGTCCGTGTAGGAATTACTTTTTCTTGGCTATGAAGCAAATTTGAACTATAAACCATCCATGATGATATTTATCCGACGGAGAACCGGAGAAGATTTAAACAAGGAATGTGTTTTAACCAGAAACAAATTCCCCTTTAGTTTTATGCTTTGGGGCTGCATTTAATTTTTTGGTCAAGGGGAATTTTGCACCGGTTCAATGAATGGAGACATTGGGATCATAAGGGACCATTTAATGCTTTCAATAGAAACCGGTCATTACTGACCCCGTCTTTCAGGATGACTCTGCTCCATGCCATCGGGCAAAAAAAGTAAGTTGTCATTTTTTATAGGTCTCTTAAATCTTACAAGCAAAATGGTATGATTCAAGCCATAATTTGGAATAATGTGTTTGATAGGTAATGGAGTTTGTCTCAAGTATTGGGTTAATAGCATTGGACTGGCCTGGCAACAGCCCCAATTTAAGTCCCATTGAGAATCGTTGGGCTCCTTTAAAGGCCAAAATAGCTGCGAGAAATCCAAAGAATAATGAAGAATTAGAAAACAGCAATCCAGGAAGCTTGGAAAAATTGCATCACAGTAGAATACTGCCAAAAATTAGTAACTTCTATGCCTCACAGAGTTCTAGCCGTTATCAGGGCCCGCGGTGATCATACGAAGCATTAATCTTCTTTATTATACTCCAGTTAAAGAAGTAATGAAATGGGGTGAAATGTAAAATAGTCCAACAAATTCAATTATTATTATTTTTATTTCATCTTTATTACACCTTGTTATACTATGCGTTGATACTAATGTGATTCTACATTAACACTTCCGCTTTGGTGACAAAACAAATCGAATTTATTAATATTCAAAAGCAAATTTGACGTCAACAAATTAGGCGCTCTTATTTAAGCGGGTGAAGGCATGAACATTGGCGATGGAAAATCCGACCGTCGAATGCTATACCCAAACGCACTTAAACAACCAAAAAATCTAGTGCTAGTGCTAGCGCAGTTCTAAACCGGAGTGACCTTGCACTGGCATAAGCTCGGCTTATATACAGTCCGGTGGTGTTTATGATTTTGAGTGCATTCCGTTATTGTTTGTATTCTGTATGTTTAGGGTTGCCAGGTGGCAATTACAAAATAAATATATTAGAAATAAATTCATAGAAATATTAAAATTAATGGAATTCAGTAATAAAATAATCAATAAACATAATTTCGGAATAATTAAAATATATGTAGTGTTACATACCGGGAAAATTCAAGCTTTTCAGGCGATACGGCGCGTCCCCAGGTGGCGGATAGGGGAAGGCCACGTAGTATGGTAGGGCTCATCGCACCCCCGCGGACTAAGAGCACTTATATTCCCAAGTCAAGGTGGTTGGAATACGTGCCGAGGACTAAATGGTGCAGGGAATACAAAAATGTGCATCGCGAACGTACGATCCTTATGTGATACCGGGCGCCCTCACATAGTACTTAGCCTTACATCTACATGGGAGCTCTGTAGATGTTGACCAACAATTCTCGCCATACTCGTGGGTCCAATACATGTATAAACAACAAAAACAAAAACAAAACACAACAGAAAACAAAACACTAACGGAGTCGGAGGAAGAATACCTCCTCCGCTCATCAGTACACAAAATGGCGACAGAAGATATAGAACCATCTCCAAATCCTATTACCACGCTCCTGTCTAATAAGACGGACAACCAAACTGCTCAGGCACCAAATGGTCCATGTTGCAGTGGTCATCGACGCCAAAAAATCTCGGCAGAAATATGACTATTTCACCGGGGGCCAAAAGCGACGAATCGCCCGGCTAATCCGGCACGGGATAGAGCCCGAAGGGGCAAGACGAAAAAAAAAGCAAGATATGCTCTCGGGTTTGCGGAAAGGGAAGCAAACAAAAACTCAGACTTGCCAAATCCCAAACGCAACCGATCTAACGACAACTCCCTTGTGGAGAACACTTCGAAGAAGAGTCGACCACACACAGAGACACCAAGTAGCTCATGTGCCGGTAAACGAAATGATCGCCCTGGATCCGCTGGTGATGCCAAAACAAAACCCACTAAAAAAACTTGTGGAGGTGCACGAGAGCGTAAGGGAGCACCCGAGCCATCCTACCGGGATGCCATCGCTCGGTGCAGAGTCGCTATCATGCACTCGCAACACCTGCAAGAGACCCTAACTGATCAACAAATAAAGTTAGTGAGGAAAAGCCTGCTAGAGGAAATGGACAAGGTAGATAAGAATTGTCCTGCCCTCAGATTCGAGGCCACCTCAGCCAGAAACGGATGGCTATCTATCACCTGTCACGATACAAAAACCAGAAATTGGCTCATGTCGTTGATAGAGAAGATTAAGCCATAGAAAAATGCAGATCTGTGTGCAACTCAAGTTAATGACATTCCCATGTTATACACATGCGTAACATTCGTGCCCGAAGCCAATGACCTTACCAAGGACACCTTCCTTATGCGCATAATGAGGCGAAATGCGAACATTGGCACTAATGAATGGAGAGTCCTCAGGATCGCCAAGGAATAAAGCGGTGGGGACCAAGTAACCATTGCCATTGAAGAGGCATCCAAAGACACCATCGTGAAGCAAAGGTTCAAACTGTTCCTCAACTTCTCCCAGAACCTAATCAGGATCAAGGGAATCCCCAAGCAGGCAAAGATAACTGCGGACAACAAAACCAAGGATAGGGCACAAGCCCATCCGAAGTGCGATGCCTAAAGTACACTGGCTTTGCCCAGGAAAGGAAGTGAGGAACTCGACGTGCATAAGCCAAGCCAGAGAGCAACAACCATTGCATCTGGTGTTAGTGAATCAGCCACAGAGGCAACTAAAGCACCCCAAACGTCAAGGCTGCCTAAAGAAACAACTCGGGCAACCAAGACTTCAGGGGTCAGCCCTATGGTTGCACCAGTCACAAATACTGGCGGCCCTGCCAGTATCTCACTCAATCCATTATGCCGGGATTAAGGTGCATCCAAATAAATCTACAGCATGCAAAGGCCGCGTCTGCGGTACTGAGATATAGATTTAACAAGGAGCCCTTCGATACAGCCTTTATCCAGAAACCGTATACGACCAAAGACCAGATCAAAGGACTATCAGGTGAGCTGCTCTACGACTGCACAAATGATGGACGACCCAGAGCCTGCATAATGATTAACAAAATCATTAAAGCCATTCCCATTTCAGAATATACGAATAAGGACCTGGCAGCTGCCATTATTCAGCTATCCACTGCGGAAGGTAGGTCAGATGCCGTAATTTGCTCAGCCTACCTAGCGGGCGACTCCACCGATCTCAGATTCACACCACTGCAGGATCTCCTAGACTACTGTGGAAGAAGAGGCTTACAAATCATTATATGTTCGGGTATTAACAAAAGAGGTGAGTCCCTGTTAGAATTTATCTGCAAGAACAATCTCAATATCATAAACCGGGGAAATAGCCCCACCTTTATGAATAGAATTAGAGAAGAGGTACTAGACCTCACCCTAACCACTCCGTTCATAAGTAACTCTATCCTAAACTGGCATATCTCAACAGAAACATCGATGTCAGATCATCGACAGATCTGTTTTGACATAAAAGTAGGAAATAGAATTACCAGAACATACAGACAACCGAGAGCGACAGACTGGGGCACATATAGCCTAGAAATCGCAAATCGATAGGAAACTGTCCCAATAGCATCAGAAACTTAGGCAGCCTCGAACTCAGCTGCGACAGCCTTAATGCTACCATCCTATCTGCCTTTCACAACGCCTGCCCAGATAAAATCAAGTCAGGCAATCGTACCACTCCGTGGTGGAACAGCAATCTGGCCAAGCTAAGCGCACTGACCAGGAAACTGTTCAACAGAGCTAAATGGACTGGTGAATGGACACAGTACCGTGCCTCACTCACCAACTACAACCAGGAGATTAGAAGAGCCAAAAGAGACTAATGGAAAAAGTTCTGCAGAAGTCTATCAGACATACAGACCAGCGGTCGCATCCACAGAGTTCTCGCCAAAGAGCACACTAACCAAATTGGACTGTTGAGGGGAGCAGATAGCACTTACGCGGAGAATGGTACAGAAGTTATAAAAATGCTAACCAGTACGCACTTCCCAGACTTCAACATCATTCCCTCTAATCTCTCTAATATACCTCCGTAGATCAGGGCAACTAGACCCAACAGGGAGGTCTGGAAGAGAGCACGAAAAATTTTCCACGAGGGAAGCATAAAATGGGCCATTAATTCTTTTGACCCGTACAAATCCCCGGGGGAGGATGGCATCTTCCCAGCCCTCCTTCAGAAAGGAAGTGCGATAAATACCAACGAGCTGGACAGAGGTAAAGGTAAAATTAATTCCCAAAGTAAGCCGTCGACCCACAGACCTGCCTAAGTCCTACAGACGGATAAGCCTTACCTCTTTCTTCCTAAAAACAATGGAAAAAATTCTGATCAGGGACGGTGCCCTGAAAAGATCACCACTTCACAAAAACCAATATGCCCACCAGACTGGGAAATCAACCACCCATGCTCTTCAGGAGCTAACAGCTCGGATAAACAAATCTCTGAGCGACAAAGAAATTGCGAAAGGTTGTTTTCTCGATATTGAGGGTGCTTTCGACAACACCGACTCACCTCTCCTGTGGTTCATCGTAGTAAATGAACTGATTAACACACCCAGCAACAATGGTTTCTATGTCCAAGGCTATGCTGACGACATAGTGATCCTGGTTAGAGACAAATTCGAAAACACAGTCTCGGAACTCCTCCAACGGGCACTAAACCTTGTTGCAAACTGGTGCATAAAGGTTGCACTAAGGGTCAACCCTGGCAAAAGCACTATGTCGCCTTCACCAAAAGGAGGAATAGGCACAAACTTACCAAACCTACCCTCTTTGGTGAAGCGATAGAGTTCTCAAAAGAAGTCAAATATCTCGGGATAACTCTAGACGAAAAGCCCACTTGGAACTCTCACATTACAAAGACCATAGAGAAAGCCAGGATCTCAATATGGACCAGCAAAAGTCTCACTGACAAAAATTGGAGCACAAACCCCAAAATGTCCCGCTAGCTATACACAGCAATCACCAGACCAAATCTCACATATGCTGAGCCCGTCTAGTGGCACAAAACAAAACAAGTATCAGTGCAAGCCAAGCTCAAACAAACTGCAAAGATTAGCTTGCATCTGTATCGGGGCCATAAGAACAACCCCCACAGCAGCACTAGAAGTCATTACAGACCTGCCACCTCTTCATCCCCAACTGAAGAAAGAAGCAATGGTCTTCGCCCATAGACTGATCGTGGAGGATGACTCTAACCGTAGGCTCTTTCACCCTGATATCCTTACGGAAATAAACAGGCATGAAATCCTAAAGATATCTCTCACAGACAACTGTCTCCCCAGATACAACTTCAGCCAAAACTACAAGGTCACATTCCCCAACCGACAAAACTGGGAACAGGATAGACCCTCCTTCAATCGTGGATCCTACGTGTGGTACACAGATGGCTCCAAAACGGACGAAGGCGTTGGGGCTGGACTATACGGAGCAAATACAGGCACATGCATCTACGTCAGCATGGACAGATATAACTCCGTTTTTCAAGCAGAGATATTTGCTATAGAACTCTGCCTCAGAGAAAATATAAACATAAATATACTTAACGGAAACATTTACATTCACAATAGGCCCACTCGTGGCCGCAGTGATCAGGCGAATTTGTCCCACCCCCGTACCCTCTCTAACTCTAACTCTAGTGTTACATAAAAACATATGTAGTGTTATAGTCAAAATATAGGTAGTGTTACAATCTGCTTAAAATGAAAATCGTCTAACGGACTTGATAGTCTGCACCTGGAATATGAGGGCGCAGGCGATCAATTGGAGCAAACCCTTAACTGCTATAAAGCAGATACAACCGCGTGCGATGGGATGGACCAGGAAAAAGACGGATGAGAAACTGTGACATCTAGTACGGGAACTGCTACAAGGCGAACAAACAACGCCTATTCGGGTGCGGATTCGTTATTCGAGGAAAACTCCGACAAAAAGTCTTAAGCTTCCGGGATGTAAGCGAACAGAGCGCCGTCAGAGACGCTGCCTCAGAGGTGCTGGGCATCAAACCGCCATCTCCTAAAAACCCCTGGTTCGATGAACAATGCGAGCAAGTTCATGCAGCAAAACAGGAGGCATATAAAGCCATGTTGCAACCACGGACGAGAGCTGCTTGCGAAATCTATGAAGAGAAGAGAGGAACACGGAAAGCGTGAGATTGAGGAGATGGAGAGATGCTTCCGCAGGAATAACGCCCGGAAGTTTCACAATAAGGTAAAATGAACATGCTATGGCTACAAAGCCGGAGCGGCGGCCTGCAAGGATGAGAATGGAGAACTAGTAGTAGAATCACAGTCGATGCTGAGGATTTGGAAAGACCACTTCTGCAGACACCGCTGTCAGGCAGAAAGATCCGTTCGTAATGGACGACGATGTAAGAGAATTCAGTCCACCCGACCTAGCCGAAGTCAAAATAGCGATGTCGAGACTTAAGTCTAATAAAGCCCCGGGCGCAGACGGCCTGCCTGCTAAGCTTTTTAAGGCGACTGGAGATGAGCTGGTAAGGTGCATATACCATCTCATTTGCAAGAAAGGAGACCCCTATAACTGTGCCAACTACAGAGGGATAAGTCTCCTAAACATTGCGTACAAGATCCTCTCTGCCGTATCATGTAAGCGCCTGAAACTGTTCGTGGACAATCTGATAGGTTCCCACAAGTGTGGATTCAGGCCAGGAAAATCCACAATAGACCAAATATTTACCCTACGGCAACACTTGGAGAAGACCCAGGAATATAAAATCGACACTCACCACCCTTTCGTTGATTTCAAAGCTGCATATGACAGCGTGTATAGAGATGAGCTATACAAAGCCATGACTAGTTTTAACATCCCAGCCAAACTCGTACGACTGTGCAGGATGACAATGGAGAATTCTCGCTGCTCCATTAAGGTCGGTAATGAGTAAACTGAGAGCTTTGATGTTAAAAAAGGATTTAGGCAAGGTGACGCGCTGTCATGCAACTTTTTCAACATCGTGCTTGAAAAGATTGTGCAAGAGTCACTGGCCAACACAAGAGGTACGATTTATTTCAAGTCTACGCAATTGCTTGCGTACGCCGACGACATTGACGTGATTGGACGGACATAACGAGAAGTCAATGAGGCCTTTGTAAGCATTCAGGTAGAAGTGGCTAAGATGGGTCTCAAGGTTAATAAGGGTAAGACCAAATATCTGCTTTCATCTAAAAGAGGCGGTCAACACCGACGTATTGGCCAGAACGTCACCATGGGCGCCAACATGTAAGCGAGCGCCTCATAACTACCCGCATCAAGGCCAATCTCGGCAACATAAGTTTAATATGTGTCCACGCCCCTACAGAGGAGAAAGATGACCGACAGAAAAACGACTTCTATTATCCCCTAGAAAGAACATATGCCCAATATCCCAGCTATGACATCAAAATCGTTCTAGGAGATTTCAATGCGAAGCTGGGTAAGGAAGCAATCTTTGAACGAGTCATAGGAAAGCACAAAACCACGTCAGAAAACGGACTAAGGCTAGTGGACTTTATCGCAGGACATAATCTCGTGGTAGCAAGTACACGATTCACAGACCTCAATATCCTTAAGGGGACCCGGTGGTCTTTCGATCAATCGACAATCAATCAAATTGTTAACATTGCGATCGACGGCATATACTCCTACAGTATCCTAGATGTCCGAACCTTTCGAGGAGACAACATCGACTCGGATCACTACCTTGTTTCAGCCAAGGTACGGATGCGAATTTCCCGGAATCAACGGAGTCGAGTAAGAACACCAAAATCTAACGTCGGGAAGTTGCAATCGCAGGAGACCGCCAGGACCTTCGCTGATCGAGTCTCGCTCAAGCTCTCTCAAGTCCAGATGCAATCCATAGAAGCCATAGAACAGCAATGGAGTCATTATCAGAACGCCATCAGAGAGGCCGTCTCAGATGTACTCGGTTTCAAGCCACCACCTTCGGGAAACCCCTGGTTTGATGACGAATGTAGACAGGCTCATGTAGAGAAACAGAATGCATAATGCATACATCGACGGACGAGAGCGGCTCCGGAGCCCTATGAGCAGAAGGGGAGGAAGGAGCATGCACTTCTGAGAAGGAAAAAGAAGGAACACGAGAAGCCCGAGATCGAGGAGATGGAGAGATGCTATTGCAGGAACGATGTTCGAAAGTTCTACAAAAAGTAAAACGAACATGCCAAGACTATAAAGCCAGGGATGTTCGTATAAAGCCTGCGGGGAAGATCACGGACAACTAGTAGTGGAATCACAGTCGATGCTGAGATTGTGGAAGGACCACTTCTGCAGACTGTATAATGGCGATGATAGTCAAAATGCCGCCATCAGGCAGAACGAACCATTCACAATGGACTAAGATGAAAGAGAATCCCGTCCACCCGACCTAGACGATGTTAGGATAGCGATATCGAAACTTGAGTCTTATAAAGCTGCTGGAGTAGACGGACTTCCCACAGAACTGTTCAAAGCAGCTGGCGATGAGCTGGTTAGGAACATGCACCAACTCATCTGCAAGATATGGTCGGAAGAATGCATGCCCGTTTGCCCGGTCCATAAGAAAGGAGGCCCCTATGACTGTGCCAATTACAGAGGGATATGTCTTCTAAACATTGCGTACAAGATCCTCTCTGCCCTACTGTGTAAGCGCCTGAAACCGTTCGTGGACAATCTGGTAGGTTCCTAGCAGTGTGGATTAAGGCCAGGAAAATCCACGATAGACCAAATGTTTACACTATGGCAGATCTTGGAGAAGACCCATGAATTCCAGGTCGACACGCACCACCTTTTTGTCGACTTCAAAGCCGCATATGACAGCGTTTATAGAGACGAGCTATGCAGAGCCGTGTCTTGTTTCAACATTCCTGCCAAACTCGTCAGACCGTGCAGGATGACTATGGAGAACTCTCGCTGCTCCATTAAGGTCGGAGGTGAACTAACCGACCCCTTCGATGGTAAAAAAGTTTTAGACAGGGTGACGCGCTGTCATGTGATATCTTTAACATCATTCTTGAAAGCATCGTGCGGGACTCTGCGGCCAATACAAGAGGTACGATCTACTTCAAGTCTGCACAATTGCTTGCTTACGCAGATGATATTGACCTTATTGGACAGAAGCGGCTAAACTGGGTCTAAGGGTAAATGGCGGACAAGACCAAATATATGCTGTCATCAAAGAAAGACGCACAACACCGACGTCTTGGTCAGAGCGTCAGCTTCTGCAGTTCTATTTTTGAAGTAGTGAAGGACTTCGTCTACCAGCGCTGAGATAAAACGCAGAATAACCCTTGCCAACCCCTGCTTCTTTGGGCTCAAGAGGCAACTGAGTAGTAGAGCCCTCCCTCGAAAAATTAAGGTATCCCTCTACAAAACCTTAATCATCCCGGTCCTCCTCTACGGCGCTGAGGCTTGGACGTTATCAAAAGCGGATGAAGAGATCCTTGGGCGTTTCGAGAGGAAAATTGTGCGTGCAATCTTTGGTCCCGTTTGTGTAAACGGAGAGTGGAGGAGGAGATTCAACCGCTGTATGGGCTGTACAGTGACATCGGCCTAGTTAGACGTCTTCGCATCCAATGTCTAAGATGGCTGGGCCATGTAGAGCGAATGGACATCACCGCTCCGGCCCGAAGAGTCTTCGAAACCAACCTCGAGGGACGACGCAGCAGAAGACGACCGCATCTAAGGTGGCGCGCACAGGTGGAAAGGGACCTCAACCAACTGAGCGTACGGCACTGGAAGAGGCTGGCCAAAGATCGCAGACGGGGAAGGGCGAATGGCGAGCCTCCTGCGCCAAAAAACACGATTAGTCGGTTGGGCTACATCCTAGTAAACCGTAACCGTAAAAAAACCACAAAATCCGAAACAACCACAAGCCTCGGACATAGCGGACCGGATTAATGTTATCGACCTTTGCAAAAAATTAAAAAAGGACAGTGATCTTCGGCTCTGTACCTGGAATGTTAGGTCCCTAAACAAGCCACGTGCAGCCGAACAACTTGCGGACGCCCTAGACCGCTATAAAGCAGACCTAACCGCCATGCAGGAAATGCGATGGAATGGACCGAGTATAAAGCCGATGAAATACTACGATATTTACTACGGCAACTGTTATAGGGAGAGAGGACAACGGTTGTTCGGATGCGGATTTGCTGTTCGAGGTGGACTAAGGCAAAAAGTCCTGAGCTTCCGGCAGGTAAGCGAACGCCGTCATCGGCAAACATTGCCTACACAGTACGCGCTTCCCGCACCTCGACATACACAAAGGCACCTGGCGGTTTTTGATCAATCGACCACCAACCAGATTGACCACATCGCGATCGACGTCAGACACTCCTCCGCTATTCTTGATGTTCGAACTCTCCGTTATGACGTCGGAAAACTACTATCGCGAGAAACCGCTCGTGCTTTTACCGATCGCGTCTCCCTTAAGCTCTCTAATACACCTCAACCCTCCACGCTATCAGTAGAACAGCAGTGGAACCTTTGCAAACAAGTCCTGAAAATCTCAGCCTCCGAAGTTTTGGGCTTCAAGGTTCCACCACGATGAAACACCTGGTTCGATGACGAGTGCAGGAGGATTCACACAGCGAAGCAGGATGCATATAAGGCCTCGCTGCATAAAAGAACAAGAGCAGCTCGTGAGCTCTACGAGTTAAAAAGAAGGGAGGAGCATAGGCTTCTCAGAAGAAAGAAGAAAGTGCACGAGAAGCGCTCGATTGAGGATTTGGAGAGGTGTGACTGCAGGCGTGACGTTCGAAAGTTCTATCAACAGATAAAGCGAACATGCCAAGGTTATAAAGCCAGAACGGGAGCCTGCAGGGATGAGAACGGACATCTAGTAGTAGAATAGCAGTCGATGCTGAGAATATGGAAAAACCACTTCTGCAGACTGTTGCTCAATATACCGCTGTCAGGCAGAATGATCCATTTCCAATCGACGACGATCGCAGAGAATTCCGCAGACGGACTGTCTGCGGAGCTCTTCAAGGCAGCCGGGGATGACCTGGTTAGAAACATGCACCAGCTCATCTGTAAGATATGGTCAGAAGAAAGCATGCCCGAGGAATGGAGTCTCAGCACCATCTTAAACCATATTGACATGAAGCTTTTACAAATCACCCCTCATTGTTGATTCATTTCTCATTTTGCCCATCTCAATACTGAGCCAGAAAAAAAGCAAAAAAAGCAAACATAGTTGCAAACAATATTTGCTAATTGGTTAACATATCCTCAATGACTCAGAACAGAGCGGCTCTATCCTATCGACTGAGCAACTGCGTTCTGAAAGTCAAAACAAGAATTGAATACATTTCTAAAAACAATGTTATTTATGCGTGAATTTGGTACCAAATAAATCACTTCTCGCAAAAGAAAAACGAAAAGCAAAATATTAGTATTCAGCCAGTAATGAATGAATAGCAATCGCGGATCATAGATTGTAGGCCGTCGACAGCGAAGGGAAAACATGTCAAGTCAACTTTTCCGTTCAAATTACTTCCATTTGTATCCTGTTCACATCTTTTGCCGTTAATCTTCCAATTCCTTTTTTTTTCTGGAAGGGGTTCTAAAATGGAATTGAAAAGAAAAACTAAGGGAGAAAAACAGTCAACGACCTGCCGAGATTAGTTGACAAGGATACGAATGACTTTTTTGGCATTGCCTCAATAGTGATTATTTTTTTCTCTCTAGCCTTAAAAAAGGATAATCACTTAAAACATTCCACCTATAGAGAGACTATCTCGAACCGGACATACAGGACACATGGAAGCAAGCAAAACCAAAGGGAAGAGATATGCCAAAAAGAGGTGACAATCAGCTATATATTAATACATATGTATATACAACGTAAATTACTGCTTTGCTTTGGTGGCGTTACAACCCGTGCAGGGCCAGAGCCAAGCTTCCCCCAATCACCCCTGCTGTACGTGATTTATTTTTCACACAGGTGAAAGGGACCTACAGTTTAATGCCGCTTCCGAACGGCTTGAGTCGGGAAGCTTTTTCATGGCAGGTATACCACGGAGGGTTTTGCCAGTACCCCGCCGAGTAGGGACGCCGCGAAAAAAACCTTCGATGGCGTTGGTGTTATCGGGATCCAAACTTGCTCATCGTGCGTCAGAGTTCAACACATTCACCACTGCGCCACGGCACCCTCCTACGTTAATTACTACGCTTTCATATATACTACCCAAATACTACGGACTAGTATCTATAAGCACTTTCAGTTTGCATATCAAAGTTTATGTTTACGTTTGCGCCCTTTTCTGCAATTACGTTTGGTTATAGAAAGAATGTGCAAAACTTTGAGCCGTCAAAGAGTCAGTTCCAAAGTACTTGCTTATTTAAAACTTAAAAAAAAACAATAGATTGTCACATTTAGAAAAGCCTGAGGAACTGTGCCGTGCTGATGATTACGCCTCTGCGGCTAGGAGTCAAGTGCAGTGTACATGAGTTTTGGTTTAATTTATGCTAGCGACAGGCTAGGATAATTGTTGTCTGGGAATATCTGAGTGCTACAAAACATAAGGGTTTCATTATAGTCTCTGAACGTTCAAAGTTTTTTCAAATTGGCAACTACACTCTTTTAGATATTTCCTTGATTTCAAGAGGAACTATATTTCCTCCATATATTTGTATGTCACCAATAATAATTGGTCAGACATCTTTTGCTATTTTTAAGGTTAGAATAAAATTGGGAGAGAGGTAGAGCACCTGACCTGGGCGCTAAAAATCAAGCAAAGTTTAGAGCGGCATAACATCCATGAGTTGTTCTACAATAGGTGGTGGTTCACGTCAAAACATACATACAAGTAATTTAAGCGCCTTTCATACTGTTAAGTCACAGGATACATACATATGTGAGACAAAACTGTAATTCATCTTTTGTGGTCGCTCTGTGGACAATCAAAGGTTATTGTCACAACAACGTTATTACACGAGCCAATTAACTTTCCTTAGGTAGTGTATGGCAACTTGTCTTAAAGTAAATCTTGATGTTTGACATCGAAATATTTTGGAATAATTCTCGGCTCATATCTGTTGTAATACTTATTTACTTTGGTGGTGCTACAGTCTGGTGTGAACCTGGGCCTCAAACAACAAGCTTCTCCAGCTGACACGATCGCTTGCCAGCTGTTTCCAGTGCCGCACTCCCAGTTGGTTAATAATTCCTTCTACCTGTGTGCGCCACTTTAGATTCGACCGTCCTCTGTACAACCCGTACAGTTCAAAGTTGTATCTTTTCCCCCACTCTCAGTTTATGCAAGCGGGACCATAGACTGAGAGCAGACATTTTCTCACGAAACGACCACGGGCTTCATAATTCGCTTTCCAGGCCTCTACGCAATAAAGGAGGATCGGGATAATTAAGGTTGTGTATAGTGCAGCCTTGGTCTGCCGAAAGAGGGCTCTACTTCTCAGTTGCCCCTTGAGCCCAAAGAACCAGCGATTGGTGAGGGTAATTCTGCGCTTAATCTCACCGCTTGTGTTGTTGTCGCTGGTCACTAATCCTTGATCACTTCGAATTTGTAGCTGCCAATTATGACGATCTGGCCAAGACGTCAATGTTTTTGAATGACTGCATGCCCTCATTTACCATTGACCGTTTTGCCGAGGGACCCATTTTAGCTGCTTCTATTTCAAAGCTTTTATTATGAATATGTAAATTTACTATCTATTGTGAATACGTTGTGGATTTGCAGTTTGGGACGTTGTGCTCGGTTCGCAGAGCGCAGCGATCACTTCCTTTGCAGCCACCATACAATAAAGACGAACTTTCTTCCTAACATGGTAGCAGTCCGTAGTTTGAATTCGCAGTAAAATCGTCCCGTGTGTTCGAATCAAAACGAAGTAAAATTTCGCGTATCCAGATGAAAAAAAAAATCGTTTTTTGTGCTAGTGTTGTTTAAATCCCATGGAAATTGGAGTGGAAAAAGAATTTAAGAAACTAAGGAAATTATTTGTGGAACAGTTTGTGAAAGTGCTCATAATTAAAAATCGTATTGAAAAGTCCAAGGGACCAAACAGTGAACAAATAAAAATGGCGTCATACTTTAAGGTAGATGACGTAATGATTCCGATTTTTGATGGGTCCGAGTATGTTAGCTGGAAGAGACGAATATTAAAATTACTAGAATTCAAAGAGTGCAAAGAACAAGCAATACGACAAAGACCGGCGTCAGAGTCTGAAGGTTCTTGGAAGAAGAAGGATATAAAGGCCACGAATTATATATATGTACATGTAGCTCTATATCGAATCGGCAGGTGGAGTATCTATATAAGCAACCTGGACACAAGTTATGAAATAATAAAAAAAGAGAATCTACAGCATTACAAATAGCCTGCCGAAGTAAATTGGAAAATGTGAAATTGAATAATTTTGAAAACATTACGCTCTTTTTCGACGAATTTGAAAGGGCATCGAATGCATTGAAAATAGCTGGAGGGAAATTAGACGAGCAAGAGAAGCTTCGATACATGTTAAGAGCGTTACCTCAAGAGTACTGCCATATTGGCGATTTAATAGATGTGTTGAAGGAGGAAGAAAGAACATGTGAATATGTGAAGTCGAAGAAATAACCAAGTATCAGAAAAAGAAAAGTGGCACAGAATATTAGGGCATGTGAAATTTCAATACCTAAATAAATTATATAAACATGAATTACTGGTGGGTTTGCCTAAAGATTTAGGCAATGAATTTACATATTAAGTACGCCACTTGTATTGAAAGTAAGATGACAAATTTACCGTTTAAAAACAATAGAACCAAAGCGACAAAGATATTAGAAATAATTAATACGGATCTGAAACTACAGGGTATTGTGGTGAAAAATATTTTCTAACGTTTATTGATGAATATTATATGAAATCTAAATCTGACACTTATAAATATTTTGTGGAGTATGTTAATTTAGTAGAAAATCTCGTTGGAAACAAATTTAAAGCTAAGTCCTGCGCCACAAATAGATACGAGAGTAAAACAGGAATTTAATTGGGGAACTATTATATATAAGTACTGATACAAGGCCAGATATAGCATATAGTGATAACTATTAAAAGTCGATTTCAAAGCTCTTACAATGAGATTCATTATAAATATGCTTTGAGAGTTTTGAGATATTTGTATGAAACTAAAATATTGAAGTTAACGTATAAAAAAAAATAACGAGAACGAAATCTTGGATTGTATAGTAGATTCTTACTGGGCAGGAGATCATATATGCAGATAGGAAATTAACTACCGGATATGTAATTAGAATGTGCAAAGAATGCAATTTTTTGGAAAACACATGAGCAAAATACGGTAACAAAATCGTCAACTTTCGCAGAATATATAGCGTCATCAGAAGCAGTAACAGATGTGATTTTTATAAAAAACATGTTAAACGAAACATTCCATATAAATATAATTAACCCAGCGAAGATATAAGTAGATAATTTAGGAGCTTTAATAATTGCAAAATATAGAAATTATACAAAGAATTCAAAGCATATATGTAGAGGTGCAATATCTCTATATAAATGAAAATTATCAAAAAGGAATCATTGATTTAATTAAAGTAAATTCAGAGGATAATATTGCAGATATTTTAACGAAAAGTCTGTGTAAATATAAATAAGAAACTGATTGCGACTAAGTGAAGATTAACTTATTTGAAGAAAAACAAAAAAAAAAAGGCGAAAACATACATATTGTTACGAAATATTCAATCCCACACCAAATAGGGTTCGCACCACTGGATTGCGATAAACTACAATTATCATTTTTATCCCAATAAAAACACACACACTCTTATTTCATTCACCACAGATCAATTATCCGTGCAGCTTCACCACTTTTCTTTATTATCCAATACTATCCACTTTAAAATTTATTACATAAACAACCCTTTATTGGAAGCTTTTAGTTTCACACTGTTTGATCACACCGACTTGTTACACGCTGTTAAATACCACAAACTGAATGTCTGCCGAGGGCGAGTGTTCGCGCTTATATAGCTCTCGGTGCATCTTCTCGAATGTTTGCCGTCGGAAGTTCCCCTTTGGAAATCTTTAGAATGCTCTGACATTTGGCATTATGCCGTTGGAAGTTTCGATCATTCCAATTTCCCCTTCACCAGAGCTTTCGAACTTCGACAGCGAAATTCGAACTTAACCGTCGGTTTGTATCTCCCCAACAATATACATGGAATATTGAACTAACATTGATATAGCTTAACGTATTTGAAACTAAGAAAATGAAATGGAAATGTATTGTAAGATCAAAACTGAGAAATGTAAAAGTCATAAACTGTAAATTTAAGGAGACGTATTGTGAATATGTGAATTTACTATCTATTGTGAATACGTTGTGGATTGGCAGTTTGGGACGTTGTGCTCGGTTCGCAGAACCCAGCGATCACTTCCTTTTCAGCCACCATACAATAAAGACGAACTTTTTTTCCTAACAGTTTTCAAATGCCGCTTTGAGGTCTCGCTGTGTTCGTCTAACTAAATCAATATCATCGGCATACGCAGGCAATTGCGCAGATTTGAAATAGATCGTACCTCATGTTTTGGCCAGTCAGTCTCGTATAATCTGTCAAGATCCTTGTCTAAATCCTTTTTCAACATTATCTGCTTCCGGTGTTAATGGAGCAGCGAAAACTATCCTTTGTCATCCTGCAATCTGACGAGCTTGGCAGAGATGTTAAAACTAGTCATGACTCCGTATAGATCGTCTCATACGTTCGTCTCGCACAGTGTCATACGCAGCTGTGAAATCGACGAAAAGGTGTTGGTTGTCGATTTGGTATTCTTGGGTCTCCAAGATCTGCCGTATTGTGAATATTGGGCCTATTATGGATTTACCTTGCCTAAAACCACACTGATAAGTACTTATCAGACTATCCACGAATCATTTCAGGCGATCACGCAGTACGGCAGAGAAGATCTTATATGCGACGTTAAGGAGAATTATTCCCCTGTAGTTGGCGCAGCTATAGGGGTCTCCTTTCTTCTGGACTGGGCGAACGATGCTAAGATTCCATTCGTCGGGCATGTTTTCCTCCGACCATATTTTACAGATGAGCTGAGCATGCACCCAGCCGCTTTGAATAACTCAGCAGATAAGCCGTCTGCGCCTGCGTCTTTATTAGCCTTTAGCTTCGAAATTATCAGCTTAATTTCATCTAGGCCGATTGGACGGAATTCTCTTGCATCTTCGTCCGTTGTGAATGGATCTTTCTGCTTGATAGCGGCATCAGATCTATCATTACTGTTAAACAGTATACAGGAATGCTCTTTCTTTATTCTCAGCATCGACTGTGACTCTACTACTTCCATCTTCATCCTTACAGGCTTCTGCTCTGGTCTTATAGCCCTGGCGTATTCTAGATATTTACTTTTCATAAAATTTGCTAGCGCCATTCCTGTGGTAGTATCCCTGCTTCTCCTCGATCTCACGCTTTCATGCTCTCATTTTTCCTTCCTTAAAAGTGTGTGGTTCTCTTTTCCTTTCCCTTTTCCGTCCGTAGTGTTCACGATTCTGTTCGATCTCGCCCGTCTATGTAGCATGGCTCTGTAAGCAGTTTGTTTTGCTACATGGGCAAACCAGGGGCTTCTAACTGACGGTGGGTTGAAATTCAACACATCACTCCATCCAATCGCATTTCTTGGAGTGCGGTTATATATACTTTGTTGCGATTGAGGGTACTGAGATTGAACGCAGAATAACTCTTGCAAATCGAAAACCAAGCTGTCTTTATATAATAAAGTTCTACTTTATGGTGCAGAGGCATGCTCGCTATTGAATGAGGAAGCTCTTGGTATTTTCGAGAGAAAAGTTCTGCGTGCGATCTTTGGTCCGGTTTGCGTTGTCGGCATCTGGAGGACAACGTTCATCCACGAACTGTACAGCCTGCACGGCGGCATGTGCCTGCTAAAGCGCCTACGGATACAAGGCATAAGATGGCTAGGCTAAGTAGAGCGTATGGACAACATAATTCCGGCCCGAAGAATGTTCGAATCCGAGCCATTGGGACAACGCAAGAGAGGATGCCCTCGACCCAAATGGCGCACACTAGTGGAGAAGGATCTCGAAAAATTTGATGTACGTATCTTGACTGGTAACGGCTAGCAAGAGATCGTGCTGGCTGGAGTCGCTTGTTGGTTGAGGCCCAAGACCACACCGGTCTGTGCCGCCACGAAGAAGAAGAAGCATTTGAGTGTTTGCACTCGCAAGTCGTCAGTCTCGTTTCCGCCCGTATCCAAGGCATGTAGTTGCTTCGTAACAGTTTATTTTTTCTGTGATAGGGATGCTACCCCTGAGCATAACTCCCAACCTGGAGGGCCAGGTTTCTCTTTCCCCAGGAATAAGGGGTCGCGTCGCTGCGTACATTGGGGAGGCTACTCGGAGGCTGAATGTCAACTTGAATTGGTCAGGGACAAAAATCGACGCTGTCGTTTGCCATGTCGTTTACTCGCTTCCTCTCCACTATCTGGGGTAATAAGCGTCCAAAATATACATACTTACATATGTCAGTTACTGGAGTTTGGATTTTTAATGCAGTAATTGAAGTTATTTTAGGGCCCTAATTTCATGTAAGTGGCTAAGACTATTTTCTGGTATATGTTTCCGAATTGTATAGCCCAAGAAGAGAGGGTGCCACACATGTTCTGAAAATATATAGTAGGATAGGCCGAGCATGCTATATCAACCAATGGCACCAGCAAAGCATGTATTATCAACAAGGAAACATGCATTATCAACATTAACTTTAACTAAAGATGGTCAGAAAGTTAATAATTGACTAAAGTTTCCATTATTCTAAAATATAAAACGGCAGCGTATGGAAGAAAGTTAAAGAAAGATTGTTGTCCTCAATTTCATTTGGAGACTACCTGCCCGTTTAAGCAAACATTTTGAGATCAGCTCATTGAAATTATTGCAGTTTTACTGCTTATTTGTTACTCCATATTACTTTCATAAGTTCCACTTCAAGATACATACATATGTATGTATTAGATACAAATTTAAGATATTTTTGATATTGAAAACCCATAAGCAATTAAGGTCGTTTTTCCTTTTTTTTTTTGTGTAGTTCGCGCAGGTTCAAGAGTTAATACTCTTAAACATCCTGAACGGAGTGCAGTGGTTTGGGTGGTAGATGTTCGTTCACTACTCTCCAGGGTTGTTTGTCCCAGGAGGAGAGGAACCGACCGAATTTTTACGTTCATTGTAGTTCTCAGAAACTTTTTCGTACACTCAGGTGTTTGGTTTAGAATTGCACACACAGAGTATGAATTTAAATTGACCATATAGTATTATTAGTGAAGACGAATAGGTTTTCTATTTTATTACTTACCAACTTTGTTATCTAAATTACAATTATACAAAAGATGTCCACGGCCACGGTACACCGACGGTACACTTGCACAACGTCTTCTGGGTGAGTCCCATGTCGCCAGTTATATTCACGTTTATACGGCGTGGGTGGTAAGGTTACCCCATGTTTATCTTCTCCCGAAGATGGACATGGAATTGATGAGAGCGTGTGGGGAATATACATAATATATACTGTGAGTGTTATGCCTTCATCAGTATGTTTGATGACTTCTCATTCACAACAGCTGTGTTGCATAATTTTTTTCCATTTAGGACTTGTTTTTTCGTGGCTATCAAACGACTTTGAACTATAGACCTTCCGCTCGACGGTCGGTGATGCTCCACGGCAGTGGTATTTTTATAAACAAATATGAGTCTCACCAATTATATTTGAAAAACTGTATAATTGAAATCCTGTACTCATTTATGAGTGGCTGATTTACATTATTCTGCATTCTTCTGTGTACTTAGATTACCATGCAACGATTGTAAGTCCTAAGCTACAGTTTCAGTAGATCCATTCCAATGCCATTCCCTTACACTCGAAAAATAAGTTCAAATAATGCGTCTTTCCTCTCGAAATTTATCACAACAACCGCCCTCTTCAACCCGTGGTCCTTCCGCTACGAACATAAAGCTCCTGGTGCTCAATTAAAATTTTAGAAAGTGAATTGGAAATTCATTCTACACCAATGTCAATCGATATAGAATCGAATGTCATTATTCCATAAAACTGTGACAACTTGATGCTTTTCACCGTAACGGAAACTAAAATGTACACTGTATACACGCAACAGACAATTGAATTTGTGTGGCAATGGTTTGCGTGGGTATGGAGACGCCCCACGATAAACTTGATGAAGTTTATTAGATATATGTAGATGTGGGATAAGGCTATATTAGGTTTCGATATCCATTTGTGGTAGCATGACAGTACGAAATTAGTATGTTTGAATAAAATGCGTTATTAAAGACTTCACCGTTATGGAAGATTGCAACAGGATATTGAAAAATATAAACGCCAACATATGCGGTGAGCGTAAGAAAGTGTACATCTACATATGTATGTTGTAACATATCAAAGGACTAATAAAATGGGACCCAGACCTCCGATTTCGGAAATATTTGACGTTTTGAAAAGGTTTTTTTTTTTTCTGTTTTCTAATAATATAGCAAATCCGGTTTGCAAATAACACAATAAAAAAAATTCAATAACAAAAAAAATAATTTACTTTTTTCCCATCAGAAGAAATTGTGCATTAATCAAACAAAATAAACAACTTAAAATTGGTACTTCGTCTGTCTCTCTTTAGATTTTAAAACAGCTCCTAGTCGTCTTGGTATTGACTCAACCAATTTATTCCTTTAAAATTGACATCAATGACCCTTACTTGATATGTTTCGTTTTTGGATCTGCGTCTCATCCAAATAATCCCACAAATGCTCGATTGGGTTAAGGCCTAAGGATTGCGGATGATGATCCATCTGCTTTAGTGTCCGATATAGTTTTACTTATTTCGTCGTGTTTTTTTCGGTTGTCCTGGTGGAAGACCCACGATGAATTTAGTCCTAATTTTACACTTGGTGGTCAATTTTCTTTCAAAATTTTCAAGTAACCAGTTTTACTTATTGTAGTGTCAACAAATACCAGATTCTCAATGGCTGATGCCGCCAAACATCCCCATGGCATTTACATTCTTTTGTTTAAATACCGTATTTTTCCTTCTCCATATTGTGGGTGATTTCTTAAAACCAAATACCCCAAATTGGCTTCCGTCACTGAAAATAACGTTTTCTCAGAATGACGAACCTTCATTTCTATACTTTTTCGCATATACTCGACGTCGGTTTCGTTTTCTTTTGTTTTTTTTTTTTAATATATCTAAGGTTTTTTGCGAGGTACTCTGCCATATAACCCCCTTACCATCCACAACAGTACTTCCGTTGACGCTGTTTTCAGAATCTTCTATTATACATTCCGCAATTTTGTTGAATGCGGCAGTTCTTGCTGCTGATTTTTTTCGTACTTGCCTTACAATATCGTGCGTCAACTGCCGACCATTTTTTTGGCCTACCGTAACGAGGTTGAATTTGTTTAAAATTTTCTTTACTATGTTATGACATCGAGACACTTATCTTGCTATTTCCCGTAACGATTTTCCATCCGTTCTTAATTATATTATCAGTTTTCGTGTTTCAATTGCACTTTGTTTCGCCATTTATGTAATAAAAAAACTAACTCATCTGTTGTACAAATAAACTTGGGAATAATTGAAATATTGCGCCTTGTAAACCAAATTCACCTTTTCATAGAACATCACACTTATCTAACGAAAGTTTTCTCGTTTATCTTGTATAGAGTGTGCCGCAAGCTGTACACTTTTTTTTATGCGAAAAAAATTAACTATTTTGTGTTATTTTTTTACTGAAGTTTTATTTTTGTGTTAAGCCGTGTTGTTTTTTAATTAGAAAGTAAAAAATACCTTTCCATTTCAGGAACTAGATTCCTTGAAAACTGCTAGAATGAACAAACATTAACTATAGTTAAGTCGCCATCAAGTAGACAATATAAAAGACCCACAGTTCGCAGCATAAGGGAAGTAAAAGATAACACCTAAAATATCCATTCCCTTCTACTTTGTATGTCACTGCTATTTGTTGCTCTAGAACAATCGAACAATCCAATATACACTGACTCAATTAATCATCAAAGTATAAGATAACACCCGTCAACTGCACACCGAGTGCTAGCTCATAACAACTACCCATGTCCTCATACCATAAAAGCATTTGTTGATATTTACCGTCCTTCCCTCACTTCCTTTCTATAACTTCAGACATTATATCGCTGCGACCCTGTAATAAGCATTTAATTAATTTCCATCAAAAAAAAAAAAAAATCTTTTTCTTTCGAGTACCTATATCCCAAATCAATACCGTTTGCCCAGGCTGACCCAGTATTCCCATACAAATTCAATTTGCACCCAACGAAGACAAATATTTGCCAAAATTGATTACGGTCATGTTTACCAATCGATCCAGGAGGTCAACACAATGCCAGAGAACCGAGATAATGAAAAACATCAGCAGTACTAACCAACCAAGGGCGTTGACAAAGATGAGGAAGGCAACAAGGACGGTCGTGACCTTATTAGTTGTTGTTTCTATGGATAGTGACGGAAGTATGGGAAATACTTATTTGTGGACCATTTTGGTGATACAAAGACATAACATAAGCATTTCTTATGAGTCAGTATTACACCACATATACTGGGATTTGAAGAGGGCTTAGGCCAATGGCATGAAGTATGGTGAATGTATTCTTTCATCAGCGAAGGCTTCTGACGATTGTTCGCTTTGCAAAATATGTACGATATTAACTAACTCACATCTACATTTAATTCGACAATACGTTTTGTAAGTTTTCCACTCCAAGTAAACAGGATAGGAAGTTGCCTTATTCAACGAATGGTATTGTGGGGTCGGATTTCTAAATGCAAACGTTATCAAGGGTGCTTGCCAGACGAAAACTTACTACTACTTCTACTTAGATGGCGCTACAGTCCGTGGTGAACGTGGGCCTCAACCAACAAGCGTCTCCAGCTGGCGCGGGCTTTGGCCTGCTGTTTCCAGCGCCGCACGCCCAGTTGGTTAAGGTCCCCTTCCACCTGCGTGCGCCACCGTTGATGCGGCCGTCCCCTGCCGCGCCCTCCTCCCGGGGTGGATTCGAAGACTCTTCGGGTCGGAGCTGTATTTTCCATTCGCTCTATATGGCCTATCCACCTTAGACGCTGTATCCGTAGACGTCGTACCAGGCCGATGTCGCTGTACAACCCGTACAGTTCTTCGTTATATCTTCTCCTCCATACACCGTTTGAACAAACGGGACCGTAGATAGTGCGCAGAATTTTCCTCTCGGATCGATCAAGGGCATCTTCATTAGCTTTTGTTAAGATCCAAGCCTCTGCGCCGTAAAGGAGGACTGGGATGATTAAGGTCTTATATAGTGTCACCTTGGTTTTCCGAGAGAGGGCTCTACTTCTCAATTGCCTCTTGAGCCCAGAGAAACAGCGGTTGGCAAGAGTGATTCTGCGTTTTATCTCAGCGCTGGTGTTGTTGTCGCTGGTCACCAGTGAGCCAAGGTAGACGAATTCCTTGACCACTTCAAAGTTATATCCGCCCATGGTGACGTTCTGGCCAATTTGTCGGTGTTGTCCGTCTCTTTTAGATGAGAGCAGATATTTGGTTTTACCCTCATTAACCTTGAGACCCATCTTAGCCGCTTCTACCTCAATGCTTACAAAGGCCTCGCGTCTCGCTGTATCCGTCCAATCACGTCAATGTCGTCGGCGTACGCAAGCAATTGCATAGACTTGAAATAAATCGTACCTCTGGTGTTGGCCAGTGACTCTTGCACGGTCTTTTCAAGCACGATGTTGAAAAAGTTGCGTGACAGCGCGTCACCTTGCCTCGGTCTCGGTTTGCTCATTACCGATCTTAATGGAGCAGCGAGAATTCTCCATTGTCATCCTGCACAGTCGGACGAGTTTGGCAGGGATGTTAAAACTCGACATGGCTTTGTATAGCTCATCTCTATACACGCTGTCATATGTAGCCTTGAAATCGACGAAGAGGTGGTGAGTGTCGATTTGGTATTCCTGGGTCTTCTCCAAGATCTGCCGTAGCGTAAATATTTGGTCTATTGTGGATTTACCTGGCTTGAAACCACACTGATAAGAGCCGATCAGGTTATCCACAAACGGTTTCAGGCGTTCACACAATACGGCAGAGAAGATCTTATATGCAATGTTAAGGAGACTTATTCCCCTAAAGTTGGCGCAGTTATAGGGGTCTCCTTTCTTACGGACCGGGCAAACGATGTCGGGCATGCTTTCCTCCGACCATACCTTGCAAATGAGATGGTGCATGCACCTTACCAGCTCATCTCCAGCCGCCTTAAAGAGCTCAGCAGACAGGCCGTCTGCGCCCGCGGCTTTATTAGACTTAAGTCTTGATATTGCTATATTGCTGAATTCTGTTTCATTGTCGTCCATTACGATAGGCTCGTTCTGACTGACAGCGGTATCTTGTCTATCATCGCCGTTATACAGTCTGCAGAAGTGGTCTTTCCAAATCCTCAGCATCGACTACGTCTCTACTACCAGTTCTCCATATTCATCCCTGCGGGCCGCCGCTCTGGCTTTGTAGCCATGGCATGTTCGTTTTACCTTATTGAAAAACTTACGGACGTCATTCCTGCGGAAGCATCTCTCCATCTCCTCGATCTCACGCTTTCCATGCTCTCTCTTCTTTCTTCTGAAAAGCGTGCGTTCCTCTCTTCTCCTCTGCTCATAGATTTCGCGAGCGGCTCTCGTCCGTCGTTGCAGCATGGCTTTTTATGCCTCTTGTTTTGCTGCATGGGCTTGTTCGCATTATTCATCGAACCAGGGGTTTCTAGGTGGTGGCGGTTTGAAACCCAGCACCTCTGAGGCAGCGTCTCTGACGGCGCTCTGGCAATGCGCCCATTCCTGCTCTATTGTTTGTGCTGCTGTGGGCGGATTTTGAGAGAGCTTGGAGGAGACACGATCGGCAAAGATTCTGGCAGTCTCTTGCGATTGTAGCTTTCCGACATCAAACTTACGTTGTGCTACTCGACTCCTAAGCATTCTTGATATCCTCATTCGTACCTTGGCTACAACAAGGTAGTGGTCCGAGTCGATGTTGGCCCCTCGGAAGGTTCGTACGTCGAGAATACAGGAGGAGTGTCTGGCGTCGATCGCAATGTGATCAATCTGGTTGATGGTCGATTGATCAAAAGACCGCCGGGTACCCTTGTGGATGTTGAGATGCGGGAATCGCGTGCTTGCTACAAGGGGTTACGCCCCGTTAGGAAATCAATTAGCCTTAGTCCGTTGTCGGATGTGGTGTTATGGATGCTATGCTTTCCTATGATCGACTCAAATACGTCCTCTTTGCCCAGTTTTGCATTTAAATCTCCTAGGACTATTTTTGTGTCGTAGCTGGGGCATTGGGCATATGTTCTGTCTAGGAGATTGTAGAATTCTTCTTTGAGTCGATCGTCCTTTTCTTCCGTTGGGGCGTGAGCGCATATTAAGCTAATGTTTCCAAATTTAGCTTTGATGCGGATTGTTATGAGGCGGTCGCTTATGTCTCGGAAGCTTAAGACTTTTGTTTGGGCCACCCCAAGTTGTTTTAGGAAAACAAGTATTAGATTGGTGCACTGTGAGTCTTAGAGAATATGAAGCTAAATTGTCCACGATTCTTTCGCCTATTCCCATTTTTTTTAAATTAAAATCCTTTTTGACGAGGATAAAATAATACTTAATATACTGGAAAGCTTAATTTAGTCTTAAAGACTAACGATATCTTCTACTACAGATGTTGAAAGCCGCCTTCCGATATATGCGTTTATGCCATCAAATATGTA
This sequence comes from Eumerus sabulonum, assembly GCA_951905685.1. Taxonomy (NCBI): domain Eukaryota; kingdom Metazoa; phylum Arthropoda; class Insecta; order Diptera; family Syrphidae; genus Eumerus; species Eumerus sabulonum. The sequence continues at coordinate 94,728,451 of OX645061.1, read as the reverse complement.
GCCGGTACAGCCAACTGACAAGACTACCCCGTAATTCATTCATCTTTTCCGCCGATAGAAACAACTACTGAGTCTGAGGTATGCTCAGTTAAATATAACGAAGAAAAATAAATTGAACCTCATCCGCAATATTATAAATATATGTATGTATGTATGCATGCTCATCAGCTGTCCAAACAGTGCGGTAAACCTGAAATCTCTCCTATCAAACACTCCATAAACACCACTTTGGATGAATTGTTGGCAGTGAAAAACTGCACATTTCTATTCACCTATACACCTCGAATGCATAAACAGGGCGAATAGCCACTGTACTCCTAGTTGTAGTACCATCCAGCCAAAGCATTCAAGGATGTGATGAATAATTCAAAATCCATGTGATCTCTCGACTGAGCACAACGTCTCTTTCATGAATTATTCAATTCGAGAAATAAATTCAATATCGATTCGATTCGACGATGTGCTGTTGCATCAGTATATTATACGAAAAGATGAATTTAATAAAAAAAAAAAATAACTTCCCACTGGGAAATTAATAAAAAAAAAGGCTTCCCACCACACGCACCCGAGAGCAGATGATTCTTACTTCTTATAGCATGGTAGATGGTCTCTACTTTAGTTAAATGAAGTCGGTTTTATTGCGCTAAATAAGCAGGTGGTTTCTCAACGGGTATTTCACTGTCGAACATATATTCAACAATAGTTACCCACTAATTAGAAGACACGACAAGGTCATTTTTAAGTGGCATATGCCATTCAGGCAGCCACTAAGAGCTTCACTTTTTACATCGGTGTGTACCTGTAGTACACTAATTAAAACTCAATGATTAGAAATATTTGACGGAATGATGATAATGAGTCCTGTATACAAATGTTTTGCGGTGGAGGGTATATCTGTGGTAGTTTTTAGACCTAACTAGTCGATACTTTAAAAATATTGTTACGGAAATTACCACGAGTTTAAATAGAGTGCGTATCATTGGATTGCGATAAACTACAGCAGTCTACTCGTTATTCGAATTCAATCGTGACACTGGACAATAAGGTTCTGGAACTCGAGAAAACTATCCAAAACGTGCAGTACCAAAGGAAGCATCGTACGGGCTGCAGCATCGAAATTCATAGCTCTCAACTTCGACGGCACGAGCGCGTTTAACATCTTTAAGCTGCAATTCGAATTAACAGCGGAACGAAATCAATGGGGAAAAGAAGACTGTGTGGCCGCCCTAGTAATTTCCCTTAAAGGTGAAGCAGCTGATGTAATACAGACCCAGAGACCCAGAGAAAGGACTAAACAGCCATCTGGAATGCTTTTCATCGAAGACACGGCAGTGAGCACATGCAGGAAATGCACAAGCTGGAGCTTAAGGGGCAGAAGCAGACCATCCAGCAGTATGCTGCCGACATCGAGAGACTGTCTCATCTGGCCTACGTGGATATTCCAATTGATGTGGTGGATAAACTGTAAGCGGATTCTTTCATTCAAGGGCTTGAGGACCCCGATACGCAACGAAGCTTGATTATAATTGCGGCGTATTTCTGGGGACCAGGATAGTTCCAGAACAACAACTGCGAACAGGAGTGGCTCGTTCCCGGGTAGATGCTACATCTGCGACCCGCAGGGGCACATTGCGAGAAACTGCCGTCTGCGAAGAAAGCGTTCGAGTTATAATTCGCGAAAAAGAGGCCTAGCGAGAGCACGCGAATACTGGAAGGGAAGCAATTATGGAAACGTGGATGCCTTGTCGAGGCGACCTCGCCTCGCCTCGTAAACATTGTTCACGTGCGGAAGCCAAGGAACAGGTCACCGACATCCGTCATTTCCAAGTGCTGCGCGAAGATTCTTGGACTGTCAAGAAGGTCGGAAGAAAGCAGCGAGAAGATGCCGATCTGGCAGTCATCACCGACCACCAAGAGCGAGGTTTTCGACCAACTTGGCAGCAAATAACCAGTAAAAGCCCAATCGTTAAAGCTTACTGGGCTCAATGGCAGAGTTCGAAGCTGAAGAACAGTTGCCTTTATGGCAGTTGGGAAAGTCATGGTAAAGTACACGAGCGAGCAATGTTTGCAAATTATAAAAATTTTCTACCGAATTTCAGAGTCGGTGACCACAACTTTAAGAGCGTTAACTTCAATTTTCGGTCGTAATTTTCGCCCTAGTAGACAGGCAATAACAAGTCTAATGCAAAAATTTGAGTTTACATATCCGTTGTGTGATGTTGCCGTATCAGTGAGACATCGGTTGGTCGAAGTGTCCAAAATATCGCTGCCGTTCGGGCGTCCGAAGCAAACGCTCCAAATCAGTCAATTCCACGGCGTTCTCAAGAATTGGGCATCGCTCAGACCACATTATGGCGTATTTTGCATAAGGATCTTGGTTTATACCCATACAGGATCAAGCTAACTTTGAAGCCAATGGACCATTTGAAGTGAGGTACGTTATCCGATTGGGCTCTGGAGAAGATGCGCCAAGATAATGAATTTCATCGCAAAATCATCTTCAGTGACGAAGCTCATTTTTGGCTCGATGGGTTCGTCAATAAATAAAATATGCGTTATTAGACGGGTGAAAATCCTTTTTTTTTTTTTTGTCTCACATGGGGGTTTTTATTTGTATTTTTCCTCCAATTTATTTATTAATGTGTATTATTATTTAATTTTTTTTTTTAACTTTCTTCAACAAATATCTCAGAAGAAATGATACTATACAATCAAATCTCTGTACCGTAAAATGTGTGATAACTTCTAATGTTAATTATAATACGAAAAAAAGTCTACCTATCTATCTATCTAACTATTTGGTGCGGTTTGCATGCCGGCGGCGTTATTGGGCCATATTTTTTCATCGACGATAACGATCGTCACGTTACTGTGAATGGCCAGCGTTATCGCGGCATGATTATGATTATTTTTGTCCCGAATTGGAAGACATGGACTTGAACGACATGTGGTTTTAACAGGATGGTGTCACAAGCAACACAGGCCACGTTACAAGCGATTTATTAAAAAGTAAGTTTGATGAACGCGTTATTTCAAGAAATGGGCCAGTTGATTGGCTGCCTCGTTCGTACGATTTGAAGCTTCTAGACAATTTTCTTTGGGTCTACGTTAAGTCATTGGCTTATGCCAACAAGCCGACGACGTTGGAAGAGCTCAGAGCCACCATTGAACGCGAAATAATGGCCGTTTCGGCCGAAATGTATGGCCGAGTCATCGAAAATTGGGTCCCAAGAATCGACCGCTGCAAAAGTGTCCGCGGTGGCAATATGAACGAAGTCGAGTTCCATCCATAAATGCTTAGATTGTACTTCAAGCCGATAATAAAGTTTTTGAAATATCTCAAATGTTTTGCGTTTTATTTTCAAAAAAAGTTGTCAAGTCCTTATTGGAAAACCCGATAGTTTATCACCCAGTGATACGAACCCTACTCGCAGTGGGATTCATTTTCATACAATATTTTATTTTTGTACAGCGGCTTTTTAGGACCGTTCTTCTTCTAAGTTATATTCATTGGTAAGAGGGAATGGGCTCGTACATACAGGGTAACGTTGTTGATCGCTCTCAACCTGGCGAGATGCCAGCAACGATCCCTGTTTAAATGCCCGGGTCAAGTTGACATATGGCCTCCTCGCGGCGCCCTCTGGATAGCCTCTTCAACAACCGTTGGGAGGTGAACTAACGTATGCAGCGACAAAACCCCACCAGAATGGCGGTTGTGCGGCGGTCTAACAATCCGCCCACGTAAAAAAAACAAAGTTATGAATGAGCAAGATGCCTCGGATACACGGACGAATACACGACGACGACAACAGCGCACGAAAAAGGAACACGATTTGCGAGTATGCTCCTGGAATGTCAGAACCCTGTACACTTTCGGAGCTGCTGATAAACTAGACGGGATCCTCACGCAGTGCAAGGCGGATATTACTGCGGTCCAGGAAATACGCTGGATAGGCAACGGTATGATGAGGAAGAAAAATTGCGACATATATTACAGCAGTCACAAAAAGTTGCGCTTACTAGGATGCGGATTTGTCGTGAGAAAGCTTCTATGACCTCCTGGACAACGCCTACGGAGCTTGTCCGGAGTACGATGTAAAAATCCTGGTCGGGGACTTCTACGCCAAAATCGGTAAGGAGAACACCCTTGGCGGAGTGATCGGAAAGCACAGCCACGATACAACAACAGATAACGGCTTCCGACTCGCTGACTTTGCGACAGCTCGTAATGCGGTGATAAGTAGCACAAGATTCCCTCGCAAGCGAATCCACACAGCAACCTGGCGATCTCCGGACGGTCGAACCGCCAACCAAATCGACCATGTGCTCATTGACGCAAGGCACTCGTCAAACATCCTGGATGTGCGAACATTCAGAAGGGCAAATGTCGACTCTGACCACATTCTCGTAGCAGCAAGATTCAGAGCTCGACTGTCCAATGTCAGAAAGCTGCACCAGCCCATCAGGAGGAGGTTCGACATTGAGCGCCTGAGCACACTGGAGGTTGCCAGAGTCTACAGGGAGCAGCAGAGCGAAAGACTCTACGGTATGCCTACGTCGAACACAAATGCCAATAATATATTGCCGCTCGGCCATTCAGGAAGTAGCCGAAACCACCTTAGGATACCTATCACCCCCGGCGAGAAACCCGTGGTATGATGGCGAGTGTGAGCAGAAAAAAGGCAGCAACCGACGAGGCGTACCAAAAGGCGCTGCAGAGGAAAACCAGGGCAGCGAAAGAAGAGTACCGAGCCAGAAGAAGGAAGGAGAAAAAACTACTGCGACAAAAGAAAAGAATCTTCGCAGCCTCCCAGCTCAAGGATATCGAGGAGTCTAGGGATAAAAATAAAATACGAGCCTTTTACAAGAAAGCCAAGGGCCTTGCAGGAGGCTTCGAAAATGGCACCCAGGCTCTTCGAAACTGCGAGGGTAATCTTGTCGCCGACCCGCAGGGAGTAGTGGATGTATTTAAGCAACATTTCCTGCAGCTGCTTAACGAGCATGACCTAGAGAGAGTGGTGGGGACCGAGGAAATCCCAACTCCAGCCGCTGAAGTAGTCCTCCCACCCAGCATCGAAGAAGTCGGCACAGCTATTCAGAAGCTGAAGAATAACATGGCCGCAGGCTCAGATGGCTTGCCATCAGAGCTCTTCAAGGCTGGCGGCAATGTTCTGGTAGGGAGCATGCACCAGATTATCTGCAGAATTTGGGAAGACGAAAGCATGCCCAACGACTGGAATACCAGCTCTATTTGCCCCATCCACAAAAAAGGCGATCCTACGTCTTGCAAGAAGTATACAGGTATATCCCTGCTCAATGTCGCTTACAAGATCCTGTCCAGCGTATTGTGTGAACGTCTAAAGCCATTTTGCAGCCCACTAATCGGCAGCTACCAGTGCGGCTTCAGGCCCGGCAAATCGACTATAGACCAAATTTTCACACTTCGACAAATCCTGGAAAAGACCAACGAGTTTCGAATCGATACGCACCATCTTTTCATCGATTTCAGAGCCGCATACATCGTGAAGGACTGTTTGGTGCGATGGCCGAATTCGGGATCCCGGGAAAACTGATCCAGTTGTGTCGCGCCACGCCAACAAATACGCGATGCACCGTGCAACTCGGTTCTAGGACTTTTTTTCAATTCAATATTTTATTGTGTTCATAATGCGAGTTTTTTACATTCGTTTATCTGCAAAGCCGGAAGGGCTTGTCTGCAGAAGACTAGCTACAAACATTGTTCATCTATTTACATTGTTGGCAATATTAGTTCAATAGTGAGAAGATAAGTGAAACAAAGATTTAGAATCAGACAATTAAATACAATATTTTTTTTGGCTATAGTGAGGAACATTTTTTTCCCTTTACGCAAAAGTTTTTGCTTGGACAGGTTTCGAATCTCTCTTGGGAGTTCATTAAGGACCAGCGGAACTCTTCCCCACGCTAATAAACCGTACCTTAGATGCGATTCGACTAATCCGTGGTAACACTGTTTAAGTACTGCTGGTGTACAAAGGTTACTTAGGTGGAAAAGTGCGTAAGCCGATTGGCGCCGTTTCTTCATCAATGTGTCAATGTGGTGGCTCCATTTGGAGTTATAATCTACTGTAAGTCCTAAGTATTTATATGTTGACAAATTGTCGATGTATCCGGAGCAGTCATCATCTTCTTTTATACTACCGCCACATTCGTTTCTATGAAGGTAATCTACGTCGTGCATTTTTATCTTTAGTTTTGTTTTTGGGATATGAGGCATTATCTTAGTCTTAAGTGCGTTGATAATTAAACCATGGTCGTGACACCAAGCTGTGACTCGATTTAGGTCTGATTGCATTAATTTTGCAGCTTCTTCAGCGCTCCTATGGCTAACTACTATCGCCGTGTCGTCCGCATATGTAAAGCCCCTGTACACCAATGTTATCCAACTGTTGCAAGATTTGTCGGTGGCTCAGTGTGTCGAACGCCTTCTTAAAGTCGACGAATAAAGCTACTACACTCTGATTTTTGTCCAGGCTTTGGTATATATTATTCGCAAAGTCGCCTAATAGTCTGTTTATACTTCCGTAAAGGTGGAAGCCAAATTGATTTTTATTAAGTAAAATATGCTTCTTGACAAATGCCTAGAGTCTCCTTGCAAGTACGTCTTCCAAAACCTTGTCAACAGCTGGTAATATTGAGATTGGTCTATAGTTCAAAATATCGTTTTTTTCCCGCTTTTGTAGATCGGTCGGACTATTGAGGTCTTCAGCATATTTGGAATCGAGGCTTGGTCTGAGCTCATGTTGATGAGTTTTGTTATCACTGGAGCTAGAATTTGTGCGTTGTTCTTCAACTCTTTTGGCCTTATCTCGTCTATCCCTGCCGATTCATTGCTTCCCAAAGAACTTAAGATATTTTGTATCTCTGACACGGATGCATATTCAGCATAGATTGAATGTTGTACAACAGAAAATGACCAGAAAATGTTTTTTGACTGCATTCATGCACTATGTTTAGTACTTCAGATGACAAAGTGTTAGCGAGTTCGTTAGTTATGTCTTTAAAGTTGTAATTGTTCGAAAAGTTTATTTTTAGGACATCATCTAGATTGCTCTTCGTCTTCCCTAATATAGAATTAACGAGCTTCCACGTCTCCTTCGTATCACTTTTACACCGTTGGAACTTTTCTTTGTAGAAGCTAGTTTTCGCCTTCGCTATTTTCTTGTTTAGATCGTCTCGATATATTCTATATTCCCTGTGATAATCTTCGATGTGTCTGTTGTTCTTGTGTCGTCTGTATAATCTATCGCGTTCTTTGCAGTCTTTTTTAGGGTTCCGTACCCAAAGGTAAAACGGAACCCTATTACTAAGACTTCGCTGTCCGTCCGTCCGTCCGTCTGTCACCAGGCTGTATCTCATGAACCGTGATAGTTAGACAGTTGAAATTTTCACAGATGATGTATTTCTGTTGCCGCTACCACGACAAATACTAAAAACAGATTAATTAATTATACATATACATAATTACAAACAACCAATAATAAATTGTTACGATTTGATCTTCGAAAGGTTTTCGTTGTCATCTTTCGTTCAGTTCCCATTTGTGCGCTCTTAGTCATTCATTTTGGGAAATCACCCTCACGGAAGGCGAGTAGCCCGAGGGTGCGATCAGCACTTGACACGCGAACGAGTGGAGTTCGGCCCGCAGAAGGTCAGCATTTTTGTTTTGTTTTTTTTTGTTCCTAGTAGCACATGAGGGAGAGTTAGCGAAGAACTCCGGGAGAAATCTTCGGCGAAGTACTCGGGGAGTGATCTTCGGGGAAGAACTCCGGTACGGTTTTAAGCAGTTCCCGGTACGCGGCCGTACCGTGTGTCCTATTGCCTACGTTGGTCGCGGATATCACGTTCTTTGTATAAGGTATTGAAATCACGAATCTTCGTGTCGCGATTGATGATGCGGGCTAAGTCGTTGGTCAGAGGAGTTTTGCTACGACTGTTCGAATACTCAAGCTGCGGTTTATTTACTTTTTTGGACAGTGAATTCGTTTATTTTTTGTTTTATTTTATATATTTTTTCTTATTTATTTCGACTTTTTTTATTGACATACGGTGTAGGGTAGTTTTAAGGTGTATACATAATAGTACGGAACCCTTCGTGCGCGAGTCCGACTCGCACTTCAGTTCAGTTTCAGTTTTCAGTTTAAAAAATCATTTTTTATTAATACTAAACTTATAGCTATCTTACGCTAGACAAAATGACTTAAACTAGCTTAATTACTAGCTTAAAAATACCTTACTAGCCCCATGCGGACGCTCTAAGATAACCTATATTTATTATTTTTTTTTAAATGTCTTTCGACTTAATATCATATTTTTTTTACATTTAATTTTAAATATTTATTAAAACCTAACTTACTTACTTAGGTGGCGCTACAGTCCGTGGTGAACCTGGGCCTCAACCAACAAGCGTCTCCAGCCGGCACGGTCTTTGGCCAGCTGTTTCCAGTGCCGCACGCCCAGTTGGTTGAGGTCCCTTTCCACCTGCGTGCACCACCGCTGAGGCGGCCGTCCTCTGCCGCGCCTTCCTTCCGGAGTGGATTCGAAGACTTTTCGGGTCGGAGCTGTATCTTCCATGCGCTCTACATGGCCCAGCCACCTTAGACGCTGTATCCGTAGACGTCGCACCAGGCCGATGTCGCTGTACAACCCGTACAGTTCTTCGTTATATCTTCTCCTCCATACACCATTTGAACAAACGGGACCGTAGATAGTGCGCAGAATTTTCCTCTCGAAACGACCAAGGGCATCTTCATCCGCTTTTGTTAAGGTACAAGCCTCTGCGCCGTAAAGGAGGACTGGGATGATTAAGGTCTTATATAGTGTCACCTTGGTTTTCCGAGAGAGGGCTCTACTTCTCAATTGCCTCTTGAGCCCAAAGAAACAGCGGTTGGCAAGAGTGATTCTGCGTTTTATCTCAGCGCTGGTGTTGTTGTCGCTGGTAATCAGTGAGCCAAGGTAGACGAATTCCTTGACCACTTCAAAGTTATATCCGCCCATGGTGACGTTCTGGCCAATACGTCGGTGTTGTCCGTCTCTTTTAGATGAGAGCAGATATTTGGTTTTACCCTCATTAACCTTGAGACCCATCTTAGCCGCTTCTACCTCAATGCTCACAAAAGCCTCATTGACGTCTTGCTGTTTTCGTCCAATTACGTCAACATCGTCGGCGTACGCAAGCAATTGCGTAGACTTGAAATAAATCGTACCTCTTGTGTTGGCCAGTGACTCTTGCACAATCTTTTCAAGCACGATGTTGAAAAAGTTGCACGACAGCGCGTCGCCCTGCCTAAATCCTTTTTTAACATCAAAGGTCTCGGTATGCTCATTACCGACCTTAATGGAGCAACGAGAATTCTCCATTGTCATCCTGCACAGTCGGACGAGTTTGACAGGGATGTTAAAACTAGACATGGCTTTGTACAGCTCGTCTCTATATACGCTGTCATACGCGGCCTTGAAATCGACGAAGAGGTGGTGAGTGTCGATTTGGTACTCCTGGGTCTTCTCCAAGATCTGCCGTAGCGTAAATATTTGGTCTATTGTGGATTTACCTGGCCTAAAACCACACTGATAAGAGCCGATCAGGTTATCCACAAACGGTTTCAGGCGTTCACACAATACGGCAGAGAAGATCTTATATGCGATGTTAAGGAGACTTATTCCCCTATAGTTGGCGCAGTTATAGGGGTCTCCTTTCTTATGGACCGGGCAAACGATGCTGAGATTCCATTCGTCGGGCATGCTTTCCTCCGACCATACCTTGCAGATGAGATGGTGCATGCACCTTACCAGCTCATCTCCAGCCGCCTTAAAAAGCTCAGCAGACAGGCCGTCTGCGCCAGCGGCTTTATTAGACTTAAGTCTTGATATCGCTATTTTGACTTCGTCTAGGTCGGGTGGACCGAATTCTGTTACTTCGTGGTCCATTGCGAATGGCTCGTTCTGCCTGACAGCGGTATCTTGTCTATCATCGCCGTTATACAGTCTGCAGAAGTGGTCTTTCCAAATCCTCAGCATCGACTGCGACTCTACTACCAGTTCTCCATTTTCATCCCTGCAGGCCGCCACTCTGGCTTTGTAGCCATGGCATGTTCGTTTTACCTTGTTGTAAAATTTACGGGCGTCATTCCTGCGGAAGCATCTCTCCATCTCCTCGATCTCACGCTTTCCGTGCTCTCTCTTCTTTCTTCTGAAAAGCGTGTGTTCCTCTCTTCTCTTCTGCTCATAGATTTCGCGAGCAGCTCTCGTCCGTCGTTGCAGCACGGCCTTATATGCCTCTTGTTTTGCTGCATGGGCTTGTTCGCATTGTTCATCGAACCAGGGGTTTCTAGGTGGTGGCTGTTTGAATCCCAGCACCTCTGAGGCAGCATCTCTGACGGCGCTCTGGCAATGAGCCCATTCCTGCTCTATTGTTTGTGCTGCTCTGGGCGGATTTTGAGAGAGCTTTGAGGAGACACGATCGGCAAAGATTCTGGCAGTCTCTTGCGATTGTAGCTTTCCAACGTCAAACTTACGTTGTCCTACTCGACTCCTAAGCATTCTTGATATCCTCATTCGTACCTTGGCTACAACAAGGTCGTGGTCCGAGTCGATGTTGGCCCCTCGGAAGGTTCGTACGTCGAGAATACAGGAGGAGTGTCTGGCGTCGATCGCAATATGATCAATCTGGTTGGTGGTCGATTGATCACAAGACCGCCAGGTACCCTTGTGGATGTTGAGATGGGGGAATCGCGTGCTTGCTACAAGGAGGTTACGCCCCGCTAGGAAATCGATTAGCCTTAATCCGTTGTCGGATGTGGTGTTATGGAGGCTATGCTTTCCTATGATCGACTCAAATATGTCCTCCTTGCCCAGTTTTGCATTGAAATCTCCTAGGACTATTTTTGTGTCGTAGCTGGGACATTGGGCATATGTTCTGTCTAGGAGATCGTAGAATTCTTCTTTGAGTCGATCGTCCTTTTCTTCCGTTGGGGCGTGAGCGCATATTAAGCTAATGTTTCCAAATTTAGCTTTGATGCGGATTGTTATGAGGCGTTCGCTTACATCTCGGAAGCTTAAGACTTTTTGTCGGAGTCTTCCTCTAATAACGAATCCGCACCCGAATAGGCGCTGTTTGTTCTCCTTGTAGCAGTTCCCGTAGTAGATGTCGCAGTTTTTCATCCGTTTTTTGCCTGGTCCATCCCATCGCACTTCTTGGAGTGCGGTTATATCTGCTTTATAGCAGTTGAGGGTTTGCTCCAATTGATCGCCTGCACCCGGTCTGTTAAGGGACCTCACATTCCAGGTGCAGACTCTCAAGTCCGTTAGTCATTTGCAGGGGTCGTCAGCTTTGTATCCGTCCGTATCCGAGGCTTGTTGTCGTTTCGAAACAAGTGGGTTTTTACGTGATAGGGATGTTACCCCTAAGCACAACCCCCAACCTGGAGGGCCAGGTTCCTCTTTCCCCAGGAACAAGGGTTGGGTCGCTGCACACATTGGTTCACTACCTGGCGGGTGCCAGGGTAGCTATCCAGGGGGGCCACGCGGAGGCTGTGTGTCAACTTGGATTGAACAGGGACAGAGATCGAAGCTGGCGTTTGCCATGTTAAACGAGATCAACTTCTTTGCTCTGTTTGCTCGCTCCCTCCCTCCCTAAACCTAAACCTAAGAAATTTAAAAAAAAACTTAGCATACTATCAACATTTTTTGTTTATTTTTATCTTATTCTATCTTATTCTAATATAACTAAACTTAGCCTATTCTTTTTTTTTTTTTTTGTTTTTTTGTGTCTATACTTATTCTACCTTAACCTACCCTACCCTATGTATGCCATTGGTGTTGGCGATTGTTGCCTTGAAGAGGCTTACTTAACCTAGTGGAGTCATCTCCAGCCACCAAAAGCGCTGCTGCTGCCTCACAACGTCTCTCCGATCGCGGTCTGAAACCGCCCTGCTGAACCTGAGGCGCTCCGGCTCACAGAGCTCGACCTCAGCTCCGTAGAGGAATCTGCAGTAATCCAGCACCGAGAGCAATGAGAGCACCGTGGTGCAGTGGGTAGTGTGTTGGCCTCTGACGCCGATGACACGGGATCGAATCCCGACACAGCCATGTCATCGTACGTGTTTTTCACGGTGTTTCTCCTCAGCGGGTTCTGACAAAACCCCCTGTAGTAAAATTGTCATGAAAAGCTTCTCGAAATTCGCCGTTCGGAACCGGCAATAAACTGTAGGTCCCTTTCACCTATGGGTAAATGAAATCACACACAACATGGGTGATTGAGAGAAGCTCGGCTTAGGTCCTTCATGGACTGTAACGCCAACATACATACAGTAATCCAGCTGTGTTCTGTGCTTCTTCTCTTTACTATTCCTGTCGACGATTTTGTCAAGGTATTCATTATTTGTTTGAAATTCTGATAATATTCGTTTACATTTGTATACACATTCAGTTCATCCCAGTTGAAGTCACGTATCTTTTGTGCTAAGTGCTAAGATCTAGGGCGTGACTTTCTTTATCAGATTTCTTTTGGTCCGTGGTGTTAGTTCTTATTCCACAGTATAAGGCATAATGGTCCGAAATACATGTTTCAATTACCGCTGAGTTAAGTTTCGCATTTCTCACTCTTACTAGGCTGTGGTCGATCAATGTTTTTGTGCCTCTGATTAGATCAACACGAGTGTGCGAATATATACAGTTATGCAGACCTTTTGACGCTACCATTGACACATAATCACAGACATCGGTGTTATTTTAATTTTTTATGTTTATGTTGACGTCTCCCATAACAATAAGGTTGTTTTTCGCTTCAACTTTATCGATGTGCGCACCAAGTTCACGAATAAAATACTTAACATTTGTCTTTGGTGGTCTCTATACAGATACATATATTGAGGCCTCAAAGTTCCCACGCTTAACATTAATAGAGACATTTTCATACGTGTAGGACATTCTCTCTACCTTTTCAAACAAGACATCGTTTTTTACATAAACTGCTATTCCTCCTCCTCCCGTATTACTTCGGTTATAGAATTCACCACTATATCCTTTAATTTGATACAAATGATTTTCCTCTTTGCTAATGTTCATTTCGCACAGCATAATGACATCTATGGTAGACAGAAAATCATCGACATACATACATATAACATAATAGAGACTTACATGACAATTTAGTTTTATTATCTTTTATATATAGACTCGCATCCTCTTGCGACTTGATGTTTTCAAATTCTAACTTTATGATTTCATTGATTTCGTCTGCATTTTTTTTTTTTTTTTGTATTTATGACATTTCTTCAATATCATTCATCGAGGTTATCTCGATGATACGGTCTCCATCCGTCTTTCTTGCCAGAACTTTGCCATTTTTGTACCATACATATTTCCAATTAGTTGTTCTTGCTTTTGATTTCGCCATCCATAGAATTTTTTTAAAGTGTGGTGTCAAGTGTTCGTTAATAAATATGGTTTGATTCGCATATAACGGGCTTACTTCTTTTTTAGCTTTGTTGCAAATCTCCCCATATTTCAATGTCCTCTTTTGTTTTGCCCTCTCCAAGAAAGCAGTTTTGCTTGTTTTCTTGTGAAACTTAAAACAATATTTTTTATATGTGTACATTTCCTCGATATCTCACTCGGTTAGCTCAGATTCCAGTGTCTCACCTATTGCTTTTATAAGTTTGAAAACATTTTCAGTGTTGGACAATGGAAAATTTACTATTTCGACGCTTTTATCGATTTGTTTTTGTTCCAGCGTATTGATTTGTTTTTGAAGGTGTGATATTTGATTATCTTTTGTCTCAATTTGTTTTTTATAATTTTCTAGTTCTTTCATCAGTGTTTGCATCAGTGTGTTGTTCTAATAAGTTGTTTATTTCGTCGTATTTATTTGTTGCGAATTCGACTGCTTTTGCATAGTTTTTTAGCATTTCCTTTATCTTTCAGTTCCCGGCTGACAGAATTGTTATCATGTACATCATCGGTGATGTTCGCCTTTGGAGATTCCGCTGTTGTTGACCTCTTTGCTGTTTGGATATTAGCTTCTATTGACGCTTTGTCCTTCATCCTACACGATGGACAAGACCATTTCTTTTTTGACTGCATGGTCATTTTACGGTATGAGTTTTGGGATACCGAGCTACACTCAAAATGTAAGTATCAATTACAGCTTGAACAGCTCATATATTCACCGTCAAGCTACAATTACTCTTTTTACCATTTCTATTTATCAGACCTCTGAGAGCACCGTGGCGCAGTGGGTAGTGTGTTGGCCTCTGACGCCGATGACACGGGATCGAATCCCGACACAGCCATGTCATCGAACGTGCTTTTCACGGTGTTTCTCCTCAGCGGGGTTCTGACAAAACCCCCTGTGGTAAAATTGGCATGAAACCGGCAAAAAACTGTAGGTCCCTTTCACCTATGGGAAAAATGAAATCGCACACAACATGGGTGATTGAGAGAAGCTCGGCTCAGGTTCTTCACTGAATTTATAACTATTTTAGTTCGAATAAGTAGAGCAGCTTGAGTTTTAATTTAAATAGTTTTTTATTAGTTTTTACTTTCGAATTACTTTCTTTGGGAGAATTTCAATTTGAATGGGGGGTTATGTTAGGACACTCCTGTATGTTCAATTCTTTCAACAAGTTAGCATACTTTTATGCGAAAAGGCGGATCAATTGGTTGGTATCTACGTTATATTTTCTGTAGGTTGCTGAAAGCTTTAGGTGTTGTAGCTTTGGCTGGGAGCTTGGATCCCACAATATCTGTTGGAGCGCTAGCGTTCCAAAGTGCTGTCAGCTGATATATAACCTTGCAGAGGAGAAGTAGATGAGATGTAATTTACCTTCCTGTGTACCTTTGGAGAAAACTTCAGTTGGCGGTGGTGACTTGTAATAAGCGCAATCCTCTGAAATACGTTGTGTGTTTTTATACGCGTGTTGTGATGTTTGTTTTTGTTTTTTTATACTAGCACCTTGTAGACCACTTGTGTTTCACTCGACAGAGTTGCCAACACTTGTGAACACGGACACCTCGTAGTTGAATCCGAGTCGGTACTAAGAATGTGGAAAGACTATTTATGCGGACTGTATAACGGTGAAAATGGTCAAGATGCCTCTATCTGAGAGAACGCATCATTCACACTGGACGAAGATGAGAGAGGATTCCACCCACCCGACTTAGACGAGGTTAAGATAGCGATATCGAACCTGGAGTTTTATAAAGCTGCTGGCGCAGACGCCCTTCCGGCTGGAGTTGAGTTTGTTGGGAACAAGCACCGGCTCATCTGTTAGATGAACGTAATTCCAGCATCGTTTGCTCGGTCCATAAAAACGAGACCCCTATAGAGGAATAAGTCTCTGAGATCTGAGATCTTTTCGTGGACAATTTAATAGGTTCCTATCAATGAGGCTACAGGCCAGGAAAATCGACAATAGAGCAAATACTCACACTGCGGCAGATCTTGGAGGAATTGAATTTCAGGTCGACACACACCACCTTTTCGTTAATTTTAAGCCATGTTATGTTTTGACATTCCTGCCAAGCTCGTCAGGCTGTGCAGGATGAAAATGGAGAATTTTCGCTGCTCCATGAAGGTCGGTAAGGAGTTAACCGAGACCCTTGATGTCCAAAAAGGATTCAGACAGGGTAACGCACTGTCGTGTGATTTTTTCAACATCTTGAAAATATCGTGCGAGACTCTGCGGCCAATACAAGAGGTACGATCTACTTCAAGTCCACACAATTGCTCGCATAGGCTGATAAAATTGACGTAATTGGGAGAACGCAGCGAGACGTCAATTCAGTTTTTGTGAGCATTTAAGCAGAAGCGGCTAAAGTGGATCTGAAAGCAAACAAGGGAAGAACTAAATACATATATGCTGTCGTCAAAGAAAGACGCACAACACCGACGCATTGGCCAGAACAACACTATTGGCAGCAATAACTTTGATGTAGTCAAGGTTTTTGTATACCTTGGTTCACTGGTAACAAGCGGCAACGACACCAGCACTGATATTAGACGCAGAACTACTCTTGCCAAGCGCTGTTTCTTCGGGCTCAAGAGGCAATTGAGTAGTAGAGCCCTCTCCCGGAAAACTAAGGTGACTATTATCATCCCGGTCCTCCTCTACGGCGCAGAGGCTTGAGCCTTGTCAAAAGTGGATGAAGAGACCCTTGGTCATTTCGAGGGGAAAATTCTGCGCACAATCTTCGGTCCCATTTGTGTTGACGAAGAGTGAAGGAGAAGATTCAACCACAATCTGTACGGGCTGTACGGCGTCATCGACCTAGTATGACGTCTACGGATCCAAAGTCCTAGACGGCTAGGCCATGTAGAGCGGATGGACAGCACAGCTCCGGCCCGAAGAGTCTTTGACTCCAACCCGGAACGACGACGATGCAGAGGACGGCCGCGTCTAAGGTGGCGCACACAGATGGAAAGGGACTTTAACCAACTTGGCGTGTGACACTGGAAACAGCTAGCAAAAGATCGTGCTAGCTGGAAAGGCCCAGGTTCACCATGAACTGTAGCGCCACCCACCCAAGTAAGTAAGTAAGTGGTTCCACCGATAGGAGGTCATCCCCCTAGTAGCAACACAACGGGCGTCTCTGGCCTAAGTGTATTCTTCCCACCTTGGGGAGGCTACGGACTACCTTACCTAACCTAACCTAATATAACATATGCCAGATGCCTTGAACAATCTTGTAAGTCAAAGCTGATTAAAATATCGCCTGTGCATCTCACCAAGAGGCTTAGCTGATATATTTTTCCTAAAACTCCATTCCATGAATTTCCTAGTTTCTGCTAAACTCGGTTTTGAAAGCAAAGCGCAAAGAAACCATGACCATACTCTTTATAGCAGAGCCCCAATAATGAATTGTCTACGAAATAGTAATTTCACAGCTTTAACATGATATTTCAGACCGTTTATTGTTTCATTTCCATTTATCGTGCATTTAAAGTATGAAGAGAATTGCCAATCAATAAGCACTACCAGCAAAATCCAATTAACTGAAACAAGAAATGACAGCAAAATTGCTATAAAATAAAAGTAAATCAAATCGCTATGTGCTCGATTGCATCATTTTTATTTGTAGGTTTTATGCAAAGCCCAACAATTGACAATAAATATAGACTTGCTAGTATTCATCGAGATTACTGGCAACCGAGTTTATTGGTTCGCGTGTCTTTAGTATGATGAGGACCTGATTGAGATACGTCGTTCAGTACATGGTATGTTAATTGGACCTGTTATCATGTCTACTTTCACATACGACTGAGTGTTGGGTGGGCCTGGATACGATGTATTGAAGTAAAATTGTGGGCAACATGAACCTTAATATGGACAAGGACATTTGTGGTGGTGTCATTGAATGCGCTTTAACAAGTTTTCTAATTCCTGTTTGTTTTTCTTTATCATTTTGACAGTAGATAATAATAGGGTAAACCTTTTACTATATCTATTGTTACCTTCATTCGTGACGCCCATGCAAATGGTTTCTTATTTGAATTATAATCGAACATTTATCGTTTCTGAGACGGAAAGGTAAATTGGAAAAAAGGGACTAAGGGTATTCGTATGGTATTTGGATGGCTAAGGACTAACAAAGGCCTCGTAGGGGTAGCATCTATTCGACGGATGCTGGCCTGCTAAAAAGCGAGAAGACCCCCCGCAGTCGAACATCTTACGGCGCTGTTAGTATGTCCCATTCCCACCGCCTCGTGGTGCCTTCTGGAGATTTCCTATGGAAATTGCAGACAGGGAAGGGCGAATTGCGGGCCTCCTGCCCCAAAAAACAGGATTAGGATGCAATGGAATGGACCGGGTATAAAGCGGATGAAAAACTGCGATATTTACTACGGCGCGGCGACTGCTATAGGGAGAGAGGGCAACGATTGTTAGGATGCGGATTTGTTGTTCGAGGTGGACTAAGGCAAAAAGTCCTAAGTTTTCGGCATGTGAGCGAACGCCTCATAACAATCCGTATCAAGGCTAAATTTTTTAACATCAACCTGATCTGCGTCCACGCCCCCACGGAAGACAAGGATGACTCCGCCATAGATGAGTTCTACGATCTCCTAGATAGAACGTATCCCCAATGTCCCAGTTATGACGTCAAAATTGTACTAGGAGACTTCAATGCTAAGCTGGGTAAGGAAAGCATCTTTGAACGAGCATTCGGCAAACATAGCCTACACGACACCACCTCCGATAACGGACACAGGCTGATTGATCTTGCTATGGGGCGAAATCTCCTTCTAGCCAGTATGCGCTTTCCGCACCTCGATATACACAAAGGCTCCTGGCGGTCTTTTGATCAATCGACTACCAACCAGATTGATCACATCGCGATCAACGTCAGACACTCCTCCACTGTTCTTGATGTTCGAACTTTCCGAGGGGCTAACATCAACTCGGACCACTATCTTGTAGTAGCCAAGATGCGCTTACGGATATCACGAACGCAGCGGAGTAGAGTAAGAATACAAAGTTATGACGTCAGAAAGCTACTGTCGCCTGAAACCGCTCGTGCTCTTACCGATCGCGTCTCCCTGAAGCTCTCCAATACACCTCAATCCTCCACGCTATCAATAGAACAGCAGTGGAGCCTTTGCAAACAAGCCCTGATAAGCTCTGCATCCGAAGTCTTGGGTTTCAAGGCTCCACCACTGAGAAACACCTGGTTCGATGACGAGTGCAGGAGGATTCACACAACGATGCAGAATGCATATAAGGCCTCGCTGCATAAAAGAACAAGAGCAGCTCGTGAGCTCTAAAAAGAAGGGAGGAGCATAAGCTTCTTAGAGGAAAGAAGAAAGAGCACGAGAAGCGCGCGATTGAGGATTTGAAGAGTCGTTATTGCAGGCGTGACGATCGAAAGTTTTATCAACAGATAAAGCGAACATGCCAAGGTTATAAATCCAGAGCGGAAGCCTGCAGGGATGAGAACGGACACCTAGTAGTAGAATCGCAGTCGATGCTGAGAATATGGAAAAACCACTCCTGCAGACTGTATAACGGCGACGTTTATCAATATACCGCTGTCAGGCAGAATGATCCATTTCTTATCGACGAAGACCGCAGAGAATTCTGTCCCCCTAACCTCGGCGAAGTTAAGATTGCCATATCGAAGCTCTAGCCGAATAAAGCTGCTGGCGCAGATGGACTGTCTGCTGAGCTCTTCAAGGCAGCTGGGGATGACCTGCTCCTTCATGGCATACTCCTAAGCATGCAACAGCTCATCTTTAAGATATGGTCAGAGGAAATCATGCCCGAGGAGTGGAGTCTCAGCATCGTATGACCGATCAACAAGGAAGGAGACCCCTCTGATTGCGCCAAGTACAGAGGAATAAGTCCTTAACATCGCCTACAAAATCTTCTCTGCCCTTTTGTGTGAACGCCTGAAGCCATTTGTAAATAAGCTGATAGGTCCTTATCAATGCGGATTCAGGCCAGGGAAGTCCACCGTTGACCAAATCTTCACACTGCGGCAGATCCTGGAAAAAACCAATGAATTTCAAGTCGATACTCACCACCTATTTGTCGACTTCAAAACCGCATACGACAGCGTAATTAGAGACGAGCTATACAATGCTATGTCTAACTTTGACATAACTGCTAAACTCGTCAGACTATGCAGGATGACTTTGGAGGATGCTCGCTGCTCCATCCGAATCGGTGAACACCTTACCGATAGTTTTGATGTCAAAAAAGGATTTCGGCAGGGCGATGCGTTGTCGTGTGATTTCTTCAACATCATATTGGAAATAATTGTGCAAAAATCACTGGCCAATACAAGAGGCACAATCTATTTCAATCTATTTTAAATCAAATCCTTGCATACGCCGACGATATTGACATAATAGTTAGATCACAGCGAGATGTCAATGAGGCGTTTGCGAGTATTGAGGTGGAGGCGGCGAAAATTGGTTGGCGGTAAACGAGGGCAAAACTAAATATATGCTGTCATCAAAAAAGGACGCTCACCGCCGACGTCTTGGCCAGAACGTTTGTATTGGCACTTACAAGTTCGAGGTAGTTAAGGACTTCGTTTACCTTAGCTCCGCGTGACCTGGAACAACAACATCAGCTCCGAAATCAAACGCGGAATCACTCTTGGGGGTGGCCGTGGTGTAGTGCAAGCAATTCCTATACGGAAAAAAGTATGCAACTCAGTTGTGACTGGAAAGCGACCAAACGTACTGCTGCGGGCATAACACTCTGTTGAGGAAAAACACGTAGATTTCGAGAGTATTCTATTTTAACTTTATCTGTCTCAATATCTGTTAGTTAATTAATATTTTTGTACTATAAATTCAAAAAAAAAAATACCTGCAGAAGGCTTACAAGTGAGTTACGTATGTTTCCGAGAGAGAAAAAAGACAAGAAGCAGTGACAATTACCAGGAAATGAGAGTGAATGACAATTACTGACTGAGAATGAATGAAAATTACTATTTGTCATCCATAGTATTGCCAACAGCTTATTTTTTTCCGCAAACACACTCACAGTACATGGTCAATTGAAATGCATCCTCTGCGTGTACAATATTAGCACCAAAAGCGCATGAACGAATTACTGTGAATTATAACCAGCGCGAAAATATGGTCGGCTCTCGTCCTATCTAGGACAAACCACCCCTGAGAGTAGTGAACGAACATCTACGACCTAAAACCGCTGCACTCTGTTCAGGTTGTGTGTAAACCTGAGCGAAACTCTTCCTCTCCCTGTTACCTTCGCTCGCACAACGTTCAAACGTGATAAGGCCTTAGCCCTGAGTGCGAGTGTAACTATACAAAAAAATAAAAATCGCTGTTTCTTGGGCTCACGAGGCAACTGAGTAATAGAACCCACTCCCGAACGAGAAAGTTGACTCTATGTAAGACCCTTATCATCCCGTCCTGTTGTACGCCGCAGAAGCATGGACTATAAAAAGCGGATGAGGAGGCCCTTGGTCGGTTCGAGAGAAAGATTTTGCGCGTGATTTTCGGGCCTATAAACGCAGACGGGGGATGGAGAAAAAGACTCAACCACGAATTTTACGGGCTGTACAGCGACATGAGTCTAGTCAGGCGTCTACGGATTCAACGCCTAAGATACCTGGGCCATGTAGAGCGAATGGACACCACAGCTCCAGATCGGAGAGTCTTTGAACCCAACCCCGAGGGACGAATAAGCAGAGGACGGCCGCACTTAAGATGGCGCACACAGGTGGAAAGGGATCTCAGCCAACTGGGTGTGCGGCAATGGAAAAGGCTAGCAAAAGATCGTGCTAGTTGGAGGGGCATGTTGGTTGAGGCCCAGGTTCACCCCGAACTGCAGCGCCCATTAAGAAGAAGAAGAAGGGTATTTGTATAAGGATCCACTCCGCGATATTGTCGCTAAAGTATCGGTAGTTAGAAGAACAAGTTTGGAATCTAGATACCTATAAATTCCGTAATGGAATAGTTTAATCAATTGGGTCGTATAGCCTAGAAGGCGCCGTAGCGAAGTGGTTAGTATTTTGGACTCTGACGCACGATGCTAGTTCGAATCCCGATAACACCAACGCCATCGAATGCATATTTCGCGCTTTCCCTCTTCGGTGGGATGCTGGCAAAACCCCCCGTAGTATACACACCATTCGGAATCTTCATTAAACTGTAGGTCCCTTTCACCTAATGAAAAAATAAATCTTACACTACATGGGTGATTCAGAAAAGCTTTGCCTTGGTCCTTCATGGATTGTATTGCCACCAAAGAGATAACCTTCATAAAAACATTGGCATAAGCCAATTCGAAAGTGTTGAAAAAACGGTTTTCAAGTTTATTATATCTGAAGACTTTGAGAACTAGTTCGCCTTAAATTTGCTATATGGACAACTATAATAATTAGGATACCGGGAATCATTTCATTTAGTGTTAAACCGAATAACCATGGCGTGACCATATAACCATAGGGACAGGTGCCCATACATATCTTATTGATTTGTTGCATAATTGACAACATCACACTGAAGCAATATTAGGAGGTAAGAAACTTCAATCTTCATAATAGCACACATGTGTTATGTGTAGTCTGATTTGTCTGCTTCCCATATCAAAGCTATTTATTAACAATGAGAATACTAGTGAATCCCAACTATAATTCATTTAAGAAGCACAATAACCACTTTCACCCAATGTAGTGGATCTGAAAGAGCTCAATGTCTGACATCAACCTGCTTTAATTGGCACTATCATATCTACGCTGCTCGATGGCTTTGCATGTCCTTAACTACTACGTACTCGGACAGAGGTGCAATAATGCAATTTGAATCAAAACGCCCAACCGAATTTGAGTTACTATGATAAATAACCTTAACAGGCGGTCAGTGAAAATGGGCTGATGCACGGAACAGCGGGTGTAGTTATGTGGTGACCCTGCATTAGTTCGGTTTATTAGCAAGTGATAATGTGGCATATTTGCCATTAAATCCTTACTGTATAGAAGCCGAGGGATGGCCGACGTAGTGTAATGGCACGCCGTCAGAATATGCAGTGGCCTGTTATGGCGCCCATAACAGAGAATATAATGTATGTATTTGCCGGTCATAAGTAGATCCTAGTGTGTGGCCTCTAACACCGATAATTGCATAATTGTCATGAAAAGCTTCTCGAAATTCGCCGTTCGGAATCATTAACAAACTGTAGGTCCCTTTCACCTATAGAAAACTCAAATCACCCACAACATGGGTGGTTGAGAGAAGCTACGTAAGTAGTCCTCTGTTATCTTAGGGATAGGTGAGTACTTTACCAAAAAAAAAAAAAAAAATGTGGTATAGGTGCGAACCGTAAGTCCCATACAACAACTTTCCAGTGGGAAAAATGAAAACACCCAATGAATTTCATATTTTTGAATTTTTAGCCCCCGACGCAAAAGGAGGGGTATTATAAGTTTGGGGTATCTGTGTGCCTGTCTGTGGCATCGTAGCTCCTGAACGAGTCGACAGATTATGATGCTTTTTTTTATTTGAAAGCTAACGTGATCGAGATGGTTTATAGCTGCAATTTATGAAGATCTGTTCAAGTGTTTCAAGGTCATCAGCTCTCTTTTTTAACTGCGGTAGGGTTCTTAGACGAATAATGGGCATTTACATTACTCTCAATCATATCTGTGACCTGACATTTGAAACACCCATGTATGCTGGTACCACTGAGTTACTCTGATGATGGAACTCGAAGAAGGAGACAAAATCCTGGATCGCCTATTAGCAAACCCATCAAGTTTGGGCTCATTAGATTCGTCTTAATTTGTTCTGATCATTTCTCCTGATGGCGAGTATGGGCATATATGTATATAAATTTTTTTTTTTTTATGGACACACGCGGACTCAATGCTAAGGCCTTATAACGTTACGTTGTACGAGCAGAAGGTAACAGGGAGGGGGAGAGGAGGTGCCTATTGACATTGGTCTTAAATATCTGCATTTTGGTTTGGATAGGGGAAGACCGAACGAGGTAGCGCGTTTCACATTCGTGTGGTTCGGTTGAAGAAAGAGTCTCTGTATTTGACAGTACGACCGAAAACGGGGTTCAGGGTGAATTCATGCGCATTCCGGGAAAGACGTGCATCGCAGGAGAAGTTTTGAAAGGGCGGAATGCAACTGGCTATTTCCTCAGAGCATTAATGTTGAAAATAACGATAAGACAATGAAAGACAGGAGACGTTCCTACGGTGACCCAGGGAGTGTAATGAGTTTGTGAAGCTGGAATCTCCTATGAGTTTTATCGCACGATTTTGTATTCTGTCAAGTAAGGCAGTGAGGTCTTAGATGCGCCATACCAGACGTGAGCGTTGAACTCCAATTTAGGGCGTATGAACGTCTTATTAATTATAGCCAGATTGGTGGGTGTGAAGAATCTCTTGCATCTGTATAGGAAACCTAGGCATTTCCCGGCATTCTTAGCGACACTAAATATGTGATCGTTCCAACAAAGGTTGTCACTGATGCACGTGCCCAGGATGTCGGTTTCAGAGATGCAAGTGCCATTCATGGATAATGGCAATTGGTCAGTGTTACGCATTAGCGACAGAAGACAGCATTGTATTTTGGAAGCATTAAATTCCACTCTATTGTTTTTACCCCATTGGATGATGCTGTCAATATCGGAATTTAATGAGCTTAACATACGCTGCCGCTGACTATTTACAACCGAAGTGCAGGGTCGTTAAGAAGTGAACGAATATGAAAAGCTTTCGTCAGCGAAGGAGTGGATTGGATTAGAACAGACAAGAGATTATTTATAAAAATGAGAAAGAGTGTCGGAGACAAAACGGAGCCCTGGAGAACACCAGCATTTACAAAGTGAGTATCAGACTTGAATCCCTCCAAAACAACTTGAATTGAACGGTTCGAAAGGTAGCTTCTAATTTATAGAAGAAGGGAGTCGTCGATCTCGAATGCACGCATTTTCGACAATAGAGCTTCATGCCAAACTCTGTCAAATGCTTTCGAAATATCAAGTGCAACTACTTTGCTCTCACCTGCTTGGTGGAGCGAGCGATTCCACTTCTCGGTGAGATATACCATCAAATCACCAGTGGATCTGTTGCTGCGGAAACAATACTGCCGGTCATTGAGGAGTTTCTGCGACTCTAGATATTTCATTGGCTGACGATTTATCAGCGTTTCCATGACCTTGGAAAAAAGGGACGTTAGTGCAATGGGTCGGTAATTGGAGAGGGAAGAAGATTCGCCTTTTTTGGGAATGGGCTGGACAAATGCTGTTTTCCACCTACTCGGGCAGAATCCATAAGAGTAGGAAAGGTGAAAAAGCTTACACAGTAGTTTTGCCAGCGTAAAAGAACACCTCTTCAGAATTATTGAGGAAATGCCATCTGGACCAGCGGATTTGTGTATGTCAAGTTCTTTAGGAACCCTTGCAACTTTACGAGTACGAAAGTAAATTTGTCCCATGGTAGAATTAACGCACTCCAGAACAGGTGGAGACAAAGATGATCTGGGAAGCTGCGAGTTTGCTGCGAAACTGGCAGCAAGCAGATTCGCTTTGTCTAAGGGTTTGACAGCTGGAATGTCATTGTGGATGAGCGTGGGCATAGACGACGAGACGGAGTTCTTGATATTTTGGACGAAAGACAAAAACTTCTGCTACCTTTGGGACATTGTAGGATCTTACGCCTCAGTTTTTGGTTGTGTAAAAATCTAGGTCGTCGGATGAGGGAGTTGCAGTCATTTCTGGCTTGTATACATCGTTTTCGGTTTTCCTCAGTAGTGTTTGCTTTATAACTCCGAAAGCTTATCTCTCTCAATCTAATAACCCCTTTACAGCTCAAATCAAACCAGGCATTATCCTCTGGCTTAACACTTTTTATCTTGTTGGGGATGAAAGTGATTATGCCAGTATGGATAATGTTTGTGATCATATCTGCTGCGGCGTCCACGTCGTTATCGAGGAAGCACAACGACCAATTAAAGTTCCGAAAAGAGTTGAAAAGGCCACACCAATTAGCTTTCTTATATATCCATACCATTCTTTTTGGAGCTTTTTCTTTAACTGTGTGGAATGAATATGGGAATTTAGCTGATATGACACAGTGATCGGACAAGCCTAGAGGAGATAATACTTTCAAAGTGTATTTATCAGGTTGAGAGTTAAGAAACAAGTCCAGGGTATTGGCGATATGACTGGCAACATCCGGAATACGAGATGGCTCCTTCACAAGCTGGGTTAATTGATTCAACTCAACGAAAATTTCGACATACCTTCCTTCGGATGTTGTCAATCCAGAATGTCGAAGTCACTGAGAATTGTGAACATTGAAGTCGCCCGCTATAATGATTTCAGTGCGAGGAAACAGGGAAAAAATTCTTTGGGTGGAGTTGGACAGTGCATCAAACGAGTCGAACGTGATGTCTAAGTCCAGGTTTGGGCTTTTGTAAAGAAAACAGTAGTGAATTGTGTGCTTACGAAGAGTGAATTTGAGCCATAAGAAATTAAATTCCGAGGTGGATGTTTGGCTATACTGCGGAAGCAGCTGGTAAGCGATATCACTGCGGACATAGATGCCGACACCGCGGTGAGAAACGAATAATGGCACTAAGTTATATCCAGGAAGACTAAAATCCGAGGGATCGGAACCTGTGAACCTGTGTTTCACAAAGTGCCAAAACAGCCGGTTTGTAGAGAGAGAGATGGACATACGTGGAAAAGAAATTCTTTCTTAACCCACGAATACATATACATACATATATGTACATCGTTTTTTGTTTTTTTTGTGTCGGGGGTTAAGTTAAATTTTTAATTTTATGTTTTCTATAAGTTTTATATTTATGTCAATGAACTTCGAAATACTGTTTTCAAATAATCAAGATTTTTACACATACGGAAAGGTGGCCTACATTTAAACACTTGCTTCTACAATTACTACAATATTTGATGAATAGTGTAATTTCGTTCTTCAATTTATCTAGAAACCATCAATTTGGAGATATCTCATCAACTAAGAATGCTGAATTGACATTTTGCTAATTATGTATTTGGAAAAAGGCCCTAATCACTGATTTCGAATTTTCACGTTGGTTTAGTTCTCAGCAACTTTTCCATGCACTTATGGCGTTATACTAGAATTGCGCACACAGAGTATAAATCTGAAGTGACCATATACTGTGAGTGTTATACCTTCATCAGTATGTTTGATCACCTCTAATTCACAACAGCTGTGTTGCATTTTTTTTTTCTGAATTGTTTTTTCTTGGCTATGGAACCACTTTGAACTACAGACCTTCCCCTCGATGGTCGATGATGTTTACCACTGCACCACAGCAACCCGTGCTTATTGCTTTGTTGGGCAACGCCTACAAAATCATGCTACATAGACCGACAAGAGCCGCTCGTGAACACTACAAGTGGAAATCCGGTTTTAAGTGAACACGTAAAGCGTGAAATCGAAGACACACAGAGTATAATTTTAAGGTTACTATATATTGGATGGTGAAGGACTAGCAAAGGCCTCGTAGGGGTAGCATCTGCTGACGAATGCTGGCCCGACAAAAAGCGAGTAAGAGCCTCTGCAGCCGAACATCTTGCAGCTCTGCTAGTCCAAACGCCACCAAACAGGATTAGTGTCGGTTGGGTTAAACAGACCACGTGCGGCCGAACAACTTGCGGACGCCCTAGACCGCTATAAAGCGGACATAACCGCCATCCAGGAAATGCGATGGAATGGACCGGGTAAAAAGCGGATGAAAAACTGCGACATTTACTACGGTGACTGTCATAGGGAGAGAGGACAGAGACTATTTGGATGCGGATTTGTTGTTAGAGGTGGACTAAGACATAAAGTCCTAAGTTTCCAGTATGTGAGTGAACGCCTCATAACGGTCCGCATCAAGGCAAATTTCTGTAACATCAGCCTCATATGCGTCCATGCCCCCACGGAAGACAAGGATGACTCAATCAAAGATGATTTCTTTGATCTCCTTGACAGAACATATACCAAATGCCCCAGCTATGATACCAAAATCATACTAGGAGATTTGAACGCTAAGCTGGGTAAAGAAAGCATCTTTGAGCGGGTCATTGGCAAACACAGCCTACATGACACCACATCCGATAACGGACATAGGCTGATCGACCTTGCCACGGGGCGAAATCTTGTTGTAGCCAGCACACGATTTTCCCACCTCGATATACACAAAGGCACCTGGCGGTCGCCAGATCAATCAGTCACCAACCAGATTGACCACATCGCGATTGACGTCAGACACTCCTCCACTATTCTTGATGTTCGCACTTTCCGAGGAGCGAACATCGATTCAGACCACTATCTTGTAGTAGCCAAGATACGTCAGCGCATAAAACGAACACCGCGGAGTAGAGTTAGAACACCAAGCTATGACGTCGGAAAGCTACTATCGCCGGAGATCGCCAGTGCTTTTGCCAACCGCGTCTCCCTTAAGCTCTCCGATACACCTCAATCCTCCACTCAGTCAGTAGAGCAACAATGGAGCCTGTGCAAACAAGCCCTGAAGAGCACAGCAACGGAAGTGCTGGGCCTTAAAGCTCCACCACGACGAAACACCTGGCTCGATGGCGAGTGTAGAAGGAGCTCTACGAGCTTAAGAGAAGGGAGGAACATAAGCTTCTCAAGAGAAAAAAGAAAGAGCACGAGAAGCGGGCGATTGAAAACTTGGAGAGGTGCTATTGCAGGCACGACGTTCGAAGATTTTATCAGCGGATAAAACGAATGTCTCAAGGCTATAAAGCCCGAACGGAGGCCTGTAAGGATGAGAACGGACACCCAGTAGTAGAATCGCAGTCGATGCTGAGAATTTGGAAAAACCACTTCTGCAGACTGTATATCGGCGATGACAGCCAACATACCGCCGTCAGGCAGAATGATCCATTTTTTAACGACGAAGATCGCAGAGAATTCCGTCTCCCTCACCTCGACGAAGTTGAGATTGCCATGTCGAAACTCAAGTCGAATAAGGCTGCTGGCGCAGATGGACTGTCTGCTGAGCTCTTCAAAGCGGCTGGCGGTGAGCTGGTTAGGAGCATGCACCGGCTCATCTGTAAGATATGGTCAGAGGAAAGCATACCCGAGGAATGGAGTCTCAGCATTGTTTGCCCTATCCACAAAAAAGGAGATCCCTTGGACTGCGCCAACTATAGAGGAATAAGTCTCCTTAGTGTCGCATACAAGATCTTCGCTGCCGTTTTGTGTGAACGCCTGAAGCCATTCGTAAACAAGCTGATAAGTCCTTATCAGTGTGGCTTCGGGCCAGGGAAGTCCACCATCGATCAAATCTTCACACTACGGCAGATCCTGGAGAAAACCAATGAATTTCGGGTCGATACACACCATCTATTTGTCGACTTCAAGGCCGCATACGACAGCGTATATAAAGCCATGTTTACTTTTGACATCCCTGCTAAGCTCATCAGACTATGCAGGATGACCCTGGAAAATGCTCGCTGCTCCATCCGAATCGGTGCAGAACTGACCGATAGTTTCGAAGTCAAGAAAGGATTTAGACGATGCGTTGTCGTGTGATTTTTTTAAACATCATATTAGAAATGATTGTGCAAAAATCACAGGCCAATACAAGAGGCACAATCTGTTTCAAATCCTCGCAACTCCTTGCATACGCCGACGACATTGACATAATAGGTAGATCGCAGCGAGATGTCAATGAGGCGTTTGCGAGTATTGAGATGGGGGCGGCAAAAATTGGTTTGGCAGTTAATGAAGGCAAGGCTAAATATCTGCTGTCATCGAAAAAGGACATTCACCACCGACGTCTTGGACAGAACGTGTATATTGGCAGATATAAGTTCGAGGTAGTTAAGGACTTCATATACCTCGGCTCCGCGGTGACTTGGAACAACGACACCAGTTTCGAAATCAAGCGCAGAATTACTCTTGCCAACCGCTGCTTCTTTGGGCTCAAGAGGCAACTGAGAGGTAGAGCCCTCTCTCGTACGACCAAGTTGACCTTATATAAGACCTTAATTATCCCGGTCCTGTTATACGGCGCAGAAATATGGACTTTATCTAAAGCGGATGAGGAAATCTCGTTTCGAGAGAAAGATTCTGCGTTCGATTTTCGGTCCCATAAACACAGAGGAGGGTTGGAGGAGAAGATTCAATCACGAACTGTACGGGTTGTATAGCGACATGAGTCTGGTCAGGCGTCTACGGATCCAACGCCTAAGATGGCTAGGCCATGTAGAGCGAATGGACACCACAGCTCCAGCCCGTAGAGTCTTTGAATCCAACCCCGAGGGACGAAGAAATAGAGGACGGCCGCACCTGAGGTGGCGCGCACAGGTGGAAGGGGACCTCAACTAACTGGGCGTGCGGCATTGGAAAACACTAGCGAAAGATCGTGCTAGGTGGAGAGGCATGTTGGTTGAGGTCCAGGTTCACCCCGAACTGTAGCGCCCGTTAAGTAAGTAAGTAAGTATATATTGTCAGTGTTAGCCTTCATCAGTATGTTTGATCACTTCTCATTCACCACAGATGTGTTGCATACCTTTTTTGCCTCTTTTTTAGTTACTTAGTTAATAACTTAGTTACTTGGTTCTCGAGATAACCATGGTAATTCCGACCGCACATACGCACACACGCACGACATATGTACATCTCTATAAAAACTTTGGATTTGGATTCTGGTGACCTTCATGCGTGGCCCCACGATAACTTTTTACTGGGAAGTCAATAAAAATAATATTCGACAGTAGAGAAAGCGGCATAGAAATCTGTTTGTAATTGTATGCCTTCTGAGACTGACATTGCATATCTTCGATCATGACGGAAGAGCAATACCGTACCAACCACTGTCGGGTCACCTCATTAACAAACAGTCGCCAAGGAAATCATGGACTTGAAGATAAAGAAAAAAATAACGACCAAGTTGTATCCTTTAAGAGAGATTTGTAGAGACCTAAACAAACTATAGTGAGGTCCGGGCTGGGGCATTATTATGATGCAATACAACTCCTTTACTGGTGGCCAATTTTGGTCGCTCTTTCTCGATCGTTTCGTTCTAACGTAATAATATGCTAAAGCTACTGCGCTAAGGTTTTTTTTAACAGCTCTATGTCCAAAAATGGTGAAAATGTCATTACGGTCACTTTTAGGCGATAATATGTATCGCCTCAGTTTAATGGATTCGACTTAGATTATGTTTATTTACAGGAAAATGATGCAACTTGCTACATGGGCTTAAGCATATCGACGATTTGCGGTCCATCTACTTCTTCCCAAAAGCTCATTCAACCATTTTAGCATTGAATTGATTAATTTTTGAGTGGTTTCAGCTCCAATATTAGCCCATTCATGCATCCGTCTGACAAGTTAATCATACAGGCGTTCTACCGGATTTATATCTGGTGATTGTGAGGAGTTGGAAGAATAGGGGAAGGGGGCGAGGTGAATGATTCACATACTCACTATATGACCAGTGTGATTGGGATCATTTTCCTGTTGAAAGCAGAAATTGTTGTCTCCGTCATTTCAAAATGATTTTTTAATTTATTTTTTTGGTAAATTATAGAATACGCTTCACTAGACTGAGTTAATATTAAATTACGACTACTTGCACACTTGTTCACTTTGAAGTCAGAACGAGACTAGACGAAGTGCACCACAGAAGGTCTTATATACATATAATTGAAGAAGGTCTTATAGACATATAATTGACAGATAGTTAGAAGCTTGGCTCTGGTCCTTCATGGGCTGTAACGCCATCAAAGAAGAAGTTAGTGTCAGGTAGATCTCTGGGTTTTAGATAGGGACACGTATGTTTGTTTAATCTTAGTAATTTTAAGTGGTTCGGTGCCTGCAGCATCAGCCAGATTGAGGAGAAGGCGAGAGCGGGCAGAATTTTATTTCGATTATTATTAATTTCGCCTCTGACGCGGCCTGTGATACGGGATCGAATGCCGACAATAGCCATGTCATCGAAGGTGTTTTCTATCCCCTGTAGTATAATTGTCATGAAAAGCTTCTCGAAAGTCGCCGTTCGGAATAGGCAATAAACTGAAGGTCCATTCCACCTATGGGAAGACAATATTACACACAACATGGGTGATGGGGGGAAGTTCGGCTTTGTTCCTTCACGGACTGTAACGCCAACATACACTACTAATTGTAAGTTAAATTACCTAAAAAACTATTTTTAATTATAATTCGCATTGTGTTTTTAAAATGTTACCTGTACATTCCAACAAGACCCCCTCTCGCTCAAGTTCTCACCTTGGTACTTTGGGGTAAAATTGGAGGCCAGGGGAAAGTGATTCAACAATCCTCAAACGACATGTTAGTATACATTTGCATTAACGAGAATAGTTTCAAAATAGCTAAACGTTCTTCATTTATTGTCGTTTAATGTCTTCTTGGAGGCATTTACGACGGATATCGTGAGATAGATATTGGAGCTACTCCTATAACTACGAGTAGGTACATACTTGAATTTGAATTTTTGAATTTGAATTTTGAATTTTCTTGGGGGCAAACGCCCATTTATTGGGCTTAATTCAAGCTAACTTAATCTGTCTTAATCTAACTTAATCTAACTTAGAAGCTAAGGATGGTGGGGGAGGGGGCGTGATTAAGAAGACGAGTTTTTAAGCATGGAGTGCTAAGGTTGAAGTCGAAGTAAGGATTTGAGTTAACACTTCCCAGCATACGAGAAATGGGTTCATTGGAGCCATAGGCGGTGCGGGGGGAGGGCAGATAGAAGAGAAGGGGATTACGTACATTGCGAGGGTCAGTGTTGATAGAGACAGAGTCATAGAGGGTCGCGCAATCAATGGAATGAAAGGAGTCGATGGATGAAGAGACAGTACTTCTTTCCTCCAACGTGTTCATGTTGATTAATTTAAGACGGTCTTGATAGGGTGGTAGGAGTAAAGGATTACTCCAGGGGAGCCTCGAAGTGCAAAACGTAGGAATCGGCGTTGGATGCTCTCGATTCTAGAAATGTGGGTTTGTCGGTAAGGAGACCATACTTGAGAGGCGTATTCAAGAAGGGGCCGGATAAAGGTTGTGTAGAGAGATCGGGTAACGTAGGGGTTGAGAATTCTTTAGACCATCGCTTTACGAAGCCGAGTGCTGAATTAGCTTTGAGGATTATCTCGTCGATATTGTCCGAAAATATAACTCCTGGTCACATAATATGCCAGGATCCCGGATAGCCTGAACGGTGGCTATGTATGTATTGGCGTTACAGTCCATGAAGGACATGAGCCGAGCTTCTCTCAATCACCCATTCATTTCCCATAGGTGAAAGGGACCTACAGTTTATTGCCGGTTCCGAACGGTGAATTTCGAGAAGCTTTTCATGACAAATTTACTACAGGGGGTTTTTTCAGAACCCCGCTGAGGGGAAACACCATGAAAAACACGTTCGATGACATGGCTGTGTCATCGGCGTCAGAGGCCAACACACTACCCACTGCGCCACGGTGCTCTCGTGGTGGCTATGGGCTGATTATTTAGAAAGTAGAGACGGGGAGGGGGTTTGATTTGTTTACGTGAAAAAGTAATGGATTGGCATTTGGAAATATTGAGTTCCAAGCAGTTTTTCGAGCACCAGGTGGGAAAACTATTGAGATCTGATTGGATTAGGGAAGGGTCCTGACTGGAGGAAATACTCCTGAAGGACTTGGTACCATCGGCATATAGTGAGATATGGGAATGTTTGTTCACCATTTCAATATCGTTAATGGTAAGAACGAAAAGAACCTAAGTGGCTACCTTGGGATGGTAAATGGGATCGAAACCAAGGGAAGACGGTTTGAAGAGTATTACCCTTACTATCGTCAATGCAGTTCGCAAATGAGTATGTTTATTCTAATGAATTAATATCTAATTCGAACTGCAAACATTCTGTTGCTCCATAATAGCCACGTCGCCTCTGAGCGATTGTTATTTACCTGAGTTGTCATTTAACTTAGTGCATTAGCCTGCCATTAATATCTTGAATCCAACGCAAATATAATGTAAATAATTTTTGGTAAGCTTTTGGATTCGTTGGTTGTCAATTCCGTATTGCGTAAGAATGGTCCATTAAATTGTTTGGGAAAAGAAGGAAAAATGAAGGTATTTTAAGTGGGAACTGAATAAGCGCCTATTGCTGCCGGGTAAAGAGAGGGTGGAATCTTGTAGTGGTTTGAAGACGATAAGGTGGTCTGGTGTAATATAAATATCGCTATATATTTCATTGAGTTTGTTGAGTTCAGATTCAGATTCAGATATTTTATTCAGAAAACCATTAACAAAAATTACATGGCCTGAGTTACCGCACATTGTCTTACACAGAGATTTGATACGTAATATGGCATCTTACTGCTGAAATGGTGTAAATAGATTGTACAATTATCTTTGCAAAGGAAACAAAAAAAAAAAGAAAAACCTCACAAAATGAGTAAATAGTAATTAAAAAAAAATAGTAGAATAAATAATTAAATAAGTAACTTATCAAATAAATAAATAAATAAATAAATTAGTACATAAATAATTAAATAAATGAATTATCGAATAAATAAATAACTACATAAATAAATAAAGAAATAAGTAAATAAACACATAAATAAATAGTTAAAACAGATAAGTAAATAGATAGATAGATAAGTATGTACATTTTTAAGTTAAAAAATACAAAACAAGCAAAAGGCAAAATCATGTTTGTATAGCAACAAGCCTGACTAAGCTAAGCTAGGCTATTGATTAAGGGATTATCGGCAAAGACGCATCGTAAATTTGGAGTTGTGTTTAATAATTCTTTCAGAGATCAATTCAACATTTGTTCGTTTGTGTACATCACTTGTAGAGTGATGATGTGGAAGATTACACATCATTTTCAAAATTTTATTTTGGATACATTGCAATTTTAATAGATGATATTTAGCACATTTCCCCCAAATCTGACAGCCATATGAAATGATTGCTTGAACATTGATTGAATGTACTATTATACTTATATACTTCATCCGATGCGCCTGAGAATAATGAAACGGTGGCGCTAACACAATTGTTGCAATTGTTATTTTCGGTTTTTTTTTTTTTTGTGGTCTTCGTGGCTAAAGAAAATTTCTCAATAAAAAAGCGGATGTTAGTCCAAATCTCATCGAGAATTCGTTGTTGTGGCGGGATGTTCGGATTCACTTCATGCGCAAATTGTATCTTGTAAGGTTTTAGTCCATGATTTTTGCGTAAATTCCTGCACGCCGTCAACTACACAGTCTTCATTTTTGGGGATGCCATCTAATGGACAAATCAAGGTATTGATTAACACTGGTTGACACAGTAACAATATTTCCCACTGTGTGCACTCTACACATACGAGTAGGTGGCTTTTCAATGATGTAAAATTGGTGTGAAATTTTGTCACCATAACTTGAATTGCTTACTCAATAGGTCAGAGACAACGGATTTTGCTTAGAAAGCTAAAATTTGTAGAAATTGTACGGGTGATGTCGACACATTTCTCGAATCACGTCTAAGCTGCCAAAAATTTAATGTTCTATTATAGCTGAACATAATATTTCGTTTCTTCTTTTCCTTCCAAAAATGTGGCATGCAAATACTTTTTTAAAAATTTGCTACGTAAAGAATACGTACTATTTTTTTTAATTATCTTAACCAATTCGGCTTTACCAGCTTGTGGCATCTTTTCGAACCTGCATACCCTTGGTATAGGAATGAGGAAAAGTGAATAGTTCCAACACTGCGATTTTAATTTTATAAAAATATTTACCCTGCCCCTGTATATTTTAATTAACTAGATCCTCGTGAAAAGTAAATCACACACAACATGGGTGATTGAGAGAAGCTTGGCTCTGGTCCTTCATGGGCTGTAACGCCATCAAAGAGGAAGAAGAAGATCCTCGCACATAACTGTTCTACCCAGGTTACAAAGGAAGCAATCATTCTCCGTAACATTTTTGACATTGTTTTTACGGGAACTCAATCTATTTGGGATAGCATTTGGGAAACATCCTTCGGTTGAGAATCCCATTCCCTTCCGCGAGACACACTTAGCACAGCACTTCAAGATGTTAACATTGTTCGTTTTATATACATACATATGTATGTACATGTGGGAAGGGACTCTGTTTAAGATTAAGTAATTGTTTGCTACATATTTAAGGGTTGCGAATAAACATCAAATGTTAAGGAAATCTAAATGTTATTAAAATCCCCAAGTAGCCTTATTGTTCGCACTAGCCAAGCGGTGAAAAAAAAAAAAACGCAAAATAAGCATGGCACTGGATGGCAAAGGACTAACAAAGGCCTCGTAGGGGTAGCATCTATCCGACGGATGCTGGCCTGCTAAAAAGCGAGAAGAGCCACCGCAGTCGAACATCTTACGGCACTGTTAGTAAATCCTATCCCCACCTCCTCCTGGTACCATCTGGAGATTTCCTATGGAAATTGCAGACGGGAAAGGGCGAATGGCGAGCCTCCTACGCCAAAAAACAGGATAACTCGGTTGGGCTATGGCCAAGTAAGC
Source organism: Eumerus sabulonum (assembly GCA_951905685.1). NCBI lineage: Eukaryota > Metazoa > Arthropoda > Insecta > Diptera > Syrphidae > Eumerus > Eumerus sabulonum. The sequence continues at coordinate 94,692,423 of OX645061.1, read as the reverse complement.
CGTAACCGTAAAAAAAAACCACAAACTCCGAAACCACCACAAGCTTCAACTGCGATTGGATGGATCCGGATTTTCGAGATGGACTAAGGCAAAAAGTCCTAAGCTTTCGGCATGTGAGCGAACGCCTCATAACAATCCGTATCAAGGCTAAATTTTTTAACATCAGCCTGATCTGCGTCCACGCCCCCACGGAAGACAAGGATGACTCCGCCAAAGATGAGTTCTACGATCTCCTGGACAGAACGTATGCCCAATGTTCCAGCCTTAGCATCAAAATTGTACTAGAAGACTTCAATGCTAAGCTGGGTAAGGAAAGCATCTTTGAACGAGTCATCGGCAAACATAGCCTACACGACACCACCTCCGATAACGGACACAGGCTGATTGATCTTGCTACGGGGCGAAATCTCCTTCTAACCAGTACGCGTTTCCCGCACCTCGATATACACAAAGGCTCCTGGCGGACTTTTGATCAATCGACTACCAACCAGATTGATCACATCGCGATCGACGTCAGACACTCCTCCACTATTCTTGATGTCCGAACTTTCCGAGGGGCTAGCATCGACTCGGACCACTATCTTGTAGTAGCCAAGATGCGCTTACGGCTATCACGAACTCAGCGTAGTAGAGTAAGAATACAAAGTAATGACGTCGGGAAGCTACTATCGCCAGAAACCGCTCGTGCTTTTACCGATCGCATCTCCCTTAAGCTCTCCAATACACCTCAATCCTCCACGCTATCAATAGAACAGCAGTGGAGCCTTTGCAAACAAGCCCTGAACTCCTCAACTTAATCAACCGTATTGTATACTGTTATGTTAGATCATAAACCACTTCGTAGAACAAAAGAATTCAAAGAAAAAAATTCGGAAATATGTGGTTAGCGTAGCTAACCACTGACCCTGAAGGAGTTAACTGATAGTATCGTATATTTATTTATATTTTGTGTAAATATCCCAAATTGATTTATTCTATAATCACCGACCTCTTCAAGACATGAAGGTTTTTTTTTTTTTTTTCTGTGGCGGGTATTAACATTAATACAAACTATTCTTCCCTGTCGCGTGATGGTAAAAAATACACAATAATCTTAGAGCCAAGTTGTCTTAGCATTTTTCATATGATATATGTTCATACATACATTTTTCATATATGTATGCCATACAAAATTGAATTTTTTAAATATGTCAAATAAAATTGACTTGTTTTATAAATGTGATGCATTGCAAATATGCAATATGTTGGTAGCGTGTAGGTAAACTAACGAAGTAAATAGCCAGCCTCTTTATAATCTTCTTCTCATTTCAACATAGTATAATGTTGCAAACTTGGGAACATCCTTTTTAATATTCCATCAACACAAAGGTACCAAAAGACTGAAGGCAATGTTTTTTTTTTCTTAAAGCAATCAATGACGTGTTCACACACGGCACGTAAATGTAATTATGACACTGTTCCATACTCACTTTCGGCATTAAAACGTTCCAAGCTCGAAGGTTTAACAGGGCTTAACAATTAGTGGTGACGTTTTTAATGCAACCTGAAATGAACTAATCTATCAAACAGGGGCCAGAAATACTCTATTTGATTAACAAATCACTAAAGCATCAAAGCATTGGTATCTTTTGTTATTATACATTACAACTACGAGTATTTCTCCACTCCCTTCTTATTCATCTACATATACTCGTTGACCTGTGACGAATTATTATTATAAGCCCCTTGCAATTGAGGCCAACTGCGAATTAATTTCGAGCACAAATTGTTTTCAATTAACTTCGTACCATAGGTACGAATAATAGCGCACGTGTGGGTAGTAACAGGTAGATGATTAATAGTAGAGATGCATAGTAGATAGTAGGTAAATAAGAAACGTTGCGAAACCGATCTAATCGTTCAAATTCATGGCAAGGCTGTATAGCGCCTAAACGTGTAAGAATTAGCCGTGAAATGTTTGAAGCAAGTAACAATCATTTTGCTGAACGAAGTTGACGACGGTAATGGGAATAAGTAGTAATTTTCGGCGCAAACTAACAAACTACAAAATGGTAAATTCCTAAAACATTTCTGCTGGAGAGGTAACAATGGAGTAAGAAAAGAAGCAGCATTTGTTCTGAGGCTTCTGGCTGGTCCCAACAAAACATTATTGGCAAAATTTGTCTCGGTGACTAATTCCCTAGCTTCGGAGATAAACAGTATAGATGGGAGCCACTGCAACTGGAAAGCAGTATGACAATCCCTTAGATTTGAGATACTTCTCGCTCAAATTACAAAACGGTTAAGGGAGGCGGCAGCCTCCCCGTTGCATTATTGTCGGGCGCATTATGGAATGACGTGAAAGAGGTTACAATAATAATCATGCAATTTTTGTGACACCTGAAATAAGAGTGCCGGAGAAAACCGAGCTCGAGAGGCATCTTTCCTGGAGACAGAAACGACAAAAGTTGAATAGCTAGAATTTCTCGTGAAGGGTATTTGGGTAGTGTTGCGTCTGACCGAGGATGCCAGCGTCCATAGAAAATCCTAAATCTTTTCGTTTAGTATATTCATAATAAGTGAGAGTATTGACAACAATAAAATATTATTTCACATATTTACATGAGTTTTTGATGCGATGCGAATGGTGTCGAAGTTTCCAGATCAGACAACATGCCTCATAGGCATTACCTAAAAAGAATGTCTATGCAATAAAAATATCATGTTTTCTCTTTCTTTGCCTTTTGATTTTTTAGTCTTTCGTGAATTGCAATTAACTTAGCGGTAACTTGATTTTACATGGGTACATTTTCAGTTCTTTCCTTAACCGACCGGACCTATGTCGCTGGCTATACCTGTTACTAAAACCTAAACAGATTGTCATAAAATCTGTTTTACAAAAAAATAAAATAAACTCAATAGAAATATGTAGCAATATTTATGCTTCATCTGACCTATGTAATTACAATTAATAATCGAAATAAAATCCCGTCCTACAAAAATCATTCTAGCTTTCTCGGTTTCCCTTAAGTCTGGCTGATGCTGCAACCACCGAACTTAAACTTACCTGTAAGCACGTGGGAAATACTAACATAAAACAAGCATACGTCGCCTTATCTAGAACCCAGTGATCTACCTGCTACCTCTCCCAAATAACTTCTACTATCCCTAGTAGCTGCACTAATACTAGTAAAATGAGGGTTCGATCGCGTGCCTTATATTGATCTTCGATTATATATAAGGTACCTCCTATGGCGCACATCATTCAGTCTAGTTCTGACTTCAAAGTGAACAGTTGTGCAAAAATTCGTCGCAAGTTTAACGGAGTTTGAGGTTAACTCAGTCTAGTATTGTGTGTTCTACAATACATATCTCAAAAAATTGTGCATTCTGTAATCTATCAAAAAATTGTGTGTTCCATAATTTATCAAAAAAATTATTTTGACATGAGGCCAACGGAATTCGAAGAGCTGTTTTCCAGCATACAGACCGAATGTAGTGGGCAGTCGCTCTTCACAAGCCCAGTCAGGGTAATTATAGTGTAAGTGTGAAATCACGGTAATATTAATTACTCTGTTTTTTAATAGTTGGCAGGCGAACCTAACGAATATGATAAGAGGATAACTAAAATACTTTGCAAGCATTCAGAAGCATTTCCATATTTCTTCGAGAAAACAATACTTGGGGCAGATTGGAGGCCAAAGGAGCTCATCTGCAAAATTGATTTAAATAGATTGTCCGTGTTTACGGACGGGGTAAAAAGGGAAAGAAGTCCAGACTACACAGTACAGTCTCCAAATGGAAAACGGCAAAGAATGGAAAACGATACAAAATACCTGCCGGTTGCTTTGGCGCAACCACCTTCATTTTCTCGATCACCTCAAATGCCCATCACACCCCCAACAACGAAAAACCAAAGAGAATATTACTCTTTCTTTGAAGCTAGTGAGAACCAAAACAATAACATCGAGCCTGGAAGATGGGTGAATTGTTTGGCTAAAGCACTTGAGCGTAAGAGATTTGGTGACACGCAGGTCGACAAATTTAAAACGGCCAAGGAATACATCCATTCCATTCCTTATTTTCTGCTCGCCACAGTTGCTAAGCAAAATCCGAGAGATATCGCCGTGGTAGTATACCGCGATGCGCTAAATCTTTTAAAGTAAGTTCGAGCTATTGCCTTTGGTTTAAGTGGATCACGAACAAATTCTCTTTTCTCATTACAGAATCATATCGGGGATCTTGCGGGAAGAGCAGGCGCAAAAAGACCAAGCTCAACAACTCCTTATACTAAGGTGAGTCCTAAAAGCATGTAAACAAATTCAATCCAACGATATTTATTTTTCTATTTTCTAGTTATCGTTGCGAATCTATCCTTTCCCTCAAACTTTTTAATATGAAAAAGGCGGAGTGCGATGTTGCGACTGAAGCAGCAAGCAAGTATATAAATAACAATTTTGTAACACTGCCAGCAGCCGTGCGAAGCGCTTTTCAGAAGGAACATCAATTCTTAGATTTCTTCACTAAGTGCTATGACCTCTGGGATGATGCAGATCAATTAATAGTTGACGGACGACACAAAGATTTGTTTGCGACAATAGATGATATCAATGGACCGCTGACTCTACACTCGACGATCTACCAACTTACCCGGTTCATACAGGATGGGCTTAAGGCAGTAGTTGGAGAAGAAGAAGTTTAACAAACCGCGGATTGGTGCATTTTGCCATCAGTAACAGGCAATAGTTGGCCAGCTATGGCTGGAATCGAAAGCAACAGTGTCGGGAACACTTATCTACGTCGTTTGGGGTAGTTTCTTCAAGGAAGTGTTATGGGTCGTATTTGCATGAAAAGATGACACTCGATTCTACCTTCGCAATATAGTTCTTCGGCGCTATTTGACGAGAAGTGTTCAATATTTGTGCTACTATTAGTTATGCTATTTATATTGTATATATACATGTAGGAGTGGAGCAAATCATCGCCGCCGTCACACTTCAGAGTACAAATTCCACCTGTACTGTGTTTCTATTCACTGTGTCTCTATTCATCTGAGGAGCCCGTTTTTTTTTATGTGACTTTGCTTTTGTTTTCGATGAAAATTATTTGGGAGTCGTTCTGTAACTTTCCTATTGAAAGGAATGAAATAAATAATTGAGCTATAGTAATCGTGTTTTCATGTCTCCGACCAACGAGAAGAGTTAAAGGACCCACATCTGGGGGCTCAACAGGGATACGACCGATATAAAGGACAATTTTTTTTGGGGGGAACTTAATTCTTTTTTCATTGTGTGAAAGCACGTGGAAAGCCGAAGGAGAAAGGGGTGTGCGTGACGATTGCAAACGATTGGAAAGGGCTTGAGGAAAGAAGTAAAGAGAGGTGTTGGTCCAGACTAGGGGTTGGGAGTAAAGCGACACCTCAGTGAAGTTACGGAGGGCAACGAGACAGGGAATGGATGACTTACTGAAGTTGAAGGCCAGCGAGCTGTAGCAGTTCTTAAAAAATAAAAATCTGTCTTACAGATATAGTCTAAAGGTCGAGTTAGTAGAAAGAATACGTGAAGCGTTCAGCACAATTACCGCAGCAGAAATACGTGAAGAGATCAAAAAAGAGGAGAACGTTGGACCTGACCAGGAAACCGAAAATCAAGAATCAGAAGAGGAACCAAGCCATTTGCAACGGGACCACATGGCTGAAGAAAATAATTTCGTGTTCAGGGACGTGGAAGAGTCTCTGGAACATTTTTCCGGTGAGTCAGGCAAAACAATTACGAAGTGGATCAAAGAATTTGAGGAAATCGCTACGGTGTGCCGCTGGAATGAGATACAGAAGTACTTGTATGTGAGAAGGCTTTTGCGTGGAGCTGCGAAGCTGGCAATCGAGGCACGGTCAGGCGTTTGCAGTTATCCAGCATTGAAATCGATATTGGAAGAAGAATTTATTGATTCACGACTGAGCATAGACGTCCATCGCTCGCTTGAAGCACGGAGGAAGAAGCCCACCGAAAGCATGCTGGAGTATGTCTACTCCATGCAGAACTTATCGAATGAGGGAACCGTCGATGAACAATCACTGGTAGAGTACATAATAAATGGTATTCCGGATTCCGTTCAAAACAAAACAATTTTGTATGAGGCGTCGACCATCGCAGAATTGAAGCGGAAGCTTGAATGTTATAAAAGAATGCAACGACCAGCCTCAACACCGGGGCTTGATAATAGAAGTAACGGTAGGTCTACACCACATCAAAGAGGGCCACCGCGACCAACGACAAGGAGATGCCATAATTGCGGGGCAACGTCTCACTTAGCTGCGAGTTGCCCGGACAGGGCGAGGGGAATGCGCTGTTTTCACTGCAACGAGTTTGGGCACGTTTCTGCGAATTGCCCGGTCAAGAGGGAGACGGCATCTGGATCCGGGGAAGCACGTCAAATGAGACGGATTCACTCAGACGGAAGACACATCAGAGTCTTTATTGCAGGCAAACCGTATGACGCTTTCGTGGACAACGGGAGTGATGTGTCAATTATACATCAGTCGTTACAAAAGAGAATCGAAGGAGCGAAATTGGAAGGACCAGGTATGATGTTAGTGGGATTCGGAAACAATTCGAAGAAGACATTAGGCTCATGCTTAATAGCGGTGCAGTTGGACACAAGAACCCATTGGGTCCGGTTCCAGGTAGTACCAGACCAGTGGATTTCCGACAGAGTTCTCGTGGGAAGGGATTTCCTGAAGAATATTAATTTATTGCTCAACCACGGGACTATAGAGGTAATAAAGGGCGTAACCGTGAAGTACACTGTGGATCAGGTGGGATACGACATCGAAGAAAACGATATTTCTAAGATAGAAGCAATAAGCGACGAGGAGGCGAAGTTACACGTAGGCAACGAGGAATATCGCGAGATCGTGGAGGACATCGTTCGGTCGTATTCACCAAAGAAACCAGAAAAGTCATGTCTGCAGATGAGCATCACATTGATGGATGACGTTCCAGTACACCGAACGGCCCGGAGACTAGCGCCGCAAGAGCAAAGAGCAGTGGCCAAACAAGTAGAAGAATGGTTGGAGGAGGGGGTAATCTGCCCCAGTTGGTCGGACTATGCTAACCCGATAGTGCTCGTGAGAAAAAAGGACGACAGTTTTCGGCTATGCGTCGATTATCGGGCCTTGAATGCGAAGATGATAAAGGACAGATACCCAATGACAGTCATGGAGGACGTGATAGAGAAGCTGACGAACGCAAAGATGTTTATAACATTGGATCTGAAGAACGGGTTTCTCCACGTGGATATTGCGGAAAATAGCAGAAAATACACCGCGTTTGTTACACCGAACGGGCACTACGAATTCCTCAAGGTGCCCTTTGGGCTGTGCAATTCTCCCGCCACCTTCCAACGTTTCATCAATCAGGTTTTTCGACATCTGGTATCAAGGGAATGTCTGCTTATTTACGTAGACGATATTATAATATTCGCGGAGACCGCTGAAGAGGCACTGGAGAAGCTTAGGGAAGTGTTGAAAGTCGCTACAGAGCACGGATTGATCATCAACTGGAAGAAATGTCGTTTTTTGTGCAAGGCCGTGGAGTTCCTTGGACATGTGGTAGAGAACGGAAGTATCAAGCCATCTGCGGAGAAAGTAAGAGCTGAACAGAAGTTCCCGATGCCGGCCAACGTGAAACACATACAGAGTTTCCTGGGGTTGACGGGTTTTTTCCGGAAGTTCGTTTCTGGATATTCCATCATTGCAAAGCCGCTCTCTGATTTGTTACGCAAACAGGTCAAGTTCCACATGGGTGAAAAGGAGATCGATGCAGTAAACACTCTAAAAGCATGCTTATGCAAAGATCCCGTGCTGAAGTTATTCGACGAAATGCTACCGACGGAGCTGCATACAGATGCAAGCATAATTGGCTATGGAGGGGTTTTGCTACAAAAGCACGAGGACGGAAAATTCCATCCCACGTTCTATTTGAGCTTCAAAACGACTGCAGCCGAAGCGAACTATACTAGCTACGAGCTTGAGGTCCTAGCCATCATGAAATGTTTGAAGAAGCTGAGGGTGTATCTCCTGGGATTAGAGTTCACAATCGTCACGGATTGCAAAGCGTTTCAGGCTACCATGATGAAGAGAGATCTTTGTCCAAGGGTAGCTAGGTGGGCTATAATGCTGCAGGAATACAACATGAGGGTAGTACATCGTGCCGGCAGTGCAATGAGACACGTAGACGCACTAAGTAGGCACCCACCAGTGGCGATGGCAAGAATCGAGGACAGCATCCTACACCGGATTAAAGCGGCTCAAGGTAAAGATGAGTTTTGTACGTTAGTAACGGCTACACTTACAGCTAGGGGATCCTATAAAGACTACGAGGTGCGGGGAGACCTTCTCTATAAGTTCGAGGAAGGGGCACATCTACTCGTCGTGCCTAAGGCTATGCAGAGGGAATTGATACGGGGCATCCACGAGCGGGGACACATCAGTGCCGCAAGAGTAGAGGCGATCTTCAAGCAGGACTACCACATTCCGAAACTGGCGGGCAGTATCGAGAAGGTCGTCGCTAATTGTGTGGCGTGCATTTTGGCCACTAGGAAGAGCGGAAAGGCAGAAGGCTTCTTACACCCCATCGAAAAGAGCGACGCGCCGTTACATACCTACCATGTGGACCACCTGGGACCCCTGCCATCGAAGAATAAATCCTACAGCTACATTTTCGTGATAGTAGATGCGTTTACGAAATTCGTGTGGCTATATCCGGTAAGGACGACTAAAACTGAGGAGGTCATAAGAAAGCTGGAGTTCCAGAGTGAGGTATTCGGGAGTCCCGTGCGAATCGTCTCTGATCGTGGACCAGCATTCACCTCCAACGCCTTTAAGGACTACTGCGAAGTGAATCACATTCATCACGTACTGACGACGACCGGCGTGCCCAGGGGGAACGGGCAGGTCGAACGTATGAATCGGGTCATCATTGAGGTCCTCAGCCGGTTGTCAGTTGATGATCCTAAAAAATGGCATACTCATACCAGCGCTGTCCAGAAGGTGATCAACTCAACGATTTCACGAAGCACTACTCGCAGCCCATTCCAGCTCATGTTTGGAACCATAATGAGAACGGAAGGGAATCACGAGCTACGTTCATTACTAGAAGAAGTAATGAGGGATGACTTTGAGAGCGAGCGAGGAAAAACTAGGAGAGCCGCGAGGGAGCAGATTGAGAAGATTCAGCACGAAAACCGCAAAACGTACGACAGAAAGAGAAAAGCGGCCAGGCAGTACAAGATGGGCGACCTAGTTGCTGTGCTGAGGACACAGTTCGGTGTAGGTCTAAAGCTACACGCGAAGTATTTCGGACCTTACGACGTAGTGAGGGTCAAGAGGAATGAACGATACGACGTTCGAAAGGTAGGACAGCATGAAGGGCCGAACATGACATCAACCGCAGCGGATTGCATGAAGCCCTGGATCACGGAGGAGGAAGACGATTTTCCGAGTGATGAGGATGTACAAGATAATGAACTCGACTGAGGGCAGTCGAGAAACTGAAGGATGGCCGAATGTAGGAGTGGAGCAAATCATCGCCGCCGTCACACTTCAGAGTACAAACTCCACCTGTACTGTGTTTCTATTCACTGTGTCTCTATTCATCTGAGGAGCCCGTTTTTTTTTATGTGACTTTGCTTTTGTTTTCGATGAAAATTATTTGGGAGTCGTTCTGTAACTTTCCTATTGAAAGGAATGAAATAAATAATTGAGCTATAGTAATCGTGTTTTCATGTCTCCGACCAACGAGAAGAGTTAAAGGACCCACATACATAAAAGAAAATATTTTTATTTGTATGTTTTAATTGAGAAAAAAAAAAAAAAAAAACTTTTCTCACAGAAAAAGAATGCGTATTTCACGTTCGGTAAGAGCACAATTGCTAAACAGGGACATGCACGACTTAGGGCCTTTGTCTCCGTTAGAAAAAGTGATCCGCTGTAAGCCAGTTGATTTTTATAAATATATAATTTGGTAATTTGCCATATTGTTCCAAATTGAAAATAAAGAACGGATCACTTTTACCCGCGGAAAAGGAAACCTATGCAACAGAGGGTAATGTAGGAAAGTCATAAGTCTGCTGTTGATTTTGGTCAAATATTAGATGTACATAAGCAACGTGAGAGGGCGAGCAAACAGAGCAAAAAAGCTGATCGCGTTTAACAGACAAACGCCAGCTTCGATCTCTGTCCCTGCTCAATTCAAGTTGACACAGAGACTCTGCGTGGCACCCTTGGATAGCTGCCCAGTCATCCGTCGCGTGGTTACCCAACATATGCAGTGACTCGATCCATCGTTTCTGGGGAAAGAAGAACCTGACTGTGCTTTGGGGTAACATCACTATCACGGAAAAAATAAAATGTTTCGAAGCAGCAACAAGCCTCGGATACAGGCGGATAAAAAGGTAAAGACCCATGCAAACGCCTAAATGATTTGCGAGTCTGCACCTGGAATGTGAGGTCCTTTAACAGACCTGGTGCAGGCAATGAATTGGAGGCAACCCTCAATTGCTATAAAGCAGTCAAAAGACGGATGAAAAACTGTGAAATAGGTAGAAACCGAATTGCTAGAAGGAGAACAAACAAAGCTTATTCCGATGCGGAATATTCGAATAAGACTCCGACAAAAAGACTTAAGCTTTCGGCATGTAACGGAACGCCTCATAACAATCTGCATCAAAGCTAAATTTGGAAATATTTGCTTTATATGCGTTCACTCCCCAGCCGAAGAAAAGGACGATCGACTCAGAGATGACTTTCACGATCTCCTAGTCAAAGCCGATGCCCAATGTCCAAGCTACGATACAAAAATAGTACTAGGAGGTTTTAGTGCCAAGCTTGACAAAGACTACATATTGGTGTCGATCACGGGGAAGTATAGTCTATGTACACAACACCACGTCCGGAAACGGACACAGGCTACTTGACTTTCTAGCTAGCCCATGATTTCCGCGTCTCAGACCTGACAATCACCTGGTCGGTCGACCACCAACCAGATTGATCACGTTGCGATCGACGCCAGACATTCCTCCTTCCGATGAGCCAACACCGACTCGAATCACTACCTAATTGTAGACATGGTACAAATAAGGATACGAAGGACGCCCGTCGAGCTGGACAACGAAAGTTTGACGTCAGAAAGCTACAATCGCAGAAGACCGAGTTCCCCTCAATCTCTCGGAAACTAAAAATTCCTGGTTTGATGAGCAACGGGGGCAAAGCCATAACGGACGAGAGCCGCTCGTTAACATAACGAGCAGAAAGGAAGAAAAAAAGACAAAGAACATGGAAAGCGTGAAATTGAGCAAATGGAATGACGCTCGCAGGTTTTGGGACAAAAGTAAAACGAACCTGCCAGGGCTATAAAGCCAGAAGCATGTAGGGATGGATACTGGCAACCAGTAGTAAAGTCTATGCTGAGAATATGGAATGAAGACTTCTGCAGGCTGTATAACGGCCATGATAGATCTGATACCGCTGTCAGGCAGAATGATCTATTCGTAACTGATGTTGATGCAAGAGAATTCCGTCCATTCGACCTAGATGAAATTAAGCTAGTAATTTGGAAAGCTTAAAACTAATAAAACTGGAAATGAGCTGATAGGGCGCATGCACCAGCCCATCTGTAAATATGGTCAGAGGAAAGCTTGCCTGGCGAAAAGAATCTCAGCATCGTTTGGGAAGGGGAACCCCTATAACTGCGTCAACTATAGGAGAATGAGTCTCATTAACATCGCATACGTCTTCTCTGCCGTATAGTGTGAACGCCTGATATCCTTTGTTGAAAATCGGATAAATTCTTATTAGTGGGGTTTCAGATAAGAGACTGAGTTAACCTTAAACTCGTTTGACTTGCCGCGTATGAATTGTCAGTGAAGGTCTTCAGTCCTAAATTGGTGTTAATTTGGAATGGCATATGTTCATATCGCACCAAAATCTGGAACTGTCCATTTTACCAAGCAGGCGAATACAAAATAGCTCCACTGGATATTTTAAAACAATTTGACATGATTGATAATCCCTTTGTCGAAAATGGTTGCTTTTGGGATCATCGAGTCTCTTCTTCAATGGATTTGAAACCATCTTTCGAGTGATTCAATTCAAATTGTTTGGGATGGATTCATGTGTGACTTACACTTTTTAAATACTGGTACTCCATAGGGCTCCGTTTTGTCTCCCACACTCTTTATTTTATTTATCTGTTATCTGTCACTTCTAATTCAAACTACTCATTTGCTGGCGACATTACTCTCAGCTTCACATATTCGGCTGTAAGTAGTGAGCGGCAGCGTATGTTACTTATTTACTTACTTATGTGGTGCTACACTCCTGTGTGAACCTGGTCCTTAACCAACAAGCTTCTCCAGCCGGCATGATCTTTTGCCGGCTCTTTAAAGTGCCGCATCCCCAGTTATTTAAGGTCCCTTTCTACCTGTGTGCCACCTTAGATTTGGTCTTTCTCTACTGCGCCATCCTTCGGTGTTGGATACGAAAACTCTTCCGGTCGGAGCTGTTTTGCCCATTCCCTTTACTTGGCGTAGCCCTCTTAGATGTTGGATCCATCAATTAAACGCAGAATTTTCCTCTCGAAGCGGACAAGGGCATTCCATCTGTCTTCGTCAAGGACCAGAACTCTATGCTGTAAATGCTGAACCTCCTTCACAGCATATGATCAATGATTTTATAGTGCTGTCTTTGCCAAGATGACCTAGTAAGCCATAACCGTGAAAATGTTTGAAACTCGGAAACAACCATAAGCCTCAGACTTAACGGATGGACTACATGTTGACGATCACCCCAAACGTATACAAGGACAGGAGCAAAGGCAATGTTAGGTAACTTAACAGACCGGTTGTGGCCGAACAGTTAGAAGAAGCTCCAAGCTGCTATAAAGCAGATGTTACCGCATGCGAGGGGATGTACCGTGTAATAAGAGGATGAAAAACTATGACATATTCTACGGAACTTGCTAAAAGGAGAACAAACAATGCTTATTTGATTTTGGATTTCTTGTTTGAATCAGACTCAGGCAAAAAGTCCTGAGCTTCCGGCATGTGAGCGAACGCCTCATAAGAATCCGCATCAAAGATATCTCCGGGAACATCAGCTTGATATGCGTTCACGCCTACCAATTATGAAAAAGAGAACAGAGCCGAAGATGACTTCTATGACTTCCTAAATATAACATGCTCCCAATGTCCCAGCTGTGACTCCCAGATTGTTCTAGGAGATTTCATCGCGAAGCTGTGTAAGGAGGATATCTTTGAACGAGTCCTAGAAAAGCACAGTCTACACGACACCGCGTCCGAAAACGGATTCAGGCTAATAGGCTTTGTGACGGGGCGTGCTCTAGTAGTAGCTAGCACACGATTCCCCCATTTTAATATCCATAAGGGAGCCTGGCGGCCTCCTGATCAATTATATGTTAATTAAATCGATCATATTGCGATCGACGCCAGATACTCCTCCAGTATCATAGATGTCCGAACTTTTTGAGGAGCAAAGGTGGACTCCGATCATTAACTTGTTGCAGCCCAGGTACGTATACGCCTATGCGGATATCGCGAAAACTTTGGAGTCGGAGGATCTTCGCCGATCGTGTCTCTCCCCAGCTCTCTCAAGAGCCAAACAGCTATGGAGACGCTGTCAAAGCGCCACCAGGGATGTTGCCTCTGATATATGTATTAGGTTTTCAGCGACCACCTACTAGAAATCCGTCTCTTGATGGCGGGTGCAGACAGGTACGTGCAAAAAAACAGAACGCATACATGGTCACATTGCATCGACGAACGAGAGTTGCTCGTGAGCTCTACGAGAGGAAAAGAAGGGAGGAGTATGTGTTTTTCAGAAGGAAACAAAAACAGCTCGTAATGCGGCGATAATAGCACAAGATTCCCTCGTAAGCGAATCCACACAGCAACCTGGCGATCTACGGGCGGTCGAACCGCCAACCAAATCGACCATGTGCTCATTGACGCAAGGCACTCATCAAACATCCTGGATGTGCGAACATTCGAAGGGGCAAATGTCGACTCTGACCACTTCCTCGTAGTAGCAAGATTCAGAGCTCGACTGTGCAATGTCAGAAGGCCGCACCAGGCCGTCAGGAGGAGGTTCGACATTCGGCACCTGAGCACACCGGAGGTAGCCAAAGTCTATAGTGAGCAGCTGAGCGAAAGACTCTACGGTATGCCTACGTCGAACACAAATGCCAATAATATGTGGCTGCATTGCCGCTCAGCCATTCAGGAAGTAGCCGAAACCACCAGATGATAGTCGCATCTCTTATGCCAGTCTCTAAGTTGATGAGACGCACGTCAGGATGGCGTATAATTCGGCTTGGAAGAGATTTTTCGATTTGGTCCGAAGTTGCGAGCTCCAACAACCTTGACATTGAGCAATGTACCGCCGCTTTCCATAGCGGTTTCAGATCAGCATCCCAAATCTCTTGTCGAAAGTAAGCGTGTGTGGAAATGTGTCCGAGATATATGGTAATCATATCCAACTCAGGAAGATGTTGCAAAATGGACACACGGCCTACATGGTAGGCCTGCTTCTAAGCGAATAATTCTGTTTGCATTGCGTGTTGCTGCATTTTCAATAAAAAGGTGCAGTGAAGTAAGTGCAATCAGTGCTTCTTGGGCTCCGTGGAGCAAGTTGGCATCGCGCCTGTATCGCCGAGACACACTAGTCTCTGAAGGCGTTGAAGTTTAACGATTATTGTTTTTAGTTCAACTTTTGTACACCATACTTCGCATAAGTGATGATAGGTCTTAATATCGCCGAATATAACTAGTGGATCATCTTCGGTTTTAATCCCCAGGTTTTGCTATTGTCAACCGCGATCAACTTCTTTCTCCTGTTTGCTTGCTCCTTTCCCCAGCGTATGTTGAGTTCATTCAATTCCGAGAAAAAAGAATAGAGAGGAATTGAATGTTTCCAAAACACAGTGCTGTCTTCTGTCGTCCAAGAGTACCACCGACTCGCAGTCATTATCCATCCCGGGGCATGTGTGTCAATAAGATTCTCAGTTGGAACGACCACATATTTGGTGTTGCCAAGTATGCTGTGAAATTCCCATGCCTCTAAAGCAAGGTACCATAAATATTCCTCACTCGTTCTTCTTCTTCTTTGGTGGCGTTACAGCCCATGAAGGACCAGAGCCAAACTTCTCTCAATCACCCATGTTGTGTGTGATTTATTTTTCACACAGGTAAAAGGGACCTACAGTTTAATGCCGATTCCGAACGGCGTGAGTCGGGAAACTTTTTTATGGCAAGTTTACTATGGGGGGTTTTGCCAGTACCCCGCCGAGGAGGAACGTCGCGAAATAACCATTCTATGGCGTTGGTGTTATCGGGATCCGAACTCGCTCATCGTGCGCCAGAGTCCAACACACTAACCACTGTGCCACGGCGCCCTCTCACTCATTCACTCACCTTAAATTAGAGTTTAGTGCACTAGTCTGGTCTGCGGCATCTAAGACCTCATTGCACCTGCTAAACAGAATTTAAATTCACGCCGTAAGACCCCTGTTGGAACATCAGAGGAAGGTCTCTTGTGTCTCCCTGTTTTATTGATACTGCCACAGAAAATGCTCTAAGGCTATCTCCTTAGTTGCATTCCGCCTCTTCAAGAATTTTTCGCAACACACTTTTCTAAAATTATTCACCAATATACCAATATCTTTAAGCTAACCCAACGAATTTGGAATTCCTTGCCGGTTTCCCTAGTGTTACCATATCTACAAGCATGCACAAACATACATATATTGTAGTTTAACTGCACAGCATATTCTTCCCTGACTGCAAACTATAGCATACCCGGAATAAGTTATACATAAACCTCAATGTAGATTTTTTTTGTCATACACAGAAACGAATGGTGGTGTTCTCTACTTTCAGTATTTCAAAAGACCAAACCAAAAAACACAGCGGAACTATTTAAATAACAGAAGCATACTTCCACAAACTGGAACATCTGCTAATAATAGATGTAAACTAATTTATATGCAAATACCCCAGCAACTATACAATCTTTTTCCGTTTGGTCAAGTTGCTTGTTCTTGATTCTCAAGTTAACTTTTGCCACCAATAACTAGCTGTGAAAATAGCGCTGCATGGTCCTTCGGCTTCTCTGTTTAGACGATATCGGGATCGACTAACTCAGTCATGATTCTCCGTGTCCAGGGATCATATTATATTTCAATTAAAAACTTTGCCAAATTGATTCTTTATTCTCCCATTACACAAAACTTGTAGAAAGAGCCTTTCAGGTTCCTCGCCTCAATTGCTCCTGTTGCCGTAAAGCATCAAGAAAAAAGATGTAGTTATACCTCCCGTTAAGTAAGTTTTCCCATTTGTATTGCAGTTCATCATTCAAAGGGTGGACAATGCATCATCAAAAGTTGCCTCGAGGCCATGGAATGGAGCTCAGTCCACACAATGGGTCGAATGAAATTGGGTGTTTGCGGGTGCCATGGTGACTGCTTTCTGTAAAATGGAATGTACTTTGAGCCAGCTACATCTATGGAACTCTATGGCAGTATAGCGGTATAGAGGCGTTGTTTGCTTAATTTGACTGACCCAGTGCGGTTTGACTTGAAAAGTTCTGCCCTTGTATTCAAACTTTTCAATAAGTCACTGAAGGTGTTTTCCACGTTAAATATTCTCCAAAGATTAATGTTTTATCAACGCCCAACTCAGTGAAGTTTCTTCCACACTTTAAGATTCTTTTCGAACCTAAGATTTGTTGGGTACACCAGCGAAATCTGAATATAAAACATTGCTACTACAGTGATTTATTACCTTTCGTATTTGGTGGTAACTGCTACACCTCAAACTATTTTCTACAACTGAAGCTGCAGTGGCAAAGTATCTGCTGATCCTGCTGCTGGTGCAAATAGTTCTTGCAGTTGGGACTGGTATTTTTCTTTGCCAGGATTTGTTTTTACTCGACAGGTACGAGTTATCGTTTTAGTTGGCCTTGTTAAAGATTTGTTTGGTTTAGGAGATATGTAACTTGTGACACTGCAGTGCGGTAAGATACTTGATATTTGTGATACTTGAAATTCTTGAATGAAAAGTGAAATGAATGGTATTTGTGGTAGACTTGGACCATGGAGAGGATGATGATCTTAGGTGATCTCTCAGTCTAGCAACATATCGTCCTGCCCCTTTAGGCTACAATATAATGTCGTAATGTTAGCGACCGGGCAAATGATCAACTGCGGAGAAAATAACTTATAACAGTTAAGGATACATTCGTAACATGAAAAGTTATAGGACAAAGCCAGAATTTATCATTATGTAAACATGTTTTAATATCAAAATTATAAACTATATCAATTCGCATGGGCTAAAGTTCTGCTAAATGGAAGCATTCATAAATACTTTCATATTATTGCATGATAATGAAACCTTAAGAAACTCAATTTTTGTAGACACAAGCTTTAGTTTGCGTTCTCCTTACAAGTACATAACTTTGCGTCATATTATCTGAAGAACACGAACGGAAGTAGAACGATTAGCTAAACGTAGCCCTACTAGGCCAGCCGAAGCGCTATAAGAAGCCAAAAAGATAATTACTGTAAATAGTGCAAATGATCTCCGCTAAGTTGATTAAAGGACGATGGCGTTCTACGACTAGCGCTTCCCGAAGGAGTACGAATCATCGGCTTCGCCGACGATATTGCCATTGTCACAGTGGCTAAGCACATAGAAGAAGTAGAGGCTACTGCGAACGCAGCTATCGCTAAAGTGAAAGATTGGCTCTCAATTGCCGGTCTGGAACTAGCAGCCCAAAAAACGGAGGCTGTGCCAGTCGTAAAATGGTGGAATATGCGAGCTTCTTAGTCGGAGATCGGGCGATAAGGTCCAAGAAAGCAGTCAAGTATGTAGGAGTCATCCTAGACAACAGGCTTTCTTTCAGTGAACACATACTGTATGCCAGCGAGAAGGCATCACACGCACAACGAGCTCTTTCGCGAATGCTTCCGAATATAGGCGGTCCCGGATATGCACGCAGAGTGCTACTCTCACGGGTAGTCAGCTCAGTTCTACTCTACGCTGCTCCAATTTGGGCGGACGCCCTTGCAGTAAAAGGACTAAAGCGGAAATTGGATTCAGTCTATCGACTGTGCGCGATAAGAGTAATCTGCGGGTTCAGAACCATATCAGATGACGCAGCGTTCGTGATAGCAAGAATGCTACCCATCGATATATTGGCAGACGAGCTCAAAAGGGTATACCGCAGGCGAACACCAGACCGGCAACAGACCAGGCTTATAAAAGAAGAAGAACGGGCAGAATCCATGGCAATGTGGCAATTCAGATGGGACACTTCCACAAAAGGAAGATGGACGCACAGGCTCATTCCCGTCATCGAAACATGGACATCAAGACCGGCAGGAGACTGCAATTATCATCTTTCGCAGTTTTTGTCTGGACATGGTGGCTATCGAAAGTATCTGCATAGATTTGGATATGATAGCTCGCCCTTTTGTCCACAATGCCCAAATTCCGAGGAGGACGCAGAACACACAATTTTCTATTGTAGTCGCTTTATGCAGGGCAGGCAAAGGCTTAATGTACCGAGTCCTGAAAACTTGGTCCCCTATATGATGAACTCGGTGGAAAATTGGAACCAAACATGCTCGTACATTGCATCAGTACAAATAACGCTGCGGCAAGCCGAAGCAGAAAGAAGAACCCAAGAGGCTTCTACTCGAGATACAGCGTAAATCGCTAACCAGCCCCGCGAAGTAATACCTAACGGCAGTCCCGCGGGGAGAGTGGTTGAAGTGTGCAGAGGTGTGGTTTAGTACGTAGGCGCGTGGAAAAAGGAGAATAATATCCCGCGAATCGTGCATGCTGGCAACACGGGTTACCAGTATCTTTTGAAGATTCCACATCCTTGGGCGCAACCAAAAAGTTGATTAAAGGACTCTGTCCGAGTAGATGGATTTCGTATGACAATGTGACACAAGTTGGACGTGTCACCAATAATTTATATGATACTGTCTTGCAACTAAAAGTTAGTGACTTAATGTGGCTCCAAAGATGTTACATCTCAAGGCGCCTTTTCTGAAAAAAACAAATATTCTGAGAACTTTTATTGAAGCTTAATACAGTTGTGGCCTTCAAATATTAGATATCATGGCCCAAACTGTTTATCATTGATAGTCGCCTTATGGTGATTTGTGTTTCCGAAGATGTACAGCTAACACTATATCGCCGCGTGGCAAAAGGCCATACTGAAAAGTAAGTTCCTTCATATCCAATGGAACCTTATTTACTGCCGTACTATTGCAAATCAGTCTCTTCCCAAATATAGAAATGTTGCCGGACTCACGGAGTCGATCAGCCGATAACTTGTTTTCTCACTAAAGACAATTTTTTTTCACTAACACTCGTTTACAGTTTACATCTTGTATAAATGCGTACACAAATCTTTACACAATTGTCATCGCCTTGTGCACATGCAAGGAACCTAGACGTTTAATAAACTTTCGCATGCTGTCGAAAGATTGAAATGGTTCAAAGTTCGGACACAACTGTGGAAAAACCATCACTTTATATCTGAAAACTGGCATTTTTCCAGCATACTTTTCTGTATACTTCCTAAAAATACTTACAAACTGGATATCTACTTGAAGGATGACGAAAACAAATATGTACGTATATCCTTAAGCTTATGTAAGTCATACATATGTTTACTTCTATCCTTATTTGATTAGGTCGTAGTTAGCTTCAAGGGATAGTAAGCGAGAATCAGTCGACAATATCCCACAACCAGTAGCAAAAATCCGAGCTTTGATCCCAATTGTATTTTCTATGAATTAGTCCAAGCTGCAACCCTTATTGCTAAAACTACGAACAACCAGTATAAATACCCTTTAAACTTTGATGATCCCCATTGTGTCACTGCTAAGTTAGTCCTTGCTGCAAACCCTTTCGTACAATTGCTATTCCCCTGCTTTCCATCCTGATAGGTTAAGACATCGAATGTTGCAACAAATTCAATTCCTGTGAAATTAACTTGCGATCATATCCCACAACCAATAGCACACTTCGAAGCTTTGATGCCTATTGTGTCCTTGATATATTAATCTTAGCTGCAAATATTTTTCCCGTAATTATTGTTATTCACTTTTTCACCTCCTTGCTGTCAAGTAAAATAATTGATTTTAATTCAATGGACACTTTGATGATCAGCTATCTCATCATGGAGATTTTTGATCATCAAAGTAATATGCCTATAACCTGCCTGAAACCATCTGTCATCATGCAAAAAATCTTTTTAAACGGATTAGCCGTTTTAATGTGATGACTGAGGAATCCGCCCGTCCGACTCGCACTTGGCCGGGTTTTTTTCTTTTTTTTTCTCAGTGATGCTATAGAGGGGAGCCCGGGATGCTAAATTTGCAGTTACTAGAGCGTCATGGGGACCTATTGGATTGTGAAGATTGTATGTATGTATATTGGCGTTACAGTCCATGAAGGACCTGAGCCGAGCTTCTCTCAATCACCCATGTTGTGTGTGATTTAATTTTCCCATAGGTGAAAGGGACCTACAGTTTATTGCCGGTTCCGAACGGCGAATTTCGAGAAGCCTTTCATGACAATTTTACTACAGGGGGTTTTGTCAGAACCCCGCTGAGGAGAAACACCGTGAAAAACACGTTCGATGACATGGCTGTATCGGGATTCGATCCCGTGTCATCGGCGTCAGAGGCCAACACACTACCCACTGCGCCACGGTGCTCTCGATATTGTGAAGATTAGGTTCTAAAATTAAAAAAGTTTAAGTTAAGTTTTCCATTTTAGTGGGGAAAAGAGCGTGTACTTTTTTTTAAAAATGTAAAAAAAAAACAATCACATGGAAATACTCGAGCGCGTCAGATATTAATAGAGTATACCCGCTTCGTCTTTTTGATAACCGATAGATATTAATCTGACGATTAGATAGTGGGGGGTGACTGAGAAAAGCGTTAAAAAGTTATTCGAGCGTGTCAGATATTGAAAGGGGGTGTTTAGTGAACTCAAAACAGTGTTCGATTTAAATTACTGACGATTTGGACATGGCCTACACTCATGATTGATTTTTGAAAATGTTAAAAAAATCGTTAACTTGAAATACTCGAGCGCGTCAGATTTTTCTACTGTGGGTTCAAGTCGATGTAAGAGTCACCCTAAATGATAAACTGACAATTATGTAAAGAAATATTGGTAATCTGACATTTTAAAAAAACTTTGAATGTGAGACACTGCCAAAGAGTGAGAAGGAACGAGAGGCATGGAGTGGGGAATACATAGCTATCAGCATCTGTACGCTCATGCTTTATCGATGGTTTTAGCTAAATCGCTCCATGAAAACTGTCAGATTATATGTTTTTCGTAATCCTAATAGAATTCCCTTCAAAATGAAAAAAAATTGAATCGCGCTCGAGTATTTCGAGGTGACGTTTTTTTTTACAACTTTGCGGGGGAGTCGCCACACTTATGCCACACTCAAAATGTCAGATTATTGAAATGTACACTTTCTAGGATGTACTTAACTTGCCTGTTCTTAATCTGACGCGCTTGGGTTTTCTGAGGATCGATTTTTTTTTACTAATCTGACGGGCTGCCCTCAACGCACCCCCTATATTAAGGGTTCATATTTGGTAGGGGTATATTACAGGGTGCAAGGTTTCTCCCCATAGGATTTTCTGACGCACTCGAGTAACACGCAAAATCCCCGCTTGAGCTCCCCTACTATTGCCTATATAACACATTTAACTAGAGGCAAATCAAAAGATATTTCTGTGCTTTTTTGAAATTGGATGGTCAAATGAAGAAAGTCTTCACATTAGATTGTGGGACCTTGCATGAGCTTGATTAATTCACTAGAATTTCTCATCAAAAAGCTTCTCGTGACCTTTCATTGCTTTATTTATCAACCCTTTATAAATGTAACTATAGCATGCTTATTTTTTGTTTCACACTTGCTAAACACTTTGACTGGATAAAAGTGAAATAATTAATTCGTTATGCATATGAATAATTCAATTACGGTTTGCATGACCTATCGATTGCATAAGTCTTTCGGTACTCCATAAGTATGAATTATTCATAGGGAATAATGTGATTAAATGAGAAATCGATTGGTGTGTTTTTACGATTTCGTATTATATAGTACTATAGTACTCGTAATATAGTACTTGAGATGGAGCCATCTTTAATAGTTGGCACAAGCCATACATACCCACATACATATATCTCATGTTTTGTTTTCTTAGGGATGTACAAATAGCCTTTCCAATTATTAGAAAGATATCGCTACTATGTGGTTCTTCGCGTCAGGATATTTTCCCATATTTCACAATGGGAATAATTTAAATTCACACTGACCGCATAAGTCTCAATTTAATTTGAAGTTGTACATCATTTTTAAAAAAACCGGCCAAGTGCGAGTCGGACTCGCGCGTATATATAAATATGAAAGAGACTATGTATGTTACCTCAACAGTCATCACTTTAAATCACATTTTTTGTATGATGACAGGTCTTGGTTGCAGGCAGGTTATCGGCATATTACTTTGATAATCAAAAATCTTCATGATGAGATATAGTTGATCATCAAAGAGTCCACTGAATTCAAATCAATTATCTTACTTGACAGCAATGATGTTAAAAGGTGAATAACAATAATGGGAAATATCGGAAAGAGGTTTGCAGCTAGGATTAATTCATCAAAGACACAAATGAGATCAAAACTGGGAAGTTTGCTACTGGTTGTGGGATATTGTCGACTAACCTTAGTTCAGTATGTGAACAAGGGGATTTTTTGGATGAAAATCATGTCTGTTGAATGGGAGCCCTCCCTTAAATATTCATTTTGTTCTGTTTTTGGTATTTGCCGTGGTAGCGGCAACAGAAATACATCATCTGTGAACATTTCAACTGTCTAACTATCACGGTTTATGAGATACAGCCTGGTGACAGACGGACGGACGGACGGACAGCGAAGTCTTAGCAATAGGGTTCCGTCTTACCTTTGGATACGGAACCCTAAAAATAAGGCAGCAAAGTTGCTGGTTGTCATTGAGTACACGGTGCTGCACATAGCGATGCTACAATTGTTTGAACAGTCACACGACTACAAGTTCATTCTATATATTTAGTTCTGTATTCTGAGCTCTGAGAGAGCACCGTGGCGCAGTGGGTACTGTGTTGGCCTCTGACGCCGATGACACGGGATCGAATCCCGACACAGCCATGTCATCGAACGTGCTTTTCATGGTGTTTCTCCTCAGCGGGGTTCTGACAAAACCTCCTGTACTAAAATTGTCATGAAAAGCTTCTCGAAATTCGCCGTTCGGAACCGGCAATAAACTGTAGGTCCCTTTCACCTATGGGAAAATGAAATCACACACAACATGGGTGATTGAGAGAAGCTCGGCTCAGGTTCTTCATGGACTGGAACACCAACATACATACACATACATACATACATTCTGAGCTCCCCCTTCTTGAAATTTCATTCCTTACTTTTTGCTTAATAAAGCGCCGTTCTTATGAACGGATATTATCCTCTGTTTTATAATGGTTGCAAAAATGATATGTTCCCATTAGTTAGTCGAGTATAGTTTTAAGAATGTCCCGGGTATCTACTTTTTAATGATCGAGCACTTTCCGTCTATTTGAGTTAATCAATCCTCAACCTGGCAGCAGTATTTCGTTTCATCCTAATATATATCCAAGTTATTCGACATCATTGGTAGAACAGTTCCACGTCTATTTTACTTTTTATTACTTAGTGGAATTCGTCCTCTTTCAAATATTTTGCTTAGAAAGAAAGTGAAGCTTAAACGACCTTTTATATGTAGATACGGTTTTGTTGTAAAAGGAGTGGAACGTCTTATAAAACGTCGAAGAAGTCACTTCACCACTCTTCCTGCTCTCCTTATGAACTCGGCTAATTTATAAAATAAATAGGACGGGAAAATAGGCTTTAGGAAAAAAAGAAATTCATTCAAATAATACTGAAGTGAGGGCGCCGTGGCGCAGTGGTTAGTATGTTGGTCTCTGACGCACGATGAGCGAGCTCGGATCCCGATAACACCAACGCCATCGAATGTTTATTTCGCGGCGTGCCTCCTCGGCGGGGCTCTGGCGAAACCCCCCCTAGTATACTTGCCACGAAAAAGCTTCTCAACTCACGCCGTTCGGAATCGGCATCAAACTGTAGGTCCCTTTCACCTGTGTGAAAAATAAATCACACACAACACGGGTGATTGACAGAAGCTTGGCTCTGGTCCTTCATGGGCTGTAACGCCATCAAAGAAGAATAATACTGAAGTTGCGTGACATAAAAGCAGAGAAGGAAACAGATAAGGAAAAGGGAAAGAACCCCCATCGAGACGAAACTCGTTTATAAAATAAATAGGACGACAACAACGTAGAGTTTTTTGTTTTGAGAATGTGGTTTGGGGAGATTTTTTTTTCAGGACGGCCTTCAGTGAGAGACGCTCCTTCATTTTACGTTTATTGCTCATCTTTTCATCCCCTACCTAATGGCTTTTATTCGATTTTAGTAAAGAGGATGATTTTTTCTTGCTTGCTAAGATTCTAACATCACACTAGGAACTACCACATATAACTGGCTGCGAATATATAGGCAATACTCTTAACCGTTGATCTCAATCGATTAGATTTCTAGTTTCAAATACTCCTTAT
Source organism: Eumerus sabulonum (assembly GCA_951905685.1). Lineage (NCBI taxonomy): Eukaryota > Metazoa > Arthropoda > Insecta > Diptera > Syrphidae > Eumerus > Eumerus sabulonum. Next base: position 94,667,676 of record OX645061.1, on the reverse strand, counting down.
GTATTCTTCTTTCTTCTATAAAGTTTCAGAGTTCACCAAAACGAAATTCTTATTTATTTGCCAAGAATAAAAAAAATGTATTCACTCTGTTATTAATGTAAGATGAAGTCAGTCAAGCCTCCCTATACAGTTACACTGTTTCACGGAGCAATATGCTGATCCTTTCATTTATATCAAAGAACATCGATCTTATGGCCAATAGACAACAATACCAATCGAAGCCCATCTAATGGAAAATGAGAGTGTCATATACTTGACTTGGAAATCGCACTAAATAATCTAATTTAATATAATATGTATTACTTGTGAGATATATTGTGTTTTCATGCGATGGCCAGGTCAATCTATTTACTTAAAACATAAAAGATTTTGTTATTGGTATGGTCACTATAAGATGTTGTTAGGTTAGCTAATTACGTAATAAATCAAGGCAGAAGGTCCCTTAAGTAAGGACTGAATAAATTAACTGACTTGGCAATACATGGATCTTACAACTTTTTACGGTAGAAGATCTGGGTTGCGAGACTTGGTTTTTTTACAAGTTATGTTTTTCATGGCATTCAATTATGTCTAAGCGTTGTTCGAGTATATGAGTCTTTCCATGGTAAAAGAGCAATAAGCATGCTTGACTTCTGCACATGTTCCCAATCGGGCTTGAGGAAGTGAAGTTCATAACGTTTCTTAGTAATACACAGTGTTCGGAACTATGAATTTTCAAAAGCACTTACTATTATTTTAAATTTTACATTTAATACTAAAAACGTTTTATACTAGGAACGTACGTTCCTTATGATTTGCTTAGCATGTTATATTCTTTTGAACGCGAGTACAGCTTTCCCGCAATTCCAGTGATTGTTTTTCATCATTTATTGATTGCTTTTTCATATTACTCGTGAAATGTCACTTCGAAAGCAATAATGGAAGAGCTGGAAAATTTAGAGGTCGGGAGGACTCTGATCGAATTGATTGGCAAGTTACTCTCAACACGCAAAATCTACTCTAAATGGGGCAGCCAAGCAACATTCAAATCAGTTACCAGGGGCACCCCTCACGGGGGGTGCTCGCCCTCTCTTCTCTTAAAAATGTGTTTGTAAATGAACTACTGCCCCAACGGAAGAAAGAAGGTATCGCCTACGCAGGCGATATTGCTATTGCCATTTGGGACAAGTACCTATCCACACTGAATGATCGTATGTTTACGGCATTTTCCATACTTTGCAAATGGGCACAGCACAATTGACTCGGGATAAACCCACAGAAGGTGGAGATTGTGCTGTTCACCAGAAGGTATAAGATCTCGAAAACATGCGCAATAACTCTACTTGGCACCAACCCACTCTTCTAGTGCCAAATACCTTGGCGTAGTACTAGATAGGAAACTTACTTAGAAGGGCAACACAATCGAGGTTGCCTTTGGGAAAAAATAGGGCTTCAACCCTAAGCTTACCCTACGGCTGCAGATTACAACTTTTAGACCTATTATAATGTATGGAGTGGTAGTCTGGTGGTCTGCACAAAGCAGCATACCATAGGCAATCCGAGAAGGTACAAAGGCTGGCACACATGTGCATCACCGAAGCAGCGCTCAACATGATCCACCTCCACTCCACCTTACTCTACTCGGTAAAGTTGACAAGCAAATAGCCACATACACGACAACAAGACTAAAAGCCAGCTCCAATTGGAACAGCTGCATCACTGGCGACTCCTCCATCCTGAACTACAGGATAACCTTGGCGGAAAACTCTGACCACATTGAGCCCACCACAGTCTTTGAGAAGGAATTCAAAATAACATACCTGGACAGACGGAACTGATCCCGCCATGCGCAATCTCGAAAGAGCTGGGTGAACTTCTACACCGACAGGTCAAACACCAAAGACGACGTGGGCAGTAGACTTTCTGTAAACAATTAAACCTGAGCCAAGTTCTAAAATTACCGGAGCGTTTTTCAGACGGAGCTGTTTGCAATAAAGGAGGCCTTGTGTTGGCTAAAATGGAACGTAATATCTACTACGGATATTCGAATCCTCACAGCCAGTCAAGCAACAATTCAAAAGTAAGCTTTTTCGCCGCCTATATCTTAACGAGATAGCCGAATAGTTTAATACACATCTACTATGGCTACCAGGACACAGCGATATCTTGGGAAATGAAAGGGCCAACACACTCACCAGACAATGCAACAATCAAACATGGTATGCGCAGATATACTTCTAGCAGCCATTAATCCTAAACTTACAAACCTCGTCATGGATGAGATGAACCTGTGATGGACCCAGGCGCACACCTGCCTCATCACCAGGCAAATCTGGCCTCGGATTGACAGTCAACGTACCAAGGGACTAATCTCTCTAAAACGAACTGACATCCATAAAATGATTGGTGTCATCACCGTTCACTGTCTCATTGGCAGTCACGCATAAAAACTAGGGCAAGTGTCGAATGACTTCTTCAGAAGCTACCACCTACTCTGCGCCTGCCCGGCTCTCTGTTCAATCAGGAAACGCTACCTAGGATCCTACTTCCTTAACGACTGGACCGATTTTCAAAGGATGACTGACCTCCTTAATAATTTAAGAAGCACTAAGTGTAGCCCTCTCGTAGCTACACAACGGGCCTCTCTGGCCTAAGTGTATTCTCCCCACCTGGCCACGGGCTACCTAACCTAACCTAACTTGACCCCCAAAGTCTCTTACAATTTTAAGAATTACCAGTATCTCATGCTCCTAATCCTTTTAGCTTACACTAAGTAGTATTTTCTCGAGTAAAATAAATATAGCAAGCCATTCAGGCGCCTTCATCCTGTGAGATCAGTAAATGGCTTCAGAAACCCGATGCACTGATGTCATGTTAGCCGCGCACAAATCTGATTGATCATTTAAGTAAATAGTCAGATTGGGAACAAGTCATACCAGGTTTGGCGTGTCTTGAGAATCCTAGCGAATGGTACGACTCACTAATATAAAGTACGACATAGTAAGTAAAGTAAAGTAAAAGTTGTACATATACAGCACTTATAATAAATTCCAAGTCTTTAAAGCACCGCCCAAGAAAAGCTATAGCAAAAAAAGGTGAGGGTTAACATATGTATGTGGCAGCACGAATGACCAGTCGTTGCGCCTACGTACTTTCGCACAAGCAGAAAAGTCCCCTAGGGAGGAATATCACCTTTTCCCGCCCTTTCGTTTCGTATTGTATCTGGGACGATAAAAACTTCTCGTTTTAACAATATCTCTAATACATTCATACATACTCGTCGCAAAACAGGGACAAAACTAAAATAGAAAGACGAAGTAGTTATCGTCACTTTTCTGCGTGGGTCCGCCTGATACGGAATGGATTCCTATTTATCTAACACACAGCGGCAACAAATTACGTACGATGATAACAATTGGATTACCCAAGTCTCGTTTAGAATACTAAATCAGCACGTCTCATGAAAGAGGGGATTAAATGTTCGAACATTCTCTACTCACATGTGTCACTAAATTGAGTTCTGAAAGGATGATAACAACGGCTCGAGTGTATGTGATGATACCGACAACAACGGCGACATTGTTAACAGACGAAACAGGTCTGCTGACTGCTCAACTTTAGCGACAGGACTGTTATGGATTAGGAAAACATCCACACGTATTCATTATAAATAATTGCTTATACGTATCGATAATTCAGGTAGCTTTGGTAGAGTGATGGCTTATGGACGCATATGTACATCTGTGTCAATAAGATCACTAACTGCTCAGTATAACAAGATTTTAACAATAATTTTTGTATGTCGGTAATAAAATAACCAGATATGTATGTATATTCATATGAACTCTTCCAAGAAATCGCTCGATATGTGCTGTATATTTATGTACAAATTACAATGACAGGAAAGATTATATGATAGTTGGTTTGTATATAATGAAACCCTTTTTGTTTTCAGTGTACGGTAGCTTACATGGAAGCTATAGGGCGCCGGTCGTGGCGCAGTGGTTAGTGTGTTGGTCTCTGGCGCACGATGAGCGAGTTCGAGTCCCGATAACACCAACGCCATCGAATATTTATTTCGCGACGTTTCTCCTCGGCGGGGTGCTGGCAGTAAACTTGCCATGAAAAAGCTTCTCGACTCACGCCGTGAAAAATAAATCACACACAACATGGGTGAATGAGAAAAGCTTGGCTCTGGTCCTTCATGGGCTGTAACGCCACCAAAAAGAAAAAAAAAAAAAAACCGGCCAAGTGCGAGTCGGACTCGCGCACGAAGGGTTCCGTACGATCTGTATATATAAATATGATAGAGGCTATGTATGTAACCTCATCAGTCATCACATTAAATCACATTTTTTGTATGATGACAGAGGTTGGTTGCAGGCAGGTTATCGGCATATTACTTTGATAATCAAAAATCTTCATGATGAGGTATAGTTGATCATCAAAGTGTCCATTGAACTCAAATCAATTATCTTACTTGATAGCAGCGATGTGAAAAGGTGAATAACAATAATGGGAAATATGGGCAAAAGGTTTGCAGCTAGGATTAATACATCAAAGACACAAAAGAGATCAAAGCTGGGAAGTTTGCTACTGGTTGTGGCATATTTTTTTGTCGACTAACCTCAGTTCAGTATGTGACCAATGGGGATTTTTTGGATGAAAATCATGTCTGTTGTATGGGAGCCCCCTTAAATTTTAATTTTGTTCTGTTTTTAGTATTTGTCGTGGTAGCGGCAACAGAAATACATCATCTGTGAACATTTCAACTGTCTAACTATCACGGCTTATGAGATACAGCCTGGTGACAGACGGACGGACAGCGAAGTCTAAGTAATAGGGTTCCGTTTTACCTTTGGTTACGGAACCCTAAAATGAGAAAGCTTCCATGAGGTATAACGAATATCTATAAAGGTCTTTTTTCCGAAATTGTTTAAGCTGATTTCTTTGAAATTGATTTATTTCGTTCAATCCCAGCAATGCAGAAAACGACCGACATTTGTTTTTGGCAAGCTTATAATGGAAAGATAAAGCAATTTTTCAAACTTTCCATGTTTTTATACGGTAAAGTTGTCAACGGAGACAAATAAAACCCCAATTTGACGATTGAAATAGGCCTCCAAGGTCCAGAGATTTGACTTTGACTCTATACTCTTAGTATTCAACACCCAATGTCAGCATAAATGACATTTTCGAATAAGTAAACAAGAAATCACACGGTGCTAGATCAGGCGAATACGGAAGGATGGAGGCGATAACGATGTACGTTGCTCTTAAATAAGCACGAATATAACAATAACGTTCATCTGAACGCCTTATACACAGTAGCCAGATTCAAACGTGAGAAACCAGAAAAATTTCGCAGCATCCATGGCGACACAAAATAAGTGGTAAGCTATATAAATAAAATTCTAATGTCTGTCTGTCTGTTCCGGGTAATCTCCAAAAGGGCTTAGCCGATTTCGATGAAGCTTTTTCGTCATGCAGAGAAGATCAAAATGGTTAATTATCTTTTTTGCAGCAAGGAAAAAGTGAGTAACAATAGTTATAGGAAAAAGGTTTGCAACTAGGATCATGTATCAAAGACAAAATAGGGATCATAGTTCGTAGGTGTGTTATGGGTTGTGGGATATTATCGAAAGTTAGTTTGACTACCCTATGTATGTATGTGACCAAGGAATTTTTTTTAAATATAATCTTTTTATAACAAGCGATATCGATTAATGATTAGAAAAAACGTATACAATAATTTCAATTACTATCCAAAAATTTTAAAATTGAGGACGATTGGTCATTTTACCTTCATCTTTTATAGGAGAACATCGGTACATGGATGAACGTACGCAAGATGCATTCTGCTATGTAGGAAAATATGGCCGTCCTGATCTATTTATAACAGTTAAAACTAATCCTAATGAGGCCGCCGTGGCGCAGTGGTTTGTGTGTTGGACCCTGACGCACGGTGGGCGAGTTCGTATCCCGATAACATCAACGCAATCGAAAGTTTGTTTCGCGGCGTTCCTCCTCGGCAGGGTACTGGCAAAAACCCCCGCTAGTATACTTGCCTTGAAAAAGCTTCTCGACTTACGCGCCGTTCGGAATAGGGATTTAACTGTAGGTCCCTTTCACCTGTGTGAAAAATAAATCACACACAACATGGGTGATTGAGAGAAGCTTGGCTCTAGTCCTTCATGGGCTGTAACGATACCAAAGAAGAAGAAATGGGTTGAAATTACAAATTTACTTTTTGCTGGGCTTCTTCTGGACTTTTGATCGACACGATACAGCGTATTTAAACCAGAAAAATTGAACAAAATTATGGATCTATTAGTTTAAGAAAACGTTTTTGGCACTATACGCCGCTACATGTATAGTGTTGAATGGCAAAAACGTGGTTTACCTCATGCTCATATATGGTTTTATATGGTTAGAAACAGAAATAGCAGCACAGCAAATTAATGGTGTTATCCGTGCAGAATTTCCTGATAATGTAGAAGATCCTAAATTGTTTGAAATTTTAAACAAGCACATGGTCCACGCTCCATGTGATGCCCATAATCCAAAGTCCCATTGCATGACAAATGCCAATTGCAGGAAAAAATATATGAAATCATTCCAGTTACAGCTTACTATATATTCGATAAGTCCAGAAGAAAATTTTAAAAGCGATGTCGAGGAACTCCTGTTGTCATCAGGAATCGCAGCAAAACTGGGGGCAAAACAGCTCACTTTATGTTCAAAATACCAATTGAAGCTAATTATATGGAAAACCCAGCTTGTAGTATATCTAAAAATAACCGCAATGCCAAAGTTTTACAAGACTGTGGGTTCGTAAAATAGCAATGACCAACAAAGTATCTATTGTAGCTGTAAATAGAACAATGAAAGATTAGAGAAATAACAACCAATATTCGCTGGAGTAACATTTTTATTTGAGAATCCCACATCTGAGATCAATTTTAGCGCCAGGAAATGATCAGGTATGGTCACTGAATAACCGTATGATGGAAAAAGTTTCTGGCAACTCTGCAACGTTCTTATCCATAAATACGGTATGCCAAACAGCACAAGCTGTCGGCTTCTCCTTCTTCTTAACGGGCGCTACATGCCCCTCCAACTGGCACGATCCTTTGATGGCCTTTTCCATTGCCGCAAACCCAGTTGGCTGAGGTCCCCTTCCACCTGTGTGCGCCATCTTAAGTGCGGCCGTCCTCTGCTTCTTCGTCCCTGTGGTGTCCATTCGCTCTACATGGCCCAGCCATCTTAGGCGTTGAATCCGTAGACGCCTGACTAGACTCATGTCGCTGTACAGGCCGTAAAGTTCGAGTTTGAATCTCTTCCTCCATCCCCCGTCTGAGCTTATAGGCCCGAAAATCCCGCGCAAAATCTTTCTCTCGAACCGACCAAGGGCCTCCTCATCCGCTTTTGATAGTGTCCATGCTTCTGCGCCATACAACAAGACCGGGATGATAAGTGTCTTATATAGAGTCAACTTTGTCGTTCGGAAGAGGGCTCTATTACTCCATTGCCTCCTGAGCCCAAAGAAACAGCGGTTGGCAAGAGTGATTCTGCGTTTGATTTCGGAACTGATGTTGTTGTTCCACGTCACTACGGAGCCAAGGTAGACAAAGAACTTAACTACCTCGAACTTATATCTGCCAATACAAACGTTCTGGCCAAGACGTTGGTGGTGGGCGTCCTATTTTGATGACAGCATACATTTAGTTCTGCTCTCCTTTACCGCCAGACCAATTTTCGCCGCCTCCATCTCAGTACTCGCAAACGCCTTATTGACATCTCGCTGTGGTCCATGATTTGAAATAGATTGTGTCCCTTGTACTGGCCAGTGATTTTTGCACAATAATTTTAAATATGATGCATAGTCTGAGGAGTTTAGCAGGTATGACAGAGCGTTGTATAGCTCGTCTCTAATTACGCTGTCGTATGCGATTTTGAAGTCGACAAATAGGTGGTGGGTGTCGACTTGAAATTCATTGGTTTTCTCCAGGATCTGCCGTAGAGTGGTCGCTAGTGGACTTACCTGGCCTGAATCCGCATTGATAAAAACCTATAAGCTTATTTACAAAAGTCTTCAGGCGTTCACACAAAACGGCAGAGAAGATTTTGTAGGCGATGCTAAGAAGACTTATTCCTCTGTAGCTAGCGCAATCAGATGGTTATCCTTTCTTGTGGATCGGGCATACGATGCTGAGGTTCCATTCCTGGGGCATGCTTTCCTCTGACCATATCTTACTGATGATCTGTACATGCTGGTACATGTCCCTAACCAGGTCATCCCCAGCTGCACTGAAGAGCTCAGCAGACAGTCCGTCTGCGCCAGCAGTTTTTTTCCACTTGAGTTTCGATATAGCAATCTTAACTTCGTCGTGGTCAGGGGGACGGAATTCTGTGTGGTCTTCGTCGATTAGAAATGGATCACTCTCTAACGGTGCTATATTACGTATCGTTTCTTTGCAAAGTTGTAATTAAGTCCAGTTGTGGTAATGGTGGAATGGTACTTATACATTTCTGCAGTCAAATTATCCAATTCAATCTATGAGGTTACAATTACCAATCAGTATTAGCTTTGCAGTGACAATCAATAAACCACAGGGCCATACTTTGAAGAAAGATGGAAATGATGGCATTGATTTAAACTAAGATTGTTTTACCCATGGACAGTTTATGGTTGCATGTTCAGGTGTAAGTGATGCCTCAAACATTGTAATCTTAGCTGATGGTAATCATACGCCCAATATTATTTACAGAGAAGCATTCGATTTATTATTGGTATTAATATACTTCCAAAAGTATGTATAAAAGCATATTATTTTTATGAGACAACACTTTGGTAAAAGTAAATTCCCCATGTAGTTCAAAAATGTGTGTTACTTGCTAAAAAACCCCTAACAGATTTCTATTTTATTTTTCCTTTTTTTCTCAATCTATTATATATAATTCTCGTGTCACGTTGTTGCACACGATGAACTACGAAACTATATGACTGATTTTCACGTTCTTTGATTTTTTAAGTGTGTTTTGCTGGCGTGCCTAAGATAGGATAGCTTTTGTTAAGTATTTTTTGTTATTTAGTTGCAAAATCAACTATTTTTTTAACACCATAGTTATGTATACTACAACTAATTATGTAGCACCTTTTCTACCTTACCTGAGAATTTACCTTACTCTGCCTTTCCATAAATTACCCTTTTTATGAGTCCAATAGATGGCGCCGTGTTTCGATGTTATACACTACGTCAACGTAAGATCTCATGTCGTTGTTTATTATGTACTGCGTTTAATATGGGGAATATTATATTGTGCAAACTGAAATTGTGTGAATTTTGTGATTATTATATTGTGAAATTTATATTATTTCTTCATTTTTAAATATTTATTTTATTAATGTACCGCGTGTAAGTATTATCCCATTTGATTACCAATGGGGTGGCAGTGGTGCAATGGTAGACATCCCCGACTGTCGAGTGGGAGGTCTGTAGTTCAAGTCTGTCCATAGCCAGAAGAAAATCATATACGGAAAAACTGTGCATCACAGCTCTTGTGAATAAGAGGTAATTAAAAAATGCTGACGAAGGCATAACACTCGCAGTATATGATTACTTCGAATTCACACTCTAAGTGTACATTTCCAATATAACACCTTATGGCATGGAAAAAAGTTACTGTAAACTACACCTAACGTCATAAGCCAGTCGAGTCTCTCGAATTCCTAGCTAGGGTGTCACCGCAATTAAGAAATGACAACTTGCAAATAAAACACCATCGGGAGAACACACTGGCAGGTTTAATGCGCTGTATTAGATGTCGTGACAGCACTATTCATGTGATATCAGACTTACATCGTTCATATGGTGCACTGCAATATCCACTCATATTCTGGCAAAGGTCAAGATGGATATCACATCAACATTAAACAGCGTGATCCGGTTACTGGTAAGGTCAAAGTTTAATTATTAAAGTCGTTAGTGTTATTTTTTAACACACCAAAAACCCAATTTAAATTTATTTCTTATTTTGCAGGTAATGAAACGAACAAAAATGTCAGTTCAATGTGTACCGGTTAATGATAGGGAATAATCTGGACAATTACATTCTTCGATATCGTCAGCTCTACCATCAATATGTTGTAGACATGTATGCTAAGATCGAGGACGAACGTTTACGATATCTTCGGTTCAACCAAGCAAAATTACAATCAGAGGACTACATTCACTTGCGAGATGCTATTATCGGAAGTAACGACGAAAATATAAACATCAACGACATTGGCAATGCATTTATTTTACCTTTAAGCTACATTGGTAGCCCAGGGAAATTGATGGAATATATTTAAGATACGGTGACCTACGTATGTCATTATGGCCGTTCAGATTTGTGTATTACATTTACGTGTAATCCAAAATGGAAGGAAATACAAGACTTGCTGTTACGAGGTCAACAATCTATACATCGTCATGATATCGTTGCACGTGTGTTTAAACAAAAATGAAAATCTTTGATTGATTTCATCGTAAAATTTTCAATTTTTGGGACGACAATTTGTTGGCTGTGTTCGATCGAGTGGCAAAAGCGAGGCTTGCCGCATGCTCATATTATGATTTGGCTCGAAACTAAAATTCGCCCGGAAGAAATTGATCAAACCATTTCCACCGAAATTCCGGATCAATCAATCGACCAATAATTTTTTAAAATTGTCCCCAGCCACATGATCCATGGTCCATGCGGTTCTTTTAACATAATATCACCATGCATGGAAAATGGAAAATGTAAGAAACGTATTCCAAAAGAGTGTACAAATTACACAAATACGGATATTGATGGTTATCCAATGTATCGCCGTAGGAACGCTGAAAATTGTGGCAATGTATTCACACTGCGAGTTCCGAATTTCAATCAGACCGAAATTGTTAATCAGTGGGTGGTTCCACCATTCACCATTGCTTTCGAAAACTTATAATGCACATATGAATGTCGAATTTTGTAATTCCGTTAAATCCTAAAATACGTACATACATACATATGTAAATATTTATATAAAGGCAGTGATTTGGCCGTATTTGAAGTGCGAAATGTTAATAAAACGAATGAAACAACACATTATGAAATGGGCAGATACATTAGCAGCAACGAAGCTATCTGGTGGATTTTTAGTTTTTCCATCCATAAATGAGATCCATCTGTACAACAGCCTGCAGTGCATCTTGAAAATGGCCAGCGTGTATATTTCACTGAACAGAATGTTACCAAAAGAGCATTAGATCCACTGCACTGAATTTTTTACATTATGCCAAAAGCTCGACGTCTTCGGCCGATTTGCTAAAACATTGCTATATACCGATATTCCACGCTATTTTATATGGTATCAGAGTATTTCTTGATAGATGTCAATCATTTGTCAACCCATTCACTCGCAGGCTCTTGTAATTTAGGCGCAATCACACCTCCATGCATAACTCATGATCCCAAATGCATAATGCGCGGTTATTTTATACATTTTCAAAACATTTTTGGCGGTTTCTTAATTAATTTCACTACTTGTAATTTTTGCATTTTATTTTTAATAGGAGGAAGTCACACATTCCTTTTTAATTTTAATAGAAATTTCCGCTCTAACCTGATTACAAAGTTCAGCCCATACAAGAACAAAAAGGAGCTGATTACTATCTTGTACGTGGTTGAAACTCTGAGAAAAATCATTAACTTCCCGCTAAGTGTATAGAATCACGATTTTAAGGGATTTTGTTCATTAATTAAGGAAGTTCCCTAACTGAAAAACTGGTTTAGTTGTGCCTTAAAACTATACCAGACTGGTGTGTGAACGAACTTCTTAATTAAGGCTTTTTTTAAGCACCTTCTACGTTCTCGACACGACGCACGTGTTGAATAGGAGCTGCCTTCAAATGGAATGAGGCCAATTTATTTTCCTAAAGGATTACGTACATTGTTTTCCTCTAGAAATTAAATATCCTTCTTTCGTTTTTGCATACAATTAGAATGTTATTTTCCCTTGGTTTGGTGGCATTAGACCACCTACACACTTCCAAGTTTTTAATATTGTTTTAAACAACACACTTTTGCTCAAAGAAAGTCAAAAAAAAATTTATTTGCAAAAAAATGAAACAACATTGTCAAGTGATTCTTTTGTTTTTTTTTTTTGTTATTCGATAAAATCTCTAATTTCATCACACGTATCCGCTCCTCCATGTTGCACGCCGCCAACCGTTCAGCCTCAGCAAAAATGACTTTGTCTTGTTTTCAAGTGGTTCTATTCAACATAACCTTTCACTTTTCGATTTCATCATAATACAGGAAAACAGGAAGAACATTGGGGGAGAGTACGATAACTTCGGCGCCAAAAATTAATAACGATTTTTGTAGAAGGGTCAAAAACAAGCATTTTTTACTATGCGAGGGGGAGGTCTATCTCGCCCCGTTTAGGAGGTAGGGACAAATAAAAAAAAGTGACTTAATACGAAGAAAGAATTATTGAGAAATAACATATTTCACTGCGATGGCACTTATATTTTGTATATGCCGTACATTGTACCCATTCCAAATCCTACAGTAAGCCAAAGCAGGGGGTGGCAGGGGGCAGCATTTTTTTATCAAAATTTTGAGTTTGCATGAGGATTTTTCAAAACCTGTTAATATAAGTGTTATGTCTTTCCCACTGCAAAGCTTATTACATACTGATACTAATATAAAGTTAACAAAAGGAAAGCCAAAAGAAACGCGGGACAATTTATTATTTTAGCGCCAATAGGCTTGCCATGTCCGTTGGCAGCTTTGTCAGGTTGACAGGCGCACCTAAGGTAGTAGTTGCCTTAGGGTGATTG